>CM062815.1:253229526-254710623 GCA_031772625.1 Pinus tabuliformis
TTCTCCTATATACTGATGTATCTTTGATGTATGATTGCTTAGTATGTTTAGTTTTTTTCTAATCCTGAACTAGTTATGAATATGAATCCATGTCTTGTGTAGTGTTCTCTTCTTGTGATCTTGTAGAAACCTCTTGAAGCTGGGCGAGCGAGAAGGCAAGTAGTTGGGAACTCACAAAGAGAAGAGAAACTGGATCGAGGGACAAATGGAAGACACCGATTAGTCCATCCATCTCTCTTCATTCTTAATTCATAAAGGAAGAATACTAGAATAGCTGTCTCTGTTTGTTGCTAAGGCACTGTCACACCTTAGGTGGATAGGATCGTCCTGCATAGGCATTTTTCCCCACAACAGTTGTGGCTAAGGTACTGAAGTTGTTGAACGAAGCTCTAGGCAATTCAATATACCATTTTGCCGCCGGACCCGTTAACGTCCTCTGGAAGAGGCGAAGCCTTATCGAATCGTCCTTGAGGGTGTTTGGTGAACACCATAGGTGAAATGTCATCACGTGATTCGATGGATCTTCACCCGAATTTCCATTAAATTTAGGAATATCTGATGGAAGTTTATGTGGAATCGCTGGCCACCAAGGGGGTAAGCAATTGGATCGTTTGTTAACCGGTGTAAATCAGGTAACTCTAAAGTTTCCACGAATGGTAATTGTTGATTCAGGTTAGGTGAAGCATACCCAGGATACGATAGAATCGCCTGAGCAGTTGGCCTTTGCATACCAGCATAATGCAGTTGATGCTGGTATGAATGATAGGGTTGGTGGACATGACCATTGTAAAATGGTTGATTTTGACCGTTTTGAATGTACGGCTGTCCACTGCTCACAAAGATCTGCTGCTCAGTACCTTGGTATAAATGTTGGAATTGTGGTTGTTGGTATTGCACCAGCGACGGTTGTGAAGCCATGTGCTGTTGCGCTATACTAACCGTTGGACCAAGGTGTGGGGTATTGTACCTGTCTGGACCTGTGTCGCCCCACTAGTTGGCGATTTTGGTTGAGTCACAGGTCAAGGGGATGTTGCATTACAACCTGAGAAATCTGAGGTTGGAACACAACAGGCAGCGTTTGAACTTGTGACACCCGTCACAATAGCTGGTGTAGTCGGGATCGGGACTCACTTGGTTGTATCCCCAGTGGAGTCGCCATTTTGTTGTTGGGAAAAGTATCTACTCAGAACGCCCCTATCCCACTCTAAGGTGTGACAGTGCCTTAGTAACAAACAAGGAAAACTACTTTCGTATTCTTCTTTATGAAATGTAAACGAAGAGGAAGGATGAACTAACCTGTGTCTTGGCTAGTTTGTTGATCCAATCGCTCTCCTCTTTGACAACTTCCAGCTACCTACCTGCTCCCTTACTTGCCCAGCTTCACCAAGTTCCTGCAAGATCACAGAAGAGGAGAACTACACAAAGACATAGATTTACATTCATAAATAGCTTAGGATCATATTTAAGCTAAACATGCAAATATAACAAAACATCATTGATACACAAGCATGTAGGAGAAACTCAAATAGTTTTATTGATATAATAAGAAAATCCAGGAGGAGATACAACCAAGTGAGTCCCGATCCAGCATCTACCTCCCAGCAAAGGAATCCCTTCCTCACCTCCAACAAAGCATAAATCACCCAATGCACTAATCTCAATCTCAAAACCAACATCAATTCTCTGCAAAGTACAAAATTCCTCCCTCTGGATCTCTGGTGTAGGAATTTACAGGGTAAGTTCCTCAGAAAGAACACCAAAAGGACACCGCTCACAACCAGATCTCAAATCAATACACCAGTATTTTTGACGTGGTCAAAACCCTCAAAGTGCAAGGAGGGAAATAGTCCACGGCCTGTCCCAACGTGGGTACTACAGGCAATTTATTAATCAAAGAATGAAAATTAACATAAGCTTCTCTCATGCACGGATTACCCGAACAATGACCCTCCATGCGCTTTAAATAGAACTCATGGACCAATCGGGTGTCAAGCCACGGATCAAGTGTCGATAATACCGAGGTGAGAGTGAACCGTCGGATCACTACATATCGTGACCGTCGGATTGTAAGTTACAAAATGTACAACGGTAAAGAAACACACTTTACCTAACTCTAACCTAACTCTATACTAGACCAAGTTGAACTTTACTATATCCTATGTGTCGGAATATCCTAACATCCCCCCTTAAGAACAACTTGGGATAGGATTGAAGGATTTACAAATATGACACAATAGGAGAAGGAAGGAGGCACTAGAGCCTATCCCCCCTTAGTGACAACTTCCTGAACTCCAAGCATATATCGAAGTTTAGTGAACTTCGCCTCTGTGAGAGCCTTTGTGAAGATGTTTGCAACCTGATCATTTGTTGGACAATATTGCACTTCAAGAACATGGTCGTGAATGAGCTTTCTGATGAATTGCATGTGTAGTACAATGTGTTTGCTGCGTTGATGCTGGACTGGATCTTTGCATAGCTGAATGGCACTTTGATTATCACACCAAAGTGTGGTTGGATGCTGCTGCTCAAAGCCAAACTCTGATAGGATCTGACGAAGCCACAAGGCTTCCTTACTAGCTTCCACGACACCACGATACTCTGCTTCTCTGCTGACGAAAGAGAAATGGAAACCTGTTTCTTACAAGCCCATGTAATAGGTCCTGAACCAAGAGTGAAGACATAACCGGCAGTAGACTTCCGATCATCAGGGTCACCAGCCCAATCAGAATCAGTGAAACCAACTAACAGAGGAGCTGCTTTGGCACTGTAATGAATCCCAAACTGTACTGTACCTCGAACATAACGAAGTATTCTTTTAGCTGCTTTCCAATGACTTTCACGGGGGTTTTGCATAAAACGAGCAACAAGGCCAACAGCAAAGGAAAGATCAGGACGAGTATGGGTTAAATACAAGAGTTTTCCGACAAGTTGACGGTATAAGGTAGCATCAACTTCAGGAGAAGTACAAGAGACTGAAAGTTTGACTCCAGACTGAAAGGGAGAAGGGGCTGGCTTACAGTCTTCCATGTGAAAATTACGAAGAATATCACAAGCATACTTGGACTGGGAAAGGAAAATACCCTCCTATGATTGCAAGACTTGAAGACCGAGAAAATAGTGTAAATGTCCTAAGTATGTCATTTCAAATTTCTTTTTAAGGCTGGACTTCACATGGTTTATAAGGTTGGGATCACTACCAGTAAGAATAAGATCATCAACATAAAGAACAAGGATGATAAGAGAGTTTCCCACTTTCTTGGTGTAGACAGTATTGTCAGAATGACACCTAGAAAAGCCAGATTCTAAAAGAAAGCTATCCATTTTGGCATACCAAGCCCGAGGAGCTTGCTTGAGGCCATAAAGGGATTTCTTAAGTCGACAAACAAGGCTGGAGTCTGTTTGTATGAAGCCAATGGGTTGTTCCATATAGATTTCTTCCTGCAAGTCCCCATGCAAGAGGCAGATTTAACATCCATCTGATGGACTTCCCATTTTAAAGAGGCAGCAAGGGAAAGAACAAGGCGGATAGAGTTCATTTTGGCAACAAGGGAGAAGGTTTCAGTGTAGTCAATGCCTTCAACCTGTGAAAATCCCTTAGCAACGAGACGAGCTTTATGTTTATCAACTTTCCCATCTGGTCCATACTTGGTTCTGTAAACCCATTTACATCTAACAAGTTTGCGTCCCTTTGGTAGAGGAACAAGATCCCATGTATCATTTGTCATCAATGAATGATATTCTTCATTCATAGCTGCTTCCCAATGTGGATGGCCTGAAGCTTCTGCAAAAGTGTCAGGATCATGATTTACTGGAGCTTGAGCCAGTAAAGAAGAGGCTCTTTCAAACTGAGAACGTGTACGCCGCTGATCTGTAGGATCACCGGCAAGATCACTTGCTGCATCCCGAGTAGCACGGACCCATCGTGGAAGTTGAGGATCCTGAGAAGGTGGGGGAGGATTATCATCCTCACTTTCATCATCTGAAGAAGAAATGTTTTCAAAAGTAGAAGAGATAGGAAGAGGTGGCACATCCGCCGGACTAGGCTCGCAGGCCGATTTATTTTCATCAAACTTTACATCTCTTCTAATGATAACATTTTTGGACTTAAATGGAATAAGTCTATAACCTTTTACATCTTCAGAATATCCAACAAAAGTACATTTCTCACTCTTAGGTTCTAAAGCTTTATGCTTTTCATCTGGAATATGGGCCCATGCTTCACTTCCAAACACACGAAAGTGACTTACATCTGGTTTAATGGAACTCCAAGCTTCTTCTGGAGTGATATTCTCTAGAACCTTAGTAGGAGTGCAATTGATTATATAATTTGCACAATTAATTGCTTCGGCCCAAAAACTAAGACTGAGTCCTTTAGATTGCAGCATACAATTAGCCATTTCCTTTAAGGTGCGATTTTTCCTTTCAGCTACACCATTTTGTTGTGGAGTGTATGGAACAGTATGTTGCATTTGAATTCCATTTTCGGTGCAAAAGTTGATGAATGTGTTTTTAACATATTCTCCACCATTATCAGTTCTTAGCTTAAGAATTTGATGTCCAGATTGTTTTTTCAACAAAGGCTTTGAAGGCCAAAAAGGTGTTAAATACTTCGCTCTTGAGTTTTAAGAAGTATACCCAAGTGCGTCTGGAGAAATCATCAATGAAAGTTAAGAAGTACTTGCAGCCAGAGAATGAAGCAACAGGAAGAGGACCACATAAATCACTGTGCACAAGCTGTAAAGGGGCTGAGGCGTGCCAAGAGGCACGTTTGTCAAAACTGTCCCGATGATGTTTTCCGAGTACACATCCGGAACAAACACCATCTCTGCAAGATACCATAGGAAGACCTTTCACCATATTTTCTTTACATAGATGCTGAAGGGAGCGATAGTTTAAGTGACCAAATCGCTCATGCCAAAGTTTGCTCACTTCATCATTATGAGCAATAAATACTGAGGGAAGATTTGATGACCCAAAGTTGTGAAACTTATACAACCTTTTGGAATCATCAGCAAGACCAGTAGCTAGAATCTGTTTAGGATATTTTAGATCCTTGATTACAACATCATGAGGTGAAAATTCAACAATTTTACCTTCACCTGAATGAGTTATCTGATAGACAGATAGAAGGTTGCAGGATAAGGTTGGAACACATAATACATCATTAAACTGACCATTGTCTAGATGAACAGTTCCAGTCCCTACAACATTAAGAGATCTATCATCACCAACATATATATTTTTGGTGTTACAATCATTTAAAGAAGAAAACATGGCTTGGTTTTTGGCCATGTGACAAGAGGCTCCAGAATCAATGAGCCACTCATGAGAATGAGAAGAAGAAGAAGATACATTTAATGCATAACCAGACTGAGATGATTGACAATGACATGCAGAAAGTGCCATTCCGGAAGTTGAAGTTGAAGTAGGCTCCACATGGATGTTATGTTTCTTCATTGCGGCTTCCAAGGCTTCCATCGTCTTAAAGCATTTAGATTCTAAGTGGCCATCTCGATTACAAAAGTTACAATGTCTATCAGTATTCTTCCATTTGTTTTTATTGGTCTTATCATTTTGCTGAAATGATGTTTCATTTTGAGGCTGAGATGGTTTAGGACCATTCTTTTGAGGATATGACTTCTTAGGATTCTTTGAATTTGGTTGCTGCTGGGTGGCTAACGCTTTTGTGGAAGAGTTTCCAAGATTAAGAAGACCAAGGTGTAAGAGTTTTTCTTGTTCTCTTATTAAGGAATCACAAAAGGAGTCAAAGGAAGGGGCCTTGTAGTCTTTTCCTTGACAAATGAAAGCTTCCCTTGTAGAATGGAAAGTGGAAACAAATACAGAGTAGGCTGGTCCCAACTTAGTAAGGATGGAATAAATAAGGTTACCATCTTCTTTCTTAACTTTAACACCTTCCAAGAGATATCTAAGGGTCTTGAATTTGGACAAGAAATCTTCAATGCAAGAAAAATTATTAGGATCCAAAGTAAGCAGCTCATTTTCAAGTTGATGGGCTCTAATTTCATTTTTAATCCCAAAAACTTTAGCGAGTTTTTCTAATGCTTCATGAGGAGTCTCAAGTTCTGCAATGTGGAATCTAAGATCAGGAGAAATAGACATCCCTATCAAACCACGTGCTTGATCTTGTCTATTTTCCCATTTTGCAGCCTTGTCTTCATCTTTTGGTTTCTTCTCTTGGTCTGTGGCTATTCTGAAGAGACCTTTACTTCTAAGTAAATCTTCCATGTAGGCTACCCATTGGAAGTAGTTAGTGCTGTCAAGAATGACTTGGCATGGACTTTCCATTTAAAAAAAACTGAAGCTGAATATGCTGAAAGTAAGTGTTCCAATGGATAGATCTCGAAAAAATAGGCGGTTTAAAAAAAAACGGCTCTGAAAAAGGCTTCCGGATGAAGAAGTTATGGCTTTTTGAAAAAAATTTGTTGACGTTGCCGGCAAAGTGCGCGAATGTGCGGGAATGAAAAAAAAATCCGCCCCCACAAAATGGAGACTTGAACCCAAGACCTCTACTCTCTTAAAATAGCTTTGAACCAATTGATCTATACAAAAAATTTGAGAGAGAGAGAGAGAGAGAGAGAGAGAGAGAGAGAGAGAGAGGCGGGGGGGGGCTTGGTTTGCGTGCTTGCCTTGAGAAAGCTCTTTTTCCCTACAAAACACAAAACACAAAACCCAACACGAATATGCAAAGAAAAACGAACCTTGCGGCTCGAAGTTAGCTTTAGCCAAAAAACTAGAAAATTTAAAAAAAAAAATCTCAAAGTTAGCTTTAGCCGAAAAACTAAATATTTTTCTCAATGTTTCTGATTTTCCGAGATCACACTAAGGTGCAGGGAAAAGAGCATACGCATGAGAAAAATCCTTCCTTTCTGTTTCTGATTTGCCCAGATCGCACAGAGTCGCAGGGCAAAGAGCATACGCAGAAATGAAAGGTATAGATCCGGTTAAAAAAAAGGCTAAATAAACTGAGACCGAAATAAGCAGAGAGAAAATAACAGTAAACTGCAAAAAAACACTGTATACCTCCCGATCTGAAAAATGACGCAGCTAGGGCTACCGGAAACGTTTTTGCGTGAAACGAAAGGGGTTCCTCACTGGAACAGATGCTCCGAACGCAACAGAGAAGTCCTCTCGGTCCGAAAGCAGTCAGAAACAGCAGATCTAGGAAACGACAGCCGCATGCAATTCTACCGGCTTCAGATTTGGATCACCAATGGACGCGGCCCTCAAATAGCTCTGATACCATGTAGGAATTTACAGGGTAAGTTCCTCAGAAAGAACACCAAAATGACACCGCTCACAACCAGATCTCAAATCAATACACCAGTATTTTTGACGTGGTTAAAACCCTCAAAGTGCAAGGAGGGAAACAGTCCACGGCCTGTCCCAACGTGGGTACTATAGGCAATTTATTAATCAAAGAATGAAAATTTACATAAGCTTCTCTCATGCACGGATTACCCGAACAATGACCCTCCATGTGCTTTAAATAGAACTCATGGACCAATCGGGTGTCAAGCCACGGATCAAGTGTCGGTAATACCGAGGTGAGAGTGAACCGTCGGATCACTACATATCGTGACCGTCGGATTGTAAGTTACAAAATGTACAACGGTAAAGAAACACACTTTACCTAACTCTAACCTAACTCTATACTAGACCAAGTTGAACTTAACTATATCCTATGTGTCGGAATATCCTAACACTGGGATGAGGGATCCATATATAGATGTAAGCAGAGAGGATGAGTCAGATTATGTTTTGACTTGTGGCTTCTCTCTGTCAGTTCTTCCTTCCACTTGGAGACTGAGAGCCTCTTACTTATCCTTGGTCGAACTCAGTGAGGCAAGTGTCATTGAGGAAGATTCTCAAAGCTTCCATGGTCTGTCCACCTCGCGGAATGACACTGCCATTTGGCATTTCCCGCTCAGCGCACCCTGGTAGTGCATTTAGGTGCGTTGCAACGCACCTAGCTAGTGTACTTGGTTGCTATGCAACGCAGGTAGCTAGTGGAGCAGCTGAAATGATCCTGATTTGACTGGTTCTGAGTAGTTTCTGGTGGAGAACTTCTGGGAGAAGCTGTAATTGGTTGACCTTGTTCCTTTAGGGGTAGGAACAACACTTTTAGGGACTTTAGATCCCTTGGTTTATGGACATTGCATGCCTAGATCTGTAAGGCACAAAAATGTCTATAACAACTAGTAACCATTGAAATCCCTACTCTCGATGCTCTGGGTATAACCTTGTTTCCATATGGCAGTGGCCTCAAAATTCCTCCCCTGGGGAAGGTACAAGGGGCCTTACCCATACACCTTGGTTGGTGTGTAAAAATGGTTTTGTTTCCATCGTTTAAGTCTAAGTGCTCTTTGACATAAGGAGCTTATTCCATAGCTTCTGCAATTAAGGATGGTTTCCACATCTGCACCATTTCCCTAATCTTAGGTTTCAATCCATAAATAAAACGAGCTCCTTGGCGCTGGTCAATATCCATGTAGGAGACATACTTGACCAATTCCATGAATCTAATTTCATATTATTCTACCATACAATTTCTCTATACCAAGGGATGGAAGGCTCCTACCTGTTGTTCTTCATAATATGTTGGTAGGTACTTTTTCCTGAATCTCTCCTCAAATAACTCCCAAGTAACAGTGTCTGGAGTGAGGTGTAGTTGATGCTCTAAGTTACCGCACCAATTTGGAGCACTATCTCTGAGTTGGAATATTGTTATTTTAGCTTTTGAATTGCAATTATAATCCCTTAGTGTGAAGCACCTTCTCATTCCTTCTAACTAAGCTTCTCCACATTCGTTGGCACGACCTCCTGCAAAGTCCAGGAACTTAATATTTTGGAGCTCCCTAGTAATGTTCTCGATTGGAGGTCCTCTATCAGAGTCTCTTGATCCGTCGAGATTTCATAACCCTGATGGAGGGCGCTTGATCTGAAAATGGAATGTACTTGTTTAAGGGTGCAAGGTATCCATTTCCCATAATTTCAAATGTGAGCTATACGCTCCAAGTGACCTCTGAAAATGTGAAAACTTCTTATTTCTTATACAGAGATAGACCGTACGGGCATTCACCAGACATGTCACCTCTAAAGAGAGGATGAGTTCCAGAGCCTACCTGACCCTCTACAGGCTCTCCCTAAAGAAATAACAAAGTAAACACTTAGAAGTCTTTGACATACACATACTTGAAGTTTGATGTCTTGCGAAATAAGACAAATAACTTTCTGCAGCTGAATATGTGATTATGTGTGTATGCAAGTTATGTATATTTTCTGTTTAATACTTTATATAAGTTTTTTTTAGCATATCATCTTCAGCAAATAAAGACATCCAAATGATAAAGCAGTTCACCACTTCTGGGCTACATCTGCTGGACCAAGCCTCTCAATCTAGGCTTGTCCTCTTGTATTAAAAATGTACAAAGGCTAATACAAGAATATGAGTGTCTCGAAAGACAGATCTGACTGTAAATACAAAATCAGAAGATAGGAATTAGTTGAACATGATGTTTCCCAAACACTAAACAGTGAAATTGTACCTTATACAGTACTTTCCCCAATTGGCCTTGGCAGCCCTTTAGACTTGCATGGAGAATTTCGTGGTGAAGGTGACCTCAATTGGTTATGAAACCTCTGCCATTAGACTTCAAAGGTGGAAAATAGCAGACATAGGCTTTTGATTCACAAAAATGGATGAACACAGCCCCCAAACAGCTCAAGCACTGAAATGGCCCTAGTGGCCGTTAAAGCTTCCCTGAAGCTAAACAGTGAGAAGAATGCCTCAAAAGGAAAAACGAGTTATAGAAATGGATTCAGAATGCTAAAAACATTCAGGAATGACCTTCGTTCCATGTTCACTAGCTGCACAATTCCCGATGCAGCTCCCAAACTGATTTGTTCCTAGTGGCTCCTGGAACTTCCCCAAAGAAAAATCACTTACAAATTACCTCATATGGCTGTGAAACCTATGCGAATGGCTTCAGAAGGTTGAAGATACCCAAAATCAAAAAACAAATTGTCCAAAACGGACTTTCCTAGCCAAAGTTATGGCCATTTACTCCCAACTGCCAGCTGGTCCTAGAAAGACTCCAGCTAACTTTAGTTGGAGCCAATTAGGCCCGCCAAATATGGAGGGTCCGCCCAAATTTGGCTCTCCGCCAAAATTTTCGCCAACTTGACTATAAGTTAGGTCCAGTTTTAGCACGCATGTGACCGGGAATCTCGGCTGGTGGTTTGCATTGGAGTTCGTGCCGGCGGTTAAGTCCTGGCGCCTAGTTCTTGGCGTGAGGTCACGTGGTATGGGGGCTGGCCCTTAGGGGTTGGCCCCCTTTGGTTTCTGCCCAAACCAAAATTTACAATTCAAATTTAATATGTGTGGTTCACATAACACGTCCTCATATGGTGCTGTATTGGTAAAGCGCTGAAGTGATTTGAGATAGGTCGCATGTTCAAATCTCTCGGTTGCCAAAATTTTAACCATGATGATGTCATCAGGCCATGTGACAGCCTCGAGCTTGCCACGTGGCTGCCTGTCATTGGTTTCCAAAAACAGAATATTCTTTTTTTGTTAATATTTTTTTTTTGAAAAATATTCAAAAATTAAGGGTTATTGGGCGATTTTGTTTTTGGCATAACTTTCTCATACGACTACATTTTTCGAACCATTTGCGGCATTGGAATTAGGAGGACAAGCTCTATCTGATCGTTCAGGTACAAACTAGTTCTAATCACTTTCATTTTTGACCATTTTACGACACTTGGTCCTGAGCTCCTGATCACACCTCCCAAATGAGAAGGCTTTTGGTCCCCAAAAGCTTACTGAATCTCTGAACTAAACTGTACAGCACTTGAGGAATAGAAATATCCTCTTCCGTTCAGCCTTATCAATTGCCACAATGCCCATCCATGGCACCTCCGCTCCAGAAGAAGAGTTGCCTCCCAAATGAGAAGGTTCTTACAAAGATGAAACACTTCATCATTTCTCCTCTTTACAATCTTGGAGATCAAATTAAAATTTTCCAAGTCAATATTACATTGCATGCATGGTTAAAAGCAAAGTAATCAACCCCTCAGGTTAATCACACATACATGTTTAAAATACAAGGAAATCATCATGATCCCTGTGCTCATGCATATCATTCGCATGCATCCAGTTTATCCTTCAACTTTCTCTTAAGTACAATCATAAGTACAATATCCTTGATCCCATGTACATGTACTTTCAAAGCTGAAATGAATATAACTTTCGCTACAATATAGTGAGTCTCATACTCAGCTTTTCCATCCTGCAACTTGCATTCCCTTAACAAATAAATGCATTCAATCAAAAAACATGCAACTTTAATTGGATAAGAATTCTAACCATTTCTTACCAATCCATTTCAAAGGTGCTTCCTTTAACTGCACATTGATATCAAAATGTGTATCATCCTGACACATGTCAATGATGGAAACTTCCTTCCCATTCTTGCCATACTCTTTCTCCAATTTCTTCAATTTTTGTGGAAGCATTGTTGGATTCAGAGTCCAACACCTTTCAGCAGTATGTCCATGCTTATGGCAATAAGTGCAATACCTGTTCATCTTCTTCACATCATGATTTGCATTGTTCAATGGAACTTTGGCTTCTTGCCTCCTTTCCTTCAAAAGTTTCTTGTATGTTGCCATTCTTTTCCAACATCTAGAAACACTATGGTTAACCAAACCACAAAAAGGACATGCAATTCTTTTCCAATGCTTGTGTGGAAATTTTCCATGCTTTACATGATCAAAGGAATTGTGATGGAAATCAGATTTATACCATTCTCTTTCACCTTCATTACCTTCATGAGGAGGTGAATCAAATGAAGAAGAAGCTCCTTTTGGAACACCATCAATCCCTTCAATGGTTTTAGAGCTTTCACCGCTTTCTTGTTAAAGTGCATTCTTATGCACACCTTCTTCTTACAAGGTATGTTTCAAACTATTGCATTCCTCAAGGATACAACCTTTACAACCTTGAGATAGAGAACCTGAAATGAAACTCCTTTTAGGAACTGTTTCAATTGCCTTCATGGCTGCTTTGAAACTTTCTCCATAAGATTGTCCATAGCCAAGACCCAAATTCTTAGGCCTTACCTCAACCATTATTGGTTCAACTATACCCTGTGCATATTTGCCCAATCCTCTTCCTTCATATCCCATTTTGGACATCAACTTGGACCTTATGCCTCTGGTATGTTTCTCAAAAGAACCAACATTAACATTCTTATAATAATTTGAAGACCAACTAGAATTGTTTACCTCTTCTTCAAGCTGATACTTGGCTAAGGCTCCTTTGTTAACAAGGAGTTGTGTCTCCAACTCATGTATCCTTTCCATATTCATGTTTGCAATATGAATTTGACCTTCCATTTCCTGCAATTGGTCAGAAAGCAACTGCTTCTCTTCCCTCATGGAATTCAACTGCTCTTGAAGTCTAGAGCTCTTTTTTTCATCCTCATACATTTCTCTCGCCATATTCATCATGATGAAAAATTCTTGCTTCAAGCCTTCATCAAAAAATCTTGTGAAGGAGGATGATTTTGAGAACTCACTTATGGAAGTTGTCATTATTAAAATGAACAAAAGAGCTTCAGCAAACTCAAACAACAAGTACTTTGCAGAATAATAAAGCAGTCAATATTCAACACTACTTAAGACATCTTTCAAGCTACACAATAAAGCTAGTGATGTCAGTCAAGCAAACCCAGTGCTCTGATACCATCTGATCTGAAAATGGAATGTACTTGTTTAAGGGTGCAAGGTATCCATTTCCCATAACTTCAAATGTGAGCAATACACTCCAAGTGACCTCTGAAAATGTGAAAACTTCTTATTTCTTATACAGAGATAGACTATAGGGGCATTCACCAGACATGTCACCTCTAAAGACAGGATGAGTTCCAGAGGCTACCTGGCCCTCTACAGGCTCTGCCTAAAGAAATAACGAAGTAAACACTTAGAAGTCTTTGACATACACATACTTGAAGTTTGATGTCTTGCGGAATAAGACAAATAACTTTTTGCAGCTGAATAGGTGATTATGTGTGTATGAAAGTTATGTATATTTGTTTTTTAATACTTTATATCAATTTTTTTTAGCATATCATCTTCAGCAAATAAAGACATCCAAATGATAAAGCAGTTCACCCCTTCTAGACTACATCTGCTGGACCAAGCCTCTCAATCTAGGCTTGTCCTCTTGTATTAAAAATGCTACAAAGGCTAATACAAGAATATGAGTGTCTTGAAAGACAGATCTGACTGTAAATATAGAATTAGAAGATAGGAATTAGCTAAACATGCTCTTTCCCAAACACTAAACAGTGAAATTGTACCTTATACAGTACTTTCCCCAATTGACCCTAGTGCCCCTTTAGACTTGCATGGAGAATTTCGAGGTGAAGATGACCTCAATTGGTTCTAAAACCTCTGCCATTAGACTTCGAAGGTCGAAAATAGCAGACATAGGCTTTTGAATCACCAAAAATGGATGAAAATAGCCCCAAAACATCTCAAGCACTGAAATGGCCCTAGTGGCCCTGAAAGCTTCCCTGAAGCTAAATAGTGAGAAGAATGACTCAAAAGGAAAAACGAGCTATAGAAATGCATTCAGAATGTTGAAAACCTCTAGGAATGATCTTCGTTCCACATTCACTGGCTGCACAATTCCCAATGTAGCTCCCAAACTGATTTGGCCCTGGTGACTCCTAGAACTTCCCCGAAGCAAAATCACCTGAAAATTACCTTAGATGGCTGTAAAACCTATGCCAGTGGCTTCAGAAGGTCGAAGATACCCAAAATCAAGAAAAACATCGTCCAAAACGGACTTTCCTAGCCAAAGTTATGGCCATTTACTCCCAACTGCCAGCTGGTCCTAGAAAGACTCTAGCTAACTTTAGTTGGAGCCAGTTAGGCCCGCCAAATATGGCGGGTCTGTCAAAATTTGGTGCTCTGCCAAAATTTCCGCCAACTTGATTGTTAGTCAACTCCAGTTTTAGCGTGCATGTGACCGGGAATCTCGGCTGGTAGTTTGCGTTGGAGTTCGTGCCGGCGATTAAGTCCTCGCGCCTGGTTATTGGCGTGAGGTCACGTGGTATGGGGGCTGACCCTTAGGGGCTGGACCCCTTTGGTTTCCGCCCAAACCAAAATTTACAATTCAGATTTAATATGTGCGGTTCACATAACACGTCCTCATACAGTGTTGTATTGGTAAAGCGCTGAAGTGATTTGAGACAGGTCGCATGTTCAAATCTCTCGGTTGCCAAAATTTTAACCATGATGATGTCACTCGGGCCATGTGGCGGCCTCTGGGCTTGCCACGTGGCTACCTATCATTGGTTTCCAAAACAAAATATTCCAAAGAATCTTCTACGGAATATTCTTTTTTTTTTTTTTTTTTTTGAAAAATATTCAAAAATTAAAGGTTATTGGGCGATTTTGTTTTTGGCATAACTTTCTCATACAGCGACCGTTTTTCGAACCGTTTGCGGCACCAGAATCAAGAGGATGAGCTCTATCCATTTGTTTAGGTTCAAACTAGTTCTAAGCACTTTCATTTTTGACCATTTTACGACACTTGGTCCTGAGCTCCTGAGTGCTCCTGAGTCAACTCTGATGAAGGTAATGAGTTATTTGTAGGAGGTTCTTGTGATGACTCTCCCTAACCTTGATTTCTTCACGTCCTCACCATTTTGAATCGTCCAAGTATCTACATGATGCGCAAGACTCATTAACCCCTCTTAAGACTTGTCCCTCTTCAGTGACTCACATATATGTGTATAATGATAGTCATAAGTTTTCCTTTTACTATGCTTGTAAACAAGAATTATTAGTACTAAGAATATTCCCATGGATCTACCAAATCCTGTCATGTGTGAGTTATACATAAATTACAAATTTTCTCTTGAAACTCGCTAGGGTACTGATGTACTAACACAAATTATTTTCTTTAGTACCATAGCTATAATTTAATATTGAGCTAATTAATAACTTTGTTTAATATATTCAAATAATTAAGTCAAATACTAATGTGAACAATACCCTTTTTAGTCATGTCTTCCTTCTATGGCCATTGGTTGTTCCTTCCCACACTTTTATATTATGTTTTTAAAATCCTTTATGTGCATTTTATGAATCTTGGGACCCCCTATAGGACATATGAAAAATTGGACTGACCTCTTGAAGAGGCAGTGTATTTGAAGCAAGGTTCCTAAGAAATTATCTATGAACGCATATATATATATATATATATATATATATATATATATATATATATATATATATATATATATATACCTATTTGCAATAATTTGTTTAAAGAAAAAAAATTACGTTGCCAAAATAAATATGACTTCTTACTAGCTTCATAAACAAAATCTAAAATATTGTGGGATGAAAGAATGCCACTTTGTGATATTAATATAATGGAGAATAAGAATTAATATCACTTATATACTTGCAAAACACATAAATCTCAATTTCAAAATGTATTTAACATACAATTTTCAAAACTTCTAACTCATCGAACTAATGGAATTTAGAGAAGCTTTTAGGTTAATATCTGTGAATTAATTTTGATAGATTTAGATTTTTTTCTTTTGAGATGATTGTGAGGTTGCAATATTGAGCCATATCTTGAAATGTGTTTCATACCCAAACATTGTCAAACATGTTTTCAATATTCAAGGATCAAATTTTTCAAAGACTCATAAACATAGAAGGTAGTTTTGTGAGACTAAAAAAAAATACAACAAAGACCATAAGAGGTCTGTGCAGATTCAAAGATTCCAAGGGATGACTAGTTGAAGACTCTTTTAGAATACTCAAAATCTTGTTTTCACCCAACACAATCATTCTAATGGGAAAAGCCCAGAAATAAAATCTGCTATGGAGTATCTTTTGCTATATGAACTTATTTAATAAATTCTAGATAATCAACCTAAAAAGGTATAAATTGAGATATCAACTTTAATACTTACACGGAAAATCTCTCTAATTTTTTTGAGATGATATAAAGATGCTCACAAATGGTATATATATAATTTTATCTAATGTTATAAATTTATATACATTTTATAATAAAATTATTTTGTACATATATATATATATATGTTATAATTTTTTCTATATGAAAGAGAGAACTTTTTTCATAGAAAAATGTTGTGATTTAGAAATTACAGAAGTTTAAATAAAAATATTCTAGTTATGGTGCTTAACTAAATTATGTTTAAAAGAATGAGAATAATTTTGTTAATGAAAAGACCAAATTTTATTAAATTACATGGCCATGGTGAGAGGCATTGGAACTGTTTTGTAAAATGCAACACACAAGTACAAAACCAAACCAATTCACTTTTGGCAGTGTTTTGAGCGCATGTGTGGGGGCGTCAACTTTGGGACAGGGAAAGTGGGTTCATGCCTTTATTATCAAAACAGGATTTGAATCAGATATCTTTGTAGGGAATGCATTTATACATGCCTAAGCCAAATGCGAAATCATTGAAGATGTAAGCAGAATATTTGACAACATGTTTGAACGAAATACTATTTCATGGAATGCAACAATTACAGGATATTTTCAAAGCATTGTGTCTGAGAATTTCATGACACTCTTTTTCCAAATGCTACTAACAGGGCTAAAGTCGGACTAGTTTACCTTTTTTTAGCATTCACAGTGCATGCGCAAACATAACAACTTTGGAACAGGACAGGTAGGTGCAGGCTCATATCGAAAAATATTGGATTTATAGAGGCAGATGTTGTTCTGGGAAATACACTAATTGATGTGTATATAAAATGTGGGAGTATAGAGGGCGCATGGAATTTTTTTTACAAGATGCCCAAGCTAGATATGTTCTCATGGACTACAATGGTTGTGGGATATGCCCAACATGGTCATGGCAGTGACACCTTACAACTCTTTGAGGAAATGCAGCAGGCAGGCATGGAGGCAAATGATGTAACTTTTGTTGGTGTTCTACATGCTTGCAGCCAGATAGGGTTAGTGGACAAAGGGCTATGTTACTTCAATTCTATGGATAAAAATATGGCATAAGAGTAAGAGAGGAGTACTATGCGACCTTCTTGGTCAAGCTAGATACCTAGATGAGGCTGATAACTTTATTAACAAAATACCATTTGAACCTAGTCCTCCTATATGGTGAACTGTGCTTAGTTCCTACAGAAAACATGGTAATTTGGAGCTAGGATGAGATACAGCATAGCACATTTTTATCTTGAACCTCACAAGGCTTCAACATATGTATTACTATCAAACATTTATGTTGCTGCTAGCAAGTGGGATGATGTAGCTAAGGTTATAAAATTGATGAAGGATAGGGGCCCTAGAAAGGAGCTAGGATGTAGCTGGGTTGAGGTGAAGAAAAAAATTCATACATTCGTTCCAGGAGATAGATTGCACCTACAAACAAAGGAGATATATGAGAGATTGGAAGGCGAACGATAGATTGCACCTACAAACAAAGGAGATATATGAGAGATTGGAAGGCTTAATTTGGCAGATGAAGAGGGTTGGCTATGTACCATACATAAATTTTTTTCTGCAAGATGTGGAGCAGGTGCAGAAAGAGCATTCTCTTTACCAGCATAGTGACAAGCTAGCTATTGTTTTTGGGATTATCAATACACCTCTTGGGACACCCCTCCAGATTATCAAAAATCTACGTGTGTGTGGTGATTGGCACAATGCTGTCAGGTTCATATCCAAAATTGTAGGGCGAGAAATTGTAGTTAAGGATGCAAATCACTTCCATCATTGGAACAATGGGATGTGTTCTTGTGGGTACTATTATGATTTAATGGATTACCATGTTTGCTTGGATAAAAATTAAAATTGAATGGTGTTTCTATCCGTCTGTATTGCGTTATGGGAAAAGAAAACATTTCTTTTTAATTTCTGTCAAAATTGAGCAAGTCTTTGCTGAGATGTGATTCTTACACAAATATAAATAATTTAATAATTATAAGTATAAAGCCCATCTCCTACAAATATTGCTAACACAAGAGACATGTATAGTTAATGTTAACACAAGAGCTATGCATGGTTAATGTTATGATAAACCACTTTAAGAAGGGTTGAGAATCTTGAGTGTTCCCACGGAAGACTTAGAGCAAACATACATATTACACCCCTACATGAATTGTGTTAACAATAGTGAGGGTCTTCATAAAAAAAGATATGTTTCCAGCTGCTAAGAAAAGCTCTACTAAAGTGCATTTCTATCCCTAGAATTAGATATCCAAAGTTTAATAGAACTAGGGTAGCATTTAAATAATATTAAAAAATATAGGGTTTCTAGAAAAGTGCATTTATGTGACTAGAATTTGATATCCCAAATTTAATTGAACTATAGGGTAGCATTTAAATAATATTAAAAAAGATAGGTTTGCTGGTGAGAAAATACGAAAGTGCATTTGAATTTTTTTTAGCCTGCAAATAATAAGGTACATTGGTACGTTACATGGTTCACCCATGATATTGGATTATAAAAGATTAATAATTTAAATATTTAAAAGTAAACTTAGGAAAATAAATTTGCAATTCCGACTTGAAAACAACTATGTTGTATATTACTGTTTTTTAAATAACCAAATTAAATTAAAAGTCACCCGCAATGATTAATTTTATATCATCTTTTTCCATGATCGTATATGAAAGATGAAAAAGGAGAAATCACGACAGAATTTTAGAGCGCACTAGCGTCATTCAAAGAGAAATTAGGTTCTTCACTTTTCTATGTGTAGTTTCGACCATATCTGGTCGGACGCTTATTTGCTTTTGCGGCGGCTTTTGAATTGGAGATGAATTTAAACTCGGCTGCAATTGGGATATGATTGGAAGAATGATTAACCGAAGGAAGTGCACCGTACTTCACCTCCTCCTCGTCAATTAACTCCAGTAACGACACCAACTTCAACTTCGTGGCATGGTAGAAAATGTAATCTAACGTTCCCTGAAATTTCCCTCGGCTATTCTCAATGAAGGTAGTGAAACGCGGCTCCCCCGTTTTACCATCCATTTTCTTCAACGCGTCTTGTAGGGGAAGATTGCATCGGGAATAGTTAAAATAAGCATTTGCTAAAGGTATTCTATGACGAAACTGCAGTATATGAGATGGATCAAAATTCGAAATTTCCTTGTGTGATGGATGGACACTGCCTGTCGTAAGAAATGAGTGGACGGCACTTCCGGGCAAAGAATTAAAGTCACCACATAGTAGAAGCGTGAGGTCACGGTGATCCCGGACATATGCCTCCAAGTGTTTCACCAAGTAATCAACCTGCAATAGTTTTATATCTCTGTTTTCAGGATTTGCATGGATGTGGGTATTGGCTATGCATAATGGTTGATTGGTATTTTTGAATGAAAGGACCACTTGCAGAGCAATGTTGTCTTTATATTTCAAATGAATCGACCAGTGAGTTAGCAAGTCAAATTTATTCCGTTTATAAAACGTTGCGCAACCATCCACAGTTGGAATTCTTTCCTTTCCCTTAAACACCCCTTCATATCCTAATTTCGCCAGTTTTGGATGGAAAAAAGAAATAAAATGGTTCTGTTGTACCTCCTGGAGGCAAATGATGTCAGGGTCGCACTCTAATATTTCCTTCAACAAGTTTTGTCTGCGATTTTCCCAACTGAGCGCGAATGGAGGACAGTTGGGGAACTGCTCTGAAGTAGCATACACGTCTGCCAGAATGTTGTATGTCACAACTCTGAATGATGGACCCCTCAAACTTCTATCATTGGTGCTGCCATTTCTAATTTTAATCATTCGCCGAGGATTAGGAAATGGAATAACAGGCTTAGTAACAAAAAGCCCCTCTCCTTCAACTTCGAGAACTAATGAATTGCCCACATCATCGGTGGTGGGTCTGTAAAAGTCAGAGGCAGACAGTAACATACAAGTGTTGTTGGGAAAAAAGCGCTCATCAACAATAGTGGTAGAACTGATAGAATACCATCTCTTGCTCCTGAAATAGTTGGAATCACGACTTAACAAATCCTTTGCACTTAGTGTTACATCAACAACAGGTTCAATACCAACCATTTTCAATTCCTTCATTTTCACCCTTCAATGTAATTTGTCGTCAATACTCGAAGTTGTTCTCCTTTCTTTCTCTCCTTCCTGTACCACCTTTTTTTTCCGAAACTCCTTACTCTACCAGCCTAGGTTTAGCTTTTTTATACCAGCTTTCTTACCCTCACAAACTTGCTCTCTTTACCAGCTTTCTTACCCTCACAAACTTGCTTTCTTTCTGATTTGGAGAAGTTTGACCGAAAAGATAAATCTGTCCTTTTATTCGCGATATAAACAGAAATATAGCTCCACGCTCTATAACGACGGATCTGTCTTTTTATTCGCGATATAGGTAGAAAAATTTCTTATATACCGAATTTCATTAACTTTTATTTATATAACACAATTGTTGCATTTGATGGACCTAGGCCTACGCATGGAATTTGACGGCAAATTGACCGTCGTGGGTGATTTGCCCGTCAAATACACCCCATTTTTTTAATATTTTACCATGTCGGCCTGATCTTTCGTACCTCCAAAGGATGGGTGGTCATCGTTCCATGATTTACACAATTTATAAGAGAGATTGCACCGTAATAAATCACATGATTAAAATAAGCTTTATGTGTAAGTTATTAATGATTTATTTAGTTTATCAAAAAGGCAAAAATGTAATCCTTAATACTAGTGTAATTATACATATTAAATGGCTAGTAAATAGGAATAGATATTAATAAACATCAAGAGACTTTATCATGATGCATTTTAATTTACTAAAAAATAATTATAGTTAAATTATAATTATGTCTAGAGACACTCTACAACCTAGTATATGAGGGAGATGTTATCACGTCATGTATTAGAAAATTATGAGGGAGCATTACAAAAAGATATTAAAAATATATGAGAGAGATGTTGTCACGTAACTTAACTTAATGTTACATTAAAACAATAAATATGAATTATGTGTGGCTAACATTATTGTATATGCTGAAGATATCTCTAACGTTACTATATATGTGTTGCCTAATATATATTGTATATGCTGAAGATATGTGTAACATTTTAAAATAAAAAATTTGTATTTTGAAAACAATATATATACAATTTAAAAAGATATCGATCAGCTTATTCATTGAATAACAAAAAAAATTAGGTGAAAGAAGAGGAGGATTCAGTTGGGCATATCTTGTAATCATAACAAGTAAATTTCATGGCGTCCCCATAATTGGGCATATCCTGTAATAATAACCAAGTAAATTTCATGCATAACTCGGCACATCATGTAATAATAACCAAGTAAATTTTGTTCCCATAATTGGGCATATCCTGTAATAATAACGAGGAAAATTTCATGGCGTTTGCATAGTTCGGCATACGAGGTAAATTTCGTGGCCTTCCCATAATTGGGCATATCCTGTAATAACAACGAGGTAAATTTAAATTTAGTGACCTGCCCATAATTGGGCATATCCTGTAATAATAACAACGAGGTAAATTTCGTGGCGTTTTCATATATATGGCCTTCCCATAATTGGGCATATCCTGTAATAATGACGAGGTAAATTTCGTGGCCTGCTCATAATTGGGCATATCCTGTAAGAGGTAAATTTCGTGGAGTTTGCATATATATGGCGTTCACATAATTGGGCATATCCTGTAATAATGAGGAGGTAAATTTCGTGGCCTGCCCAATAATTGGGCATATCCTGTAAAAGGTAAATTTCGTGGCATTTGCATATATATATGGCGTTCGCATAATTGGGCATATCCTGTAATAATGACGAGGTAAATTTCGTGGCTTGCCCATAATTGGCCATATACTGTAAGAGGTAAATTTCATGGTGTTCGCATAACTGGGCATATCCTGTAATAATGACGAGGTAAATTTCGTGTCTTTCGCATACATATGTTTGGCTTAATATATATTGTATACGCTGAAGATATGTGCAGCATTACTATATATGTGTGGGCTAATATATATTGTATATGTTGAACGTTACTTTAGAATAAAATAAAAAACTAATTAAAACAAAAAAAATGTGTCGGCTAATATTAGCAAACTCAATTTTGAAAACGATATATATACAATTGAAAAACAATATACATACAATTTAAAAATTGAAAACGATATATATACAATTCAAAAAGAGATCGATTAGCTTATTCATTGAATAACAAAGAAAATTAGATAAAGGAAGCAGAGCATTCAATTGGGCATATCATGTAGGTTTTCAGTTGTGTGATTTTTGTAATAATAATAACCTAGTAAATTTATATTTTGTGGCATTCAGGTTTTGGTTGTGTGATTTCTCTAATAATAATAATTAGGTAAATCTATATTTCGTTGAAGGTGATCAATAAAATTAGTAGGAGTGAGGTGAAATATTGACTAGAATGTAATGTTTAGTGTGTGGTACTTGAAATATTAGGTAAATTTAATAAAATTACATTTTAATTACTATTTATTTATTAGGTGGGGGTGGTTATAAATATTGGGTAACATATAATATTATAACATTATATTTTATGTAATCAATATATTTGTAACACTTAATATAGACGTGATCCATCTATAAATTTAATTAATAAGCAGAGAAAAGCTTAATATTTATGATATGACAAGATTTTTAATCATGAATATTTACCATGGATATTAGGCCTTTTACAATACCATGGACCAATACCCACAATAGAAAGATAGAGAAGGGGAGGAGGGAAGAAAATTATAATACCATGGGATACTACCATGGTTTATCAATACCATGGGCCATCTAGACTTTTGATTATTATGTTATGGATCTAGACTTTTAATTGTTGCAATACCATGGGCCAATACCATGGCTTATCAATACCACATGCCCAAAAACAATAACTTATTTCAAAATGAAAATATTTAAAAATATTTTAATTTAATTTAATTAAATTTAAGAGAAAAAGGGTTATAATTACTTCTGAGATATATCCAAGCTCTCCATCCTCACTACTACTAACAATATTTTCATAGAGATTAAATGAAGGTTTTAATAAATTAAAAAATGAGAATACTTTTATATATACATCTGTGAAATTTATATAATATAAATAATATTATAAAGTACTAGGATACATGCATCTTAACCAAGGATACAAGTGAAGTGAGAAAGCAAAGTGATTAAGAATGATAGAGGAAGGATAGTGGGTGATTCTTTCAATCTTTTTATTATTGTATTTTCTTTAACATGATTGATCCAAAATATAGGTTTAATATTTTACAACCAATTATGTTTTTTTATTAATTTAAATACTTTCTTAAATATAATACAATGGGATTATATTTAAGAAAGACAATGAGATAGAAGGGGGAATAGAGTGCGGGAGAGAGACATAGAGTTGAGAGACACGGTGACAGAGAGAAAGGAAGAGAGGGAGGAGGGGGAGAGAGGGAGGGAGAGAGATGGATTTGGATGGGGAAAGAGAGGGAGCGATAAGGGAGAGTTTAAGATGTAATGAGGGAGAGATGACACAGGGGAAGAGAGAGAAAAGGAGAGGATAAATATAGGGAAAGAAGGGGAAGAGACAGGGAGATATATATATGGAGGGGAGAGAGAGAGAATGGCATGTGTTTAGGGGGTTAAGAGAAAGATACAAATAAGGAGAGATGGAGGGATTTATAAACATAAATGGTGGGGGGAGAGAGGAAAGAAGAGAAAGATAGAGAAAGTTAGGGAGAGGCAAGTAGAGTGAGACAGGGGAGAGAGAGAGGGGAAGAGAGATAATGAGAGGAGGAGGGAGATAGACACGAAATGGAAGGTGGAGAGAGAGAGAAGAAGAAAGAGTCTCACAGAAACAAATACAGACATAGAAGTTAGATCTAGAAAGTCATGAATATTTTATATTTTCACTAAAATAGATGTATTGATTTCAATTTAGTTGTTGATTTCTAATCATATTTGATCACATGCACGATATGCATTGATTTTAGTGTAGGTTTCGATTTATAATTATATTTAATACCTTACACCAGATGCATTGATTTTAGTGTAAATGTCGATTTCTAATCATATTTAATACCTTACACTAGATGCATTGATTTTAGTGTACATGTTGATTTCTAATCATATTTAATATCTTACACTCGATGCATTGATTTCAATGTAGATGTTGATTAATACTCATATTTGATTCCTTGCATTAGATTCATTGGTTTAAATGTAGATGTTGATTTCTAATCGTATTTTATTTCTTTCACTAGATGCATTTATTTTAGTATAGATGTTGATTTCTCATACTATTTGATCCTTTGCACAGCATGCATTGATTTTAGTGTAGAGGTTGATTTCTGATTTGTTGCAACAAGATGTATGATGTACATTAATTTAAAAGTAATTAGATTAATAATGTGAATTGATTTTAATGTAAGCACATCTCAACCTCCTCCATCTATATCTCTATCTCCCTTTGTCTCTCCTTCTCTATCTCTCTATCTCAGCCCCTGAGCATACACTCTCTCTCTATATATATCTATATATCTATCTCTATCTCTACCTCCCTCCCTTTGCCCTCAATCTGTCTCTATCCCCCTTCTCTCTCTCGGTATATATATCTCTTCCTTCCACCCTGTATTTGCTCCCTCTTCTTCCCTCTCCCCCCATCTATATCTCTATCTCCCCTTCTCCCTCCTTCTCACCCCAAAACACACACACACTCTCTCTCAATGTAAGCACATAAAAATTATTCAACATAACGTACAATACTTGAATTTTCATCCTATATGAAAGGTTTTCTTACCCCAAATGTTTGCTTCTTGAAACTATAAACTATTTATAATTGACTACATTGTTATTATTGTCATTTTCCATCATTCAACATTGTTAATTACATTGCATTCAAACACAGTAATAGAAAATAACTACCATTGAAAATTATTTGGGGTTTAACACTCCATAAGTTAAAATGATTGACTTTGGAGAAAACTACTATTAATATCAGAGAGCAACAGAGACAAAGTATGTTCTTTACTACACTAGATCGAGTTAAATATTTGAATGGTCTATGCTTCCAGCTACTCTTTTCATATGATCGATATGAGAAAATGGAAAAACTAATAGGTGATATAAAATAAACAGTATAAGAAAATAGTTTTAGATTGATTGCAATGAATATTGTTTGCAATAGACTACATTCTTAGTATTCACATTTTCTATCTATCAAAATTGTTACATTCACACTTTGCACTCAAAATTTGTATTTCATCATTTTTCATCATTCAAGTTACTAACAGTGTCTCTCATCTCAACAAATTGAGGTAACTAGGCAAATTTTAAATTAAATTGACAAAATTAATCTTAGACATATTTATCGTATTTAAGATGATCAAAATAATTAGATGTTTAGCAAATTTTGTATGACTGCACACGACGGAAACCAGCCTAGATCCATCTTAACACCGGATCTATCAAGTGCCGGGAGAGATCAAATCTCTCGAGGTGCAAAACTTTCCTCAAGTTTTGCACTCAAAAAATAGGTTTGCACCTCGTGAGATTGGATCCCTCTCGGCGCTTGATAGATCCGGTGTTAAGATGGATGTAGGTTGGTATTATTTCAAATATTTATTTATAATCACAAAAATTTTATATACACATTAGATATATGTATATTTAAATTAATTAAACATGTTCTTAACCATGGAAGTTCATCCCACTATATCTTGAAGCTTCTTAATGTATAAAAGACCTCTATACCATGGCTTATCATATCACCAACCCCATAAACCATAAACTATTTCATAAACATAGTAAGGCATTATCTTTCCATCCTAGGAAAGAGTAGCATTAAATTGTTACTCTTCCATGATGAAAGTGAAAGTGTCATCAAATGTTTCCAAAGGGTGTAAATAGAATTTTGGATCTTACTTAAAGAGGGGGTCTCATGAATTGCATCATTGACATGACATAAGTATCCACAGTATTAGGTTCTCTCTTTTTACTTATTTAGTGTAGTTGCCAAAGAATGCACTCTAGAGGTGGTAGAAATCTCTATCCTTAGCAATTATAGAACTTGGTCTTTTGGTTAAACATCCATATGTATTTCCACTAAAAACATTTGTGTTTGAAGTATTTTCCTACTTGAATGGTTGGAATTTATCTAAACCCTATTTGTATATGCCATCTTTTTAGGATTCAAGATTTCTTTCCATTGATATAAGTCTCTTGGGTTTCGTTAAGATCCATTTACATTGTTCCCCCAATTCGAACTCTAGGAAACATTTGTATCATTATCTTTTTTATCATTTTATGGGTCGTACTCAATGATAGTGACTTGCATCAAATGATTTTGGATAAATAATAAGAAGATCAAGTTGAAGCCAGAATATGAATATTTTGAGCTCAAGGCTGTTGAAAATATCAAATTATCATACTCTACCACAAGTATGGAAAATTTGAATAATGAAGATCAACACATTTGGTCTTTGTATCCTAGAAAGGACTATGATCCTGATATCAACAACAACCCATGAACAAGTGATTAAAGTTTTTTTGGAAATTCAAATTTTTGTCCAAATAAAAATCATCATGAGTTCACTTTTAACTAATAAAGTTTTAAGATGAAAGATCCTTCAAAAAATATAATAATTAGTTCACTCATGCTCCTTGTTTGTAATTTTCCTTTCAAAGTACGTCATGTAAAAATAATGGTTCTTATTGAATGAATTTAAAGATAAGCACTTCTTTGAAAATTTTCATGAGATTTGTAAGGATGGACTTTAATACTTTCTCAAGTTTGTTTATATAATTTTAAAATTTTAATATTTGGTCCAGTTAAATCTGAATTTTATAATAAGACTAATTTATATTGAAATTTAGTGTTTGAAATTCAAATTAACATAAATCAATCGTATATATTATATTTAGCTAAAACATTATTTCAAAAATAATTATAATTCCAAATTGAACCAAATAAATTTGAAATGATAAAATTGAAAGTATTCTAATGTAAATTGCTCTTAATGAATATATATCACATTTAAAACACAAATTCTAAGAGAAAGCCAAAGAAATATTCATATAAAATTTACAAAAGCTCTTGTGTGTTGTGAATTCATTTGATAGTGGGCCCTTTCTCTTCAATGCCCAACACTTATAGCTTATCACTACCCATGTATTATTGGGTATAAGGATAATGCTTACCCAATATCTCTTTTGATCTAGGTGGATATTGGTGGCCACCTCGCTACTCCACCCAGACCTCCAATCAGTTTCATCAGTTTCCTTGATTATAGTAGCATTTACTATTTTTTGGAGTTTTTCGGGTTTTGAACTTCCCAAGTTGTTTTGACCCCATAAACGAAAAAAAATTCAGGTCCGCAGTAGGCCCATGTCCATAGGCAAGTAATTTCCACAAATCCTATAGTGCTTGGAGAGATATTTCCAACGAGGTATCGTATGTGCCAAACGGAGATCATATGACCAAATTACGACCACGGGAAGCTAGTTGCTTAACTGAACCTAATGTGGCCCACAAACTCTTGGCATCCCATCTCCTTGGACTAGGGTTTTGGTTTTTTATCGTTTCCCTTTGTTGCTTAATAATAAAAAGGCCCTTGATCCTCATTGTAACGTATTTTAGGGACATGTAGTCACCACATCTCTTCATAGAGATAAGCTATCATTGACCAAGTTATTTTATTTCCATTCTTCATGTAAGCATATTTCAATTCTTTGATATTAATGAAAGGAACCTCTATTTCTTCGCAATCTATGTGTTTATGTTTATATCTATTTTCTGTTGTGTTCCTGCATAAGCCCATATCAGTGGAATTAGAGTAGTCTATTATTTCTTTCTTTTTCTTTGCATGTCCCAACAAGGTCAGGGTATAAGGAGTTAGGGATGAAACTAGTTGAACTTTTGTAAGACCACTCTCATGAACCCTAACAACCTCCCATGGCGGAAGAAAAAAAAGATGAGGGAGTAGGGGATCCCTTAAAAATATTACCCGAGGAATCCCTTGAGCGATAGAGGAACACGATGATGGATAACTTTGTCAAGATCCTTTGGCAGTTACCCATAGACAACGCATCTTCATCTAGCAGTGACTTTGGTGGCTTCGCTCCCTTGAAGGTACAAGTCAATTTTGACATTCCCATATTTGAAGGCTAGATAGATGCAGTCACCATAGTTAGATGGTTAAATCTCTTGGAAGGATATTTTTTGGTTCATGAATTTTCCAATTGGGAAAATATTACTTTTGCACTCCTCAATGCTACCCCCCATGTCAAGGACTTGGTGGGAAACCTAGTGTTAACAGAGGGACTAGAGGGAACCCTGACTATTTTCAGCGCACCTGCCTTGAATTCTTTCTGAGACACCATCAAGGAACAATATTACCCTATTGGGAGCTATAAATATAAATACATAAAGTGGACCACGTTGCGGAAGATATGGGACCAAAATTTGTCAGAATTCACAAATATTTTTCATACCCTTTGCACGAAGTTGGGTATCAAACATTCTGAGTGGAATTTGGTTCTCAAGTACCATAGTTATCTACACAAGTACATCTAGGATGAGACGGAGTTCTTAGACATCTCCTCACTTCATGTCACCTATGGATACACAATCAAGATTAAGCAGAAATTCAAACATAAGAGATAAGACTTTGGATCTACAAATCCAAATTAAGGGAAAGGTGCCCCTGAAATGCAGAACAAATTACAAAGCCAATGCAGGGTGATCGACGACAACCCATTGAAGCCGCAAGTAAAGAACAACACCACAAAAAAATAAGGACACAAGGAAATGGCGTGAGTTACATAAGAACCCCACTCGCAACACAAGTGAGTGTCGATCCAAGTTGTCACTAGTGGTTGAGTTGAAGGATTTTGAATCAAATGGATGCTTCGACTCTGAGTCCAAACCAAATAAAGGGATTGATAAAGGGAAGTAGATTATTGATATAGATCCCAGTGCCATTATTTCCACCACGAAGATTTAGAAGATTGAGCCCAAATATCTAGAGGAGGGGAGTGGCTCCTCCACTCATAGATATGGGTGAAGGTTTCTCTGTTGTAATTCATTGTCAATTGTGATAGCCAAAACAACCTCATTCCAGTAGTGATCGTGAAGCAATTAGGCCAAATGACCACACTACACCCTCAACCGTAGACTATTGGGTGGCTTCACCAAGTACGAGATCTCCACGTCAGCTAGTATTGTCGCCTTTCCTACAACATCTAGCCCTTCACAAATGAGGTACTCTATGATGTCACTCCTCTTGAAGTTCATGATGTATTATTAGTCCAACCATACTTGTTGTAGCATCATGTTGTGTATGAGTCTACGACTCACACTGTTCTTATTTCTTTGGGAAATAAGTTATATACGATACTAAAGGTAGCATCGCCTACTTCCATCTCTTTGATCTCTATAAAGAAATGTAGTAAGATCATTTCCCAGACTCGGAAATTTGTCTTCATTATGATTCACCCTCACGGTAAGAAGAAGGTTGTGGCCACATCCACAACCTCTATAGAAGGCTCCTCCGCATGGTAACAATAGATGGACAAGGTCATGGAGGAGTAGAGGGACATATTCACCTCACCCATAAGGGTACCCCTACATTGTCAGGTTAAGCACTCCATTGCTCTAACCTAGAGCGCACTTCTACCCAACATACTAATCCACTAACACTCTGTTCTAGAGAACGATGAAATTAAGAGGTAGATTTAGGATTTTCTATAGGAATGGCACATCATGCTAAGCTCATCACCCCGTGCGAGCCCAATTGGGTTGGCACAGAAGAAAAATGGTACATGGAGACTCTGTATTGAATATCCCACGTTGAATAGATCACCGTCTAGAGTAGGTATCCAATCCCACAAATTGGTGACCTTCTAGACCAACTCAAGGGGGGAAAATATTTTAAAAATATTGATTTCAATTTTGGTTATCACCATGTGCCAACCCGATGGCATATCAGAGTGAGACACTTTTAAACATAGTCCAAAAGTATCCAACTATATAGGGTTTTCAAACAAGGCCAACTCCTTCACGAGGGCAAGTGATTCACCAGGTACCATGTTCAATAGAAATTTCCCCATGTCATGGAGTCTCTACACGCAATGGGTACCATGTCTTCCTAATGGGGGAGGACTGATCCAAGTGTATATTGGTGGCCACCCACCTACTAAATATAGACCTCCAATTAGTTTCATAATTTTCCTTAATTGTGGCAACATTTACTATTTTTAGTAGTCTTTTGGGTCCTGAACCTCAATTGCAGAATGATCGCCATGAGAAGTGGTCCATATATCTGCAACAGTTTCATTTAAAATCAACTATAAGAAGGGGAGAACCAATAATTTTTTGGATTGTCTCATCCGACCACTATTTATGGTGCTAACCACTATGCTCGACTCTTATGGACACAAGACTTCAGGGTGGCGACAACTTTACAAGAGCGATCCATAATTCAGAAACGCATACCAGTTCCTCTTGGAATGAAAAAAAGTTCCATATTTTCACCTCTACGGCACACGGTTATGCTACATAGGACACCTCTATGTTCCTTCAAGAGAACGTGCCATGATGATTTTTGAAGCGCACTACAATTCGATTGCTGGACATTTTGTAATACTATAGTTGGGTTGCTGATCTACTTGTTATCACTCTGATAATTCTTTTGAAGTAAAAAGAAAGAAAAACCAAAGGTAACCACAAACCACTTTTGGAAATCAAGACCTATCCTTCCTAATGCTCAGAGAGGGCTCTGCTTAGACATATGGATAAAATGATGTCTTTAGCCCATTGGGCTATGGAGTCAAATAATAAGGAAGCAAAACTGGATTAACTCACTAAAGGGAATGTTCCAAGGGAAAGATAGCAGAGCGTTTTTCAAATCTTTGAGACAGAGGGGTGAAAGGGTTTCACTTTCAGTGAGAAAGTAGTTAAGGGTTCTGAGACCCAGATAACGAATGAGGAATGAAGGGGTAATCAAGATCAAAGGGCAATTAAGAATCCTTTAACCTAGATATTCATGAAATCTATCTAAACCAAAGAACAATTAAGAATTATTTAATTTAAATATCAGCAGAAAACATTTAAATGTATAACTATTAAGATAGTGTGTAATTAAATAGGTTCTAAAAAATTATTTCAGTGATAACATTTAGATTTGGAAAAACATTAAATATTATGAATAACTTGAGAAAAATAACAATAAAACATGAAAATACTTATCTGAAATTCACTCAACACATGAATCCTTGGAAATGTCTAATATTTATTTATCAATCCAGCTTGTTGGCTCAGCAAATGATACAATAACCTTTTGGGTCTTCTGATCAAAAAGTATATAGAAATGTCTAATAGAATCCACCCTACATACTTCGAATTTTGAAGTATTTATACAAATGGAGTTACAAAATATCTGAAATTGTATTATGAACTAATCTAGGAAAAAATAAATATCTTCATGCAAGAAGATAGAGACATCTATTGAATTGTTTCATGTTATTCCTTTTATTTTGGTTCTACTGCCTTCGATCTTTTGACCTTTAATCTACTTTTTTGTTTGATCTTTCACACTGGATGCTTCATTTGCTTTAGCCTTTCATCTGATACACATTCATCTAATACACTTTGACTCTACTAATCTGTCCATATCCTTTTATCATGTTGTTTTACTTTTACTATACATTAACCCTTTTACTGCGTATTTCTATAGTAAATCAGTTAATTTCTCCCATGTTTCAGCATCAGGTAATTCGATTTAATTCTGGTGTCTTTGGCCTATGAGGAGGCCTTTTCGAACTAATAATGGGCCGAAATTTTATTCAGTGAATTTTGCAACTAATGTGTAGCCATGACCTTCCGTGTAAGGGTGGAGTAAATGACTTCTCCAGCCTGCTTATGAAATTCAATCTGGTCAATGGGATGAATATCCCTTTCCAATACTTCAAAGTCTATCTTCTTGGAATCTATTGATGTTCTTGGTTGTCGTACAGTTGGCTTTATGAAGGGCATTTGAATCTTTCCTTCCTTGACGTCAAAAGTTGACATCAACCTACTTTGATTATGGGGTGTACGCTTTAAATATTGTGCATAGGATTCCACCTTTAGTTTCTCATTTCTCAATTTACTCTCGTTGAACCTCTCCTTAATGTCCCTATATCTATCAGCAGGGTTATTGAATGAGGAGACTTCTACACTGAGCTACTTTTCTAACATTTGAGTTTTTGATGTAGATGTCTCCCGTGTTTCTCCAGATGGAGTTGTGCCTTTGCTCATGTCTAACTCGGCATCAGTTATTTCTATTGAGCCTCCTTTGTCTTCCTATTTTAAAATAGGATTGAGCCTAGGCCTTTTTCTCTGGCTAGCTTCATACTATACATGGGAGGTGTCGATACCTAAGCTGAAGCCTTCCTCTCTGTTCCTTTTAGGATTATTTTCCTCATTCTAAGGAGTCTACAAAATAAGAGGGGCACTCATGGTTCCTTCTTGCTCTGGTACCCTCAAGAATGGGCTTTCATCAAGCTGTTTCTCTAAATTAAACAATGTATTTTCAACATCTACCTTTGTACTATCCCTGTCTATGAGAGTGTTTTCCAACCACTCAGATTGATTTTCATATCTCTCTATTTTTGGTATAGGGTCATGAACGTAAGGTCCCCATTTTACCTTTTGCCTTATTTTGGTTATAAACCCTTGAGGGTCATACCTCCACATGAAACTGTTCTTAAACTTCATTTGTTGCAAAATTTGATCTACTTCCTCTCCTGCCTCTCTAGAATTGCAAATAAAAGGTACTAAGTGATTATTTATCTTGAACTAAGTCCTTTTCTTGGTTGAGAGAAATTTGATATCATCAAAGTTAATTATCTACCTATAATATACCAGAGAAAATAACCTCATGGGGAGGTATTTGGGCAGATTGTATGGGGCAATCTGGAAACCATAGATTCTTATTTCGATGTGATTTTGGTAAAGGTACCAATCTCCCACCTTACCTTGTTTGGACAATTGGAGAACTCTTTTGATTTCTTGGCTTATTTTGGGTGGAGGGCTTCCTGTCAACATGGTCGTGACTGTTGTAGGGAAAAGTATCCGACTCTGATGACCCTAACCCACTCTAAGGGTGACAGTTCCTTAGCAACAACTGTAAAACAAACTAATGAAAGTTTACTTCTTTATGAAAGCAAAAGAGAATGGAGGAAGCACTAACCGTTGCCTTGCGCTTAATGTCGAATCCAAACTCTCCTCTTTGGCCGCTTGCTCCTAGCTCTTTGTCCTTCTGCTCGCCCAACTACAATGAGATCCTGCACAATGACAAAGAAGGAAACTACAAGAGGCATGCAATCATAACTGGTTCATGGATTAGTGTAAACCAAACATGCAATCATCACAATATATAATTGAACAAAAGCACATAGAAGAACCTCAATAGCTTTTATTAATGAAGAAATAAAGGTTCTGAGAGGATTACAACCATTGCAGGCTCCAACCCAGCAACACCTCCCAGCAGAAAGAATTGCTCTTCTTCACCTCTCTCAAACAATCACCCAATAACTCAAGAATGAAACCAACAGCATATCATTACTTTGCACAAAATTCCAGCCTCATGAGCTCATAGGAGAGAGCTCAATATATAGATGAATTGAGAAAGGATGAGTCAGCTTGCAACTGATGTGTAACTGCCTTGTGTCCTCTCTCTCTTCAGTTAATCTTTAGTTGATCTTCAGTTCTTGAATCCACTTGGTGAACCTTGCTTCCACTTGGAGAAACAAAGCCTCTGACTCATCACAAGGCGAAATACCTGATCCAAGTGTCATTTTTGGAAGATTCCAAAGCAATGACACACTGTGCCACATGTCCAAACTCGCCCAACGCAGGTGGGCTTTGTTCTACCTGCTTTGCAACGCAGGTACACCATGGAGCAGTTGTGTTTCAGCGCAGAAACCCAGTGGAGCACCTGCTTTGATTTCAGGATTGCTTGTTTTTGAGTGTTTTCAGGTGGAGAACTGATCTGAGAGCTGTTGGTTTGCTGACCTTGTTCCTCTAGGGGTAGGAACATCATGTTTTAGGGAACTTTGGATCCCTTGGATTATTGACAATTCATGCTTGTTGCTGTAAGGCACAAAATTGTCTATAACAGATGCCCCCTAAAGTATGAGGTCGTTTATCGGGTGAAATGCTTTATTGAGAGGATCCAAAGTTCATTCGATCTGCTGAGAAGTGTCCTGTAATAAGATACAATACAATACATTATTTTTCATACATTTTTCATGATCTAGCTGAGGCGGGCATTCCCATGCTCAGCTTTATAAATACATTTTGGTACATAGAACAGACGATCGTCTGATGCTAGACTGATAATTCTCTGCCGAATTTACCATCCTTTGAAAAGGATGATCATCTGTTGCAATGATGTACATATCAAATGTCTTTATGTCCTGAATATATATCGCAGCCCGGATGGATGAAACTAGATCCGGGGTCTTCAATCTCTTCCGATCTTCACTCGATGTACAAGTCGATCCATGTGAGAATTTCTTGAAGTCGAACATGGAAAGACATCGCTTGATTACCGGTCAATAATGTAAACCGTTAACAAGCGCGAGAGGAATCACCGATAAGGATGATGACCCTCAAGGTACGGCAGTACAATCTACATGGTGGGAATAAAGGACTTGGCGTCGACCACCATGCAAAATCTTCTGGTCGAAGGTCATTGCTGTATACCTGTCGCCGGAAGTGAGAAACTTGCCATTGAGGCATGCAAGCTTCAAAGTACTGAGGGGGGTGTCCCTAGATCAATTCCTTGGATAATGAGCTGATGTCGACAAGGAGCGATCCGTCAAAGGAGGGCCTTAATGAATCCCACATCAGTGACACGGAACGGAGCTAGTGATTATGATGAGGTGAAAACAAACTATGATGTATGATTCAGGGTGGCAGTCATGAAGTGGATGAAGGATAATGTATGGCAGTGGGTGGAACAGGGTTGACTCTTTACAGAACCACATCTCTTGAACATATAACGACACTGATGTGATGGATTGGTAGCATTACCCCAATTGTGGATGGTGTGGCGAGGACCATGATTCTGCGACCGGTGAATGAAACAACCCAACCCGAAGCGGACGGAGGACAAAGTGTCATGTTCAAGAGCGACTTGCTACCATTAATACTGTGAGGTTCTCCCAATTTTTTCCCCAGTCATTGCTGACCAGTACCTCTTTATTTTTGTCAAGCTTGAGGAGGATAACATATGCTTGTTCTATAACTTGCCCTTCGGGCAAGCCCATCGCTATGTTTTAACGAGCCTAGCGATAGGGAAACTCGTTCTCGTCTAAAGACAAGTTTGTCGCTATTTAATCATTTTAACGAGTCTAACGACAAGGAAAACTCGGTCCTTTTCATTTTTAGAGAGTCTGAAAAGGTACGAAAAGTTAACTCCAAAATTCCTTTTTCGTCTTCTAATCCCTTAAGTCCGAAAAAATATAAAACAATACAGAAGGGATGAATTTTCGGTTGCTTTAATGAGCCGAACAAAACAAGTGCTTGATCTTTTTGTGCAATAATCCCTCAGGTCCAAAAAGATTAAAATCTAGAGGAGGGATAGCTTTCCGGTCGCTTTAACGAGCTGGAAGGCCAAAACTCGGCAAACTTTTCATATTTTACGAGTCAGTGAAAAGAGCTCAAAGAAGACTCGTCTTTTGAGGAACGAGTGATGAACAGGGATAGCAGCAGATTCCAGGTACAGGTTGGAATTCTCCAATCACGGCAGTGTCACAAGGATGGCTAAGTGAAATCACTCTTCGGAGTTGTTCCTCAAAATGGGTAAACAAACATATGGAGGTGAACGATTGGCCAAATGAACAGATGGAAGTGATGGCATATAAACACGACCAAGGGCTTTTAATATGGCTTTCAAAGGTTACATTTCTCGAGGTTGTTTACCGGTTCATTTTTTCTGGATGAGCTTGAACTGCTAGGGAAAGATTGCTCACAATCTACGTTTATTTTTTAACGAGCATGAACTTCTGCACAAAAACTGCTCGATGATTGCGTTTATTTTTTAACGAGCATGAACATTGCTAAAACTGCTCGATTCTGCCCCCAGCATAATAATAATGCAGATGAGGCCCATGCCCCCCAAGCTTCATTGCATTCAACTTTGTTGGTTGGAATGAAGGTTTACCATTGAGATCTGGAAAGGGGATCGTTTCATTTTTTAATGAGGTTGACATAGTAAAAGAACTATCCTCATTGCCCACTGTATTTACAGTACTCGATAGAAAATCGAAAACTGAAGGATGATAAAGGTTATTTTGAGTATCTTCCCCACAACCCGGGAGAAGGGAACGATTGTGGGAATCATTCCATGGTGCCCCGTCAATTACCATTGATTGGACTATTCCTTTGTCGGTTCCATGCACTCGCAACCAAGGACTTAAAGGGGTGCCATATTCTCTAGACCTATCTATCCAAACGCTTCATGAGCGTTGATTTGGGGTTGCCCCCCAGGCCAAGAAAATTGATTGCTACAATACTTCCATTGGGCTTGGGGACAAAACCTTTGCATGATCCTTAGCGACTCTGCCATCTGTGACTTTCAAGGTGGATACCATATTGCATGTTGCTACAAATGGTACATTTCCTATGCATATAGGAGGTGGTAGCGCGAAAGTTCCCATCATAGTGGGGTCTTTCAACAGACCTACTCCAATGTCTTGAATCGACCGGTCGCTGCCATGGATCATGGGAACGCTTCCTGTAACTTGTGAACCATTAGGGAGGAAGTTTTGTTGATCGACGACCGTAATCCCTCCTTCAAAGGGGAATGCGATCTTCCTAAAATAAGTCGACAGAATAGCTTGCATGGCATAGATCCATGGTCTTCCCAGTAGGATGTTATAGTCAAGATTGCCATCGATGACTTCAACATCTATTTCTACTGTTTTGCCCCCTAGTTCAACCTTCAAGTTACTAAGGATACCGTAAGGGGTATATATCCTCCCGTCGAATGCTTTTAATGTTGTCGATGATCGCGACAAGGTTGGAGATCCTAAAGTTTTCCAGCAACTCATCGACATAATACATGTCGATGCTCCCTCATCAATAATCGTTCTATGAACTGTTTTGTTGAGGGCTTTCACTTGGACGAGGAAAGCTAATTGAGCCGGCAACTGAGGATCATACCCTTTGTGATCAAAGGATACCAGATTGGAATCTTTAGGATCCACCCCACCAATTGCTGATAACAATGCCTGCCTTTGGGATGGGCAATGCTGTAATACCTCAAGAGTCGACATAGCAGATGGCGATTGCGCTAAATCTTCTACTATGTTGTAATGCTGTGCCGCTCTGGCACGAGGATTGAATGTCGACTTGTGTACTACTCCCTTTGGCGGTTTTATTGTTAATTCATGTGTGATGGGGGGTACAACTTCTGCCGAAGTTGTCGTCGAACTGCTAGGTTGATCTGTCCCTTTATCGCTCGACACCTGTGGATTCCCATAATCTTTGCTCCTTGTCGAAATCAAAGCATCATTTTGCTATTTCGAAATCGACAACATAAGTACTTGGGACGGGGAAGCATTTCCACTATCAACCAGATTTTGACCTGGGTTAGGAAATTGATCACTTGACACAGTTGAGGTATGAGGACTTTTAAAGAACCTCTTTAGCTCAACTTTTAATGGGCAATCCTTAGTGTAGTGATCTTTGTCATCGCATATTTGACACGGAAACCGTTTCCTATTCCCAGGAGAGTTTGAAGAATTTTTCTTAGGGGATGACCCACCTTGTTTATTCTTCCTCCCTTTGTTTTGATTCTTCTTGCTTCATGGTTGATTGGTTTCTTTGCCTCTATCTGTCGATACGGCATTTACTTCCGAAGCAAGAACTTCTTCATGCGCATTTTGATTTGAATCCTTACGGGCCTTCTTTTGATTGGTCCTTTTTGGATTCGTGTTTGCCGTGCCAATCACGCCATCGCCGGCATGAGAGTCACTGTTTGATTTAGGAGGAGGAGGGATTGAAAACTCTGGTCTAGGGGCGTCTGGTATTTTGTCATAGAGCGTGCCGGACTGAGTATATACTAAATCCAAGTATTGTGCACGAGCGATAACCTGCTCTTCTGTTACGACTCCTCCCTTTGCTACATCTTCCGTTATCGCCGGAAGTAATGACTTTATAAACCACTCAGCTAAAAGCTGATCAGGAACGTATGTTTTAACCATTCTTCGTCGACGTCACCACTCATGTATATGATCTGATATATGAGTTGCGGTTTTCTGTTTGAAGTTAGTCAATATCTTTGTTCCTGTTTCATACCTTATTGGTAATTGAAAGTGGGTCAAGAATGTCATGGCAAGGGAGCCAAAATTGTCGAACGAAGCTCTAGGCAATTCTATATACCATTTTGCCGCTGGACCTGTCAATGTCCTCTGAAAGAGGCGAAGCCTTATCGAATCGTCATTTAAAGTGTTCGACGAACACCATAGATGAAATGTCATCACATGATTCGACGGGTCTTCACCTAGATTTCCATTGAATTTAGGAATGTCGGACGGAAGTTTGTGTGGAATCACTGGCCACCAAGGGGCGTAAGCAATTGGATCGTTTGTTAACCGGTGTAAATCAGGCAACTCTAAAGTCGCCACGAATGGTAACTGCTGGTTCAAGTTAGGTGAAGCGTAACCAGGATACGATGGAATCGCCTGAACAGTTGGTCTTTGCATACCAGCATAATGGAGTTGATGTTGGTATGATGAATACGGTTGATGGACTTGACCACTATAAAGTGGTTGATTTTGACCATTTTGAATATATGGTTGTCCAGTATTCCCAAATATTTGTTGTTCAGAACCTTGGTACACTTGTTGGAATTGCGGCTGTTGGTATTGCATTATCCATGGTTGCGACACCATGGGTTGCTGCGCTACACTAACCATTCGACCAAGATGTGGGGTAGTTGTACCCAACTGTACTTGTGTTGTCCCACCAGTAGGTGATTGTGGTTGGGTCGCAAGGTCAAGTGGCTGTTGCATGAGAACCTGAGCAATCTGAGGTTGACACACAACAGACATTGTTTGAACTTGCGACACGGTCACAATAGCCGGTGTAGTTGGGATGTTTGTCACAGGTACACACTGTTGCATAGAATATACAACTCTCGGTGGCTGGGATAGCACAGGTACCCAACTACTCGTTGCAATTTTGCCATAACTTGAATAAGGTTGAGAGCTCCCGTATGGGTACTGCCCCCCATACGGTAGCAACCCAGAACTCAAGGCAACTGCCTGCCTTGGAGGACTGGATGGCCTAATTAGATTCCCAAAAGGGTCAATTTGATGAGTCTCACCATGAGAGTTACCAGACATTACTCCGGAACAAACAGGAATAGACCATACTGTCGAGATAGTCTCTTGCTGGACTCCTTCTAGCGACTGCGAGCTAGTTGGGATAGATGGTATGCCGGCGAACATTGTTGGATTTACAGCAGGTAATTCTGCCGTCGCCGTGTCATTTGACACAGTCCTGGATGTCGACGGTTGTTCAGTCATTTTTAGTCTATCCAATTGATCACCTAGTGATTCCACAGGAACTTCCACTGGTGATGGACAAACTTCTGTTGTAGCAGGAAATAGAGTGACCCCTACTCCAAATTGAATTGGAGTGGATACTTGCGGTTCCTCTATAATTTCCTCTACCGCAATCAGACCGGGTGGAAGAGGAAGACCGTCAGGTCCGTAAAAGATTTCCGGTGCCGAAGAAGGGGTTGTATCGATCGCGACGGATGTTTGAGGAACAAAACTCTCTGGACCGGTTACAGATGGAACTGGTTCAGTCATACGAGTATTTGCCCCCAGACAGGATCAGTATTACTGTCCCTCTGTGGCGATTGAACTTCTTCTATTGAGGCAGGGTTTCCAGAAATGTTTGGAGTGACCAGAATCTCAGATGTTGTTGGAACGCTTGTTCTAACTTTTAAAGGAGATTTTGAACTGGTTCGACGAGCTCGCTTCGTCTGGATTGTTTTTGATTCTGGAGACAAAGACGGTTGACTCGCAAGCCTCCGAGAACGACGAATATTCAATTGACTTTCTTCCACGATTGCGGATTACTCGATCAACTAAAATATAAAGGGGAAAATTTGTGTTTCCGATTTGAATGAATTTTATTAGACGCTTTTAAACATAACTTTGCTTTTTCATGTTTTAAGAGTCGAGAAAAAGCTAAAGATGACTCTAGTCGCCTTCGATGTATTAACGAGCCCGAAGTGACAAATGCTCGGTTGGACTTTTTCAGTTATAGAGTTTGAAAAAGGCCAAAATAAACTGCTCTAGAGATCTAGGCAGAGGGTGTGCCAAACCTTTCGCGAAACCACAGAATACGTTTTACGGTACGGGTGGTCGATCTTCGTGAATGCTGTGTTCACTGCATCGCGATCAGTAGGGCGGCCGACACGGCTTCCTATGGATAAAGTATAATTGCCTATAGGGGTCTCCCAATATATACTCGACGGTACGTGGGAGCACAAGTCCGTATTAGTGCCACCGACTCTCAGGAGGAATCACCCACCCTCGTAGAGATCGACAGTCACTATGTTTAACGACGCCAGAACACGTCTCTACCTAGACCTCTAGATGTTTGCATTATGTTTCAAATGCGTTGTTAGGTTCATTCAGTATATTTTAAGTTGATCTTTTTAAAGTTTGCCTTTCAAGGTTCACCACGAGATGTATATGACAAATTCCTAAATGCATCCTAAGATGAGAAGCAAGCTTTTTCAAATCTTTTTGACTGATGAAAATCTTAACTACTGAGAGAGAAAGAAAGCAAATTCTTTTCACACAGTTCATATAGCACAAACTAATGCACTTTCTCCTAAATCATCATGCAAACTTTTTCAAATGCAAAATTCACAATGCATGTATTTTCTTTTCCCTTTCTTAATGTGGATGGATACAAAAAGAAAGTGGTTATATAACTTTGATTTCGATTTAAAGCGAAAGTAAACAAGCTTGTCCAAAATCAAAAGACGCCTTAAGATTCACTTGCTTAATCACTGGAAATACATGAAATCAAACCAAACTAACGAAAGTAAAATGACTAATCAGCTATGGACAGCAAACAAGCTAACTCTTTAGACCAGCAAAACGCCTAACACAGGTTCAGATCTAAGAGGCCAAAAGCATGACTAGTTTACTTTTCGTTACAGGAAATTGTAAATGAGCAAGAAATACAAAGAACAAGTACAATTTCGTTATATAACAGAGGCTGAATGATGGCAAGTAATATTGGTTTCAAAACAGGTACAAGACTGACACCTAGCAGCAAAACTAAGTGAAAACAGGCAAGAGAAAGGAGGAAACCCCAAATGCACTAAGCAAATTTGGGTCAACGCAGGCTCTGCACAGTCAAACTGGCTCTCAGCGCAGGTGGCTAGTTCGGGACCTGCGTTGCAAAGCAGGTAGCCTGTGTACTACCTGCTTTGGAAAACGAGAGTTGCGTTTTCACAGTTTCCGGGTCATAATTTTCTCAAAAATGCACGGTTTTTGCTCAAATCAGAAGCATTCAGTCAAGAAAACTTAAAGGGATGATTTAGAAGGTGCAAAGCTATCACTAAGAGCTTACAAGGATCTTTGTAGATCAGCTCTTCAAATCATGAATCTGCTCAGACAATGAGCAAGAGTAACAACCCCTCTACTTCGCTTTTGATATAGTCAAAAGCTTTTCGATTTGGTACTCTTTTCTTCAGGAAATGAATAGCAAAGATACTACAAACACAATCAAACGGATACGATCCCCAGCGGAGTCGCCAGTTTGTTGTAGGGAAAAGTATCCGACTTGGATGACCCTAACCCACTCTAAGGGTGACAGTTCCTTAGCAACAACTGTAAAACAAATTAATGAAAGTTTACTTCTTTATGAAAGCAAAAGAGAATGGAGGAAGCACTAACCGTTGCCTTGTGCTTAATGTCGAATCCAAACTCTCCTCTTTGGCCGCTTGCTCCTAGCTCTTTGTCCTTCTGCTCGCCCAGCTACAATGAGATCCTGCACAATGACAAAGAAGGAAACTACAAGAGGCATGCAATCATAACTGGTTCATGGATTAGTGTAAACCAAACATGCAATCATCACAATATATAATTGAACAAAAGCACATAGAAGAACCTCAATAGCTTTTATTAATGAAGAAATAAAGGTTCTGAGAGGATTACAACCATTGCAGGCTCCAACCCAGCAACACCTCCCAGCAGAAAGAATTGCTCTTCTTCACCTCTCTCAAACAATCACCCAATAACTCAAGAATGAAACCAACAGCATATCATTACTTTGCACAAAATTCCAGCCTCATGAGCTCATAGGAGAGAGCTCAATATATAGATGAATTGAGAAAGGATGAGTCAGCTTGCAACTGATGTGTAGCTGCCTTGTGTCCTCTCTCTCTTCAGTTAATCTTTAGTTGATCTTCAGTTCTTGAATCCACTTGGTGAACCTTGCTTCCACTTGGAGAAACAAAGCCTCTGACTCATCACAAGGCGAAATACCTGATCCAAGTGTCATTTTTGGAAGATTCCAAAGCAATGACACACTGTGCCACATGTCCAAACTCGCCCAACGCAGGTGGGCTTTGTTCTACCTGCTTTGCAACGCAGGTACACCATGGAGCAGTTGTGTTTCAGCGCAGAAACCCAGTGGAGCACCTGCTTTGATTTCAGGATTGCTTGTTTTTGAGTGTTTTCAGGTGGAGAACTGATCTGAGAGCTGTTGGTTTGCTGACCTTGTTCCTCTAGGGGTAGGAACATCATGTTTTAGGGAACTTTGGATCCCTTGGATTATTGACAATTCATGCTTGTTGCTGTAAGGCACAAAATTGTCTATAACATGACTGGATGGAAAAAAGAGTCAATGAAGTCTGTGTAGGTGTATGGTGATGAAAACCTGTGGAATAGTGGTGTCCAAAATATAACATAGCTACGCTAGCCTTTAGTATCCTGCTTTTGGATGGTGAAGGGAAATGTGTCTGACTGATAATACAAAAACATGTGGTAATGTATAGATGAGTACTTGAATACTCTCTCATTATGCAGTCTGCTAAATTGTTCACGCATCCTTTCAGCTATGAACTGGGCATAATTGTACAAAGTAACAGGAGGCTTTCTTGGGGTGAAAATAGACATGAAGGCTAGGATGAGCTCATCAAAAAATTCATCTGTGCTGTAGCCCAAAATACATGATATCATGGTTACAATTTTCTTGCCCCTTTCAGAGAAAATGGAAGAAAAATATGGACGGGCATGTGTAGGAATGTGTTGCTTTTCTACAATGAACGTTTGGAAGATTTGGGCCAGTCTAGATGGAATTTGTTATCACTCAGGTTGTTCCATTTGACTCCTAAGGGAATACGGCCGAGGTAACCACCAACAAATCTTTGGATTATAGGTTCTAGCCCACCTGCAATCAGAGAGGGCTCTCTCTTTCTGATTTAGCTTTGTTTAGGGAGTTTTAGGCTAGTTATGATGCACTCAATTTTGTTTAAAGTTTGGTTGAATGATATCTTCTAACAGCTGCAATGCAATGTTCAGAGGGTTTTAGTCCATTGGGCATTGGAGTCGATGAAGATGTGTTGCTTGAGGTGCTTGGTGAGAATGATGATACTGCAGAGCCAGATGGGCATTCATGAAACAACCTTCAAATTTGAGAAATATGGATTACAGTCAGTCAGTGAGAGGAAATTAAGGTTCTTTCACTATGCTGGTGTGGTGGGGAAATGAAATATTGCTCAGGAGAAACTCAGAATTCCTGAACAGTATTTACTATGAAAGATTTAGTGTAAATGTGAGCAATTAAGAATTTCACATTCATAACTAATTCTGAAGAAAACACAATTAACCGCGGAGATTGAGCTTAGGGTGTTTAATAAACAAATCCTAAACTATTCCTTTTCTCTGATGCTAAGACCATTAAACATACAACATATGCGGGTTTGTAAGCGAAGAAAATGTAAAGACACTGTTTAGAAAACTTATTGTATCACGAAATAATGCAGGAATCCTGTAGTAGCAAACGATCTCATCATAACACATCAAACAACGCAAAATTTTAGGAACTTCATCAGCTTCTTGTATTCAAAGTCTATAATTACAGTGTAGCTCTTCAGAAGAAAATCGACAACCCTAAACAAGTTATGCATGGGGGTATATATACAAAAATGTTTCATAAAATATCTAAAAGATGAGTCATGAACTCATAACTTTCTTACCAACTTTCTACGAATAGTAGCTACAAAAAGTTATTGCTATTAAAGGATTAATAAACAGTTGTTTATCTTTGTCAGAGATCCTTGACTTTGGAACCAACTGGGCCTGCCAACTGATTTGCATTTATTTCGGAAGTCTTTGCTTTCTTGCTGCCTTGCCATGATGCTTCTATTGTGGTTGCGTCACATGTAATCATCCATTGGTTCCTAGTCATCATTCTGTCATTCAGTTTCTCTTTTAGATTTGATTTCTCAGAGCAATGTTTCTATCATTCCTCTCCACCAATATTCAGTAGGAAATTGGTGTCTCTGTATTTTAATCAGAGTCTCATCGGCTTCAGTATATTTGTAGTAATTTGGAGGTGTTTCAAAAAGTTGCTTGATCTCATGCTCAATAAAAAACAAATTCTCTAATTTCTCATAGAGAGTCTGCCCAGATGGGGGTCCTGCTTCCTCTGGACTACTAGCAGATGTTGTTCTTTGATTTGTTGCATAATTGTTGACCCTCTTGGCATAAATTTCATGTGATAACAACCTTCCTGCACTAGTTACCAAGCTGGGGAGACCTTTGTTATGCAATGCAGTGATTTTTGCAATGAATTCATTTACCTCTGTCTGCATTTCTTGACATCTTTTGTCCAATGTTTTCACATAGTTCCTCAAGGTAAGCACCCTCTTGATTAGTAATATGGTATCAGTCCTGTCTCTGATACCCATTCCTACTAGCTGAAGGCCGGTGCGGTTATTAAGCACTTGGATCATTCTGTTGTCTATTTCATACTTCCCAAGGATGCCCGGGCTCTTTGACCTTCTGCTTTTGCCCTATTTAGGAGATCCATTTGCTCATGGATAGTTTCAATGGACTGCCATTGATCTGTAATGGATTGACCAATGTTAGCCCATAGAATTTTCTTGATTTCACTTATAGTTTTGTCCAGAGTGAGCTCTTTTTCTAACTCCTTGATCCTTTTTTCAAGAGCCCTTACCTCTCTTGTTCTTTCAGCTATATTCTGCTTTGATTTGTCATATTTTTCTTCCAGTTTAGCCAATTTCTTTTTAGCCACCTTTAATTTTTCCATCTGTGCCTCAAGAGCCTCTAGTTCTTTCGTCATACTTTGCATGTCAAGGCTGGGTACCTGTTCTGATGTTGTTGTTGGTGTTGTCGCTTCTGGAGTTGGTGCTGAGCCTGAAGGGCATGCCTCTGATGTTTGTCCAGTGGGACGACTTGCTGAAGTAGTTACAGGAGGCACATCTTCAATGGTTGTAGATGTCTGCGGTGGCTGAGTTGGTAATTCTCCTTGTTTTGCCTTTAATGCCACCTCCAAGGCGCCCTCTGTTTCCACCAATCTCTTATGCAGGGTCAAGAGTAGAGCTACCACATCTTGATCTTTCTTTTGTTCTGAAACCTCTTCAGTCTGAGGGTGATGGGTAGGTGGTATTTTAATCTGCTTTCTCAAAGCTGCTATATCCTCATCTTTTTTCTTCATCAGTGCCTGCACACCCTTAGGATCATTTGGGTCATGTCCTAGCTCTATGATAATTTCTTCCAAGGACTTGATTCTATCGTCCTTGGCTTGAGATGAAGCCTTCTCTAATTCTAACTGGGCAGTAGTGTTGTGTAGAGAATTCTGCAAGCGGTGTGCTAATAGAGTTTTATCAGCCAATGTAGAATAGAGCATCTCCCATGTTTGCTTGTGTAGCTCGATCTTGTCCATGGGGTGGATGTCTTTAGAAAAGACCTCTAAGTTAGTTCTGATGAAGTCTGCAGCTGATTGAGGTTGCTGCATGGTAGGCCTAAAATGAATAAGAGTCATTTTTCCTTCTTGGATATCATAGGCCGACATAAGCCTTTCTTGATTAGTTGGTGCCATTTTGAGCAGCTGGTTATAAAGCTGGAATCTAACTGGCTCATTTCTTGCTTTTATGTCTGTAAACTGCTTCTTTATGCTAGAATCCGCCTTGGTGCACTGCCTTGAAGAACTTACTTCTGTTCCTTGTTGCAGTTCTTGCTCTTGCTGTAGGGATCTGGATGATGTTTCAATGCTAGGAGGGAGCATAGTATCAGTTGGTCTTTCAGGCATTTCCTCCTCAGAAAAGGGATTCAGCCTTTGCCTTTTCTCACCTTGCTGATCTGTGGAAGTGGTAGGAGGAGTTTGCTCTCGCCTATCCCTTTTCCTCATTCTTTCCTCGTTTGCAAGTGTCTGTAAGACTGTAGTTTCAACTGTCACCTCCTGCCTTGGAGGGATCTTCTCTTGGGTTTGCTGCTCTATGGAGGGAGGCATTTTAGCCATTTCTTCTTGTTGCTCTACTTGCTGCTCCAGATTGGGAAGTGACTCCTCTTGTTGTACTTCTTTGCCTTTAGTTAGATTTTCTGCTTGACCAATTACTTTGGCAGACTGCTGGGGAACAGTGGAGGATGAGGAACTTTCTCCAAGATGCCGAGGGGCTGGAGACCAAACCTGTCCAAAATATTCCAAGTCAACTACTTTTTCTAGATTTTTAATTGCTCTTTCTGCTAATTCTTCTTCAGAATAGTCCTCCACTAATGTGCCTTCTTTCCACTCTAGTTGGTTAGCATATTTTTCAATGTGTGGAATGCTAAAGTGATCATAGACAGCAAGCCTATACTTGATTCTTCTGAGGCTTATGAAATGATTAGGGTCATATGGTGCCTAATAGAAGCTTTTTTTCAGCTGGAGGCTTTTTAAGATCTTATCTGCTTCTCCCCAAGCTTCTTCCCTTTTATTAATGATGAATGGACCGAGTTGGTGTTTAATTTTCAGCTGTGCTTTCTTATTTCTGCTATGAAAATGGATCATGTCTGCATTTCCAAATTGCCGGAAATATTCTAATGTAAAAAGTCTCATGGGAACATACTTTGGTAGTCTATAAGGGGCTAGCTCACAGCCATATACTCTATTTACTGTGTGGTCTTGGTAGCGGTACCAATCTCCAATGCTATAATTCTTTGAAAGCTGGAGGATCTTCTGCATTTCATCGGTGAGTCTAGGAAGAGGAGAACTCTACAGCAGAGACAAGGATGGATAGATGGACAGATCAATGAACTCACAATAGTTGTATGGAGAGCAAGAGATATGGTGACAGACTGGTGTCCAAAATAACACTGACCTCCTGTTTCCTTTTGCATCCAGCTTTTTTAAGAAAATAGGGAAACTGTCAGGATGATAGTATAATATCAAATGATATATATAGGATGTGTACTTGAATACCCTCTCTCTCTCCAAATTCATGAATTGCTCATGAATTTTGTCAGCAATGAATGTGGCATAATCATACTAGGCAGCAGGGGGCTACCATGGAGTGAACATGGATAGCATTACCAAGGTTGTTTGATCCACAAACTCACTGGTATTGAATCCTAAAATGCAGGATATCATATCCACTAGCAGTCTCCCTGTTTCATTGAACCAGACATGTAGATAAGCAGGAGGTTGTCGGGGCTGATATTCTGGCTTCATGAACAACTGGCAAATCCTTGTGACCTCTGAGCTGGGCAGCTTGTTTGAGCAGAAAAATCATAGAAAGGGGCACCAGAGGTTTAGTTGGCTTAAAGTTTAGCATCTGATTTATGGATTGAGGAGTGATGTGAAATAAAATAGTCCCAAATGAACCCAAGACTCCTCTTTGAGAGGGTTCATAGTGTTCAAAACATTGATGGATGAAATCTGGGAACACATTCACTTGGGGAAGGTAATAAATTGGCAAGTTAGACTCCGAGATACCTATGTCATCAGCACCACTCATGTATTTTTTCTTCAGCTCACAAACAATTTGTATGTGATATTTGTTACTTATCTCAACTGTTTCCTTTATTTGATAATCCCGGTCAGCAAGGGCCAACCATTCTAGGTTCTTATGTGGGGCATTCAGGGAAGTAATATTCAATGCCACTAGGGTCTCCATTGCTTAGTTCTCACTTGAAGTTGAATTTGTGCTTTTGGTTTAGCAAAACTGCCAATGAATAGTAGATTATGGTCGATGGTATGACTTGCAGAGATGAGAATGAAGGTGAATTGGGCTAAGAGGGAGCAACAGCTTGTTGAGAGGGTGAAAGTGACCAATGTTGGGGGTGGGTGCTGCCTTTTCAGTGGACTTTGTCTGCTAGTGGTTTTAAGTCGCAAATGCGCAGGAAGCAGTGAGAGTTCAGCGGAATTTAGACCAATGAGACCTCCTCCAGGTGAACTTGGGGCTAAGCTAGAAGATGGAGGTTCTTAGTAGTTAGGAATTTGAGCAGTTCTCATGCTTTTTTATTTTCCTTTAATATAGTGAACTTGGAAGACCAGGTATGCAGAAGAAATAGGTAAAATACCTGAGGACTGTGAGGAAGACGGTGTTGGAGGTTGATGAACTCACAGTGCCAGCAGCTCAGGGCAGGAGTTTTGCGGTTGGCGAGGAGACGACGTAAACGACATGCAAGGGTGCACGGGAAGTGTCCAAATAGAAATACGAAAAACGATGATTTTGGGCGAATATATGGAAAAAAATAGGGATTTGGCGCCTTTTGGTAAATGAAGTCATTGGTCGGGCCTGAGTACGGTAGGGATGACGTGGTGATGTATGACAGGGCTAACGTGGACGGATGACGCAGCGGCCATGTCGGATAATAGTGAAACGGTAGTTGGCATGTCTGCTGACGTAGGCGATGACATAAGGGCAGGAAGACGACGATGGTAAGCTGTATTTATCGGACCGCTTTTGGTATGGGCCTGGTAATGGTCAGAGCCCGCCCGATCCACTAACAAATGGGCACGCGTCCCTGGCCCTACGTCATCCTCTGACAGTTTTCGGGCGCTAACGGATGGATAGTAGAGGGGCTCCGAAATGCCCGATGACCGTCAAATGGGAGGGCCCAGATCCGACGGCAGATGGGAGGACAAGCCGCCAGCATGATAGCGGCAGGACGCAACTATTAAAATATTATTTCTTTTGATACAGCGCGAAGAAACAAAACTTTGGGTAAATGGGAAATGTGGGTTTATGGAAAATTTACACCAGTGATGAAGAAACGAGGGATTTTAACATTAATAAGGGTATAGCGGGTGAGGGTTATTAAATTAACCAGGTGTTAATTTAATTCCCAAACATAGCCTGGAGAAATACACATGAAAGCCTAAGATTTCCTCATGCTTCCTGAACTTTGAAATATATGGCTATAATGCCCAAAAAGGGAGGGGGTATGTACATATTTTTGGGTTTTTGTATAAAATATGATAATAGTAGGGGGAGGGGAACACTTAGGGAGTTAAATAGTAAGGTTAGAAGTCAATATGAATTGGAGATGTGAGAGGGGAACAGGGAGCTAAGTTTTTGAGGAGTAAACTTAGATTAGGATCAGATGAGAGTAAGCAATGATTTTACACAAGAAATGTAGCTTTCTTGTGTGGTAGAAACTAACACCCTGGCTTAGTATTTCACAGAAGGTAAAGTGATTCTAGGACTTGTTGAGTGAATTCCAAGGTTTATTAGAGGGATGTTAGAAAAATATTTCCTAGGAAAAAAGGGGAAGTTAGACATGCTTCCATATTTTGTTATCAAAATGCTGAGTAACAGTTTTGTTCTTGCTGATATCAATTTTCTTTGTCAAGCTCACTCATGAAAGAAATCAGGCTTCGGCAACCCCTGACTACCTACCCATCTTATTTCCTAGCATTTTTTGTTAGTTCAGGGAAGGTGCACATAGACTTGCAAACCCTCAATTGATCTTTTCTTTTACTTTTCAAATAATTTGCTATCTAAAACTACCCTTATCACTTCCAAGGGCCCAGATTAAGCATTTGGGCGCCTTTGTTCTCTACCTAACTACCAATCTGCCAAGATTAAACTGTTTGGACAGATTTCTCTTTCTCTAGTCTAAAACAAGCAATTTAAAACATGTCATGGCCCAGCTTGCACTGTTGGGCCATCTATCAAGATAGCAGTGGAATTTTGGTTGGCCACTTTCCTGGTCTTTCTTTGGGGTTCATTTCAATTATTATTTTTGACCAATTCAGTTTTATTGCCTTTTGATTATTCTTTTGAGGCATACCCTCTTTACATTTTTTAACTCTTTGTCTCGTTCACAAAAATAGAACCTTTGTGTCACCAAACATGAACATTTTTGGCACTTCCACTGTCAATCATTGAAAATGAAACCCTATTGGTATAGGAGGCTAACAGTGGCTCCACTTGGGGATGACTTTCCAGATGAAAAGTCAAGGACAGCAGGTCAGATCGCCTTGTTTTTCCCCATCTTGTTACAGCCTGAATCCTCCTTTTTGTTAAAGACCACTCATATGAATCTTTAGGAGCTTATATGAAATAGCCTGCAAGTTGATTTGCTATGAAGTTACAGCTCTGTTTTTACTTTTTTGTCTGAGTGTTTCTCATCACCTTGATAGTTGCCATGTGTTTTCTCTTGCTTTCCAATGATAGGGTCAAAATGTATATCAAAAATGGTGCAGCACCTTGGTCCTTCTCAAAATCAAGTTCACTTGGACCTTTATCTATCTGCTGTAAATAAACATACTGAAAATATAAATATTTATGTACAATGTGTGGTTCTGTAGTGTTTCCTCAATGGTGGTCAAAATAATGCTTGAGCATCCTCCCACTGACTAGGCCTTCCTCAGTGTTTGAGCCATCCAAACTCTTTAGAAAATAAGTGTTATTACCTTGTACAACATAAATGACATATGGCTCCTTCCACAAGGAATCAAATTTACCATGCTTTCCTTTATCCTCCTTCCTGGAATCCCATCTCAGCACTTTGATTCCTATGAAGAAGTCTTCAGCTTTGGTTCTTTTGTCAAATATTCTTTTGAGCTTCTCTTGCAGTATTTGGGTTATGTGATAGACTTCCTCTCTTGTTTGCTGTAGGTGAATTGTCTGATTGATTCTTCTTTGGATGTCATTTCGCTCAGCTCGTATTTCTTGCAGTAACTTGATTAGAGGGATTCCAAAAGATGAAGGAAATCTTGCTTCCATTCCATAAACAAGTTCATATGGGCTTCTACCAATGGATCTTTTGGTGGTCAACTTGTCTTCCCATAGTTCATTTACCAACTTCTTATGCCAATTCTTTTTGTTCTCCTCTAAAACTTTCTTAATGATATTGATGAGGCTTTTATTCGAAGACTTAGCTAGGCCATTGCCTTGTGGGTAATAAGCTTTGGAATGACCCAATGTCATATGATATTTATGGCAAAAGTTGATCATTTTTTTAGACTTGAAAGTAGCAGAATTGTCTGTAATAATTTTATCTGGACAGCCAAACCTGGACAAGATGTTGGTTTCTAGAAATTGTATAATGATGGAATCATTGGCTTGCCTGCAAGGGATGGCTTCTATCCATTTGGTAAAATAGTCTGTAGCAGTCAAAATCCACCTATGTTGACCAGAGGATGAAGGGTGGATTTAACCAATGAAGTCTAAACCCCATTGTTGGAATGGTCTCTCCGTTGAAATAGGTTGTTGGAAATAATACTGAGAGGGGGGGTGAATCAGTATTATCACATTAATAAAAAAAATTCATTTCCATATTCAGATTCATATATGCTACTTCCACAACTTCTTATGATTCAGTTAGTTGATCCTTAATGAGTGCATTAGAACATTATCAACCATATTAACAGTAAACTGGTGCAGTAAAATAGAACAGATCATCACACATAAGTCACACACATGAACACCATGACATAAGGTGGAAACCTAATGTGGGAGAAAACCACCTGCTGCAAGTCATCTCAATGTTCTTCTTAATAAGAAAATCCTTTTACCATATTTATGTACTAGTGCAGTCTTATACCAGTACGCAGGCTTCTACCTGCAGAGATCTACAACCCTCCTCTCGTTCTCTAGACTCTCCTGGAAGGGAGCTACGACCCCCTTTGCTCCTGTACTAGCCGATGTACTAGTACGCAGGCTGCTACCTGCTACAATGCTCCAAAGTTCTCAACTGCTACTAGAAGGGAGCTACCACCCCCTTAGCTCTTTTACTAGCTAAGATACTAGTACGTAGGCACCAGCCTACAATCTTCTCTCTTCCGGGTACCATGTTTCATACATTTTCAGACTGGATACACATGAAGTACAATACATAATCTGAAAGGCCACATTTCATCCAATTTTTATATTGGACCCTTTAATATCATTGAAGCACATAATTCTTTTGAATCACGTAATCACCAGATCAATACACTTTACAAGGATAGTATGTATGATCGCAATCAGATCTAGTTACCCAAGCATCAGATCCATATACATGACAGTTATTACCCGATTTAGTCAACAGAGGCTGATATCAAGACCCAAACAGAGGATTTACATACTGCTGCACACCCAGAGGCTAAACAAAAAAAACTTAATATTGCGCACTTAGAACCCTTTAGTAAACAACAGAAGCGGCTAGAGCATATATAAGAAATGATTTCATCTTTGTTAAGAAGAACCTGTGGGTGACCGCTCCCACATCACCTCCTGAATAGCGATTCTCCACTCCCGAAGAGACTTCTGTCTTTTGCGTGTCTGCGGCTGCACAGTTTCCTTAAGATCTTCAATTCATAATCGCTCCCTTGCCACCGGATCCCCTTTTTCTTTATATAGTCATGATTTTGATAATACCATGAATCGAAACCAGAGGATCTGAAACCTGAGGCGCAACTGTTTTGACTAATTCTCTTAAGAGAAGGCTTAAGCGGGAAAACTATGATAGCGGTCCAAAACGACAAAAGGCGGGATTTTAACTTAATGCATCCAAACTAATAATATATCGGGTCCAATCCTTATTGCTATCGGCACCTGCCCATCTCATGGTTTATTCCTGACGTCCGATCCGATGGATCAGATGCGACATGGCCCATTAACCAGCCTTTATTTATATATCGGGTCCGCTCCTCATCGCTAACAATATATGCCTGATGTCTGATCCGATGGATCGGATGCGATATGCCCAATTAACGAGCCTTTATTTATATATCAGGTCCACTCCTCATCGCTAACAATACATGCCCGACGTCTGATCCGATGGATCGAATGCGATATGCCCCATTGACCAGCCTTTATTAATATATCGGGTCCGCTCCTTTCATCGCTATTGGCGATTTGAAGTGGGAGGCTTATGGGAAAACACCGCGGATGCGATTTAATATGAAATGCTTTTAATTCCTTCATCGGGTCTGACCCCTCTTATCGCAATCGGAGGATTTCACCAAAGTCACATAGCCGGATGCGATATTATTATAAGCCATGTTTGATGCCACCATCGGGTCCGCTCGTAATCGGAGGATTGGGGTGGGTGACCCTTTATGTATTTCGATATACTGCGGACGCGATATTTTTATAAACCATGTTTTGATGCCTTCATCGGGTCCATTGCGATATGCTTCCGGGTCACACAGCCGAAACACCATTGCGCCGATATGCCGAAACATATATATATATATATATATATATATATATATATATATATATATATATATATATATATATATATATATATATAATTGATAGGCGATATGCTGAAACTTCTATGCCGCAATTATATTATTCATGTAATCGCCGAAAGGGGATATAATGCATATATATGGGTTTTAAGCACCCAAACACCTCCCGATAACGTTAATACATGCATATGTGGCCTAATTACTCCCGATAATGATTTAGCATGCATATATATGAGAAAAAGCCTCTATTGCTCTGATAAGCTCTCAATGGCTCAATGGCTCCCAAAAACTGCTTCTTTTTGATATAAACATATGTAAATGGCTCCTCTTGTCTCCTCTTGGCTCTTCTTGTCCGATATGCCCTGTTTTCTCTATTTATCTCTTCTGTAGATGTATATAAGTGAGATGTTCTTCTATGAGTGGGTTGCCATCAAGTACAACACATGCACCATAATGCCAACAATCTCCCCCTTTGGACTTGATGGAAACAACAACAAATCACTCTCCCCCTTTGACATCAAGGGCAAAGGGTGGACCAAGATATTCTCTTCCTTTTCTGAACATTCTACTGTCCATACTCCCCCTGAGTATCTGTTGAAATCTCTGAATGAGCTCCTCCTTTGTATATGCCAAGGTGTACCAATCTGCCCATGCTCCCCCTGAGTACATTCCGAGTCTCTGTACTGCTGAAGTGTGTTGTTCATGCTTTTCCTAACTGAAGGCAAGATCTGCAAAAAGGTGTTCTTCAAGAAGAACCATGACTTATACATCTTAAAAGACCTTCCTGTCATCAAAAGACTCAATACATACATCCATCACCGAACCACGTGGGGGTATACTAGAATTGACTTATCCACCCAACCAAGTGGGGATACATCAAAAGTTTACACATGATAAAGCAAGAACATTACATCTTCATCCCAGGCATGGTGGGGAAACCAATATAGGCCGTTACATGACCTTGACACCATGAAAGAGATATCACAAAAGAGATACATAACATAGAGACGAAATATCTAGAACAAGACTTATGAAAGTCACCAATAACTCATAGCAGCAGCATCTGTCAATCACCATTCATATCAGCAACCAAGATTTCCTTTTGTTCTCGCTCTGCCTCTGTTCCATTTGAAACTAACAACAGCTGTGAACTAGAACCAAAAGCTTCTAAGATAATGCCAACAATGCATCATTGGAAGTTTATCTGCTCCCCCTGAACCTGTGCCAGATGGTCTTTGTCAGATCGGAATCTTCTCATTCTGAGTTTGACTCACTGATTTCCTTCAAATTTTCATATACGCGACTATATCCACATAAACAAGGGTATATATGTGGATATTCCTTATGAAACTTGCGTACGACCATTTCCATATCAGCAACCTGTAAATGTCCTGTAGAGAATAATTCATCAACCTATAACAAGGTATGTCTGCATCAATTCATCCCTTTGAACAGAATTCAGAGTCATTCACATTATATCATGTGTGAAACCACCATAGCCATTTCATCAACATCAAGATCTACATGATCCAAGTATCATTGCTTGGGAACATATGCATCAACCAACATATGTAAGTATCAACCTATCATCATATAGATAAGAACTCATCATCATGTCTCAACAAAGCGACTTTGAGTAGTCATCCATGTATCAGCACTATGTATCTTGAGCTCAAGCTCATTTGACATAACTTCTTGATATCATCAACAACAACAATGAGTGCTTGTATGATCTTTATACATATGATGACAACAACATATGAGTGACTCATCATCAAGTGAGGAAGATGCGTATTCAAGCTTTGTACTTCTCCTTATCCTTATGAAGATCACCATGTAAGCACCATATATGTATCATCAAGGCATCAACCATAAATCTGATCTGAACATCTACTATGTAACCCCAAGAATCATATGAGGTTTTATCATAGACAACTCACCACCACATCATAGCAAGATATATCATTTAGCCATATAAGCATCATCATCAAGGCTATTAACCATAATGCCAACAATGCATTATTAAAGGCATATGCTCCCCCTCAACCTGATCCATCTGTTTACTGTTAGATCTGATCATGCATATATCAACAATAAGCATCAAGACATCATCATCAAGTTAGGATCAAACCCTTCTAAACATCTTATAAGTAACAAGACATTTTCACATCCCTTAGCAAACTATAAACATTATCAAACAGAGAAAATAATGGTCTGAGACATAACAAATCCTTTTCCTGAACCTGTCCCTACTGCATTTCTTCAGATACTCATATACGTGACTGTGCAGTATCCAACTCGCGTATATACGCTACTTCCCTTTATGGAACTTGCGTATGTGATTCAGGACACTGAAGTTTTACACTTCCAGCTCCCTCTGAGTCTGTTATGTCTGTGTTGTGCTGTGTCTACGTATATTGTGTTGTGCCACATCTTTCTGATTGTACTTCCTTCTTCTTCCATATCTTCAAGTGTGATGATGTTTTCTCCTTTTGGTGTGATGTCTGTACTTTGTTCCTGAATTTCTTTGCTATATGTCCAAGCTTGTTACATGCATAACATCTTACATGTTTCATATTTCTCCTGTAGCAATCAGCAGCTTTGTGACCAAACATATTGCAAGCAAAGCAATATCCATTAAAGTACCTTGACTGAGATGATCTGTTTGTTTGATGATCTTGAACCCTTCTTCTTCTACATCTGGCTGCAACATGTCCAAGGTTATGACATACATAACATTCAACATTATTCATAGGAGGAGTAAAAGATTTTATTTGAAGAATTTCTTTCCTTTCTTGATGACGAGATTGACCTTTCATCTCTCTTATCTCCTTGTTGATCATTTTAGATTTCTCTTTAGAGTTCCTTGCCTCACCTTGTGAACTAGATTCACCTTCAACCGATTCATGAAAGCCAAGACCAATTTTGATAGCAGGAGATCTTTGACTATTAAGAATATCATCCAATACTTTAGTACTATCTTGAAAACGTAAGATCTTATCCTTTTCTTCTAATTTACTTTTCAAGATATTTACGTCAACTTGAAGTTGTTCTTCTTTTTCTAGATATTGCTTCTTCATGTCTTCTTCAGCTTTCCTTTCTTCTTCCAACTAATGCTTTAGCTTGAGAATCTCCTTTTCTTGTTCTTCATTCAGATCCTGTTGCATTTGACAAATTCTGAAGGCACATTCTAGCTGAGATTTTAAGCTGATAACTTTGTTTCCGTGTTTTTCAATATCTTGGACTAGATCTTTATTCTGCTTCTTTGATTCTTCAAGATCTTCCTTTAGAGAGCGGATCGTGGCTTCCAGACTTTCATAGTAACTAGATCTATCTCTGAGTTTCTTGATGGTTGTGTTCTTTTCATTGACTTCATTTCTCAGAGATGTTGCTTCAACCTGCAACTTTTGATATTTCTACTTGAATAACTCTCGTTGAGCCTTTTGTCTAGTAACAACTTCTTTGAGGGCACCACTCTTTATGTTCAGAAGTCTTTCTTGTTCACTAATTTTGTTTGTCAGCCTGTTAAATTCTGCTTCTATTTGATATGCTTCTTCCTCACCCATAAGAGCACATTCAGTTGTTTCGTTATCACTTCCATCTTTTCCAAATGGATAGATAGCTGGAACATCAGAGGATAGAAAATTCATACCTGATAGTTCATCTTCATTCTGAAATGATTCTGAATCTGAATCTGAAGAGCTTCTTATACCTAATCCCTAATCGATTCTCCCACCGTTATAGTTCTTCTGAGATGTCTTCTTCTTCTTATGAGCTTTCTTCTTAAGCTTCTTTCCCATTGTTCCACGGATCTCCTTCAAGCGATCAAGCTTCTACCAAAGGACCTGCTCTGATACCAATTGTTGGAAATAATACTGAGAGGGGGGGTGAATCAGTATTATCACATTAATCAAACTTTTTCATTTCCATATTCAGATTCATATATGCTACTTCCACAACTTCTTATGATTCGGTTAGTTGATCCTTAATGAGTGCATTAGAACATTATCAACCATATTAACAGTAAATTGGTGCAGTAAAATAGAACAGATCATCACACATAAGTCACACACATGAACACCATGATATAAGGTGGAAACCCAATGTGGGAGAAAGCCACCTGCTGCAAGTCATCTCAATCTTCTTCTTAATAAGAAAATCCTTTTACAATATTTATGTACTGGTGCAGTCTTATACCAGTACGCAGGCTTCTACCTGCAGAGATCTACAACCCTCCTCTCGTTCTCCAGACTCTCCTAGAAGGGAGCTACGACCCCCTTTGCTCTTGTACTAGCCGATGTACTAGTACGGAGGCTGCTGATGAACCCCAAAAATGGATAATTATTTGGGCTCATTCAACCTCTTAATTCGACTTAATCCACCATTCTCATTAGTTTATTAAATGTTTTTTATTATATTTATGCTAATAGAGTGAACTGGGTTAGTCATTATGCCAACAAGTCTAATGTGTGCTTTGTGTAGCCTTTTTGGTCAATTTGGAGACAAAATCAATGGTTGAAATGAGCACTTGGTAGCCAAATTCGTGGAGAGTATTTTTAGGAAGGTGTTCCCTTCATTTATGGGCCCTTACCTCGATTTCTCCACCATCAGCTCAGAGTTCAAGGGCCACCAAATCAATCAGCACAAGGGCAGCCAAGCAAGTCAAGTAGGACTGCTGTTAACTACAAGTCTTGGGCAGCCAAGTCCCTAAAGTTTAGGAGGACTGTTGGGGTCCTCAATTTGTATAAATAAGAAGGCTTAGGGCCTCATTTTGGTTAGCTAGTGGTTAGTCATTTTGTATCTGGTAGTTGGTCATTTCATAGTCTTGTTGTAGTCATTTTGTAGTTCGATTTTTAGGCAATAGATTAGTTTTGCTTTCAGCTCATTTTCAAGTTCTCCTTGTGGACAGTTTTGATGTAACTCTTATTTTCTTGCTCAATAAAGATGAATCCAGCTTTGCACCAGCTCTAAATCTCTCTTAGGAGGCTGTAGCTCTTGGGGTTGGGACCATCTCAAGTGCCGAGTACCTCCTTTGTTTATATTTATGTGTCTTTGCTGCATTCTTAGAATAAAATCTGCCATTTAGATCTAAATCTTGTTTTGTTATTTAGGTTGCTTTTGATGATTAAAGTACATTTTCATATTCATATTGATTTGATAGGTTAATAACATAAAGGATCCTTGGAAAAAGGGCTCAAGCACCTCTGATCTTACCTCTCCCTGAGTGGGATCGGGAGTTGGGACAAAGGTGACCTTGCTGCCCAACAAAAACACTAGTTTGCTTGTCCATGCAATCTTTGGTGGAATGTTTTCATTTGTAGGAGTTAATCATGCGTTCAGGCCTTCTGAAATGTTTCTTTGCTTAAGTGTTGTACATGGTTCTCTTTATGAATAAAGCTGTTGTTCATTTGTTTCATTGACAGTTAGACTAGATTAGCTAAGATTTCGATTATGTGCAGGACTTAGTTGATTCGGTTAAGTGTACACCGTGCAGGGCATCTCCATCTCCCTCTCATTCACCCAAGCTTTGTCCAGGCCAGCTGCTCCATCTCTTAGTTAGGTTCCTCATCTCACAACTGTCTTTCTGCCCACGTAACCCTACCTTATTGCTCCTCCATTGTCTTAGCCTTCTTTAAGCCAAGCCATCTTTCCACACCCTCTCACCACTCCAACCATCAGTCCGTAGGTCATTTCAGGCCCCTACCCTACCTCCCTATCCATTCGTGCACCTTACCTCACTCACCCATCCTCCAAAATCCAATTTTAAAACATCCTGTAGAAATTTCTGAACATCCTGTAGAAATCCTGAAACATCCTGTAGAACCCCTGCAAACTTCCTGTAGAAGCTCACAAACAAGGGTTTTTGGCAACCAAACTTTGTGAAACTCTCTGGAAGAGTGTTAGGGGATCCTTAGACCCTCTCTGTACCATCCCAACCTTTTCCAGGCATTTCTCCTCCTTGATCCACCGCTGCACAGTGAAAAGCAAGTTAAAAGCACATGCATGATAATTCTAATAACTTAGTCAAAAATACAAAAAGATGTTTTCTTCAAATAGAGGTAGTCTAGACACATGTATTTACCTTCATAGAAGTAATGGCATCCCTTTCAGTAGTTTGCATGCTCTCCTTTGCGTCAGTAGGACTAGCTGGTAGAATTAGGGTTTGCTAGGGTTTGCGTTTCTTTTTGGCTTTTAGTTTCTTTCCACAAAAAGATTAGCTTCCTTTGAGTTAGCTTTCATCCATCAGTTAAAAAGCTTCTTCTAAGAGCTCATAGAAGTTGGCTCAAGCCCCTAGCGGACTTGTGCCAGCTGACCAAGTGACAGCTACGGCAAGAGCTAGTACTTGTGCATACAACACCGTCGCTTCCAAGTTTGTTACGAACTACCGGGTTGATAAAATTAAAGAAGGGAGTTCCAGGAGTTGTAGCATTATTGCTGCAATACTGGAGCCGACCATCTTTTTGGCGCCGTTGCCGGGGAAGCGTCAGAGTATTGGTGATTGTCGCTTTTCTTCTATTTTCCACTACAATCTTCTGCTAAGTAGTTTATTTCATTTCCATTATGCAATTTCGTTTATGCAAAAGTATATTAGCATTTCCCGCATTCATAGATTAGCTTTTCAATTCCGCAATTTCATTTTTTCAAGTGTAGAATAGCATTTCAATTCCGCAAGCGTAGCTTAGCATTTCATTCCTGCAATTTCATTTGAGAAAAATAGATTGGTCCTTTACTGCTTTCATTTCAATTCCGTATTTTCATTTCAGCAAGATATTTAGTTGTAGTTCAATCTATTTTAGTTTTGAAAGTACAAGAAGAAAAATACAAAAAATCAACCAAAAATATTTCCTTTCATGCCTTGTAGGATTAGAGATAAGTTAGAAAATATTTTCACAACACCCCCCTTTGCTTCACACAGCCAATCTTCTCTCTTCTTCAATGGCTGTGACTAAGAAGAACCCCTGGGTGGACATCAAGACATATTTTAAGAACCTCTAGGGGAGAAGAAGAAGAAAGCATTCCTCTGGAGCAAATGGCTACAAGCAGAAATGTTGGGAGCAGTCCCTTGTCCAAAGACAAATTTGAAGATCAGATAGAAGATTTCAAGAGTGATATGAGGCAGTTTCTTGCCATGCAATTGGATACCCTTTGGATCCAAAAGAAGCAAGAGGAAGCCAAGAGGGTTTTGGTCATCTTTTGTCCCAGGTGCACTAGGAAGCATCCTAGGAACGAATGTCCAATGCACTCCCTAGAAGTGTGTTTCATCTGTGAAGAATACCATCCTACAGATCAGTGCCCTTCCTTATCCAGAATCAAAGCTGCATATCAGAGAGCCAAAGGAGCCACTGAATCACTCTATTATATGAACCAAAGGAGGCCACATGAACCTAGATCTTACCAGCAGGAACTGCAAGGGACATCCGAGACCTATTATGACCCCTATCAAGCCAATTTCATGCCTTCTTGGGGTCCCCCTGCTCATCCTTCCTGGTTCACACCTCCTCCTTGTTCCTTCATAGATCCATATTATGCCCAACCAGCTGCTCATTCATTTCACTCTTATGATCAGCCACAACCTCAGTGGAATGCACCTCATCAGTGGTGGAGGCCCCAGTACAACACTCCTCCCACTTCTTTTCCTCCACCACCTGCTCATCCACAACCATCGCCTCCTCCTCCACCAAGGCAGCCCCAAATGCCTGCTCAACCACAACCCCATCCACATCCATCTCAAATACACACCTCCACTCAACTACCCATACCACCATTTCCAAAACCATACCATGGAGTAGCTCAACCCAATTGCAAAGCTGAGGCACAACATGTCCAAACAACTGCTCTTGAGCTCAATGATCTTCACCATAGCTCAGAAAGAGTATTGCAAAAAAGGGACTATATTGGAAGCATTGAAGGACCACATCAGGCAAAAGAAGATTCAGAAAAGGAAATCAAAGAACCATGGGCTTTACTTGATGAAGAGAAGACATCAGAAGAAGAGATAAAGAAAGATCCTTCATGGTTACCATCAAATCTTCCATGTATTCAAGAGAAAGATTAGCAAAAAGAGGAAGATGAGGAAGTCATAGTAGAAAGTGACATGAAACATGACCTGGATCAGCAAAAGGACCAAGGATATCAAAGCTACATTGAGATATGGTTTCAGAAGGTCACTAAGTTGCAGCGGTACTCTCTTCCTCAGCTATGTTTGATTCCTTCAAAGTCAGATCATTTTGTCTCTAAAATCCGGATAGCTGTCCAAGCGTGCATTTCGAGCCTCCACATCATTTTGTCTATAATCTTGATGTGCACATGGCTCCATTGTAAGTATTCTTATACTTGAGAACGATTTTGTTTTTCAAGTAGGGTAGGGTAGAAAAAAGAAAAAAGAAAAAAGAAAAAGAGAAAAAAGAAAAAGAAAAAATGAAAAAAGAGGAAAATAGAAATCTAAGGTGAAAACCTCCTCGAAGGCGCCTTAGATTGGCTCATTGATTGAAAACCCCCATGAGGCGGTCAATGGGTTGGGAAAAAAGAGAAAAGAGAAAAAGATCTCTGGGTGAAAACCTCCCTTGGAGGCACCCAGGGCAGGCAATTAGGGTGAAAACCTCCATGAGGCGTCCTAGTTGTTTTTCAAAAAAAAAAAGAGAAAAATAAAAATAAAAATAAACCTAATTTGCATTGAATAATTTCAGGTTGCAGCAAGGAAGTTTCAGGTTAGGAGGATCACTCAAAACAAGGTCAAAGGAATTTTTGTGCCTTCTACAGGAAGCTCTGTATTTCTACAAGAAACATCCTGTAGAACCTTCAAGCGAGCCAGATTCAATTTTGGAAGGAGATCTAAAGCTTGGAATCCATTGGTTATGCCTACAAGCATTCATGTTCCCATTCCTCACCCTTTTCCATCATCTTTTCCACCTCATTGTGCTTCTTCATTGTGCTTCTACAGGAATTGTGCTTCTACAGGAAGTTCCTGTAGAAATTGTAGGAAGCTAGAAATGGATTTCAAAAAGGTGGTTTGGCAAACATGGTAGCTTCCTCAAGGGTTCAGAAGTCCTCCTGCACTTTTCAAACTCCTCCTCCATCATCTCCATGCCTGCATCACAACCCAAGCTCAGTTTTTCTTACCATGCAACAAAACTGCAAAATGCCTTGAAGAAAAAATACCTAGAACAGAATTTGTTTCTTCCATAACTTGAAAACCATGCATCCATTTGAAAAACCATTTTACGGGGAATTGTATAGGGATGATGGCAACATGCCCGAGCAGTTTCAGCCCATTTAGATGCACGGTTTCCAAGAAATTAGCCTCCATCACCATCAGCCATTTTTGCATTTTCTCCATATCCGTGCATCCGTTTCAAAACCTGTTTCATGGGGAGATGCACATTGGTGATAGTAACCTACCAAAGCAGTTTCAGCCAATTCCAATGCACGGTTTTCGAGAAATTGATCTCTGAAATATTCAGCCATTTTCTATTTTTCTCGAAATCTGTGCATCCATTGATCGCAATTTTGCTATGGGAGGTGCATAATGATGATAGGAACGTGCTCAGCAAGTTTAATATCGATTCGGTTTACCGTTTGGGAGCAATGGCGAAAACACATTCTGGTCCTGTGAAAATTCAGCAGCAGCAGCTTGAAGGTGCAGATCTGAACGTGGAAATGAACTCCTGCAGCATGCATCCGGCCAGAGGACACCTGCACAAGGAAAACAACCAAAAATCATCAGCCAAGCCCTCATGCAACCAAAGGATCCAGGCATGCAGCAGCAGAATATGAGCATGCAGCAGCAAAAAGCACCTCACAGCAACCATCTAACTTCAGGTACGTGACTAAACCTTGTTCCTCTATTGCATGAATCTAATCTAAGCACTGCATGAACGAATGAGATGGGGGGATTCAGCCAGGAAGCTAGCCATATTCGATTGCACTCATCCAGGGAAAAATCATGCAGCATGGATGGGTAAGTCATTCACGTGGAAGTTGAAAAACACAGTTAGTGGTAGATCTGTTGAACTCCAGTGCACAGGACGTCAAATAATTAACAGATAGAGGAGAACATACAGTTTATGACATCACTGTAGTTTGAATAAAGACAGCACACATTTTTTCCAGCTCACCAAAAATCACGCAGCAGTTAAAGAAGACTCGGCTGAAACTCACAAACTGCTGTTCATCTGCACTTTCCACATCCTCAACTGAAGTGTGCACAATCGGTTAATTGGTTCTCTATCATCAACTCATTGATGGTTGTTTTATTTCTCTCCGAAATGGTTGAAATGATCATGATGCAAAAATTTGTACCGTGATATCTCAAAATACATCCAATTTGAAAAACAGGATGAGCCTCAAGAGGAAACAGGATGGAAGTCGGTCCATGGAGATGTGGTCAGGGTCCCAACCAATGCAAGCTTACTTTGTGTCTATGTGGGAACTGGAGTTCAGTTTTTTTCTATGACACTAGTGACAGTGATATTTGCAGTCCTTGGTTTCCTTTCTCCTTCGAACCGTGGAGGTTTCATGACAGCTATGCTGCTATTGTGGGTGTTTATGGGTTTGTTTGCAGGGTATGCATTGTCATGTCTATATAAGATGTTCAAGGGTACAGAATAAAGGAGGAACACGCTGAAGCCAACATTCTTGTTTCCAGGCATTGCCTTTTGCATTTTCTTTATTCTCAGTGCGCTGCTATGGGAAAAAATTTCAGCTGGTGCAATTCCTTTCGGGACTATGTTTGCCTCGGTCCTTTTATGGTTTGGAATTTCTGTACCATTGGTCTTTGTGGGCAGTTACTTTGGCTACAAGAAACCTACAATTGAAAATCCAGTGAAGACCAATAAAATCCCCAGGAAGATTCCAGAGCAAGCTTGGTATATGCAGCCCATTTTCTCAATACCAATTGGAGGCATTTTGCCTTTTGGAGCTGTATTCATTGGACTGTTCTTCATATTAACTTCAATATGGCTACATCAGTTCTACTGTATATTTGGGTTCCTGTCCATTGTCTTTGTGATCCTCATTGTTACATGTGCAGAGATCACCATTGTCCTGTGCTACTTTGAATTGTGCGGTGAAGATTACAACTGGTGGTGGAGATCTTATTTGACTGCAGGCTCCTCAGCATTTTACTTGTTTCTCTATGCCACATTCTATTTCTTCACCAAGCTGGAGATGACAAAGCTTGCTTCTAGAATTTTATATTTTGGCTACATGCCCATCATGTCATACTCATTTTTTGTTCTGACCGGTACAATAGGTTTCTATGCATGCCTTTGGTTTGTGCGGAAAATATACTTATCAGTGAAGATTGACTGAGGCTCTGCATCCAGCTACCATTTTTCAGAGGGGCCATTTAAATTTTGGTTTAGGGGAATGGTGCTTGCTCTTTTTATGTTGTTTTAGAGGTTTTTGGGTAACATTACAGGAGACACCAATGTCTATGTGCTGTTGTGGGAGTTAACGCTGAAGATGTTGCAAAAACACATTGCCGAAAGTTGGCCTCCCAACACAAGCAGAAGGGTCCCTACCAAGTTACCAGGCATCCTCACATCCACTCCCTCCATGAACACTCATTTTTTCAAGGTTCGGACACAATCTGGTCATGGTTAAACCTTCTACAGGAAGCTACAGGACTTTCTACAGGAAGTTCTGTATTTTTACCAAAAACATCCTGTAGAAGCCTTTGGGCAGGCCAGAATCAATTATGGAGAGGGATTTGAAGCTAGAAGTCTGTTGAGGAGGCATGCAACCACTCTTTTCTTCCATCCTCCACTGTTTCATCTCCTTTCACCACCATTGCCACCATCAAATTGAATATACTTGCACAATCATACCAAAGCTGAACAAAGAAGCATGGTTTCACGACAGAGAAGAGGACATCACTTCAGAAGCTTGGCATGAAAGGGAGGCCACCAGGGCCATCAAATATGAGGAGATAGATTGGTTGCTCAGAGGATGAGAAACACTTTCAGTAGGGGGTGATGATGAGCCCCAAAAATGGATAATTATTTGGGCTCATTCAACATCTTAATTCGACTTAATCCACCATTCTCATTAGTTTTTTGCATGTTTTTTATTATATTTATGCTAATAGAGTGAATTGGGTTAGTCATTATGCCAACAAGCCTAATGTGTGCTTTGTGTAGCCTTTTTGGTCAATTTGGAGACAAAATCAATGGTTGAAATGAGCACTTGGCAGCCAAATTCGTGGAGAGTAATTTTAGGAAGGTGTTCCCTTCATTTATGGGCCCTTACCTCGAATTCTCCACCATCAGCTCGGAGTTCAAGGGCCACCAAATCAGTCAGCACAAGGGCAGCCAAGCAAGTCAAGTAGGACTGTTGTTAACTACAAGTCTTGGGCAGCTGAGTCCCTAAAGTTTAGGAGGACTGTTGGGGTCCTCAATTTGTATAAATAAGAAGGCTTAGGGCCTCATTTTGGTTAGCTAGTGGTTAGTCATTTTTTAGTTGGTAGTTAGTCATTTCATAGTCTTGTTGTAGTCATTTTGTAGTTTGATTTTTAGACAATAGATTAGTTTTGCTTTCAGCTCATTTTCAAGTTCTCCTTGTGGACAGTTTTGATCTAACTCTTCTTTTCTTGCTCAATAAAGATGAATCCAGCATTGCACCAGCTCTAAATCTCTCTTAAGAGGCTGTAGCTCTTGGGGTTGGGCCCATCTCAAGTGCCCAGTACCTCCTTTGTTTATATTTATGTGTCTTTGCTACATTCTTAGAATAAAATCTGCGATTTAGATCTAAATCTTGTTTTGTTATTTAGGTTGCTTTTGATGATTAAAGTAGATTTTCATATTCATATTGATTTGATAGGTTAATAACATAAAGGATCCTTGGAAAAAGGGCTCAAGCACCTCTGATCTTACCTCTCCCTGAGTGGGATCGGGAGTTGGGACAAAGGTGACCTTGCTGCCCAACAAAAACACTAGTTTGCTTGTCCATGCAATCTTTGGTGGAATGTTTTCATTTGTAGGAGTTAATCATGCGTTCAGGCCTTTTGAAATGTTTCTTTGCTTAAGTGTTGTACATGGTTCTCTTTATGAATAAAGCTACTGTTCATTTGTTTCATTGATAGTTAGACTAGATTAGTTAAGATTTCGATTATGTGCAGGACTTAGTTGATTCGGTTAAGTGTACACCATGCAGGGAATCTCATTCTCCCTCTCATTCACCCAAGCTTTGTCCAGGCCAGCTGCTCCATCTCCTAGTTAGGTTCCTCATCTCACAACTGTCTTTCTGCCCACGTAACCCTACCTTATTGCTCCTCCATTGTCTTAGCCTTCTTTAAGCCAACCCATCTTTCCACACCCTCTCACCACTCCAACCATCAGTCCGTAGGTCATTTCAGGCCCCTACCCTACCTCCCTATCCATTCATGCACCTTACCTCACTCACCCATCCTCCAAAATCCAATTTTAAAACATCCTGTAGAAATTTCTGAACATCCTGTAGAAATCCTGAAACATCCTGTAGAACCCCTGCAGACTTCCTGTAGAAGCTCACAAACAAGGGTTTTTGGCAACCAAACTTTGTGAAACTCTCTGGAAGAGTGTTAGGGGATCCTTAGACCCTCTTTGTACCATCCCATCCTTTTCCAAGCATTTCTCCTCCTTGATCCACCCCTGCACAGTGAAAAGCAAGTTAAAAGCACATGCATGATAATTCTAATAACTTAGTCAAAAATACAAAAAGATGTTTTCTTCAAATAGAGGTAGTCTAGACACATGTATTTTACCTTCATAGAAGTAATGACATCCCTTTCAGTAGTTTGCATGCTCTCCTTTGCGTCAGTAGGACTAGTTGGAAGAATTAGGGTTTGCTAGGGTTTGCATTTCTTTTTGGCTTTTAGTTTCTTTCCGCAAGTAGATTAGCTTCCTTTGAGTTATCTTTCATCCATCAGTTAAAAAGCTTCTTCTAAGAGCTCATAGAAGTTGGCTTAAGCCCCTAGCGGACTTGTGCCAGCTGACCAAGTGACAGCTGCGGCAAGAGCTAGTACTTGTGCATACAGCACCGTCGCTTCCAAGTTTGTTACGAGTTACCGGGTTGATAAAATTAAAGAAGGAAGTTCCAGGAGTTGTAGCATTATTACTGCAATACTGGAGCCCACCAGCTGCTACCTGCTACAATGCTCCAAAGTTCTCAACTGCTACTAGAAGGGAGCTACCACCCCCTTAGCTCTTGTACTAGCTAAGATACTAGTACGTAGGCGCCAACCTACAATCTTCTCTCTTCCGGGTACCATGTTTCATACATTTTCAGACTGGATACACCTGAAGTACAATACATAATCTGAAAGGCCACGTTTCATCCAATTTTTATACTGGACCCTTTAATATCATTGAAGCACATAATTCTTTTGAATCACCCAATCACCAGATCAATACACTTTACAAGGATAGTATATATGGTCGCAATCAGATCTAGTTACCCAAGCATCAGATCCATATACATGACAGTTATCACCCGATTTAGTCAACATAGGCTGATATCAAGACCCAAACAGAGGATTTACATACTGCTGCACTCCCGGAGGCTAAACAAAAAAAACTTAATATTGCACACTTAGAACCCTTTAGTAAACAGCAGAAGCGGCTAGAGCATATATAAGAAATGATTGCAGCTTTGTTAAGAAGAACTTGTGGGTGACCGCTCCCACATCACCTCCTGAATAGCGATTCTCCACACCCGAAGAGACTTCTGTCTTTTGCGTGTCTGCGGCTGGAAAGTTTCCTTAAGATCTTCAATTCATAATCGCTCCCTTGCCACTGGATCCCCTTTTTCTTTATATAGTCATGCTTTTGATAATACCATGAATCGAAACCAGAGGATCCGAAACCTGAGGCGCAACTATTTTGACCAATTCTCTTAAGAGAAGGCTTAAGCGGGAAAACTATGATAGCGGTCCAAAACCACAAAAGGCGAGCCTTTAACTTAATGCATCCAAACTAATAATATATCGGGTCCAATCCTTATTGCTATCGGCGCCTGCCCATCTCATGGTTTATTCCTGACGTCTGATCCAATGGATCGGATGCGACATGCCCCATTAACCAGCCTTTATTTATATATCGGGTCCGCTCCTCATCGCTAACAATACATGCCCGATGTCTGATCCGATGGATCGGATGCGATATGCCCCATTAACCAGCCTTTATTTATATATCGAGTCCGCTCCTCATTGCTAACAATACATGCCCAACGTCCCATCCGATGGATCGGATGCGATATGCCCCATTGACCAGCCTTTATTAATATATCGGGTCCGCTCCTTTCATCACTATCGGCGATTTGAAGTGGGAGGCTTATGGGCGAACACCGTGGATGCGATTTAATATGAAATGCTTTTAATTTCTTCATCGGGTCCGACCCCTCTTATCGCAATCGGAGGATTTCACCAAAGTCACATAGCCATATGCGATATTATTATAAGCCATGTTTGATGCCACCATCGGGTCCGCTCGCAATCGGAGGATTGGGGTGGGTGACCCTTTATGTATTCCGATATACTGCGGATGCGATATTTTTATAAACCATGTTTTGATGCCTTCATCGGGTCCATTGCGATATGCTTCCGGGTCACACAGCCGAAACACCATTGCGCCGATATGTCGAAACATATATATATATATAAAATTGATATGCGATATGTCGAAACTTCGATGCTGCAATTATATTATTCATGTAACCGTCGAAAGGGGATATAATGCATATATGGGTTTCAGTAAGCCCGATAGCTCCCGATAGTGATAATGAATACATGTATGGGTTTTAAGCACCCAAACACCTCCCGATAAAGTTAATACATGCATATGTGGCCTGATTACTCCCGATAATGATTTAGCATGCATATATATGAGAAAAAGCCTCTATTTCTCTTATAAGCTCCCAATGGCTCAATGGCTCCCAATAACTGCTTCCTTTTGACATAAACATATGTAAATGGCTCCTCTTGTCTCCTCTTGGCTCTTCTTGTCCGATATGCCCTGTTTTCTCTATTTATCTCTTCTGTAGATGTATATAAGTGAGATGTTCTTCTATGAGTGGGTTTCCATCAAGTACAACACATGCACCATAATGCCAACATAGGCTTGAGTGGTAAAGGCAACAACTTTCTCTTGCCTTCAAAGATTTGGCATTTGTGACAGGACATTACAAATTCTCTCACATTAGTAAACAAGGAGGGCCAATAAAAACCAACCCTTAGGATCTTATCAGCTGTGGATTTCCAGTATAAATGTCCTCCACAGTCACCTGCATGAAATTCCTTAAGGACATTGTCAGTTTCATCATATGTTAAACATTTGAGTAAAATTCCTTCATGATTTCTCCAAAACAAAACATTATCTATTATAAAAAAATTTGATGCTTTCATTTTCAAGAACCTTTTCTTAGTTCTGGACAACCCTAGAGGAGCTTGCAGGTTTAACAATACAAAACATATATCAGCATACCAGGGAGATTGCAAAAAGGCTTGGTTGATCTGTGGAGTCGCCATCTCCTCTTCGTTGTCCAGTTCATTAATGTCAAGGGCTTTAAAATTGGTTTCAGTCATTAGCTTGGCTAGACCTTGTCCTTTTATCAGTTTGGTAGGCTTGATTTCAATGTCGTACTCTAAGATATTGGCAATCCATTTGCCCCTCCTGCCTTCAATTCCCTCTTGGGTTAAGATTTCCTTAACCACTGCATTAGGGACATAGGCAATTATGTGTGAGTACAGAATATAGATTCTAAAGTCTTTGATGGCTTTTACCAGTGCATAGGCTTGCTTTTCCATAGTATGATATTTCAAAGTAGAATCTCTAAGGGCTTTTCTAAAGAATGCGATGGGTTTTTCATAGCCCTGGTCATCTTTTTGTAATAGGACTCCAGCAATTGTATGCTCAGATGCAAAGGAGAAAATGATGAAGTCTCTATCAAACCTAGGACTTGTTAGGACTGGTGTGTTTGTCAATGCTCTTTTGATATCCTCAAAGGCCTGTTTAGCTTCCATGGTCCATTTGACCTTAGAATCTTTCTTCAACATATTATTCAACAGTCTTATTAACTCGGCTAGATTAGGAATGAACCTTCTCAAGAAATTAATCTTTCCTAAAAAACCTTATAATTATTTGATATCTCTTGGATGGGAAACCTGAAGGATAGCTTGAGTTCTGTCCGTATCAATCCTAATACCATCTCTTGAGATTATGTGCCCTAGGAGCTTACCTTCCTCTAGGCCAAACATTGATTTTTTAGGATTCAAAGATATGCCATATTTTCTACAAATTAAGAAAACCTGTCTCGAATGTACTAAATGTTCCTGGTCTGACTTTGAAAATGCAGTAAGATCATCCAGGTAGACCACCAGAAAATCATGGATTTCCTTGGCGAAGGCTATATCCATTGCTCTTTGGAATGTGGCCCTTGCATTCTTAAGCCCAAAAGGAATTTTGACATACTTGAAAGTTCCCCAAGGTGTCGTGAAGGCAGTTTTGTCTTGATCATCAGGGTGTACCAAAATCTGATTAAATCCAGAGAATCCATCTAATAATGAAATCCTAGAGGCTCCCACTACCCTTTGCAAGATATGATCCATTTTTGGTAAGGGGTAATGGTCTTTGAGAGAGACTTTGTTCAAATTCCTTAGGTCAACACAAAGTCTGATCCCTCCCGTCTTTTTCCTAGTAGGCACTAGGTTTGAAATCCATTCTGAGAACGTGATTGGAGCAATGATTCCTGCTTCATACATACGTTTCACTTCTTTTTCAATGAGGGGAAGGAGCACTGTGTTCACTCTCCTAAGCTTTTGTTTGAAAGTTTTTGGTTTTCCTTTAAAGGTATGGTGTGCTGAATGACTGAAGTGTCATATGCCTTTAGGTCCTCATAACTCCAGGCAAAAATATCTTGGAACTCTCTAAACAATTCAATGTATTTTGACCTTTGATCAGCTGGTAATGCCTTAGATAATTTTATCATTTTGGGGTTTTTTGTAGTTCCAATGTTACAATCTTCAATTTCTGCATTCAGTGGTTTCAGTTTTGGTTTTCTTGAGATATCATTTGAATCAAATAGATCCTCCAAAGGGGTTAAACCTGTGTGCAAGAAATTATCCTTTAACTCAATTACCTCGGCTTCTGTTTCAGCTATTTCATCTACATCTATTTGCTTCAATTCTTGTATATTTTCGTTGTTAAAGGTGGTAGGATTCAAAACCAAATTTGTTGTTTGAGCTGATATATTTTGCTTGGCTGTGTGAGCCTGCGGTTGGTCATCCATAGTGCTAGTATCAATGTTGATGCTTGAAAATTCTTCTTTTAGAGTGAGGAAGTTGGTTATTTGTGTGTCACTCTCGAAGACTTGCCAGTTCTTGATGTTGTCCGGGACTGCAGGTCTATGTTTGATTTCAGCAGTGAAAGTGTGATTGGGTTTGAAAGGTAGCTTGCAAGTGCTGGCAAAGGTTGCCAAGCTATGAGCATGTAAGTTGAGTTCTCTGGAAATTTTAGTTAACTGAGATTCTGAGAAGGTATCAAGTACTTGGATGGCTGCTCATTTATAAGCTCTTAACCTTAGATCATTTGTGATAAAGTTTCCTTTCATCTGTTGTATGATCAAATCTGAATCTCCTAAGACTGAAATTTTGGTTGCACCTAAATTGTTTATGAGTTTGAGACCTAACAAAAGGGCCTCATACTCAGCCATATTGTTTGTGCATCGAAAGTTTAACCTATATGCATGACCTTCAGCTCAGTCATTCTGCATATTGTGGATCCAGACTCTTGCTCCAGCTCCTAACTTGTTTACAGAGCCATCAAATTCTAAGTACCATAAGGTGTCATGATCAAGATTTGGATTGAGATTTTTAGAAAGTTGGATCATAGGCAGATTGGTTTCTTGCAATTCACTTGATACATCATGCTCCTTTGTTATATAAACTATATCAAAAGTCTTTTGGTCTAGAGAGGCAACCTGTTCATTCAACCCCTCTGTCTGTGGTGCCACTAGTAGTTTAGGATAAGCCTTGCTGCACATGTTAGCATTATAGAGAATAAATGAATCCATGTCAGAGTGTATTGAATAGATTGGGAAGTTTTGGGGTTTCTCTTGGCTACTCACCACATATTTCATTAGTGTCTCACGGTATAATCTCTTTGGTTGTCCAAAGACTGAAATGGTGGCGTAGGACATGTATAATTGCAAAGATCCTTGAAGTTTGGCCCCCCAAGATCTGGACAAGAGCATACCATACTTAGGTGGTATGTCAGCTACCACTACATCCATCAAAATTGTTTTGGTTGGGTATTGGACCAGGGAGACACACAAATTCTTAATTAGGCCTAGACACCTGACTTGACTTGAATCAAATGAGAATAGATCTTTATAAGGTCTTGTGATGTCTAGGTCTAGTTTTTCCATTACAGACTTGGGCATTAAATTCTGTGAGGCCCCGGAATCAAACGTTGCATTTTGTAAAACCTTGTCATGGATGTTTAAACTGACATAGAAGGGTGGAACCCCTCCATTTGTTGTTTTTCCATTCACCTCAGGACCAAATAGTAACTCAGGTTGGTCATCAAGAACATTCACAGCATCTTTATTGTCTGGTAATTTTAGTGACCTGTTAATCAGCTGTCTATACACTTCGTGTTTGGCCAATTCAGAAAGAGGAACAGCTATCTTTAGCTTACTAATTTCTGTTTCCAAGTTGAAGGGTTTTTCCATTTGGGTCTTGGAATTAGGTGCAGCTGATTTTTCCTTTTCAACTGGATCTTCGGTAATCCTTTCTTCATGATTGGTATGATGTTGAGTGAAATTGGTACCAAATTTTCTCTCAAGGGGAGTGTTTGAACTTGCCTTCCAAGGATGGGGCGTGGCTGGGTGGTTTTCAGAGGGCTGTTGTTCTAAGATATCCTCCACAGTGACTTCGGTGGTATGGTGTTATAGACATTTTTGTGCCTTACAACATTGAGCATGAAATGTCCATAATCTAAGGGATCCAAAGTCCCTAAACATGTTGTTCCTACCCATAGAGGAACAAGGCTAACAAACCACAGCAATTCACAAAAGTTCTCCACCTGAAACTGCTAAAAAACAAGTCAATTCAGAATCATGTCAACTGCTCCATTGACCATCTGTGCTGAATGTCAGTGGCTCCACTGTCTACCTGCGTTGAATGTCAACTCCAACACTAGCTACCTGCGCTGAGCGAGTTTGGACAAGTGGCAGACTCATTCCTCAAGGTGTCAATGCTCAGGAAGCTTCCAAAATGACACTTGCCTCAGGGAATTCGACTGGTGATGAGTAAGAGGTTCCAAATCTCCAAGTGGAAGCAAGAACCTCCAAGTGGACTCAAGAACTGAGAGAGGGAGAGGACATTAGTTAGATCTCAAGCTGACTCATCCTCTCTCCAAAATAACTATATATAGATCTCTCCTCCATGAGATCTAGAGGCTGGAATTTTGTTATTGCAAAGAATTGTTGTTGGTTTGAGACTGGAATCATTGGGTGCTTAATTCTTTGAAGGGGCTGAAGATAGGAATTCCATTTGCTGGGAAGGAGATGCTGGATTGGAGCCCTCTGGGTTGTATCTCTTCCTGAACCTTGTTATTCATCAATAAAGCTATCTTGGTTTTCTCCTATATACTGGGGTATTTGTATGATTGCATTAGTGTATTTGATTTACTTCTAATCCTGAATCATTTATGAATATGAATATTTGCCTTTGTGTTGTGTTCTTCTCTTGTCGCAAGTAGTTGTTCTCTTATGATCTCGCAGGAATCAAGTAGCTGTTCTCTTGGGCGAGCAAGGAGGCAAGTAGCTGTGAACACCCAAACAGAAGAGGATCTAGATCGAGGGACAAACGGAAGACACCGGTAAGTCTATTGATCTCTCTTCTTTCATATTTCTTAAAGGAAGAAACCAGTATAACTGTACTCGTTTGTTGCTAAGGCACTGTCACACCTTAGGTGGATAGGATCGTCCTGCATAGGCATTTTTCCCCACAACAAATTGGCGACTCCACTGGGGACTATTTGTTTATTCATTTCATTTGTGTTTCTGTCATTTGTTTACTTCATAGACTTGACAGCAACAATCGAACAACATCTTTCCCGGATGCAAAGTAGAAAGTTGCTGCTTTGATCTAGTTGTTGGACTTGTCTATGATCTGAACAATGGATTCACAAGTGATTTGATGATCCTTGTGATAGATCTTAGTAGCCTTCAAAGCATCCCTTTGATTATACGTTGCTTGTGTTTCTGATTTGGCTTGAAACTGTTGATTTTTGAGCAATTTGTGACCCAGAACCAAGGAGAAACGAGAGTTTCTCCTTCAGCGCAACTGCTGTGAAGGCAGTCTGCATTTCAATGCAGGTCCCGTGAAGGTTACCTGTGCTGAATGTCAAATCCTCAGTGTTGAGGTTGCATTGAACCAGTTTGGCCTTGTGCAGCTGGGGTTCTCTGCTCTCTGTTGCCCTGTTTTGATCTCTGTTTTTGCAGCCTTTAACCAGCATAGGTACCAGTCAGATAACTCCTTTTCTTTGCTTAGATTCCGCCTCCTATGTACAAAAAGACTGTGAGTGTTTTTATGTGTTTGTGGCGTCATTTACAGTTTTCCTTTGCATAAGTAAAATAGTCATCCTGTAGCCTTTGATTCAGATCTGATTGATTGTGATCTTAGAAGAGAGTTCATTGGCTGTTTGCAGATTGATTATAGATTTACTTTTGCTTATTGGTTTGAATTTGTCTCTTTTAAGTGTCAAAGCAAGTCTTTATTTCGAAAATCGTTAAGTAGTGTAATCTCTTCTACCCTCTCTGATGTCGAGAATGTGAACTTGTTTGTATTGATCATTTAAAAGCAAATTCAAAGTTGTACAGAAAGCTTTCTTTGTAGGCATTAATACTAAGAAAGCGGAAAAAAAACACCTGCATTGTGCATTTTGCATTTGATAGTTTGCATGTTGGATTTAGGAAGAGTGCATTAGAGTTTGCTGATTGCTCTTTGAGAAAAGATGGTGTCTTTCTTTTCCCTTAGTAGCTAGGATTTTCAAAGTTGAAAAGATAATAAAGCTTGCTTATCATCTTTAGACTGCATTTAGGAATTTGTATCATACATCTCGTGGTGAACCTTAAAAGGAAAACTTTAAAAAGATCAACCTAAAATAAACTAAATGAACCTAACAACGCTTTGTAACATAACGCACAACATAGAGGTCTAGGCTAGAGACGTGTTCCGACGTCGTTAAGCCTAGTGACTGTCAATCTCGTGGAAGGTGGGTGATTCCTCCTGAGGGACGATAGTGCTAGTACGGATTGTGCTCCCACGTACCGTCGCGTATATATTGGGAGACCCCTATAGGCATATATTCTTTATCCTTAGGAAGCCGTGTCGGCCGCCCTACTGATCGCAATGCAGTGAACACAACATTCATGAAGATCGACCGCCCGTACCTTAAAAAGTATTCTGCGGTTTTGCGAAAAGTTTGGCACACCCTCTACCTAGAACTCCAGAGCAGTTTCTTTTGGCCTTTTTCAGACTCTATAACAGAAAAAGTCCATCCGAGCATTTGTCACTTCGGGCTCATTAAAACATCGAAGGAGACTAGAGTCATCTTTAGCTTTTTCTCGACTCTTTAAAACTGAAAAAGCAAGTTGTGTCTAAAGCGTCTAATAAAATTCATTCAATTCGGAAACACCAATTTCCCTTTTTGTATTTTAGTTGATCGAGTAATCCGCAATCGTGGAAGAAAGTCAATTGAAACCCCGTCGTTCGCGGAGGCTTATGAGTCAACCGTCTTTGTCTCCGGAATCAAAAACAGTACGGACAAAGCGAACTCGTTTAACCGGTTCAAAATCTCCTATCAAAGTTAGAACAAGTGTTCCGACGACATCTGAGATTCCGGTTACTCCAAACATTTCTAGAAACCCTGCCTATATAGAAGAAGTTCAACAGCCACAGAGGGACAGTAATACTGATCCTAGTCTGGGGCAAATACTTGCGTTACTGAACCAGTTCCATCTGTAACCGGTTTAGAGAGTCTTGCTCCCCAAACAACTGTCGCTGTCGATTCAACCCCTTCTTCGACACCAGAAATATTTTACGGACCTGACGGTCTTCCTCTTCCACCGGGTTTGATTGCGATAGAGGAAATTGTGGAAGATCCGCAAGCAAGTACTCCAACCCATTTTGGAGTCGGGGTCACTCTATTTCCTTCATCAGAAGTTAATCCACCACAAGTGGAAGTTCCTGTAGAATCGCTAGGCAATCTATTGGATAGACTCAAAATTTTTGAACAACCGTCAACATCTAGGACTGTGTCGAACGACACAGCGACAGCAGAAGCCCCTGCCGTCACTCCGACAATGTTTGCCAGCATACCATCTTTCCCGACTAGCTCGCAACCGCTAGAAGGAGTCCACCAAGGGACTATTTCGACAGTGTGGTCTGTTCCAGTTTGTTCATCCGGAATAATATCCGGCAACTCTTATGTTAAGACTCGCCAGATTGATCCATTTGGAGGTCAATTTGGGCAATCCAGTCCCCAAGGACAAAGAATCCCCTTGAGTTCCGGATTGCTACCGTATGGGGGGCAGTATGCCCTTTCATTACCCCCTCCGAGAGGGTATCCATACGGGAGTTCACAACAGTATTCAGGTTATACTGGAATTACATCGAGTGGTTGGGTACCTATGATACCTCAACAACCAAGGGTTGTATATTCTATGCAACAGTGTGTACCTATGACAAACATACCGACCACACCGGCTATTGTAACAATGTCACAAGTTCAAGCGATGCCTGTTGCATGTCAACCTCAGATTTCTCAGGTTGTAATGCAACAGCCCCTTGACCATGGGTCACAACCACAATTGCCAACTGGTGGGGCGACACAGGTCCAAACGGGTACAATTACCCCATACCTTGGTCCAACGCTTAGCATAGCGCAACAGAACATGGCTTCACAACCGTGGCTGGTGCAATACCAACAACCACAATTCCAGAAAGTGTACCAAGGTTCTGAGCAGCAGATCTTTGCAAACAGTGGAGAACCATATATTCAAAACGGTCAAAACCAACCGCTTTACAGTGGTCAAGTCCACCAACCGTATCAGTCATACCAACATCAATTACATTATGCTGGTATGCAAAGGCCCACTGCTCAGGCAATTCCGTCGTACCCTGGGTATGCTTCACCTAACCTGAATCAATAGTTACCATTCGTGGCAACTTTAGAGTTACCCGATTTACACCGGTTAACCAACGATCCGATTGCTTACGCCCCTTGGTGGCCAGCGATTCCTCACAAACTTCCATCTGACATTCCTAAATTCAATGGAAATCCAGGTGAAGACCCATCGAATCACGTGATGACTTTTCATCTGTGGTGTTCATCAAACACCCTAAATGATGATTCGATAAGGCTTCGCCTTTTCCAGAGGACGTTAACGGGTCCAGCGGAAAAATGGTATATTGAATTACCTAGAGCCTCGTTCGACAATTTTAGTTCCCTAACCACGACTTTCTTAACCCATTTTCAATTACCGATAAGGTATGAAACGGGAATCGAAATATTAACCAACTTCAAGCAGACAACTGCCACTCATATATCTGATCATATACATGAGTGGCGTCGTCGTCGTAGGATGGTGAAAACATACGTTCCCGATCAGCTGTTAGCTGAATGGTTTATAAAGTCGTTACTTCCTGCTATGATAGAAGATGTGGCAAAGGGGGGAGTCGTAACAGAGGAGCAAGTTATTGCTCGTGCACAATATCTAGACTTAGTTTATACTCAGTCTGGCACGCTCTACTACAAAATACCTGACGCCCCTAGACCGAAATTTTCAATTCCTCCTCCTCCTAAATCAAATAGTGACTCTCATGCCGGCGATGGCGTGATTGGCACGGCAAACGCGAAATCGACAAAGGCTTCGTCTAAGAAAGCCCGTAAGAATTCGGATCAAAATGCAAAAGATGAAATTCTTGCTTCGGAAGTAAATGCCGTATCAGCAGATAAAGGCAAAGAAACCAATCAACCAGGAAGCAAGAAGAAGCAAAACAAAGGGAAGAAGAAGAAACAGGGTGAGTCATCTCCTGGAAAAACTTCTTCAAACCCTCCTGGGAAAGGGAAACCAAATTATCCATGTCAAATATGTGATGAGGAGGATCATCGGACAGGAAATTGTCCGCATAAAGCTGAGCTTAAAAGATTCTTTAAGAGTCCGAAAAATCCAGCTGTGTTAACTAATCCATTTCCCAATCCAGGTCAAAATCCAGTTGATAGTGGAAATGCTTCCCCGTCGCAAGTACTTATGTTGTCGGTTTCAAAACAGTAGAATGATGCTTTGATTTCGACAAGGAACAAAGATTACGGGAATCCGCAGCTGTCGAACGACAAAGGTATAGATCAACCAAGTAGTTCGACAACAACTTCGACGGAAGTTGTACCGCCCATCATTCCTGAATTAACAATAAAACCGCCAAAGGGAGTAGTACACAAGTCGACATTTAATCCTCGCGCCAGAGCGGTACAGCATTATAACATAGTGGAAGATTTGGCCCAATCGCCATCCGCTATGTCGAATCTTGAAGTATTACAAAATTGCCCATCCCAAAGGCAGGCTTTGTTATCGGCTATTGGTGGGGTTGATCCTAAGGATTCCAATCTTGTATCCTTTGATCACAAAGGATACGATCCTCAGTTACCGGCTCAACTAGCTTTCCTTATTCAAGTGAAGGCCCTCAACAAAACTGTTCACCGAACAATTATTGATGAGGGGGCATCTACATGTATTATGTCAATGAGTTGCTGGAAAACTTTAGGATCTCCAACCTTGTCGTGATCTTCGACGACATTAAAAGCTTTCGACGGAAGGACTTATACCCCGTACGGTATCCTTAATAACTTGAAGGTTGAACTGGGAGGAAAAACGGTAGAAATAGATGTTGAAGTCATCGATGGGAATCTTGACTACAACATCCTACTGGGAAGACCATGGATCTATGCCATGGCAGCTGTTGTGTCGACTTATTTTAGGAAGATCGCATTCCCGTTTGAAGGAGGGATTACGATCGTCGACCAAGAAAACTTCCTCCCTAATGGTTCACAAGTTACAGGAAGCATTCCCATGATCCATGGAAGCAACCATTCGCTTCAAGACATCGAAGTAGGCCTACTGAAAGACCCCACATTAATGGGAACTTTCGCACTTCCACCTCCATTCTATATAGGAGAAGTAGCATTCGTAAGAGCCTGCAACATAATATATTCCACAAAGATCTCAGAAGACGATGTCGAAATGGATCATGCAATGGTTTTTCCCCCAAGCCCTATAGAAATATTGTAGCAATCAATTTTTCGAGCATGGGAGGCGAACCCAAATCAACGCTGGTCAAGCGTTTGGGTAGATAGGTCTAGAGAATATGGTACCCCATTAGATCCTTGGTTGAAAGTACATGGGACTGACGAAGGAATTCTACAATCAATGTTGATTGAGGGGGCACCATGGAATGATTGCCACCATCATTCCCTTCTTCAAGAATATGAAGAAGATACTCAACATGACCTTTATCACCCTTCAGTTTTTGAATTCCTATCAAATACTGTAAATACGGTGGATTCCGAGCGAAACTTATCCAATATTGAAGAGACTATAGCCATAAATATCTCGACTAAAACAAATGTTGTAGAGAATATTTATGTCGGCAAAGGTTGTTCCCCTTCAGAACTGGAAATATATAACGCTCTTTTTCGCGAATTCAGAGATTTCTTTGCTTGGTCATATGATGAAATGCCAGGCATTGACTCGATTATCGTTGAACATGAAATTAAAATGTATCCTGATGTCAAACCAGTAAGACAACGGCTTCGGCAGGTGCACCCCAAGAAAGCCGCTGCCATTAAGGCGGAAGTTGAAAAACTTCTCCATGCTGGATTCATCTACCCGGTTCCTCTAACCGATTGGGTATCGAATATTGTCCCTGTTATGAAGAAACAAGGGACAATTAGAGTGTGTGTCGATTATAGGGATGTAAATCAAGCTTGTCCGAAGGACAACTACCCTACACCCTTCATCGACCAGATAATTTATGAATGCGCCGGATAATGGGATTCGTCTCGATCCTTGCAAGGTTCAGGCAATCATTAATTTGCCTCCACCTTCAAATTTGCTTCAGATTCAGAAACTCCAAGGGAAAGCAAACTTTCTGAGGAGGTTCATTCCAAATTACGCAGAACTTGCTAAAGGTTATACTCGTCTTTTGAAAAAGGATGTACCTTTTGTTTGGGATCAGGTGGCGCAAGCTTCCTTTGATGCTCTGAAAGATTCTCTAGTAAAAGCATCATTAATGTATGCCCCAGACTATCAAAGAGATTTTAACCTGTATCTGGCTGCAGCGGATACGACCATTGCGATGGTTTTAGTTCAAGAAGTCGATGGAATCGAACACCCTATATATTATTTAAGTAAAAACTTAAATGATACAGAAAGTAAATATTCTTATGTTGAAAAACTAGCGCTTGCAGCTGTTCAAGCGATTCAAAGGTTTCGACATTATGTCCTCTTTCGGAAAACTACCATTTTATCAGATTGCAACCCCATGACTTATATATTGTCGCGACAGTTGCTGGGGGGCAAATATTCAAAATGAATAGCAATCCTTCAAGAGTTTGATCTGGAATTTGTAAAATCCAAATCAAAGAAAGCTTTAGTTTTCGCAGAATTATTGTGCGATCTCCCATCGTCGTCCAACGATGAAACATCATAAGAGTCAATCGTGGACGAAAGTTTGTTTCTGATATCTGCAAGCAATGAGTGGTATGGAGATATCATAATTTATCTCCAAACCCAAAAATTCAGGCCTAACACCTCTCACTCAGAACAGAAACGTATACGATACCAAGCGAAAGACTACATGATCGTCGGTGATACACTTTACCATCGTGGTATCGATACAGTTCTGAGGAGGTGTCTCACCCATGAAGAGGCAGAAAAAGCCCTGAATGAGTGTCATTCAGGCGCATGTGGGGGGCATCAATCTGGATATGCAACAAAACAAAAAATCTTACGAGCAGGATACTTCTGGCCAACCATGTTCAAAGATTGCATAATCGCAGTCAGAAGTTGCCATGCTTGTCATATTTTTGATAGCAAAACCAGAAGACCACCCGCACCTTTACAACCAATAGTTGTTGTCGGGCCTTTCGCCAAATGGGGCATCGATTTCATGCAATGTAACCCCACCTCGACCGGGGGGCATGGGTATATTATAGTCGCTGTTGACTATTTTACCAAATGGGTCGAGGCAATGCCTACATTGGATAACATTGGTGAAACAGCTGCCCTTTTCTTTTTCAATCATGTAGTCGCCAGGTTCGGCGTACCACAGGCAATAGTGACAGATCATGGATCGCATTTTCGCAATCACATGATGGTTGAATTAGCTGCCAAGCTAGGGCTATCTCACGACAGCTCTACCCCGTATTATCCGCAAGCCAACGGACAAGTTGAAGCAATCAGCAAAGTCCTGAAGCGTATGTTGCAAAGGATGATCGAGGTTCACAAAGGAAGGTGGCACCTAATCCTGTACTCAGCCTTGTGGGCTTACCGAACATTGGTAAAGAACGCGACCGGGTTCACACCTTTCCAACTGATGTATGGCCTGGAAGCAGTCTTGCCAATCTAGTGCGAAATTTCGTCGCTCAAACTCGCAATTGATCTCCTCCCCGGAACTTCGTAAGAAGAGGCTCGTTTCTTGGAATTAATCCAGTTGGATGAAACCCGTCGTGATGCCGCTTTGGCTAATGAAGCCCATAAGAAACGAGTCAAGGCGCAGTTCGACAAAAATGTCAAACCCCGTGTCTTCTCAGAAGGTGACTTGGTCTTGCTTTACGACCAAGAATCCGATAAATTGGGAGCAGGTAAATTTAATTCCTTATGGATGGGCCCCTATATTGTCAAACGAGTGTTAGCAAAAGGAGTCTACGAGTTAATGGATTATGACGGAATTCCACTGGCGCAACCCCGCAATGGGTTGTACCTCAAGCGTTACTATGCTTAGATAGTAACCTGTATGCTTTTGTTGTATTTTGTTTTCGCTAAAGTGTTTGTTTTGGTCGAGTGATCCACCTTTTTACATTTATTGTAGATGTCAAACCTTCTGGAGACATGTGTTGGATATGCTGACGAAGCGAGTTGTAGTTCGCGGAACCTATCCTCCGCAGCCTGGGCCATTTTTGATCCAAGCGGCGAGTTAGTAAGTTTCAGAGGTGTGTGTATTGGGCAATCAACGAATAACATCGCTGAGTATAGCACGTTGATAGAACTACTCTCTGATGCTATCACCCATGGTATATGCCGACTAATTGTCAGGCTAGACTCACAACTCGTAATACTACAACTCAATGGTATATATTCCGTTCGCAATCCAGCTATTTATCGCATGTTCCTAAGGGTTAAGATTTTGGAAAGACAGTTTGATTCAATTCAATACCAGCATATTTCCAGAAACTTAAACACATTAACCGACTCATTAGCAAACTATGTGTTAGATAGACATTTGCAACATTTATAAAAAGAGACACATCATCAATGATTGTACATATGGATCATATAACTCAACCAGAATAAAACTCGAAAATCAAAATATATATAAGTTGTTTATCGTTCATACATAATATTCTGTAACCAAGACAAAATCGGTCATATGACCCAAAAATTCAAAAGTGCTAGGGGGCACCCTAGCCTAGTGATGCTCATGATAGCACGTCACGGCCTGTGAAATCATGTGCAAGAGACGAGTCCATCGTCTAGGCACGCCAGTAGTATGCCGCTGCAACTGTAAAGATAACTCATCAATCCTCACATCGGGAATGCTGAGCGTAAGGCTCTCAACCTGCTCCTGCATAGCTGTAAGAGTCTCGGCTACGTCAAGGTCACGGAGAATAACTCTCCCGGCAGTCTCCCCTGCTGGGGCAGCAACTGGCGCTCTCGGGCGAACTGCTGGACGAACAGGACCAACATCTGCATGCACACATGAGTTTGATTAAAGTCTTGATAGAATAACGCACAAGGACATTATAAATAAGAAAAGTAAACGGTAATATGGTTGAAGATTTTACCAATAGCACCCCATTGTTCGCCATCCGGTAACACCAAATCTGGATCACCTCGGAAATCCATGCCAACATATGGGTACTCGGAATAGACCATCTCCTGACGCTCGAACCACTGGAAGAAGGTATCAGTGAAAGTAATCTGAGATTGACCAGCATGCATAGACATGTGGTCAACCCATCTCTGCATGCGTGGCTCGGTAGGAGAAGGCAGGTCGAGTGCAATATACTGAGGCTGCATCAGTGGTATTTTCTCCAAGGCAAAGGCAGTCAAAATAGAACCAAATCCAAAGTTCTTCAGCTTCCCGTCCTTTACCTTGGTCAATTGACTTTTCATCTGAACAAGTACTGCATCACACCAGTTGAATACTTTTGGTTGGAGACACTCCAAGGCGTGCTGTACATAAGACCTGTTGGCAACATGAAGAGATGCACTACCGGCCATCCTACCAATAGTATATAGAATGGACCGGAGAGACCTGTCAGTAATCTCACGGATAACAACCTTTCCGTCTCTGCTTGGCTGGGAACCTTCCTTGCAATACTGACGGACATAATCTCTCACGGAGTCATTCCCCCGGGCCGAACCTGACAAAGAAATGGGAGCACCCCGCCTTGACAACCCAGTCAAGAAGTAAATGTCCACTATGGTCAAGGGGATGGATTTTCCCCTAATCTGGAATACTTGGTTAATAGGATCCCAATCATCAAGCATATACTGCAGTAAAGAGATCTGTGCTCTCATACTAGAGATACGGAAGAACTTCAGCAGGCCACAGTTCCGCAGCGCATTCATGGTGACAGGGTCATGGAGGGCAATCATGTCCTCCTCTTCATGTTCTCGTTCTCACCATGTAAGGGACATTTTGCTCAAAGATCCCTGCAAAACAAACAAGAGAAGGAGTAAGTTCCTGGATTTGATGAGAAACTGGCAAAATTTCATCAAAAAAAAAACTGTGCAAGAAGACCAGTTTTTGTGTCCAACGCAGGTAACCAGTGTCCCACCTGCGTTGAAGGTCAAACTGCCTTAAGGTAGATTGACATTCAATGCAGGTTTCGAATGGACCACCTGTGTTGATGACAGGGCACCCTGACAAAACCCCAGATACTCAGAAAGACAGGGAAACAGGCACAGAATGGAAAAATGAAACCATGAAAAGAAAGAGCTAGGGTTTAGCTCCTACCTGGTCCAGACGGCGCCGAGAATCGTCCACAGAATCTCCCGAAATCAGCTGGTGAAAATCAAGGGGGAAGAGGCACCTCCAAAGCTCCAACAAACCAAGTTCAAATGAAATGGTAAAATGAGAGGTAAAAACACCTTTTAATTGCTTTTTACGTAGTTCAAAGCGAAATATTAGGGTTATATTCTCATTTCCATGCAAATGTTATCATTTCTAACTAATTTTGATGCAGCAATTGAGAATGCAGTACTATCCTTGAAAAGGGAAAAGCTAGTTATGGTTAAAAAAATCAAAATTTGACTATATATCGAGCAGTTTTAGCATAAAGTTCATGCTCGTTAAAAAATAAACGCAAGATCCGAGCAGTTTTAACGCGGACTTCATGCTCGTTAAAAAATAAATATAAGCAGTGAGCAAGAGTTTCCTCCAGTGTTTAAGCTCATTTTAAAATAAAAAAAGAACCTACCCGGTAAATAACCACCGTGAATGTAATATAATCAGCCGTTAAAGCCTTGGTCGTGTTTGCACCTGTCACCTCCACTTTTCATTTGGCCGATCGTTCACCTCCATATGATTGTTTACCCATTTTGAGGAACAGCTGCAAAGAGTGATTTCACCTAGCCATCCTTTTGACACTGCCGTGATTGGAAAATTCCAACCTGTACCTGGAATCAGCTGCTATCCCTGTTTATCACTCGTTCCTCAAAAGACGAGTCTTCTTTAAGCTCTTTTCAATTGACTCGTAAAATGTGAAAAGATTTCCGAGTCCTTGGCCTTCCAGTTCGTTAAAGGATAGGAAAAGCTATCCCTCCTCTAGATTTTAATCTTTTTGGACCTGAGGGATTATTGCACAAAAAGATCGAGCGCTTGTTTTATTCGGCTCGTTAAAACTATCGAAAACTCATCCCTTCTGTATTATTTTATACTTTTTCGGACTTAAGGGATTAGATGACGAAAAAGGAATTTTGGAGTTAACTTTATGTACCTTTTCAGACTCTCTAAAAATGAAAAGGACCGAGTTATCCTTGTCGTTAGACTCGTTAAAATTATTAAATAGCGACAAACTTGTCTTTAGACGAGAACGAGTTTCACTATCGCTAAGCTCGTTAAAACATAGCGATGGGCTTGCCTGAAGGACAGGTTATAGAACAAGCATATGTTATCCTCCTCAAGCTTGACAAAAAATAAAGAGGTACTGGTCAGCAATGGCTGGGGAAAAATTGGGAGAAACTAAAGAAAACTTTGATGGTAGCAAGTCGCTCTTGAACATGACACTTTTCCTCCGTACCACAATCGGGTTGGGTTGTTTCATTCACCGGTCACATCACCATGGTCTCGCCATACCATCCATATTTGGGGTAATGCTACCGATCCATCGCATTAGTGTCACCATATGTTCAAGAGAAGTCGTTCAGAAAGAGTCAACCGTGTCCCATCCACTGCCATACATTATCCTTCATCCATTCATGATCGCCACCCTGAATCATATGTCACAGATCGTTTTCACCTCCATTAAAATCATTAGCTCCATTCCGTGTCACTGATGTGGGATTCATTAAGGCCCTCCTGTGACGGATCGCTTCTTGTCGACATCATCTCATTATCCAAGAAGTTGATCTAGGAACAACCCCTTCAGTACTTTGAAGGTTTCATGCCTCAATGGCAAGTTTCTCACTTCCGGCGACAGGTATACATCAATGACCTTCGACCGAAAGATTTTGCGTGGTGTTCGACGCCAAGTCCTTTATTCACACCACGTGAATTGTACTGCAGTACCTTGAGGGTCATTATCATTATCGGTGATTCCTCTCGCGCTTGTTAACGGTTTACATCATTGACCGGTAATCAAGCGATGTCTTTCCATGTTCGACTTCAGAACAATTGTCACATGGATCGACTTGTACTTAGAGTGAAGATCGAATGAGTTTGAAGACCCCGGATCTAGTTTCGTCCATCTGGGCTACGATACATATTCAGGAAAGATAAAGACATTGACATGTACATCATTGCAGCAGATAATCATCCTACTCAAAGGATTATAATTTCATCAAAATTATCAGTCTATCATCAGACGATTGTCTGTTCTATGTACATAAAAATGAATTTATAAAGCTGAGCATGGGAATGCTCGCCTCAGCTAGATCATGAAAGTAGTATGAAAAATAATGTATTGTATTGTATTGTATTACAGGTCTCCTCCCAGCATTGGATGAACTTCGGATCCCCCTGATAAAGCATTTCGCCTGATAAACATCCTCATACTTTAGGGGGCAACTGTTATAGACATTTTTGTGCCTTACAGCATTGAGCATGAAATGTCCATAATCTAAGGGATCCAAAGTCCCTAAACATGTTGTTCCTACCCCTAGAGGAACAAGGCTAACAAACCACAGCAATTCACAAAAGTTCTCCACCTGAAACTGCTCAAAAACAAGTCAATTCAGAATCATGTCAACTGCTCCATTGACCATCTGCGCTGAATGTCAGTGGCTCCACTGTCTACCTGCGTTGAATGTCAACTCCAACACTAGCTACCTGCGCTGAGCGAGTTTGGACAAGTGGCAGACTCATTCCTCAAGGTGTCAATTCTCAGGAAGCTTCCTAAATGACACTTGCCTCAGGGAATTCGACTGGTCATGAGTAACAGGTTCCAAATCTCCAAGTGGAAGCAAAAACCTCCAAGTGGACTCAAGAACTGAGAGAGGGAGAGGACACTAGTCAGATCTCAAGCTGACTCATCCTCTCTCCAAAATAACTATATATAAATCTCTCCTCCATGAGATCTAGAGGCTGGAATTTTGTTATTGCAAAGAATTGTTGTTGGTTTGAGACTGGAATCATTGGGTGCTTAATGCTTTGAAGGGGCTGAAGATAGGAATTCCATTTGCTGGGAAGGAGATGCTGGATTGGAGCCCTCTGGGTTGTATCTCTTCCTGAACCTTGTTATTCATCAATAAAGCTATCTTGGTTTTCTCCTATATACTGGTGTATTTGTATGATTGCATTAGTGTATTTGATTTACTTCTAATCCTGAATCATTTATGAATATAAATATTTGCCTTTGTGTTGTGTTCTTCTCTTGTCGCAAGTAGTTGTTCTCTTGTGATCTCGCAGGAATCAAGTAGCTGTTCTCTTGGGCGAGCAAGGAGGCAAGTAGCTGTGAACACCCAAAGAGAAGAGGATCTAGATCGAGGGACAAACGGAAGACACCGGTAAGTCTATTGATATCTCTTCTTTCATATTTCTTAAAGGAAGAAACCAGTATAGCTGTACTCGTTTGTTGCTAAGGCACTCTCACACCTTAGGTGGATAGGATCGTCCTGCATAGGCATTTTTCCCCACAACATATGGGGGTTTGAGTTAGCAGTGGATTGTGCAAGGACAGAATTATCCTTGTTCTTTTTTGGCTGCTTACTATCCTTTGGTTTTGAAGGTTCAGATACATCTATGGTTCTACTCCTTAGTTTGTACTATTTATGTACCTCATATATTGCTGCACCATAGCCTTCCCTAAAGTCAAAGGGCTCTCCTGATTTAGTTTTAAATTGATTACAATCATAGGCCTCTTGATCTTCTTGTGTTAGAAAAACCTGATGCTGACTGTCTAGACCCATTAGGTTTATGTGAGGATCCTCGATAGGTTCACTAGATGTTGAGGCCTCAATGAAATTTTCTTGAAAAGGGGGTCCAATGTGCTGGTCGGGATCAGCCCTTCCAACATTTGGATTCTGACTTTTTCTAAAGTTTGGGTTTCTAGAAGTACTGGGTTGACCTTCCCATGATGATTTCCTTTCTATTGTTTCTACCCTGTCCCCAAGTCTGTCCATGCTTTTGATGACTGCATCTAGCTTTTGCTCAAATGCTGAGGGTTCTTCCTTAAAAGTGGTCCTTCTTTCAGCTCTTGCCCGGTTTCTTTTGGCAATCAAATTTGCCTCTACACTTCCAACTATGTTTTGCATGTCTGCCAGGGTTGCAGGGGCTCTCTCCCTCAGTTGATATGCCATATCAGCATCAAACCCATCCGGGAATTTGATTAAAGCTAAATCAGGTGGAGGCTTAAGATTTTGAGGAATAGCATCATAAACATTGTTAAATCTGGCACAATAATCTAGGACAGTCTCTTGTGGGCCTCTCCTTATAGTGTCATACTCAGATAAAATATGTAGAGGGTCCTTTTTCTTTTCCCATCTGTTCAGGAAGGATTGATAAAGAGCAGCCGAATTGGGTATGGAATTTGCAGCAAGTGCTCTGAACCAAGTTCTCACTTCACCTGTTAAGCTTTGGACAAAAATTTTCATTCTCACATCATCATCGTCTATTTCATAGTTTTCAAAGTAATATTTCATTTTCTTGGTGTGCTGTAAGGCAGTATAGGTACTGGTTCCATCAAAATAAGTAATCTTACTTTGGTAGTCTTGAGGCATAGCCCCAGGTGTTATAGACATTTTTGTGCCTTACATCTCTAAGAATGAAATGTCCATAAACCAAGGGATCCTAAGTCCCTAAAAGTGTTGTTCCTACCCCTAGAGGAACAAGGTCAACCAATTACAGCTTCTCCTAGAAGTTCTCCACCAGAAACTGCTCAGAATCAGTCAAATCAGGATCATTTCAGCTGCTCCACTAGCTAGTTGCGTTGCATAGCACCCCAGTACACTAGCTAGGTGCGTTGCAATGCACCTAAATGCACTACCAGGGTGCGCTGAGTGGGAAATGACAAATGGCAATGTCATTCTGCGAGGTGGACAGACAATGGAAGCTTCCAGAATCTTCCCCAATGACACTTGCCTCACCGAGTTCGACCAAGGATGAGTAAGAGGCTCTCAGTCTCCAAGTGGAAGAAAGAACTGACAGAGAGAGGCCACTAGTCAAATCATAAGCTGACTCATCCTCTTTGCATACATCTATATATGGATCCCTCATCCCAGAGATCCAGAGGCTGGAATTTTGTACATTGCAGAGAATTGTTGTTGGTTTTGAGATAGAGATCAGTGTATTGGGTGATTTATGCTTTGTTGGATGTGAAGAGGGGATTCCTTTGCTAGGGGGTTGATGCTAGATCAGGAATCATCGGTTGTAACTCCTCCTGGATCTTCTTGTTATATCAATAAAACTATTTGAGTTTCTCCTACATGCTTGCGTATCAGTGATGTTTTGTTATATTTGCATGTTTAGCTTAAAACTGATCCTAAGCTATTTATGAATATAAATCCATGTCTTTGTGTAGTTTTCCCCTTCTGTGATCTTGTAGGAACTTGGTGAAGCTGGGCAAGTAAGGGAGCAGGTAGCTAGAAGCTGTCAAAGAGGAGAGAGATTGGATCAAAGGACTAGCGCAAGACACAGGTTGGTTTATCCTATTCCTCTTCGTTTATAGTTCATAAAGAAGAATACGAAAGTAGTTTTCCTTTTTTTTTTCTAAGGTAATGTCACACCTTAGTGGGATAGGGGCGTTCTGAGTAGACACTTTTCCCGTTAACAAAATGGCGACTCCGTTGGGGATCATGTCTAGTTAGTTTGTTTGTGTTTCTCTTGTTGTTTGTTTCATAAACACAGATGTAGCAATCGAACTGCATTTGCCATTATCAAATGCAAAGTAGACACCTGCTACTTCAATCCATTCACTGGATTTGTTTATGATTTGAACAGCTGATTCAAAAATGATCTGATTACCCTTTGTGATAGCTCTTAGGCCTCTTTTAAATCCACCCTCTGATTGTGCATTACTGATTGCTTTTACTCGGCCAAAATCCATAGATTAAACTGCAAACCGTGACCCAGAACCCGGATAGAAGTCTCGTTTCTGCCCCAGTGCAGGCACTGTGAAGAGACTGTGCATTTCAACGCAGTTCCCGAGAGGGCTACCGGCGCTGCAATTCAGTTTCTTTGTGTAACAGATGCGTTGATCAGCCTAGCCCTGTGCAGCTGAGGTTCTTTGCTTCAATTTTTCAATTTTGTCTCTGATTTTGCAGCCTGTGATTAGTCTGTGTCTGTTTAAAAACCCTTTTTCTTTGCCTTAATTCTGCCTCCTTTGTACAAAAAGACTGTAGATGTTCTTTGTGTGTTTGTTACATCATTTACAGTTTCCCATTGAAAGAGTAGAATAGTCATACTATCGTCCTTGGATTTAGATCTGTCGTAAGTGTCGATTTTGATCTTAAGAGAAAGTTTATTTGCTGTTGACAGTCGATTATGCTTTTACTTTTGTCTTTGGTTTGAATTTGTCACTTTCTAGTGTCGAAACGAGTGTTTATTTCAAAATCATAAAGTTTCGTAATCTTCTCTACCTTTTGATTTCAGAAAGAAGCTTGTTTGTGTTTTTCACTTGAAAGAAAATTCAGATTTGTACATCAACTTTCTTTTTAGGCATCAATATTAAGAAAGTGAAAACAAATACATGCATATGTGCATTTGCATATTGATAGTCTGTTTGGCTTGATTTAGGAAAAGTGCATCTACAGTGTGCTCTTTGCTCTTTGAGAAAAGATTGTGTCTTTCTCTTCCCCTTGTAGCTAGGATTTTCATTGCTGAAAAGAGATAAAAGCTTGCTTATCATCTTTAGATTGCATTTTAGGAATTACATCTACATCTCGTGGTGATCCCAAAAGGAAAACTTCTAAGAAAGATCAACTTAAAAGAAATTGAATGAATCTAACAACGATTTGGAACTTAACGCACAACATCTAGAGGTCTAGGCTAGAGACGTATTCCGGCGTCGTAAATCCTGGTAACTGTTGTCCTCACTGATGGTTGGGTGATTCCTCCACTTTGAGACGATAAGTGCCAGTACAGACTTGTGCTCCCACGTACCGTCGAGTATATATTGGGAGACCCCGTGTCGGCTGCCCTACTAATCGCAAAGCACCGAACACAGCATTCGGGAAGATTGACTGTCGTACCGTAAAAAGTATTCTGCAGTTTTGCGATTGGTTTGGTACTCCCTCTACCTAGATCTCCAGAGTAGTCCCTTGCGTTCCTTTTCAGACTCCTTAACGGAAAAGGTCCATCTGAGCACTTGTCACTTTAGGCTCATTAAAAATCGAAGGAGACTAGAGTCATCTTTTGTTTTTTCTCGACTCTTTAAAACTGAAAAAACAAGTTCTGTCAAAGCGTCTTAAAATTTATTTTAAACGGAATATTCATACCCTTTTCCTACGTTGATCTTAGGTTGAGAAAATGGAGTCTACCAACCAAGGAATTCCCCTTGGTTGAAATCCTAGTCCCTTCTCCTCTTGGCGAGATGTTGGTGCACCCCATATGGCCACATTGTCGCTTCCAGGACTGACAATTGGCTTGCCAGTCTGGCTCTTCTCAACCAATGTCGTTCAGAACACCACTATTCCTGAACAATTGAATCAGCAATTATACGAGTCCAGAGTTGCCCACCAACCTTCTACTTCCTCTAATTCTTCCTCTCCTCCTTCCTCTTCACTTGATGGGGTCGGCAAAGCCAAAAGTCAAGTTCCTAAGGAGAAGAAGGAAAAGAAGAAGAAAGAGAAGAAGAAGAAGGAGCCAAAGGCGAATGGGGGGAAACGAGTGTCGTCTAACGAAAATCCACACACTGCACCGATCAGGCCTAAATCCCCATGTGTCATTTCAAAAGGAGACCACTTTCATAGAGATTGTCCGTGCATCCCTCGGATACTAAGGGACTGGTCTCCTCATTTGCACAATCCGGTGTCATCAACCTCTGATGATCATGTTGAAAGCACACCATCAACTAGCGAACGTGAAGCCTCAGGACAAAGAGGGAAAGCTAGATTTCCCTGCAAACTGTGCGAAGGCAATCATGCCCTCCACCGTTGTCCCTTCTTAGACGAAGCGAAAAGAGTTTTGGATGATCGTCCGGTTTCACCGTTACGACTTCCTCCTGGATATAAAAAACTCATGCCGAGTCTGTCGCTAGTTGAGAATCCAGCCGGCCCGCTCAAGTGGTCGGCTCAAGCGCCTATCATCAAAGATAAACCATCTGAATCCATACCAGACGAAAGTCAAAAGGTCAAGGCGGAAGTTGACCCGGTCTTGCCTTCAGAGGTTTTATCTTCGAATGATACAGTCACTGAAGAGAACAAGGATGACACCGTCTAAATTCTCTTCATCAACACAGACTCCGACGAACATGGGGGCAATCTACCCATTCCCTTACCGCAGGAGGGAAGTTCATCAGAGCCATACCCAGCCGTCTACTCGGTCGCACCTCCAAGCAACCTAGTTGTCTCCTTCGATTGGAATCAACTAGGCAGACCCCGCTTACCAGCAAGCATACCATTCGGAATTATCGTTCAAATATATAGAATGGTCATGGCTGGTACCATCATAGATGAGGGGGCTTATGTGAGTATCCTTTCCTCTATTGCTTGGAAAGTGCTTGGTTCACCATCGCTGTTGCCTGAGATGAGAAATCTGACAGGCTTTGATAAAGGAACCAGTCGACCTTTAAGGATCCTTCCCAATGTGCCCATAACATTGAGAGGGAAGACAGTTCAAATGAATGTAATGGTAGTTCAAGGACCCTTGGATTATAACCTACTCCTTGGACGAGACTATATTTATTGCATGGGAGCCATCATCTCCTCACTCTTTAGAGTAATGTGTGTTCCGCACGAAGGAAGAGTGGTCAAGCTCGTGGACCAGCTTTCATTTCCCAGATCGCGCATAGCAAATAGTCATATACCATCCCTAAATGGTCTATTCACGCAAGAAATGTCTCAATCTCCAGTCCGTCCTCCCGATGAGCACGCGTAATTCGGAGGGATATGACTGAAACCCAGGGGGCATGTGTCCTGGTCTTCTTCGGCAGGAAAACTTCGGGTATAGGGTAGATTTCCGCGGGAGAATATGACTAGTCTATACCCCGTCCGTGATTGGACGAGGGGTTATTCTAGAACAAGATTCTCTTGTCAAAGTTATGTGAGTTGACAAAATAGAGTCACTCGCCTTTTTTTATCTCGGTAGACATCGCCAAAGAAGTGTTTTGTTTGCACCGCGAATCAAGCAATCTTTGGGTAACCTGTAAGAGGTAGGCCTCTCCCGGTAAAACAAATGTTTTATTGGACTGAAGAAGGGGTAACCTTGAAACCATACTTTATACCTGGGGACATGCAAACCTTTGGGAGTGCAAGCAAGGGGCAACTATTTATTTTTTAAATTTTTAGGACCTCTAACCCTTTAAAATCGTAGGATTAGTCGTCACCTAACTTGCATAAAGAAAGGATGTGGGGAAAAAATCTAAAAGTTGTCGTTTTATATGAGACATTCTTATCATATGACTGGATTAATTGAGCAGTTTTAGCACATAGTTCAAGCTCGTTAAAAAATAAACATAAGACATGAGTAAGTGTTTCCACCCGCGTTTAAGCTCATTAAAAAATGAACTATTCCCTGGTAAATAACCACCGTGAATGAAGATTTCAGCCATTAAAGCCTTGGTCGTGTTTGCACCGTCACCTCCATTTTTCCATTGGTCGATCATTCACCTCCATTTGATTGTTTACCCATTTTGAGGAACAACTGCGAAGAGTGATTTCACTAGCCATCCTTGTGACACTGCTGTGATTGGAAAATTCCAACCATTACCTAGAATCAGCTGCTACCCATTTTATCACTCGTTCCTCAAAAGACGAGTCTTCTTTAAGCTCTTTTCAACTGACTCGTAAAATATGAAAGATTGTCGAGTTTTGGCCTTCCATCTCGTTAAAGCGACCGGAAGTGCTATCCCTCCTCTAGATTTTAATCTTTTTGGACCTGAGGGATTATTGCACAAAAAGATCGAGTGCTTGTTTTGTTCGGCTCGTTAAAACTATCGAAAATTCATCCCTTCTGTATTGTTTTATACTTTTTCGGACTTAAGGGATTAGATGACGAAAAAGGAATTTCGGAGTTACCTTTACGTCCCTTTTCAGACTCTTCTAAAATGAAAAGGACCGAGTTATCTTTGTCGTTAAACTCGTTAAAAAGATTAATAGCGACAAACTTGTCTTTAGATGAGAACGAGTTTCACTATCGCTAGGCTCGTTAAAACATAGCGATGGGTTTGCCCGAAGGGAAAATTATAGAACAAGCATATGTTATCCTCCTCAAGGTTGACAAAAATAAAGAGATACTGGTCAGCAATGACTGGGGACAAATTGGGAAGAAACTCAAAGAATCTCTATTGGTAGCAAGTCGCTCTTGAACATGACACTTCCACTCCGTGCCTGAGTCGGGTTGGGTTGTTTCATTGACCGGTCCCATCACCATGGTCACGCCATACCATCCACATTTGGGGTAAATGCTACCAATCCGTCACATAAGCGTCGCCGACATGTTCAAGAGAAGTCATCCAGAGAAGTCACCCGTGTCCCATCCACTACCATACATTATACTTCATTCCTTCATGACCGCCATCCTGAACCATATATCATCAGACCGTTTTCACCTCCATCAAAATCATTTGCTCCGTTCCGTGTCATTGATGTGGGATTCATCAAGGCCCTCCTTTGACGGATCGCTTCTTGTCGACATCAGCTCATTATCCAAGAAGTTGATCTAGGAACACCCCATTCAGTACTTTGAAGCTTGCATGCCTCAATGGCAAGTTTCTCACTTCCGGCGACAAGTATACATCAATGACCTTCGACCGAAACATTTTGCATGTTGTTCGACGCCAAGTCCTTTATTCACACCACGTGAATTGTACTGCAGTACCTTGAGGGTCATCATCATTATCAGTGATTCCTCTCGTGCTTGTTAACAGTTTACATCATCGACTGGTAATCAAGCGAAGTCTTTCCATGTTCGACTTCAAAACATTTCTCACATGGATCAACTTGTACTTCGAGTGAAGATCGGACGAGATTGAAGACCCCGGATCTAGTTTCATCCATCCGGGCTGCGATATATATTCAGGAAAAATAAAAACATTGACATGTACAGCATTGCAGCACAGATAATCATCCTACCAAAAGGATGATGACTTCATCAGAATCATTAGTCTACCATCAGACGATTGTCTATCCTGTGTACATAAAAATGAATTTATAAAGCTGAGCATGGGAATGCCCGCCTCAGCGAGATCATGAAAACAGTATGAAGATAATGTATTGTATTGTATCTTATTACAGGTCTCCTCCGAGCATTGAAAGAACTTCGGATCCTCCTAATAGAGCATTTCACCCGATAAACGGCCTCATACTTTAGGGGGTAACTGTTATAGACATTTTTGTGCCTTACAGCTCTAAGCATGAAATGTCCATAAACCAAGGGATCCTAAGTCCCTAAAATTTTTGTTCCTACACCTAGAGGAACAAGGTCAACCAATTACAGCTTCTCCCAGAAGTTCTCCACCAGAAACTACTCAGAATCAGTCAAATCAGGATCATTTTAGCTGCTCCACTAGCTAGCTGCGTTGCATAGCACCCCAATACACTAGCTAGGTGCGTTGGAACGCACCTAAATGCACTACCAGGGTGCGCTGAGCGGGAAATGACAAATGGAAGTGTCATTCCACGAGGTGGACAGACAATGGAAGCTTCCAGAATCTTCCCCAATGACACTTGCCTCACTGAGTTCGACCAAGGATGAGTAAGAGGCTCTCAGTCTCCAAGTGGAAGCAAGAACTGACAGAGAGAGGCCACTAGTCAAATAATAAGCTGACTCATCCTCTTTGCATACATCTATATATGGATCCCTCATCCCAGAGATCTAGAGGCTGGAATTTTTTACATTGCAGAGAATTGTTGTTGGTTTTGAGATAGAGATCAGTGTGTTGGGTGATTTATGCTTTGTTGGAGGTGAAGAGGGGATTCCTTTGCTGGGGGGTTGATGCTAGATCAGGAATCATCGGTTGTAACTCCTCTTGGACCTTCTTCTTATATCAATAAAACTATTTGAGTTTCTCCTAAATGCTTGTGTATCAATGATGTTTTGTTATATTTGCATGTTTAGCTTAAATCTGATCCTAAGCTATTTATGAATATAAATCCATGTCTTTGTGTAGTTTTCCCCTTCTGTGATCTTCCAGGAACTTGGTGAAGCTACGCAAGTAAGGCAGCAGGTAGCTGGAAGCTGTCAAAGAGGAGAGAGATTGGATCAAAGGACTAGCGCAAGACACAGGTTGGTTCATCCTATTCCTCTTCATTTATAGTTCATAAAGAAGAATATGAAAGTAGCTTTCCTTGTTTGTTTCTAAGGTACTGTCACACCTTAGTGGGATAGGGGCGTTCTGAGTAGAAACTTTTCCCGTTAACGCCAGGATTACCAGGTAGCTGAAGTGGGGCATAACGATTAGCCATATTTACAGGGATCGGTGGGACAACAGGTAGAAGGGGAACAACTGGAACACTAGGGACAACAATAGCGGTTTGTGTATTGGATGGAGGTGTGAATAGTATGTTTTGGGAAGTAGATGAGGAAGAGGGGGAAGACTGGGTTATGAGAGGATGAACTGATGGTTTAGCAGGGGTTGGGATATAACTTTGTTGAACTGCCTTAGGGCTAGAATCAGCAAATTCTTCTGGTTCCTTTTGGTTCCTAAGAACCTTGGGAATCAAATTAGGATTATTGTAAAAAGGTGGAGGATTTGGGTAAGGATTTGACCTGGTACGCCTGGTTCTCTTTTTAGGAGCCAGCTTCCAATTTTTTTTTTGGTATTTTGGAGAATATTTTCAGAAGTATCAAGGAACTGCTCAAATTCTGGAACAGCTACCTAAAGCAGACAACTGTTGAAAAATTTGTTCTCTCCCCAGTGAAGTCGCCAATTATGTTATCACTGAGGTTGTTCCCTTTGAATCCTAAGGGAATACGGCCGAGGTAACCACTAACCAATCTTTGGATTACAGGTTCTAGCCCACCTGCAATCAGAGAGGGCTCTCTCTTTCTGATTTAGCTTTGTTTTGGGAGTTTTAGGCTAGCTATGATGCACTGAATTTTGTTTAAAGTTTGGTTGAATGATATCTTCTAACAGCTGCAATGCAATGTTCAGAGGGTTTTAGTCCATTGGGCATTGGAGTCGATGAAGATGTGTTTCTTGAGGTGCTTGGTGAGAATGATGATACTGCAGAGCCAGATGGGCATTCATGAAACAACCTTAAAATTTGAGAAATATGGATTACAGTCAGTCAGTGAGAGGCAATTAAGGTTCTTTCACTATGCTGGTGTGATGGGGAAATGAAATATTGCTCAGGAGCAACTCAGAATTCCTGAACAATATTTACTATGAAAGATTCAGTGTAAATGTGAGCAATTAAGAATTTCACATTCATAACTAATTCTGAAGAAAACACAATTAACTGCAGAGATTGAGCTTAGGGTGTTTAATAAACAAATCCTGAACTATTCCTTTTCTCTGATGCTAAGACCATTAAACATACAACATATGCGGGTTTGTAAGCGAAGAAAATGTAAACACATGATTTAGAAAACTTATTGTATCACGAAATAATGCAGGAATCCTGCAGTAGCAAACAATCTCATCATAACACATCAAACAACGCAGAATTTTAGGAACTTCATTAGCTTCTTGTATTCAAAGTCTGTAATTACAGTGTTGCTCTTCAGAAGAAAATCAACAACCCCAAACAAGTTATGCGTGGGGGTATATATACAAAAATGTTTCATAAAATTCCTGAAAGATGAGTCATGAACTCATAACTTTCTTACCAACTTTCTACGAATAGTAGCTACAAAAAGTTATTGCTATTAAAGGATTAATAAATAGCTGTTTATCTTTGTCAAAGATCCTTGACTTTGGAACCAACTGGGCCTGCCGATTGATTTGGATTTACTTCGGAAGTATTTGCTTTCTTGCTGCCTTGCCACGATGCTGCTGTTGTGGTTGCGTCACCTGTAATCATCCATTGGTGCCTAGTCATCATTCTGTCATTCAGTTGCTCTTTTAGATTTGATTTCTCAGACAAATGTTTCTATCATGCGTCTCCACCAATATTTAGTAGGAAATTGGTGTCTCTATATTTTAATTAGAGTCTCATCGGCTTCAGTATATTTGTAGTAATTTGGAGGTGTTTCAAAAAGGTGCTTGATCTCATGCTCAATAAAAAACAAATTCTCCAATTTCTCATAGAGAGTCTGCCCAGATGGGGGTCCTGCTTCCTCTGGACTGCTAGCAAATACTGTTATTCGATTTGTTGCATAATTTTTGACCCTCTTGGCATAATTTTCGTGTGATAACAACCTTCCTGCACTAGTTACCAAGCTGGGGAGACCTTTGTTATGCAATGCAGTGATTTTTGCAATGAATTCATTTACCTCTGTCTGCATTTCTTGACATCTTCTGTCCAATGTTTGCACATAGTTCCTCAAGGTAAGCACCCTCTTGATTAGTAATATGGTATCAGTCCTGTCCCTGATACCCATTCCTGCTAGCTGAAGGCCGGTGTGGTTATTAAGCACTTGGATCATTCTGTTGGCTGTTTGAGGCATACTTCCCAAGGATGCCCGGGCTCTTTGACCTTCTGCTTTTGCCCTATTTAGGAGATCCATTTGCTCATGGATAGTTTCAATGGACTGCCATTGATCTGTAATGGATTGACTGATGTTAGCCCATAGAATTTTCTTGATTTCACTTATAGTTTTGTCCAGAGTGAGCTCTTTTTCTAACTCCTTGATCCCTTTTTCAAGAGCCCTTACCTCTCTTGTTCTTTCAGCTATATTATGCTTTGACTTGTGATATTTTTCTTCCAGTGTAGCCAATTTCTCTTTAGCCACCTTTAATTCTTCCATCTGTGCCTCAAGAGCCTATAATTCTTTCCTCATACTTTGCATGTCAAGGCTGGGTACCTGTTCTGATGTTGTTGTTGGTGTTGTTGCTTCTGGAGCTGGTGCTGAGCCTGAAGGGCATGCCTCTGATGTTTGTCCAGTGGGAGGACCTGCTGAAGTAGTTACAGGAGGCACATCTTCAATGGCTGTGGATGTCTGCGCTAGCTGAGTTGGTAATTCTCCTTGTTTTTCCTTTAATGCCACCTCCAAGGCGCCCTCTGTTTCCACCAATCTCTTATGCAGGGTCAAGAGTAGAGCTACCACATCTTGATCTTTCTTTTGTTCGGAAACCCCTTTAGTCTGAGGGTGATGGGTAGGTGGTATTTTAATCTACTTTCTCAAAGCTGCTATATCCTCATCTTTTTTCTTCATTAATGCCTGCACACCCTTAGGATCATTTGGGTCATGTCCTAGCTCTATGATAATTTCTTCCAAGGACTTGATTCTCTCGTCCTTGGCTTGAGACGAAGCCTTCTCTAATTCTAACTGGGCAGTAGTGTTCTGTAGAGAATTCTGCAAGCGGTGTGCTAATAGAGTTTTATCAGCCAATGAATAGAGCATCTCCCCTGTTTGCTTGTGTAGCTCGATCTGGTCCATGGGGTGGATGTCTTTGGCAAAGACCTCTAAGTTAGTTCTGATGTAGTCTGCAGCTGATTGAGGTTGCTGCATGGTAGGCCTAAGATGAATAAGAGTCATTTTTCCTTCTTGGATATCATAGGCCGACATAAGCCTTTCTTGATTAGTTGGTGCCATTTCGAGCAACTCGTTACAAAGCTGGAATCTAACCGGCTCATTTCTTGCTTTTATGTCTGTAAACTGCTTCTTATGCTAGAATCCGCCTTGGTGCGCTGCCTTGAAGAACTTATTTCTGTTCCTTGTTGTAGTTTTGCTCTTGATGTAGGGAGCTGGCTGATGTTTCAATGCTAGGAGGGAGCATAGTATCAGTTGGTCTTTCAGGCATTTCCTCCTCAGAAAAGGGATTCAGCCTTTGCCTTTTCTCACCTTGCTGATCTGTGGAAGTGGTAGGAGGAGTTTGCTCTTGCCTATCTCTTTTCCTCGTTATTTCCTCGTTTGCAGATGTCTGTAAGACTGTAGTTTCAACTGTCACCTCCTATCTTGGAGGGATCTGCTCTTGGGTTTGTTGCTCTCTGGAGGCAGGCATTTTAGCCATTTCTTCTTGTTTCTCTACTTGTTGCTCCAGATTGGGAAGTGAATCCTCTTGTTGTACTTCTTTGCCTTTAGTTACATTTGCTGCTTGACAAATTACTTTGGCAGATTGCTGGGGAACAGTGGAGGATGAGGCACTTTCTCCAAGATGCCGAGGGGTTGGAGACCAAACCTGTCCAAAATATTCCAAGTCAACTGCATTTTCTAGATTTTTAATTGCTCTTTCTGCTAATTCTTCTTTAGAATAGTCCTCCACTAATGTGCCTTCTTTCCACTCTAGTTTGTTAGCATATTTTTCAATGTGTGGAATGCTAAAGTGATCATAGACAGCAAGCCTATACTTGATTCTTCTGAGGCTTATGAAATGATTAGGGTCATATGGTGCCCAATAGAAGCTTGTTTTCAGCTGGAGGCTTTTTAGGATCTTATCTGCTTCTCCCCAAGCCTCTTCCCTTTTATTAAAGATGAATGGACCGAGTTGGTGTTTAATTTTTAGCTGTGCTTTCTTATTTCTGCTATGAAAATGGATCATGCTTGCATTTCCAAATTTCCAGAAATATTCTAATGCAAAAAGTATCATGGGAACATACTTTGGCAGTCTGTAAGGGGATAGCTCACAGCCATATACTCTAATTACTGTGTGGTCTTGGTAGAGGTACCAATCTCCAATGCTATAATTCTTTGAAGGCTGGAGGATCTTCTGCATACCATCGGTGAGTCTAGGAAGAGGAGAACTCTGCAGCAGAGACAAGGCTGGATAGATGAACAGATCAATGAACTCACAATATTTGTATGGAGAGCAAGAGATATGGTGACAGACTGGTGTCCAAAATACCACTGACCTCCTGTTTCCTTTTCCATCCAGCTTTTTTAAGAAAATAGGGAAACTGTCAGGCTGTTAGTATAATATCAAATGATATATATGGGATGTGTACTTGAATACCCTCTCTCTCTCCAAGTTCATGAATTTCTCATGAATTTTGTCAGCAATGAACATGGCATAATCATACTGGGCAGCAGGGGGGTGCCCTGGAGTGAACTGGATAGCATTACCAAGGTTGTTTCATCCACAAACTCACTAGTATTGAATCCTAAAATGCAGGATATCATATCCACTAGCAGTCTCCCTGTTTCATTGAACTAGACATGTAGATAAGGAGGAGGTTGCTGGGGCTGATATTCTGGATTCATGAACAACTGGCCAATCCTTGTGACCTCTGAGCTGGGCAGCTTGTTTGAGCAGAAAATTCATAGAAAGGGGCACCAGAGGTTTAGTTGGCTTAAAGTTTAGCATCTAATTTATGGATTGAGGAGTGATGTGAAATAAAATAGTCCCAGATGAACCCAAGACTGCTCTTTGAGAGGGCTCATAGTGTTCACAACACTGATGGATGAAGTTTGGGAACACATTGACTTGGGGAAGGTAATAAATCGGCAAGTTAGACTCCCAGATACCTATGTCATCAACACCACTCATGTATTTTTTCTTCAACTCACAAACAGTTTGTATGTGATAGTTGTTACTTATCTCAACTGTTTCCTTGATTTGATAATCCCGGTCAGCAAGGGCCAACCATTCCAGGTTCTTATGTGGGGCATTCAGGGGAGTAATATTCAATGCCACTGGGGTCTCCATTGCTTAGTTCTCACTTGAAGTTTAATTTGTGCTTTTGGTTTAGCAAAACTGGCGGTGAACAGTAGATTATGGTCGATGGGATGACTTGCAGAGATGAGAATGAAGGCAAATTGGGCTAACAGGGAGAAACAACTTGTTGAGAGGGTGAAAGTGACCAATGCTGGGGGTGGGTGCTACCTTTTCAGTGGGTTTTGTCTGCTAGTGGTTTTAAGTCGCAAATGTGCAGGAAGGTGTGACAGTTCAGCGGAATTTTGACCAATGAGACCTCCTCCAGGTGAACTTGGGGCTAAGTTAGAAGATGGAGGTTCTTAGTAGTTAGGAATTTGAGCAGTTCTCATGCTTTTTTATTTTCCTTTAATATAGTGAACTTGGAAGACCAGGGTATGCAGAAGAAATAGGTAAATACTTGAGGACTGTGAGGACGACGATGTTGGAGGTTGATGAACTCACAGCGCCAGTAGCTTAGGGCGGAAGTTTTTCGGTTAGCGGACAGACGACGTAAATGACATGCAAGGGTGCACAGGAAGTGTTCAAATAGGTATACGAAAAACGATGATTTTTGGCGAATATATGGAAAAAATAGGGATTTGGCGCCTTTTGGTAAATGACGTCAGCATGACGTCATTGGTTGGGCCTGATTATGGCAGGGATTACGTGGTGATGTATGACAGGGCTGACGTGGAGGGATGACGCGGCGGCCATGTCGGATAACAGTGAAACGGCAGTTGGCGTGTCTGCTGACGTAGGCGATGACGTAATGGCGGGAAGCCGACGGTGGTAAGTGGTATTTATCGGACCACTTTTGGTACGGGCCTGGTAATGGTCAGAGGCTGCCCGATCCACTAACAAATGGGCACGCGTCCCTGGCCCTACGTCATCCTCTGACCGTTTTTGGGCGCTAATGGATATATAGTAGAGGGGCTCCGAAATGCCCGATTACCGTCGGATGGGAGGGCCCAGATCCGACATCGGACAGGAGGACAAGCCGCCAGCGCGATAGTGGCGGGACCCAACTATTAAAATATTATTTCTTTTGATACAACGCGAAGAAACAAAACTTTGGGTAAATGGGAAATGTGGGTTTATGGAAAATTTACACCAGTGATGAAGAAACGAGGGATTTTAACATTAAGAAGGGTATAGCGGGTGAGGGTTATTAAATTAACCAGGTGTTAATTTAATTCCCGAACATAGCCTGGAGAAATACACATGAAAGCCTTATATTTCCTCATGCTTCTCGAACTTTGAAATATATGGCTATAATGCCCAAAAGGTGGGGGGGGTGGGTATGTACATATTTTTGGGTTTTTGTATAAAATATGATAATAGTAGGGGGAGGGGAACACTTAGGGATTTAAATAGTAAGGTTAGAAGTAAATATGAATTGGAGATGTGAGAGGGGAACAGGGAGCTAAGTTTTTGAGGAGTAAACTTAGATTAGGAGCAGATGAGAGTAAGCAATGATTTTACACAAGAAATGTGGCTTTTTTGTGTGGTAGAAACTAACACCTTGGCTTAGTATTTCACAGAAGGTAAAGTGATGCTAGGACTTGTTGAGTGAATTCCAAGGTTTATTAGAGGGATGTTAGAAAAATATTTCCTTGGGAAAAAGGGGAAGTTAGACCTGCTTCCATATTTTGTTATCAAAATGCTGAGTAACAGTTTTGTTCTTGCTGATATCAATTTTCTTTGTCAAGCTCACTCATGAAAGAAATCAGGCTTCGGCAACCCCTGACTACCTACCCATCATAGTTCCTAGCATTTTTTGTTACTTCAGGGAAGGTGCACTTAGACTTGCAAACCTTCAATTGATCTTTTCTTTTTCTTTTCAAATAATTTTCTATCTAAAACTACCCTTATCACTTCCAAGGGCCCAGATTAAGCAGTTGGGCGCCTTTTTTCTCTACCTAACTACCAATCTGCCAAGATTAAACTGTTTGGACAGATTTCTCTTTCTCTAGTCTAAAACATGCAATTTAAAAGATGGCATGGCCCAGCTTGCACTGTTGGGCCATCTATCAAGATAGCAGTGGCATTTTGGTTGGCCACTTTCCTGGTCTTTCCTTGGGGTTCATTTCAACTATTTTTTCTGACCAATTCATTTTTCTTGCCTTTTGATTATTCTTTTGAGGCATAACCTCTTTACATTTTTTAACTCTCTGTCTCCTTCACAAAAATAGAACCTTTGTGTCACCAAAGATGAACATTTTTGGCACTTCCACTGTCAATCATGAAAAACAAAACCCTATTGGTGTAGGAGGCTAACAGAATCAATTTGGTGTACTGGTCTAACAAATCCTCAATGGAGAGTGGGGTCATGTTTGGACTTGGTTGGACTTTAAACATTTCATTGATTCACTCAACTACAATAGTAAACAAGACTTTTTGGTCAGGGGGCATTATAGCTCTCTGGCTAGGAATGTAACAAGCCTAGCACATATGGACAATCTCAGGAAAGACATGTACTTATGGAAACTGGTATTTGGGAAAATTGGACTCCCAAAGGCCAATGTCATCAGTATGGTTTAGATATATGTCCTTACTCGAACAATGAATTTTGAGCAGGAGTGTATAGGCACTGTTGTCTTTGATTTGAAAATCCCTATCCACTAGGGGAAGGTGGTCAAGGTCCAAATGTGGGGTTGTCACTGGTCTGACATCCATGGAGACAAGGGCAGCCATAATTTAGCTCTTCTGGATTTTAATTTGACTTATACAGGTTTATATCAGAGGTTTGAAGGTAATTTGGAAGCTTTCAGAAGGGTTTGGGTATTTTAGTTAGGCACACTCTTTAATTTTAAAGTAATTTCAATTAATTTTACTCAATCAACACACTTTAAAGACTGAACGTTTTCAAATTGAAAGGGTGTCTGGTAATTTCTCTTCAAATATCTAGAATTTGGATGAATTAACTTCAAAATGGTGTTCTCGGCAACTGTGGAAGGCTGAAAGGTCTCTGGTACGGACTGAGAGGTTGATTGGGGTCTCTACAACTTCTTTAGGCATGAAATTAAGGTCAGTTGTTACTTTCAAGGTTTGAAGGTGTCACAATGGGGTGCAGAGGTTTACAAAGAAATTGATTGAAAAAGGCCAAATAGGGCTTCTCGACCTTTTTATTGAATAACAATAATTTTTTGGCAGGCGAATTACAAATGAAGAGTGGGTGGTTTTTTGGGTTGGGCGGGGAGGCGGTTTTTCCAAGCCATCGCATCACTTTTATGGAGGAGGCGGTGTTGGCTATGTGGGGCTTGACCCGGGTTCAAAAGTGATTTAGCCAAGCAAATCCTGGTACTACTGGCCCTTTTAGCAACAGTCCGCAGAGCGCGAATCGAGGTCTCACCCAACATAGTATGGGAGGGTGCTAGAACCAGGTTTCTGTACCCTGGGGATGTCTGATATGGGGCAATATGTACGTAATTGAACCTTCACACTTACTAGGTTACATGCACCAGCGAGCTCCTTGCATCCTGTGGTACTGCCTTTGCGCAGCTCTAGTCGTAGTGTGACCATTGTTAATTACCCAAGTCTCCCTTAATTAGGTTATGTTCGCTAATTACTTAGGAGGTTTTCATACATAAACATTCATACAAGTGTGCGCATATAAATAAACAGATACCATTAACACATATCAAAATATAGTCCTACGAAATAGATGCACAATAGGCCGAATCAACTTAGCTTTATTAATAACCCTTTTCAAGTTCAGTTCAATATAGACCCAACTTTGCCTTGCGCACTCAGCTGCAAGGGTTCGCACACTCAGTTACAGACTCTACTAGGCCTCTACGCACTCAGCTACAAAGCCTCTTCCTACTACTAGGACCCAATACACTTCAGATGCCCTTCTATCCTCTAAGCATGCCTTCTCATCTCTCTCTTACTTTCCTGCTTTCCAAAAGGTTGGCTTTAAACTTAGAGCCTCGCTCTATTTATACAATCCCATGGTCTGTAGACCATGGGAAGGCCAACACAACTTTACATTAAATTACATTATTTTAGGGTAGACAACCCTATGACTCATCTTAAACTTTCGTGCTCTGCGCCCGCATTTCGTGGAGTCTTTACATCACATTCACCAAAACTCAGTCTTTAAGCCCCAAAACCCTACTGTGGGGGGATACGCTGCCCAACAAGTCCCCAACACAATCATCGTGACTCATCCCGAGTCACTTTGTTGGTCCGATGATCTCTGCGCGAAGGTCCGCAACGTACCGTTTTGCGATCAGCTAGATCTGCTCTATTTATGCTTTTGAATCATCTGCGTCTAACTTGATTTGCTTCTTTGGTGTTGGCTTCTATGAACTATGTTTATAGTCCCTCACCCTTGTCTGAATGCTCAAATCATGAAGACTGTGCTTTGGTCGATTAGTCAGACAACCGGCATACCCAAGTAGGGCATCGGGCAACTACCATTTACTCTTCCTGGGAAGTGTTCTCCATTAGGTTTTAGTAGCTAGACTGTGCCTCTGTTTGTGACCTCTTTTACCACATATGGTGCAAAAAATGATTCTAAATTTTCTGGGAAAATTTTCAAACTTGTTGTCATACAACAGCACTAAATTTTTTACCTTGAATGTGTGCAACTTGATATGGTGGCCGTGCCAAGCTTTCTCAAGCTATTTTTGTACCTGCTGATGGAATCCCACCAGAAACCATTCTTCTTCGAGCTCTTCTAATTCTGCGAGCCTCTCTTCCAAGGCTTTGTGGTTTGACATGCCTATAATTGTTGTTATGCAAAAGCTGGGTACGATGTATTCCATTGGCATGACAACTTCCATGCCATAGACTAACCTGAAAGGTGTCTGACCCGTCAATTTTTTGCACGTGGTTCTGTATGCCCATAATATGGCAGGTATGTGTAGGTCCCAGCCATTTCGCTGTGCGTTACATACTTTGGTCAGTGCAGTCTCCAGTATTTTGTTGAATGTTTCTACTGTCCCATTAGCTTATAAATTGTATGGTGTACTTTGTTGATGATACACCTGGAACTTCTTGGTGAGCGCACTAATGATTTCGTTGAGGAAGTGCGTTCCACAGTCACTCATTAGGATTTTTAGGCAACCAAATCATGTCAACATGTTGTCGAACAAAAACTTTGCAGTAGCGACTTTGCAGTCCTTAACCGACCATCGAGCCAGGTACTCCATTGTAGTGATGATGTAGCGCACACACTTCTTTCCCTGAGGTTTGATCTGCCCACAAATTCGATTGCCCATCTTTTGAAAAACTGCATTGTCATTTTCAGATTGAGTAGCATCTCATCCCTGCATGATGGTTTTCTAGTCCTTTGACATATGTCGCAAGCCCGACAATGTGCTTTCAAATCTAGGTGCATGGTTTGCCACCATAGCCCTGCCCGAAGAATATTCTGTGCAATCACGTGTACTGCATACTATCCTCCTACAACACCCTCATGTGCTTCCATGAGGATCCGTCCTTGTTCAAATTTAGGTACATAACATTGCAATATATCATTGTTTCCCATTTTTTAGAGGTTCCCCACAATGACAGAAAATTCCGTCGCGTGCACCACCAATTATTTCTTCTGCTGGACTAAGTATTCCTTTGGTGCAATCCCTATGGTTAAGAAATGGATTGCAACTTCAAAATGGTCATCCACGATGTGTACTGCAAAGAGCTGTGCATTCAGTAGTGCCTCCTCCAAATTTTTTGTCTCCTCGCCTATCTCTACTCGTGATAAGTGACCTGGTCTCGCATTTAAGCATCCCAGCTCGATGATGACATCAAAATCATATTCTTGAAACAGTAACAACCATATTCATATGCACCACCCAACACAGGTTTGTTCACCAAGTATTTCAACACGGAATGATTGGTATACATCTTGAAGTGCCCGCCAATTAAATAGTGTCCGTGTTTCTAGAGCACGTACACCATTGCCAACCCTTCATGCTCAATAGTAGAGTAGTTCTTCTTGGATTTAGATAGCCACCGACTCGCGAACATGATCGAGTGATCCACACCTTCCCCACCTTCCTGTGTGAGTACTGCTCGTAGCAGAATACACGACGCATCAACATGTACATGAAATTCTACATCCCATTTTGGAAAGACTAGGATGGGAGTAGATGCCAATTTCTCCTTGAGAACATCCAAACATTTCATACCATCATCATTCCAAAAATTAGTGTCCTTTTTCAATAGTTTTTCCATTAGCGTTGTTATATAGGCATAGCTCTTGATAAACGTTCTATAGTAACCTACGTGCCCGAAAGTAGTGCATAGTTGTTTGACACTTTGCGACACTTCCAGATTTAGAATAACAACAATCTTCGTAGGGTCCACCATCAGGCCTCGTTTGCAGACCACATGGCCTAGCAGGTTTCCAAAGGGAATGAGGAAGGTGCACTTCTTAAGATTTAACGCAATCTAGTGGTAGTGGAATGTATCTAGCATCAGCCATAAGCTCGCTATATGGTGTTTAGCTAATCAAAAATATTCCAATTGTCTAGATAGACATCTAATAACTTGTGGATGTATTCCTTGAATGCAGCCACCACTATACGCAAAAATATCGATGGCGCATTATTCAGTCCAAAGGGCCTAATGGTGTATTGAAAGTAGCTCCATTTTGTTGCAAAGGTTGTCTTGCTCCTATCTTCTGACTTGATCTTGATCTGATGGTACCCTAAGAAGCCATCTATGAATGAGTAAGCTTTTCGACCGCCAACATTCTCCAATACTTCATCTGTGAATGGCGTTGGGAATCGATCGTGAACATAGGTATCGTTAAGCTTCCTAAGGCCCACACATATTCTAATTTCGCCCTTCTGTTTTTTCTCTTGCACCACCATAGGACTCACCTAGTCAAATTCTTCCACTGGTTCAATAATTCTGGTTGTGAGCATTTTGTCTAATTCGACGTGGACCTTTTCTTTATATTTTGGATTCAAGCAGTAAGGTCGTTCCTTAACTGGATTTGCATCTGGTTTCAGAGTGATCTTCATCATCCCCAAGTTGCCAATGATCCCCTTTAAGTCCATGATCTTGGTCAGGAACAAGTCTTGATATTCGCGGAGTAACTGAGTGACCTTATATACTGTAGTTCCATCCCAATAGTTCCAAGTGTCACACACTTCGGCTCCACTTCTGTGCCAATGTTTACCTACTTTGTTTTGAGTGGTGTGATGATGTCGGGATCCTCAATTGATGGTCCTCAAACCTCGCGATAGCCTTCTATTTCTGGAATATCAATATTTCAGGGGTCATCATCATCCTCCTCCAGCTGCACTTAATAACACTCCAGCATGCTACGTAACTGTACTACCCATTTTGGCTGCAACATTTCCAATGGCTCATGTGGTGTTTTGAAGATGCAATCTTTTACTACTTGCAGTGCATCGTCAACAGTATCCGACCATCGGTCTTCAAATGTGAATGTTAACAAAAATCCTTTGCGTAGGACATCCCATTCGCCCGTACCATGTCGGAGCTTTGTCTGAGTATACTAGTTCATGGGTATTACATCCAGGGTATAGTAGAATAAATGTACCCATTTAGGCTATGGTTCTTCTCCATAGGCCTTGGCCCATTTCGCAAGGTGCGTGTATGGGTCATCGCATCCATCGTATTTGTCTTGAATCGTAGCTGTGGTTTCCCAAATTGTAGGCACATCATCCTTCTACATCCGCACTAGTCCTCAAAATTTCCTTGATCTGTTCCCCACCAGCGTGCAGGTGTCGCACACAGCACCCAATTCAACGCATCGAACTGTTGTTGTTCTGGTATTGAGCTTTCAAAATTACTCATGAATCCGTCCACCACTGTTAATCCATCACATGTCGGCAGATTTCAGGCCTCTATTGTTACGCAATGCATTGATCTAATCATCATGTTCCAATTCAATGTTGTTACTTCACTCAACCGATTCTGCCAGTTCTCTACTTCTTCATCTGAATCTAAAGTGCAGGAGCTTATGTGCTCTCACGAGATCCTCCCATCTGCAATCAGATCAACCCAATCCTGGTCTTGCGTAGTTATCTTGTAAATACAATGAAGATCATCGTCGCTTCCATCATCACGCATTGGTTTAGTGTAGCACGCTCCTACGGCTGGGTCTAGCTGGACTACTACGCCTAGTGACTTTTTCTCGAACATCATCTTCCACCTCTTCAGGTTGATGAATCTATTCATATCAATGGCCCAGTTTATTACTAACAACACGGGATAGGGATTATTCTCATTGACAATATCTATCACTTCAAAGTCTGTCTGTGTGGTCGTGCCTTCAATATCAACTGCTACCCCTTGCAACCTGTTGTTGGGAAAAGTATCCAATACGGAATGACCCTATCCCACTCTAAGGGTGATAGTACCTCAGCAACAATCAAAGCAAAGCTATTCAAGGTTACTTCTTTATGAGATGTAAGAGAGAGGAGAAAGAGATCCACTAACCATTATCTTCCGCTAATGATTGATCCGATCTTCCCTCTTTGCTGCTTGCTCCCAGCTCCTTGCTCTTTCACTGGCCCAGCTACACAAAGATCCTGCAAAAGCACAAGAAAAGGAAACTACAAGAAGCATACATCCATAATTGATTCAAGGATTAGAATAAATCAAATATACAAGCATCAATACGCCACAGAGACACATGCATATAGAAGAACCTCAAATGCTTTATTAATGGAAGAAGTAAAGTTCTGAGAGTGTTACAACCATAAGAGGCCCGATCCAGCAACACCTCCCAGCAGAAAGAAATCTCCTCTTCACCTCCTTCAAAGCAATCACCCAATAGTTCTATACTCAAACCAGCAGCACTTCCTTACATTCACAAGATTCCAGCCCCCCTAGACCTCATGAGAGAGCTCTATATATAGGAGTTTTGGAGAAAGGATGAGTCAGCTTGAGGCTGGCATGAAGCTGACTAGTGTCCTCTCCCACTTTAGTTATTCTTCAGTTCTTGAGTCCACTTGGATTTTCTTGCTTCCACTTGGAGATCTAGATCCTCTTACTCATCACAAGGCGAATTCCCTGATCCAAGTGTCATTTTGGAAGCTTCCTGGGCATTTGACACCTTGCAGAATGACTGTGCCACTTGGCCAATCTCGCCCAGCACAGGTAGCCTTCATTAGATTTGACATTCAGCGCAGGTATAGAGTGGAGCAGTTGACATTCAGCGCAGATGCTCAGTGGAGCAGTTGACATGATCCAGAATTAGCTTGTTTTTGAGTGTTTTCAGGTGGAGAACTGATTTTCAGCGCTGTGGTTTGCTGACCTTGTTCCTCTAGGGGTAGGAACAACATGTTTAGGGACTTTTGATCCCTTAGATTATCGACATTTCATGCTTCATGCTGTAAGGCACAAAAATGTCTATAACAGTTGCCCCCTAAAGTATGAGGTCGTTTATCGGGTGAAATGCTTTATCAGGAGGATCCGAAGTTCATTCAATCGCTGAGAGGTGACCTGTAATAAATACAATACAATACATTATTTTTCATTCTGTTTTCATGATCTAGCTGAGGCGGGCATTCCCATGCTCAGCTTTATAAATTCATTTTGGTACATAGAACAGACGATCGTCTGATGGTAGACTAATAATTCTCTATTGAAATTATCATCCTTTGAGTAGGATGATCATCTGCTGCAATGATGTACATATCAAATGTCTTTATATTTACTGAATATATATCGCAGCCCGGATGGATGAAACTAGATCCGGGGTCTTCAAAACTCGTTCGATCTTCACTCTAAGTACAAGTCGATCCATGTGAGAATTGCGCTGAAGTCGAACATGGAAAGACATCGCTTGATTACTGGTCAATAATGTAAACCGTTAACAAGCGCGAGAGGAATCACCAATAATGACAATGACCCTCAAGGTACTGCAGTACAATTCACGTGGTGTGAATAAAGGACTTGGCGTCGAACACCACGCAAAATCTTCTGGTCGAAGGTCATTAATGTATACCTGTCGCCGGAAGTGAGAAACTTGCCATTGAGGCATGCAAGCTTCAAATTACTGGGGGGTTTGTTCCTAGATCAACTTCTTGGATAATGAGCTGAAGTCGACAAGAAGCGATCCGTCAAAGGAGGGCCTTAATGAATCCCACATCAGTGACACGGAACGGAGCTAATGATTTTAGTGGAGGTGAAAACAATCTGTAAAATATGATTCAGGGTGGCGATCATGGGTGGATGAAGGATAATGTATGGCAGTGGATGGGACACGGTCGACTCTTTCTGAACAACATCTCTTGAACATATAACGACACTGATGTGATGGATCGGTAGCATTACCCCAAATGTGGATGGTTTGGCGAGGACCATGGTGATGAGACCGGTGAATGAAACAACCCAACCCGATGTGATACGGAGGACAAAGTGTCATGTTCAAGAGCGACTTGCTACCATTAAAGCTTTGAGGTTCTCCCAATTTTTCCCCAGTCATTTCTGACCAGTACCTCTCTATTTTTGTCAAGCTTGAGGAGGATAACATATGCTTGTTCTATAACCTGCCCTTCGGGCAAGCCCATCGCTATGTTTTAACGAGCTTAGCGATAGGGAAACTCGTTCTCGTCTATAGACAAGTTTGTCGCTATTTAACCATTTTAACGAGTCTAACGACAAGGAAAACTCGGTCCTTTTCATTTTTAGAGAGTCTGAAAAGGTACAGAAAGTTAACTCCAAAATTCCTTTTTCGTCATCTAATCCCTTAAGTCCGAAAAAGTATAAAACAATACAGAAGGGATGAGTTTTCGATAACTTTAACGAGCCGAATAAAACAAGCGCTCGACCTTTTTGTGTAATAATCCCTCAGGTCCAAAAAGATTAAAATCTAGAGGAGGGATAGCTCTTCCGGTCACTTTAACGAGTTGGAAGGCCAAAAATTGGCAAAATTTTCATATTTTACGAGTCAGATGAAAAGAGCTCAAAGAAGACTCGTCTTTTGAGGAACGAGTGATAAACAGGGATAGCAGCAGATTCCAGGTACAGGTTGGAATTTTCCAATCACGGCAGTGTTACAAGGATGGCTAAGTGAAATCACTCTTCGCAGCTGTCCCTCAAAATAGGTAAACAATCATATGGGGGTGAACGATCGGCCAAATGGAGTGGAGGTGGCAAGTGCAAACATGACCAAGGCTTTTTATGGCTAATAAATTTACGATCAAAATGGTTATTTACCGGAATAGGTTCATTTTTTATTTAAAAATGAGCTTAAACTCTGGGGGAAACATTGCTCATTGCTTTTATTTATTTTTTAACGAGCATGAAGACCGCGTTAAAACTGCTCGGCTCTTGCGTTTATTTTTTAACGAGCATGAACTTTATGCTAAAACTGCTCGATATACCAGTCATAAAATAAGAATGTCTCCTGTGAGATCTCTATTTTTTATAGAGCTTCATCTTCACTAAGCTTTGCTCCCTCTCATCCTTTCTTTATGCAATTTCGGAAACGTCTAATCCCAAAAATTGATAAATAACCGCTCCTAGCTTGCACTCCAAAAGGTTTGCATGCCCCCAGGTATAAAGTACAATTTCAAGGCTGCCCCTACTTATCCGATAAAACATTTGTTTTAAAGGGTGAGGCTTGCCTCTTTCTGGTTACCCAAAGATTGTTTTGTTAACACCATCAAACAAAAACATTTCCTCGGCACTGTCTACCGAAGTAGACAATGGTGAATGGCTGTTGTCAAACACGTGACCTTGACAAAAGAATCTTATTCCAGAACAACCCCTCTTCCATCCACGGACGGGGTACGGACTAGTCATACTCTCTCGTGGAAATTCTACCTTATACCCAAGGTTTCCTCTGCCCGAAGCAGACCAGGATGCATGCCCCCTGGGTTCCAGTCCCATCTTTTTGAATCACTTGCACTCATCGGGAAGGAGGACTGGGGGTGGAGACATTTCTTGGGTGAATAGACCATTGAGGGTTGGTATGTGACTATTTGCGATGCGTGATCCCGGAAATGAAAGTTGGTCTACGAGCTTGACCATTCTTCCTTCGTGTGGAAAACACATTACTCTAAAGAGTGAGGAGACTATAGCTCCCATGCAATATATATAGTCTCATCCAAGGAGTAGGTTATAATCCAAGGGTCCTTGAACAACCATCACGTTCATTTGAACGGTCTTCCCTTTCAACGTAACAGGTACATTGGGGAGGATCCCTAATGGTCGACTGGTTCCTTTATCAAAGCCCGAGAGATTTCTTATCTCAGGCAAAAGCTCTGGGGAACCCAGTGCTTTCCAAGCAATAGAGGAAAGGATACTCACAGATGCCCCTTCATCAATGATAGTTCCAGCCATTACCATTCTGTAGATTTGGACTATGATTCTGAATGGTATACTGGCTGGTAACCGGGGTCTGCCTAGTTGGTTCCAATCAAAGGACACAACCAGGTTGCTTGGTGGTGGGACCGAATATACGGCTGGATATGACCCTGACGATGTTCCTTCCTGTGATAAAGGAATGGGCGCATTGCCCTGATGCTCATCAGAGTCGGTGTTGATGAAAAGAATCTGGATGGTGTCATCCTTATTCTCTTCAGTGAGGGTGTCATTTGAAGATGAATCTTCAGTGACGGTGTCATTTGAGGATGAAACCTCTGAAGGAAGAACCGGGTCAACTGCCGTATCGACCTTTAGACTTTCGTCTGGTCTAGATTCAGTAGGTTCATTTTCAATGATTGACTCTTCAGCTGACCACTTGAGCGGGCCAACTGTATTTTCAACCAACGAAGGACTTGGCACGAGTTTTTTGTATCCAGGAGGAAGCATTACTGGTGAAACCGGACGATCTTCCAAAACTCTCTTCGCTTCATCTAAGAAGGGACAACGGTGGATGGCGTGATCGCCTTTACACAGTTTGCAGGGGGATCTTGCTCCCCCTCTTTGTCTTGAACCTTCACTTTCGCTGGTTGACGGTAAGCATTCAACATGGCTATCAGAGGTTGATGCTCCCGAATTGTGCAAACGAGGTGACCAGTCCCTTAGTATCCGGGGAATACAGGGACAATCTCTATGGAAGTGGTCTCCTCTACATATGACACATGGCGATTTAGGCCCAGCCCGTGCTGTGTGTGGATTTTTGTCAGATGTCTTTTGCTTGCCCCCAGTCGCCGTAGGCTCCTTCTTCTTCTTCTCCTTCTTCTCCATGGGAGCTTGGCTTTTGCCGGCTCTACCTTGCGAAGATGAAGGATTAGAGGAAGAGTTATAGGAAGTAGAAGGATGGTGGGTAGCTCTAGACTCATCTAACTGTTGACTCGACTTTTCAGGAACCATGGTGGTCTGAACTACATTGATTGAGAATAGCCAAATAGGTAGGCCAATTGTCAGTCCTGGAAGCGACAATGTGGCCATGTGGGGCGCACCAACTTCTCCCCAAGAGGAGAATGGACTAGGATTTCCATCATGTGGAATTCCTTGGTTGGGGTGTTCCATGTTCTCAACCTAAGATCAACGCGGAAATAGGAGGTGATTGTGTTCCGTTTAAAATAAATTTTATAACGACGCTTAGACACAACTTGCTTTTTCACTTTTTAAGAGTCGAGAAAAAGCTAAAGATGACTCTAGTCTCCTTCGATGTTTTAACGAGCCCGAAGTGACAAATGCTCAGATGGAATTTTTCAGTTATAGAGTTTGAAAAAGGCCAAAAGAAACTGCTCTGGAGTTCTAGGCAGAGGGTGTGCCAAACTTTTCGCAAAACCACAGAATACGTTTTACGGTACGGGTGGTCGATCTTCGTGAATGCTGTGTTCACTGCATTGCGATCAGTAGGGCGGCCGACACGGCTTCCTATGGATAAAGGCTTTGTTCCTATAGGGGTCTTCCAATATATACGCGACGGTACGTGGGAGCACAAGTCTGTATTGATACTTACCGCTTCACCGTGGAGGAATCACCCAACCACTCAACGCTAAGATATCACGTTTAACGACGCCGGAACACGTCTCTAGCTTAGACCTCTATGTGTTTGTGTTATGTTTCGATGTGTTGTTATGTAAATTCAATTTATTTTAAGGTTGATCTTGTTTAGCAGTTTGCCTTTATGGATCACCACGAGATGTATGATAACACTCCTAAATGCAGCCTAAGATGATAAGCAAGGTTTTCAATCTTTCAACTTTGAAAATCTTAACTACTGAGGGAAAAGAAAGATAACATCTTTTCACACAGATCATAGAGCACACACTAATGCACTTTTTCCTAAATCAACATGCAAACTGTCATAATGCACATGCACAATGCAGGTATTTCTTTTCTCTTTCTTAATGTTTGTGCGACACAAAAAGAAAGCTGTTGTATAACTTTGAATTCAATTTCAAGTGAAAGCAAACAAGCTTGTCCAAAATCAAAAGACACCTTAAGATTTACTTGTTTCGACACTAGAAATATATAAACTCAAACCATATGACGAAAGCAAAAGCTCAATCAGCTATGAACAACAAACAAACTAGCTCTTAAGATCAAAACGACACTTTATCACAGGTCTAGATCTAAGAGGTCACAGCAAGACTAGTTCACTTTCGTTATGGGAAACTGTAAATGATACAAGAAATACACAAAGAACAAACACAGTTTCTTTATACAACCGAGGCGGAATAGTGGCAAGGAAAGTTGGTTTCAGATAGGCACATTGACTGGTAACAGGCAGCAAAAACAAGAGGTAAAACAGGGCAAGAAACAGCAGGAAACCCCAGTAGCACAAGGCAAGACTGGTCCAGCGCAGGTGGTACACAGGCAGTTTGACCTTCAGCGCAGGTAGCCCCTTCGGGAACTGCGCTGAAATGCAGACAGCCTTCACACAGCCTGCACTGAAGAACGAAACTTTCGTTTCTCTTGGTTTCCGGGTCACAGATTGCTAAAAAATTCACAGTTTTTGGCCAAATCAGAAGCTATCAGTCAAGGACACACTAAGGGATGACAAGGAGGATGAAAAGCTATCACTAAGAGCTTATTAGAGTCCTTGTGGATCAGCTCTTCAAATCATAAACTTGCCCAGAAACTGAGCTAGAGTAGCTGCCCTCTACTTTGCATTTGAAAGATCCAAATGCAGTTCGATTCGGTACTCCCTTTGTTTATGAAATGAATAGCAAAAACACAAACAACCAACAAGATACGATCCCCAGCGGAGTCGCCAATTTGTTGTTGGGAAAAGTATCCAATACGGAATGACCCTATCCCACTCTAAGGGTGATAGTACCTCAGCAACAATCAAAGCAAAGCTATTCAAGATTACTTCTTTATGAGATGTAAGAGAGAGGAGAAAGAGATCCAATAACCATTATCTTCCGCTAATGATTGATCCAATCTTCCCTCTTTGCTGCTTTCTCCCAGCTCCTTGCTCTTTCACTGGCCCAGCTACACAAAGATCCTGCAAAAGCACAAGAAAAGGAAACTACAAGAAGCATACATCCATAATTGATTCAAGGATTAGAATAAATAAAATATACAAGAATCAATACGCCACAGAGACACATGCATATAGAAGAACCTCAAATGCTTTATTAATGGAAGAAGTAAAGTTCTGAGAGTGTTACAACCATAAGAGACCCGATCCAGCAACACCTCCCAGCAGAAAGAAATCTCCTCTTCACCTCCTTCAAAGCAATCACCCAATAGTTCTATACTCAAACCAACAACACTTCCTTACATTCACAAGATTCCAACCCCCCTAGACCTCATGAGAGAGTTCTATATATAGGAGTTTTGGAGAAAGGATGAGTCAGCTTGAGGCTGGCATGAAGCTGACTAGTGTCCTCTCCCACTTCAGTTATTCTTCAGTTCTTGAGTCCACTTGGAGTTTCTTGCTTCCACTTGGAGATCTAGATCCTCTTACTCATCACAAGGCGAATTCCCTGATCCAAGTGTCATTTTGGAAGCTTCCTGGGCATTTGACACCTTGCAGAATGACTGTTCCACTTGGCCAATCTCGCCCAGCGCAGGTAGCCTTCATTAGATTTGACATTCAGCGCAGGTACAGAGTGGAGCAGTTGACATTCAGCGCAGATGCTCAGTGGAGCAGTTGACATGATCCAGAATTAGCTTGTTTTTGAGTGTTTTCAGGTGGAGAACTGATTTTCAGTGCTGTGGTTTGCTGACCTTGTTCCTCTAGGGGTAGGAACAACATGTTTAGGGACTTTGGATCCCTTAGATTATCGACATTTCATGCTTCATGTTGTAAGGCACAAAAATGTCTATAACACAACCTCCCCATGGGCAAAATCTATTAGTTTGCCATTCGTAATTGAATAGGGGACCACTATAACATGGGCCTTCCAATGCGTTCCCATGTTTTCTTCGGTAACACATTTGCATCTGACCCCAGTTCTAGGATTACCTTATCCATTTTGTACTCGTCAATCTACGCTGTCAATCTCATTTCCCTCCCAGTGTGCAAGGCATGCTTTCCCTATTTCTAGACTACACACAGTTCTCTTGACCCCGTGCACCTAGTGATCAGCTCCAGTAGTCCCTTCACTACCTCGTTGTCACGCAACAGTTTCATGGATGTCTCCAAAATGGTAGTAAGCATATAAGGATCCATCCATGGCTCTGGTTGATCCTTACTACCTGAAGTAGAGGACTCTGTGAAGCTCTTCCTAGCTTCCATAAATGTCTCCTTTGTGCGTTCTAAGTCAAACTCAGGTTCCTTTGCAGGAGCCTTGCAAACCCATGTATCTTCCTAGGGCTTCTTCCCCTTATCCTCCCTCGTGGTTGCACCACTTTTGAGCATCATGTTCACATTCGTTTCTTCTTTGTGTGGTTTAGACCTCATCATTTGTATATTCTGAGTCAAAGGAGGTTGGAATACCCCTTTTGCACACATCTATGTGATCAATGTAGGGAAATCTACTATTTCATGATCAAACTGAGCATAGTACGAATACGATATCGTCGTCGGGTTGGTACAATTGCAGGCATAGTGCCCCGATCCTCTGCAATTATAGCAAATTAACTGTCTGTGGCCCCTTCCTGGTCCCATTCCTCCTCGTCATCAAACTCGCCCCTGAAATCCAGCACATGCCATCCCCGCAGTTGGGTCGAGGGCTCGTGTTTCTATCTGCATCCTATAGGCTGGGTTCTGATCCATCATTAGCTCATATCTGCGACAAGTGCGCTCGTCATGGCCTACCGACCTATAGAAATTTCAAAACAACTGCTAGGGAGTCTGTGTATACTTCTGCAACAAATGACAATTGTCTGTCGTATGTTTTTCTCCTCTCTGATAGATCACGCACCATAACATGGGTGTCACACCTGGCCATACCTATGCCTTCGGTCTCAATGGCATTGGTCCCCCTCCTACCAGGTAGTTCGTGAATACTGTACTGTGATCCTTGTCATGACCCTGGCCCTTGCATTTTATGCACCATACTTCCTCACGCGCCTCTTGCCGCAGTGCCCTATTTTGCTTCAAACTCTGCATTTCCAGGCATTGATTCTATAGTTGCGCATGTATTTGTTGAAATCCAAACCCAGGGTCTTGTATCGAGGTCTCATGCAACCTCATTGCCATTTCCAACGCTTTGGCTTGGGTGGAAAGTTTCTGTTGCGACATCGTTGAGCCAAAAACCATGCGTAATGTTAGGCATCTGGTAGCATCATATTGGCCTCGTGGATCATTCTCTTCTGCCGCTGATCTAGATCCCAAGTTGTCTCACCTAGAAGCATCGTGATCTCTTTAAACCCGATGATTGATTATGTCTTTGATTTCGGTTAGCTAAATTCTTTGTTCAATGCATTCTGGATATCTGCTATTCCTGCGTTTGGGTGGTCATTAGAGTGCTTGATATACCATCTCAATGCGCGATCCTGCAGTGCACTCACCAATGTAACCTTTTTAATGTTATTGTCTGTGACCCCTTGTGCTTCCCACACTACTCTTACCATGAACCAAAACTGGTCTAGATCTTCATTCCCTACAGCTCTAAATACGGTTAGTTTGATTGCTTTTCCATGCTGAACTGTGGGGGTGGTGGAGATGGAGGTGAGAGAGGTGAAGCGGGTGGTGGCATGGGTGGAGGTGGTAACTTCAGAATGCGCTACCTTATGAAACTGATGACACTTCTCGGAGAGACCAGAGTGAGCTCTTCGTCGCTCTCTCGTGAAGGTGAAATTAAGGGAAATGTTTGTAATTCCTTGCTACCTTTTTAGATCTTTCCACTCTGCGTCATCCCAAACATTAATGTATTCACATAACCCACTTTTCACATAACAACATCTTAATCCAAGTATTCAAAGATTTAACATACTTACCTCGCGGTCCCTTGACAAAACATTGTTCTACTTCATTGTAGCCCACGCTCGTGTCTACCGTGAACTCAGTGATGAATCCCCCTATTATTCGGTCAAGCCAATGGTCCACATCTCGCATGATCTTATCTTCTAATGCCTCTAGTCTACGCACTAATTCTAGAGTCCACACTATTGATTGGTCGAGTCTACACCTTCCTTGGCTATCGTCTAACCTCACGATCCACTCATACAGTTTAGAAGGAAAGGATGCAAAGAAAATCTAATGGATTTCCTTATACATGTAGTGATCTAGCCACCTCTTCTCAGATACTTGTAGAGTTCTGTTTTCCTGTTACAAACTCGTGAATCTTCTTGTCCAACCACTCTTCACTTTCCTTCTTTGTTGGGTTCCAGTGGCATGACTTTAGACATCCCTTAGGGAGATCCTGGTGCCGGCAATGGAACCATTATTTGGCTACGTGGGGCCTTAGCCAAGTTCAGAAGTGATTTAGCCAAGCAAATCCCAGTACTACTAGCCCTTTCGGCAACAGTCCGCAGAGCACGGATTGAGGTCTCACTCGAACTAGTATGGGAGGGTGCTGGAACCAGGTTTTCGCACCGTGGAGATGTCTGATATGGGGTGATAGGTATGCGATTCGACCTTAACGCTTACTAGGTTACGCGCACCAGCGAGCTCCTTGCATCCTGTGGTACTGCCTTTGCGCAACTCTAGTCATAGTGCGACTAGTGTTAATTACCCAAATATCCCTTAATTAGGTTTTGTTCACTAATTACTTAGGAGGTTTTCATACATAAACATTCATACAAGTGCGCATATATAAATAAATAGATACCGTTAATGCATATCAAAATATAGTTCTATGAAATAAATGCACAATAGGCCGGATCAACTTACCTTTATTAATAATCCATTTCAAGTTCAGTTTAATACAAACCTAACTCTACCCTACGCACTTTATTGCAGGGTTCCGCACACTCAGCTGCAGACTCTACGAGGCCTCTACGCACTCAGTTGTAGAGCCTCTTCCTACTACTATGACCCAATACACTTCAAATCCACTTCAATCCTCTAACTATGCCTTCACATCTCTCTCTTACTTTCTTCCTTACCAAAAAGATATCTTTACACTTAGAGCCTTGCTCTATTTATAAAATCCCATGGTCCGTGGACCATGGGTAGGCAGACACAACTTTACATTAACTTATATTATTTTAGGGTAGACAACCCTATGACTCATCCTAAACTTCTGCGCTTCGCACCCCCATTTCGCAGAGTCTTTAATTCACATTGACCAAAACTCGGTCTTTAATCCCCAAGACCCTGCTGTGGGGGGATTCGCTACCCAAAAGGTGATATTTTGGCGAGGTCACTAGATATACCTTAACGCTTGACACGTAGAAGATGGGGGCCCAAGAAATACCACTTTATCGGGTGGGTAAAGGTTGGATATCGGGTGAACCTGATATGGCTGTGAAACATTGGATTTGGGTGCTGACAATTGGATGACAATCGGGTGATAGCTTGGTACAGATGAAATTAGCAAAGGTTCTAGGGGGGCCTCGGGTTTTAATCCATGGTGGCTTTTGGTTATTTATGAGTTAAACATGGGATTAAATTATCAGATGAGGTTAATGAAGAGATTATCTTAACTTTACCAAGAATTGGTGAGTTAAGAGGGTTTTGTCCGGGGCATGGGATAAAAATATAGTTTATAGTTAAACTAAGGGTTGGGGTATTATATACTGGATTTATTTCTATATGGGAAAAGGTATATCGGGAGCTATATTATTAAGTTAAAAATTAATATGAACTGAAATGAGAGGAGTGAAAATACTACTAAGCATAATGTAATATTTGTTCATTTTCTTCACATACACTTATACTTAGGATAAAATATATTTGTGGGTATTTTGAGTGAAATGGAACTTAACATGGGTTTTATTTTTATTTTTTTTACTCTTCATAGGCAAATGGAGTTTAACCTTAGGAAAAGTGGTTTTATTAGGGCAGTGAAGGGAAATTAATTTTATGAATGGAATTCTAACACTTGATGTCCATAAGTCATTAAGCCAAGGGTCCGGTCCCACCAAAAGTCAGAGAAATGCTCTGAGCCTTTATGAATTGAAGGATTTTTAGTACTAGAACATACTTGTGGATGGGGAAATTAGTAAGTAGAGGGATGAAATGAATGAGGGGGAGTCAATTAAATCAACTTGTAAACCTCTGTTTTTTCTTTCTTAATTTCTCGTGCACATTGAAACATATGATTAAGCATGATAAATGTGCTTTCATCCAATCAACTTTATACTTCAACAACTTTTCTTCTACTTATCCATTACTTACCCTAACATTTTTTCTTCTCTTATTTGGGTGCATTTAAGCTAGTAGACCCTTATCTTTCCTTTTCCTTTATAAAACAAGCTATCTACTTCTAACCTTATATCTCCCAAGGGCTCAGATTAAACTGATGAGCTCCGTTTATTTTCTCTACCTATCGAATGATCTGCCAAGATTACGTTGTTTGGTCATATTTTATTCTCTAACTATAAACATAAAATTCAAAGCATGAAATAGTCAAGATTAAGCAGTTTGACTACTATGGGTTGTGGCATGTATGACAAGTTGTACACAACCATTATTTAAGAGAGTAAAGCTGTAAAATAGTAGTGGCATTTAGACTTTCACACTTTCATGATCTTTTTATTTGTTTGGGGTACATATATTTTCATTTTTTGATCTTTTCTTACTATTTTTGTCCTCTGATATTTCTTTTACAACACACCCTCTTTAAATTTTTTAATTTTTAATATGGAAAACATTTTCAGAAAGCAAAGGTATGTACAATATTACAACACTTAACCTTAACCAATTCAAAATTATGAATCATATCACTATAGGACTCTAACAGTGGTTACACATGGGGATGGAATTTCTTAGTGAAATGTCAAGAACTCTAAATATCACTAGCTTTTAAATTGTGTCTGAAGTTACCTTCTAAGGTGTCCTTCTATGAATCTTCATTATTGATACTTATGACAGGAAATCTTCCAAAGCTCAAGGCCTTCTCTTCGGGCTTCAACTTCAAAGGATTACCATCCAATCCAATCTACACTCTACAATGTTATGTATAATCATGCAAAGTAAAGTGAACTATTGTAAGTTAGTGGAAAAGTAATGCTTGAGCATCCTACCATTAACAGGTCCTCCTCGTAGATCTGATCCATCTATGTTTGTCAAGAAAAATGCATTGTTTCCTCTATAGCCATAAATGACATAAGGCCCCTGCCACAGTAAATCAAATTTTCCATGCTTGCCTTTTTCTTCTATCCTTGAATCCCACTTAAGGACTTTGTCTCCTATGTGAAAATCATCTGCTTAGTCTTTTTATCAAAGAATTTCTTAATATTTCCCTGGATTATCTATGATTTTACATATACTTCTTCTCTAGTCTGATGTAGGTGTATGGTCTAATTTATTCTTCTCTGAATATCATTTGGTTCCACATGTAATTCTTGGAGGATCTTCATGACTGGAACTCCTAAGGATGATGGGAAAACTACATCCATCCAATAAACCAGCTGATAGGGTGATGTTCCGATAGACCTTTTAGTAGTCAGTATATCTGCCCATAAGGCATTGACTAACTTCTTAGTCCATGTCTTTTAGTTATCCTCCAGTAACTTTTTTATAATATTGAAGAGAATTTTGGTTGATGACTCTGCTAGTCCATTACCTTGAGGGTAACAAGTTGTGAAATGGCCAAGGGTGATATGGTATTTTCTATAGAAGTCTATCATTCTTTTGGATTTAAAGGCTGTTGCATTATCATTAATGACCTTCTGGGGACATCCAAATCTTGAAAGGATATTACTCTCTAGGAAGGCAATTATGATAGTGTTTGTGGCTTGCCTAGAAGGTATGGCCTCTATCTATTTGGTAAAATAGTATGTGGCTGTCAGCATCCACTTGTGCTGAGATGAAGAGGCTGGGTGTATTTCTTCAATGAAGTCTAACCCCCATTATTGAAATGGCATCTCACTTGAAATTGGTTTAAGAGGCAAGGGTAAAAATTTTCTCTTTCCCTCAAAAATCTAGAATTTATGATAGGAGGTCACATCTTTTGTAACATTTGCGAACAAAGTATACTAATAGAAAACAACCCTCAAAATCTTATCAGCAGTACTCTTCCAGTATAAGTGTCCTCCACAATCCCCTACATGAAACTCTTGTAAAATATTTTCAGCTTCATCTTTTAATAAACATGTTAAAAGAATACCACTATTATCTTTCCAAAACAATGCATTATATATAACACAATATCTCAATGACTCCATTTTTAAGAATATAACTTTAGTTCTTGTCAATCTAGGAGGAGCTTGTAAGTTTAGTAATGCAAATGTAGTATCTACATACCATGGTGAATCAATAAAAGGTTCACTGATCTGTGGAGTCACCATCTCCTCCTGATCATCAAGGGAACTAATGAAGTTGATATGAAGAGGATGAAAGTTCGATTCAACCATGAGTTTAGCTAAAGCTTGCCCTTTGATGAGCTTGGTGGGTTTTATCTCTATGTCATATTCCAATATTGTGGCAATCTATTTTCCTCTTTTTCCTTCAGGCACATTTTGAGTCAAAATGTCCTTAACTACAAAGTTTGGAACATAAGCAATAATGTGAGAGTATAGAATGTATACTTTGAAATCTTTGATTGCCTTAACCAAAGCTAAAGCATGTTTTTCCATGATATTGTATTTGAGTGTGGCATCTCTTAAGGACTTAGTAAAGAATGCTATTGGCTTTTCATATCCTTGATTGTTCTTTTGCAGCAAGACTGTTGTAATGGTGTGTTCTGAAGCAAAAAAAAAAATGATAAAATCTTTGTTAAAGTAAGGACTAATCAGGACTGGAGTCTTGGTTAATGCTTCCTTAATAGCTTCAAAGGATAGTTTGGCCTCCAATGTCCATTTAATTGTTTAGTCCTTTCTTAGCATGTTATTTAATTCCCTAATTAATTCTACTAGATTTGAGATGAATCTCCTAAGAAAATTCATCTTTCCTAGAAATGATTGTAGCTCTTTAATGTTTTGGGGATGGGAAATGGTAAAAATGGGTTCTATTCTAGCAGGGTCTATCCTAATCCCATATTATGTGTCCTAACAGTTTTCCCTCTTTTAGACCGAAAAGTTTCTTTTTAGGATTTAAAGAAATCCAAAATTTCCTGCATTTGATAAATACTCTTCTGAGGTGGTGTTCATTGTCAGATTTAGAGAAGAATGTGATGTCATCCTAGTATACTACTAAGAAGTCATGGATTTCCTTGGAAAAAACTATATCCATAGCTCTTTGAAATGTGGCACCTACATTCATTAAATAGGGAATCTTCAAGTACATGAAGGTACCCCAAGGAGTAGTAAACGTAATTTTGGCTTGGTCCTCATGTTGGAATAAGATATGGTTATACCCAGAGAATCCATCTAACAACAAAATTCTAGATGAGCCTACCACCCTCTGCAATATATGGTCCATTTTTGGTAAGGGGCAGTTGTCCTTTAAAGAGACCTTGTTTAAGTTTCTAAAATCCACACAAAGTCTAATTTCCCTTGTCTTTTTCCTAGTTGTAACTAAGGTTGAAATCCAGTCTGAGTATCTAATGGGTGCTATTATTTGGGAATCAAACATTCTTTTAACCTCTTTCTCTGTGGATGGAATAAGAACTGGGTTTATCCTCCTAAGTTTCTATTTGAAAGGTTTATGATATTATTTTAGAGGTATTTTGTGTTGGATTATGTTGGTGTCATAAGATTTTAAGTCTTCATAATTCCAGGCAAATACATCCTGGAAATATTTAAATAGATTGATATACTCGACCTTTTTCTCTGGGGGTAAGGCTTTAGATATCTTAATGAGTTTTGGATTATCTTTAGTTCCTATATTACACTTTTCTATGTTAGCTCTCAAAGGTTCCATCTTGGGTTTCCTAGCTACATCATTAGAGTTAAACAAATCCTCTAAAGGTACTAATCCTTTCGGCAAAAAATTATTTTTCAAATTAATAATTGCAGGATCATCATCCATTATTTCATCTACCTCTATCTTTTCTAAACTATCTATTTCTAGTTTAGTAAACTTAGTTGGTTTATGTACATCAAAAATATTTACATCTAAGCTTCTTTCTATATTATTGTCTACTGTACAGTGATTATCTATCTTACAATTCCAAAATTCACCTTCGTTGTTCATGAAATCATAGATCTGAGAGTCCTGGCAGAAAATATGCCAATACTTGAGGTTGTCTAGTATAACAGACCTATGTCTGAAATCTGCGGTGTACTGGTGGTTTGGTTGAAATGGTAATTTACAGGTAATAGCAAATGTAGATGGATTGTGGGTCTGCATGTTTTGTTTTCTATGAATTGCAAAAAAGTTTCATTCCAAGAGATCCTTGATCAACTCTAAAACAGTATCCCTATATCTTATAAGCCTAGGGTTGTTGAAATAATATTAACCGCTGATCTGTTTGATAATCAGCTTTGAGTCTCCCATGATGGAAAATATTTTGGCTCCCAATTTCCTAACCAATTGTAACCCTAGAATCAGGGCTTCATATTCGGCCATGTTATTGGTATATTTTAAGTTCAATCTGAAATCATGTCCCTCAGCATGGTTATTTTCCATATTATGTATCCACACTCTTGCATCAACCCCTAACTTATTGACAGACCCATCAAAGTCTAAATGCCAAAGTGACTCATGGAATATGTTCTAACTATCATCTGTTCTGTACTTAAGGTCTTTGGCTGTGATTTCCTTTTTATCATTTTTTGCATTGTATAAGATGAAAGAGTCCATATCTGAATGCATGCAGTATATGGGAAATTTTTATGGCTTTTCCTCACTACTCACCATGTACTTCATAAAGGTCTCCCTATATAAGTTTCTTGTTTGGCCAAAAACAGATATGGTGGCATAAGACATATCCAACTGCAAATATCCCTATAGTTTTTCTCCCTATAGTTTGGTGGGATGTTTGTAACTACAATGTCCATTAAAATTCTCTTTGCAGGGCACTAGACAAGAGTCACACATAATTATTTGATTAGACCAAGGAATTTGACCTGGCTAGAGTCAGAAGAAAATATATCCTTATAAGGCCTAGTAATGTCTAGGTTCAGTTGTTCCATTATTGCCTTTGGAATGAGATTGTGGGGTATTGCTAAGTCCAACATAGTGTTATGCAAAATTTTATCATGAATGTTTACGCTTATCTAAAAAGGAGGAGATCCCCCTTGTTGAAGAATTCCATTAGCCTCAGGGGTAAAAAACAATTAAGGCCAATCATCATTCAAATTAACAGAATCTTCTCCCTCTCCTATGTTCAAAGTCTCAGTTATCTGTGACCTATAAGATTCATTCTTTACTAGTTTGGTCAAAGGAACTGATATCTTTAATTCAGCTATTTCATTTTTAATATTGAAAAGGAGCTGAGGTTTTTTTATTTAATTCAGACCTTCCTTAATGTGTGCAGTTTGAGTATCTTTATTCTATTTCTCAGTGGTAGGCATTTCATTCTGTGTTTCTATTGTCTTGCCTTGATTTCTTTTATTTTGATTGTTTCAGTGACTGTCTCTATTTGGGTTTCAGTGGAGGTTATATCTACAATCCTAGGGGTTGAATTTTAGTTGTTCCCCTAGGGGGAATTTGCAATACTTTGTTATTTGGAGCTTCTTTTATTATCTTAGTCCGGGTTTGGATGGATATTTCAATGGGAGTCTCATTATTCTTCTTACTTCTCAACATATATTGTTTATTTACCTCATATATAGGTTACTAATATCCCTGTTTAAAATGAAAATATTCCCTAGATTCTAACTGCAATTGCTGAAGCATATATAACTCTTATTCTTTTTCAGTAAGAAAAACAATGTCTTCTTCTGTTATTTCTAGTAAGTTAATCTAGTATCATCTTCTGATTCTTGGTTCTGTGAATCCTCAACATAATTTTCTTGCAAGGGGGGCCTAATCTGTTGGTCTGGTGTAGCATTTTTTGCGGTATTAGGGTTATTCCTAAAATTTGGGTTTCTTATAGGGGTTGTTGTTTTTTATTCTCCCATTGATTTTTCCTCTCCATTTTCTCTAAGCTATCCCTGATTCTTTCTAAACTTTTAGCTAAAACATCTACTTTTCCATCGGAAGTTGAAACATCTTCTTTAAATACAACTTTCTTTTCATTCCTCATTCGTGCTTTCTTAGCTAACAGATTGGACTCTACACTAATAGCATTTCTTTGCATTTGTTCAAGTGTTTCAGGATTTCTCTTCCTTAGCTATTATGACATGTCAACATCAAAACCATAAGGGAACTTAATTAATGCTAGGTCAGCTAGAGGCTTAATGTTGGCTAGAATTTCATTATAGATATTATTAAACCTAGTGAAATAGTCCTGAACTGACTCATTGGAGGCTCTCCTAATATTGTCATATTCAGAAAGTATTTGCAATGGGTTTTTCTTTCTCTCCCGTCTATCAATGAATAACCTTTGAAAATTGGTTGAGTCTGCAATGGTTGGTAGGAAAGGCTTTGAACCACTTCTTGACATCACCAGTTAAATTTTGGGCAAACAATCTCATTTGGACATCTGCTTCATCTATTTCATGCAATTCAAAAAAAGTCAGACATCTTGTTTACATGCTGCTAGGCAGTGTAATGACTAGTAGCATCAAACAAGAAGATCTTACTCTGATAATCTGCAGGCATGGCATGGAGTAGGGTAGGTAAAACAAGAGGAGCATATCTATTTTCCATTGTTATGATTCTAGTTTGACTTGGGGTGATGCTGTAGTGGTTGAAGAAGGGCTTGAAAATGATGGAGGTGAACTAGATGATGATGAAGATGATTGATTAATTAGTGGTTTAGGTGATTGGATTGTGGTAGATACAATTAGTGAAAATGTGGTAAAGGAAGGTGGATTTATAGCCAGTGAAGTTTGTGGAGAAAATCCAAGGGCAACTAGTTCAGTAGATTGTTGAGTGTAAGCATCACCTATATTGCTGATCAATTTAGAGGCCGAAGCTTCTAGTTTGTCAAAATTCTAAACGACTAATTTATCTAAATCTTAATGAATAGCCCTTTTTGATTCAATGAGTTGAACAAACCCATGATCTAATAATGTTTCATGGATTGCATTCTCAGATTTACTTCTGAATAATGAGAGGTCAAATGACAAATCAAAAGGGATGTCCTCTAATGTTGACAACTCCTTAAGGAAGTGAATTGGATCTAACTAACTTACTACTACTGGCTTGAGTTTCTATTTTTTAGGTTGTCTTAAAATCCTCTCTGGGTCATCCACAGTAGTTGCAAGGTTTGGATCTTGGTTTTCCCTAGTATAGCGAATCTTTTTAGGAGCCAGAATTTTAAGGTTTTAAACTATTGTTATGAAATTTTCTAAAAATTTACTTGGGATAATGACCTTAAGGTGCTAAAGTTTTAATTTAAGGTTTACTTAAAGTTTTATGAGATTGAGGATCGAATTCCCCAGTATCGTTTCCATAAATGTTATCACTATGATATTTCTTTTGAAACAAAAAGAAAGAAAAACCAAAGGTAACCAAAAGGTACTTTTCAAGATCAGGACCTAGCCTTCCTGATGCTCAGAGCGGTCTCTCTCTTTAAAATTTAACTTTGTTTTAGTTAAGATGTTTTTAGGCTAGTTATGATTGTTTAAGGGGTTTTTTATTTGTATTTGAGATTGGGTGGTGGGATCTGCTTAGACAGATGGATAAAATGATGTCCTTAGACCATTGGGATATGAAGTCAAATAATATGGAAGAAAAACTAGATTCACTCACTAAAGGGAATGTTCCAAGGGCAAGATAGAAGAGTGCTTTTTAGATCTTTGAGACAGAGGGGTGAAAGGGTTTCACTCGGGGTGAGAGAGCATTCAAGGGTTCTCAGACCCAGATAACAAATGAGGAATGAAGGGGTAATCAAGATCAAAGGGAAATTAAGAGTCCTTTAACCTGGATATTCATGAAATCTATCTAAACCAAAGAGAAATTAATAATTCTTTAATTTAAATATCAGCAGAAAACATTTAAATGTATAACTGTTAAGACAGAGTGTAATTGAACAGGTTTTGGAATATTATTTCAATTATAACATTTAGATTTGTAAAAAAATTAAATATTATGAATAAATTCAGAAAAATAACGATAACACATGAAAATACTTGTCTGAAATTCGCTCAACACATGAATCCTTGGAAATGTTTGATCTTTACTTATCAATCCAGCTTGTTGGCTGAGAAAATGATATAATAACCTTCTGGGTCTTTTCATCAAAAAGTCTATAGAAATGTCTAGTAGAATCCACCCTACATACTTCGAATTTTAAAGTATTTATTCAAATGGAGTTACAAAATATCTGAAATTGTATTCTGAAGTAGTCTAGGAAAAAATAAATATCTTCATGCAAGAAGATAGAGACAACTATTGAACTCTTTCATGCTATCCATTTTGGTTTTGCTGGCTTTGATCTTTTTCCCTGTAATCTGCTTTGTTGTTTGATCTTTCACGTTGGATGTTTCATTCACTTTAGCCTTTTATCTGATACACTTTCATCTGATACACTTTGACTCTGCTGATCTATCCACGTCCTTTTACCATGTTGTTTTACTTTTACTGTACATTAACCCTTTTACTTCATATTTCTATAGTAAATTAGTTAATTTCTCCCATGTTTCAGCATCCGTTAATTGGATTTTTAGAATGTTTCTATATGTTTCATCTGCCTTTGTGTATTTGTAAAAAGTAGGCTTATTGATAAACAAGTGTTTTACCTCATGTTGGAGGTCAAACAAGTTTTCAAATGTTTGGTAGAGCACTTTGCATGTTGGCAATGCCTTTATTGATGATGTATTTACCTGATCCTTCGCTACCTCTTTGATTTTCTTGTTGTAAACCTCTTGTGTCATTAACTTATCATTTATCACTAAGGGATTAGGTAATCCCTTTTCTCTCAAAATATGGAACTTAGCCATAAATCTGACCACTACTAGCTACATATTCTGACACTTATCCTCCAAGTTTTGTATCAACTTCCTCTTGGAGAGGACCTTTCTGACCTCCAAAATTGTCTATGTTATGTCCTCCACTTCCAATTCCTGTAGCTCATACTTATTCTTGGTGTTAAGGAAATGAATAATTCTAGCAGCCTCTTCTGACGTTTCTCCTAATTCTGATTTTACTTTTTGGATGGCCTCTATAGCCAGCTTTATCAAATCTATTTGCTCAAAAATCTCCTAAATAGAGGGCCAAATATCATTGACAAAGTCAATGATATTGGACCATAGCTATTCCTTAGCCTGCCCAAGGAGTTCTTTCAGTGTTAAGTCCTTTTCCAGGGCTTTCATTCTTTCACTCACCCTGGTAGCCTTTTGCACTTCTTCTTTGTGCATGATTTCGGCAAGCTTGTAATTAGTTTCCAAGCTTGTCACTTTATCTTTGAGTGTATTCATCTCTGAGGTTTGTATGGACATTTCTTCCATAACTTTAACCAATTTTCTTGCTTCTTCACATGATTTACCTATTGTAGATGTAGATGTTGTAGAAACTAGTAGTGTTGTGGCCATTAGAGATGTGGGATCCAATAAGGCTACTAATGTGGAAGGAACAACCATGGTAACTGCTAGAATGGCATTTACCAAGGTAGTGCCAATATTAGTTTGTTTTAATTGGATTAAGATGTCCAATTCCTCTTCTATCTTCCTCAACTGATCATTGAGTTTAAAGACTAAGTCCATCAACTCTTCATGCTTAGTTTAGCTTTCCAATACTTCCTGTGCCTGGGGGTGTTGTACTTGAGGTATCTTTAACTATTTCTTGAGGGCTGAAATTTCATCATTCATATTTTTGATTAATTGTTCAATAGCCTTGATGTCTTTGGGATGATGTCCCAATTCAACTACCAAGTATTCCAAAGACTTGATTCTGGTGTCTTTGGCCTGTGAGGAGACCTTTTCCAACTGATACTAGGCTGAAATTTTATTCAGTGAATTTTCCAATTGATGTGCAGCCATGGACTTTCATGTGAGGGCAGAGTAAATCATTTCTCTAGCCTACTTGTGAAATTCAATTGAGTCAATGGGATGAATATCCCTTGCCAATACTTCAAATTCTATCTTCTTGAAATCTATTGATGTTCTCGGTTGTTTTACAATTGGCTTTATGAAGTACATTTGCATCTTTCCTTCCTTGATGTCAAAAGCTGACATTAACCTATTTTGATTACAGGGTGTAATATTTAAATACTATGCATAGGATTCCACCTGAAATTTCTCATTTCTCATTTTAATCTCCTTGAACCTATCCTTAATGTCCATATCTCTATTAGCATGCTTATTGAATGAGGAGACTTCTACACTAAGATGCTTTTCTAAAATTTGAGGTTTTGATGTAGATGGCTCCTTTGTTTCTCCAAATGGAGTTGTGCCTTTGCTCATGTATAACTCAGTATCAATAATTTCTATTGAGCCTCCTTTGTATTCCTATTCTAAAACAAGATTGATCCTAGGCCATTTGCTCTAGCTAGCTTCATACTGTACATTGAAAGTGTCCATACCTGAGCTAGAGCCTTCCTCTCTATTCCTTTTGGGATTCCTTTCCTCATTCTGATGAGTCTGAAAAACAGGAGGAGTACTCGTGGTTCCTTCTTGCTCTGGTACCTTCGGGAATGAGCTTTCATCAAGTTGTTTCTCTAAATAAAACAAGGTATTTTCAACATCTACCTTTGTACTATCCCTGTCTATGATAGTGTTTTCCAACCACTCAGATTAATTTTCATGTCTCTCTATCTCTGGTATATGGTGATGAATATAAGGTCCCAATTTAACCTTTTGTTTTAGTTTGGTTATGAACCCTTGAGGGTCATAACTCCACATGAAACCATTCTTAAAGTTCATTTGTTGCAGAATTTTATCTACTTCCTCTCCTACCTCTCTAGAATTGCAAATAAAATGGCCTAACTTATTTTTGATCTTGAACTGAGTCCTTTTATTGCTGAGACAAAGTTGATATCATCAAAGTTCATTATCTTTGTTACATTAAAATTTGTCACCATGACTATTTGCAGTCAGTATGGCTCCATCAATAACCATATTGTCCTCCTTCGCAAGTCTTATACCTCTGCTCCTCATGTCAAACTCCAAAAAAGAGAGAAAGCCTTTAAAAAATCAATATAACTCTGGTTCCACACTTTCTCTTACTCTTACCTGCGTGCCCGCACCTCAAGTACATAATACCTGCGTACTTGTACGCTCTGTCTGTAAACGGGTGGGTACGTACCCCTGTAAAAGTCAAAAGGCGCAAGTTTTACTTCAAAAAACTCACTTGCGGTCAATTCTAGAACATTCTAGAAGATGGTTTGACGTGGATTGAGCGCCTCCAGATGGTTCATGCATCCCAATGAAAGAGGAACTTATCCCATGAATAGGGGAGCTATCCCTTTGAAAGAGGGGCTTATCTCATTGATGGTGGACCCGTTTAACTTCCTCCAAAGCATTATAAATACAGGCATTGGGCCAGAGGCAAAGGAGGTTGAAAGCTGAACATTCCTAAGGGTAGATGCTGCTGAAATTAGGACTTCCTTATAGAGCTTGAGAGGAGAGATCACATTCCTTTCTTAGCTTCATTTGGAAGTGGATGAGCTGATCAAAGTAGAGGAGAACCCTTGCTGGACCCTGGGAGGGACCTGCACAACACCAAGGCGTTGGTTGTAAGGTTTCTTTTGTTTCCAACTAATACAATTAAGTTCATTTTTCTCAACAAGTTGTTATATATAATTTGTTTCATAAACTCCTTGGTCTTTATGATGAATATGTTTTATTATATGAGTTATCCAGGTGCTATGTAATCGTTTTCTTGTTTGTGTATGCAGGTTTCAAAGAGAGGAGCTCATCTGTATCAAAGAGACTTGGCCTCTACAAACAGCGTTGGACTAAAGGTAAGCCTTAAACACTTGGTTGCTTTTTATTTTAAATGCATATTTAGGGAAAGATAGTGCTTGATTGTTTTGTTTGTCACTAGAAATGCCTTAGTTTCTAGGGAGGTCGGTTTTGTCCGCAAAATTGACTCTTTCCGCATGACAAAATGGTGACTCCGCTGGGGACTTGATTGTTTTCTCTGTCTATACTTTGACCTGAGAAACTGTATTTTCTGTTTCTGTTTTTGACTTGATGATTGTGGGATTGGGTGAATTTAGTTAATTTTGAGTTAGTTTTCATTTTTCATAGTTTTGGGAGAGGTACGCACCCTCTGAGTTAAGCACAGTGCGTACTTGTACGCACTTTTGCTTTGTGCACAGAGAGTAGACGCACCTGTGTAAACAGGTTGCCTGCCTACCCTGTCAAAAATTTGAAGAATTTCATTTTTTTTTTTTTATCAATTTAAATTTTTTTTATAGGTTTTAGCCATTGCCCAGACCTGCTTGTTCATTGTCAAAAACTTTCCTTGGTTAATTTCATTCGCATTCCTGCTTTAAGATTTTATCAATTGGGTGTTTTGAGTCTCTTTTTTGAGAAATTCTTAATTTGATTTCCTTTGGTCATTACTTGGAGGTTTGTCTCAGTCTTTTCACAATTGTGTATGAGTGTTAATCGCCTTTGAGTGTTTTTATTTTTTATCTTTGGAACTCTCACCCAATTTTCTCGAATTGTACTTGATTGGTTCTTAGATTACATTAGAATCATCTTGTGTTTGAGAATTCTCTTGCATAGATCACATTTGCATAATTAGAATTCTCATTTTTAGAATATGAATGAAAAGTGTGCATAGATTACATTTGCATACTATTCATGTGAACTGTGCATAGATTACAATTGCATAGTTTACATTCTGAAAAATCAATCATAGATTTAGATCATTTTCTTTGATTTGAATTTACATACTTTTATGCTTGTCTTTAACACATAAAAATAAAAATAAAAATAAAAGGTTTTGAAATTGATTTGCATTAGTTTTTCTTGATGAAATTAGTGCATTAGAGAATTTGTTATATTTTCTCTTAGTGATCAATTTTTTCATTGTTGGAAGTAAATGGAAACTCTGTCCTTACTTTAGTTAGGATTCATCGAATTGAAAAGATTACATTATCATATTCGATTGCATTCAGTTTTGGGTCAGGTTATAACACCATTGGTTTCATATCCATTTACCCATTTGAGTAATAACAGCCTTCATAACAAAGCGCTCAATTAAAATTTATCTAGTAATTTTTACATTTTTAGGGCTCTTTCCACCAATCTAGCTTAGGCTAGTGTCTTGGAATAGGTTTTAGTTAACTCTCCAAGACAGTAAAACAAAAAAGTAGTTGTATCTTGTGGTAAGAAGAAATCCAACTGTTTCATTTATGCTCTGGGAAAGCTCCTCTTAAAGGAGAAGCATGAGATCGTGTCCGGACCAGTGTGGGAATCAATCCTTCCTCATTGGGAACGACGCCAGATATTCACGTATTAAAAATGGTAAACCTCCGATTAACCATTGTCGAGGAGCCTGGGGTCACTTGTTTGTAAACCTTGGATTATGTCAAGGAGCCTTCAAGGGGATTGAGCTTGCTACTCTGCCCTTGCGTGCGTATCAGATCGTAGACTGTTCCCCCAGGTATACTTGTTTCAGTTGGTAACCTTAGTGGCCATATTCTTTAGGATTCTTCCTAAGGTGACAGTGGTGGGAAGATCCCACTGTACCTGGAGCAAACATCAGCTAGACTCACTTGGATTTTCTGGGGGTTCTCTTCACTCGAGACGGTTAAGTGGAGAAACTTGTGCCAGTCTATTCATTAAGCAGGTTGTCGGGGTAACTGTTCCAACCGTCATTTCTGTATTGAACTCTGCGACGTTGGATTTCATCACCAACTAGTGTTTTCAGTATGGAAAGTTACTGTTTGTGTGTGGTTTGACTCCTAGATTTGATAGTGCATGTTAATTTGTTTGTTTTTACTTTTAGAGACCATAGGTGCGAATTGTGAATTGTTAATTTTAGTTTTAAATTGTTAATAAAATTCACTGAAGTTGAATATAATGGCAACTGTTCCGGAATTTACCAACCTAGGAACCCCTCTTAACGAGGATCCTAGTAATTTCCTTTCTTTGGAAATGTTGGTCCTCCTTATATGGCTACTTTGTCATTACCTGGATTTACTATAGGTTTACCAATATGGTTATTTTCAACTTCGTTGGCCCCAAATACTCCAATTGTTCCACCTCAACCGAATGCTTCACCTCAACAGAGTTGACCATCTCAACATCACCAACCTTCTGTTGACCCTTTACCTTCTTCACCTAATTTTTCTTCCTCCATTTCTTCCTCTTCGCTTGGTAAAAGCCTCGATGCTAGTAACCAGGTGGCTAAGAAGAAGAAGAAGACGAAGAAGCAAGCTAAGGAAGAAGTCGACCAACCAACCATGACTGTAAGTGTTAGTTGTGTTGAGGAAAACTCCGACATGCATCGTAAACCGAAATACCCTTGTAGGCTTTGTAAGGGTGACCACTTCATTATCAATTGTCCTGGTATTCCAAAGGTCTTGGAAGTATGGTCAGAAAAATCACATCAACTTTCCATTGATCCATCAACCAGTGATAGTCAGGTTCCTAGGAAAAAGGGTAAAGTTAGGTTTCCTTGTAATTTATGCAAAGGGAGTCATCAAACTCACATTTGCCCTCACATGGATGAAGCCTCAAAATTGTTGGAAAACCTTACTGTTCCACAGCAAGAATTTCCAACTCGTTACCGTAAACTTTCTCCCAACCTACCGTCAACTGATGGAGTGATTGATCTAGTTTCAAGTACAGTAAATCGCACTCTTCCATTGGAGAGTGAAACTCATATCACTCAGGTTGATGATCCATTAGTTGATCAAGTGGTCGATTCAATTTCACATTCAGTCGATCCCACTTTCCCTTTAGAGAGTGAACTTCATACCGCTCAGGTTCTTCTTGTTACATCAGATTCTTCTATGCCGGGGGGCATTTCACCTATTTCTACAGAACCCCCTCCAAGTACTGAGGTCTTTTCCTTTGATTGGAATAGACTGACAGAACCTCGTCTTCCTTCCTCCATCCCTTTCCAAATCATTTTCAAGGTTGGTGGTAGGGACATACGCCGCACATAGGTAGATGAAGGTGCTTCTGTTAGTATTTTATCCTCAACTGCTTGGAAAGCTTTGGGTTCTCCTCAGCTTGCACCTATTACGCGGAATCTGAAAGCTTTTAACAGAACCATTAGTGAACCTTTAGGGATCCTTCCTAAGTTTTCTATTACCTTGGAGGGTAAAACTGTCTGTATTGATCTTATGGTAGTTCAAGGTCCCTTGGATTTCAATTTACTCCTTGGGCGAGACTATGTTTATGCAATGAAAGCTATCGTATCGACACTCTTTCGCGTGATGTCTTTCCCTCACAATGGCAGTATTGTGACTGTAGACCAGCTTTCATTCCCTAGTCTTATTTCAACTACCAATAATATGACACCCCTAAATGTTCCTGATTTTAAAGTGGTATCTAGCCCGCCACGGGTTAATTATGTGGCCACTGGTCCCATGTTTTTAGTTACCGATGTACGTGAGCCTCTCACTGTATGCTCATCGTCCTTTGATTTAGATCCGGTAATTGGCATGGAAAACTCTATGGGATTATTTGAACGTGATGTTCTTATCCCTTTTGAGTCCCTTGACATGTGTTCCTTTGAGAGAACTATTCTTCCTTCTGATGAGGACCTCTTGGAAGCCATGATCAAGGTGTGTCCATTGACATGTTTTTCTTCCAGTTGGAAGCCATGCTCAGTGAGTGCGAGGATAGTTTTTTCCTGTATCAACCTCGTTAAAAAATGAAACATGCTAGTATGAGGACAGTTCTTTTCCTGTTTCAACCTCATTAAAAAATGAATTAGTTGGTATGAGGACAGTTCCTTTTACTGAGTCAACCTCATTAAAAAATGAATCAGGTAGGTTTTAGGTTATATAGGTAGATTGTAGAGAGTAGTTATGAGCATAGTTCCTTATCTTGTGTCAAGCTCGTTTAAAAAATGAAACAAGGGTTTCGAGGATAGTTCTTTTCCTGTGTCAACCTCCCTAAAAAATGAAACAACTCCCACGAGTCTTTACAAGATTTCGAAACTAAACCTTCATTTCTTCCACCTGGTTGAATGCAATGAAGCTTGGGGGGCATGTACCTTGATTTTCATCATTATGCTGGGGGCATGCGAACTTATAACAAGCATAGTTTTTCATTTCAAGATTGCGTAAACATGAAACCAAATCTGAGCATAGTTCTTTTCCTGTGTCAAGCTCGTTAAAAAATGAAATGAATCCTCCTCTAATTGAGTCGAGAGTTTGACTAGATCTCATAAATGTTAAGTTGTATATTTAGGTTAGTTATTTTAGTTTTTGCATAATTTTCTTCCAGTTTTAGGTCGAGTCTTTCAAATGATCTCGTACATGAACCTTCATTCCATCCAACTTGTACTTAGTTGAATGAAATGAAGCTGGGGGGCATGCGCTCTAGCAGTTATGGTTAGGGGGCATCAAGCACAGTTTTCTCTCTGTTTCAAGCTTGTGTAAAAATGAAACTACTCTGAAGCATAGTTTTTCTCTGTTTCAAGCTTTTGTAAAAATGAAACCTATCTCGAGTCAATTTCAGTTATTTTTAAGACTCGTTAAACTCATGAAAATCCCGAGATTATTTTGCTATATTTCATTCTCGTAAAACAAATGAAAATGCCGAGCTCTTTCCGTCTTTTCCTGCTCATAAATTAAATTGAAAGTCGGCCATATGAGTACATTTTTATCATTTTTTCGAACTCATTAAAACTTACGAGAAAATGAAAACCATGAGTACATTTTTATCATTTTTTCGAACTCATTAAAACTTACGAGAAAATGAAAACCATGAGTACATTTTTATCATTTTTTCGAACTCGTTAAAACTTACGAAAAAGTGAAACCATAGAGTCATCTTTAAGCTCTTTTCTGACTCCTAAAATGTGAAAAGATTGCCGAGTTTTCTTTTTAGCTCGTTAAAACAAAATTAAAAAGATGGTTCTCTTACAGCCCTTTTCTGACCGTAAAAACATGAAAAGATTGCCGGATTTTTGTCATTTCAAATTCGATATTGGTTATAAAAGGACGTGTCATTGATCGCTTTTTTACTTTTTCGGGTCAAAGGCATTAATGACGAAAAGTACTCCTTGGTTGTAAAATATCAAGCGGTTCTCTCAAGTATTATTTTATACTTTTTCGGGCTTGGGAGACACAAATTTACAAAAAAGGTCAACCCTAGAGTCTTCTTAAGTTTTTCAGACTCTCTAAAATTGAAAAACGCCGAGTTTCTCCTATACTGGACTCGTTAAAATTTCATAGTAAAGGACCTATTCGATTACAAACAGAAACGGACCACTCCTTCTTAGGGTTCGAATATAAACTAAGTTGGACTCATCCGAAGGATGAGCTTATAATCAAGAAAATGTTATCCTCCTTAAGCTTGTAAAAAATAAAGAGGTACTTGCCAGAAATGGTTGGGGAAAAGAGAGGAAAATGAGCCTATTTGTTATACTTTGTCTCAGAAAAACCTTATCACCACTCTTGAACACGACACTTTTCATTCACCTGGGTTGGGAAATCCTTTGCCTAACAGTTGATCAAACTACATTGGAAGTCTTCATCCAGTTTCTGGGTATTAACTTTGGGACAATTATCACCAAACCATCTGTAGTGTCGTTATGTGTTCAAGAGGAGTCTTGCAAATAAACCATTCATCTGCAAAATATCTGTCATCCATCTTGACCATCCCTGAGTCAGTCCTTACAGCTACATTTCTTCAACTTGATCTATGATTTTGTGTTGTGCGCTTGCCTGCAACGGATCGCTTTCTATAGACTTTAGTTCATTATCTAGAAATCATCAGTACCTTGGGATCTTCATGCCTCAATGGCAGGTTTCTCGCCTTTGATGACAGGTTACATCAATGACCTTCGATCAAGGGATTCTGTGACATGTTCGACATCAACACATTCATCCACATCTCATGGATTGTACTGGGTACTTTGAGAGCCATTGACATCACTGGTGGTCTCTCTCACACTTGTTAACAGTTTACATCATTGACTGGTAATCAAGTGGTTTCTACCATGTTCGACGTCAACTCATTTATTCGCATGGATAGAATCGTACTCTTTCGAGGAGCAGAAATGAAGACCCTAGATCTAGTTTCCGCCATCCAGGCTGCGAGGAGTTTTGTATTCATTATACAATAGACTAATTATAAATAGATGGCTGCGTCCATACTGTGTCTACATGTGTCTATGATTATGATGTATTGCAAAATCATTCCTATATCAGAGCAGTAGTTAGTTTGTTAGTTAAGTTTTTGATCTGAGTATGGGAATGCCTACCTCAGCGATGATATGATCTCATATATGTATTTTGTGTTAAATATTTGCAGGTTCCGACTGGGCTCTCCACAAGATAATCCTCGAAATGATAAAGTGCTTCACCCTTCCTAGATGATATAAAACCCTGATCTACTACAAACCACGCACTTTAGGGGGCAATCTGTTACACTAAAATTTGTCACCATGACTATTTGCAGTCAGTATGCCTCCATCAATAACCATGCTGTCCTCCTTGGCAAGTCTTATACCTCTGCTCCTCATGTCAAACTCCAAAAAAGAGAGAAAGCCTTTAAAAAATCAATATAAGTCTGGTTCCGAACTTTCTCTTACTCTTACGTGCGTGCCCGCACCTCAAGTACATAATACCTGCGTACTTGTACGCTCTGTCTGTAAAGGGGTGGGTGCGTACCCCTGTAAAAGTCAAAAGGTGCAAGTTTTACTTCAAAAAACTTACTTGCGGTCAATTCTAGAACATTCTAGAAGATGGTTTGACGTGGATTGAGTGCCTCCAGATGGTTCATACATTCCAATGAAAGAGGAACTTATCCCATGAAGAGGGGAGCTATCCCTTTGAAATAGGGGCTTATCCCATTGATGGTGGACCTGTTTAACTTCCTCCAAAGCATTATAACTACAGGCATTGGGCCAGAGGAAAAGGAGGTTGAAAGCTGAACATTCCTAAGGGTAGATGCTGCTGAAATTAGGACTCCCTTATAGAGCTTGAGAGGAGAGATCACATTCCTTTCTTAGCTTCATTTAGAAGTGGGTGAGCTGATTAAAGTAGAGGAGAACTCTTGCTGGACCCTGGGAGGGACCTGCACAACACCAAGGCGTTGGTTGTAAGGTTTCTTTTGTTCCCAATTAATACAATTAAGTTCATTTTTCTCAACAAGTTGTTATATATACAGGCATTGGGCCAGAGGCAAAGGAGGTTGAACGCTGAACATTCCTAAGGGTAGATGCTGCTGAAATTAGGACTCCCTTATAGAGCTTGAGAGGAGAGATCACATTCCTTTCTTAGCTTCATTTGGAAGTGGGTGAGGTGATCAAAGTAGAGGAGAACTCTTGCTGGACCCTGGGAGGGACCTGCACAACACCAAGGCGTTGGTTTTAAGGTTTCTTTTGTTTCCAATTAATACAATTAAGTTCATTTTTCTCAACAAGTTGTTATATATAATTTGTTTCATAAACTCCTTGGTCTTTATGATGAATATGTTTTATTATACGAGTTATTCAGGTGCTATGTAATTGTTTGCTTGTTTGTGTATGTAGGTTTCAAAGAGAGGAGCTCATCTGGATCGAAGAGACTTGGCCGCTACAAACAGCGTTGGACTAAAGGTATGCCTTAAACACCTGGTTGCTTTTATTTTAAATGCATATTTAGGGAAAGATAGTGCTTGATTGTTTTGTTTGTCACTAGAAAAGCCTTAGTTTCTAGGGAGGTCGGTTTTTTCAGCAAAATTGACTCTTTCCGCATGACAATCTTCCTATAATATTCCAGAGAAGGTAACCTCATGGGGAGGTATTTGGGCAGCTTTTATGGGACAAGCTGGCAACCATAGATTCTTATTTTGGTGTGATTTTGGTAAAGGTACCAATCTCACACCTTACTTTTTTTGGACAATTGGAGCACTCTTTTGATTTCTTGGCTTATTTTGGGTGGAGGGATTCCTATTAGCATGGTCATGACTAGATGGACAAAAGAGTCAATGAAGTCTGTGTAGGTGTATGGTGATGAAAACCTATGCAATAGTGGTGTCCAAAATATAACTGACCTAGGCTGGCCTTTAGTATCCTACTTCTGGATGGTAAAGGGAATTCTGTCTAACTGATAATACAAAAGCATGTGGTAAAGTATAGATGAGTACTTGAATACTCTCTCATTGTGCATTCTGGTAAATTATTCATGCATCCTTTTAGCTATGAACTGGGCATAAATGTACAAAGTAGTAGGAGGATTTCATGGGGTGAAAATGGAAATGAAGGGCACAATGATCTCATCAAAAAATTCATCTCTGGTATAGCCTAGAGTACATGATATCATTGTTACAATTTGCTTGCCCCTTTCAAAGAAAATGGTATAAGCATATGGAGGGGCATCTGTTGGAATGTGCTGCTTTTCTACAATGAAAGATTAGAAGATTTGGGCCCAAAATAAATGGACTCAATTTTGTGTACCTGTCTAACAAATCCCCAACGGAGAGGGGGGTTAGGTTTGGACTTGGTTGGACTTGCAAAATTTCATTGATTGACTCATTTGTAATAGTAAACAAGAATTTTTGGTCTGGTGACATTATAGCTCTCTGGCTAGGAATGTAACAAGCATGGAACATGTGGATAAATCTCAGGAAAGACATGTACTTGTGGAAACTGGTATTTGGGAAAATTAGACTCCCAAAGGCCAATGTCATCAATATGGTTTAGATATATGTCCTTACTCCAACAATGAATTTTGAGTAGGACCGTATAGGCACTGGTGTTCTTGATAAAGGTGGTCAAGGTCCAAATGGGGGGTTGTCACTGGTTTGACATCCATGGAGATAGGGGAAGCCATAATTTAGTTCTTGTGGATTTGAATTTGAATTATACAGGTTTATGTCAAAGGTTTGAAGGTAATTTGGAAGGTTTCAGAAGGGTTTGGGTATTTTAGTTAGGCACACTCGTTAATTTTAAAGTAATTTCATTTAATTTTACTCAATTAAAATGCTTTAAAGACTAAACATTTTCAAATTCAAAGGGTGTTTGGTAATTTCTCTTCAAATAACTGGAATTTGTGTGAATTAACTTCAAATTGGTGTTCTCGGCAATTGCAGAAGGTTGAAAGGTCTTTGGTACGGACTAAGAGCTTGGTTGGGGTCTCTGCAACTTCTTCAGGAGTGAAATTGAGGTCAACTGGTACTTTCAGGGTTTGAAGGTGTCGCAATGGCTTGCATATATTTACAAAGCAATTGATTGAAAAAGGGGAAATATAGATTCTTGGCCTTTTTACTGAACAATGGTCATTTTTAGGTGGGAAAACTACAAATGAATAGTGGGCAGTTTTTCGCGTTGGACGGGGATGCAATTTTTCCAAGCTATTGCACCGCTTTTATGGAGGAGGTGGTATTTTGGTGAGGTCACCTGATCTACCTTAACGCTTGACACGTATCTGATGGGGGACTGAGAAATACGACTTTATCGAGTGGGTAAAGGTTAGATATCGGGTGAAACCAATATGGCTGTGAACCATTCGATTTGGGTGCTGACAATTGGATGGCAGTTGGGTGACAAATTAGCACAGATGAAATGGGCAAAGGTTCTAGGGGGCTCGACGTTTTAATGCATGGTGTTATGTGGTTATTTACGAGTTAAACATGGCATTAAATGATTGTATGGGGTTAATGAAGGGATTATCTTAACTTTACTGGGAATTGGTGAGTTAAGAGGGTTTTGTCGAGGGCATGGGATAAAAATATTGTTTATAGTTAAACTAAAGGTTGGGGTGTTATATACAGGATTTATTTATATATGGGAAAATTTATATTGGGAGCTATATTATTAAGTTAAAAATTAATATGAAATAAAATGAGCTGAGTGAAAATACTACTAAGCGTAATGTAATATTTGTGCATTTTCTTCACATACACTTATACTTAGGATAAAATCTTTTAGTGGGTATTTTGAGTGAAATGGATCTTAACATTGGGTTTTTTCCTTTACTCTTCATAGGCAAATGAATTTTAACCTTAGGAAGATGTGTTTTGTTATGATAATGAAGGGAAATGACTTTTATGAATGGAATTCTAACACTTGATGTCCATAAATCATTAAGATGAGGGTCCGGTCCCACCAAAAGTCAGAGAAATGCTCTGAGCCTTTATGACTTGAAGGATTTTTAGTACTAGAACATAGAACATACTTGTGGATGGGGAAATTAGTAAGTAGAGGGATGAAATGAATGAGTGGGAGTCAATTAAATCAAATTGTAAACCTCTATTTTTTCTTGCGTAATTTCTCATGCACATTGAAACATATAATTAAGCATGATAAATGTGCTTTTATCCAATCAACTTTATACTTCAGCAACCTTTCTTCTACTTACCCATTAGTTACCCTAACATTTTTCTTCACTTATTTGGGTGTATTTAGGATAGGAGACCCTTATCTTTCATTTTCTTTAATAAAAAAACTATATACTTCTAACCTTATATCTTCCAAGGGCTCAAATTAAACTGATGAGCTCCTTTTATTTTCTCTACCTATCTAATGAACTGCCAAGATTAAGCTGTTTGGTTAGATTTTATTCTCTAACTATAAACATAAAATTCAAAGCATGAAATAGTCAAGATTAAGCAGTTTGACTACCATGGGTTGTGGCATGTATGACAAGCTGCACACAACCATTATTTAAGACAGTAAAGCAATACAATAGTAGTGGCATTTAGACTTGCACACTTTGATGATCTGTTTTTGTGTTTGGGGTTCATATATTTTCATTTTTCGATCTTTTCTTACTCTTTTTGTCCTTTGATATTTCTTTTCGGACACACCCTCTTTACATTTTTTAATTTTTAATATGGAAAACATTTGTAGAAAGAAAAGGTATGCACAATATTACAAGGCTTAACCTTAGCCAATTTAAAACTATGAATCCTATCATTATAGGACTCTAAAACTACTTACGTACTTTTTGAGATTGTCTATTGTTAGTCGTTAAAGGAGGTGGTCGGGAGTAATTTTCCAACACTCCCCCTTAATCAAAACCACAAGAATTCACCATGGCCAAATAATTTCTCAGATGGACATCTTGCCAATGGCTTTGTGAAGATGTTTGCAAAATGCTCATGTGACCTGCAATGTTGTAAAAAGAAACCTCCATTGTTAATAAACTTTCTAATAAAATGATAATTTCTATGTGTTTGCTCCTTTTTTGAAAAACAAAATTCTTTGATAGAACATTTGCAAAATTTTGGTCATAATAAATTATTTTCGCTCCTTCTTGTTCCCGGCTTAAATCCTTCAACGTTATTCTCATCTAAAATTGTTAACACACTGCTAATATTGCAGTTGCATATTCAACTTTTTTAGCAATAATGACACTATGGTTTGTTCTTGGAAGCCCATGAAATGGCTTCCGAACACATGTGAAATACATAGCCCGATTTTCTCTTTCTATCATCAAATATTCCTTCCCAATCACTATAAGTGTGGCCAACTAGCTTGAAATCACTTGTTGTAGTGTATAAAATACGATATTTCTTTGTCCCTTTGACATACCTTATTATTATTTTGGTTTCTTTAAAATATGTCTCCTTTGGTGTCTCCATTAATATTAACACCAAGGTCATTGCATACATTATATCAAGCTAAGTTTCGGTTAAAGATATAAGGTTACTAACCATACTTTTGTAGAATGGTAGATTGACACTATTGTTACATTGTCTCTTACTATTACAACCTTCATTGTTGTTAGTTTTCTTTGCTTTATTTCAACCCCATGAAAATTGGAGTTGGCACAGGCTTTTTCTCCTGCATATTAAACCTCTTCAAAATATATAAGCATACTTTTCTTGAGAGAAAAGGATCCCATTTTTGGTTTCCTTTACTTTTATGGCCAAAATGTACCTTAAAAACCTTAATTCTATTGTCTTAAACTTAGTTTTCATAACTTCTTTGAAATTAGTAATGAGGAGGTCATCACTCCCAATGAAAATTAAATCATATACATATAAAAAAACAATAAGAATCTTTTTGTTAGTCTCTTTGATGTAGAGAGTAGGCTCACCATCACTTTTTTCAAAGCCATTGTCCAACAAGTATGCATCTATCTTACTATACCATACACATGATATTGGATTCATCCCATAAAGAGTTGTCTTCTACCTATACACTTTATCTTCTTTTCCTTGCACCTCATAAACCAGTGGCTACTCCACATATACTTCCTCCATTAGCACTCTATTCATGAATTTTGACTTCACATCCATTTGGTACACCTTACATCTATGTTGTTCTACTATTGATAACACTATGTGCACTGCCTCCATTATTGCAATTGGTGAAAATGTTTATGCATAATCTCTTCCATGTTGTTGCCTATATTCTTTGATAACCAACCTTGCTTTATGATTTTATATCTTTCCTTTAGCATTTGTTTTGGTCTTATAAACCCTCTTGACATCTGTGACTTCGTTTCCTTCGAGAAGGTCCACTAACACCCATGTTTCATTCCTTTATATAGACTCAATTTCCAAATTCATTATTGCAACACATTTTTCTTCTGCAACAACATCTTCAAAATAGATTGGGTCATCTACAATACAAAATACAGAATCTAAAGAATTCATACTTGCGCTACTCTCAGCTTCATTTTTCTCATTAATTTCACTTTAATTTTTGAATTGTTTTCTTCTCATGCTTGCACAAGATGGACTGGAAATGCCACTTGATGTTGCACTAGGAGAAGGTGATTTTGTGAGTCTTTGTGATTCTCTTAGAGTAGGTTTTGCTTGGCTATGTAAAATAGTCTTATTTCTCACAGATGGTGTCACTTGATCACTGATTTTTTGTGCTTAAATAGGTGTAGGAGGAGTCATCAATGAGGTATTACTTGTTTCTTCCAATTCCTCTCTCTTTTCTTGTGGTACGATTTTTTTTACAATGGTTTTCTTCTCCAAACGTCTTAACCATGCTTCCTCTTCTATTCATTGAACATCTTTGTTGATTATGAACTTATTAGTTAATGGATTGTAGAGCTTGCAAGCCTTTAATTCATCAATATAGCCAACAAATATGCATTTCTCCCCCTTATTGTCCAACTTATTCCTTAACTCATTTGGGACATTTCGATAAGCCACACATCTAAACATTCTCATGTGAGTGAAATTATGATTTCTTCCACTCCATGCCTCTTAAGGAATATTATTATTAACACTTTTGCTTCAACACCTATTTATAATGATTATTGGGCTATAAATTCAGGCCAATAATCATTTGGTAAATATTTTTCCTTCAACATACTGCTTATCATTTCCATGATGGTCATATTTTTCCTTTTTGTAACACCATTTTATTGAGGTGTATACCTTGTTTCATATTGTTTATGAATACCATACTCCTTTCATAACCAAAGGAATTCATTTGATATGTATTTCCACCTTTGTAAGTCCTTAAGAATTTCATGTACTTCCCACTTTTCTTCTCAACAAGTGATTTGTATTAGAGGAAGAGATAAAACACTTCACTTGTCTATATTAACAAGTAAACCCATGTATTCCTTGTATAATCATCTATGAATGCCAAGAAATAATAGATTCCACTAATTGATGGTGGTTGCATTGGTACACATAAATCTGAATGGACAATCTCCAAGGGTGCCTTTGCCCTTATTAACATTCCTGCTGGAAATGATTCTCTATGTGATTTTCCTCAGAAGCATCCTTCACATAAGTTTTCTAGTTTTTATATGAGTGGAAATCCCTTCACCGTGCATTTCTTATGCAACAAATTTAAACCTCCAAAATTAATATGACCATTCCATAACCAATTTTCATCTTTGATCTCTACTCTAAAATTTGGTTATGTAATAGCAGTTTCCTTTCTTTTGTCTTGTGAATCCATTCAAAATTGTTCTTGTGCACCTTCTTCATTGAAATCTAGTTTTATATTCATGGGAAGCATTCTATTGCTTCCGATTCACACTTTTTTAATCATTTTCTTGCTTGGAAATTTATCCAAGATTGTGCACTCACCATTTTTGAAAAAATGCATTGTAGTCTTTTTGCATTTGTTGTCCAATCCTTATCAAATTGTGCTTCAAACTTGGAACAAAATGTACATTTCAAATATATTTCTTCTCCCCCTACTTTGTTATAATGTTGACTCTTCTTTTGCCAATAGCAAACACTTTATTATCAGTACCTAATGTCACTTCAAATTTGACACTTTCATCTAGATTGGAAAAAATTTCTATGTTCGTTGTCATGTGTTTGCTACACCCTAAATCTAGAAACCATACATCCATTTTCTTTTTTTGTGATACATTAAATGCTAAAAGCATGTTGTCTTGGTTCTGATTTTCCTTTATGAAATTTTTGTTTGGTTTTTTACTAAGATCATGATGTTTCTTACTACATTCACTAGCATCATGGCCATACTTATTACAACAATGACATTGAACTTAAGATTAATCATACGTCTCACCTCATCCTTGATTTTGGTTTGGACTTTGACTTGGATTTGTATTTCCACCTCTTCCGCTTAATATTTAAGGGGTTCCTCTTCCACCTTTGTGTGGACTTCTTCCTCTTCCTCTTGAATTTAATCTTCCTCTACCTCTAGTTTGAGCAAATGATACTTATGTCTTGAAGGCATGCTCCAATGAAGTATTTGATGTTTTATTTAACATATGATCATGAGAAATTAATGATTCTTGAAGTTCATCCACTGAAAATTGTGAGACATCTTTTGTCTCTTCTATAGTCACAACAATAGGGTCAAATTTTGATTTAAAACTCCTTAAAATTTTCTCAACTATCCTCTTATCTTCAAGTGTCTCATCATGAGACATGATTTGAGTAATAACTACAATTACATGTGTGAAAAATTAGTCTATATTCTCATACTCTTTCATACATATTGTCTCAAAGTCTCCCAATATACTTTGTATCTTTGTTGTCTTCACTTTTTCCATGCCTTGATAGGGTGTCTAGAGAATATCCCATTCTTTTGTGTACTTTGTTGATACTGCAATCTTGAAAGATGTAGAATAGGTCTCTCGAGTCCTTCTTCATATTCTCTCTCAATAAAACATTTTCTTCTTGTGTCAAAGAATTGTATGTTGCTCCATCTGCTGGTTTTGAGAACCCATTCGCCAGAAAATCCCAAATATGTTGAAATAAAAACAGGGCCTTGACTGTGATAGCCCTATAGTCATAATTTTTTCCATTGAACTGAGGTCTTTGTGGGTTTTTCAATCATTTTCTTAATATTTATACCATGTTTAATTGTTAAAAAGAAACTTCATTAACCCTCTCTCATACCACTATTTGATTTCGAGGCATAGTGTAAAAACCAAGAAAATTTATGTGCCATAATAACACATAGTAACAACATACATAGTAACACAACTCAAAGCAACAACAGAATAAAAATAGAGTAAAAACACGTTGTAAAATAGGGTAAAATAGGGGATGCACAATATAAACAGAACTATGGCTATCTAGTAGAGAATGAAAACAAAAATACTTTATATTAATATATCAAGAACAACTAAAACAATTACAAAGATAAAAAATGAGACTTTAGCTCATTCACTACTGTGAAATATAGAAATTTTACACATTATAACTACAATTTAGTTAAGTGTTGTATCAGGTTGTATCATCCAGTAAAAATTCTCTTGTAATTTTCTCCTCTCGTCTCCACACCTTTGATCCCCTATAAAAATTTCACTCAAGTACTTCTGAACAACATACACTATGGTGATACATTCATATATACTATTGGATACTTCATATGACTTGTCTAACCGACTTAACATTTTCATGACAAGACAAAAACATAAAGGGAAGTTATATGATGAGTCACATAAGTTAATTTTCTATGGTTTCATTTACTACAAAATAACAACCTAGCTTTATAGCCACAAACTATAGGTCGTCATGCCTGCAAAACATTAACTTTTACATTCCTTCAACTGATACACAAAATCCTCTCCCTACTACAAAATAAGGCTTGTTGATCTACTTATATACATTATTCAATTGGCTATTATCAATCGTTAAATTAGGTGGCTGGGAGTGATTTTCCGGCAACTTCCATGAGGAGTGATTGGCCAATTAATTAACTAAACATATAATATTTCTCTAGCATATTAGGATCCCTGACAGCATATGCTAAAATCATTCCTCAGTTTTCCCATCAAAGTAATAGTTATCTACTTGGATATAATTCAAACCATAACTTTAAGGGTAATAATGATAGTCGCTCTAGTGATTTATATGTAGGAGGTACTTTGCATATTGCATGAAGTCTATTCCCATGTCTCAGCTAAACAATATAATGTAAAAAAAGAAGTGAAAGATTGTTAAAACCCTACATCAAAAGTTAATTCCCTACTAGACGGGGGTAAAGAGTTTTCATTTCTATTATAGTAATGTTTTATGGAAAGAGATTTTTTCTTCCTACCGGGAACAAAATCTAGTACCAACGCTAGTGCACTAGCATGAGAAAGTATAATCAAACTTTAGAAGACTCTAAGATAAGTCCATGTGAATGGAACCAAAGAAAGTTCTTAGATTGAACAGGAAGGAACTCTAGTGTGGTCCTTATCAGTTGAGAATACTTCTTAGTTTGCTGGCATAACACTAATAAACTGGTGATGTCACCAAACATAATATTAGATCTAGTAATTTAGTTCGGGGATGACACTAATCTATGTAGGGGTAAAAATTTCATGTTCCTACTCTTGAATGGTCTTCCGGTTTCCCTAGGTCACATAGATTGCAGGAACAAGCATGAAATGACTAAAAAAGTAATGGTGTTTTGCAAAACCCATCAAATTTAAACATTAGCTCAATTTTTATTTTAAGTGGTATTGCATTGCTTTTAGGAAATTTCAATTTATTTACAATGCATGTACAACATGGCAAGAATAGGAGGCTTATTGAGTGTCACATAGATATGAAGAAAATTCTAGATACATGATAACTCTAACTTCACATTTAAATTTTGGTTAGACATTATGTAAGGGTTTAACATTCTCAATTTTATTATTTTTTATTCTCTCTTTTAGTAGGTAATCCTTTTTACATTAATTTAATGTGTTATTTAAAAATTGTAATTTGTAATTTGAGGGATTACATAGGTATGGAGGAAGCACAATGAGAGTTTTTTTTGCATTCATGTACCTCCGCACTCTACTTGCATTAGACAACATAATCTAAAATAAAAGATCCAAATTAGCGACAAGGTCATGGTGTGGCACAGAACCCCTCAAAATTAAACTAAAATTCACTTTGTTACTTTAAATGGTATTACAATGATTTTATTGATTTTCAATTAATTCTAGTGGTTATACAACATTTATATAACATTATGCTCATTGAGTGTGACATAGATATCAAGAAAATTGCAAATACTTAATAATTGTAACTTTACAATTAAGGTTTAGTTAGATGTTATGTAATTGTTTAATATTAAAAATTATATTAATCTTTATAGTGTCTACTTTAGTGGGTAATCAATTTTCTCTGGATGGTTCTTTTCAAAGTTTTCTGGAAACAAGTGAAAAAGCCCAGGAATTGCATAGAGGCTGCCAAGGCTTGGCTCCAACTGCACACTATGCAGTTCTAGGAGCCACTCCTAAGTCTTTGCCATTGGGATTGTGCAATGCACAATCCCACCCAGCCTAAGCTAGACTGAACTATGCATTGTGTAGTTGTAGTCAATAATACATCCCTACTGGCAGCTAGGACGATGCAATGTGTAGAACCAACTAGCAATTAGTCACCTTTGAGGGCCAGGATTGTGCAGTTCTTCTTAGAAGTTTCCAATTTGTTGCTCGATGTTGGGTCCATATAATACTAGTGATTACCCCATTATTATTGTAATTGTACCCCTTATTAATATTGTTGTGCCCCTATTATCCCCATATTTTTATTACTGTGCCCCATACAATCCCCCTATTGTTATTTTTGTGGCTTTATATTATTATTGTTAGGTCAGCTGGGTTATATTGTGACTCCTTATACTCCTATATAGAGAAAGAAGGTTTTTTCATTTGTATCATCCAAGAATTGTTCATTTATGTAATGTAAAGGAGGTTGCCCCCACGATGTAAAGGCGTTGATCTATCTTTTCTATCTTTTTCTTGAGCTAGTTTCATAACATTTGGTATCAGAGCTTTGGATTCTAGGGTTTCGCTTTTTCAAACAGGTCATCGTGGCATTTTCGCTATATCTTTGTTTTTGCACCGTTTCAGAAGGTAGAAAAACACCCATTTGAGAAGACATCACGCTGAATCTTGGATCCAAATTTTAGATCTTTTCGCACTATACTTACAGAGATATGATCTGAGGAAGTTGGTCTTTTTGCAGACTCCTGAATTAAATTCCAAAGAGGTGACCTGGGGAAAATCGTCATAACTTTCTCTCTGAGCATCAGATTGAAATTTCATTAGAAGGTATAGAAAGAGGACGGACTATAGTTTCTTGTATATATTTTGTAGAGCCAAAGGTCGAAACAGTGACTCGTGGCACGTCGTACAAGTTCGCTCTACTGAACTAGTCTATAATCAGGTCACTGTGGGAGATTTCGCATAACTCTTCCTTGGAGAATCCAATTTGGATCAGATAGGTGGCATTGGAAATATGACAAAGAGGGCTACTGCAGGTCACAATTTCATAATTGGATGATTTGAATGTACAGAGATACATCAGAGGCAATATCGAGCTCCTACAAAGTTAAAAAAGGTGTGTAGATTCTTTTAAATTTTTGCTTAAGATTGGTTTGAAATTTATTTTGAAGGAATTCAAAGGGCATAGTAGAGCATTATTATCGGTAACTAATGCCCCAAGGAAAGAAAATGAAAACACCTAGTAAGGAACCTGAAAGCTCTAGCATGACTCATGAAGAAGAGGAAGAAATCCAACATGATATATCAAAATTACAAGACCAAGTGAAACAACTGTCCCTTGCACAAAAAGGAACATAATCTAAGACGGATGGTTTAAAGAAAGATGTAGAAGCTAAGATGGATGGTTTAAAGAATGGTATAGAAGCTAAGATGGACTGTTTAAATAAAGATGATTGACGTGGAAGTTAAGATGGATGATTTGAAGATAGATTTGAAGACAAACATGGAAGATTTGAAGACAGACATGGAAGATTTGAAGATAGATTTGAAGACAGATTTAACAAAGTTTCTACAAGAAATTCTTACTAATGGTGAAAGGGTAGTAAAGGAAACTCATGATGAGAACAAAAGAAATGTTAATCATGATTTCATAGACTCTAATGTTGGATCAAAGACCCACCATATTCCAAAAATCGATATGAGGAAGTTTGATGACAAGGATCCCGCAACATGGATATTACAGATGGAGCAATTTTTCGATCTCAATAATGTGAAAAAAACACAAAAGGTACGTATTGCAACTTTATATTTGGAACCAAATCAGTTTTGTATGGTATCAATGGCTTTGCTCTCGTAAACAATTTATCACTTGGGCAATTTTTACGGAAGAATTGATAGCACATTATGAGGATACAAAAAGCAACACTTTCTTTAGCCAATTGATAAGTCTCAAACAAAAGGGTTCAATAATGGAGCACATTGAGGAGTTCCAAAAATTGAAAATAAGGGTAAAAAATATTCCAGAGCATAGGATTGATGTGTTCATAGGGTCTTTAAAGGATAATATCCAACATGATGTTTGCCTTTGGGAACCTGATTCATTAAAGAAGGCATTCAGGTTAGCAAGAAAAATGGAAAGCAAAATTATGGCAACCGGGAAGCATACCACTCACAACTATAAAGATGGAAGTGTTGTTGCCCCTAGTCTTCCACAACCTATAAGGTTGACAACACAACAATTGGAAGAAAAAAGAGCAAAAGGGCTTTGTTACAATTGTTATAGCAAATACACTAAAGGTCATAAGTGTGCTGAGAAGAAATTATTCTACATAGATTGTGAAGAGGAAGAAGAAAAGGAGCAAGAAGGGTCAAAAGAAGAGGATATACTCCAAGAAGAAACCCTAGATAAAGAAGAAATGAATCCGACCATATCTTGTAATGCATTGGTGGGAATTACCACTCCTCAAACCATTAAGACAGAAGGACAAATCAAGAAGAAAAAGGTAATTGTGTTGATTGATTCAGGAAGTACCCATAATTTTATTCATTGTAAGGTAGCAAAAGAATTGAATTGCTTCTTATATCTAGCACCAGAGTGTCAAGTGATGGTTGCAAATGGAGGAACAATAAATTGCTCTGGAAAGTTCCATAATATCAAGCTATCCATGGGAGAATATGTATTGACTAGTCCAATGCTTTCCATTCCAATGGCAGGTGCGGATGTTGTACTAGGAGTCCCATGGATACAATCCTTGGGTACAATAGCTTTTAAGTTTCAAGAACTTTTCATCAAATTTTCCATGGAAGGAAAGGAAGTTGAATTAAGGGGTATTGTAAGGAAACCAGGAAAGATAATCAGCTCTAATGGTATGACAAAGCTTCTAAAAAGGGAACAAAGAGGTGTAATTCCACAATTATGTTCACTAGATGTTTCCACATTGGAATCATCTATTTCTCTAGATCTAAAAAAAGTCTTGGACAATCATTCCAAGGTATTTGAGACTCGCAAAGGTCTCCCACCTATGTGTGATCATGATCATGTTATTCATCTAATTCGAGGAAGTGTTCCTCCAAACATCAGGCCGTACAGATATCCCTATGCCCAAAAGAGTGAAATTGAACGTATGGTTGGAGAAATGCTAGAGGCTGGTATAATTCAACCGAGTCAAAGTTCTTTCTCTACTCCATTAGTATTGGTGCACAAGAAGGATGGATCATGGCGCATGTGTCCAGATTATAGGGAGCTCAACAAGCTCACTATTAAAGATAAGTTTCCCATTCCTGTCATTGATGAATTACTAGATGAATTGCATGGATCAATTTACTTCACCAAGTTGGATCTTCGTTCAGGATATCATCAAATCAGAATGAAGATTTAAGACATTCTGAAAATAACATTTAGAACTCATGAGGGTCATTATGAATTTTTGATCATGCCTTTTGGCCTTACCAATGCACCTTCAACATTTCAAGGTTTGATGAATTCAATTTTCAAACCATTCCTTAGAAAATTTGTGTTAGTATTTTTTTATGATATACTAATCTACAACAAGTCTTGGAAGGATCATGTTGAACATGTTGATAGGGTGCTACAACTATTGGAGGAAAAACAATTATATGCAAAAAGATCCAAATGTTTCTTTGGAGTCCAAGAGGTGGAATATCTGGGTCATATTGTATCTCATTAAGGGGTTAAGGTAGACCCTAGCAAAATTAAAGCCATTACGGAATGGAAAATCCCCACATCCATAAAGCATCTGCGAGGATTTCTCGGGTTGACAAGGTATTAACACAAGTTTGTTAATAATTATGGGAGAATAGCAGCACCTCTAACAACATTATTGAAGAAAGATGCATTTTCATGGACTCCGGAAGCAACAAAGGCCTTCGAACATCTTAAAGAGGCAATGTGCCAAGCACTGGTCTTAACTACACCGAACTTCATAAAAACCTTTATTGTGGAATGTGATGCTTCAGGAAATGGAATTGGTGCTGTTCTAATGCAAGATGAAAGTCCCATTGCTTTTGAAAGTCGTCCAAGCAAGGGAAAGTTTTTACACAAAGCTATTGATCAGAAGGAAATGTTGGCAATACTCCATGCACTTAAGAAATGGCGACCCTACCTAACGGGAAGACACTTCAAGGTGAAAATGGATCATGATAGCCTTAAATACTTTTTAGAACAAAGATTATCCTCTGAAGAGCAACAAAAGTGGGTCACAAAGATGTTGGGTTATGACTTTGAAATCATCTACAAAAAAGGGAAGCAAAATGTGGTGGTAGATGCACTCTCAAGAAAGGATGAGGATGTGGAAGCATTGTTATGTGCCATTTCTATTATCCAACTAGATTGGATAAACGAAGCAAGGGAGGAATGGAAGAATGACGAAGAAGTATGGGCACTTATTCGAAAGTTACAACAAGATTCCAGTACGTCTGATACATTTAGCTGGAAAAATGATTCGTTATGGTACAAATATCTCTTATACCTCTGTAAGAATTCCCAGCTAAAACAAAAGGTTCTTATGGAATTGCACACTTCTCCCTTAGGAGGGCACTCACGATTTTTAAAAACTTAGCACAGGATTAAGAAGAAATTTTCTTGGGATGGCCTTAAATCAGATATTCAAAAGTTTGTGGCGGAATGTTTGGTTTGCCAAAAAAATAAAGTTGAAACAATTAAGACACCGGGTCTATTACAACCTTTATCCATTCCAAGCCAACGTTGGGAGGCGGTTTCATTGGATTTTATCACAGGGTTACCCAAGTCTAAGGGAAAGAGTCTCATCATGGTGGTAGTTGACAGACTTAACAAGTATGCACACTTTTGTGCATTATCACATCCATTTAAATTCGATATAGTTTCTACTGCATTTATGGAAACAATTCAAAGGCTACATGGAAATCCAAAGATTATTATAAGTGACAGAGATCCCATTTTCACTGGAAATTTTTGGATAGAATTATTTCGTTGTCTTGTTACTTAGTTAGCTCATAGCTCATCTTATCATCCTCAATCTGATGGGAAAACTAAGATAGTAAAAAAAAATTTGGAAGGATATCTTCATTGCTTTGTATCTAATAAACAGACACAATGGGTCAAATGGTTGCCTCTGGCTGAATGGTGGTATAACACTTCCTTCCATACAACAACAAAAATGACCCCATTTATGGCACTTTATGGGCATCAGTCACCATCCATCACATCATATTTAAGAGAAAATTCTAAGGTTCACGCAGTGGAACATCACATCGAGCATCAACAACAAGTCCTCCAACTCTTAAAGGATAACCTCGTGTTGGCACAGAATAGAATGAAACAACAGGCAGATCAACATCGCAACGAAAGAAGTTTTGATGTAGGTGATTGGGTATTCCTATGGCTACAACCATATAAGCAAATGTCCCTCAAGCAAGCTAAGAAGGATAATCAATTATCACCAAAGTATTATGGTCAATACAAGGTGTTGCAAAAGATTGGTACTATAGCATACAAATTGGAGCTTCCTGTTGTTTCTCGATTGCACCCAGTTTTCCATGCTTCATGTTTAAAGAAGGTTATAGGTGAAAATCTCCCAGTTCAAACAATATTGCCAGAACTTGACGAGGAAGGAAAAATATATTGGAATCAGAAGCAGTCATAGAAACAAGAACTCGACAGCTACGAAATCCATAAATTTCATAGTATCTTATCAAGTGGAAGAACTTATCCGCTGAAGATTCCACAAGGGAGGATGAGAATTTTATACATAAGTATCCATAACTACTCAAGCGTTGAGGAAAACACTTTTCTAAAGGAGAGGGGCATGTTGGGTCCCTATAATACTAGTGATTACCCCATTACTATTGTAATTTTACCCCTTATTAATATTGTTGTGCCCCTATTATCCCCATATTGTTATTATTGTGCCCCATAGAATCCCTCTATTGTTATTTTTGTGGCTTTATATTATTATTGTTAGGTCGGCTGGGTTATATTGTGACTCCTTAGACTCCTATATATAGAAAGGAGGTTTTGTCATTTGTATCATCCAAGAATTGTTCATTTATGTAATGTAAAGGAGGTTGCCCCCTCGAAGAGGCTAAATTTTAAGGCGTTGATCTATATTTTCTATCTTTTTCTTGAGCTGGTTTCATAACAATCGATCTATTCTTGAAGTAAATTTTGTCTCAAGCTAACGCTTTCATTCCATGAGTGTCCTCTCTGTCTCCAGGTACAAGAGTTGTTCAGAAAATCTCCAACAGTTATATGTAACATGGCTTCTAAGAGAGCTCCATCAAAGGATACTCATGAGTGTAGCAGTAGGGAATCAGTTGAGACATGTCAATGAATTTTCCAATCTATGCATACACTCAGCTATTCATTGAGAAGGGCATGAAGTTAACATGGCAAGAAATCAAGGATATCTTTGGAGGGGAATTCAAGGAATATCTAGAGGATCAACAAGTTTATGCCAATGTCCACCGTTAGGATTACATAAGGTTGCATGCAAGTACTCCGCCTTCTCTTGTGTGAAGATTATCCACTAGATTTTCTCACACACAGATCCAAAGACTATTACATTGAAAATTTCTAGTGGGACACAATTGGCTACCTTCAAGACAGACAACTATTATATGATGTATAACTTATACCAACCTATGAACTACATGGATTCACTTTTCTATGCCACACACAACTATGTGAACACCAGAGACATTACAAAGCGTTGGGTGAAAGATCCATCAGAGTTCAAAGTGATAGCCATTAATGTTTACAAGACTAAGTCACTCAGAAGGGCCTACCATCTCTTGATCATCCTTGGATGTCGACTGTACAATCAATAGAGCATGGAGAGATTTCCACAGAATTGCGTGTTTGTGTTGGACTAGTTGGTGAATGATGGAAGGCCATTCAACTCATTAGGTCAGTTGGATCTTCAGTTGAAATTCCATGTGAGTAATGCCCAAAATCTAGCTAAGGATGAGTAAGAAATATTCTACATGTCTATGTATTTACTTGATGTAATCTATTTCCCAACATCAGTTTCATGGCATGGGTTGGACATGGACATTGACAAAGACAATTGTCAATGTTTATTGTAGGTTGCTTTCCAATTGCGGCTAAAGAGGAGTTATCGTGAGGCTAGCTAACCATTTCATTATCCTAATGTACAAGTTGATCTTTGAGTAGGATCCACCTCACATGTCCAAAGAAGTGATGGAGGAAATACTTAACATTGTAGATTGGAATTCCTACACCACTGGCACCTTCATCAGGATGTTTGGCAGAGAGAAGCCTCTACATGTTCTACCAAGGTTTGCAACAAACAATTTGGTCATGCAAGAGGTCTCATGTCACATCTACGCAGGGTTATCAGAAGGGTTCAATACATGTAAGAAGGCACCATGGCTCACTCTTCCTTTCTAAATTGGATTGTACGATATTAAAAGCTTGAAGGATGTGGATGCAAAAGCTAAGGATATAGTGAAGTTCGAGCTCAACACCAAATACGACAATCCATATGACCCCCCAAGTATTTACAAGAACCACTATGCAGAGGTGTACTATCCATCGATCGTTAGGACACTTAAATGGGAAGTGGAGTACCCTTGGTGGTACTATTAAAACTCCTACAAGATCAATGCATATGTCAGTATATCCACCACATGGAAAGTGTCTTCGTAGGCAACAACAGTGCAGGAAGCAACAACAATAGTAGCAATAATCAACAAATTGGCATAAGACAAGGGTAAGAGGAATATTGTCGAGAACCGAGAGGCTGAGAGAAGCTACAAGTTCAAAGAAGATCCTAACACTAATAAAGGAACTTTGGCAATGAAGGAAAAGAGGGAGCGGTGGCTAAAGAGAGCAGTGCATAGGAACAGAGAAAAGAAAAGTTTGGAGGAATCATAAAGGAAGATGTAGGAAATAGAGAAGCAGCTGAAGGAATAATAGGAGCTAATAAAGAGAGAGATGGAAGAGAATAATAAAAAGGAACAAGAATAAGGGAAAGGCACGATGATAAAGAAAATTGTGCCCATATAGGTTGAGGAGTCAAAACAACCAGCAGACGAAGAAGAGGGTGAGTACATGTGGTATCGAGAAGTTGTTCAACATAGTGAGAAAATAATTGAAGTAATGAACATGAAGTTGGAATAGGAGCCATATGAAAAATATATCGACCTCATGCCGAGAAAACCTGACGTCGCCCCTAAGTCTCCACCACCTCCAGTATCATAACTAGTCCTGAACGAGCAAGGAGAGGTTGTTCTCCTTAATGATGATCTACTGATGGATGCGTACAATCTATCATTTGCTGAGTTGCAATAGAATATTGTACATGTGAAGAGAAATCCTTTCCTAGATGATCACTTACCTGCATTTATGGAGAAAAGAGTGATAATGTCATATGTTAGAAAGAATCCATCGTCATGATCGATGCCATGATGGCTTTTGCAAGAGCCATGTGCTCAAATGTCTAGTTCTTGTTACAAGAGAATGAACAGATGGAAAAGAACTTGCAAGTGGTTAGGAAGAATGCAGAACAATCCGCAGGATCCGCAATGTCAAAGGTTAGGAAAGTGACACATTCTAAAGTATCAACTCTTGAGGCCACCATACGAAAACTCTATGAAGGAGTTGTCACCATGCATAAGGCAGTTTGTCCATCTATATGGTTTTCAACAGTGGAGCAGAAAGGTTGTCCAAAATCTCAAGGACATACGTGCTGATATTAGCCATGTACAAGAATAGACAATGAGGTACAAGGGATTCCCACTTCACTTTATGAAGATGATGAAGCTGTAGGCCGAGCTAGATAAAGCAAGGATCTAGATGTTGATGTAGAACTATGAGTAGCTTCCCCCATTTGTTAGCAGTATACAAGCTTCATATGCATGATTGTATAAGAGTTTGGATATCATGGTGAGAATGCACATGATCTCGTCAATTGGTTCCCTCACCAAATCTAAGGAAAAGAGCCAAGTCCTGCTAAAGGTTGACATCTACATGGAGCAGCTAAGTTGAGAGGCCACCAACGATGACTTGGAGATGAGCACGGAAAACATGCAGAAGTACATTGGTGGTCTTGTTGTAGCTAATACCATGCTTCACATGCCTCAGGATTAGTTGGAAAATGGTCCCAAGACTATATACCCAGAAGCTATGGAGGCAAGAGTCCGTTACCAAAAAGACATCATCAAGAGGTTTGGTGATACCATAGAAAGTACCAAGCTCTCTATCAGTAAGTCGCCAAGGAGCATCAAGAGGAGGTTTCTGAGTTGGTCTTTGCCACTTCTAATTCATAGTGTTTTTTATTGTTAGGTTATCTCTAGCCTATTTTTTCTCACATGGTTACATGTGGAAAATGTATATCGTTTGTAACTATGTTATAAGTGAAATTCCTAATGTCATTAGTGGAATGTGAATAGTCACTATGTGATGTAATGAGTTATTTGTAAAGAAGTTGAAGAGTCATGAGGGTACTGGAAGAGTCACAAGGGGGAATGCCAAGGGTCATCCCACTCTTTCTCATAAATAAAACCTCATAATTCATAGACCAGGATTTTTGGGAGCCAAGATTTTGGCTAGGCTTAGGCTTAGAGAAGGCCTGGGAATATTGTGACGAGCCTTGGCTTCTCCACAATGTAGAGAAAGTCTTCTTTGCAGGAGCATGTGTTCTTGACTATAATGTTCCATTATTAAGGCTAGTGGTTGTTAATGGTGTATGTATGCATGCAACTTTCACTTATAATAATAATAACAGAGCCAACATGTGTTCATGCATATGTTGTTATTGTAGTTGGACTATTCTGGTTGCTTTAGAAATGTATGTTGTTTAACTTACATATTTTCTTATGAACTACTTTGTATATAATTTTATGAATCTTGTTGAATGTGTGTTGTTGGATTAGCCTGTCACTTTGGCTTGTGGACTATCCTCTTTCTATTTTGTGATGTCATTCCGCATGTGTGTTCCTTTCAACGTGCGTAGTATTATAGGCTTCTAAAGGACACACTTCCTTTTCCCCTCTACGTGCTAGAACCCCCATGCATATTACTTGACTCATTGCAAGGTCACACACTTGCTTTCGACCAAAGTAGTCATACTTATCTCTACGTTCTATCGTGATCAAGGCACTACATTACCACCCACTGATACAACTCCAACTCCAAACGGCCTAAGCTCTAGTTGTGACCTCTTACTCAGGAGATCCCCTTGAATGTTGGTGGGTCCAACACTCTCAACATTTCTAGTGCTAGAAGCAGGGTTAGATGACAAGCTAAGCACTCAAAGTTTGTTTTGAATCTCTGCACATCATTCATGACTTACATCACAATCTCAACCCTGAAATGTTTTTCTCACACTTTTGATTTTGACGTATCGGTGTATATTATAGATGAATTATCATGACTTAAATATGATGGTGAAAATGGAACATCCCTATTGATTCACGAAATTTCCTTTCTGGGTTTTTTTGACAAGAATGAAGTCCCCTCGGACAAAATTCCCTGTGATTTGTTCGCTTACATGTTTAAAGGGTGCATTAAGCAATGGTGTCACACATTGTTTGCGGCCTCTATACATTCTTTCAACCACATGTTCAGAGAATTAGGCCATGCTTTCTTATTTTATGATCGTAAAGCACTTAATTGAAAACTTTTAAAATTACGAAAAGAACCTAGCAAATATATTGCGTACTTTTATGATCGTTTCTGTCATCATTGTTTTCAATTTCCAGAAGATGAAGTTGACTGTAAATTTCTAACTGAAAGATTTCATTATCTTTTCACATCTCAGAAAATCCATAAGAGTTAAAATATTTTGAACCCCTCCCAACATACCTCGGTGTTAGATCTTCTAAATATGAGGCAGACAAGGTTGTTATCACAAGTGACTCATCATCCCCTTCTCATCAAAAAGATCTAGCTCCGCAAGATGAGGTGGGAGAAGCTGTGAACCTACTTGTTGAACTGTCACCATCTCCTCCTACCCCACCTACTCTATGTTTCTATGTAGATTTGGACTACAAGCCTGATGGTTGTCACACGGTCTCATTTTCTCAGGCTCCATCCTCTAGTTCCTTTAATCCTCCATATTTTTTTGTGTTGTATTCATCCGTTCTGGAGTCCGCATGTGTTGTTCATGATGATCAAGTTGTCGATGGAGTTGGTAGTGGGCAGCCAACCTACTCTATCATTTTTTATGAGTATGTGTGGGCATAAGAACAAGAAGTTGTGTAGAAGGATGACCTCCTTACGTTTGCACCTCATCCACTTTATCCTAACATCTTTTTCAATTCTTCCATATTTTTTTTTCTTGTGAAAAAAATTCCCTAGATGTTTCCACTTCCGATCATTCATAGAATGCATAGGCTGTTAGTCTGTCATTTAATTGCGGACAGGAAAAATATTTCTTCACGAATCCACTTGATCTCTCATACTTCATTTCTAAAAAATAAAAGGGTCAAATATTTTTTTTTCCATCACCTCCTCTGTATGATCATCCATATCATGAGGATGCCAATATCCATCTTGAATTTTCTGATCGTGGCTATCGGGATCTTTTCACTCATTCATTTTATCATGATTTTGATTGGCCTATTTTTGATCTTTCTAGGGAACTGGTGATGATATATCTTTTTATGAAGTGGAAACCCCTCAAGCTATTGAGGCACTTTAGTCCAAGATGATGGTTATGTCAGGTTCTCATAGCCTTGAGGTTAGTTCCACTTTTGATCTGAAATTGGTTGAATCTCCCCAGGTTGCTCATCACTCTCCTGTTCATATTAGAAATTAATTGAGTTTACAATTTTCACATCCTCCACCATAATGACACGATCCTCTCACTCATGTATTGAAGGAGTCATACCCAACAAGCACGATTGCGAAACAAAATTTTTCTTCTTTCTTCATTTTTCCTCATTTTCCATGTTCTAAAGTCTGTACATGCTTGTCATCCATGTTCAATGTGACACAACACAATGATACATCTAAAGAGTGACATTCATATGATTTCAATCATTTCTTTTCTGTGGACCCATTCAAACTTTGAATGTTCTAGTTTGCACTACTTTATCTTTCTATTTTTATTGGTTTTCTCAAATATCTTGCTTGTTAGTCATGCCATCACTTACCTCGATCAACCAATGTGCCAGTGGTTGCATTGGAAATATCACCTCACATGCGTTGGCCCATGCTCTGCTTAACTTAGGAGTAGGAGTAGTGTTTTTTTGTTTCTTTTGTTTACTTGGTTTTCTTTTCATCTTACTTCTTTCCTTTGATTTTTATCTCTTTATGCACCCATAGGATTACTTTTCCCATAAAAAAGTTTTTGGATTCTTGAGGAAGTAGGGTGAAATCGAAGAGTACTTGTACAACTATCAACATTTGGTTATTTTTTGGTTCCCTCTCTTTATAAATATCTTTAGTTTCTTCTAGTCAATGATACCCTGATAAAGAATACATTCCTTTCAAAGTGAGTCTTAGTGAAATCACAATGCTTTCACTTTAACTAGTACTGCTTACTCTAATCAATTTTCTATATTCAGTTAACCATTGTCAACTCAGTATAGTAGAGTAAGGTGAAGTGGGGAACCTTAACAAGTATGTCATAGGTAGAGATAAACATCCTTCTCTGAAGGGACAACATCTTCTACTCTCAATAAGTTGGGATCCCTCTTCCGCCTCATGAAATAAATAAGTGCCTATGTACAATTCTTTGAAAAATGAAAAATGAAATAAATAATTAAATAAAGGTGAAAGAAGAGAAAGTCTTCCTGCACAGAGAGATGAAGCAATTAAATTTTTCGGGGTACTGTCCAGGCTCCCTAGTACCAGAGAAATTATTATGTTCCTAAAGTGACTCCACCAGGGTATTGTTAAGGCCCGTTGGCAATGGAGCAACAATAGAGATGAAAGTAAAACTATGAGAGTCTATAATACTTCTACATCAATATATCCCTCATCCCCAATCGAAACAAATCAATTGACTTGGCTTGATATGTGTGCTATTGATAAAGAGAATGGTAAGGACTAAATATTTAACTCAATCTAGTGAAGAATTCATGACAATCAAAGAATTGAATAATACTTCTGGACTAGTTAGAATTTTTTCCATGAGAAAATGTACATATAGAAAACTAGAGTTCTATTGATGTGTCATCAATGTTTTAGTAGCTACAACCACCCTCCAAAATTTTGCCTATATTGACCCAGGTACTTGTGCCTTGATTTAGATTTACCTTTTCCTTTATGGCTTGTGTTATCTCACTTGGTTTACTGTCTAATCCACAAGTCGATCTCTTGACTTGGTTTGAACTTGATTCCAGGCTTGCCTTAGTGAATTGTGTAATCCTTAAGGGCAAAATCCTTTCTCTCATGAATTTCATAGTCTAAGCCAGAAGTGAGCCTTCAGCTCTAGAACTGCACAATTCCAACTGACAGCCTACATTCAACTGGGAAACTACACAGAGCATGAGAGGTAGTGAGGGACACTCAACCCTAAAATTGCGGAAAAGATTTTCCCTCAGCTGTTGCCCGATGTAGGAGCCACTGAATTTCCTAGTTCTTCCTAGAACTGCGTGATATCTCCAATAAATGCATTGAAATTTTTTCCTAGAAAATAAAAAAGAGAAAATGTATCCCTAGAAAATAGTGATCTATTCTTAGTAACTTGAAGGTGGCACTTGAGTTATTTTGGAAACTTCTGCCAAGTGTCACTTTTCCCTAGATTTTTGGCCTTCACATCATAAACCCTAAATTAACCAAACTATTAAATAGACACTACAAGAACTCATTTTTACATTCAATCTTGGATATATGGCATTCTTGAGGAGATCTATGAACCTTCGCTATGATAGTCGTAGATTTTTGAGTAAGTCCTACTTTTGTAGTCTTTTTCTACATTTTCTGTCGCTTTTATTTGTTTGGCTTGTGAGAGGGTTTTTTTACCCATTTAATTGAATTACCGTTGGATTTTTGATTTGTTTTATCTTGTAGAAGTGTTGTTTAAAGTTTTGAATTCCCTTCCTCAAGTGTTTCATGCATCACCCAGTTTTCGTACTAACTGTCGCCACTGCAGCGACTCTCTCCTCACACTTCATTGTTCTTATGTTTGATTGATTCCTGCACTCATTTTATTTACATGAATCATCATTCAATCAGATCTGCACCCATCATCATTCCTTCCTTCATATCTTCTAATTCTCATGCTCCAATTTAGCAGATCAAGGCTTCCTTGGCCTGGATCTTGTTCATCCCCACTGTACACTTTGCATTTCTAGATCTTAAGGCTCTGCCTTAGCTCCAGGAATTACGTAGAGGCTGCCAAGGCTTGGCTCCAACTACGTATTGCATAGTTCCAGCAGCCAATCCTAAGCCTTGGCCACTTGGATTGCGCAATGCAGAGTCCCACTTGGCCTAACTAAGACTAAATTGCGAATTGTGCAATTTGAGTTAGCAAGACATCCCCACTGGAAGCTGGGATTACACAATGTGCAAAACCAACTAGCAATCAATCAACTTTGAGAGCCAAAATTGTGCAATTATTCTCAACAGGTTCGAATTTTGTTGTTTTGTCTATTGTTGAAGTGTTTTTGGTTTCAAACTAACACTTGCATGCGACGAGTGTCCTCTTTGTTTCCAAGTAGAGCAGTTGTTGAGCAACTCTTCAGCAATTACAGGTAACGTGGCTTCCAATAGATTTGTATCAAAGGATATTTTCGAGAGTAGCACTAGGGAAGAAGTTGAGCAGGTGTTAGTGACTTTTTCTATCTATGAGGAAACTTAGTTTTACATTAAGAAGGAAATGAAGTTAAAATGGCAGGAAATTAAGGATATCTTTATAGGGGACTTCAAGGAAGATCTAGAGGATTGGCATGTTTATGCTAATGCCCATTGGTCAGGATTACATAAGGTTGAACGCCGGTACCCCACCTTCCCATGTGCGGACATCATCCTTTGGATAGTCTCACACAACTGTTGAGAGAGTATTACATTTAGAATTTCTACTGTGACACAAAGTTATACCTTCAATACAGAGAACTATCATCACATGTATCACTTACCTTAGCAGTGAACTGCATGGATGGACTTTTCTTTGCCACCCACAGCTACGTGAACACCATAGACATTATAAAACAATTAGTGGAAGAGCCGTCGAAGTTCAGAGTGACACCCAATCATGTTTACAACAATAAGTCACTTAGAAAGGCCTACCAGCTCTTGATCATCCTTACATGGTGATTGTACAATGAAGAAAGCACAGAGACATTTCCGCAAAATTGGGTGGTTGTGTTGGACTAGTTGGTGAATAATGGAAGGCCATTCAACCGGTTAGATTTCTTGGCTCTTCAGTTGAAATTCCATGTATCTAACACCCATATTCCACCCAAGGAAGAGAAAGAGAGATTCTAGATGTCTAAATATTTACTTGATTCAATCTATGCCCAACATCGGTTTCGTAGCATGGATTGGACATGGAGACTATCAGAGACTGCCGTCAACATTGAATTCAAGTTACTTTTCGATTGCAACAACCAAGGATTTATGGTGCGGCTGACTAACCATTTCATTATCCAGGTGTACAAATTGATCTTTGAGAAGGATCCACCTTTCATATCTCAAGAAGTGATGGAGGCAATACTTAACATTTCATATTGGTATGCATCACCATGTGGCACCTTCATTAGGATGTTTTATGGAGATAAGCTTCTACATGTTCTACCAAGGTTTTCCACGTACAAGTTGGTCATGCAAGAGTTATCATATAACATCTCCACCATGTTATAACCAATGCTGCATAGAAGGAATAAGGCACCATGGCCCTCTCTTCCGTTGCGGATTGGATTGTATGAGATTAAGAGTTTGAAGCATGGGTATGGCAGAGTTAAGGATGTAGTGAAGTTCGAGTTCGGCATCAGAGACTACAATATGTATGACCCCCACAGTGTTGGCAAGAACCATTGTGCAAACGTGTACTACCCATGGATCCATTGGACATTTCATTGGGAGGAGGAGGACCCTTCGAGGTACTATTACAACTCCCCCAATCTCGATGAATGGGTGAGTATAGCCACAACATGGAAAGTGATTTTGAAGGAAACAACAATGCTGGAAGAAACAACAACAAAAATAAGCAGTAAACTAGCACAAGAGAAGGGTAGGAGGAATATTTTAGAGAACACATAGGCTGAGAAAAGCTACAAGATCAAAGAATATCCTATAGCCGAGAAAGAATCTTTGGTAGTGGAGATAAAGAGGGAGCAGTGACTAAAGAGAGAAGAGTGTAGGAAGAGAGAAAAGAAAATGTTGGAAAAATAAGAAAGGAGGTTGCAGGAAACATAGAAGAAGTTGAAGGAATAACAAGAGCTAAGAAGGAGAGATAGGGAAGAGAAGTAGGAACATGAATAAGAAGAAGGGAAAAAAACTACACCCATACAAGTTGAGGAGTCTGAACAGCTAGTAGATGAAAAGAGGGTGAGAAGATCAGGATGAGGAACTTGTTGAGTAGATTGACCAAATAATTGAAGTAACAGAAATGTAATTGATACAGGAGCCACAGGACTAAGATACTGACCTTGTGCCCAGAGAACCTGAGGTCACCCCCTAGTCTCCACCACCTCTAGTATCAGAACTAGTCCCGAGCGAGAAAGGAGAGGTTGTTCTCCTTGACAGTGATCTGGTGATCAATGTGTATAATCTATCATTTGAAGAGTTGGAGCAGAAGATTGAATAGACACAGAGAAAAAATTTCCCAGATGATCACGCATCACCTACATTTACAAAGGAAAGGATAATAATGTCAAATGTGAGAAAGCATCCAATTTCCATAGTCGATGCCATGATGGATTATGTAGGATACACGAGTTCAAATGTGATGAGAATGAACAGCTGGAAAAGAAATTACAAGCGATCACGGAGGAGGAAGAACAATTCATAGGATCCGTAATGGCAGAGATGAGAAAATCGATACTTTCTGAAGTATCAACTCTTGAGGCCACCATGCAGAACCTCTGTGACGGATTTGTCACTATGAATAAGGAAGTTTTCCATATATATTGTTTCCAGTAGTAGATCAGAAAGTTTTTCCAAACTCTCAAGGACATACATGCTACTATCACCCATGTGAGAGAATGGAAGATGAGGTACAAATGAGGCCCACTTCACTTTCCAAATATGATGAAGCCGCAGGCAGAGCTAGACAAAGCAAGGATACAGAAGTTGATCTACAACTATGAGTAGTTCGCCCTGTTCATTAGCAGTATATTGGATTCATATGCATGGTTGTATAAGAGTTTGGATGTCATGGTGAGAATTCAAATTATCCCATCAATCAGTTCCCTCACCAAAGCTACGGAAAATAAGTAAGTTTGATAAGAGGTCGATAGGTACATGGAGCACCTAAGGAGAGAGGCCACCAGCAATGACTGGGAGTTGAGAACTTGTAGAAGTATATTGGTGGTAATATTGTAGTCAATACCATGTTGGACATGCTTAAGGATTAGTTAGATAAGGGTTCCAAGACCATATATCCAAAATCTATGGAGGCAAGAGTCTACTATCAGAAAGACATCATCAAGCATTTTTGGGATATCGTAGCATAGTACCAAGCTTGGTATCAGTACGTCACAGAGGAGCATCAAGTGGAGGTTGCCGAGTTGGTCTTTCCCCAAAATTTAGAGTCATTGTTTTTCGTCTTGTTAGGTTGTCTCTAGCCTATTTTTTCTCACATGGGTACTTGTGGAAAATGTATAATATTTGTAAATATGTTGTAAGTGAAATTCCAAGTGTCATTAGTGGAATGTGAATGGTCACTATGTGATGGAATGAGTTATTTTTAAAGAAGTTGAAGAGTCATGAGGGTAGTCAAAGATTCAGAAGGGGTAATGTCAAGGTTCACCCCACGCTTTGTTATAAATAGAACCTCATAACTCATAGAACAAGATTTTTCAAAGCCAATGTTTTTGTTAGGCTTAGGCTTAGAGAAGGCGTAGGAGTATTGTGATGAGCCTTGGCTTCTCCATAACATAGATCAAGTATATTTCTTTGGAGGAGGAGGATGTGTTCTTGAATATAATGTTCCACTATTTGGGCTAGTGGTTGTCAATGGTGTACATATGGGTAGAAATTTCACTTATAATAATAACATAGCCATCATGCTTACATGCATATGTTGTTATCATAGTTGGACTATTTTGGTTGCTTTAGAAATATATGTTGTTTAACTTATGCATTTTCTTAGGAACTACTTTGTATGAAACTGTATAAATATTGTTGAATGTGTGCTGTTGGATTAAGCCATCACTTTGGCTTGTGGACAATTCCATTTTCCAGCTTGTGATGTCATTATTCTCATGTGTTTCTTTCAAGTTTCTTATTATTACAAACTTCTAAGGGCACATTTCCTTTTCCCCTCCATATGTTATAACCCTTGTGCATCTCACTTGAATAATTGCAAGGTTACACACTTTCTTCTGACCATAGTCATCATAAATATCTCTACTCATTATTGTGATCAAGGCACTACATTACCATCCACTGCTAGAACTCCTACTCCAAACGGTCTGAGGTATAATTGGGACTTCTTATCGAGGAGATCCCCTTGAATGCTGGTGGGTCCAACACAATCAACAAGGCTCTATTTTCTTCATTTCCCATTATTTTCCTTCATTTTACTTCTCACATGCAACGTGTGACCTTTCACCTTACCTTTCTCCTAATTTCCATTATTTTCATAAATAAAATGAAGATAAATGCCTCATGCCTTTCCAAATACTTTACCATTTCATTTTTCATTTTCCTTATCCATTAATAAACCAAAGTGACATCCCACTAGGATGTTTATGCCCACTATTCAACTAGGAATACATGTCCCACAACCTTGGTCTTATTTTTTCTTTTATTAACTTTTACATGCAATATTGACCATAGTTGTTACAAAACCCTTCCCCTTGGGGAAACACTGTCCTTGGTGTTCAATGACACCTATAACCAACAAGACCGTTGAAAACAAAACATACTACCCATGGAGTTTGATAACATAACTCATAGTAGTATTTACAATGACCATCTACTAAAACATGGAAATCATACCGTTTACTGGAGATTTATAACACAACTCATTACAATATTTAGAATAATAACCACATATACACACATACACATTTTCTTCACCAAAAAAATAATCATACTATCTATGGAGCTTTATAAATCCATCTCGATACAATATTTATAATAATACAAACATATAAACATATGCATATTTTCTCAACCAACAAATAAAAGGATGCAATGCATGTATCCATGACAAGGGGATCCTGAGGTTCACATCTCAACCCTTAAAGTAATACTAGGATTCACCTCCTTCCCAGGAAGTCTAGAATCCACTGCAAGGACAAATATAGATCCAATGTGCATCACTATAATCCTGCACCACTTGTGCACTTAGTGAAAAATTACTAGATCATTATTATAGGTCACACTCAAAATGTGAATTTGATTCCATATGGAAATTTTTATGACCAAAACAAACATATCCTTAGCCTTCACTTCTCTGCTACATAGTCCCTCGGGTAATCTAGTCATCCCATTCCATGCAGTCACACACCTTCCAAGTTCCACTGACACCCCCATCTCGGGAACTCCATCCCTAGGAAAGGTTGCCTCGGATTGAAAGGTCCAAAAACCAAGTCATATCGTTGCCTTAAAATCATCATACCGGTCATATCATACTCATGCCAATGAATGTACACTATTGGGGACCAGTGTCCCACAATGGCCCTACTCTTGAATGCTTTACCAACATATTGCTCACTATTCCAATTCCTATTGTTATTGCTTCTAACATTTCTCGGTCGTTTCGACCACCAAACCGGGCATTTCATGCTTTCCTGTACCAAGCACATAATTTCCATTAGACTCAAAATAAATTGAAATAACTTCAAATCATACCTCATTGGTGGCCCATCAACAAGGTAAACTTGCAATTGTATTCGCTACCTATCATAACAAGTCAAACTAGCATCTTTGATGAAATCATCATGTATAAGCATATCACACCACCTGAGCTCAAAACACAACCATCATAGATTGAAATCATAAATCAAGTGTAACCATCATTAACCAGAATCATATATCACATATAATCATCATATACTAGAATCATAAATCACATGAATAACAAAACTGAAATAAAATATTGATACTTTTCCTTTAATCAATCCTTAGCTTCAACCTTTTTTCCTTATTCCGTAAGCACACTCGATTGGTTAAACAACTGGAAAAACACCCAATGCCTTCTCCTCAACCAGGTGCAAATACACATAGTATGCATTGCATGCATACAACCACACACGACATACAATAACATGCAATACATGCCCCTACACCTAAGATACCACACATATGCCTACACCCAGTGTACAACAAAACACAATACATACTCCTACATCTAATGTACACAAAAACACAATACACATACCTACTCCCAATGTACAAAAAAACATAAATATGTACATAGAGTATAACACAATGAATACATATGCAATGATACCATGACTACACAATGCACATACATAGTACCGCATGCCTTCAACACAACATGTATAACATACGCACAATACCACATATAAACTAGTACCATATGTACATCATGTACACAATACCACTTGTAGACAACACCACCTACACAACATGTGTATAACATGACATCTACACGGCACCACCTGCACAACGTGTAGACAATGCCACATGTACACTAAACCACCTATACAACATGTACATAATACCACATTAACACAGTACCACACGTACAACATGTACATGGCACCACATGTAGGCAACATCACTTGCATGACATGTACACAACACCGCCTGCGCAATAACATATGTACAACATGTACACAACACCTCATGCACAATGCACCACATGTACAATCATGTACACAACTCCACATGTATATAGTACAACTTTTAAAACATGCACACAACACCATATGTACATAGCACTACATATAAAACATATACATAGTATCATATCTACACAACACTACATATCCAACATGCGCACAACATCATATGCACACAACATTATGTATGATATGCACACCACACTCCATATCCAACATGTACATGCACTGTATGATGTGTATGCTACACTACATATCCAAGATGTACATAGAACAATCTATATTGAGTACTGCATATGAAATATGCACAAAACACCATAGGTACAATCACTGAATATAAATTATGCACAACATATACACAACAATACCACTATGCATCCAAGACGACACTACCTCTACCAAGAAACCTTGCTTCCAATGTCTCTCTACCATACGTGCTTATCCTAGCATGCTGCAGATCACATTGTTTTCATTCCGTTGATGTATATTTCAACATTAGCTTGTCCATAACATTAACATAGACATAATATAATCACATATATCAATTCGTATCCACATGACACTAAACTAAGAGATCTATAAGGCTACTCTTCCCACTTTATTTCTCATGAACCAGGAATTGCTTCATGTCGCTCATCTGCATAAGGAATCATTCCTCCACAAGAATAATTTGTGATGATATATACATATAAAAATCAACATAAAACAATCATGATCCCATCAGAAAATTACATACATAGATACATACATATATACATGGATATATATAAACATTAGCATAAACATCATCAAAACATAATTAACAAATATCATAAGGTCAAGGTTATGAGAACTCCCTTTATCCATTCACAACATGCACAACATTAATAAAAAACATTCCCAACATAGCAAAGGAATCAGATGCCTCACATCCATTCACTTTCACTTTCTTGTTATCTTTTTCATGATTGTCCTACCACCATCCATTTACACCCAACCAACTTATCCGACCATCATAATCTTACCTTTAGTAGCCCTTACACATGCACCAACTTCATCTCAGCCTTTCATTCCCTGTTGGGTTCTAAAAAACCTCCCCTGAGTTCCATTATCTTTCTTCTTTCCGAACCAATTGCCAAGGCCCTCAAACATAAAAGGCAAGAACAAGAACCAAATAAGAAGAAAGTCATGAAAACCAATAACAATATGACACTCCAAACAAAGTGTTATGATCATGCACTAGACATAATGAAACTGAAAATCAAGTGCAAAAAATTGACAAGGTACTGAAAGTGCAAGACTCTCAACAGACACCATGACTCAATCCCCATGGGTTTCCAATGCTTTCAATGGAAAGATCAACCTTAACCTTCTTCAAGATTAGATGAAAATTTCTTTGCCATGCAATTCTTTGTATCATACTGGCAGAACACATAATTTTCAGTGCATAAATAAATTTAACAATATATTAATTACCTCACCTTATTATGCCAGTCATTCTGCCTCGTAACTTAAGACACAGGTCAGCCACATGTTCCAAAGATCAAGAGAACATATCTACCAATCTCAAATCAACCTTTACCAAGACTAAAACTCATGTCATAATCTATAGTTAACTTCTAGTCATTATACATAATGCTACAATTGTCGCCTACCTACACTCAAGTACATATTAGAGATCTCAACACATATGTTTGAGTTAAACCATCTTAAAACAAGATCATTCCTTTGAGAAATATGTCATACACATAGTCATATTATGCAATTCATGAAACATTCAACCAACTTGCAAACATACCATGTTAAATAAATCAAGTAGATGACATAATCAAACATTTAAACATCAAATATATTACATAGTCAAAAACATACATTAATTTCATAAGCGTAACCATCTGCATAGGCCAATCCAATTTATCATGATACATATAATATCAAGATCTTGATGCAATATCCGTAATAATTAACTAACATATATCAAAAACAATTTAACATATAACATGGTCATCAACAAAATATAACATAATCATCATCTTAGCTATCATAAAACAACAATAGCAATGCATACAACCACAGGTTACTATCATTAATGACTATTTGACACATGTATATATTTTCACATTGATTAAATAAAATCTATCATGCATGTAACCATAATAATAATAGAATGGAAAGAATATAAGTAACTATAATGCTTATAATAACCATTAACCACATACTTGCATGCCCACCATAATAATATATATGATGATCTTCTCTTATGCTGATGTCCATGATTGCAACTTCCCTTTGATGATTGCATCTCCTACTCTATCTCAACCAAAACATTAGCATCATAATATACCAATATCATTAGGATGACCTCATTTCATATAATGACATTTTCCACAATGACCTTCACCATGAAAATGCATGCATAACAACATATAGACACTGACATGCATAACAAATGCATATACGACCATACACTCATGACGACACATCCCAAAACAACACCATCAACCTTCACATGGTCACATCAATACAACCATGATCAACACCATGAAAATGAAACAAGAACATGGACTACATGCATAAGGAACACATATGCAACCGACATGAATGCATGACCAACACACTACTCATCTAGTTTGAGGGGTGAAGCATGCTCAGATACCACTCTATAGTATCTAATTTCACCCAAAGAGAATAGAAACAACACATCCAAAAAGAGAATGGAACCCACTCTGATACCACTCTATGGTATCATATATCACACAAGGAGAACAAAATCTAAAAATCATCCAAAGAGAATGTAACTCACTTTGACACTACTTTGTGATATCAAATGTGAACCAAAGAGAGTGAAACCCACTCTCGTACCACTACGTAGTATCATATATGACCCAAAGAGAGTGCAACCTACTATGGTACCACTTTGTAATAACGACCTCCAAAATGTACCCACGTAACTGACAAACTAGGGTAAACATATGATGAGAAGTTAGTATGTGAGTTAAGGAAGTGGAACTTGTAGAGCACATCACACATACCTTCCACATCAGAAATATAACTCCCATGAGCCATCCCAACCACTCAGGTAACCATCCACTGAGACCAATTGAAGCATTACTGCATCACACCTGTGGACGCTCCCTTGATATGGACCAAGGTGCATCTAGGAGGCTCTAGATGCTCCCATAGTAAGGGAAAGGGAGCTTCTGAAGAGTTTTTTCCCAGTGTTGTGCCTGCATATTTGGGATTGGTTCCATTTTTTCAGTCCCAAAACCTAGGTCACTCCCAAAAACTCAATGACATGTTCAGAAATAAAATTTCATAGTGGAAAAAAGAACCATTTGAAAAAACATCAATAAGCACTAGATTGGACCCCTACTAGCCATTACAGGCATTTTTTCAAACATATCACAAATATGAAATCTACATGTCTTAGTAGCATAGTTGAGCATAGCGGTCTCATACTTATCTAATATTCGCTATGAGGCATTGTTTCATTATCACATTAGGTGCATTATCATTAATTAGGCCGTAGATACATTTTTCATTCATTTATAGGTAAAAACATAATGCAAGTCATACATGACCACTGTCATAACACATATTCATAACCATCATAATAACAACACAAATACCAATGAAAAAACAACCATATAATCCACATATGAACTAGTATAATACTCATGAATTAATAACGATAAATAACCTCATGTTTATGGTGGAATGGAAAACCAGGTTTGGGACTTCCACGAACCACCCAATGATATATTGGATGAACCACATATTTCTTTCACCCAATCACCCTCATGCCATATTCCAAGCATGATTGTGGGATCTCATAAAACAAATCAATCAAAATCATCCAGGGGTTCTAGAGGCCAAGCCACCTCAACCCTCAAACAGTGATTCCAACTCATGGTAAGACATCATGAGCCATCACCAAATTGGTCTCTACCCAAGTTTTCCTGGGGTCCACAATGTTTGTTCCAACCAAGGCTTCAGGACTAGTAACTCAACCCACCACTATTAGCAGGCTCTTGTACTAGTAACTCAACTCGCCAAGGGCTCTAGAGTGTTTGTCCAACCAAGGTTCCATGACTAGTAACTCAACCCAAGCTATTACATTTCTCTAGAGTGTTTGTCCAACCAAGACTCCAAGAACTAGTAACTCAACCCACAACTAAAGGAACATGAGAACCAACTAGAAAACAAAAGGAAAATGAACCCACAAAACCATGTCTATCCAGGAAATGGAAAGGCTAGGAAAATCCACTTTCAATAGATGAAATCCTCCATTCCAATGATAGATCATAACAAAGAAACCACATGCATACGCCATGCATGCCAAAACTAGTGAGGAAAACATACATGCATCTTTGTACCTGCAAGCAAAACACATTGTAGTTTTTGATCCCGATGTCCTCTTATGCTTTCCTTCTCTTCATTTTCCTTCTTGATCCAAGCATCCAAGTATGCCACACTCTCCAAGAGTGCTCCACGAAAACTCAAGTGTCCGAGAATATGTGAGTGAGAGAATAGAATGAGAGCTCCAAAATTGAACTGACAAAAGGATTGAGCCAAAATATTGCCAATTGATCCTCAAAAGCCTTTTTATCAATGAGGCCTCTATTTTATTCATTTCCATTATTTTACCTCATTTTACTCCTCACATGCTACCTGTGACCTTTAAACTTTATTTTATCCTAATTTCCATTATTTTCATAAATAAAATGTCAATAAATGCCTCATGTCTTTCCAAAGCCTTTACCATTTCCTTCTTCATTTTCCTTAATGATTAATAAACTGAAGTGACACCCCAATAGGATGTATTTTCCTACCATTTATCTTGGAATACATTTCCCATGACCATGGTATTATTTTTTCCTTTATTAACTTTTACATGGAACTTTGACCAGGCCTATTATAGGACCCTCCCCCTTAGGGGAACACCGTCTTCGGTGTTGAATGACACATATAACCAACAATACATCTTAAAAAAACATACTTCCCATGTATCTTTATAACATATATCGTTGCAGTATTTACAATGACCATCATAAACCATCATAAACCAGAATCATAGTCACATGTAATCACGATAGATTAGAATCATAAATCACATGCATAATAAGACTTAAATAAAATATTGATACTGATCCTTTAATCAATTCTTATCTTTGACCTATGTCCTTATTCTGTACACACACCAGATCAGTTGCCACACTAGAAAAGCACCTAGTTCCTTCTTCTCAACCATGTGCACATACACATAGTGTGCATCACACACATCCAACCACACACGCCATACAACAACATGCAATACATGCACCCACACTTGACATACCATGCATACACCTACACCAGGTGTACAATACAACACATAGGTACACCAAAACAAAATACAAAAAAATACACATAGTGTACAACAAAACACAAATATGTACACATAGTACAACAACATGAATACATATGTCATGATACCATGACTACACAATGCACATACATAGGACTGAATAGCCACAACACAATGTGTATGACATGCACACAATATCACATGTACACCAGTACCATATGTACAACATATACACAACACCACCTACAAAACATGTGCACAATATCACATGTACACAACATCACATGTACACAGCGCCACATGTACAGTGCGTACACATTTCCACATGTACACTGCACCACATGTACGTGTACACAATACCACATCTATACAGTACCCCATGCTTGACATGTACATGGAAACACATGTACAAAACATCACATGCATGATATGTACACATCCCCCCCATAAAAAACACATGTAAAAGATGTACATAGAACCACATGCACACAACACCACATGTATAACCATGCACACAACAATATATGTACGTAGTACAACTTGTAAAACATGCACACAATGTCATATGTAAATAGAACTGCATATAGATGTTGTGCGTAACATCATATGTACACAACATCGCATATCCAACATGTGCACAACAACATATACACACAATGTCGTATATCCATCATGCGCACAATACGATATGTACACAACACAACATATCCAACGTGTACATAATTCCATCTATACCGAACACTTCCTATGCAATATGTACAAAACGCCATGGGTACAATGACTCAATAGAAAATATGCTTAACATATAGACAACAATAGCACCGCACATCCAAGACTACACTGCCTCTACCAAGAAACCTTGCTTGCATTGTCTCTCCACCATCCATGCTTATCCTAGCATGCCATGGATCACACTATTTTCATTCCGCTCATGCATCTCTCATAATTAGCCTATCCATACCATAAAAATAGACATATTGTAATCACATAATATCAATTCATATCCACATGATACTAACCTAAGATATCTGTCAGGTTACTCTTCTCACTTGATTCCTCATGAACCACGAATCTGTTCATGCCAGTCACATGCATAAGCAAGCATTCCTCCATAAGAATGATTGTTGATGACCATGTGAGGAAACGGTATGCATATATATATATAAACATTAGCATAAACATGATCATAACATAATTACCAAATATCATAAGGTCTAGGTTAAGAGATCTCCCTTTATCCATGAATAACATGCACATCATTGAGAACAACCATTCCCAACATAGCCAAGGAATCAGACACCTCATATCTGTTCACTTTACCTTTCCTATTAGCTTTCTCATGATTTTCCTGCGACCATCCATATACACAAATGCAACCAACCAAATTAGTTGACTATGATACTCTTCCCTTTATCTTCCCTTAAACTTGCAATAACTTCCTTTGATTATTTTATTCCTTATTGGGTTCCACACAGCACACCCCGATTTCCATCAAACTTCTTCTTTCGCAACCAATTCCCAAGACACACAAAACATAGTAGGAAAGAAAAAGAAACAAACAAGAAGAAAATATTGAAAACCAATAACAATATGACACCACAAACAAAGTGGCATGATCATGCACTAGACATAATGAAACTACAAATCAAATGCAAGAAATTGACAAGGTACCAAAAGCACAATACCCTGATAAACACCATGACTCAATTCCCATCGGTTCCCGGTGCTTGCAAGAGGAAGCTCAACCTAAGCCTTCTTTAACATTCCATAGCAATTTCGTTGCCATGCAATTCTCTGTATCATACTGCCATAACACATAATTGTCAGTGCATAAATAAATGTAAAAATATACCAATTATCTTAGCTTGTTGTGCAAGTCATGCTACCTTGTAACTGAACACATAGGTCAACCACATGTTCCAAAGATGAAGAAAACATATCTACTAATTTCAAATCAACCTTTACCAAGACTAACAATCATGTCATAATCCATAGTCAACTAGTAGCCATTAGACCTAATGCTACAACTGGCGCATGCTTACACTCATGTAAATATTAGCTATCTCGACACATATGTGTGAGTAAAGCCATCCTAAAACAAGATCATTCCTTCCATCAATCTTACATAATGTTAAATGTAAGCATACCATCAAACATACGATGTTAAATAAATCATTTTTGTGACATAATCAAACACTCAAAAATTAAATAGATGACATGGTTGAACCCATACTTTAATGTCATAACCCTAACCATTTTCATAGGCCAACCAGATTTTTCATGATACATATAACATCAATATATTAATGAAATAACCCCAATCATTAACTAGCATATACCAACAACACGTTAAAATATAACATAATCATCAACTTAACTATCATAAAAAGCAATATCAATCCATACAATCGTAGGCTACTATCATTCATGACTATTTGAAACATGTACATATGATCACACTAATTAACTAACATATATCATACTCATAACCATATTAATAATAGAATGGAAATCATATAAGAAACTCTAATGCTAACTACCATTAACCACATACCTCCATGCCCAAAATACAAACTTATATGATAATATGCTCTGACACCGAATTCCATTGTTGCAACTTCACTTTGATGATCTACATCTCCTTCTCTATATCAGGCAATACATTAGCATAATAATGTACCAATATCATCATGTTGACCTAATTGCATAAAATGACCTTATGAACAACAACCTTCACCATGAAATTCATGCATAACAACATATAGACACTACCATGCATAAAAAATGCATATGTAACCATACACTCATGATGACACAACCCACAACAACAACATCAAACTTCACTTGGTGAAATCACTACAACCATGATCAAAACTATGAAATGCAACAAGCACATGTACTACAATTAGAAGGAAGAGATATGAAACTGGCATGAATATTGAATGACCAACACATTGACCATCTATTCTAAGCAGTGAACCATGCTCTGGTACCACTCCGTAGTATCAGATAACACCAAAAGAGAACAAAAACTAGACATTCCCCAAAGATAACAGAACCCATTCTTATACCACTCTGTGGTATTAGATATCACACAAAGAGAATGGGAACCAAGATCCACCCGAAGAGAATGAAATACATTGTTATACCACTCTCTAGTATCAGATATTTCCCAAAGAGAGTGTAACCCACTCTCATACCACTTTATAACATCGTCCTCCAACATCTACCCAAGTAACTGGCCAACCGAGGTAAACATGTGACAATAAGTTACTATGATATTATTTGACTCCCTATGTATCAATTACGGAAATTGAACTGACTGGGCACATCAAAACAACCTTCCACATCAGCAACAGAACTCCCAGGAGCCATCCCAACCACTTAGGTAACCATCCCCGAAGATCAACTAAAGTTTTATTGCATCAAACCCCTAGACCCCCCCTTGATATGGACCGAGGTGTGTCTAGGAGGCTCCATACACTCCCACATCAAGGGAAAGGGAGCTTTCGGAGAATTTTTTCCCATTGTTGTAATCGTGTCTCCGAGAATGGTGCGTTGTTTTCATACTGAGAGAACAAATCATTTCCCACAAATAAATGACACCTTCAAAAATTAAATTTCACTAAGAAATAAAGATATATTTGGAAAAAAATCAACAAGGACTAAAACTAACCCTTACTAGTCATGACATGCATTTCGTTAAACATATCACAAATATGAAATCTATGGGTCTGTTGAAGCCCCGAAAATTGCTACAACAACATGGGGGATGACCACCCAGTCCAAACCTTAAGGCAGCTCCTTTTCCATTTGGAATGGTGGTTCCAACTAGATCATCTAGGTCCAGTTACCTTCTCTCAATCTCCAGTGGCTTTAAAATACGACTTTCATTCACCAATGGAAAAGTGACATCAAATCAACCTTCTTGCTGATTAGGCAAGAAAGTGATCCTTGCAATGATTTAGGGGTCAGCCAATCCACTACTAAAGTTTTCCTCTTTGGGAAGAGAAATTAAAAGAATGTAGAAATTATTCTAAATGCAAACTTATTCTAAGATGCAAGGAAAAGGAACTATCTTAATACTATCTCAATTAAGCAGATATAGATCTAACCCAACCAAGAGTAGGTATTTAAAATATTAAAATTTAAATGTCTCGTTTATAATGAATATCAAGTTAATGAAGTTGTTCAATTAGCTGACATTATGGATACCAAACACATCCTATTGAGACCTTTTAACTGAAATAATCAATCAACAACACTCAGGAAGAAGTTCACAAAATGATATTGATCATTTAATCAATAACTTGAATTATTAAACAATAATATGTGGAAGAAGTTCACAACATATCACTATTTATTCATCCAATATTAAAAGACAGATTTATGAGTAAATAGTGACTAAGAAATCAGAATTCAGCCCATAAGAGAAAAGATAAATAACAACATAAAATAGAGGCAAATTACCCATACCGAAAAAAGTGCACAAATATGTATGTAAATTGAGACAATTCTTGTTATCATAAAATAAAACTAGCATTTAAAATAATAGTATTCGAAATATCAATTTATTGAATCCATTTCTCTAACTCCAGTCTCTAATAGTCCTTTAAAATGCCTGGGCTTTTGCTTTCAAAAGTAGATCTACAATAGTGCAAACTCTGTTCATTATACATAACTCGGGATGTAAAAGAAAAACCTAAATAATCTCCAGATCTGAGATTCTACTCCTCCCACCTACAACTCTAAATCCCTATTACAAAAGTGCTTTTAGAATTCTAGAATTGTAGAGGAGAGTAGCCCATATTACATTCTGCAATATGCTATTTATAATATCTAACAAAGCAATCAAAACAAGAATCCAAAGAAAATGAAAAATTAACAAAAGCGTAGGATAATCAACTAAATAAAATTGCTAAAAGGCGTTTAGCCAAAAATTTTATAGAAAGGGTCCCCATTATTTGAAGTGAGTACATCAATAATGGGGGGGTTGTGTTTTTACCACAAGAATGGCAACACACGGGAGAAGAACCAATTATCTTTGTTTGATATGAATGAAATTTTCCTAAAATTAAAGTAAAAATAATTAGAGAAGAGAGTATTATTTTGTGGAATGTTTGACTAGGTTCATTAGTCTGAATAAAAGAAACAATCATTTAACTATAATTTTTCTTAAAATTCCTCATAAATTAAAATATTTCAATACCCTATATCAATCCTTAATTAGTTGTAGAGATAAAGTAGGGGTCACTTTACAGCTTAGCTTTTAAAATATACTCATTTTTCACGGGTAGAGCCATTATTGCCAGCAAACATCTATAGTCTCGACAGGGTTACCTTTTAATCATCAATGATTCAGAATCCCATCTATTTAAGAATTATTGACCTAGAGATAAATCCATCTATATACGTTTACTTTTCTATTTTCTATTTTTTATTATTCTTAAAAGCCATTGTCGTGGTTTGGTAGCCAGATAGTTGATAATGCCATTCAGGTTATAATTGGACTAAACAAGCTGGCTCATGATGAGACCCCTTGTCTTATAATTGTCTGCAATCATAAGCCATTACCTTGGTTTGTTTAGCAGTGTTGGTAATGTCAGGCTATTTTCCCCCTATGATCATGGTAAGAAGGCTCATGATGAGACCTCTTATCTTTTAAGTTTAAATATATTTGTGGATTATATTCTAGAAAAATAAGACTCTTTGGAATGGGAAGAATCGTTGACTCCTTAAGAGTTAAGAATGACAATTTCAGAGTTGAAAGTGCTTTGCTGTAAAGTTTCTTTACTTGGTTAAAAATAACTTTTCTTGACTGATAATGAAATTTTGAAATATCTTAATAAAATATTGAAACCTCAAAATGATTACAATTTTAATGAAAATGAATTTCTTCAGATTTTATGATGCTTTGTCAACTTCTCTTGTTTTGTAATTTCTTCCTTTAGTATGTCTACCTTTATAATAATAAAACCAAACTTTATTAAGAGATTTAAGAAAAATATAATAGGTGACTATTAACATTTTTCCTCCATGTATGCTGACCATTGTTAGGTAATAAGTAGGCCTTCCATACAAATCATCGCAAAGTCACCAAAATCAAAACTGAAAACCAAAGGAAAATAATTCTTATGCTAAAGTGAGAAAAGAAATCAGCAAACAAAAATGAAGAAATTGAAAAGCGAAAGGAAAATCTAAGAAATACAAACTCTAACAAGAATGGTTATACCATTGTCTCAACAATATGAAGAAAAAGAAAATAATCACGTAAACATTTCTTCTTATGTCGAGATTTAGAAAAATCATACCTTGCAAGGTTGTAAGTGTTCTAAGTTTTTTTGGATAGTAGTGCTGATAAAATTTATCCACAATGAAAATTTTATGTTTGATATCAATCCTCATTTTCCAAGCATCATCTTAATCATTTTATAATTAAAAATGAATATTTAAAGAAACAAACTAAAGGTTCATAAACTTTTTGGTGTAGTTGTTTTGATGAAGATTATCGTTGCTTCTTGAAATTAAGCTAGGAGTAGAGTATGGACTTCGAAAATATGATTTGGAGGAGGATTGGAAGCTTTTATGAAGAGCTGCAAAACAGATTTATATATCAGGAAAACGAAACTGAAACTTAAAGCAATGAAATGGAAATTAATGAAAGTGGGTACATGAATCTTACCATTGGATAATTGCTTTTGATCTTACTTGAAAGGTATCAGTTTCTCCAAACTAGCTGACCTCTTATTGTAATTAACATTAAAAAATTGAAGAAGTCAAACTAACCAAAATCCTATAACCCAAAATCATTATTTATTTTATCTAAACTAAAGCAAGCAGTAAAATGCAAAAATGGAATGCTTATTGTTCAAGGGAAAACAAATGCATCAGAAATGAGAATGACAATTTGTAGTAATGACTATTTCTCAAAATATTATAAGTTTCATATAAACCCCATGATTTTATAAATTGTCCAGAATCAAGACCACATCCAAGATAATAAAATTTAAATGTGAAGATAGAGAGGTCTTAAATTCCATATTTAATTATGGAAGTATTTATTGAAAATTGAAATATATGAGAAATCGAAATGATTTGAATATGCTTGCAAATTGGTTATTAACTGCTTTCTTACCATAGTGGTTACCCAAGCTCGTTTTTAAAATAACACATCGCGTATCAGATGATTCACATCACATGTTTCTTCACCATGCTTCAAGTTTGATTTGCAAGAATTCACCTTTGTTGCTATACCATATATTGATTAAATTTTAATGGCTTAGAGGCATGCATTGGAAGCTATCGCATTGGAGATTGCAATCGCAAATTTCTGATATGAAAACATGCAATGAGAAGATGTGCGATGAAATGGAGCAATAGAATCATTGAAGAAATATTGTATCAGGGATTGAGGAATATTTACATTGTGCTTCCCACATCGAACAACGCACATCACAGATTAGGAAGTGTGATGTGAGCATAAATAAAAATGTGATGAAGCAATTGTGATATCGGTGATGTGATGGATGACGTGCATATCGGCGATCAATGATCTTAAGCACATGAGGTAACAATTCTCAATACACTGATATATGATGAAGAGTGGACCTGATAATTTTATGATGAAAATTTAATAACATATTGGATCGGAGACATCGGCCCTTTAAAAGTTATGCTCCCACCATTTTTTTTGCGATTGAGTGGATGCGATATTTTTATTAATTGTATTTGAATTTCATATCAGGTCCGGAATCATGTGGTCATCACAATATTGGTAAAGTCGATTATTAGAGATCAGCAATTCATGCTAATGGAAGTATACTTCAACTGCAAACCTCTAATATGTGAAATGTGACATGGCATAGGAGCGAGGTAATACATCAGAGATATTTTATTAAGCAATTTGTGATAAAAAATGCTAAAAGCTACTTCCGATGAAATATTTTGCTACAAATGGTTATGATATGGATGATGTGATTGACGAAGATGAGCAGGCTGAGGAAATTGAGAACATTTTCACTGAAGTGTCAACAATATGAAAATCAAGTTGAATCCTATGATATTGCTTGAAATTTCAATTGGATTTTCTGATGGTTGAAAGCAAAGTTAAAAATATTCAAATTCTAATGAATCACAAAATAAAATTTCCTTGAACCTGTTGCAAATTTGAAATGGGTTTGCTTCTTACTTCAAGTTTTGAGAATAGATGAAAACCTGCAATAAAGAAAAACAAAAATAAAAAATAGACTAAGGAAAAGAAAAACTAATAATAGATGAGAATGAACTTGTGAATGCGTACCTGGAACGAAATTCTTTGTAGTTTTTACCTCATGAATCTTCAATTTTTTTCTTCGATTTATCAAAAATTTTCCTTTGTTCAAAATCATCTCATCATTTATTCTAAATCGAAGTGGGAAATCAAGCTAAAGGAAATCAATTATTCATGTTCAGGAAATCTGAAATTCATAAAATTCATGAGAAATAAATATGAAACTATGCTTCCCTTTTGAATTGCAACAACAATTTATTAGCTCTGCTCACTTTGAATTAACTTGAGAAAAATCTGTATTTTTATAATGACTGTTCAATAATGCCTTCAATAAATAAATCTGATGCGTATCGCAATATCAAATATTAAACTAAAGAGAATGGGATTAAGCCACTAGTCATGGAGAATATCAACACAGATTTAAATGTGTGCCAGGTGCATACTCAATTATATTCTGTCAATTCATTATTCAAAAATAGGCAGAGATGTATTCATGGGTAAAGGTATTGCTACAATAGATTTTGATTTAAAAATGGGAATGAAGAATTAGAAACTTTCTTATGAGAGGTAAATATTTCTTTGAACATGTATATGATATGAGAAGGGTTGATTGCTTCCTTTGTTTTTATCTGCAGAACTATTGAAAATAAATTAACTACATTAACTCCACTCCTGTTCTAAGCATATACATGAGAATGACTAGGTATAGTCATATTTCCAGTGTAACCATTTTTTCATTTTAATCCCTTCATGTATGTACAATTCAAATGTTAGCAATAAAAATAGAAATCTTATTGAACTAAGAAAATTAAATTTGTAAGTAGAATTCACAGTTATTGTTAGCAACTTAATGAAAATCTCTTTCTTTTGAAATTTCCTTTCCAATTGAATACCAATTAGATCATAGAAATCTGGATGGATTTCTATTAATAATTGGGAAATGTTCAAAAGAGGAGATGAAAGGCCAAATTGTGGATATGAGCTTTTAGATTCAAAGGGATAGAAAAAATTGTTAGTGTTATCTGTAAATGTCAAGCTATTGACAATATTACATGAAGGAAAAGTTTTCAAATATTTTTCAAATGAATTAATGAAAAATGGATGGAAATCTTTCAAATGAAATGGAAAATTATTAATTAAGTTGCATTGTTGGTAGATTTCTAAAAATACATTCTCTTGTTGATATTGCTTCTGTGAAGATAGAAACTTTTAATAAAGCATTAGCATTGATTGAAATTGAAATTGAAATAGATTTTGATGCTCTTGATTATAATATAAAACTTCAATTTTCCAACAGGGCAATGCATCAATTGAATGTTTGATAGTAAAGTGCTCAATATGCAGTGTAATGTATCAAAAATGTATAAAATAAAATCTAAAAATAAATATGATTTTATATAAAATAAGTGAGGAAAATAAAATAAAATGAAATCACTATTTGTACAACTAATGTTACAACACAATTGGGATCGTTTTGAAATAATTTGTGTTTCACAAGGATTGGCCAGAATTATGGAATTTGAGTAATTTCGAATTCCAACTTTTGAATTAGAAGAGAATTATGATTATGAATAGGAATGAAAGCTTGATCATGATATGAATCATAAATTGGAATGTTTTCTTGAATAGTGAAATCATGAAGATAATTTTCTATTCTAGAATGAGGATTGGTTGGAATAATTTCTAAATTAAAATGTCCCTCATTCTCAGATGTTATTTGAATCTTCTCATCAGGATTTTCTTTAGAAGAATAGAAATCAACATCCTAGATGTCATAGTAATTATCATAAATGACTTTACAAGAATCTTTAGAATTCCCTTCAATCTCAACCAATATATCCAAATAAGGAGGAACAAGAATTTCATGTTGATTAATGGCAAAAGAACGATCAATAATTTCTTATCTATCTTGATAAAAATTTAATGGTAATTCATTTAGATCAGCCTCTATATTTTCTAAAATATCGTTAATACCAAGAGGGGAAAAATTACCATCACTAAAAATATTAGGATAAACGGAAAAATGTGAATCTGAAATAATGCATTTAAAAATGTTTTCGTTTGAGAATTCTTGTACATTATGCTCATTGTAAATTTCATATCGTAAATCATTTCTTTGCGTACTCATGCTTTTTTGAAGAAGATTGCTTTTCTGCTCTGATTTCAGCATTTTCTCATCATGGAAAGATTCAGAAATTTGTATAGTAGTTTGCACACTATTATTTACTTTGATTGTTGCTTGCACTTGCTGATTTGCAATCTCGTTTTCTGAATTTAATGCAGAGAAACTTTCAGATTCCAATGCAGGTCTTTCTCCAAAATTGCGATTGTTGTCTTCTTGCATTTGATTAGAAATATTTTCCAAGCTTTGCGAAACCTCTTCATCACAATTTACTTGTACATCCAAATTGGATTTCTCATTTACATTGGAAGGGGATGGAGCAAAGCTTGAACTAATTTCATATGGATTGGGAATAGGAGGAAGAGAATAATTATGTTCAAACCAATCTAGTGATTCTTCTTTCATAGGTTCATCTTCGACATTAAATTTTAAATAGTTCAAATGAAATCGAATATTAAAATCTCTAACAAACTCGTTTTATTTTGGAAAATATTCAATATCATCATATACCTAATCATAATTATAGTTGTCAAATTTACAAATGAAAATTGTAACAAATTGATCTCAGCTATGAATTGAGGCAACCGGAAGAGTTCTACACCAATTTCTAGCTTCTGCCACAAATGTGAGAGTAAAAATTCTGCACAATACGCCTTCATCAATTCCTTGAAAATCATAATTTGAAACATTTTGAATAAATTGAAGGACATGATTAAAAGCGAAAGAATTTCTCTTACCATTCAATTTTACCTGAGATAAGAGTCTTACCACTTTGGGTGGAGTATTGGAAGATGCACGTTCATGAATACAACTCCAAATTGGAAGTTTAAGAGGAGCCATTGTGATTAAATAAAATGTTAAAATTTAAAAGACGCCAACAGACAACAAGTTTCACGCCCTCCTTCTAGTGCCAAAATGTTGAAGCCTTGAAAATCACTACAACGACATGGGGGATGAACACCTGGTCCAGACCTTAAAGCAGCTCCTTTTCCATTTGGAATGGTGGTTCTGACTGGTTCAACTAGGTGCAGTTACCTTCTCTTAATCTCCAATTTCTTTAAAATATGACTTTCATTCACCAATGGAAAGGAGACATCAGATCAACCTTCTTGTTGATCAGGCAAGAAAGTGATCCTTACGTTGATTTAGGGCTCAGCCAATCCACTACTAATGTTTGCCTCTTTGGGAAGAGGACTTAAAAGAATGTAGAAATTATTCTAAATGCAAACTTATTCTAAGATGAAAGAAAAAGGAATTATCTTAATCCTATCTCAATTACGCAGATATAGATCTAACCCAACCAAGAGCAGGTATTTAAAATATTGAAATCTAAATGTCTTGTTTATAATGAATATCAAGTTAATGAAGTAGTTCAATCAACTGACATTATGGATACCAAACAAATTCTATTGAGACCTTTTAACTGAAATAATCAATCAACAACACTCAGGAAGAAGTTCACAAAATGATATTGATAATTTAATCAGTAACTTGAATTATTAAACAATAATATGTGGAAGAAGTTCACAACATATCACTATTTATTCATCCAATATTAAAAGACATATTTATGAGTAAATAGTTACTCAGAAATCAAAATTCAACCCATAAGAGCAGAGATAAATAACAACATAAAATAGAGGCAAATTACCCGTACCGACAAAAGTGCACAAATATGTAAGTAAATTGACACAACTCTTGTTATCATAAAATAAAACCAGCATTTAAAATAATAATATTTGAAATACCAATTTATTGAATCCATTTCTACAGCTCCAGTCTCTAATAGTGTTTTACAATGCCTGGGCCTCGGCTTTCAAAAGCAAAGCTACAATAGAGCAAACTCTATTCATTATACGTAACTCAAGATGTAAAAGAAAAACCTTAATAATATCCAGATCTAAGATTCTACTTCTCCCACCTACAACTCTAAATCCCTATTAAAAAAGTGCTTTTAAAATTCTAGAATTGCAGAGGGGAGCAGCCCATATTACATTCTACAATCTGCTATTTATAATATCTAACAAAGCAATCAAAAAAAGAATCCAAAGAAAATGAAAAATTAACAAAAGCATAGGATAATCAACTAAATAAAATTGCTAAAAGGCATTTAGCCAAAATTTTTATAGAAAGGGTCCCCGTTATCTGAAGTGAGCACATCAATAATGGGGGGGTTGTGTTTTTACCACAACAGGGTCTTAACAGCAGAGATGATCATAGGGGTGTCATACCTATCTGAGATTTGATATGACACATTGTTTCCTTATCACATTAGTTGCATTATCATCTATTATTCCATAGATACATTTTTCATTTATTTACAAGTAAAAACATGAGGAGATCCATATATGACCACTGTCAATACATATTCATAACCAACATAATAAAAACAGAAATACCAAGGAAACAACATCCATATAATCGACATATGAACTAGTATAATAATCATGAATTAACAAGGAGAAATAACCTCATATTAAGGATGCAAATGCCAACCAGCCATGAACCACCTAACAATAGACTGGCTGAGCCAAATATTTCTTTCTTTCAATTACCCTCATGCCATGTTTCAAGCATGACTGTGGGATTTTCAAAACAAATCAATCAAAACCATTCAGGGCTTCTAGAGGAAAAACCACTTCAACCCTCAACCAATGATTCCACCTCACCATGAGGTATCACTAACCATCACTAGATTAGTCTCTAGCCAAGTTGTCTAGGGCTCCAGAGCATTTTTTCCAACCAAGGCTTTAGGACTAGTAACTCAACCCATAGCTCTTACCAGGTTTTAGTACTAGTAACTCAACCCACAATTACAAATTACAACTTCTCCCAGAAGTTCTCTACCAGAAACTGCTCAGAATAAGTCAAAACAGGATCATTTCAGCTGCTCCACTAGCTAAGTGCATTGCATAGCACCTAAATCCACTGGCTAGGTGCGTTGCAACGCACCTAAATGCACTATGACGGTGCGTTGGGCGAGAAATGACAAATGGCAGTGTCATTCCACGAGGTGGAGAGACAATGGAAGCTTCCAAAATCTTCTCTTATGACACTTGCCTCACTGAATTCGACCAAGGATGAGTAAGAGGCCTTAAGTCTCCAAGTGGAAGCAAGAACTGACAGAGAGAAGACACTAATCAAATCACAAGCTGACTCATCCTCCTTGCATACATCTATATATGGATCCCTCATCCCAGAGATCCAGAGGCTGGAATTTTGCACATTGTAAGGAATTGTTGTTGGTTTTGAGACAAACATCAGAGAATTGGGTGATATATGCTTTGTTGGAGGTGAAGAGGGGATTCTTTGCTGGGATGATCGGAGTTCACAAAAGAAGATGGCACCTAATCCTGTACTCAGCTTTGTGGGCTTACCAAACATCGGTAAGGAATGCAACCGGGTTCACACCCTTCCAATTGGCATATGGCCTGGAAGCAGTCTTACCAGTCCAGTGTGAAATCTCGTCTCTCAAACTCGCAATTGATCTCCTCCCCGGAACTTCAGAAGAAGAGGCTCGTTTCTTGGAATTAATCCGATTGGATGAAACCCGTCATGACACCGCTTTGGCTAACGAAGCCCATAAGAAATGAGTCAAGGCGGAGTTCGACAAAAATGTCAAATCCCGTGTCTTCTCAGAAAGTGACTTGGTCTCGCTTTACAACCAAGAATTCGATAAATGGGGAGCATGTAAATTTAAGTCTTTATGGATGGGCCCCTATATTGTTAAGCAAGTATTAGCAAAGGGACCCTACGAGTTAATGGATTATGACAGAATTCCACTGGCGCAACCTCATAATGGGTTGTACCTCGAGCGTTACTATGCGTAATGGTAACCAGTATGCTTTTGTTATATTTTTGTTTTCGCTAAAGTGTTTGTTTTGGTCGAGTAATCCACTTTTTAAATTTATTGTAGATGTCAAACCTATTGGAGCTATGTGTTGGATATGCCGATGGAGCGAGTCGTAGTTCGTGGAACCTGTCCTCCACAACCTAGGCCATTTTTGATCCAAGCAGCGAGTTAGTAAGTTTCAGAGGTGTATGTATTGGTCGATCAAGGAATAACATCGCTTTGTATAGCGCGTTGATAGAGTTTCTCTCTGATGCCATCACTCATGGTATACACCGACTAATTGTCAGGCTAGACTCACAACTCGTAATACTACAACTCAATGGTATATATTCCGTCCGAAACCCAACTATTTATCGCATGTTCCTAAGGGTTAAGATTTTGGAAAGACAATTTGATCTTATTCAATATCAACATATTTCCAGAAACTTAAACACATTAAACGACTCATTAGCAAACTATGTGTTAGATAGACATTTGCAACATTTATAAAAAGAAACAAATCATCAATGTTTTGCATGTGGATCATGCAGCTCAACCAAAATAAAACTCCGAAAATCAAAAATATATATAGTTGTTTATGGTTTACACATAATGTTCTGTAAGCATGACAAAATCGGTCAAGCGACCCAAAAACTCAAAATGCTAGGGGGCACCCTAGTCTAATAATTCTCTTGATAGCAAGTCACAGCCTGTGTGATCATGCGTAGGAGACGAGTCCATCGTCTGGGCACACCAGTAGTATGCCGCTGTAACCGCAAAGGTAGCTCATCGGTCCTCACATCTGGAATACCGAGAGTGAGGCCCTCAACCTGCTCCTGCAAAGCTGTGAGAGTCTCGGCCACATCGAGGTCACGAAGAATAGCCCTTCCGACGGCCTCTCCTGCTGGGGCAACAACTGGTACTCTCAGGCGAACTACTGGACGAACGGGACCAACATCTGCATGTACACATGAGTTTGATTAAATTCTTGATAGAATAAAGCACAAGGACATTATAAACAAAAAATGATAAGCAGCAATATGGTCAAAGATTTTACCAATGGCGCCCCACTGCTCGCCATCCGGCAGTACTGAATCTGGATCACCCCGGAAGTCCATGCCAGCGTATGGATACTCAGAATAAACCATCTCCTGATGATCAAACCACCTAAAAAAGGTATCAAAAAATGAAATCTGAGACTGGCCAGCATGCCTAGACATATGGTCAACCCATCTCTGCATACGTGGTTCAGTAGGAGAAGGTAAATCGAGTGCAATGTACTGCGGCTGCATCAGTGGTATCTTCTCCAAGGCAAAGGCGGTCAAAATAGAACCATACCCAAAGTTCTTCAACCTACTGTTCTTTATCTTGGTCAACTGTTCTTTCATCACAAGAAGTATTGCGTCGCACCAGTTGAACACCTTCGGTTGGAGGCATTCCAAGGCATGCTGCATATAAGATCGATTGGCTACATGAAGAGACGCACTATCGGCCATCCTACCAAAAGTAAACAGAATAGTCCTAAGGGACTTGTCAGTGACATCACAGATGATGATCTTGTCGTCTTTACTCGGCTGAGATCCTTCTCTGTAATACCGGCGGACATAATCTCTCACAAAATCGCCTCCTCGGGCCGAACCTGACAAAGAGATGGGGGCACCCCGCCTCGACAAGCCAGTCAAGAAATAGATGTCTACTGCAGTCAAGGGGATAGATTTGCCCCTAATCTGGAAAACCTGATTAGTAGGATCCCAAGCATCGAGAAAATACTGCAGTAAGTTGATCTACTGTCTCATGCTAGAAATGCGGAAGAACTTCAGCAAGCCACAATTCCACAGCGCGTTCACTATAACTGGATCATGTAGGGCAAGCATGTCCTCTTCTTCATGCTCACGTTCTCGCCATGTAAGGATCATCTTACTCCAAATATCTCTAAAAAACAAAAAAGAGAGGAGTTAGATCCTGATTTTGGTAATAAACAGGCAAAAATTCCATCAAAAATTGTGCATCAAATTCCCTTTTTGCCCCCAACGCACCTGCAGTAGTGTTCTAGGTGAGCTGAATGTCAGATAGCCTTTAGACAGGCCATCATTCAACGTAGGTTGCGATACACTGAGGGTGCATTGATGGAAGAACGAGTTCCTTAAACCCCAGGGGCTCAGAAAAGCTAGGAATCAAGCTCAAAATGAAAAATGGAAACCATGAAATGAAATAGCTCAGGTTTAGCTCCTACCTGGTCCAGACGGCGCCGAGAATTGTCCACAGAATCTCCCGAAATCAACTGATGAAAATCGAGGGGGAAAAGCACCTCCAAAGCTCCAACAAACCAAGTTCAAATGAAATGGTAAAACGAGAGGTAAAAAACACATTTTAATTACTTTTACGTAGTTCAAAGTAAAATATTAGTGTTTTAAACTCGTTTTCAAGCAAATATTGTTCATTTCTGACTAGTTTGATGAAGCAGTTGAAAATACAGTACGATCTTTGGAAGGACAAAGCTATTTATGGTAAAATCAAAACAAGACCATCTAATCGAGCAATGTTACCGCAAGGTTCAAGCTCGTTAAGAAATAAGCCCGTACCGAGCAAATGTTTCCACCCGCGTTTAAGCTCATTAGAAAATGAACTATTCCCTAGTAAATAACCACCGTGAATGTAGTACTTCAGCCATTAAAGCCTTGGTCGTGTTTGCATCGTCACCTCCACTTTTTCATTGGCCAATCATTCACCTCCACTTGATTTTTTACCCATTTTGAGGAACAGCTGCGAAGAGTGATTTCACTAGCCATCCTTGTGACACTACTGTGATTGGAAAATTCCAAACCTTACCTGGAATTAACTGCTACCCATTTTATCACTCGTTCCTCAAAAGATGAGTCTTCTTTAAGCTCTTTTCAACTGACTCGTAAAATATGAAAAGACTGCCGAGTCCTTGGCCTTCCAGCTCGTTAAAGGGACAGGAAGTGCTATCCCTCATCTAGATTTTAATCCTTTTGGACCTAAGGGATTATTGCACAAAAATATCGAGCGCTTGTTTTGTTCGGCTCGTTGAAACTATCGAAAATTCATCCCTTCTGTATTGTTTTATACTTTCTCGGACTTAAAGGATTAGATGACGAAAAAGGAATTTTGGAGTTACCTTTACGTACCTTTTCAGACTCTCTAAAAATGAAAAGGACCGAGTTATCTTTGTCGTTAAACTCGTTAAAAAGATTAATAGCGACAAACTTGTCTTTAGACGAGAACGAGTTTCACTATCGCTAAGCTCGTTAAAACATAGCGATGGGTTTTCCCGAAGGGAAAATTATAGAGCAAGCATATGTTATCCTCCTCAAGCTTGATAAAAATAAAGAGGTACTGGTCAGCAATGACTGGGGAAAAATTGGGAAGAAAACTCAAAGAATCTTTATTGGTAGCAAGTCGCTCTTGAACATGAGACTTCCACTCTGTATCCGAGTCAGGTTGGGTTGTTTCATTCACTAGTCACATCGCCATGGTCACACCATACCATCCACATTTGGGGTTAATGCTACCAATCCATCACATCAGTGTCGCCGACATGTTCAAGAGAAGTCATCCAGAAAGGCCACCTGTGTCCCACCCACTACCATACATTATACTCCATTCGTTCATGACCTCCACCCTGAACCGTATATCATCAGATCGTTTTCACCTCCATCAAAATCATTTGCTCTGTTCCGTGTCATTGGTGTGGGATTCATTAAGGCCCTTCTATGACGGATCACTTCTTTTCGACATCAACTCATTATCCAAGAAGTTGGTCTAGGAACACCCCATTCAGTACTTTGAAGCTTGCATGCCTCAATGGTAAGTTTCTCACTTCCGGTGATAGGTTCACATCAATGACCTTCGACCGAAATATTTCGCGTGGTGTTCGACGCCAAGTCCTTTATTCACACCATGTGAATTGTACTGCAGTACCGTGAGGATCATTATCATTATCAGTGATTCCTCTCGTGCTTGTTAACAGTTTACATCATTGACTGGTAATCAAGCGATGTCTTTCCATGTTCGACTTCAAAACATTTCTCACATGGATCGACTTGTACATCGAGTGAAGATCGGACGAGATTGAAGACCCCGGATCTAGTTTCATCCATCCGGGCTGCGATGTATATTCAGGGAAATAAAGACATTAAAATGTATAGCATTGCAGCACAGACAATCATCCTACCAAAAGGATGATGGCTCTATGAGAATCATCAGTCTACAATCAGACGATTGTCTGTCCTATGCACATGAAAATGAATTTATAAATATGAGCATGGGAATGCCCGCCTCAGCTAGATCATGAAAACAGTATGAAGATAATGTATTGTATTGTATCTTATTACAGGTCTCCTCCCAGCATTGAAAGAACTTCGGATCCTCATAATAAAGCATTTCACCCGATTAACGGCCTCATACTTTAGGGGGCAACTGTTATAGAAATTTTTGTGCCTTACAACTCCAAGCATGAAATGTCCATAAACCAAGGGCTCCTAAGTCCCTAAAAGTGTTTTTCTAACCCCTAAAGGAACAAGGTCAACAAATTACAGCTTCTCCCAGAAGTTCTCCACCAGAAACTGCTTAGAATAAGTCAAAACAGGATCATTTCAGCTGCTCCACTAGCTAAGTGCGTTGCATAGCACCTAAATCCACTGGCTAGGTGCGTTACAACGCACCTAAATGCACTATGAGGGTGCCTTGGGTGAGAAATGACAAACGGCAGTGTCATTCCGCGAGGTGGAGAGACAATGGAAGCTTCCAGAATCTTCTCCTATGACACTTGCGTCACTGAATTCGACCAAGGATGAGTAAGAGGCCTTCAGTCTCCAAGTGGAAGCAAGAACTGACAGAGAGAAGACACTAATCAAATCACAATCTGACTCATCCTCCTTGCATACATCTATATATGGATCCCTCATCCCAGAGATCCAGAGGCTAGAATTTTGCACATTGTAAGGAATTGTTGTTGGTTTTGAGACAAACATCAGAGAATTGGGTGATCTATGCTTTGTTGGAGGTGAAGAGGGGCTTCTTTGCTGGGAGGTTGATGCTGGGTCAGGAATCATTGGTTTAACTCCTCTTGGATCTTCTTGTTTATCAATAAAAACTATTTGAGTTTCTCCTCCATGCTTTTGTATCATTGATGCTTGTTACATTTGTATGGTTAACTTAAATATGATCCTAAGTTGTTTATGAATATAGATCCATGTCTTTGTATAGTTTTCTTCTTCTGTGATCTTATAGGTACTTGGTGGAGCTGGGCAAGTAAGGGAGCAGGTAGCTAGAAGATGTCAAAGAAGAGAGGGATTGAATCAAAGGATTAGCGCAAGACACAGGTTGGTTCTTTCTATTCCTCCCTATTTATAGTTCATAAAGGAAATACAAAAGTAGTTTTTCTCTATTTGTTTCTAAGGCAGCTGTCACACCTTAGTGGGATAGAGCAGTTCTAAATAGACACTTTTCCCCGTAACAATAAACATATCACATCAGGTTAGCTCAAACGACAACCACCATAGATCAAAATCATAAATCACATGTAACCATCATAAACCAGAATCATACATCACATGTAACAATCATAGTCCAAAATCATAAATCACGTGCATAATAAAAATTGAATAACACATGGATACTTATCCTTTAATCAAGTATTAGCTTATACCTTTGTCCTCATTCTGTATGCACACTGGATCTGTTGTCACACCTAATAAATTCCTAGTGCCTTCTCCTCAACCGTGTGAATATACACATAGTGTGGATCACACACATACAACGACACATGACATACAACATCATGCAATATAGGCACCTACACCTCACATATGAAACATATACCTAAACCAAGTGTATACCACAACACAGTACATACTCGTACATCTAGTGTACACCACAACAAATACATACACATACACCTGGTCTACAACACAATACAAATACTTACATAGAGTACAACACAATAAATACATACATCATGATACCATGACTATGCAGTGCACATACATAGTACCGCATGCCCGCAACACAACATGTACGACCCCACAGTACCACATTTACATCAGTACCATATGTACAACATGTACATAGTAACACCTATTCACATCACCACATGCATAACATGTGCACAACTTCACATGTACACGACACCACCTTCACAATGCATACAAAGTGGCATATGTACACTCCACCACATGTACAATGTGTACATAATACCACATTTACAACGTGTACACAATACCACATGTACACAGTACCACATGCATGAAATGCACATGACACGACATTTGCATAGCATCACATGCATACAACACCACATGTACAATGATTCACACAACACCTTATTTACATAGTACCACTTGTACAACATGCACACCACACCATATGTACAAAGCACTGCATATACAACATGTACATAACATCATATGTATACAACACTACATATCCAACATGTGCACAACACCATATGCACACAATGACACATATCCATCATGCACATAGTACAAAATATACACAACACTGCATATCGAACATGTGCATAGCACCATCTCTACCTAGCACTTCATATGCAATATGCACATAACACCATAGGTAATATCACTGTATATAAAATATGCACAACATCTACACAACAATATCACTCCACATCCAAGACGACACTTCCTTTACCAAGAAAACATGCTTCCAATGTCTCTCTACCATCCATACCTATCCTAACATGTCTCAGATCATGTTTTTTTCATTCCACTAATTTATCTCTCAGTATTAGCCTATTTATAACATATGCATTGACATAGTATAATCACATAATATCAATTCATATCGACATGATACTAACCATATAGATATGTCAGGATCCTTTTCCCACTTGATTCCTCATGAACCAAGAATAACTTCATGCCATAGCATTCCTCCACAAGAAAGATTCCTAACGACCCTATTAGACAACAATATATATATATATATATATATATATATATATAGACACACACACACACACACAAACATAAAACAATCATGGTCATGTCAAACAATGACATACATACATACATATATATGTGCATATATATAAACATTAGCATGGACATGATCACAACATAATTACCAAATATCATAAGGTCAAGGTTAAGAGAACTCCCTTTACAGATGAAAATTATACACAACATTGAGAACAATCATTCCCAACATAGCCAAGGAATCAAATGCCTCACATCCATTCACTTTACCTTTCATGATTGTCTTTCCTCCATCCATTTATACTAATGGACCCTACCAACTTAGCCGACCATCAAAATATTACCTTTAGCTGCCCCTACACATGCACTAACTTTGTCCAATTCTTTCATTCCCTGTTGGGTTCCACACATCTCTCCCAGAGTTCCATCAACTTTCTTCTTTCCCAACCAATTCCCAACACCCTGAAAATATAAAATGAAAGAACAAGAAACAAACAACAAGAAAACCATGAAAACCAATAACAATACGACACCACAAGCAAAGTGGCATGATAATGCAATAAGTATAATGAAACTACAAATCAAGTGCAAAAGAAAGACAAGGTACCAAAAACGCAAGACTCTCAAGAGACACCATGACTCAATCCCCATGGGTTCCTAGTGCTTCCAAGGGAAAATTCAACCCGAGGCTTCTTCAAAATTCCATGGAAATTTCTTTGTGATGCAACTCTTTGTATCATACTTCCATAACACATAACTATCAGTGCATAAATAAACTTAACAATATACCAATTATCTTACCTTGTTGTGCCAATCACATTTCCTTCTAACAGAACACACTGGTTAACCACATCTTCCAAAAACTAAAGACAATATATCTGTTAATTTGAAATAAAACTTTACCAAGGCTAATAATAATGGTAGAATCCATAGTAAACTAGTAGTGATTAGAGATAAAGCTACAACTGTCGCCTACTTACACCCAAGTAGATATTAGCTTTCTCAACACATATGTGTGAGTAAAACCATCTTAAAACAAGATCATTCCTTCGAGAAATATTACATACACATTGTCATATTATGAAATTCATCAAAAATTCAACCAACTCTCAAACATACCATGTTAAATAAATCAAATAGATGACATAATAAAACACTCAAACATCAAATAGAAGACATAGTCAAACTCATACCTTAATATCATAACCCTAACCATCTCCATAGGCCAATCTAATTTAGCATGATACATACAACATCAAGATCTTAATGCAATAACCCTAATCATTAACTAACATATAAAAACGACAAGTTAACATATAACATGCTCATCAGAAAAATATAACTTAATCATCATGTTAACTATCATACAAAAAAATTAACAATGCATATGTACAACAGGTTTGTCATGCGGAAAGAGTTAATTTTGCGGACAAAACCGACCTCCCTAGAAGCTAAGGCTTTCTAGTGACAAACAAGACAAGTAAACACTACCTTTCTCTAAATATGCATTTAGAATACAAGTAAACAGGTGTTTATAACATACCTTTAGTCCAACGCTTTGTAGTAGTCCAGCCTCGCCGATCCGGATGAGCTCCTCCTTCTCTTCGAAACCTGCATTCACTAACAAGCCAACAGATTACATAGCACCTGATAAACTTATAAAATAACACATATTCATCATACAGACCAAGGAGTATATGAAACAAATCATGAATAACAATCTGTTGAGAAAAATGCGTTTATTTGTATTAAGTGGAAACAAAGAAACCATTACAACCTGAGCCTTGGTGTTGTGCAGGTCCCTCCTAGGGTCCAGCAAGAGTTTTCCTTTACTTTGATCAGCTCACCCACTTCCAAATAAGGCTAGGAAAGGATGGGAATCTCTCCTCTCAAGCTTTATAAGGGATTCCTAATTCCAGCAACATCTACCCTTAGGAATGTTCAACTTTCAACCTCTCCTCCCTCTGGCCCAATGCATGTATTTATAGTGCTTTAGAGGAAGTTAATCAGGTCCACCATCAATGGGATAAGTCCCTCTTTGAATGGGATAGCTCCCCTCTTGATGGGATAAGTTCCTCTTTCATAGGGATACATGAACCATCTGGAGGCGCTCAATACACATCAAACAAGCTTCTAGAATGCTCTAGAAATGACCACAAGCAACTTTTTTGAAGTGAAACTTGCGCCTTTTGACCTTTACAGGAGTACGCACCCACCCCTTTACAGACAGAGCATACAAGTACGCAGGTATTGTGAACTTGGGGTGCGTACACGCAGGTAAGGCTAAGAGAAACTGCGTACCCAGAGATATATATATTTTTAAAGACTTTCTCTCTTTCCTGGAGTTTGACATGAAGAGCAGAGGTATGAGACTTGCCAAGGAGGATAGTATGAGAGTTGATGGAGCCATACTAACTGCAAATAGTCATGGTGACAAATTTTAGTGTAACAGATTGCCCCCTAAAGTGCGAAGCCTGTAGTAGATTAGGGTTTCATATCATCTAGGAAGGGTGAAGTACTTTATCATTTCAAGGATTATCTTGTGGAGAGCCCAGTCGGAACCTGCAAATATTCAACACAAAATACATATATAAGATCATATCATTGCTGAGGTAGGAATTCCCATACTCAGATTGAAAACTTTAACTAAGAAACTAACTACTGCTCTGATACAGGAATGATTTTGCAGTACATCATAATCATAGACTTGCGTAGACACAGTATGGACGCAACCATCTTTTTATAGTTGGTCTACTTATACAATGAATACAAAACTCCTCGCAGCCTAGATGGTGGAAACTAGATCCAAGGTCTTCATTTCTACTTCTCAAAAAGGTACGATTCTATCCATGCGAATAAATGAATTGATGTCGAACATGGTAGAAACCACTTGATTACCAGTCGATGATGTAAATTGTTCACAAGTGTGAGAGAGACCACCAGTGATGTCAATGGCTCTCAAAGTACCCAGTACAATCCATGAGATGTGAATGAATGAGTTGATGTCGAACATTTCATGGAATCCTTTGATCGAAAGTCAATGATGTAAATCGTTGTCAAAGGCGAGAAACCTGCCATTGATGCATGTAGATTTCAAGGTACTGATGATTTCTAGGTCATCTTTCTAGATAATGTGTTGATGTCGATAGAAAGCGACCCGTTGCAGGCAAGCCCACAACACGAAATCATAGATCAAGCTGAAGAAATGTAGCTGTAAGGACTAACTCAGGGATGGTCGAGATGGATGATGGGTATTTTGCAGATGAATGGTTTATTTGCAGTGACCTCTTGAACACATAACGACACAACAGGTGGCTTGGTGACATTTGACCCAAAGTTAATACCCGGCTGAAGACTTTCAATGTGGTTTGATCAACTGTGAGGCAAAGGATTTCCCAACCCAGGTGAATGAAAAGTGTCGTGTTCAAGAGCGGTGATAAGGCTTCTTCTGAGACAAAGGATAACAAATAGGCTCATTTTTCTCTCTTTTCCCCCACCATTTCTGGCAAGTACCTCTTTATTTTTTACAAGCTTGAGGAGGATAACATATGCTTGACTATAAGCTCATCCTTCGGATGAGTCCAAATTAGTTTTGATTCGAACCCTAAGAAGGAGTGGTCCGTTCCTGTTTGTAATCGAACAAGTCCTTTACTGTGAAATTTTAACGAGTCCAGTATAGGAGAAACTTGGCATTTTTCAATTTTAGAGAGTCTGAAAAAACATAAGAAGACTCCAGGGTTTGAACTTTTTCGTAAATTTGTGTCTCCCAAGCCCGAAAAAGTATAAAATAATGCTTGAGAGAACCGCTTGATCTTGCGACCAAGGAGTACTTTCATGATTAGTGTCTTTGACCTGAAAAGTAAAAAGCAATCAAGGACACGTCGTTTTATTTCCAGTATCGAATTTGAAACGACAAAAATCTGGCAATCTTTTCTTGTTTTTATGGTCAGAAAAGGGCTATAAGAGGACCGTCTTTTAATTCCGTTTTAACGAGTGTAAAAGAAACGCTCGGCAATCTTTTCATGTTTTAGGAGTCAGAAAAGGGCTTAAAAGATGACTCTGATGTTTTTGTTTGTGAAAAATGACATTTTCCTTGAAAATCCTTTTATCCTGCGCAAAAACCAACATATTACTCATACCTGTTTAAAGATAGATAAAAATATTTTGAAAAATACCTTGTCATGGTGGAAAATAAACAAATTTGACATTTATTTACTCAAAAAACCTATAAAAAGGGCTTTTACCATTTCATTTTTACCATTTTACTGTTGAGGAGAGAAAAAGGGCTTTGGGAAAGAAACTTCCAGTGGACATTGCGGAGAATCCGACCGTCGAAACCGAACGCCGTCTCATCAGGTATTCTACAACATCCTCCCTTGCATTTCCATCCGTTTAGAATTTGTTTTTAAGCTTTAGTTTCATTTTTTGGAGGCCTTGGGGGTTTCAAGGTCCGCTTTTCGGGGTACGCAGGTGCCCCATGGGTGACCTGCCTACCCCGACATTTTCTCAGTTGGGAAAATGCCGGGCGTACGCAGCTTGCCTTAAGCGAACCTGCGTACATACGCCCTGTCTCTAAAGGCGGGCTGCGTACACCGCGGAAAGGATTTTGAAACTCCCATTTCTCCAAAATGAACCAAAAAATTTTAAATTTATGGACTCTAACAGATGTTTTATGGCGTGTAGATTGCCCACCATGCTTGATTGGCACGAGAGAGAACACGAAGATGTTGATTTGGCCGCGATTAATCACCAACCTTCCATTGATGCTTTGAAGGCATGCGATCTTTACAAATACTGGGCCATACCTGGCATGAGGGCCCAGGTGCGCTTTCTAGAGTGGCTGGTTGAAAGGTGGAACGTTCAGGATCAGTGTTTTTACATTGGAGTGCACCAGCTCGAGATAGAGCCCTCAGATATTTACTTTCTCACTGGTTTACCCAAGAGGGGCGAACAATTGACTCTGTCTGGGACTAGGCCGGGTGGCCAGTCCATTGCTAGCCTCCGACTAGAGTGGTGTAATAATGAAAACCAGGATAAGGGGATAGAAATCAAAAAGATATCCCGACCTGAACTTATGGTAATTGCCTTTACAGTTACCAGACTTTGTGGGGCTGCCACTTTACACATTGCCACTGGATCCCAGATGCAGATGGCGATTGATTGCTATCGGGGCACCATTTTCAACTGGTGCGATGCTGTGTTGGCCAACGTAAAGGGCCAACTGACTAGGACCAAAAACGGACAGCTGAAGACTTTTGGTTATGGGCCTTTAGTTGTGAGTTTTTCCCTAGAGAGGGTTCTGATGCTGATCCCACAGCAACTCACTGTTGAGGTTGGGCCTCCCCAAGAGCCTAAGTTGATGCGATGGGTTGCTGTGATGGCCCGTCATCCTGACGAGGGCACCGAGGTTGTCCGATTTAGACCGGAGTATTTTCACTAGTTGGAGAACCAGGTCTTCTCGATACAGGATTTTCTGTATGCCGGAGTTGATTTTCGTGGAGATCTGGACATGATTCTTCCATCGGGAGAATAGTGGGATGACACAGGTACTCCATTTTTCACAAGTTTTTAAATTATCTTTTTTTTTTTTTGTATCGTCTCAAAACTGACAGTGAAAATTTTCAAAATGCAGATGTAGGCCCACAGCGTCCATCCAATCTACGGCCTTTCGAGAGGAGAGTACCAGTTGCACCAGCACCGGCCCCACAGGACGCGGTCGCAGAGACCTTAGCTGAGTTGGAACAAGACCTAGAGCGTCTTACGGCAGACATACCAGAGACGACTATAGATGATATTCCTATCAGACTTCAACGCTATGTGGTTGCAGTCCCAGGACCTTTTAGAAGGTTCTTGTGTAGGGTAGCCCGTGCAGTGGTGTCGTATAGAGAGCACCACCAATGATTGGATGGTCACTTTTGTAGACACATGTGACATTTTGGTTTTTTGTACTTATCATTTTTGCCGATCATAAGGTGTTTTTAAACCTATGATTGAAGACGATATATTTTTGACACACTCCTATCTATATATATCATTATTACCGGCTTATCTTGTTAAACATGTGTGATGAAATGCTTTTAAATTTACATGTATGATTATCGCAAATGTCTGTCTAACATTCGAGAAGCAATTGCATCTGCTAATGTATTTAAAGACGTTGGAATATGCTGATATTCAATGTAATCAAATTCACGTTCCAAGAGGCGCACTCTCAAAAATAACCTTAATAACACTGGATTTCTAATGGCATAAACTCTATTAAGCTGTAATGCAACGAGTTCAGAATCTAACCTCACTATCAAACTCCGAATCCCAAACGAAATAGATTCAAACAATAACTCAATCACTGCACTGTATTCTGCAATGTTGTTTGTTGTTTGACCGAGGCTCACCCCATGCATAGAAACTAACTCGCCAGAGGGTGAATAGATAACCCAAGCTGCGGAAGAGATATTCCGTGTACTACGACAGGCACCATTAGCGAATCCAATGTACGTTTGGAGAGGCGTCGACATCTGGAATATCAAGAGTAAAACCAAGATAAGACAGAATAACGACGAAAAAACACACTCTCTAAGCTAAGCACACTGTCTATACTAACAAACACCCCAGCTAGAAAGAAAAAACTAACCTAACTAAATCTCCATACCCATCATTTAAGCATAATACCTCTTTAGGTAATGTCCATTTCTGGGTTTACCCAAAGAGTCCCCGTCAAAATCTACCAGCTCATAGGCCCATTTTGCTAGCTTTCGCTTGACAATGTAGGGCCCATGCCACATAGGAACGAATTTTCCAACACCTAAATTATCGTTAGCTTGATCATATAATAGCACTAGGTCTCCTTCCGAAAAATTTCGAGGGGTCACGTTGCGATCATACTGAGCTTTCATCCGTTTTGCGTGAGTCTCGATTGCTAATGCAGCGTCACGTCGAGTCTCATCTAATTGAGCGAATTATAATAAACGCTTCTCCTCTTCGGAAGTAGCTGGAAGTAATTCGACAGCCATTTGAAGTGACGGGATTTCGCATTCAATGGGCAGCACTGCTTCCAAACCATAAACTAGTTGGAAAGGAGTGAACCCTGTTGATGTTTTCACTGAGGTTCGGTATGCCCAAAGCGCGGAAAATAACATGGCGTGCCAATTCGACCGATGAATACCAATGATTCATCGGATCATGATAACTAAAACTTTGTTGATGGACTCAATGAGGCCATTCGCTTGTGGATAATAAGGAGTTGAGCTATCGTGACGCAAACCAAGCTGGCCTATAAGTTCTGTCATCATAACGTTTCGAAAATGGTGCCCATGGTCAGTGATTATCACTTGTGGGACACAAAACCTAGCAATAATGTGATTGAATACGAAAATTGCAGCTGTCTTGCCGTCTGCCTCGAATGTAGGCATCGCCTCGACCCAAAGGAGTGAACCATGTTGATGTTTTCACTGAGGTTCGGTACGCCCAAAGCGCGGAAAATAACATGTTGTGCCAATTCGACCGATGAATACCAATGATTCGTCGGATCATGATAACTAAAACTTTGTTGATTGACTCAACCAGGCCATTCGCTTGTGGATAATAAGGAGTTGAGCTATCGTGATGCAAACCAAGCTGGCCTGTAAGTTCTGTCATCATAACGTTTCGAAAATGGCGCCCATGGTCTGTGATTATTGCTTGTGGGACACCAAACCTAGCAATAATGTGATTGAATATGAAAATTGCAGCTGTCTTGCCGTCTGCCTCGAATGTAGGCATCGCCTTGGCCCACTTAGTAAAATAATCAACCGCAAGGATGATATACGCATGCCCCCCGGCCGAGTGAGGGTTACATGTAATAAAATCAATACCCCATTTAGCAAAAGGACCAACGGAAATTATAGAGGAGCAGGTGGTGCACGCATCTTGCGATCAAACACTTGACAGTTGTGGCATTTCCGGACCGCAATAATACATTCTTTAAACAAGGACGGGCAGAAGTATCCAGCGCGCAATATCTTTTGGGCTGTGGCATACCCAGACATATGACTGCCACATGCTCCAGAGTGACAGTCATTCAAAACCCTTTTAGCTTCCTCGTGAGTTAAGCAACGACGAAAAACCAAGTCCGCCCCACGGCGATAAAGAGTATCTCCAATAATTTTGTACTGTTGGGACTGGAATCGAATTTTCCAACGTTCCGAGTTTGAAACTTCGGGCCGAAAGGATTGGGTCTGGAGATAGACAATTATATCTCCATACCACGGATCTAAAGTGCTGATGAGAAGCAAATATTCGTCCGCAATGGGTTCCTCTGCCACAGTTTCTGTGTCAGCACGCGGGAAGTCACACATTAACTCTGCAAAAAGTAAAGATTTCTTAGACTTAGATTTTTAAAACTCCAAGTCGAACTCTTGCAGGATAACGATCCATTTAGAGTACTTGCCCCCTAGCAATTGTTTAGTCAAAATGTAGGTCATAGGGTTGCAATCTGAAATGACTGTAGTTTTACGGAGAAGAATGTAATGACGAAAACGTTGGATAGCTTGAACAGCTGCCAAGGCCAATTTCTCCACATGTGAATATTTGAGCTCAGTGGGATTTAATGTCCGACTAAGGTAATAGATCACATGTTCCGTTCCGAATTCGTCTTCCTGGACTAAGACCATTCCAATGGTGGAATGAGCGGCGGCGAGGTATAGAAAGTAATTCTGGTTGTAGTTGGGAGGATGCAGCAACGGTGCATGGGTTAACGCGTGCTTGAGTGCATCAAAATATTTCTGAGCTATCTCATCCCAAGAGAATTGAGCGTTTTTTTTCAACAACAGGGTAAAACACTTGGTAATCTCGGCGTAGTTAGGAATGAATCGGCGTAAAAAGTTTTCTTTCCCCTGCAAACTTTGGAGTTGGCCAAGACTCGAAGGAGGAGGCAATTTGATGATAGCTTCTACCTTCGAGGGATCGACGCGGATGCCGACTTTTGAAAGTACAAATCCCAGCAATCATCCCACTTCTATACAAAAGACACATTTGTGTGGGTTCAACCGTATACGATAATGCCGACACCTCATAAAAATTGCTCGTAAATGGACAAGGTGATCAGCTCGATGTAAGGAGTGAGCGGGCAAATCATCGAGATACGGTTGCACAATGTGTTTGATGTCATGAAATGCATAATACATCGCCCTTTGAAAAGTGGCTTCGGCATTCTTAAGCCCAAAAGGTAATTTGCAATAAGAAAATGTCCCCCATGGACAAATGAAAACCGTTTTTGGTTGATCGGCAGGTAGAATATTGATTTGGTTGTAACCGGAAAAACCGTCCATAAAGGAAAATATTTCACTGCAGGCACAATCATCAATTATTTGATCGATATAGGGTGTTGGATAGTTTTCCTTGGGACAAGCACGATTGATATCCCTATAGTCGATACATATTCTTATTGTTCCCTGTTTTTTGTTAACCGGAACAATATTCGATACCCAATCCGTTAACGGGATCGGATAAATGAAACCTGCTTTCAACAGCTTCTCAGCTTCTGCTTTAATTGCAGCCGCTTTTCGTGGGTGAATCTGATGCAAACATTGCCGGACGGGTAAGTCTTGATCTCATGGACAACAATTGCGGGATCAATTCTTGGCATTTCCTCATAGGACCAGGCAAACACGTCGCGGAATTCTTGAAATAGGGCCTTGTATGTCTGAATTTCGTCATCTCAACACGAGGCACCTATATGAATGTGCTCAACAATTCCGGGCTTGACTGAAATGTCAATGGGAATAGTACGAGAAATGTTTCCCAAATTCAGCTCTGAATCAGGATGTTTCATTCGACTCTGAGCTTCTTTGACATATTCAGCTGTAAAGATTGATGAGAAATCGTTTTCAAAACGATCATCCTCAGGTAAAAACGAAGATCTATGATGGAGATCTTCCCATGGTAAATCGTCTACGCACAGGACTTCACAAAGTTGTTCGTCAGATGACACAACTTCGGGAAACGTTATTAACTCCGAGGTTGACGCGAAAAGGGATTCCTCACGGACCACATTCATTTGGTCGATTTTGGTCGAACTCGGGTCGGTAAAAGACTGCACGGCTTCATAAGAAATTTCATATGGACTCAAAGGCATTGCGTCACCAAATGAGTCTATCTCAGATTCAGAAGGAACGATCCAAGGATCGTTGTAAACAATAGTGTCTGAAGTAATCATATGAATAGATGCAAACGAAGACACGACGTTGATTGGAGGAAAAGGAAAAGTTCCCAGTAAACCGGCATCTTTAACTAATCCTACGCCAACATCCTTGTAAGGGATAGTCATTTTACCGACATGCTGGATACTCTCTGAAGAGGCTGGGTCGGATGAAAAGTAAGCTAGCTGGTCTATGGTTACGATCTTGCCATTGTGTGGAAACTTTATTACTCTGAAGACCGATGAAACGACTGCTGTCATAGCGTAAGACCAACTTCGAACCAAGAGAAGGTTGTAGTCTAAAGGGGCATGAACCACCTCCACATCTAGACTAACGGTTTTTCCTTCAACCCCTATAGGCAAATCCTGTAGAATGCCAAACAGATGGAACCCACGGCCATCAAAGGCCTTAAGAATTGTCAGGGATTGATTTAGTGAAGGAGAACCAAGCGATCTCCAGCACTGTATCGACATAATACACATGGAAGCTCCCTCATCAATTACAGTCCAATGAATAGGCCTGTTTTTGACTATCAGTGGGATCTGGTAAGCCATATGATGAGGGAAACGTGGTGTACTATTTTCTAGATAAAAAATTATTAGGTTCGGGTCCTGAAATCAACAGCTCCTATAGCCGACAAAAGTAATTTTCGCTGTGTTGGGCATGATTGCAACACTTCTAAAGCTGACATTGCTGAGGGTGAAATAGCTAAATCCTCAACAATGTTGTAATTCTGGGTCGCTCTCGCATGTGGATTGAAAGCAGACCTTCGAAGTACACCCTTGGCAGGCGGTTTGATTACTAAGTCAGGGTTAGGTTTCTCGATCTGTAGTGGATTGGAACAGGGAGATGAGGTTGAGGGATTTGAATGAGAAGATTCTGCTTCTTTCGATCCATCAACAGGAATTTTACTACCATAATCTTGTGATCGAGTCGCAATCCTTACATGAGACATCATCAATATGGGTTCTTCACTGGCACTCGAGGAATAACCTATCATCTTACTCTCCTGCTTTGGAAATGGATCTTTCAAAACAGCAGGAGTTGGGGAACCCTTGACGATTTTCACAACCTCGGCCCGATGAGGGCAATCTCTTGTAAAATGATCCTCTTCACAAATAAGACAAGGATATCGAGGTTTGCGCTTTTCGTCATTGGTTTCCGACTTTTCTGTTTTCTCCTTTGGAGTCTTTTCTACTTTATTCTTCTTCTTACCTTTATTCTTCCCACCGTTTTTTGATTTAGCCGTAGATGACTCTACAGCGTGAATATCAGCGGAAACTTCAGGAGAAGATTCTCCTGTCGGGGAGTCTGGTAAGGTTATAATGGGTGAACAATTCTTTGAAGACTTGTTCTTGCTTTTAGTATTTATCGTACCAATCATGCCATCAACAGCATGAGATCCCGAAGGAGAAGCAGCGATTTGATTTGACTTTGGAAGATCTGGGATCTTTTCGTGTAACATGCCTGACTGAGTGTAAACTAAGTCAAGGTACTGCGCTTGAGAAATCACTTGCTCCTCAGTAACTACTCCGGCCTTAGCTACATCTTCAGTAATCTTCGATAATAATGATTTAACAAACCATTCAGCTAAGATTTGGTCCGGGATAAAAACTTTCACTAATCACCTTCGACGTCTCCATTCATGTATATGATCGGAAATGTAAGTGGACGTCGACTGTTTTAATGAAGTTAGCAGCTCCGTGCCATTATCATATCTGACTGGAAACTGAAAATGAGTTAGGAACGAGGTAGCTAACTGACTAAAATTATAAAAAGAGGCCCATGGTAACTCAATGTACCACTTGGCCGCGAGACCAATGAGCATATGCTGGAAAAAACGTAAGCGGATCGAATCATCCGAGATGGAATTTGAAGCACACCAGAGGTGGTAAGTCATCACATGATTTGACGGATCCTCTCCAGACTTACCTACGAACTCGGGTATGTCACTGGGCAACTTATTTGGCATTGGCAGCCAAAACGGAAGATAATTTATTGGATCGTTCGTTAGGCGCAACAAGTCCAGTAAATCCAAAGTTGCGATAAACGGTAATTGCCGATTAGGATCCCTAAAACTCTGGGTCACAAGACCAGTCCCAGGAGGAGGATATCCAGGATAACTTGGAATAGGTATCACATTCGGGATATTGTATCCTCCTGGAAAACCAGGATTAACCGGACCGTACTGGGGTTGCTGAGATTGTTGATAAGTGTACCCAGGATATGGTTGATACTGGTAAACTGGCTGTAGGACAGCAGGCCCATATCGGTACTGTCCCTAGTACGGTTGATAAGTGAATTGTGGTTGACTAGTGACAACCGTACTTAAACCAGGCTGTCCTACAGGCATCTGAACCGTAGTTTGAATCGTGGATCCAGGCAATGGTAAAGATGTCTGAGGAGTAGTTGCAGAGACAGTAGAAACCGGAGCTATCGATACTCTAGAAGTAAGTGTGGTGGAAGGAACAGATGTTGCGGTAGTTGCAGCAGTCGTTTGAGATGGAGTACTAGGTGCAATGGGCGACTGAGTAACTACCGAAGGTATAGAAGTTTGAACATTAGACTGGACTGGTTGCTGGGGTGAACCAGAAACTAAGGGTTGTCCAGCTTGAGATGACAACTGTACACTTGGCTGCAATACCTGTTGAACTTGCGATGGATCCCACACTACGTTCATTCCGGGGTATTGACCCATGACAGGTTGAGGATATTGAGATCCATAACCGGATTCAGGGTAGGATTGAGAATTGAAAGGTGCAGTTCCCGTACCTTGAACATAAGATTGACCTTGGGGTGGTTGATAACCTTGACTCGAGTACTGACCTTGAGGTAGATACCCTTGAGGTAAATACTGATACTGGGGTTGACCTTGAGGGATAAATTGATACTGAGGTTGACCTTGGGGGACATATTGAGGCTGGGGTTGACCTTGAGGAATGTATTGTACTATGGGTACATATTGTCCTTGAGGTTGCCCCCTAGACGCAATTTGTGTACCTTGAGGTTGCCCCCCAGGCGTTAATTGAGGCTGCCCCCCAGGTGGTAACTGGCCACCTTGAGGTTGAGAACCGGGAACTGAACCTGACATCATGTAAATGTCTCCTACACCCAACGGTTTATTACCATTCTTTCCAGCTAATAACCCATGTTCAATGGGTTGAGGAGATTCTCCCGCAAAAGTACCAGAAAGTGACTGATACCCAGAGGGAACAGAAGGACCGCCGTACAAGAAAGATTCAGGAGATTGAGTGAACACGGATGACTGACCAGACATATTTACAGGATTATAAATACCTCCGGGTGGATAAGGAGTACGAGGTGGAGAAAAACTTAACCTTGAGTTGTCCAAATAATTGGTTAACGAAAGATACCAAGTAGTACTTCTAGGAGGACTGTAAAAGATGGATTCACGCTCCCTTAGATCAATAGTAGGTTGATCTTCAAGGATAGAGACGCCTATTTCTTCTTCGGGACCAAGTTCTTCAATAGCTATCAAACCAGCAGGAAGATTTTCGGTGATGACTCTTTCTACCCTAGGTGAATCAGGAGTACTAGAGGTTGGAGTAACAGGCTCAGATATTTCAGGTTCTTCGCCTATATCACTAGTAGATGAAAAACTACCAGCAAGCTCAGAAACTGCAACAACTTCGGGATTATAACCTGTTTCTAGACCTTGGTAATCTGGATGGACTACCAACGACGACTCTCCTTCTTCAGGTGAGCCTACTTTACTGCCACTAGGAGTTACAAGGACTTTCAAACCTTCGTAATGACCCGGGACGTCTTCAGGAGGTTCGCCCCAAAGTCTACGGGACTTCCTCAACAAATCGGCCATGGTAACAATCTCAGGAGACTTGCCCCAAAGTCTACGGGACTGTCTCGGTAATTCAGCCACAGTTAAAAACTTTTAACTACTACACACGCAAACAAAGTAAAATCTCAAAGCAAACCACCTAAAGTCTCTAAAGAACCAAACAAATTCGAATCACACGCCTAAAGAATCTAGGGCGTCAAACCATACACAAAGAGTAGCCTCCCGAACCGAAAACACTAGTTGGAGATGAAACCCAACATCATCGAATTCAGTACAGAAGTGGTGGGTGGAACAGTTACCCCGGCAACCTGCTTAATGAATAGACCAGCACAAGTTCCTCCACTTTAACCATCTCGAGTAAAGTGAACCCCCCGGAAAATCAAAGTGAGTCTAGCCGACGTCTGCTCCAAGTACAGTGGGATCTTCCCTCCACCGTCACCTCGGTAGAATCCTAAATATAATGGTCGCTAAGGTTACCAACAGCAAAAAATATACCTGGGGGAACAGTCTACGACCCGATAGCACGCAAGGGCAGAGTAGCAAGCTCAATCCCCTTGCCGGCTCCTTTACAATAATCCAAGGTTTACTGACAAGTGACCCCAGGCTCCTCGACAATAATCTGAGGTTTATCGTTTGTAGTACGTGCGTATCTGGCGTCTTTCCCAATGAAGGAGGATTGATCCCCTCACTGGTTCGGACACGGTCTCGTGCTTCTCCTTTAAGAGGAGCTTTCCCAGAGTACAAATGAAACAGTTGGATTTATCCTACCACAAGATGAGCTACTTGTTTGGTTTTATTGTCTTGGAGTGTTAATTACTCTCCTACTCCAAGACACTAGCCTGATCTATATTGGTGTTTCAGAGCCCTAGTAAATAAAAGTTACTAAGTTGATTTTACTTTAAGCGTTAATTTTTATGGGTTTTATTTAGGACAAAAGGTAGTGGAGATGAAACTGATGGTGTGTAGACTCGACTCAAATCCACTAAAAAGATGCACTTAGGATGATTTATACTAATTTTCTTTTTCAATGAATTCCCTAGCTAAGAGAGCTGGAGAATGCAAAATTGATATAAAAACAACTTTCTTGGCAATGAAAATCAAAGAAACAAACTCTTTATCTTTTCCAAAGCATACAACACATGACCACTAATTACTTCACAAAAATTCCTTTTCTTTTCAAAGACTCAAATGCTACTAAAGCAAACTTTTCTTCAAAAGAGTTTTTTGTACTTTTCCCTATATTAACAAAGCATGTAAAACTTACTTTAACAGAAATCAAAGTTAAAAAATCTATGGCAATCAAATCAACTCAATTTCACCGAAAAGCAAATCTAAGAGAAATGCACCTAAAAGTAAATCTGATGTGGCAAAAAGCCTACCAAGTATGATTCCGGGATGTTTTACTCAGTCAAAATTTAACTAAGGACTAGTTAATGCAGAATCAAAAACCAGTCAAAAACAAAAATCAAAATATTTTGTTCTTTTTCTTAAGAATAAAATTCAAATTTCAATCAACAAACTTTTTCGAGATTCGGCAAAGAGACAACACAAAGGTAGGTTTCTCACAAGGGTGGATTCTATGAAAGGTCCGACTCCTAGGAAGACTGAAAAGACCAGGGAGATCCAAGGTTTTACAACTTCTAAAGCCAAAGTCACTACAGGACCAGTGCAAAAATCAAACCCTAGGGAAAGATCTCTATGAATTTCACTAAAACTCTTGACACTGATGGAACAAGCTTAGGTGAAGATTTATGACAGGTAACCAGTGGATCTGGGCAGTAAAAACAAATTAAAAACAAAATCTAAGAGGCAAAAAAGAAGAAAATTGAAATTTTCTCAATTTTGACAGGGTACGCAGGCAACCTGTTTTCACAGGTGCGTGTACGCTCTGTGCACAAAGCTGCAGTGCGTACAGGTACGCACTGTGCTTAACTCAGACGGTGCGTACTGCTAGCAAAACTAAGAAAAACTAAAATCTAATTTAACCCTAAGCTAGCCCACCCAAATACACAGTCAAACAACCAAAAACCAGAAAACAAACGACGTTTCTCAAATCAAAGTTTCACACAAAGGAAAAATCATTCACATCAATGGAGTTCCCCAGCGGAGTCGCCATTTTGTCATGCAGAAAGAGTCAATTTTGCGGACAAAACCGACCTCCCTAGAAGCTAAGGCTTTCTAGTGACAAACAAGACAAGTAAACACTACCTTTCTCTAAATATGCATTTCGAATACAAGTAAACAGGTGTTTATAACATACCTTTAGTCGAACGCTTTGTAGTAGTCCAGCCTCGCCGATCTGGATGAGCTCCTCCTTCTCTTCAAAACCTGCATTCACTAACAAGCCAAAAGATTACATAACACCTGATAAACTTATAAAATAACACATATTCATCATACAGACCAAGGAGTATATGAAACAAATCATGAATAACAATCTATTGAGAAAAATGAGTTTATTTGTATTAAGTGGAAACAAAAGAAACCATTACAACCTGAGCCTTGGTGTTGTGCAGGTCCCTCCTAAGGTCTAGCAAGAGTTTTCCTTTACTTTGATCAGCTCACCCACTTCCAAATAAGGCTAGGAAAGGATGGGAATCTCTCCTCTCAAGCTTTATAAGGGAGTCCTAATTCCAGCAGCATCTACCATTAGGAATGTTCAGCTTTCAACCTCTCCTCCCTCTGGCCCAATGCCTGTATTTATAGTGCTTTAGAGGAAGTTAATCAGGTCCACCATCAATGGGATAAGCCCCTCTTTGAATGGGATAACTCCCCTCTTGATGGGATAAGTTCCTCTTTCATAGGGATACATGAAGCATCTGGAGGTGCTCAATACACATTAAACAAGCTTCTAGAATGCTCTAGAAATGACCACAAGTAACTTTTTTGAAGTGAAACTTGCACCTTTTGACCTTTACAGGAGTACGCACCCACCCCTTTATAGAAAGAGCGTACAAGTATGCAGGTATTGTGAACTTGGGGTGCGTACACGCAGGTAAGGCTAAGAGAAACTGCGTACCCAGAGATATATAGATTTTTAAAGACTTTCTCTCTTTCTTGGAGTTTGACATGAAGAGCAGAGGTATGAGACTTGCCAAGGAGGATAGTATGACAGTTGATGGAGCAATACTAACTGCAAATAGTCATGGTGACAAATTTTAGTGTAACAAGGTTAATATCATTGATGACTATGTGACACATGTACATATGATCACACTCATTAACTAACATCTATCATACATGTAACCATAATAATCATAGAATGGAAAACATATAAGAAACTCTAATGATCATAACAACCATTAACCACATACCTGTATGACCACCATGCAAGCCTTTATGATGATCTACTCTGTTATGAAACCAGCTCAAGAAAAGATAGAAAAGATAGATCAACGCCTTAGAATTTAGCCTCTTCGCGGGGGCAACCTCCTTTACATTACATAAATGAACAATTCTTGGATGATTCAAATCACAAAACCTCCATTCTATATATAGGAGTCTAAGGAGTCACAATATAACCCAGCTAACCTAACAATAATAATATAAAGCCACAAAAATAACAATAGAGGGATTCTATGGGGCACAGTAATAACAATATGGGGGCAATAGGGGCACAACAATATTAATAGGGGGTATAACTACAATAGTAATGGGGTAATAACTAGTATTAAAGGGACACAACATGCCCCTCTCCTTCAAAAAAGTGTTGTCCTCAACGATTGAGTAGTTCTGGACTTCTGCATAAAATTCTTATCCTACCATGTGGAATCTTCAGTGGATAAGTTCTTCCACTTGATAAGATACTCCGAAATTGATTGATTTCATAGCTTTCGAGTTCTTGTTTCTGTGACTGCTTCTGGTTCCAATATAATTTTTACTTCCTCATCAAGTTCTGGAAATATTGTTTGAACTGGGAGCTTGTCGCCTATAACCTTCTTTAAACATGAAACATGGAAAACTGGGTGCAATCGAGAAGCTGCAGGAAGCTCCAATTTGTATGCCATAGTACCAATCTTTTGTAACACCTTATCTTCGGACCATAATACTTTGGTGATAATTTATTATCCTTGTTAGCTTTCTTGGGGGACATTTTCTTATATGGTTGTAGCCATAGGAATACCCAATCACCTACATCAAAACTTCTTTCACTGTGATGTTGATCTGCTTGTTGTTTCATTCTATTCTGTGCCAACACGAGGTTATCCTTTAAGAGTTGGAGGACTTGTTGTTGATGTTCGATGTGATGTTCCATTGCCTGAACCTTAGAATTTTCTCTTAAATATGATGTGATGGATGGTGGTTGATACCCATAAAGTGCCATAAATGGGGTCATTTTTGTTGTTGTATGTAAGGAAGTGTTATACCACCATTTAGCCAGAGGCAACCATTTGACCCATTGTGTCTGTTTATCAGATACAAAGCAACGAAGATATCCTTCCAAACATTTGTTTGCTATCTCAGTTTTCCCATTAGATTGAGGATGACAAGATGAGCTATGAGCTAACTGAGTACCAAGACAAGAAAATAATTCTGTCCAAAAATTTCCAGTGAAAATGGGACCTCTGTCACTTACAATAATCTTTGGGTTTCCATGTAGCTTTTGAATTGTTTCTATAAATGCAGTAGAAACTGTATTGGCTTTAAATGGGTGTGATAATGGAAAAAAGTGTGCATACTTGGTAAGTCTGTCAACTACCACCATGATGACACTCTTTCCCTCAGACTTGGGTAAACCTGTGATAAAATCCATTGAAACCTCCTCCCAACATTGGCTTGGAATGGATAAAGGTTGTAATAGACCTGGTGTCTTAATTGTTTCAAATTTATTTTGTTGGCAAACCAAACATTCCGCCACAAACGTTTTAATATCTTATTTAAGGCCATCCCAAAAAAATTCCTTCTTAACCCTGTGGTAAGTTTTAAAAATCTTGAGTGCCCTCCTAAGGGAGAAGTGTGAAATTCCATAAGAATCTTTTGTTTTAGCTGGGAATTCTTACAGAGGTATAAGCGATCTTTGTACCATAACGAATCATTTTGCCAGCTAAATGTATCAGACGTATTGGAATCTTGTTGTAACTTTCGAATAAGTGCCCACACTTCTTCGTCATTCTTCCATTCCTCTCTTGCTTTGTTTATCCAATCTGGTTCAGTAATAGAAATGGTGCACAACAATGCTTCCACATCCTCATCATTTCTTGAGAGTGCATCTGCCACCACATTTTGCTTCCTTTTTTTGTAGATGATTTCAAAGTCATAACCCAACATCTTTGTGACCCACTTTTGTTGCTCTTCAAAGGATAATCTTTGTTATAAAAAGTATTTAAGGCTATCATGATCCGTTTTTACCTTGAAGTGTCTTCCCATTAGGTAGGGTCACCATTTCTTAAGTGCATGGAGTATTGCCAACATTTCCTTCTCATAAATAGCCTTGCTAGAAAACTTTCCCTTGATTGAACGAATTTCAAAAGCAATGGGTCTTTCATATTGCATTAGAACAACACCAATTCCGTTTCTTGAAGCATCACATTCCACAATAAAGGTTTTTGTGAAGTCCGGTGTAGCTAAGACCGATGCTTGGCACATTACCTCTTTAAGATGTTCAAAGGCCTTTGTTGCTTCCGGAGTCCATGAAAATGCATCTTTCTTCAATAATGTTGTTAGAGGTGCTGCTATTCTCTCATAATTCTTAACAAACTTGCAATAATACCCTATCAACCCAAGAAATCCTCGCAGATGCTTTATGGATGTGGGGATTTTCCATTCCTTAATGGCTTTAATTTTGCTAGGGTCTATCTTAACTCCTTCATGAGATACAATATGACCCAGATATTCCACCTCCTGGACTCCAAAGAAACATTTGGATCTTTTTCCATATAATTGTTTCTCCTCCAATAGTTGTAGCACCCTGTCAATAGTTCAACATGATCCTTCCAAGACTTGCTGTAGATTAGTATATCATCAAAAAATACTAACACAAATTTTCTAAGGAATGGTTTGAAAATTGAATTCATCAAACCTTGAAATGTTGAAGGTGCATTGGTAAGGCCAAAAGGCATGACCAAAAATTCATAATGACCCTCATGAGTTCTAAATGTTGTTTTCAGAATGTCTTCAGTCTTCATTCTGATTTGATGATATCCTGAACAAAGATCCAACTTGGTGAAGTAAATTGATCCATGCAATTCATCGAGCAATTCATCAATGACAGGAATGGGGAACTTATCTTTAATATTGAGCTTGTTGAGCTCCCTATAATTCGGAAACATGTGCCATGATCCATCCTTCTTGTGCACCAATACTACTGGAGTAGAGAAAGAACTTTGACTCGGTTGAATTATACCAGGCTCTAGCATTTCTGCAACCATATGTTCAATTTCACTCTTTTGGACATAGGTGTATCTGTACGGCCTGATGTTTGGAGGAACACTTCCTGGAATCAGATGAATAGCATGGTCATGCTCATGCATAGGTGGGAGACCTTTGGGAGTCTAAAATACCTTGGAATGATTGTCCAGGAATTTTTGGAGATCTGGAGAAATAGATGATTCTGATGTGGAAACATCTAGCGAACATAATTGTGAAATTACACCTCTTTGCTCCTTTTTTAGAAGCTTTGTCATACCATTAGAGCTGATTATCTTTCCTGGTTTCCCTGCAATACCCCTTAATTCAACTTCCTTTCCTTCTGTATAAAATTTGATGAAAAGTTCTTGAAAATTAAAAGCTATTGTGCCCAAGGATTGTAGCCATTGGACTCTTAGTACAACATCAACACTTCCCATTGGAATGGAAAGTATTGGGATAGTTGTTGGGTTATTAATATACCATTATTATTGTCACTTTTGAACGCTTATTCCACCCATTTCTACCATTCTTCATCACGTCATTTATCATAATTTATCATATAATTCTATTTTACAATGATTTATGCTCTTATGTAAAAATATTATTTATTCTCTTTTATTTCTAATAAATTGATGATTATGCATGATTTTATCAATGAAAGTTTAATAAATTGGTTATAACATTATTCACCATTTTTAGCCTTCAAGATAATTTCCAGATTGAAGATTTGATCATTAAAAGTGCCAACTCAGAAATGCGCTGGAATAAGAAGTGACAGTTTTGCGGTTGAGACTCTGAGTAAATGAAGTAGAATATGGAAAATCCAGAATATGGGTTTTGTCCATAACGGACCCAATTAACTTTAGTTAAGAATGGCTTGCCCAAATTCGGCTTGTATTGACAGAAACATAGGGTTCTTTGAGCACAATTTTCTCATATTTGTTGTTGCGACCGTCCTCCAAATCTCAGCTGCAAAGCCAAATTCATCTTGCTCTTGTTGAAAGATGGATGGAAATATATCTTCTTGTTGATCAATTGGTTGGAAACAATCTAATTGTGTAATAGAAATTATGTTGTACTTATCTTATTGTAACTTCTCTATGATCTCTCTCTATTTAAATGAAAACGGAGATCAGAGATGGGGATGATTTGGGGATGAAAAAATGATGGCTAAGAGAATGGAAAAGTGATGGAATTGAGGATTTAGAATTAGAGATTTATAATTAAGAATTCATGATAAGATAGGAGGAAGAAAGGATTGTTTCAGGCTATAAGTCTCAAAGCTTCTGCTGTTGTAATGATTTTACCATTTAATGATTAATACCTGATTTGGGAGTTGTTCATTCTTTTCATCTAACGTAGCCCAGCAGAATCCGCTAGCGGCTAAGGGCCCAGCCTCTGGTGGTGTACGCTGCTACTATAGTATATCTTTCCAATTTCCGTCATGTGATGGTTTGATTTAATTCCTATTTCTTTGAATCGTATTGCCTTACAGTTTCATGTTTTTGCAGCGAGCTGTTATAATATTTTATGAACTTGTTTGATTGCACTTGTTGATATTGAATCGCGTGGCTATTCTTTTCATCATGATAGAGGTTATCATCCTTCTCAATGTAGATTGTTATGCTATTCATTTCAATTGTAAAGCTTCGCTGTTCATTTAAGACTTTCATATTCATTACAGATTGTTGGTTATTTGATTCCATTAATTAGAGTTTGTTGTTCAGATTCCTTTAAATACAGTTTTCTACCCATTTACTTTGTTGTTCATTTATGTTGATTAGTTGCAATAGTTTGTTTTTAAAGAGTTTTCCTAGTTTGCTTTTAATGGCATCTTTAGTTCAATTTCTATTTCCTTTTAATTGCTTTAAAGCAGGACTATCAACTATAGAGAACATTGGTTATTTCTTCCTCGTTCCCAGATTGATTGTCTTGTTCAAGTTTGATTTCAACTACATCAATCTCTAGACGAATGAGTTAGTGATACTGTATCCTCAATTGATGTTTGCTGAGTGAATAGTTGGATTTCAGAGCATTTGAGTTTATGTTATTGTTAGATTTCTTTTTCAAGCATTCATTTACTTTTGGATTTTAAGCACTATACTACAAAACATTACTCTTGAGTAAATATCCGCCTCAGACTGAGTACACTCTTGAAATAAAAAGTTGTCCCTAGGTTGACTATTAATGTGAAGATAATTAGGAGTCAAAAGACACCTTTTTATCGCTCAAGACTAGTCAATACATATTCTCCCATGGATAGCTTGATATTATGGCACTTTCTAGAGCAATTTATTGTTCCTCCATTTGCAATCATCACTTGACACTCTAGTGTTGGATATAGGAAGTAATTCAATTCTTTTGCTACCTTACAATCAATAAAATTGTGGGTGCTTCCTGAATCAATCAACACTATTACCTTTTTCTTCTTGATTTGTCCTTCTATCTTGATGGTTTGAGGAGTGGTAATTCCCGCCAATGCATTACAAGATATGGTCAGATTTATTTTTTCTTCATCTAGGCTTTGTTCCTGGAGTAAATCCTCTTCTTTTGACCTTTCTTGCTCTTTTTCTTCCTCTTCACAATCTATGTAGAATAATTTCTTCTCAGCACACTTATGACATTTAGTGTATTTGCTATCACAAATGTAACAAAGCCCTTTTGCTCATTTTTCTTCCAATTGTTGTGGTGTCAACCTTATAGGTTGTGGAAGACTAGGGGCAATAACACTTCCGTCTTTATAGTTGTGAGTGGTATGCTTCCTGGTTGCCATAATTTTTCTTTCCATTTTTCTTGCTAACCTAAATGCCTTCTCTAATGAATCAAGTTCCCAAAGGCAAACATCATGTTGCATATTATCCTTTGAAGACCCTATGAACACATCAATCATATGCTCCTCTGGAATATCTTTTACCCTTATGTTCAATTTTTGGAACTCCTCAATGTGCTCCATTATTGAACCCTTTTGTTTGAGACTTATCAATTGGCTAAAAAAGTGTTGCTTTTTGTATCCTCATAATGTGCTATGAATTCTTCCGTAAAAATTGCCCAAGTGATAAATTGTTGATGAGAGAAAAGCCATTGATACCATATAAACTGATTTGGTTCCAAATATAAAGTTTCCATATGTACCTTTTGTGTGTTTTGCACATTATTGAGATCGAAGAATTTCTCCATCTGTAATATCCATGTGGCGGGATCATTGCCATCAAACTTCCTCATAAGGATTTTTGGAATATGGTGAGTCTTCGATCCAACATTAGAGTCTATGGAATCATGATTAACATTTCTTTTGTTCTCATCATGAGTTTCCTTTAGTACCCTTTCACCATTAGAGACAATTTATTGTAGCAAATTATTCATATTTATCTTCAATTCTTCCATCTTATCATCCATTCCATCAATTTTAGCGTCCATGTCATTCACGTTAGCTTCCATGCCATCCATCTTAGTTTCTATGCCTTTCTTTAAACAATCCATCTTAGCTTCTACACCTTTCTTTAAACCATCAATATTAGCTTCTACATCTTTCCTTAAACCATCCATCTTAGATTATGTTGCTTTTTGTGCAAGTGACACTTGTTGCACTTGTTCTTGTAATTTTGATATATCATATAGCATTTCTTCTTCTTCTTCATGAGTCATGCTAGAGCTTTTAGGTTCCTTACTAGGTGTTTGCATTTTCTTTCCTCGGGGCATCCATTAGCCCTTTGAATTCCTTCAAAATAATTTTCAAACCAAGCTTAAGCAAAAATTTAAGAAAATCTACACACCTTTTTTTCACTTTGTAGGAGCTCGATATTGCCTCTGATGTATCTATGTAATTTCCAATCATCTAGTTCTGAATTTTTGACCTGTAGTAGCCCACGGTGTCCTATTTCCAATGCCACAAGTCTAACCCAAATTGGATTCTCCAAGGGAGATTTATGTGAAATCTCTCACAGTGACTTGATTATAGACTAGTTCAGTAGAGAGAATTTGTACGACGTGCCATGAGTCACTGTTTCGACCTTTGGATCTAAAAAATGCATACACGAAACTAAAATCTGTTCTCTTTCTATAACTTCTTACAAAATTTCAATCTGATCCCTAGAAAGAAAGTTATGACGATTTTCCCCAGGTCACCTATTTGGAATGTAATTCAGGAGTCTGCAAAAATACCAAATTACTTAGACCATATCTCCACAAATATAGCGCAAAAAGATCTGAAATTCGGACCCAAGGTTCAGCGCGATTTCTTCTCAAATGGGTTTTTTTTCAAATTCTGAAATGTCGCAAAAACAAAGTTATAGTGAAAATTCCACGATGACCTGTTTGGAGCAACAAAACCCTAGAATCCAAAGCTCTGATACCAAATTTTATGAAACTAGCTCAAGAAAAGATAGGAAAGATATATCAACGCCTTAGAATTCAGCCTCTTTGAGGGGGCAACCTCCTTTACATTACATAAATGAACAATTCTTGGATGATTCAAATGACAAAACCTCCTTTCTATATAGGAGTCTAAGGAGTCACAATATAACCCAGCCGACCTATAGAGGGATTCTATGGGGCACAGTAATAACAATATGGGGGAAATAGGGGCACAACAATATTAATAAGGGGTAGATAACTACAATAGTAATGGGGTAATCACTAGTATTATAGGGACCCAACATACTCTTACCCCGAAGTCCATTGTTGTAACTTAACTTTCATGATCTCGATCTCCTACTCTATCTCAGCCAACACATTAGTATCATAACATACCAATATCTTCATGATGAACTAATTTCATACAGTGACCTTATTCACAACAATCTTCACCATGAAAATGCATGCATAACAGCATATAGACGCTGAAATGCATAAAAAATGTATATACAACCATATGTTTGGTTGTGTTATATTCTTTCCACGACTAACCCACGTAGTTAAACGGGGGGTTAGAGGGGGGCGATAGCCCCCCTGTCCGGGGGGTTTGAGGGGGGCGGGTAGCCCCCCTCTACGGGGTCCGGGGCAGCGCCCCGGGAAATTTTTTTTTGGACCCTATATTAGGTTGGGCAAACCTACCTATGGTTTTGTGCATGATTTTCGCACATGGTATTGGACGCGATGGTTTTTCGGTCCATGGTATTGGATGCTTCGGCATGTATAGATATGTATTGTAACATTGAAAGGAACATAATGAAAAATCAAGCTGGTAGTCCCGGTTTTGGGATCCAGGGAAAAATCTCTGTGCATATGTGTTTTATGGGTTATGCTCTCGCATTGTTTATTTTCTTTGTTTAAGAATTCGTATGCAGGTAATTTCGGTACAGGGTTAAAACCTACATTTGGTATCGGAGCTGTTTTGGCTTCAAGGGGACACCTTTGTTGCTGAGGGGTTTCGCTCGGGCCTGTGGTAGACCCTGTTCAGTGGGAGATCTGCGAGATCGATTCTAGTGGTGAAAGAAGATGGCGAGCAGTGGAAAGATCGAGATTGAGAAGTTCAATGGTCAGAGCTTTGAGTTGTGGAAACTCAAGATGGAGGATCTGTTGGTCGATAAAGATCAGTGGATCGTGGTAGATCCGGGTACTAAACCATCGGGAGTGACCGATGAAGAATGGAAGAAATTGGATCGGAAGGCAAAGAGCACAATACGATTGTGTGTCTCAGATTCAGTATTGCTGAATGTATCAGGGGAAGCTACGGCAAAGGCTTTGTGGGTCAAGTTAGGGACTTCGTACCAATCTAAGTCTCTGGTGAATAAACTGTTCCTGCGGAAAAAACTGTATAACCTGAGGATGAAAGATGGAGTCTCGGTGACAGAGCATATGAATGCGTTTAATACTGTGGTAAGTCAATTATTATCTGTTGATATTAAAATTTCAGATGAAGATAAGTGCATCAGTCTATTGTGTTCTCTACCAGATTCGTGGGATAGTCTGGTTATTGCAATAGGTAGCAATGCAACTGCTTTGCAGTTTGATGAAATAGTCTCAGCCTTGCTGACGGAGGAGATGAGATGGAAGAATATGGACAACTAGAATGGTGATGCCTTGTCTGTACAAGGACGGTCCCAGAACAAAAACAAAAATAAGTCATCGAGTGGGAGATCTAAATCTAGAGGGAGATCTAAATCTCCAGGAAAACCTACAAAGGTGGTGTGCTGGAAATGCGGAAAGGAAGGGCACTTCAGAAGGGATTGTAAATCTAAAGCTCTTGATAAAGGAAAGGGATCTGATGATGCTCCTTCTACAGAGGCGAAAACCACCTCAGATGAAGGTGGGGATGTGTACTTGGCTTCTTCAAGTACACATGTAGATCATGAGGCATGGTTGATTGACTCAGGTGCATCCTTTCACTTCACTCCCCATAGAGAGTGGTTCTGCGAGTATGAGAAATACGATGGTGGTGATGTCTTCTTAGGAGATGATAGGAAGGCTAGAATCATTGGTCGAGGAAAAGTAAAGTTGAAGTTGCAAGGTGGAAGGGTTAGAACACTTCCGGGTGTTCTACATATTCCTGCATTGGCCAGAAATCTGATATCTGTAAGCAAGTTGGATGATGCAGGTGTAAAGACGGTGTTCGAGAAAGATACCTGCAATATGGTTCGAGGAGCACTGATATTGATGCGGGGAGTTTGGATTCGAACTCTGTACAAGCTGCAAGGTAGCACTGTTGTTGATGGGTGCAATAGTTCTATGGTTCCTGAAAATGGAGTGGAAAATCTAGTGGTCTCTGGAGAGACGACCATGTTGTGGCATCAAAGGCTTGGACATATTGGAGAGAAGGGCCTTCGAATACTTCATGGTAAAGGTATGGTAGAAGGTATGAATGATAGCTCTCTGGATTTTGATTTCTGTGAAAATTGTGTGTATGGGAAGCAGAATCGAGTGAGTTTCCCCTCTGGTGGTAAGAGGACGAAACAGATATTAGAGCTTGTGCACAGTGATGTGTTTGGACCTATGAAGGTTCCATCACTGGGTAAGTCTGTGTACTATGTATCATTCATAGATGACTTCTCAAGGAATACATGGATATATTTCCTTAAGAAGAAATCTGAAGTCTTCGACATGTTTAAAGAATTTAAGGCTCTGGTGGAAAATCAGACAGAGAAGAAGATAAAGGTGTTGAGGACAGATAATGGTGGAGAATTTTGCAGGAAGGAATATGAAGAATTTTGTAAGAAGTGTGGTATAGCACGGCAGAAGACTACTCCATATACACCTCAGCAAAATGGAGTCGCAGAAAGAATGAACAAGACGTTGATGGAAAGGGCAAGAAGCATGCTTAGTGGTGCCGGTTTAGGACAGGAATTCTGGGCAGAGGCGGTGGATACTGCACGTTACCAGATCAACAGATCACCCTCATCAGCGTTGGAGGATAAGACTTCACAAGAAGTATGGACTGGTAAGAAACCCTCTCTTTCACATCTGAGGGTATTTGGATGTGATGCATATGTACATGTTCCAAAGGAGAAACGAACCAAGTTGGATAGTAAATCTGAAAAGTGCATCTTTATTGGGTATAAGGATGGTTTAAAGGGTTATAAGCTTTGGAAACCAGTCACACGGAAGGTTGTGTACAACCGAGATGTGGTGTTCAGAGAGGTAAAAGATGTTATTCAATCTGAAGTCCAACCAAAGGAACGTGAGAAGATAGAGTTTGAGCCAAAGGAGGAAGAATCAGACTCTGCAGCAGAGGAGGAATCAGAAGATGAAGAGCCACAAACTCCGGCTGTGAGAAGATCAGGTCGAGAAAGAAGGCAGCCAGAAAGGTATAGTCCATCTGCTTTCAGTTCAAATTTTGCTTTTTCTGTTACTGATGATGATCCCAAAACTGTGAAGGAAGCAGTGGATTCAGAGGATGGAAAACTCTGGAAAGAGGCCATGGTTGATGAAATGGAATCTTTGCACAAAATTGAGGCTTTGGATCTGGTAGAGTTGCCGGCTAGAAGGAAACCCATTGGCAGCAAATGGGTGTTCAAGAAGAAGACTAATACAGAAGGAAAGGTGGAGAAATACAAAGCTCGGTTGGTAGCAAAAGGTTATTCCCAGGTGCCGGGAATTGATTTTGGTGATATTTTTTCTCCTGTTGCCAAGGTAGCTTCTATTAGATTACTTTTATTTGTTGCTGCTGCTTTTGATTTTGAGGTAGAACAGATGGATGTGAAGACAACATTTCTTCACGGGGATTTGGAAGAGGAAATCTACATGAGGCAACCTGAAGGCTTTGCGGTGAAGGGTAAGAAAGAACTGGTATGCAAGTTAAAGAAGTCTTTGTATGGGTTAAAACAGTCACCAAGGATGTGGTATCAGAAATTTGATACATTTATATGGGGACTTGGCTTCACCAGAAGCAAAGAAGATCATTGTGTGTTTTTTAAATTAATTGGTGACCGTGTTATTTATCTGGTCTTGTATGTGGATGATATGTTGCTGGTTGGAAATGACAAAGAAATTATCCAGGATTTGAAGACCCAATTTTCCTCCAAATTTGACATGAAAGATCTTGGTGCTGCAAACTATATTTTGGGCATGGAAATTAAAAGAGATCGAGCAAAGAGGAAGCTCTGGTTAAACCAGAGAAAGTATGTCGAGACAATACTGCAGAGGTTTAATATGCAGGATAGTAAACCGGTGAAGGTTCCTATTCCTGTAGGTGTGAGGTTATCTGCTGAACAGTGTCCCAAGACACAAGAAGAGGAAGATGACATGTCCCGTGTTCCATATGCAAGTGCAGTCGGTAGCCTGATGTATGCAATGGTATGTACTAGACCAGACATTGCACATGCAGTGGGAGTATTGAGCAGGTTTATGTCAAAACCTGGGAAGGAGCACTGGACAGCAGTGAAGCGGGTTTTCAGGTATTTGCGTGGCACTAGTGATTATGGTTTGTGCTACCAAGGAAGACCAGGATTGGACAGAGTGTTGGATATTCATGGTTTTGTTGATGCAGACTGGGCTGGAGATCTGGATCAGAGAAGATCTACAAGTGGGTATGTGTTTAACCTATTTGGAGGTGCAGTCAGTTGGATGAGTAAGAAACAATCTGTAGTGGCACTATGAACTACAGAGGCAGAATACATGGCAGCCACTCATGCAAGCAAGGAAGCAGTTTGGTTGCAGAGATTGTGTTCAAGTATGGGGTTAGTACAGGGATCTATAAGAATAGACTGTGACAGCCAAAGTGCAATTTTCTTGGCAAAGAACCCTGCTTATCATTCAAAGACAAAGCACATTGATGTTCAGTATCACTTTGTGAGGGATATGATAGAAGACAAAAAGGTGTTGCTGGTAAAGGTGGACACTTTGAAGAATACTGCAGATGCATTGACAAAATCTGTGAGCTCTGAGAAGTTCTCTTGGTGTAGAGAAACAATGGGTGTTTAAGTGCTGGAAAAATGACTAAGCTCTCCTGTGGCCCCCTGTGGAAAGAAAACAACAAGTGGGAGATTGTTGGGTTGTGTTATATTCTTTCCATGACTAACCAACGTAGTTAAATGGGGGGTTAGAGGGGGGCGGGAGCCCCCCTTAGTTGCGCCGATTGCGCAGCGAGGGGGTCACCGACCCCTTGTCCGGGGGGTTTGAGGGGGGCGGGTAGCCCCCCTCTACGGGGTCCGGGGCAACGCCCCGGGAAAATTTTTTTTGGACCCTATATTAGGTTGGGCAAACCTACCTATGGTTTTGTGCATGATTTTTGCACATGGTATTGGACGCGATGGTTTTTCGGTCCATGGTATTGGATGCTTCGGCATGTATAAATATGTATTGTAACATTGAAAGGAACATAATGAAAAATCAAGCTGGTAGTCCCGGTTTTGGGATCCAGGGAAAAATCTCTATGCATATGTGTTTTATGGGTTATGCTCTCGCATTGTTTATTTTCTTTGTTTAAGAATTCGTATGCAGGTAATTTCGGTACAGGGTTAAAACCTACACCATAAACTCACTAAAACATCTCCCACAAAAAGACCATCCAACTTCACATGGATATATCACTACAACCATGATGAAAACCATGGAAAAGACACAAGCACACAGACTACAAGCATAAAGAACACATATGCAACCAACATGAATGCATGACCAACACATCATCCATCCAGCAAGACGGGTGAACCATGCTCTGATACCACTCTATAGTATCAAATAACACCGAAAAAGAATAGAAACCATACATTCTCCAAAGAGAATGGAACACAGTTTGATACCATTTTGTGGTATCATATATCACACAAGGATAATGGAAACTAGAAACCACCTAAAGAGAATGGAGCTTGCTCTAATACCACTCAATGTTATTAGATATGACCCAAAGAGAGTGTAACCCACTCTCATACCATTGTGTAGTATCATATATGACCCAAAGAAAGCACAACATACTCTGATACCACTCTGTGGTATCAGAAATGACCCAAAGAGAGTGAAATGCATTCTAATACCACTCTGTAACATCATCCTCCAACATCTATCCAAGTAATCGATCAACCAAGGTAAAAATGTGACAAGAAGTTATTATGATACGATTCAACCCCTCATGTGTCAGTTTACGAAGTGGAACTGGTGAAGCACATACACTAACCTTCCATGTTGACAATGTAACTCACAAGAGCAATCTCTGTAAGTTTTAACTTCATATAGAAATTACCTGCATATGAATTCTAAAACACAAAAAATAAATAATGCGAGAGCATAACACGTAAAACACATATACACAGATATTTTCCCCTAGATCCCAAAACCGGGACTACCATATTGACTTTTCATTATATTCCTTTCAATGTTACAATACATATATATACATACTGAAGCATCCAATACCATGGACTGAAAACCATCACGCCCAAAAACCATGTGCAAAAACCATGCACAAAACCATAGGTAGGTTCGCCCCAACTAATATAGGGTCCAAAACAAATTTCCACAAGGCGTAGCCCCAGACCCCGTAGAGGGGGGCTACCTGCCCCCCTCAAACCCTCTGAACAAGGGGGGCTACCATCTCCCTATGACTGCAATAGATCTAACTTGAAAATATAGAAACAAACCCAGAAATAACAAGATAGAAAGAGATAGAACTACTTCTTTATTGACCAAAACCATTAAGATAGGGCAACACCATACATTCACTCCTTAAGGAATGAGAATACTCCACATGTCATATGCTTGACAATACAATAATCTTTGACATCTCTCAATGGGGAGTCTCTAGCCTCTATATAGGCCTCATGCGTACAATACCACCCTTTAAGTCTAATATGGTTTTGTTTGAAAATATGGTTTGAAAATATGGTTTTGTTTCCACCCTTTAAGTCTAAGTTCTCTTTGACATAACGAGCCTGTTCCACAGCTTATGCAACTAAGGATGGTTTCCACATCTGCACCATTGGCCTAATCTTAGGGTCCAATCAATAAATAAAATGATCTACTTGGTATTGGTCAGTATCCATGTAGGAGACATACTTGACCAATTCCATGAATCTAATTTCACATTCTTCTACTATACGATTTCCCTAGACCATGGCATGGAAGTATCCTACCTATTGTTCTTCATAATATGTTGGTAGGTACTTTGTCCTGAATCTATCCTCCAATAACTCCCAAGTAACTGTGTTTGGAGTGAGGTGTAGTTGACGCTCTGAGTGACCCCACCAATTCAGAGCACTATATCTGAGTTGGAATATTGTTATTTTAGCTTTTGAATTGGAATTATAATCCCTTAGTGTGAAGCACCTTCTCATTCCTTCTAACCAAGCTTCTACATGTTCGCTGACATGACCTCCTACAAACTCTAGGAACTTGGAGATCCCCAGTAATTTCCTCAATTAGAGGTCCTATATCAGAGTCGCTTGCTCCCTCGACATTTCCTAACCTTGATGGAGGTTTCTCCACTTCCACTTCATTTGTTTGGCACCCTTTTAAATTCTCATTAATTGCTTCTAGGGAATGCAAGATGACAGTCAACTCCGGTGAAGGTAATGGGTTATTTGTAGAAGGTCCTTGTGATGACTCTCCCTGACCTTGATTTCTTCATGTCCTCACCATTTTGAATTGTCCAAATATATACATGATGCGTAAGACACATTAATCCCTCTTAGGACATGACCCTCTTAGCTGACTCACATATATGTGTATAACGATAGTCATACGTTTTCCTTTTACTATGCTCGTAAACAAGCATTGTTAGTACTAAGACGATTCCCAAGGATCTACCAAATCCTCTCATGTGTGAGTTCTACATAAGTTACAAATTTTCTCTTGAGACTCACTAGGGTATTGGTGCAATGTACTTGTAAGTCACACTCTAACACTAATTGTTTTTTTAGTACCATAGCTATAATTTAATATTGAGCTAATCAATAACTTGGTTTACTATATTCAAATAATTAAGTCAAATAATAATGTGAATAATACCCTTTTTAGTCATGTCTTCCTTCTATGGCCATTAGTTGTTTGTTTCCCACCCTTTTATATTACGTTTTTAAAATCCTTTATGTGCATTTTATGAATCTTGGGATACCCTATAGGACATATAAACAATTGGTCTCACCTCTTGAATAGGCAGTGTCTTTGAAGCAAGGTTCCTAAGCAATTATCCATGAACACACACACACACACACACACACACACACACACACACACATATGTATATACCTATTTGCAATAATTAGTTTAAAGAGTAAAAATTACATTGCCAAAATAAATGGGACTTCTTACTAGCTTCATTAACAAAATCTAAAATATTGTGGGATGAAACAATGCCACTTTGTGATATTAATAGAATGAAGAATGAAAATTAAGAGAACTTATATACTTGTGAAACACATAAATCTCAGTTTAAAAATGTATTTAACATATAATTTTCATAACTTCTTAACTCATCGAACTAATAGAATTAAGAGAAACTTCTAGGTCAATATTTGTGACTTAGTTTCGATAGATTTAGATTTTTTTTTTTTGAGATGGCTGTGAGGTTGCAAGATTGAGCCATATCTTGAATGAGAGGTGTAGCTTTCGTATTCACAAAATGAGTTTAATCCATGCCTAGATCAATGTGTTTCATACCCAAACATTGTGAGACATGTTTTCAATCTTCATGGATCAAAGTTTTCAAAGACTCAGAAACATAGAAGGAAGTTTTGTGAAACTAAAAAATAACAATGGAGACCAAACGAGGCCTACGTAGATTCAAAGATTCCAATGGATGGCTAGTTTAAGACTCTTTCAGAATACTTGAAATACTGTTTTCAACCCAACAAAATCATTCTGATGGGAAAAGTGAAGAATTAAATCTGCTTTGTAGTCTCTTTTGCCATATGAACTTATTTAATAAATTCTAGATAATCAACCTAAAATGGTATAACTTGAGATATGAACTTTAATACTTACATGGAAAAGCTTTCCAATTTTTTTGAGATGATATAAAGATGGTCACAAGTGGTATATATATATATATAGAGAGAGAGAGAGAGAGAGAGAGAGAGAGAGAGAGAATGTTTTATATATAAATGAGAGAATTTATTTATAGACAAATGTTGTGATTTAGGCACAGGAAAATTACACAATGGAAGTTTGTAAATAAAAAAATTCTAGTGATTATTTCTTAACTAAATCTTAGTTGTTTAAAAGAAGGAGAATAATGTTTTTTTTAATGAAAAGACCAAATTTCATTAAATTACATGGCCGTGGTGAGGAGGCACTAGAATTTTTTTGTAAAATGCAACACATAGGTACAAAACCAAACTAGTTCACTTTTGCAGTGTTTTGAGCACATGTGCGAGCGCGTCAGCTTTGGGACAGGGTAAGCAAGTTCATGCTTATACTATCAAAATAGGATTTGAATCAGATGTATTCATAAGGAATGCATATATAGATGCCTGTGCCAAATGCAAAAGCAATGAAGATGTAAGAAAAATATTTGGCAACATGACTGAATGAAATACTATTTCATGGAATGCAATAATTGCAGGATATTCTCAAAACATTGTGTCTAAGAATGCCGTGACATTGTTTTTCCAAATGCTACTTATAGGGCTAAAGCCAGACCAGATTACCTTTGCCAACATTCTTAGTGAATCCGCAAACTTAACAACTTTGGAGCAGGCCAAGCAGGTGCAGGCTCATATCGAAAAAAAATGGATTTATAGAGGCAAATGTTGTTCTGGGAAATACACTAATCGATGTGTATACAAAATGTGGGAGTATAGAAGGTGCATCCAAAGATTTTGATGAGATTCCTAGGCTAGATATGTTCTCATGGACTACGATGGTTGTGGGATACAGCCAACATGGTCATGGCAGTGACGCCTTGCCACTCTTTGAGGAAATATAGTAGGTGGGCATGAAGACAAATGATGTAACTTTTGTTGATGTTCTACATGATTGCAACCAGATATGGTTAGTGGATAAAGGGATGCGTTACTTCGATTCTATGGATAAAAATATGGCATAAGAGCAAGAGAGGAGCACTATGCCTGTGTTGCTGACCATCTTGGTCGAGCTGGATACTTGGATGAGGCTAATAACTTTATTAACAAAATACAATTGGAACCTGGTCCTCTTGTATGGTGAACTATGATTAGTTCCTACAAAAAACATGGTAATTTGGAGCTAGGACGAGAGACAACAGAGCACATTCTTGATCTTGAACCTCACAGGGCTTCAACATATGTATTACTAGGATGTAGTTGGGTTGAGGTGAAGAACAAAATTTATACATTCATTGCAGGATATAGATCACACCTGCAAACAAAGGGGATCTCTGAGAGATTAGAAGGCTTGATTTTGTAGATGAAGAGGGTTGGCTATGTGCTAGACATAAATTTTGTTCTGCAAGACGTGGAGCAGGTCCAGAAAGAGAATTCTCTTTACCAGCACAGTGAGAAGCTAGCTATTGTTTTTAGGATTATCAATACACCGCTTGGGATGCCCTTCCAGATTATCAAAAATCTACGTGTGTGTGTTCATCTAGGGAGAGTCCTTTCTTGTGACTTACAGCCTCGACCACATATAGCTTGCAACCTTGTCGGAGAAGAAATTTTACTTTCATCATGGATATGAATCGTAGCGACACTCCTCTCTTGATTCCAAAAATCTCAATTGGCCTACCTTCATCATACAAACAAATCACCTTCTTCTTGAAACAGTCTACCAAAGCTCGATGAGCTTCTAGCTAGTCCATTCCAATAATTACATCATATGTCCCCAATGTTGTGATGTATGCCTTCAACATAGTCATACGCACCCCGAGGTTTACCTGACATTGGTCAACACTACGTCCTACTGCTTGCTTTATCCCAGAAGCCATCTCAACCTTCTTAAAGTCATCGTGCTCATAGGCTGCCAACCCACACTTTTCTAGTGCGACTGGTGAAATAAAACCATCTATAGCACCAAAATCAAACAAAATTCTAAATTTTACTTTGTTTATCATACCTAAGGTTTCTACCACAACAGACTGTTGTTAAACTTGTTGGTTATTAGCTGCTGCGTAGATTCGATGGTGACAACTTTCCCACCCCCCCCATTAGTGCTTTTCCTTCTCTACGGTTGTTACTAGCTTGTAACTCAAGGTAGTCACACTGGTAATGAGGTCCCTCACATCCCCAACAAGTGATGCCCAGTAAACCTTGAACCAAATGTTAAGGATTTCCTTGGAAAGAGTTCCTTCCCTTGGGACCCCTGCCCCTACTTGTTGCTCTTCATGTATGACCTTGATTTGCACACACCCTTGAAGCTGCGGGTGAAGCTACACTAGTGTTATTGGGAAAAGTATCTACTCAGAACGCCCCTATCCCACTCTAAGGTGTGACAGTGCCTTAGCAACAAACAAGGAAAACTACTTTCGTATTCTTCTTTATGAAATGTAAACGAAGAGGAAGGATGAACTAACCTGTGTCTTGCGCTAGTTTGTTGATCCAATCGCTCTCCTCTTTGACAGCTTCCAGCTACCTGCTCCCTTACTTCCCTAGCTTCACCAAGTTCCTGCAAGATCGCAGAAGAGGAAAACTACACAAAGACATAGATTTACATTCATAAATAGCTTAGGATCAGATTTAAGCTAAACATTCAAATATAAAAAAACATCATTGATACACAAGCATGTAGGAGAAACTCAAATAGTTTTATTGATATAATAAGAAGATCCAGGAGGAGATACAACCAAGTGAGTCCCGATCCAGCATCTACCTCCCAGCAAAGGAATCCCTTCCTCACCTCCAACAAAGCATAAATCACCCAATGCACTAATCTCAATCTCAAAACCAACAGCAATTCTCTGCAAAGTACAAAATTCCCGCCTCTAGATCTCTGGGATGAGGGATCCATATATAGATGTAAGCAGAGAGGTTGAGTCAGCTTATTTTTTGACTTGTGGCTTCTCTCTGTCAGTTCTTGCTTCCACTTGGAGACTGAGAGCCTCTTACTCATCCTTGGTCGAACTCAGTGAGGCAAGTGTCATTGAGGAAGATTCTGGAAGCTTCCATGGTCTGTCCACCTCGCGGAATGACACTGCCATTTGGCATTTCCCACTCAGCGCACCCTAGTAGTGCATTTAGGTGCGTTGCAACGCACCTAGCTAGTGTACTTGTTTGCTATGCAACGCAGGTAGCTAGTGGAGCAGCTGAAATGATCCTGATTTGACTGGTTCTGAGTAGTTTCTGGTGGAGAACTTCTGGGAGAAGCTGTAATTGGTGACCTTGTTCCTTTAGGGGCAGGAACAGCACTTTTAGGGACTTTGGATCCCTTGATTTATGGACATTTCATGCTTAGAGCTGTAAGGCACAAAAATGTCTATAACAGTTGCCCCCTAAAGTATGAGGCCGTTTATCGGGTGAAATGCTTTATTAGGAGGATCCGAAGTTCTTTCAATGCTGGGAGGAGACCTGTAATAAGATACAATACAATACATTATTTTCATATTGTTTTCATGATCTAGCTGAGGCGGGCATTCCCATGCTCAGCTTTATAAATTCATTTTTATGTACACAGGACAGACAATCGTCTGATGGTAGACTGATGATTATGATGAAGTCATCATCCTTTTGGTAGGATGATCATCTGTGCTGCAATGCTGTACATGTCAATGTCTTTATTTTTTCATGAATATATATCGCAGCCTGGATGGATGAAACTAGATCCGGGGTCTTCAATTTCAGCTGATCTTCACTCGAAGTACAAGTCGATCCATGTGAAAAATTCTTTGAAGTCGAACATGGAAAGACATCGCTTGATTACCAGTCATTGATGTAAACTGTTAACAAGCGCGAGAGGAATCACCGATAAGGATGATGACCCTCAAGGTACTGCAGTACAATTCACGTGGTGTGAATAAAGGACTTGGCGTCGAACACCATGCAAAATCTTTCGGTCGAAGGTCATTGATGTATACCTGTCACCAGAAGTGAGAAACTTGCCATTGAGGCATGCAAGCTTCAAAGTACTGAATGGGGTGTTCCTAGATCAACTTCTTGGATAATGAGCTGATGTCGAAAAGAAGCGATCCGTCAAAGGAGGGCCTTGATGAATCCCAAATCAATGACACGGAACGGAGCAAATGATTTTGATAGAGGTGAAAACAATCTGGTGATATATGGTTCAGGGTGGCGGTCCTGAAAGAATGAAGTATAATGTATGGTAGTGGATGGGACACGGGTGACTTCTCTGGATGACTTCTCTTGAACATGTCGGCGACACTTATGTGATGGATCGGTAGCATTTACCCCAAATGTGGATGGTATGGCGAGACCATGGTGATGTGACCGGTGAATGAACAACCCAACCCAACTCAGGCACGGAGTGGAAGTGACATGTTCAAGAGCGAATTGCTACCAATAAAGATTCTTTGAGTTTCTTCCCAATTTTTCCCCAGTCATTGCTAACCAGTACCTCTTTATTTTTGTCAAGCTGGAGGAGGATAACATATGCTTGTTCTATAATTTTCCCTTCGGGCAAATTCATCGCTATGTTTTAACGAGCCTAGCGATAGTGAAACTCGTTCTCGTCTAAAGACAAGTTTGTCGCTATTAATGTTTTTAACGAGTTTAACGACAAAGATAAATCGGTCCTTTTCATTTTTAGAGAGTCTGAAAAGGTACGTAAAGGTAACTCCGAAATTCCTTTTTCGTCATCTAATCCCTTAAGTCCGAAAAAGTATAAAACAATACAGAAGGGATGAATTTTCGATAGTTTTAACGAGCGGAACAAAACAAGCGCTCGATCTTTTTGTGCAATAATCCCTCAGGTCCAAAAAGATTAAAAACTAGAGCAGGGATAGCACTTCCGGTCGCTTTAACGAGCTGGAAGGCCAAAACTCGACAATCTTTTCATATTTTACGAGTCAGATGAAAAGAGCTTAAAGAAGACTCGTCTTTTGAGGAACGAGTGATAAAATGGGTAGCAGTTGATTCCAGGTAAGGGTTGGAATTTTCCAAGCACGACAGTGTCACAAGGATGGCTAGTGAAATCACTCTTCACAGTTGTTCCTCAAAATGGGTAAACAATCAAATGGAGGTGAATGATCGGCCGATGGAAAAGTGGAGGTGACGGTGCAAACACGACCAAGGCTTTAATGGCTGATAATGTCACATTCATGGTGGTTATTTACTGGAGGATAGTTCATTTTTTAACGAGCTTAAACGCGGATTGAAACACTTGCTCGGTCTTATGTTTATTTTTTAACGAGCATGAACTATGTGCTAAAACTGCTCGATAACATGGTCTAGTTTTGATTTTTTACCATAAATAGCTTCGTCCTTTCAAAGATAGTACTGTACTTTCAATTGCTTCATCAAACTAGTTAGAAATGAACAACATTTGCTTGGAAATGAGATTAGAACGCTAATATTTTACTTTGAACTACGTAAAAAGCAATTAAAAAGTTTTTTTACCTCTCATTTTACCATTTCATTTGAACTTGGTTTGTTGGAGCTTTGGAGGTGCCTCTTCCCCCTTGATTTTCATCAGCTGATCTCGGGAGATTCTGTGGACGATTCTCGCCACCGTCTGGACTAGGTAGGAGCTAAACCTGAGCTCTTTCATTTCATGGTTTCCTTTCTGCATTCTGTGCTTCATTCTCTGCTTTTCTGAGCCCCTGGGGTTTGATGGGTTCGTTTTGCCATCAACACACCCTGGGCATATCGAAACCTGCGCTGAATGTTGACCAGTATGAAGGCAGTTTGACATTCAACGTAGGTGGAACACCGCTGCAGGTGCGTTGGGCGCAGAAAAGGAATTTGTTGCATAGTTTTTGATGAAAATTTTTGCCTGTTTCTCATCAAAATCAGAATCTGACTCCTCTCTTGTTTTTTTTTCAGATATTTCGGAGCAAAATGACCCTTACATGGCGAGAACGAGAACATGAAGAAGAGGACATGATTTCCCTTCATGATCCAGTTACAGTGAACGCACTACGGAACTGTGGCTTGCTGAAGTTCTTCCGCATCTCCAGCATGAGACAACAAATCAGCTTACTGCAGTATTTGCTCGATGCTTGGGATCCTATCAATCAAGTTTTCCAGATTAGGGGCAAATCTATCCCCTTGACTGCAGTAGACATTTACTTCTTGACTGGCTTGTCGAGGCGGGGTGCCCCCATCTCTTTGTCAGGTTCGGCTCGAGGGAGTGACTCTGTGAGAGATTATGTCCGCCAGTATTGCAGGGAAGGATCTCATCCGAGTAAAGACAGCAAGATCATCATCCGTGATGTCACTGACAGGTCCCTTAGGTCTATCCTATTTACTTTTGGTAGGATGGTCGGTAGTGCATCTCTTCATGTAGCTAACAAATCCTATATGCAGCATGCCTTGGAGTGCCTCCAACCGAAAATATTCAACTGGTGTGATGCAGTAATTCTTGTGATGAAAAATCAGTTGACCAAGATAAAGGATGGGAGGTTGAATAACTTTGGGTTCGGTTCTATTTTGACCGCCTTTGCCTTGGAGAAGATACCATTGATGCAGCCGCAGTACATTGCACTCGACTTACCTTCTCCTACTGAACCACGTATGCAGAGATGGGTTGACCATATGTCTAGGCATGTTGGCTAGTCTCAGATTTCATTTTTTGATACCTTCTTCAGGTGGTTTGATCGTCAGGAGATGGCTTATGCTGAGTATCCATATGCTAGCATGGACTTCCGGGGTGATCAGGATTTAGTACTGTCGGATGGCGAGCAGTGGGGCGCTATTGGTAAAATTTTTGACCGTATCACTGTTTATTGTTTTTATTTATAATGTCCTTGTGTTTTATTCTATCAAGACTTTAATCAAACTCATGTGTACATGTAGATGTTGGTCCTGTTCGTCCAGTAGTTCGTCCGAGAGTGCCAGCCGTTGCCCCAGCAGGAGAGGCCGCCAGGAGGGTTATCCTTCGTGACCTTGATGTGGCCGAGACTCTCACAGCTGTGCAGGAGCAAGTTGAGAGCCTTACTCTCGGTATTCCAGATGTGAGGATCGACAAGCTACCTTTGCAGTTACAGCGGCATACTACCGGTGTGCCTAGACGATGGACTCGTCTCTTACGCATGATCGCACAGGCTGTGACTTGCTATCACGAGCATCATTAGACTAGGGTGCCCCCTAGCATTTTGGGTTTTTGGGTCATGTGACTGATTTTGTCTTGGTTACAGAACATTATATGTAAACCATAAACAACTATATATATATTTTGATTTTCGGGGTTTTATTCTGGTTGAGCTATATGATCCACATGTGAAACATTGATGATGTGTTTCTTTTTATAAGTGTTGCAAATGTCTATCTAACACATAGTTTGCTAATGAGTCGGTTAATGTGTTTAAGTTTCTGGAAATATGTTGGTATTGAATAAAATCAAATTGTCTTTCCAAAATCTTAACCCTTAGGAACATGCGATAAATAGCTGGGTTTCGGACGGAATATATACCATTGAGTTGTAGTATTACGAGTTGTGAGTCTAGCCTGACGATTAGTCGGCGTATACCATGGGTGATGGCATCAGAGAGAAGTTCTATCAACGCGCTATACTCAGCGATGTTATTCGTTGATTGACCAATACATACACCTCTGAAACTTACTAACTCACCGCTTGGATAAAAAATGGCCCAGGCTGCGGAGGACAGGTTCCACGAACTACGACTCGCTTCGTCGACATATCCAACACATGTCTCCAAAAGGTTTGACATCTGCAATAAATGTAAAAAGGTGGATTACTCGACCAAAACGAACACTTTAGCGAAAACAAAATACAACAAAAGCATATTCGTTACTATTTAAGCATAGTAACACTTGAGGTACAACCCATTACGAGGTTGCGCCAGTGGAATTCCGTCATAATCCACTAACTCGTAGGCTCCTTTTGCTAACACCCATTTAACAATATAGGGGCCCATCCATAAAGACTTAAATTTACCTGCTCCCAATTTATCGGATTCTTGGTCGTAAAGCAAGACCAAGTCACCTTCTGAGAAGACACAGGGTTTGACATTTTTGTCGAACTGCGCCTTGACTCGTCTCTTAAGGGCTTCGTTAGCCAAAGCAGCATCACGACGGGTTTCATCCAATTGGATTAATTCCAAGAAACGGGCCTCTTCTTCTGAAGTTCCGGGGAGGAGATCGATTGCGAGTTTAAGAGACGAGATTTCGCACTGGACTGGTAAGACTGCTTCTAGGCCATATACCAGTTGGAAGGGTGTGAAACTGGTTGCATTCCTTACCGATGTTCGGTAAGCCCACAAGGCTGAGTACAGGATTAGGTGCCATCTTCTTTTGTGAACTCGCATCATCCTTTGCAACATGTGCTTCAGGACCTTGTTGATCGCTTCAACTTGTCCGTTGGCTTGCAGATAATACGGAGTAGAGCTGTCATGAGACAATCCTAGTTTGGCAGCTAATTCGAGCATCATGTGATTGCGAAAATGCGATCCATGATCTGTGACTATAGCCTGTGGTACAAAAAATCTGGCGACTACATGATTGAAAAAGAAAAGGGCAGCTGTTTCACCAGTGTTATCTAATGTAGGCATCGCCTCGGCCCATTTGGTAAAATAGTCAACTTCAACTATGATATACCCATGCCCCCCGGTCAAGGTGGGGTTACATGTCATGAAATTGATGCCCCATTTGGTGAATGGCCCAATAGAAACTATTGGCTGTAGAGGTGCGGGTGGTCTTCTGGTTTTGCTATCAAAAATTTGACAAGCATGGCATCTTCTGACTACGGTTATGCAATCTTTGAACATTGTTGGCCAGAAGTATCCTGCTCGTAAGATTTTTTGTGCTGTAGCATATCCAGATTGATGCCCCCCACAAGCTCCTGAATGACACTCATTCAAGGCTTTCTCGGCCTCCTCATGGGTGAGGCACCTTCTCAGAACTGTATCGATACCACGACGGTAAAGTGTATCACCGACGATCATGTAGTCCTTTGCTTGGTATCGAATATGTTTTTGTTCAGAGTGAGAGGTGTTAGGCCTAAACTTTTGGGTTTGGAGATAAATTATTATATCTCCATACCACTCATTGCTTGTAGATATCAGAAACAAATTCTCATCCACGATTGATTCTTCGAATGTTTCATCGTTGGACGACAATGGGAGATCGCATAATAATTCTGCAAAAACTAGAGCTTTCTTTGATTTGGATTTTACGAATTCCAGATCAAACTCTTGAAGGATTGCTATCCATTTTGAATATTTGCCCCCCAGCAACTGTCGTGACAATATATAAGTCATGGGGTTGCAATTTGACAGAATGGTAGTTTTCCGGAAGAGGACATAGTGTCGAAATCTTTGTATTGCTTGAACAGCTGCAAGTGCTAGTTTTTCAACATAAGAATATTTTCTTTCTGTATCATTTAAGTTTTTTCTTAAATAATATATAGGGTGTTCATTTCCATCGACTTCTTGAACTAAAACCATTGCGATGGTTGTATCTGCTGCAGCCAGATACAGGTTAAAATCTCTTTGATAATCGGGGGCGTACATTAAAGATGCTTTCATTAAGGAATCTTTTAAAGCATCAAAGGAAGCTTGCGCAACCTGATCCCAGATGAAGGGTACCTCCTTTTTCAAAAGACGTGTATAACCTTTAGCAAGTTCGGCGTAATTTGGAATGAACCTCCTCAGAAAGTTTTCTTTCCCTTGGAGTTTTTGAATCTGAAGCAAATTTGAAGGTGGAGGCAAATTTATGATTGCCTGGACCTTGCACGGGTCGAGACGAATCCCATCCTTGGAGACTACAAAACCAAGTAAATGACCAGAACTGACGCAAAATACACATTTGTGCGGATTGAGTCGTATCCTGTAGTGTCGGCAACGTAGAAATATCTCTCTTAAATGCTGCGGATAATCAGTCCGCTTTCGCGAATGAGCCGGAAGGTCGTCGAGGTATGGTTGAACGATGTTTTTGATGTCGTGGCAGAAGCTTTCTTGGGGTGCACCTGCTTGAGCCGTTGTCTTACCAGTTTGACATCTGGATACATCTTAATTTCGTGTTCAACGATACTCGAGTCAATGCCTGGCATTTCACTGTATGACCAAGCAAAGACATCTCTGAATTCACTAAAAAGAGTGTTATATATTTCCAGTTCTGAAGGAGAACAACATTTTCCAACATAAATGTTCTCTACAACATCTGTTTTAGTCGAGATATTTATGGCTATAGTCTCTTCAATGTTGGATAAGTTTTGCTCGGAATCCATCGTATTTACAGTATTTGATAGGAATTCAAAAACTGAAGGATGATAAAGGTCATCTTGAGTATCTTCTTCATAATCCAGAAGAAGGGAACGATGGTGGCAATCACTCCATGGCGTCCCTTCAATCAACATTGATTGTACAATTCCTTCGTCGGTTCCATGCACTCGTGACCAAGGATCTGAAGGGGTACCATATTCTCTAGACCTATCTACCCAAACGCTTGATGAGCGTTGATTCGGGTTTGCCTCCCATGCTAGAAACATTGATTGCTATAATATTTCTATTGGGTTTGGGGGCAAAACCATTGCATGATACATGCTGATATCGTTTTCTGAGACCTTTGTGGAAGATATCATATTGCAGGTTCCCATCGACGCTACTTCCACCAGATTGATTGGAGGGGGAAGAGCGAAAGTTCCCATTAGTATAGGATCTTTTAGTAGGCCTACTCCGATATTCTGAAGCGAATGGGGGCTTCCATGGATCATGGGAATGCTTCCTGTAACTTGAGAACCATTGGGGAGGAAGTTTTGTTGATCGACGATTGTAATCCCTCCTTGAAAGGGAAATGCAATCTTTCTAAAATAGGTCGACACAACAGCTGCCATGGCATATATCCATGGTCTTCCTAGTAGGATGTTGTAATCAAGATTCCTATCGATGACTTCAACATCTATTTCTACTGTTTTTCCCCCTAGTTCAACTTTCAAGTTATTTAGGATACCATATGGGGTATATGTCCTTCCGTCGAATGCTTTTAATGTTGTCGATGATCGCGACAAGGTTGGAGATCCTAAATTTTTCCAGCAACTCATCGACATAATGCATGTGGATGCCCCCTCATCAATAGTTGTTCGATTAACAGTTTTGCTGAGGGCTTTCACTTGAATAAGTAAAGCTAGTTGGGCTGGTAACTGAGGATCGTATCCTTTGTGGTCAAAGGATACAAGATTGGAATCCTTTGGGTCAACCCCACCAATGGCTGATAACCAAGCCTGCCTTTGGGATGGGCAATTTTGAAGTATTTCAAGAGTCGACATAGCAGATGGCGATTGGGCCAAATCTTCCACTATGTTATAATGTTGCGCCACTCTAGCGCGGGGATTAAATGTCGACTTGTGTACTACTCCCTTCGGTGGTTTTATTGTTAATTCAGGAATGATGGGTGGTACAACTTCTATCGAAGTTGTTGTCTAACTACTTGGTTGATCTTTATCCTTGTTGTTAGATAGCTGCGGATTCCCGTAATCTTTGTTCCTTGTCGAAATCAAAGCATCATTTTGTTGTTTTGAAACTGACAACATTAGCACTTGAGACGGGGAAGCATTTCCACTATCAACCAGATTTGTTCCTGGATTTGGAAACGGATAAGTTAAAACAGATGAGGTTTTCGAACCCTTAAAGAATCTTTTAAGCTCAGATTTGTATGGACATTCTTTTGTCCAATGATCCTCATCACATATCTGACACCCTGAAGGGGGTTTCCTATTTCCAGGAGGGTTTGAAGAAGGTTTTTCAGGAGATGACTCACCCTGTTTCTTCTTCTTCCCTTTGCCTTGTTTTTTCTTGCTTCCTGGTTGTTTGGTTTCTTTGCCCTTATCTGTCGATACGGCATTTACTTCTGAAGCAAGAAGTTCGTCTTTTGCATTTTGATCTGAAATATTACGGGCCTTCTTAGATGTAGCCTTTGTCGATTTTGTGTCTGTTTTGCCAATCACGCCATCGTCGGCGTGAGAGTCATTGTTCGGTTTAGGAGGAGGAGGAATTGAGAATTCCGGTCTAGGGGTGTCAGGTATTTTATCGTAGAGCGTGTCGGACTGAGTATAGATCAAGTCCAGATATTGTGTATGAGCTATAACTTGCTCTTCCGTTACGACTCCCCATTCAGCTAATAGCTGGTCGGGAACGTACGTTTTTACCATCCTGCGACGACGTCGCCACTCATGTATATGATCAGATATGTGAGTGGCCGTTGTCTGCTTGAAGTTGGTAAGGAGTTCTGTTCCCGTCTCATACCTTATCAGTAATTGAAAATGGGATAAAAAGGTTGTTGTTATAGACATTTTTGTGCCTTACAGCCATAAGCATGAAATGTCGATAATCTAAGGGATCCAAAGTCCCTAAACATGTTGTTCCTACCCCTAGAGGAACAAGGCTAACAAACCACAGCAATTCACAGAAGTTCTCCACCAGAAACTGCTCAAAAACAAGTCAATTCAGGATCAATTCAGTGGCTCCACTAGCTGTCTACGCTAAATGTCAAAGCCAACACTGGCTACCTGCACTGAATGCCAAAGCCAACACTGGCTACCTGCGTTGAGCGAGAGTTGACATGTGGCAAGTTCATTCCACGAGGTGTCAAAACCCAGGAAGCTTCCAAAATCTTCCTCAATGACACTTGCCTCAAGGAATTCGACTGGTGATGCGTAAAAGGTTCCAAATCTCCCAGTGGAAGAAAGAACCTCCAAGTGGAATCAAGAACTGACAGAGGGAGAGGACACTAGTCAGATCTCAAGCTGACTTATCCTCTCTCCAAACATCTATATATGGATCTCTCCTCCATGAGATCTAGAGGCTGGAATTTTGTTATTGCAAAGAATTGTTGTTGGTTTGTGATTGGAATCATTGGGTGCTTAATGCTTTGAAGGGGGTGAAGATAGGAATTCAATTTGCTGGGAAGGAGATGCTGGATTGGAGCCCTCTGGGTTGTATCTCTTCCTGAACCTTGTTATTCATCAATAAAGCTATCTTGGTTTCTCCTATATACTGATGTATCTTTGATGTATGATTGCATTAGTATGTTTAGTTTATTTCTAATCTTGAACTAGTTATGAATATGAATCCATGTCTTGTGTAGTGTTCTCTTCTTGTGATCTTGCAGAAACCTCTTGAAGTTGGGCGAGCGAGAAGGCAAGTAGCTGGGAACTCACAAAGAGAAGAGAAACCGGATCGAGGGACAAACGGAAGACACCAGTTAGTCCATCCATCTCTCTTCATTCTTAATTCATAAAGGAAGAATACTAGAATAGTTGTCTCTGTTTGTTGCTAAGGCACTGTCACACCTTAGGTGGATAGGATCGTCCTGCATAAGCATTTTTCCCCACAACAAATTGGTGACTCCGCTGGGGAGATCTGTTTAGTCATTTTATTTTTGTTTCTATCATTGTTTGTTTCATAGACTCGACAGCAACAATCGAACTGCATCTGCTATTCCCAGATGCAAAGTAGACAGTTGCTGCTTTGATCCAATCACTGGACTTGTCTATGATCTGAACAATGGACTCACAAATGATTTGATGATCCTTTGTGATAGATCTTAGTACTCCTTTAAAGCATCCCTTTGATTTCACCTTTCTTGTTGCTTTTATTTGGCCTGAAACTGTAGATTAAATAGCAATCTATGACCCAGAACCAGTGAGAAACTCTTGTTTCTCCTTCAGCGCGACCCCTGTGAAGAGGTTCTGCATTTCAACGCAGGTCCCGTGAAGGCTACCTGCGCTGAATGTCAAAACCCCTGTGTTGAGGTTGCGCTGATCCAGTTTGGCCTTGTGCAGCTGGGGTTCTCTGCTCTATTTTGCCTTGTTTTGATCTCTGATTTTTGCAGCCTGTAACTAGCATAGGTACCAGTCTGATAACTCCTTTTCTCTGCTTAAATTCTGCCTCCTTTTGTACAAAAATACTGTGAGTGTTTTTATGTGTTTTTGGCGTCATTTGCAGTTTTCCTTTGCAAGAGTGAAATAGTCATCCTGTAGCCCTTGATTCAGATTTGTTGATTGTGATCTTAGGAGAGAGTTCATTGGCTGTTTATAGTTGATTATACATTTACTTTTGCTTTTGGTTTGAGTTTGTCTCTTTTAAGTGTCGAAACAAATCTTCATTTCGAAAATCGTTAAGTGTTGTAATCTCTTCTACCCTCTCTGATTTCGGAAAAAGTAAACTTGTTTTTATTTGTCATTTAAAAGCAAATTCAAAGTTGTACAAAAAGCTTTCTGTGTAGGCATCAATACTAAGAAAGCGGAAAACAAACACCTGCATTGTGCATTTGCATCTTGATAGTTTGCATGTTTGATTTAGGGAAAGTGCATTAGAGTGTGCTGATTGCTCTTTGAGAAAAGATGGTGTCTTTATTTTCCCTTAGTAGCTAGGATTTTCAAAGTTGAAAAGATATAAAGCTTGCTTATCATCTTTAGACTGCATTTAGGAATTGTATCATACATCTCGTGGTGAACCTCAAAAGGCAAACTTCTAAAAATATCAACCTAAAATAAATTGAATGAACTTAACAACGCTTTGCAACATAACGCACAACATAGAGGTCTAGGCTAGAGACGTGTTACGGCGTCGTAAAGCCTGGTGACTATCGATATCGTTGATGGTGGGTGATTCCTCCTGAGGGACGATAGCGCCAGTACGGATTGTGCTCCCACGTACCGTCGCGTATATATTGGGAGACCCCTATAGGCATAAAACCTTTATCCTTAGGAAGCCGTGTCGGCCACCCTACTGATCGCAATGCACTAAACACAACATTCAGGAAGATCGACCGCCCGTACCCTAAAAAGTATTCTGCGGTTTTGTGAAAAGTTTGGCACACCCTCTGCCTAGAACTCCAAAGCAGTTCCTTTTGGCCTTTTTCAGACTCTATAATGGAAAAAGTCCATCCGAGCATTTGTCACTTCGGGCTCGTTAAAACATCGAAGGAGACTAGAGTCATCTTTAGCTTTTCCTCGACTCTTTAAAATTGAAAAAGCAAGTTGTGTCTAAAGCGTCGTTAAAATTTATTTTAAATGGAACAATCACCCCTATTCCTGCGTTGATCTTTAGGTTGAGAAAATGGAGCACACCAACCAAGGAATTCCCCTTGGAGGAAATCCTAGTCCCTTCTCCTCTTGGGGAGATGTTGGTGCACCTCATATGGCCACATTGTCGCTTCCAGGATTGACGATTGGCTTGTCGGTCTGGATCTTCTCAACCAATGTCGTTCAGAACACCACTATTCCTGAACAGTCGAATCAACAGTCAGATCAGACCAGAGTTAACCACCAGCCTTCTACTTCATCTAACTCTTCCTCTCCTCCTTCCTCTTCGCTTGACAGAACTGGTAAAACAAAAAACCAAGTTCCTAAGGAGAAGAAGGAAAAGAAGAAGAAAGAGAAGAAGAAGAAGGAGCCGAAAGCGACTGGGGGCAAAAAAGTGTCGTCTGACAAAAATCCACACACAGCACTGACTAGGCCTAAATCGCCATGTGTCATATGCAAGGGAGACCACTTCCACAAAGATTGTCCCTGCATCCCTCGGATACTAAGGGACTGGTCTCCCCGTTTGCACAATTCGATAGCATCAACCTCTGATAGCCATGTTGACTGCTCACCGTCAACTAGTGAAAGTGAAGCCACAGGACAAAGAGGGAAAGCTAGATTTCCCTGCAAACTGTGTGAAGGTGATCACGCCATCCATCGTTGTCCCTTCTTAGACGAGGCTAAAAGCATTTTGGAAGATCGCCCGATTTTACGAGCGCAACTTCCTCCTGGATATCAAAAACTCCTGCCAAGTCCTTCACTAGTTGAGAACCCGACTGGCCCGCCCAGGTGGTCCGCCGAAGCACCTATCATTGAAGATGAACCGTCTGAATCCATACCTGACGAAAGTCAAAAGGTTGAGGCGGCAGTTGACTCGGTTTTGCCTTTAGAGGCTCTATCTTCGAATGATACCATCACAGAGGAGGATAAAGACGACACCGTCTAAATTCTCTTCATCAACACAGACTCCGACGAACAAGGGGAAATTTGCCCATTCCTTTATCGCATGAAGGAACTTCGTCAGAGTCATACCCGATCGTCTATTCAGTCCCACCACCAAGCAACCTAGTTGTCTCGTTCGACTGGAACCAACTAGGCAGACCCCAGTTGCCAGCAAGCATACCATTCAGAATTATCGTTCAAATATACATAATGGTAATGATTGGCACTATCATTGATGAGGGGGCATCTGTGAGTATCCTTTCCTCTATTGCTTGGAAAGCGCTTGGTTCACCAGCGCTTTTTCCTGAAATGAGAAATCTATCAGGCTTTGATAAAGGAACCAGTCGACCTTTAGGGATCCTCCCCAATGTGCCCATAACATTGAAAGGGAAGACAGTTCAAATGAACGTGATGGTCGTTCAAGGACCCTTGGATTATAACCTACTCCTTGGAAGAGACTATATATATTGCATGGGAGCCATCGTCTCCTCACTCTTTAGAGTAATGTATTTTCTGCATGAAGGAAGAGTGGTCAAGCTCGTGGACCAACTTTCATTTCCCGGATCACGCATCGCAAATAGTCATGTACCATCCCTAAATGGTCTCTTCACGCAAGAAGTGTCTCAACCCACGGTCCGTCCTCCTGATGAGCGCGAGTAATCCGGGAGGATATGACTGGAACCCAGGGGGCATGCGTCCTGGTCTGCTTCGGCAGGGAAACTTTGGGTATAGAGTAGGTTTCCGCGAGAGAATATGACTAGTCTGTACCTCGTCCATCTAGGAAGAGGGGTTATTCTAGAATAAGATTCTTTTGTCAAAGTTATGTGAGTTGGCGGGCTACGTCGCTCACCTTTGTCTATTTCAGTAGACGTTGCCGAGGAGGTGTTTTGTTTGAAATATTAACGAGACAATCTTTGGGTAACCTGAAAGAGGTAAGCCTCTCTCGTTAAAACAAATGTTTTGACGGAAAAGAAGTAGAGGTAACCTTGAAACTCTGTTTTATGCTCGGGGGCATGCAAACCTTTTGGAGTGCCAGCAAAGAGCGGTTATTTATCTGTTTTTTGGGTTAGCCGTTTCCTAACTTGCATAAAGAAAGGATGCGGGGCATAGCTTTGTGAGATGAAGCTCCATAAAAAATAGAATCTCAATGAGACACTCTTATCATATGACTGGGAATAGAGCAGTTTTAGCACACAGTTCATGCTCGTTAAAAAATAAACGCAAGATCCGAGCAGTTTTAGCACATAGTTCATGCTCGTTAAAAAATAAACATAAGACCGAGCAAATGTTTCCACACGCGTTTAAGCTCGTTAAAAAATGAACTATTCCGGTAAATAACCACTGTGAATGTAATATCATCAGCCATTAAAGCCTTGGTCGTGTTTGCACCGTCACCTCCACTTTTTCATTGGCCGATCGTTCACCTCCATATGTTTGTTTACCCATTTTGAGGAACAACTGCGAAGAGTGATTTCACTAGCCATCCTTGTGACACTGCCGTGATTGGAAAATTCCAACCTGTACCTGGAATCAGCTGCTAACCCGTTTATCACTCGTTCCTCAAAAGACGAGTCTTCTTTAAGCTCTTTTAATCTGACTCGTAAAATATGAAAAGATTGCCAAGTCCTTGGCCTTCCACATCGTTAAAGGGACAGGAAGTGCTATCCCTCCTCTAGATTTTAATCTTTTTGGACCTGAGGGATTATCGCACAAAACGATCGAGCGCTTGTTTTATTCGGCTCGTTAAAACTATCGAAAACTCATCCCTTCTGTATTGTTTTATACTTTTTCGGACCTAAGGGATTAGATGACGAAAAAGGAATTTTGGAGTTAACTTTATGTATCTTTTCAGACTCCCTAAAAATGAAAAGAACCGAGTTATCTTTGTCGTTATACTCGTTAAAATCATTAAATAGCGACAAACTTGTCTTTAGATGAGAACGAGTTTCACTATCGCTAGGCTCGTTAAAACATAGCGATGGGCTTGCCCGAAGGGCAAGTTATAGAACAAGCATATGTTATCCTCCTCAAGCTTGACAAAAATAAAGAGGTACTGGTCAGAAATGACTGGGGAAAAATTGGGAGAAACTAAAGAAAACTTTGATGGTAGCAAGTCGCTCTTGAACATGACACTTTTCCTCAGTACCACAATTGGGTTGGGTTGTTTCATTCACCAGTCACATCCATGGTCTCGCCATACCATCCATATTTGGGGTAATGCTACCAATCCATCACATCAGTGTCGCCATATGTTCAAGACAAGTCGTTCAGAAAAGTCAACCGTGTCCCATCGACTGTCGTACATTATCTTTCATCCTTTCATGACCGCCACCCTGAATCATATGTCACAGATCGTTTTCACCTCCATCAAAATCATTAGCTTCGTTCCGTGTCATTGATGAGGGATTCACTAAGGCCCTCCTTTGACGGATCGCTTCTTGTCGACATCAGCTCATTATCCAAGAAGTTGATCTAGGAACAACCCCTTCAGTACTTTGAAGCTTGCATGCCTCAATGGCAAGTATCTCACTTCCGGCGACAGGTATACATCAATGACCTTCGACCGAAGGATTTTGCGTGGTGTTCGACACCAAGTCCTTTATTCACACCACGTGAATTGTACTGCAGTACCTTGAGGGTCATTATCATTATCGGTGATTCCTCTCGCGCTGGTTAACGGTTTACCTCATTGACCGGTAATCAAGCGATGTCTTTCCATGTTCGACTTCAGAACATTTCTCACATGGATCGACTTGTACTTAGAGTGAAGATCGAACGAGTTTGAAGACCCCGGATCTAGTTTCATCCATCTGGGCTACGATATATATTCAGGAAAGATAAAGACATTGACATGTACATCATTGCAGCAAATAATCATCCTACTCAAAGGATGATAATTCCATCAAAATTATCAGTCTACCATCAGACGATTGTCTGTTCTATGTACAGAAAAATGAATTTATAAAGCTGAGCATGGGAATGCCCGCCTCAGCTAGATCATGAAAGTAGTATGAAAAATAATGTATTGTATTGTATCTTATTACAAGTCTCCTCCCAGCATTGGATGAACTTCGGATCCCCCTGATAAAGCATTTCACCCGATAAATGGCCTCATACTTTAGGTGGCAACTGTTATAGACATTTTTGTGCCTTACAGCTATAAGCATGAAATGTCCATAATCTAAGGGATCCAAAGTCCCTAAACATGTTGTTCCTACCCCTAGAGGAACAAGGCTAACAAACCACAACAATTCACAGAAGTTCTCCACCAGAAACTGCTCAAAAACAAGTCAATTCTGGATCAATTCAGTGGCTCCACTAGTTGTCTGCGTTGAATGTCAAAGCCAACACTGGCTACCTGCGCTGAATGTCAAAGCCAACACTGGCTACCTGCGCTGAGCGAGAGTTGACATGTGGCAAGTTCATTCCACGAGGTGTCAAAACCCAGAAAGCTTCCAAAATCTTCCTCAATGACACTTGCCTCAGGGAATTCGACTGGTGATGAGTAAGAGGTTCCAAATCTCCAAGTGGAAGCAAGAACCTCCAAGTGGAATCAAGAACTGACAGAGGGAGAGGACACTAGTCAGATCTCAAGCTGACTCATCCTCTCTCCAAACATCTATATATGGATCTCTCCTCCATGAGATCTAGAGGCAGGAATTATGTTATTGCAAAGAATTGCTGTTGGTTTGTGATTGGAATCATTGGGTGCTTAATGCTTTGAAGTGGGTGAAGATAGGAATTCCATTTGCTGGGAAGGAGATGCTGGATTGGAGCCCTCTGGGTTGTATCTCTTCCTGAACCTTGTTATTCATCAATAAAGCTATCTTGGTTTCTCCTATATACTGATGTATCTTTGATGTATGATTGCATTAGTATGTTTAGTTTATTTCTAATCCTGAACTAGTTATGAATATGAATCCATGTCTTGTGTAGTGTTCTCTTCTTGTGATCTTGTAGAAACCTCTTGAAGCTGGGCGAGCGAGAAGGCAAGTAGTTGGGAACTCACAAAGAGAAGAGAAACTGGATCGAGGGACAAATGGAAGACACCGATTAGTCCATCCATCTCTCTTCATTCTTAATTCATAAAGGAAGAATACTAGAATAGCTGTCTCTGTTTGTTGCTAAGGCATTGTCACACCTTAGGTGCATAGGATCGTCCTGCATAGGCATTTTTCCCCACAACAGTTGTGGCTAAGGTACTGAAGTTGTTGAACGAAGCTCTAGGCAATTCAATATACCATTTTGCCGCCAGACCCGTTAACGTCCTCTGGAAGAGGCGAAGCCTTATCGAATCGTCCTTGAGGGTGTTTGGTGAACACCATAGGTGAAATGTCATCACGTGATTCGATGGATCTTCACCCGAATTTCCATTAAATTTAGGAATATCTGATGGAAGTTTATGTGGAATCGCTGGCCACCAAGGGGTGTAAGAAATTGGATCGTTTGTTAACCGGTGTAAATCAGGTAACTCTAAAGTTTCCACGAATGGTAATTGTTGATTCAGGTTAGGTGAAGCATACCCAGGATACGATAGAATCGCCTGAGCAGTTGGCCTTTGCATACCAGCATAATGCAGTTGATGCTGGTATGAATGATAGGGTTGGTGGACATGACCATTGTAAAATGGTTGATTTTGACCGTTTTGAATGTACGGCTGTCCACTGCTCACAAAGATCTGCTGCTCAGTACCTTGGTATAAATGTTGGAATTGTGGTTGTTGGTATTGCACCAGCGACGGTTGTGAAGCCATGTGCTGTTGCGCTATACTAACCGTTGGACCAAGGTGTGGGGTAATTGTACCTGTCTGGACCTGTGTCACCCCACTAGTTGGCGATTTTGGTTGAGTCACAGGGTCAAGGGGATGTTGCATTACAACCTGATAAATCTGAGGTTGGAACACAACAGGCAGCGTTTGAACTTGTGACACCGTCACAATAGCTGGTGTAGTCGGGATCGGGACTCACTTGGTTGTATCCCCAGTGGAGTCGCCATTTTGTTGTTGGGAAAAGTATCTACTCAGAACGCCCCTATCCCACTCTAAGGTGTGACAGTGCCTTAGTAACAAACAAGGAAAACTACTTTCGTATTCTTCTTTATGAAATGTAAACGAAGAGGAAGGATGAACTAACCTGTGTCTTGGCTAGTTTGTTGATCCAATCGCTCTCCTCTTTGACAACTTCCAGCTACCTGCTCCCTTACTTGCCCAGCTTCACCAAGTTCCTGCAAGATCACAGAAGAGGAGAACTACACAAAGACATAGATTTACATTCATAAATAGCTTAGGATCATATTTAAGCTAAACATGCAAATATAACAAAACATCATTGATACACAAGCATGTAGGAGAAACTCAAATAGTTTTATTGATATAATAAGAAAATCCAGGAGGAGATACAACCAAGTGAGTCCCGATCCAGCATCTACCTCCCAGCAAAGGAATCCCTTCCTCACCTCCAACAAAGCATAAATCACCCAATGCACTAATCTCAATCTCAAAACCAACATCAATTCTCTGCAAAGTGCAAAATTCCTCCCTCTGGATCTCTGGGTGTAGGAATTTACAGGGTAAGTTCCTCAGAAAGAACACCAAAAGGACACCGCTCACAACCAGATCTCAAATCAATACACCAGTATTTTTGACGTGGTCAAAACCCTCAAAGTGCAAGGAGGGAAATAGTCCACGGCCTGTCCCAACGTGGGTACTACAGGCAATTTATTAATCAAAGAATGAAAATTAACATAAGCTTCTCTCATGCACGGATTACCCGAACAATGACCCTCCATGCGCTTTAAATAGAACTCATGGACCAATCGGGTGTCAAGCCACGGATCAAGTGTCGATAATACCGAGGTGAGAGTGAACCGTCGGATCACTACATATCGTGACCGTCGGATTGTAAGTTACAAAATGTACAACGGTAAAGAAACACACTTTACCTAACTCTAACCTAACTCTATACTAGACCAAGTTGAACTTTACTATATCCTATGTGTCGGAATATCCTAACATCCCCCCTTAAGAACAACTTGGGATAGGATTGAAGGATTTACAAATATGACACAATAGGAGAAGGAAGGAGGCACTAGAGCCTATCCCCCCTTAGTGACAACTTCCTGAACTCCAAGCATATATCGAAGTTTAGTGAACTTCGCCTCTGTGAGAGCCTTTGTGAAGATGTTTGCAACCTGATCATTTGTTGGACAATATTGCACTTCAAGAACATGGTCGTGAATGAGCTTTCTGATGAATTGCATGTGTAGTACAATGTGTTTGCTGCGTTGATGCTGGACTGGATCTTTGCATAGCTGAATGGCACTTTGATTATCACACCAAAGTGTGGTTGGATGCTGCTGCTCAAAGCCAAACTCTGATAGGATCTGACGAAGCCACAAGGCTTCCTTACTAGCTTCCACGACACCACGATACTCTGCTTCTGCTGACGAAAGAGAAATGGAAACCTGTTTCTTACAAGCCCATGTAATAGGTCCTGAACCAAGAGTGAAGACATAACCGGCAGTAGACTTCCGATCATCAGGGTCACCAGCCCAATCAGAATCAGTGAAACCAACTAACAGAGGAGCTGCTTTGGCACTGTAATGAATCCCAAACTGTACTGTACCTCGAACATAACGAAGTATTCTTTTAGCTGCTTTCCAATGACTTTCACGGGGGTTTTGCATAAAACGAGCAACAAGGCCAACAGCAAAGGAAAGATCAGGACGAGTATGGGTTAAATACAAGAGTTTTCCGACAAGTTGACGGTATAAGGTAGCATCAACTTCAGGAGAAGTACAAGAGACTGAAAGTTTGACTCCAGACTGAAAGGGAGAAGGGGCTGGCTTACAGTCTTCCATGTGAAAATTGCGAAGAATATCACAAGCATACTTGGACTGGGAAAGGAAAATACCCTCCTATGATTGCAAGACTTGAAGACCGAGAAAATAGTGTAAATGTCCTAAGTATGTCATTTCAAATTTCTTTTTAAGGCTGGACTTCACATGGTTTATAAGGTTGGGATCACTACCAGTAAGAATAAGATCATCAACATAAAGAACAAGGATGATAAGAGAGTTTCCCACTTTCTTGGTGTAGACAGTATTGTCAGAATGACACCTAGAAAAGCCAGATTCTAAAAGAAAGCTATCCATTTTGGCATACCAAGCCCGAGGAGCTTGCTTGAGGCCATAAAGGGATTTCTTAAGTCGACAAACAAGGCTGGAGTCTGTTTGTATGAAGCCAATGGGTTGTTCCATATAGATTTCTTCCTGCAAGTCCCCATGCAAGAAGGCAGATTTAACATCCATCTGATGGACTTCCCATTTTAAAGAGGCAGCAAGGGAAAGAACAAGGCGGATAGAGTTCATTTTGGCAACAAGGGAGAAGGTTTCAGTGTAGTCAATGCCTTCAACCTGTGAAAATCCCTTAGCAACGAGACGAGCTTTATGTTTATCAACTTTCCCATCTGGTCCATACTTGGTTCTGTAAACCCATTTACATCTAACAAGTTTGCGTCCCTTTGGTAGAGGAACAAGATCCCATGTATCATTTGTCATCAATGAATGATATTCTTCATTCATAGCTGCTTCCCAATGTGGATGGCCTGAAGCTTCTGCAAAAGTGTCAGGATCATGATTTACTGGAGCTTGAGCCAGTAAAGAAGAGGCTCTTTCAAACTGAGAACGTGTACGCCGCTGATCTGTAGGATCACCGGCAAGATCACTTGCTGCATCCCGAGTAGCACGGACCCATCGTGGAAGTTGAGGATCCTGAGAAGGTGGGGGAGGATTATCATCCTCACTTTCATCATCTGAAGAAGAAATGTTTTCAAAAGTAGAAGAGATAGGAAGAGGTGGCACATCCGCCGGACTAGGCTCGCAGGCCGATTTATTTTCATCAAACTTTACATCTCTTCTAATGATAACATTTTTGGACTTAAATGGAATAAGTCTATAACCTTTTACATCTTCAGAATATCCAACAAAAGTACATTTCTCACTCTTAGGTTCTAAAGCTTTATGCTTTTCATCTGGAATATGGGCCCATGCTTCACTTCCAAACACACGAAAGTGACTTACATCTGGTTTAATGGAACTCCAAGCTTCTTCTGGAGTGATATTCTCTAGAACCTTAGTAGGAGTGCAATTGATTATATAATTTGCACAATTAATTGCTTCGGCCCAAAAACTAAGACTGAGTCCTTTAGATTGCAGCATACAATTAGCCATTTCCTTTAAGGTGCGATTTTTCCTTTCAGCTACACCATTTTGTTGTGGAGTGTATGGAACAGTATGTTGCATTTGAATTCCATTTTCGGTGCAAAAGTTGATGAATGTGTTTTTAACATATTCTCCACCATTATCAGTTCTTAGCTTAAGAATTTGATGTCCAGATTGTTTTTCAACAAAGGCTTTGAAGGCCAAAAAGGTGTTAAATACTTCGCTCTTGAGTTTTAAGAAGTATACCCAAGTGCGTCTGGAGAAATCATCAATGAAAGTTAAGAAGTACTTGCAGCCAGAGAATGAAGCAACAGGAAGAGGACCACATAAATCACTGTGCACAAGCTGTAAAGGGGCTGAGGCGTGCCAAGAGGCACGTTTTTCAAAACTGTCCAGATGATGTTTTCCGAGTACACATCCGGAACAAACACCATCTCTGCAAGATACCATAGGAAGACCTTTCACCATATTTTCTTTACATAGATGCTGAAGGGAGCGATAGTTTAAGTGACCAAATCGCTCATGCCAAAGTTTGCTCACTTCATCATTATGAGCAATAAATACTGAGGGAAGATTTGATGACCCAAAGTTGTGAAACTTATACAACCTTTTGGAATCATCAGCAAGACCAGTAGCTAGAATCTGTTTAGGATATTTTAGATCCTTGATTACAACATCATGAGGTGAAAATTCAACAATTTTACCTTCACCTGAATGAGTTATCTGATAGACAGATAGAAGGTTGCAGGATAAGGTTGGAACACATAATACATCATTAAACTGACCATTGTCTAGATGAACAGTTCCAGTCCCTACAACATTAAGAGATCTATCATCACCAACATATATATTTTTGGTGTTACAATCATTTAAAGAAGAAAACATGGCTTGGTTTTTGGCCATGTGACAAGAGGCTCCAGAATCAATGAGCCACTCATGAGAATGAGAAGAAGAAGAAGATACATTTAATGCATAACCAGACTGAGATGATTGACAATGACATGCAGAAAGTGCCATTCCGGAAGTTGAAGTTGAAGTAGGCTCCACATGGATGTTATGTTTCTTCATTGCGGCTTCCAAGGCTTCCATCGTCTTAAAGCATTTAGATTCTAAGTGGCCATCTCGATTACAAAAGTTACAATGTCTATCAGTATTCTTCCATTTGTTTTTATTGGTCTTATCATTTTGCTGAAATGATGTTTCATTTTGAGGCTGAGATGGTTTAGGACCATTCTTTTGAGGATATGACTTCTTAGGATTCTTTGAATTTGGTTGCTGCTGGGTGGCTAACGCTTTTGTGGAAGAGTTTCCAAGATTAAGAAGACCAAGGTGTAAGAGTTTTTCTTGTTCTCTTATTAAGGAATCACAAAAGGAGTCAAAGGAAGGGGCCTTGTAGTCTTTTCCTTGACAAATGAAAGCTTCCCTTGTAGAATGGAAAGTGGAAACAAATACAGAGTAGGCTGGTCCCAACTTAGTAAGGATGGAATAAATAAGGTTACCATCTTCTTTCTTAACTTTAACACCTTCCAAGAGATATCTAAGGGTCTTGAATTTGGACAAGAAATCTTCAATGCAAGAAAAATTATTAGGATCCAAAGTAAGCAGCTCATTTTCAAGTTGATGGGCTCTAATTTCATTTTTAATCCCAAAAACTTTAGCGAGTTTTTCTAATGCTTCATGAGGAGTCTCAAGTTCTGCAATGTGGAATCTAAGATCAGGAGAAATAGACATCCCTATCAGACCACGTGCTTGATCTTGTCTATTTTCCCATTTTGCAGCCTTGTCTTCATCTTTTGGTTTCTTCTCTTGGTCTGTGGCTATTCTGAAGAGACCTTTACTTCTAAGTAAATCTTCCATGTAGGCTACCCATTGGAAGTAGTTAGTGCTGTCAAGAATGACTTGGCATGGACTTTCCATTTAAAAAAAACTGAAGCTGAATATGCTGAAAGTAAGTGTTCCAATGGATAGATCTCGAAAAAATAGGCGGTTTTAAAAAAAACGGCTCTGAAAAAGGCTTCCGGATGAAGAAGTTATGGCTTTTTGAAAAAAAATTGTTGACGTTGCCGGCAAAGTGCGCGAATGTGCGGGAATGAAAAAAAAATCCGCCCCCACAAAATGGAGACTTGAACCCAAGACCTCTACTCTCTTAAAATAGCTTTGAACCAATTGATCTATACAAAAAATTTGAGAGAGAGAGAGAGAGAGAGAGAGAGAGAGAGCGGGGGGGGCTTGGTTTGCGTGCTTGCCTTGAGAAAGCTCTTTTTCCCTACAAAACACAAAACACAAAACCCAACACGAATATGCAAAGAAAAACGAACCTTGCGGCTCGAAGTTAGCTTTAGCCAAAAAACTAGAAAATTTAAAAAAAAAATCTCAAAGTTAGCTTTAGCCGAAAAACTAAATATTTTTCTCAATGTTTCTGATTTTCCGAGATCACACTAAGGTGCAGGGAAAAGAGCATACGCATGAGAAAAATCCTTCCTTTCTGTTTCTGATTTGCCCAGATCGCACAGAGTCGCAGGGCAAAGAGCATACGCAGAAATGAAAGGTATAGATCCGGTTAAAAAAAAGGCTAAATAAACTGAGACCGAAATAAGCAGAGAGAAAATAACAGTAAACTGCAAAAAAACACTGTATACCTCCCGATCTGAAAAATGACGCAGCTAGGGCTACCGGAAACGTTTTCGCGTGAAACGAAAGGGGTTCCTCACTGGAACAGATGCTCCGAACGCAACAGAGAAGTCCTCTCGGTCCGAAAGCAGTCAAAAACAGCAGATCTAGGAAACGACAGCCGCATGCAGTTCTACCGGCTTCAGATTTGGATCACCAATGGACGCGGCCCTCAAATAGCTCTGATACCATGTAGGAATTTACAGGGTAAGTTCCTCAGAAAGAACACCAAAATGACACCGCTCACAACCAGATCTCAAATCAATACACCAGTATTTTTGACGTGGTTAAAACCCTCAAAGTGCAAGGAGGGAAACAGTCCATGGCCTGTCCCAACGTGGGTACTATAGGCAATTTATTAATCAAAGAATGAAAATTTACATAAGCTTCTCTCATGCACGGATTACCCGAACAATGACCCTCCATGTGCTTTAAATAGAACTCATGGACCAATCGGGTGTCAAGCCACGGATCAAGTGTCGGTAATACCGAGGTGAGAGTGAACCGTCGGATCACTACATATCGTGACCGTCGGATTGTAAGTTACAAAATGTACAACGGTAAAGAAACACACTTTACCTAACTCTAACCTAACTCTATACTAGACCAAGTTGAACTTAACTATATCCTATGTGTCGGAATATCCTAACAGTGGGATGAGGGATCCATATATAGATGTAAGCAGAGAGGATGAGTCAGATTATGTTTTGACTTGTGGCTTCTCTCTGTCAGTTCTTCCTTCCACTTGGAGACTGAGAGCCTCTTACTTATCCTTGGTCGAACTCAGTGAGGCAAGTGTCATTGAGGAAGATTCTCGAAGCTTCCATGGTCTGTCCACCTCGCGGAATGACACTGCCATTTGGCATTTCCCACTCAGCGCACCCTGGTAGTGCATTTAGGTGCGTTGCAATGCACCTAGCTAGTGTACTTGGTTGCTATGCAACGCAGGTAGCTAGTGGAGCAGCTAAAATGATCCTGATTTGACTGGTTCTGAGTAGTTTCTGGTGGAGAACTTCTGGGAGAAGCTGTAATTGGTTGACCTTGTTCCTTTAGGGGTAGGAACAACACTTTTAGGGACTTTAGATCCCTTGGTTTATGGACATTGCATGCCTAGATCTGTAAGGCACAAAAATGTCTATAACAACTAGTAACCATTGAAATCCCTACTCTCGATGCTCTGGGTATAACCTTGTTTGAGATAGGTCGCATGTTCAAATCTCTCGGTTGCCAAAATTTTAACCATGATGATGTCATCAGGCCATGTGACAGCCTCCGAGCTTGCCACGTGGTTGCCTGTCATTGGTTTCCAAAAACAGAATATTCTAAAGAATCTTCTACAGAATATTCTTTTTTTGTTAATATTTTTTTTTTGAAAAATATTCAAAAATTAAGGGTTATTGGGCGATTTTGTTTTTGGCATAACTTTCTCATACGACTACATTTTTCGAACCATTTGCAGCATTGGAATTAGGAGTACAAGCTCTATCTGATCGTTCAGGTACAAACTAGTTCTAATCACTTTCATTTTTGACCATTTTACGACACTTGGTCCTGAGCTCCTGATCACACCTCCCAAATGAGAAGGCTTTTGGTCCCCAAAAGCTTACTGAATCTCTGAACTAAACTGTACAGCACTTGAGGAATAGAAATACCCTCTTCCGTTCAGCCTTATCAATTTCCACAATGCCCATCCATGGCACCTCCGCTCCAGAAGAAGAGTTGCCTCCCAAATGAGAAGGTTCTTACAAAGATGAAACACTTCATCATTTCTCCTCTTTACAATCTTGGAGATCAAATTAAAATTTTCCAAGTCAATATTACATTGCATGCATGGTTAAAAACAAAGTAATCAACCCCTCAGGTTAATCACACATACATGTTTAAAATACAAGGAAATCATCATGATCCCTGTGCTCATGCATATCATTCGCATGCATCCAGTTTATCCTTCAACTTTCTCTTAAGTACAATCATAAGTACAATATCCTTGATCCCATGTACATGTACTTTCAAAGCTGAAATGAATATAACTTTCGCTACAATATAGTGAGTCTCATACTCAGCTTTTCCATCCTGCAACTTGCATTCCCTTAACAAATAAATGCATTCAATCAAAAAACATGCAACTTTAATTGGATAAGAATTCTAACCATTTCTTACCAATCCATTTCAAAGGTGCTTCCTTTAACTGCACATTGATATCAAAATGTGTATCATCCTGACACATGTCAATGATGGAAACTTCCTTCCCATTCTTGCCATACTCTTTCTCCAATTTCTTCAATTTTTGTGGAAGCATTGTTGGATTCAGAGTCCAACACCTTTCAGCAGTATGTCCATGCTTATGGCAATAAGTGCAATACCTGTTCATCTTCTTCACATCATGATTTACATTGTTCAATGGAACTTTGGCTTCTTGCCTCCTTTCCTTCAAAAGTTTCTTGTATGTTGTCATTCTTTTCCAACATCTAGAAACACTATGGTTAACCAAACCACAAAAAGGACATGCAATTCTTTTCCAATGCTTGTGTGAAAATTTTCCATGCTTTACATGATCAAAGGAATTGTGATGGAAATCAGATTTATACCATTCTCTTTCACCTTCATTACCTTCATGAGGAGGTGAATCAAATGAAGAAGAAGCTCCTTTTGGAACACCATCAATCCCTTCAATGGTTTTAGAGCTTTCACCGCTTTCTTGTTAAAGTGCATTCTTATGCACACCTTCTTCTTACAAGGTATGTTTCAAACTATTGCATTCCTCAAGGATACAACCTTTACAACCTTGAGATAGAGAACCTGAAATGAAACTCCTTTTAGGAACTGTTTCAATTGCCTTCATGGCTGCTTTGAAACTTTCTCCATAAGATTGTCCATAGCCAAGACCCAAATTCTTAGGCCTTACCTCAACCATTATTGGTTCAACTATACCCTGTGCATATTTGCCCAATCCTCTTCCTTCATATCCCATTTTGGACATCAACTTGGACCTTATGCCTCTGGTATGTTTCTCAAAAGAACCAACATTAACATTCTTATAATAATTTGAAGACCAACTAGAATTGTTTACCTCTTCTTCAAGCTGATACTTGGCTAAGGCTCCTTTGTTAACAAGGAGTTGTGTCTCCAACTCATGTATCCTTTCCATATTCATGTTTGCAATATGAATTTGACCTTCCATTTCCTGCAATTGGTCAGAAAGCAACTGCTTCTCTTCCCTCATGGAATTCAACTGCTCTTGAAGTCTAGAGCTCTTTTTTTCATCCTCATACATTTCTCTCGCCATATTCATCATGATGAAAAATTCTTGCTTCAAGCCTTCATCAAAAAATCTTGTGAAGGAGGATGATTTTGAGAACTCACTTATGGAAGTTGTCATTATTAAAATGAACAAAAGAGCTTCAGCAAACTCAAACAACAAGTACTTTGCAGAATAATAAAGCAGTCAATATTCAACACTACTTAAGACATCTTTCAAGCTACACAATAAAGCTAGTGATGTCAGTCAAGCAAACCCAGTGCTCTGATACCATCTGATCTGAAAATGGAATGTACTTGTTTAAGGGTGCAAGGTATCCATTTCCCATAACTTCAAATGTGAGCAATACACTCCAAGTGACCTCTGAAAATGTGAAAACTTCTTATTTCTTATACAGAGATAGACTATAGGGGCATTCACCAGACATGTCACCTCTAAAGACAGGATGAGTTCCAGAGGCTACCTGGCCCTCTACAGGCTCTGCCTAAAGAAATAACGAAGTAAACACTTAGAAGTCTTTGACATACACATACTTGAAGTTTGATGTCTTGCGGAATAAGACAAATAAATTTTTGCAGCTGAATAGGTGATTATGTGTGTATGAAAGTTATGTATATTTGTTTTTAAATACTTTATATCAATTTTGTTTAGCATATCATCTTCAGCAAATAAAGACATCCAAATGATAAAGCAGTTCACCCCTTCTAGACTACATCTGCTGGACCAAGCCTCTCAATCTAGGCTTGTCCTCTTGTATTAAAAATGCTACAAAGGCTAATACAAGAATATGAGTGTCTTGAAAGACAGATCTGCCTGTAAATATAGAATTAGAAGATAGGAATTAGCTAAACATGCTCTTTCCCAAACAATAAACAGTGAAATTGTACCTTATACAATACTTTCCCCAATTGACCCTAGTGCCCCTTTAGACTTGCATGGAGAATTTCGAGGTGAAGATGACCTCAATTGGTTCTAAAACCTCTGCCATTAGACTTCGAAGGTCGAAAATAGCAGACATAGGCTTTTGAATCACCAAAAATGGATGAAAATAGCCCCAAAACATCTCAAGCACTGAAATGGCCCTAGTGGCCCTGAAAGCTTCCCTGAAGCTAAATAGTGAGAAGAATGACTATAGAAATGCATTCAAAATGTTGAAAACCTCTAGGAATGATCTTCGTTCCACATTCACTGGCTGCACAATTCCCAATGTAGCTCCCAAACTGATTTGGCCCTGGTGACTCCTAGAACTTCCCCAAAGCAAAATCACCTGAAAATTACCTTAGATGGCTATAAAACCTATGCCAGTGGCTTCAGAAGGTCGAAGATACCCAAAATCAAGAAAAACATCATCCAAAACGGACTTTCCTAGCCAAAGTTATGGCCATTTACTCCCAACTGCCAGCTGGTCCTAGAAAGACTCTAGCTAACTTTAGTTGGAGCCAGTTAGGCCCGTCAAATATGGCGGGTCTGTCAAAATTTGGTGCTCTGCCAAAATTTCCGCCAACTTGATTGTCAGTCAACTCCAGTTTTAGCGCGCATGTGACCGGGAATCTCGGCTGGTAGTTTGCGTTGGAGTTCGTGCCGGCGATTAAGTCCTCGCGCCTGGTTATTGGCGTGAGGTCACGTGGTATGGGGGCTGACCCTTAGGGGCTGGACCCCTTTGGTTTCCGCCCAAACCAAAATTTACAATTCAGATTTAATATGTGCGGTTCACATAACACGTCCTCATACAGTGTTGTATTGGTAAAGCATTGAAGTGATTTGAGACAGGTCGCATGTTCAAATCTCTCGGTTGCCAAAATTTTAACCATGATGATGTCACTCGGGCCATGTGGCGGCCTCTGGGCTTGCCACGTGGCTACCTATCATTGGTTTCCAAAACAAAATATTCCAAAGAATCTTCTACGAAATATTCTTTTTTTTTTTTATTTTTTTTGAAAAATATTCAAAAATTAAAGGTTATTGGGCGATTTTGTTTTTGGCATAACTTTCTCATACAGCGACCGTTTTTCGAACCGTTTGCGGCACCAGAATCAAGAGGATGAGCTCTATCCATTTGTTTAGGTTCAAACTAGTTCTAAGCACTTTCATTTTTGACCATTTTACGACACTTGGTCCTGAGCTCCTGAGTGCTCCTGAGTCAACTCTGATGAAGGTAATGAGTTATTTGTAGGAGGCTCTTGTGATGACTCTCTCTAACCTTGATTTCTTCACGTCCTCACCATTTTGAATCGTCCAAGTATCTACATGATGCGCAAGACTCATTAACCCCTCTTAAGACTTGTCCCTCTTCACTGACTCACATATATGTGTATAATGATAGTCATAAGTTTTCCTTTTACTATGCTTGTAAACAAGAATTATTAGTACTAAGAATATTCCCATGGATCTACCAAATCCTGTCATGTGTGAGTTATACATAAATTACAAATTTTCTCTTGAAACTCGCTAGGGTACTGATGTACTAACACAAATTATTTTCTTTAGTACCATAGCTATAATTTAATATTGAGCTAATTAATAACTTTGTTTAATATATTCAAATAATTAAGTCAAATACTAATGTGAACAATACCCTTTTTAGTCATGTCTTCCTTCTATGGCCATTGGTTGTTCCTTCCCACACTTTTATATTATGTTTTTAAAATCCTTTATGTGCATTTTATGAATCTTGGGACCCCCTATAGGACATATGAAAAATTGGACTGACCTCTTGAAGAGGCAATGTATTTGAAGCAAGGTTCCTAAGAAATTATCTATGAACGCATATATATATATATATATATATATATATATATATAATTTAAAAAAAATTACGTTGCCAAAATAAATATGACTTCTTACTAGCTTCATAAACAAAATCTAAAATATTGTGGGATGAAAGAATGCCACTTTGTGATATTAATATAATGGAGAATAAGAATTAATATCACTTATATACTTGTAAAACACATAAATCTCAATTTCAAAATGTATTTAACATACAATTTTCAAAACTTCTAACTCATCGAACTAATGGAATTTAGAGAAGCTTTTAGGTTAATATCTGTGAATTAATTTTGATAGATTTAGATTTTTTTCTTTTGAGATGATTGTGAGGTTGCAATATTGAGCCATATCTTGAAATGTGTTTCATACCCAAACATTGTCAGACATGTTTTCAATATTCAAGGATCAAATTTTTCAAAGACTCATAAACATAGAAGGTAGTTTTGTGAGACTAAAAAAAAATACAACAAAGACCATAAGAGGTCTGTGCAGATTCAAAGATTCCAAGGGATGACTAGTTGAAGACTCTTTTAGAATACTCAAAATCTTGTTTTCACCCAACACAATCATTCTAATGGGAAAAGCCCAGAAATAAAATCTGCTATGGAGTATCTTTTGCTATATGAACTTATTTAATAAATTCTAGATAATCAACCTAAAAAGGTATAAATTGAGATATCAACTTTAATACTTACACGGAAAATCTCTCTAATTTTTTTGAGATGATATAAAGATGCTCACAAATGGTATATATATAATTTTATCTAATATTATAAATTAATATACATTTTATAATAAAATTATTTTGTACATATATATATATATGTTATAATTTTTTCTATATGAAAGAGAGAACTTTTTTCATAGAAAAATGTTGTGATTTAGGAACAAGAAAATTACATGGTGGAAGTTTGTAAATAAAAATATTCTAGTTATGGTTGCTTAACTAAAACTTAGTTGTTTAAAAGAATGAGAATAATTTTTTTTGTTAATGAAAAGACCAAATTTTATTAAATTACATGGCCATGGTGAGAGGCATTGGAACTGTTTTGTAAAATGCAACACACAAGTACTAAACCAAACCAATTCACTTTTGGCAGTGTTTTGAGCGCATGTGTGGGGGCGTCAACTTTGGGACAGGGAAAGTGGGTTCATGCCTTTATTATCAAAACAGGATTTGAATCAGATATCTTTGTAGGGAATGCATTTATACATGCCTAAGCCAAATGCGAAATCATTGAAGATGTAAGCAGAATATTTGACAACATGTTTGAACGAAATACTATTTCATGGAATGCAACAATTACAGGATATTTTCAAAGCATTGTGTCTGAGAATTTCATGACACTCTTTTTCCAAATGCTACTAACAGGGCTAAAGTCGGACTAGTTTACCTTTTTTTTAGCATTCACAGTGCATGCGCAAACATAACAACTTTGGAACAGGACAGGTAGGTGCAGGCTCATATCGAAAAATATTGGATTTATAGAGGCAGATGTTGTTCTGGGAAATACACTAATTGATGTGTATATAAAATGTGGGAGTATAGAGGGCGCATGGAATTTTTTTTACAAGATGCCCAAGCTAGATATGTTCTCATGGACTACAATGGTTGTGGGATATGCCCAACATGGTCATGGCAGTGACACCTTACAACTCTTTGAGGAAATGCAGCAGGCAGGCATGGAGGCAAATGATGTAACTTTTGTTGGTGTTCTACATGCTTGCAGCCAGATAGGGTTAGTGGACAAAGGGCTATGTTACTTCAATTCTATGGATAAAAATATGGCATAAGAGTAAGAGAGGAGTACTATGCGACCTTCTTGGTCAAGCTAGATACCTAGATGAGGCTGATAACTTTATTAACAAAATACCATTTGAACCTAGTCCTCCTATATGGTGAACTGTGCTTAGTTCCTACAGAAAACATGGTAATTTGGAGCTAGGATGAGATACAGCATAGCACATTTTTATCTTGAACCTCACAAGGCTTCAACATATGTATTACTATCAAACATTTATGTTGCTGCTAGCAAGTGGGATGATGTAGCTAAGGTTATAAAATTGATGAAGGATAGGGGCCCTAGAAAGGAGCTAGGATGTAGCTGGGTTGAGGTGAAGAAAAAAATTCATACATTCGTTCCAGGAGATAGATTGCACCTACAAACAAAGGAGATATATGAGAGATTGGAAGGCGAACGATAGATTGCACCTACAAACAAAGGAGATATATGAGAGATTGGAAGGCTTAATTTGGCAGATGAAGAGGGTTGGCTATGTACCATACATAAATTTTTTTCTGCAAGATGTGGAGCAGGTGCAGAAAGAGCATTCTCTTTACCAGCATAGTGACAAGCTAGCTATTGTTTTTGGGATTATCAATACACCTCTTGGGACACCCCTCCAGATTATCAAAAATCTACGTGTGTGTGGTGATTGGCACAATGCTGTCAGGTTCATATCCAAAATTGTAGGGCGAGAAATTGTAGTTAAGGATGCAAATCACTTCCATCATTGGAACAATGGGATGTGTTCTTGTGGGTACTATTATGATTTAATGGATTACCATGTTTGCTTGGATAAAAATTAAAATTGAATGGTGTTTCTATCCGTCTGTATTGCGTTATGGGAAAAGAAAACATTTCTTTTTAATTTCTGTCAAAATTGAGCAAGTCTTTGCTGAGATGTGATTCTTACACAAATATAAATAATTTAATAATTATAAGTATAAAGCCCATCTCCTACAAATCCTACAAATATTGCTAACACAAGAGACATGTATAGTTAATGTTAACACAAGAGCTATGCATGGTTAATGTTATGATAAACCACTTTAAGAAGGGTTGAGAATCTTGAGTGTTCCCACGGAAGACTTAGAGCAAACATACATATTACACCCCTACATGAATTGTGTTAACAATAGTGAGGGTCTTCATAAAAAAAGATATGTTTCCAGCTGCTAAGAAAAGCTCTACTAAAGTGCATTTCTATCCCTAGAATTAGATATCCAAAGTTTAATAGAACTAGGGTAGCATTTAAATAATATTAAAAAATATAGGGTTTCTAGAAAAGTGCATTTATGTGACTAGAATTTGATATCCCAAATTTAATTGAACTATAGGGTAGCATTTAAATAATATTAAAAAAGATAGGTTTGCTGGTGAGAAAATACGAAAGTGCATTTGAATTTTTTTTAGCCTGCAAATAATAAGGTACATTGGTACGTTACATGGTTCACCCATGATATTGGATTATAAAAGATTAATAATTTAAATATTTAAAAGTAAACTTAGGAAAATAAATTTGCAATTCCGACTTGAAAACAACTATGTTGTATATTACTGTTTTTTAAATAACCAAATTAAATTAAAAGTCACCCGCAATGATTAATTTTATATCATCTTTTTCCATGATCGTATATGAAAGATGAAAAAGGAGAAATCACGACAGAATTTTAGAGCGCACTAGCGTCATTCAAAGAGAAATTAGGTTCTTCACTTTTCTATGTGTAGTTTCGACCATATCTGGTCGGACGCTTATTTGCTTTTGCGGCGGCTTTTGAATTGGAGATGAATTTAAACTCGGCTGCAATTGGGATATGATTGGAAGAATGATTAACCGAAGGAAGTGCACGGTACTTCACGTCCTCCTCGTCAATTAACTCCAGTAACGACACCAACTTCAACTTCGTGGCATGGTAGAAAATGTAATCTAACGTTCCCTGAAATTTCCCTCGGCTATTCTCAATGAAGGTAGTGAAACGCGGCTCCCCCGTTTTACCATCCATTTTCTTCAACGCGTCTTGTAGGGGAAGATTGCATCGGGAATACTTAAAATAAGCACTTGCTAAAGGTATTCTATGACGAAACTGCAGTATATGAGATGGATCAAAATTCGAAATTTCCTTGTGTGATGGATGGACACTGCCTGTCGTAAGAAATGAGTGGACGGCACTTCCGGGCAAAGAATTAAAGTCACCACATAGTAGAAGCGTGAGGTCACGGTGATCCCGGACATATGCCTCCAAGTGTTTCACCAAGTAATCAACCTGCAATAGTTTTATATCTCTGTTTTCAGGATTTGCATGGATGTGGGTATTGGCTATGCATAATGGTTGATTGGTATTTTTGAATGAAAGGACCACTTGCAGAGCAATGTTGTCTTTATATTTCAAATGAATCGACCAGTGAGTTAGCAAGTCAAATTTATTCCGTTTATAAAACGTTGCGCAACCATCCACAGTTGGAATTCTTTCCTTTCCCTTAAACACCCCTTCATATCCTAATTTCGCCAGTTTTGGATGGAAAAAAGAAATAAAATGGTTCTGTTGTACCTCCTGGAGGCAAATGATGTCAGGTTCAATACCAACCATTTTCAATTCCTTCATTTTCACCCTTCAATGTAATTTGTCGTCAATACTCGAAGTTGTTCTCCTTTCTTTCTCTCCTTCCTGTACCACCTTTTTTTTCCGAAACTCCTTACTCTACCAGCCTAGGTTTAGCTTTTTTATACCAGCTTTCTTACCCTCACAAACTTGCTCTCTTTACCAGCTTTCTTACCCTCACAAACTTGCTTTCTTTCTGATTTGGAGAAGTTTGACCGAAAAGATAAATCTGTCCTTTTATTCGCGATATAAACAGAAATATAGCTCCACGCTCTATAACGACGGATCTGTCTTTTTATTCGCGATATAGGTAGAAAAATTTCTTATATACCGAATTTCATTAACTTTTATTTATATAACACAATTGTTGCATTTGATGGACCTAGGCCTACGCATGGAATTTGACGGCAAATTGACCGTCGTGGGTGATTTGCCCGTCAAATACACCCCATTTTTTTAATATTTTACCATGTCGGCCTGATCTTTCGTACCTCCAAAGGATGGGTGGTCATCGTTCCATGATTTACACAATTTATAAGAGAGATTGCACCGTAATAAATCACATGATTAAAATAAGCTTTATGTGTAAGTTATTAATGATTTATTTAGTTTATCAAAAAGGCAAAAATGTAATCCTTAATACTAGTGTAATTATACATATTAAATGGCTAGTAAATAGGAATAGATATTAATAAACATCAAGAGACTTTATCATGATGTATTTTAATTTACTAAAAAATAATTATAGTTAAATTATAATTATGTCTAGAGACACTCTACAACCTAGTATATGAGGGAGATGTTATCACGTCATGTAACATTACATTCAAAAATATTAAAAACTATGAGGGAGCATTACAAAAAGATATTAAAAATATATGAGGGAGATGTTGTCACGTAACTTAACTTAATGTTACATTAAAACAAAAATATGAATTATGTGTGGCTAACATTATTGTATATGCTGAAGATATCTGTAACGTTACTATATATGTGTTGCCTAATATATATTGTATATGCTGAAGATATGTGTAACATTTGTATTTTGAAAACAATATATATACAATTTAAAAAGATATCGATCAGCTTATTCATTGAATAACAAAAAAAATTAGGTGAAAGAAGAGGAGGATTCAATTGGGCATATCTTGTAATCATAACAAGTAAATTTCATGGCGTCCCCATAAATGGGCATATCCTGTAATAATAACCAAGTAAATTTCATGCATAACTGGGCACATCATGTAATAATAACCAAGTAAATTTTGTTCCCATAATTGGGCATATCCTGTAATAATAACGAGGAAAATTTCATGGCGTTGGCATAATTCGGCATACGAGGTAAATTTCGTGGCCTTCCCATAATTGGGCATATCCTTAATAACAACGAGGTAAATTTAAATTTAGTGACCTGCCCATAATTCGGCATATCCTGTAATAATAACAACGAGGTAAATTTCGTGGCGTTTGCATATATATGGCCTTCCCATAATTGGGCATATCCTGTAATAATGACGAGGTAAATTTCGTGGCCTGCTCATAATTGGGCATATCCTGTAAGAGGTAATTTTCGTGGAGTTTGCATATATATGGCGTTCACATAATTGGGCATATCCTGTAATAATGACGAGGTAAATTTCGTGGCCTGCCCAATAATTGGGCATATCCTGTAAAAGGTAAATTTCGTGGCGTTCGCATAATTGGGCATATCCTGTAATGATGACTAGGTAAATTTCGTGGCTTGCCCATAATTGGCCATATACTGTAAGAGGTAAATTTCATGGTGTTCGCATAACTGGGCATATCCTGTAATAATGACGACGTAAATTTCGTGTCTTTCGCATACATATGATTGGCTTAATATATATTGTATACGCTGAAGATATGTGCAACATTACTATATATGTGTGGGCTCATATATATTGTATATGTTGAACGTTACTTTAGAATAAAATAAAAAACTAATTAAAACAAAAAAAATGGGTCGGCTAATATTAGCAAGCTCAATTTTGAAAACGATATATATACAATTTAAAAATTGAAAATAATATATATACAATCTAAAAAGAGATAGATTAGCTTATTCATTGAATAACAAAGCAAACTAGGTAAAGGAAGCAAAGCATTCAATTGGGCATATCATGTAGGTTTTCAGTTGTGTGATTTTTGTAATAATAATAACCTAGTAAGGTTTTGGTTGTGTGATTTCTGTAATAATAATAATTAGGTAAATCTATATTTCGTTGAAGGCGCTCAATAAAATTAGTAGGAGTGAGGTGAAATATTGGCTAGAATGTAATGTTTACTGTGGGGTACTTGAAATATTAGGTAAATTTAATAAAATTACATTTTAATTACTATTTCTCCACACCACTCGCCACTATTCATTAGGTGGGGTGGCTATAAATATTGGGTAACATATAATATTATAACATTATATTTTATGTAATCAATATATTTCTAACACTTAATATAGATGTGCTCCATCTATAAATATAATTAATAAGCAGAGAAAAACTTAATATTTATGATATGAAAAGATTTTTAATCATGAATATTTACCATGGATATTAGGCTTTTTACAATACCATGGACCAATACCCACAAGAGAAAGATAGAGAAGGGGAGGAGGGAAGAAAATTATAATACCATGGGATACTACAATGGTTTATCAATACCATGTGCCATCTAGACTTTTGATTATTATGTTATGGATCTAGACTTTTAATTGTTACAATACCATGGGCCAATACCATGGCTTATCAATACCACATGCCCAAAAATAATAATTTATTCAAAACAAAAATATTTTACAAATATTTTAATTTAATTAAATTAAATTTAAGAGCAAAAGGGTTATAATTACTTCTGAGATATATCTAAACTATCCATCCTCACGACTACTAACAATCTTTTCATAGAGATTAAATGAAGGTTTTAATAAATTAAAAAATGAGAATACATTTATATATACATCTGTGAAATTTATATAATATAAATAATATTATAAAGTACTAGGACAGATGCATCTTAACCAAGGATCCAAGTGAAGTGAGAAAGCAAAGTGATTAACAATGATAGAGGAAAGATAGTGGGTGATTCTTTCAATCTTTTTACTATTGTATTTTCTTTAACATGATTGATCCAAAATATAGGTTTAATATTTTACAACCAATTATGTTTTTTTATTAATTTAAATACTTTCTTAAATATAATACAATGGGATTATATTTAAGAAAGAGAATGAGATAGAAGGGGGAATAGAGTGCGGGAGAGAGACATAGAGTTGAGAGACTGGGTGACAGAGAGAAAGGAAGAGAGAGAGGAGGGGGAGAGAGGGAGGGAGAGAGATGGATTTGGATGGGGAAAGAGAGGGAGTGATAAGGGAGAGTTTAAGATGTAATGAGGGAGAGATGAGACAACGGAAGAGAGAGATAAGGAGAGGATAAATATAGGGAAAGAAGGGGAAGAGACAGGGAGATATATATATGGAGGGGAGAGAGAGAGAAAGGCATGTGTTTAGGGGGTTAAGAGAAAGATACAAATAAGGAGAGATGGAGGGAGTTATAAACATAAATGGTGGGGGGAGAGAGGAAAGAAGAGAAAGATAGAGAAAGTTAGGGAGAGGCAAGTAGAGTGAGACAGGGGAGAGAGAGAGGGGAAGAGAGAGAAGGAGAGGAGGAGGGAGATAGACACGAAATGGAAGGTGGAGAGAGAGAGAAGAAGAAAGAGTCTCACAGAAACAAATACAGACATAGAAGTTAGATCTAGAAAGTCATGAATATTTTATATTTTCACTAAAATAGATGTATTTATTTCAATTTAGTTGTTGATTTCTAATCATATTCGATCACATGCACGATATGCATTGATTTTAGTGTAGGTTTCGATTTATAATTATATTTAATACCTTACACCAGATGCATTGATTTTAGTGTAAATGTCGATTTCTAATCATATTTAATACCTTACACTAGATGCATTGATTTTAGTGTACATGTTGATTTCTACTCATATCTGATTGCTTGCATTAGATGCATTAGTTTTAGTGCAGATATTAATTCTTACTCCTATTTGATTGGTTGCACATGATGCATTGGTTTAAGCGTAGATATTAATTTATAATCGTATTTAATTTCTTGCACTAGATGCGTTGATTTCAGCGTAGATGTTGATTTCTAATCATATTTAATATCTTACACTCGATGCATTGATTTCAATGTAGATGTTGATTAATACTCATATTTGATTCCTTGCATTAGATGCATTGGTTTAAATGTAGATATTGATTTCTAATCGTATTTTATTTCTTTCACTAGATGCATTTATTTTAGTATAGATGTTGATTTCTCATACTATTTGATCGTTTGCACAGCATGCATTGATTTTAGTGTAGAGGTTGATTTCTGATTTGTTGCAACAAGATGTATGATGTACATTAATTTAAAAGTAATTAGATTAATAATGTGAATTGATTTCAATGTAAGCACATCTCAACCTCCTCCATCTATATCTCTATCTCCCTTTGTCTCTCCTTCTCTATCTCTCTATCTCAGCCCCTAAGCATACACTATATATATATATATATATATATATATATATATATATCTACCTCCCTCCCTTTGCCCTCAATCTATCTCTATCCCCTTTCTCTCTCTCGGTATATATATCTCTTCCTTCCGCCCTGTATTTGCTCCCTCTTCTTCCCTCTCCCCCCATCTATATCTCTATCTCCCCTTGTCCCTCCTTCTCACCCCAAAACACACACACACTCTCTCTCAATGTAAGCACATAAAAATTATTCAACATAACGTACAATACTTGAATTTTCATCCTACATGAAAGGTTTTCTTACCCCAAATGTTTGCTTCTTGAAACTATAAACTATTTATAATTGACTACATTGTTATTATTGTCATTTTCCATCATTCAACATTGTTAATTACATTGCATTCAAACACAGTAATAGAAAATAACTACCATTGAAAATTATTTGGGGTTTAACACTCCATAAGTTAAAATGATTGACTTTGGAGAAAACTACTATTAATATCATAGAGCAACAGAGACAAAGTATGTTCTTTACTACACTAGATCGAGTTAAATATTTGAATGGTCTATGCTTCCAGCTACTCTTTTCATATGATCAATATGAGAAAATGGAAAAAATAATAGGTGATATAAAATAAACAGTATAAGAAAATAGTTTCAGATTGATTGCAATGAAGATTGTTTGCAATAGACTACATTCTTAGTATTCACATTTTCTATCTATCAAAATTGTTACATTCACACTTTGCACTCAAAATTTGTATTTCATCATTTTTCATCATTCAAGTTATTAACAGTGTCTCTCATCTCAACAAATTGAGGTAACTAGGAAAATTTTAAATTAAATTGACAAAATTAATCTTAGACATATTTATCGTATTTAAGATGATCAAAATAATTAGATGTTTAGCAAATTTTGTATGACTGCACACGACGGAAACCAACCTAGATCCATCTTAACACCAGATCTATCAAGTGCCGAGAGAGATCAAATCTCTCGAGGCACAAACCTTTCCTCAAGTTTTGCAGTCAAAAAATAGGTTTGCACCTTGTGAGATTTGATCCCTCTCGGCAATTGATAGATCTGGTGCTAAGATGGATGTAGGCTGGTACTATTTCAAATATTTATTAATAATCACAAAAATTTTATATGCACATTATATATATGTATCTTTAAATAAATAAAAACATGTTCTTAACCATGGAAGTTCATCCCACTATATCTTGAAGCTTCTTAATGTATAAAAGGCCTCCATACCATGGCTTATCAATATCACTAACCCCATAAACCATAAACTATTTCATAAACATAGTAAAGGCATTATCTTTCCATCCTAGGAAAGAGTAGCATTAAATTGTTACTCTTCCATGATGAAAGTGAAAGTGTCACTAAATGTTTCCAAAGGGTGTAAATAGAATTTTGGATCTTAGTTAAAGAGGGGGGTCTCATGAATTGCATCATTGACATGACATAAGTATCCACAATATTAGGTTCTCTCTTCTTACTTATTTAGTGTAGTTGCCATAGAATGCACTCTAGAGGTGGTAGAAATCTCTATCCTTAGCAATTATAGAACTTGGTCTTTTGGTTAAACATCCATATGTATTTCCACTAACAACATTTGTATTTGAAGTATTTTCCTACTTGAATGGTTGGAATTTATCTAAAACCTATTTGTATATGCCATCTTTTTTTGGATTCAAGATTTCTTGCAATTGATATGACTCTCTTGGATTTCGTTAAGATCCATTTACATTGTTCCCCCAATTCGAACTCTAGGAAACATTTGTATCGTTATCTTTTTTATCATTTTATGGACCGTACTCGATGATAGTGACTTGCATCAAATGATTTTGGATAAATTATAAGAAGATCAAGTTGAAGCCAGAATATGAATCTTTTGAGCTCAAGGCTGTTGAAAATATCAAATTACCATACTCTACCACAAGTATGGAAAATTTGAATAAAGAAGATCAACACATTTGGTCTTTGTATCCTAGAAAGGACTATGATCCTAATATCAACAACAACCCATGAACAAGTGATTAAAGTTTCTTTGGAAATTCAAATTTTTGTCCAAATAAAAATCATCATGAGTTCACTTTTAACTAATAAAGTTTTAAGATGAAAGATCCTTCAAAAAATATAATAATTAGTTCCCTCATTCTCCTTGTTTGTAATTTTCATTTCAAAGTACGTTATGTAAAAATAATGGTTCTTATTGAATGAATTTAAAGATAAGCACTTCATGAAAATTTTGATGAGATTTGTAAGGATGGACTTTAATACTTTCTCAAGTTTGTTTATATTATTTTAAAATTTTAATATTTGGTCCAATTAAATCTGAATTGTATAATAAGACTAAAGTTATAATGAAATTTAGTGTTTGAAATTCAAATTAACATAAATCAATTGTATATATTGTATTTAGCTAAAACATTATTTAAAAAATAATTATAATTCCAAATTGAACCAAATAAATTTGAAATGATAAAGTTGAAAATATTCTAATGTAAATTGCTCTTAATGAATATATATCACATTTAAAACAAAAATTCTAAGAGAAAGCCAAAGAAATATTCATATAAAATTTACAGAAGCTCTTATGTGTTGTGAATTCATTTGATAGTCGGCCCTTTCTCTTCAATGCCAAACACTTATAGCTTATCACTATCCATGTATTATTGGGTGTAAAGGATAATGCTTACCCAATATCTCTTTTGATCTAGGTGGATATTGGTGGCCACATCGCTACCCCACCCAGACCTCCAATCAGTTTCATCAGTTTCCTTGATTATAGTAGCATTTACTATTTTTTGGAGTTTTTTGAGTTTTGAACTTCCCAAGTTGTTTTGACCCCATAAACGAAAAAAAATTCAGGTCCGTAGTAGGCCCATTTCCATAGGCAAGTAATTTCCACAAATCCTATAGTACTTGGAGAGATATTTCCAACGAGGTATCGTATGTGCCAAACAGAGATCATATGACCAAATTATGACCCTCGGAAGCTAGTTGCTTAACTGAACCTAATGTGGCCCACAAACTCTTGGCATTCCATCTCCTTGGATTAGGGTTTTGGTTTTTTATCATTTCCCTTTGTTCCTTAATAATAAAAAGGCCCTTGATCCTCATTGTAATGTAGTTTAGAGACATGTAGTCACGACATCTCTTCTTAGAGATAAGCTACCATTGCCCAAGTTATTTTATTTCCATTCTTCATGTAAGCATATTTCAATTCTTTGATATTAATGAAAGGAACATCTATTTCTACGCCATCTATGTGTTTATGTTTATATCTATTTTCTGTTGTGTTCCTGCATAAGCCCATACCAGTGGAATTAGAGTAGTCTATTATTTCTTTGTTTCTCTTTGCATGTCCCCAACAAGGTCAGTGTATAAGGAGTTAGGGATCGAACTGGTTGAACTTTTGTAAGACCACTCTCATGAACCCTAACAACCTCCCATGGCGGAAGAAAAAAAAAAGATGAGGGAGCAGGGGATCCCTTCAAAATATTACCCGAGGAATCCCTTGAGCGATATACGAACACAGTGATGGATAACTTTGTCGAGATCCTTTGGCGGTTACCCATAGACAACACATCTTCATCTAGCAGTGACTTTGGTGGCTTCGCTCCCTTGAAGGTACAAGTCAATTTTGACATTACCATATTTGAAGGCCAGATAGATGCAATCACCATAGTTAGATGGTTAAATCTATTGGAAGGATATTTTTTGGTTCATGAATTTTCCAATTGGGAAAATATTACTTTTTCACTCCTAAATGCCACCCCCCAATGTCAAGGACTTGGTGGGAAACCTCGTGTTAACAGAGGGACTAGAGGGAACCCTGACTATTTTCAGCCGCACCTGCCTTGAATTCTTTCTGAGACACCATCAAGGAACAATATTACCATATTGGGAGCTATGAAGGTAAATAAATAAAGTGGACTACGTTGCGAAGGAATGGGGTACTTGAAATATTAGGTAAATTTAATAAAATTACATATTAATTACTATTTCTCCACACCGCTCGACACTATTTATTAGGTGGGGTGGCTATAAATATTGGGTAACATATAATATTATAACATAATATTTTATGTAATCAATATATTTCTAACACTTAATATAGATGTGTTCCATCTATAAATATAATTAATAAGCAGAGAAAAACCTAATATTTATGATATGAAAAGATTTTTAATCATGAATATTTACCATGGATATTAGGCTTTTTACAATACCATGGACCAATACCCACAAGAGAAAGATAGAGAAGGGGAGGAGGGAAGAAAATTATAATACCATGGGATACTACCATGGTTTATCAATACCATGGGCCATCTAGACTTTTGATTATTATGTTATGGATCTAGACTTTTAATTGTTACAATACCATGGGCCAATACCATGGCTTATCAATACCACATGCCCAAAAATAATAATTTATTCAAAACAAAAATATTTTACAAATATTTTAATTTAATTAAATTAAATTTAAGAGCAAAAGGGTTATAATTACTTCTGAGATATATCTAAACTCTCCATCCTCACGACTACTAACAATCTTTTCATAGAGATTAAATGAAGGTTTTAATAAATTAAAAAATGAGAATACTTTTATATATACATCTGTGAAAATTTATATAATATAAATAATATTATAAAGTACTAGGATAGATGCATCTTAACCAAGGATCCAAGTGAAGTGAGAAAGAAAAGTGATTAACAATGATAGAGGAAAGATAGTGGGTGATTCTTTTAATCTTTTTATTATTGTATTTTCTTTAACATGATTGATCCAAAATATAGGTTTAATATTTTACAACCAATTATGTTTTTTTATTAATTTAAATACTTTCTTAAATATAATACAATGGGATGATATTTAAGAAAGAGAATGAGATGGAAGGGGGAATAGACTGAGGGAGAGAGACACAGAGTTGAGAGACAGGGTGACAGAGAGAAAGGAAGAGAGAGAGGAGGGGGAGAGAGGGAGGGAGAGAGATGGATTTGGATGGGGAAAGAGAGGGAGTGACAAGGGAGAGTTGAAGATGGAATGAGGGAGAGATGAGACAGGGGAAGAGAGAGAAAAGGAGAGGATACAGATAGGGAAAGAAGGGGAAGAGACAGGTATATATATATATATATATATATGGAGGGGAGAGAGAGAGAGAATAGCATGTGTTTAGGGGGTTAAGAGAAAGAGACAAATAAGGAGAGATGGAGGGAGTTATAAACATAGATGGCAGGGGGAGAGAGGAAAGAAGAGAAAGATAGAGAAAGTTAGGGAGAGGCAAGTAGAGTGAGACAGGGGAGAGAGGGAGGGGAAGAGAGAGAAGGAGAGGAGGAGGGAGACAGCCACAAAATGGAATGTGGAGAGAGAGAGAAGAAGAAAGAGTCTGACAGAGACAAATACAGACATAGAAGTTAGATCTAGAAAGTCATGAATATTTTATATTTTCATTAAAATAGATGTATTGATTTCAATTTAGTTGTTGATTTCTAATCATATTTGATCACATGCACGATATGCATTGATTTTAGTGTAGGTTTCGATTTATAATTATATTCATTACCTTACACCAGATGAATTGATTTTAGTGTAGATGTCGATTTCTAATAATATTTAATACCTTACACTAGATGCATTGATTTTAGTGTACATGTTGATTTCTACTCATATTTGATTGCTTGCATTAGATGCATTAGTTTTAGTGCAGATATTAATTCTTACTCCTATTTGATTGGTTGCACATGATGCATTGGTTTAAGCGTAGATATTAATTTATAATCGTATTTAATTTCTTGCACTAGATGCATTGATTTCAGCGTAGATGTTGATTTCTAATCATATTTAATATCTTACACTCGATGCATTGATTTCAATGTAGATGTTGATTAATACTCATATTTGATTCCTTGCATTAGATGCATTGGTTTAAATGTACATATTGATTTCTAATCGTATTTTATTTCTTTCACTAGATGCATTTATTTTAGTATAGATGTTGATTTCTCATACTATTTGATCGTTTGCACAGCATGCATTGATTTTAGTGTAGAGGTTGATTTCTGATTTGTTGCAACAAGATGTATGATGTACATTAATTTAAAAGTAATTAGATTAATAATGTGAATTGATTTCAATGTAAGCACATCTCAACCTCCTCCATCTATATCTCTATCTCCCTTTGTCTCTCCTTCTCTATCTATCTATCTCAGCCCCTAAGCATACACTCTCTCTATATATATATATATATCTATATATCTATCTCTATCTCTACCTCCCTCCCTTTGCCCTCAATCTATCTCTATCCCCCTTCTCTCTCTCGGTATATATATCTCTTCCTTTCGCCCTGTATTTGCTCCCTCTTCTTCCCTCTCCCCCCATCTATATCTCTATCTCCCCTTGTCCCTCCTTCTCACCCCAAAACACACACACACTCTCTCTCAATGTAAGCACATAAAAAAGTTTCAACATAACGTACAATACTTGAATTTTCATCCTATATGAAAGGTTTTCTTACCCCAAATGTTTGCTTCTTGAAACTATAAACTATTTATAATTGACTACATTGTTATTATTGCCATTTTCCATCATTCAACATTGTTAATTACATTGCATTCAAACACAGTAATAGAAAATAACTACCATTGAAAATTATTTGGGGTTTAACACTCCATAAGTTAAAATGATTGACTTTGGAGAAAACTACTATTAATATCAGAGAGCAACAAAGACAAAGTATGCTCTTTACTACACTAGATCGAGTTAAATATTTGAATGGTCTATGCTTCCAACTACTCTTTTCATATGATAGATATGAGAAAATGGAAAAACTAATAGGTGATACAAAATAAACAGTATAAGAAAATAGTTTCAGATTGATTGCAATGACGATTGTTTGCAATAGACTACATTCTTAGTATTCACATTTTCTATCTATCAAAATTGTTACATTGACACTTTGCACTCAAAATTTGTATTTCATCATTTTTCATCATTCAAGTTACTAACAGTGTCTCTCATCTCAAGAAATTGAGGTAACTAGGCAAATTTTAAATTAAATTGACAAAATTAATCTTAGACATATTTATCGTATTTAAGATGATCAAAATAATTAGATGTTTAGCAAATTTTGTATGACTACACACGACGGAAACCAGCCTAGATCCATCTTAACACCGGATCTATCAAGTGTCGGGAGAGATCAAATCTCTCGAGGCACAAACCTTTCCTCAAGTTTTGCACTCAAAAAATAGGTTTGCACCTCGTGAGATTTGATCCCTCTCGGCACTTGATAGATCTGGTGCTAAGATGGATGTAGGCTGGTATTATTTCAAATATTTATTAATAATCACAAAAATTTTATATGCACATTATATATATGTATCTTTAAATAAATAAAAACATGTTCTTAACCATGGAATTTCATCCCACTATATCTTGAAGCTTCTTAATGTATAAAAGACCTCCATACCATGGCTTATCAATATCACCAACCCCATAAACCATAAACTATTTCATAAACATAGTAAAGGCATTATCTTTCCATCCTAGGAAAGAGTAGCATTAAATTGTTACTCTTCCATGATGAAAGTGAAAGTGTCACTAAATGTTTCCAAAGGGTGTAAATAGAATTTTGGATCTCAGTTAAAGAGGGGGGTCTCATGAATTGCATCATTGACATGACATAAGTATCCACAATATTAGGTTCTCTCTTTATACTTATTTAGTGTAGCTACCAAAGAATGCACTCTAGATGTGGCAGAGATCTCTATCCTTAACAATTATAGAACTTGGTGTTTTGGTTAAACATCCATATTTATTTCCACTAACAACATTTGTGTTTGAAGTATTTTCCTACTTCGATGATTGGAATTTATCTAAACCCTATTTGTATATGCCATCTTTATTTGAGATTCAAGATTTCTTGCAATTGATATAACTCTCTTGGGTTTCATTAAGATCCATTTACAATGTTCCAAAATTCGAACTCTAGGAAACATTTGTATCATTCTCTTTTTTATCATTCTATGGACTGTACTGGATGATAGTGACTTGCATGAAATGATTTTTGATAAATTATAAGAAGATCAAGTTGAAGCTAAAATATGAATCTTTTGAGCTCAAGGCTATTGAAAATATCAAATTACCATACCCTACCACAGGTACGGAAAATTTGAATAATGAAGATCAACACATTTGGTCTTTGTATCCTAGAGAAGACTATGATCCTAATATCAACAACAATCCATGAACAAGTGATTAAAGTTTCTTTGGAAATTCAATTCTTTTCCAAATAAAAATCATCATGAGCTCACTTTTAACTAATAAAGTTTTAAGACAAAAGATCCTTCAAAAAATATAATAATTAGTTCACTCATGCTCCTTGTTTGTAGTTTTCCTTTCAAAGTACGTCATGTAAAAATAATGGTTCTTATTGAATGAATTTAAAGATAAACACTTCTTTGAAAATTTTGATGAGATTTGGAAGGATGGACTTTAATACTTTCTCAAGCTAATTTATATTATTTTAAAATTTTAATATTTGATCCAATTAAATATGAATTTTATAATAAAACCAAAGTTATATTGAAATTTAGTGTTTGAAATTCAAATAAACATAAATCAATCATATATATTGTATTTAGCCAAAACATTATTTCAAAAAATAATTATAATTCCAAATTGAACCAAATAAATTTGAAAATATAAAAATGAAAGTATTCTAGTTTAAATTACTCTTAATGAATATATATCACACTTAAAACACAAATTCTAACAGAAAGCCAAAGAAATATTCATATAAAATTTTAAAAAGCTCTTGTGTGTTGTGAGTTCATTTGATAGTCAGCCCTTTCTCTTCAATGCCCAACACTTATAACTTATCACTAGCCATGTATTGTTGCGTATAAAGGATAATGCTTACCCAATATCTCTTTTGATCTAGGTGGATATTGGTGGCCACCTCACTACTCCACCCAGACCTCCAATAAGTTTCATTAGTTTCCTTGATTATAGTAGAATTTACTATTTTTAGTAGTTTCTCGAGTTTTGAACTTCCCGAGTTGTTTTGACCCCGTAAACGAAAAAGATTTCGGGTCTGCAGTAAGCCCATTTCCATAGGCAAGTTCTTTCCACAAATCCTATAGTACTTGGAGAGATATTTCCAATGAGGTATCGTATGCGCCAAACAGAGATCATATGACCAAATTATGACCTCGAGAAACTAGTTGCTTAACTAAACCCAATCAGACCCACAAACTCTTAGCATTCCATCTCCTGGGATTAGGGTTTTGGTTTTTTATCATTTCCCTTTGTTTCTCAATAATAAAAAGGCCCTTGATCCTCATTGTAACATAGTTTAGAGACAAGTAGTTGCCACATCTCTTCTTAGAGATAAGCTACCATTGCACATGGAGACTCTGTATTGAATATCCGGTGTTGAATAAGATCACTGTCTAGAATAGGTATCCAATCCCTTAAATTGGTGACCTTGTAGACCAAGTGAAGGGGGCTAAATATTTCAAAAAGTTTGATTTGAATTCTAGTTATCACCATGTGCCAATCCAACCCTCTGATGTGTGGAAGAGTGCCTTCAAAACTTAGGAGGTTTTTTTTCAAATGGTTGGTCATGCCTTTTGATTTCACTAATTCCCTCGTGACCTTCAAGGCGCTAATGGAAGACATCTTGCAACCCTCCACCAACTCATTCGTGGTAGGGTATTTGGAGGACATCTTGATCTTCAACAAGAGTTGGGAAGAGAACCTACACCATATTCCATAGGTCCTTCAAACACTACGACAACACAAGTTGCGTGTAAATTTGGATAAATGAACTTTTGGTATAACCCAAGTTCAATATATGGGGTACATCATTAATAAGAGTGGTCTCCATGTGGACCCAAACAAGATACAAGTTATTTGAGAATGGATAGCCACAACCACTCTAATAAAACTACACATCTTTCTGGGTCTTGCTAACTTCTACCACAAGTTCATGTTGGGTTTCTCTCATATCACTTGGCCTTTGAGTCAAGTCACCAGGGGTAGAGCGAAATAAAATTTATTTTCGTATGAATGCATACAAAAGGAATTTGTTGAGTTGAAGAATTGAATCTGCTCTACACCAGTGCTCACAATACAAAACATGCATAAACCATTTGAGATTAAGACAAATGCCTCTAACTATGCTATCCTGGCAGTTCTTACTCAGCAGGGGAATCTGATGGCATATTAGAGTGAGACACCTTCAATCATATTCCAAAAGTATCCAACTATATAGAGTTGTCAAACAAGGCCAACTCCTTCACTAGGGTAAGTGGTTCACCAAGTACCAGGTTCAATAGAAATCTCCTCATGTCATGGAGTCTCTACACGCAATGGGGACCATTTATTCCTAATGGGGGAGGATTGATCCAAGTGTATATTGGTGGCCACCCACCTACTAAATATAGATCTCCAATAAGTTTCATAATTTTCCTTAATTGTAGCAACATTTACTATTTTTAGTAGCTTTTCCGATCTTGAACCTCAGTTGCAGAATGATTGCCATGAGAAGTGGTCAACATATTTGGAACAGTTACATTTTAAAAATAAATTATAAGAATGGGAGAAACAATAATGTTTTTGATTATCTCATTCAACCACTATTTATGGTGCTAACCACTATGCTTGAATCTTATGGACACGAGACTTCAAGGTGGCCACAACTTTACAAGAGTGATGCATAATTCGGAAATGCATACAAGATCCTCTTCGAATGCAAAAAAGTTTCATATTTTCACCTCTACGTCACACTATTATGCCATGTAGGACACCTCCATGTTCCTTCAAGAGAAACGATGATTATTTGGGAAGCGCAGTACAGTTCAGTTGCTGGAGATTTTGTAATACTACAGTTGGGTTACTGATCTACTTGTTATCACTCTGATAATTCTCTTGAAGTAAAAATAAAGAGAAATCAAAGGTAGCCACAAGCCACTTTTGGAGATCAAGACCTAGCCTTCATGATGCTTAGATAGGGCTCTCTCTTTAAAATTTAACTTTGTTTTAGTTAAGATGTTTTTATGCTAGTTATCATTGTTCAAGGGGTTTTTGATTTGTATTTGAGATTGGGTGGTGGGATCTACTTAGACAGATGGATAAAGTGAATTCTTTAGACCATTCAGCTATGGAGTCAAATACTAAGGAAGCAAAACTAGATTAACTCACTAAAGCGAATGTTCCAATGGCAAGATATCAGAGTGTTTTCCAGATCTTTGAGACAGAGGGGTGAAAGGGTTTCACTCAGGGTGAGAGAGTAGTTAAGGGTTCCCAAACCTAGATAACGAATGAGGAATGAAGGGGTAATCAAGATCAAAGGGAAATTAAGAATCCTTTAACCTGTATATTCATGAAATCTATCTAAACCAAAGAGAAACTAAGAATTATTTAATTTAAATATCAGCAGAAAACATTTAAATGTATAATTGTTACGACAGAGTGTAATTAAATAGGTTCTAAAATATTATTTCAATTATAACATTTATATTTGGAAAAACATTAAATATTATGAATAACTTGAGAAAAATAACGATAAAATATGCAAATACTTGTCTGGAATTCGCTCAACACATGAATCCTTGGAAATGTCTGATATTTATTTATCAATCTAGCTTGTTGGCTTAGCAAATGATACAATAACCTTCTGGGTCTTCTGATCAAAAAGTCTATAGAAATCTCTAATAGAATCCACCCTACATACTTCGAATTTTGAAGTATTTATACAAATGGAGTTACAAAATATCTGAAATTGTATTCTAAACTAATCTAGGAAAAAAGAAATATCTTCATGCAAGAAGATAGACACAACTTTTGAATTGTTTCATGCTATCCCTTTTATTTTGGTTCTGTTGGCTTTGATATTTTTCCCTTTAATCTTCTTTGTTGTTTGATCTTTCATGTTGGATGCTTCATTTACTTTAGACTTTCATTTGATACACTTTGACTCTGCCAATCTGTCCACATCCTTTTACCATGTTGTTTTACTTTCACTGTACATTAACCTTTTTACTGCATATTTCTCTAGTAAATCAGTTAATTTCTCCCATGTTTTAGCATCAGGTAATTGGATTTCTAGCGTATTTCTATATTTTTCATCTCCCTCTGTGTATTTGGCGAAAGTAGGCTTATTGATAAACAAGTGTTTTACCTCATGTTGGAGGTAAAACAAGTTTTCAAATGTTTGGTAGAGTACTTTGCCTATTATAAATGCCTTCATTTATGATGTATTTACTTGATCCTTCGCAATCTCTCTGATTTTCTTGTTGTAATCCTCCTATGTCAACAGCTTATCGTTTATCACTAAGGGATTGGGTAATCCCTTTTCTCTCAAAATCTAGAACTTAGCCATAAATCTGTCCATTGCTAGCTGCATATTCTGACACTTATCCTCCAAGTTTTGCATCAAATTCCTCTTGGAGAGGACCTTTCTGACCTCCAAAATTTTCTCTGTTCTGTCCTATATTTCCAATTCCTATAGCTCATACTTATTCTTGGTGTTAAGGAATTGGATAATTATGGAAACCTCTTCTCGCATTTCTCCTAATTATGCTTTTACTTTCTGGATGGCCTCAGTAGCCAACTTGATCAAATCTATTTTCTCGAAAATCACCTGAATAGATTGCCAAATATCATTGACAGAGTCAATGATATTGGACCATAGTTGTTCCTTAGCCTACCCAAGGGGTTCTTTTAGTGTTAAGTCCTTTTCCAGGGCTTTCAATCTTTCACTCATATTGGTAGCATTTTGCACTTCTTCTCTGTGCATGATTTTGACAAGCTCATAATTAGTTTCCAAGCTTGTCACTTTCTCTTTGAGCTTATTCATCTCTGAGGTTTGTATGGACATTTCTTCCATAGATTTAACCAATTTTCCTTGTTCTTCACCTGATTTAACTATTGTTGATGTAGATGTTGTAGAAACCGATAGTGTTGTGGCCATTGGAGCTGTGGGAGCCAATGAGGCTACCAATGTGGATGGAACAACCATGGTAACTGTTGTAATGATATTTACCAAGGTAGTGCCAAGATCAATTTTTTTTAATTGGATTAAGTTATCCAATTGCTTGTCTGTCTTCCTCAACTGATCATTGAGTTAAGGACTAATTCCATCAACTCTTCATGCTTAGTTTGGCTTTCCAAGACTTCTTGTGTCTGGGGGTGCTGTAGTTGAGATATCTTTAACTGTTTCTTGGGGGATACAATGTCATCATTCTTATTTTTTATTAAGTGTTTAGTAGCCTTGATGTCTTTGGGATCATGTCCCAATTCAGTTACCAAGTCTTCCAAAGACTTGATTCTGGTGTCTTTGGCCTGTGAGGATGCCTTTTCCAACTAATACGAGGCCGAAACGTTATCCGGTGAATTTTGCAACTGATGTGCAGCCATGGCCTTTCCTATAAGGGTGGAGTAAACCATTTCTCCATCCTACTTCTAAAATTCAATTTGATCAATGGGATGAATCTCCCTTACCAATACTTCAAAGTCTATCTTCTTGAAATTTTTTGATGTTCTCTGTTGTTGTACAGTTGGCTTTATGAAGGACATTTGCATATTTCCTTCCTTGATGTCAAAAGTTGGCATGAACCTACTTTGATTACGGAGTGTATTCTTTAAATACTGTGCATAGGATTCCACCTTTAGTTTCTCATTTCTCATTTTAATCTCCTTGAACCTATCCTTACTGTCCTTATCTCTATCAACAGGCTTATTGAATGAGGAGACTTCTACACTGAGTTGTTTTTCTAACATTTGAGTTTTTGATGTAGATGGCTCCTGTGTTTCTCTAGATGGAGCTGTTCCTTTGCTCATGTCTAACTCAGTATCAGTTATTTCTACTTAGCCTTCTTTGTCTTCCTGTTCTAAAATAGGATTGAGCCTAGGTGTTTTGCTTTGGATAGCTTCATACTATACATTGGAAGTGTCCATACATGAGCTAGAACCTTCCTCTATGTTCCTTTTAGGATTATTTTCCTCATTCCGAGGACTCTACAAAACACGAGGGGTACTCATGATTCCTTGTTGCTCTGGTACTCGCAAGAATGGGCTTTCATCAAGTTGTTTCTCTAAATCAAACAAGGTATTTTCAACATCTACCTCTGTACTATCCCTGTCTATGAGAGTGTTTTCCAACCACTCAGATTGATTTGCATATAGCTATATTTTTGGTATAGGGTGATGAATGTAAGGTCCCAAATTGACCTTTTTTCTTAGTTTTGTTAAAAACCCTTGAGGGTCATACCTCCACATGAAATTGTTCTTAAACTTCATTTGCTACATAATTTGATATGCTTCCTCTCCTACCTCTCTAGAATTGAAAATAAAAGGGCCTAACTAATTTTTTTTATCTTGAACTGAGTCCTTTTCTTAGCTGAGACAAAGTTGATATATTCAGAGTTCATTATCTGCCTATAATATTCCAAAGCAAATAACCTCATGGGGAGGTATTTTGGCAGTTTGTACAAGGCAAGCTAGCAACCATAGATTCTTATTTCGGTGTGATTTTGGTAAGGGAACCAATCTCACACCTTACTTTGTTTGGAAAATTGGATCACTCTTTTGATTTCTTGGCTTATTATGGGTGGAGGGCTTCCTATCATCATGGTCATGACTGTATGGATAGCAGAGTCAATGAAGACTGTGTAGGTGTATGGTGATGAAAAACTGTGGAATAGTAGTGTCCAAAATATAACAGACCTGGGCTGGCCTTTAGTATCCTGCTTCTGGATGGTGAAGGGAAATGTGTCTGACTGATAATACAGAAACATGTGGTAAAGTATAGATGAGTACTTGAATACTCTCTCATTGTGCATTCTAGTAGATTGTTCATGCATCCTTTCAGCTATGAACTGGGCATAATTGTAGAAAGTAGCAGGAGGCCTTCCTATGGTGAAAATGGAAATGAAGGCCAGGATGAGCTTATCAATGAATTAATTTTTGGCATAGCCCAGAATACATGGTATCATGGTTATAATTTTCTCACCCCTTTCAGAGAAAATGGCAGAAACATATGGAGGGGCATTTGTAGGAATTTGCTGCTTTTCTACAATGAAAGTTTGGAAGATTTGGGCCAGTCTAGATGGACTCAATTTGGTGTACTAGTCTAACAAATCCCCAATGGAGAGTGGGGTGATGTTTGTACTTGCTTAAACTTGCAACATTTCATTGATTGACTCGGCTGCAATAGTAAACAAGACCTTTTGGTCTGGGGACATTATAGATCTCTGGCTGGGAATGTAACAAGCATGGCACATATGGATAATCTCATGAAAAGACATATACTTGTAGAAGATAGTACTTGGTAAAATTTGACTCCCAAAGACCAACGTCATCAGTATGGTTTAGATATTGGTCCTTACTCCAACAATGAATTTTGAGCAGGAGTGTATAGGCACTGGTGTCTTCGATTTGAAAATCCTTGTCCACCAGGGGAAGGTGGTCAAGGTCCAAATGGAGGGTTGTCACTAGTCTGACATCTATGGAGATAGGGGCAGACATAATTCAGTTCTTGTGGATTTTAATTTGAATATATAGGTTTATATTAGAGCTTTGAAGGTAATTTGGAAGGTTTTAGAAGGGTTTGGGTATTTTAGTCACACACACTCTTTAATTTTAAAGTAATTTCAATTAATTTTACTGAATCAAAACACTTTAAAGACTAAATAATTTCAAATTGAAAGGGTGTCTAGTAATTTCTCTTCAAATACCTGGAATTTGGGTGAATTAACTTCAAATTGGTTTTCTCATCAGCTGCAGAAGGTTGAAAGGTCTCTGATACAGACTGAGAGCTTGATTGGGGTCTCTAAAACTTCTTCAAGATTGAGATTGAGGTAAATTGGTACTTTCAGGGTTTGTAGGTGTCGCAATGGCTTGCAAAGGTTTACAAATAAATTGATTGAAAAAGGAAAAATAGGGCGTCTTGGCCTTTTTATTGAACAACGATCAATTTTTGGTGGGCGAATTACAAATGAGTAGTGGGTGGTTTTTTGGGTTGGGCGGGGAGGCGGTTTTTCCAAGCCATTGCACCACTTTTATGGAGGAGGCGATGTTGGCTACTTGGGGCCTAACCCAAGTTCAAAAGTGATTTAGCGAAGCAAATCCCGGTACTATTGGCCGTTTCGGCAACAGTCCGTGAAGTGCGGACTCAGGTCTCACTCGAGGTAGTATGGGAGGGTGTTGGAACCAGCTTTCTATACCTGGGGATGTCTATGGGGCAATATGTATGCGATTCAGCCTTAGCACTTACTAGGTTACGCACACCAGCAAGCTCCTTGCATCCTCTGGTACTGCCTTCACGCAACTCTAGCCACAATGCAACCACTGTTAATTACCCAAGTCTCCCTTAATTAGGTTTTGTTCACTAATTACTTAGGAGGTTTTTATACATAAACATTCATACAAGTGCGCGCATATAAATAAATAGATACCATTAATGCATATCAAAATATGGTTCTACGAAATAGATGCACAATAGGCTGAATAAACTTAGCTTTATTAATAATCCTTTTCAAGTTTAGTTTAATACAGACCCAACTCCGCCCTACGTACTCAGCTGCGTGGGTTCGCACACTCAGCTGTAGACTCTACTAGGCCTCTGCACACTCTGCTACAGAGCCTCTTCCTACTACTATGACTCAATACACTTCAGATCCACTTCTATCCTCTAACCATGCCTTCGCATCTCTCTCTTAATTTATTACTTGCCAAAAAGTTGTCTTTGCACTTAGAGCCTCACTCTATTTATAAAATCCCATCGTCCATAGACCATGGGTAGGCCGACACAAATTTACATTAAATAACATTATTTTAGGGAAGACAACCCTATGACTCATCCTAAGCTTTCATGCTGTGCGTCTTCATTTCACAGTGTCTTTACATCACATTGACCAAAACTTGGTCTTTAAGCCCCAAAAACCTACTGTGGGGGGATCTGTTGCCCAATAGGCCCACAACACAATCATCGTGACATGTTCCGAGTCACTCTGTTGGTGTGACGATCTTTGCACGAAGTCCATCCAATTGTACCTGTGCAGCGCGAAGGTCTGCAATGCACCATTCTGTCGTCGGCTGGATCTGCTCCATTTCTACTTCTGAATCATCTATGTCTAACTTGATTCGCTTCTATAGATCCAACTTCTAGTACCTATGTTTATAGTCCTGCACCCTTGTCCAGCTACTCGGGTTGTGAAGACTATGCTTTGGTCGGTTAGTCAGATAACTGACCCACCCATGTATGGCTTTAGGTAACTGCCATTTACTCTTCCTGGCAAGGGATTTCCATTAAGTTTTACTAGTTGGACCGTGCCTCTGTCTGTGACCTATTTTACCACATGTGGTCCCAACCAATGCATTCTGAATTTTTGAGGAAATTTTTTGAACTTGCTGTCATACAGCAGCACTAAAGCATTTACCTTGAAGGTGTGCAACTTGATATGGATGTCGTGCCCAGCTTTCTCATGCTGTTTTTGTACCTGTTGATGGAATCCCACCAGAAACTGTTCTTCTTTGAGCTCTTCTAATTGCAAGAGCATCTCTTCTAAGGCTTCATGGTTTGACATGCTTGTAAGTTCTGTTATGCACAAGCTAGGTACGATGTATAACATTGACATGAAAGCTTCCGTGCCATAGAATAAACTAAAGGGTGTCTAACCTATCAATTTTTTGCACATGGTTCTGTATGCCCATAATGTGGCAGGTATGCATAGGTCCTAATCATTTCAATGTTCGTTACATACTTTGGTCAGCTCAGTCTCCAGTATTTTGTTGAATTCTTATACTGTCCCATTAGCCTGTGGATGGTACAGTGTACTTTACTCATGATACACCTGGAACTCCTCGGTGAGCACGCTGATGGTTTCATTCAGGAAGTGCATTCTGCGGTCACTCATTAAGATTTTCGGGTGACCAAATCGTCTCAACACATTGTCAAACAAAAAATTCGCAGTCGTAGCGGCTGTTTAGTCCTTAACTGTATGTGCTTCCTCCCATCGAGTTAGGTACTCCATCATGGTGATGATGTAGCATGCACCCATATTTCCCTGAGGTTTGATCATCCCAACAAAGTCAATTGCCCATTTTTTGAACAGCTACAATGTCATTTGTTGATTGAGTGGAATCTCATCCCTTCATGATGGTTTTCTAGTCCTTTGACATATGTCACAGGCCCGACAATGTGCTTTTGAAAATTGGTGCAGGGTTGGTCACCATAGCCCCATGTAAAGAATCTTATGTGTAGTCATGCATCTTGCATAGTGTTTGCTGGGAATAATACTAAGAAGGGGAGGTGAATGCTTATTATCAAACCAATATAAATTTTTCATTTCCATATTAATATTCATATACGCTACTTCAATTAAAGCAAACCGCGTGTATACACAACTGTGTGTAGTGCAACAAGCGTATATTCAGTAAAATTATGACTCAGTTAGTTGATCCTTAATTAGTGCATCAGAACATTATTAGCCATATGAACAGTAAACAGGGGTAGTAAAATAGAATAGATCATCACATACAAGAAGCACACATGAAGACCATGATATAAGGTGGAAACCTAATGTGGGCGAAAACCACCTGCTACAAGTCATCTCTATCTTCTTTTAATAATAAACTTCTTTTTACAATATTTCTGTACTAGTGCAGTCTTATACCAGTACACAGGCTTCTACCTGTAGAAGGCTACAACCTTCTCTCGTTCTCCAGCTTCTCCTGGAAGGCAGCTACAACCCCCTTAGCTCTTATACTAGCTGATGCACTAGTACATAGGTGCCAGCCCACTGAATGCTCCAACCTTCACTCGTTTTCCAGCTGCTAATGGAAGGGAGCTACCACCTCCTTAGCTCTTGTACTAGCTGATGTACTAGTACGTAGGTGCCAACCTACAGATGGCTACAACCTTCTCTTTCATCCTCCAGGTACCACATTTCATAAATTTTTAGACTGGATACTCTTGAAGCACAACACCATAACCTGAAAGGCCACATTTCATCCAATTTTCATACTGGACCCATCAATATCATTGAAACAAAAAATCAATCATAAGTAGCATCATCAATCACTGAATCATTCAATACTGAATCACTGAAACCCTGTCAACAAACTGCAATCACCAGAACACAGAGTAGAACATAGAACTCTGCAACAATATTCAGAACCAACTGTATCATCAGAAATCATGCATACGCTACTTGGAAGAGCCGAACCAGCATGTATACGCAACTTCACCAAAGTGAAACAACGTATATGTCAACAATTACTTACTGATAACTTCACTGCACTTCCTGACTTCAGACATACCCATATCATTACATATATAAGGATAATACATATGTTAGCAACCAGATCTAGTCCATCAGATCACATAAAGATAAGTCATTATGATCCTGATCCATTATAGATCTCATCCATCAAAACTGAAGCTAAACATAATCAACCAATCTGAATATGCAGAATACTAACACCAGCAAACAGTCACCAGAACTCCACCTATAACTTCAAACATCATAGTTCATATTGTATACGCTACTTAGATGTATCTAACCTGTGTATGTATGTGCTTTTATCAAAGTCAAACAGCGTATACATCTGTAAATATTCACTCATGTTTTTCAGCTATTTCAATCTTAAGTTATACCCAAATCAGAACATTGTATGTGTCAGTATACAGATCTAGAACAGGCATGATCAAACCATATAGAGATGATTCATTCCAAACCATTTGATTATGATCTATCGTTAGATATTGTTCTCCATCCACTACTGATATTCCTCCTTAGCTCAGATCAAGCAAAGCATCATGAAACCATAACCTGTATACTAGATCTCATACATCATCAGATATTCAAGACTTCCTGAATGGAATTGCCTAATTATCTTCTTCTCCTTTTATAGTCTTAGGCATTACTCAATACCATGGTCCAAATCCATTTAGAACCAATACTAGGGACCAAATACCTGGGTTCAACACTTTGAACACAATACCAAGGTCCAAAACCATAGGTCTAAATACCATGGACCCAAAAGTAAGCTTTCCCACATGTATGTGCTTTTACACGCATGAAAGTGTGTGCATACGCATACGCGACTTTTGATCAGCAATCCCACGTTTATACGCACCTTTGTATATAGTGAACCTGCATGTATAACCTGCGTGTATACACTACTTGGTATATAGTGAACCTGTGTATATACTTTTCTTCTTTCATTCTTTGTAGTCTGATCATCAATTCTTTTCTATTGACCTGTTGCGCTATGATTTATCATCTATGCAGGTTTCCATCAAGGACAACACTTGTATCATAATGCCAACAATCTCCCCCTTTGAACTTGATGGCAAAGTTAACTTCCCATACTGAGAACTGTCATCTTAATGAGTTGTCATTGTTCATTACATCTGAACTGATCCCATGTATTCTGTCACATATGATATCTCTTCTGTAGATTCATCTAGTTATATATAAGTGAGTTGTTCTTCTATAAGTGGGTTTCCATTAAGTACAACACATGCATCATAATGCCAACAATGTATTCCCGCAGCACCCCTATGTGCTTCCGTGAGGATCTGTCCTCGTTCAAATCCAGGTACATATCTTCAAAATATCTCATCATTTCCCATTTTCCCCACGATGACAGAAAAGTCCACCACGCACACCACCAATTCTTTCTTTCGTTGGACTCAGTATTCCTTCGATGTAGTCCCTATGGTTAAGAAATGGATTATATCTTCGAAATGGATATCTGCAATGCGTATTTCAAAGAGTTGTGCATTTGGTAGTCCCTCTTCAAAATCTGTTGGCTCCTCGCCTGTCTCTATTCGTGATAAGTGATCCAGTCCTACATTTAAGCATTCTAGCTTGACGATGACCTCAAAGTCATATTCTTGAAATAGTAATAGCCATTTGCATATGTGCCCCCCAAACACAGGCTTGTTTGCCAAGTATTTCAACACAGAATGATCCATATACATCTTGAAGTGCCCGCCAAGTAAATAGTGTCGGTATTTCTGGAGCATGTACACCATTTCCAACCCTTTGCATTCAGTAGTAGAGTATCTTCTCAGCTTTGGATAGCCACTGAATCGCGAACATGATCGAGTGATCCACACCTTTTGCACCTTCCTACGTGAGTACTGCTCCCAACGGAATACACAACGCATCAACATGTACATGAAATTCTATGTCCCATTTTGGGAAGACCAGGATGGGAGCGGATGCCAGTTTCTCCTTGGGAACATCCAAAGTTTGCATACAATCATCATTCCAACAACATGTTGCATCCTTTTTCAATAGCTTTTCCATTGGCACTATTATTTGGGCATAGCTCTTGATAAACTTTCTATAGTAACCCGTGTGCCCCAAAGTAGCGCGTAGTTGTTTGACACTTCATGGTGCTTCCAGATTCAGAATAACAACAATCTTCATAGGGTCCACCATTAGGCCTTGTTTGTAGACCACATGGCCTAGCAGGTTTCGAAAGGGAATGAGGAAGGTGCACTTCTTAAGATTTAACACAATCTGGTGGTTGCAGCACATATCCAGTATTAGCCGTAAGCTCGATATATGGTGTTTAACTAACCCAAAAATAGTCAAATTGTCTAAATATACATCTAAGAACTTATGGATTTTTTCCTTGGATGCAGCCACCCTATACGTGAAAATATCGCTAGCATGTTCTTCAGTCTAAAGGGCATAATGGTGTATTGAAACCAGCCAAATTTTGTTGCAAAGGTTTTCTTGCTCCTATCTTCTGGCACAATCTTCATCTGATGGTACCCTGAGAATCCATCTGAGAATGAGTAAGCTTCCCGACTGCCAATATCCTCCAATACTTCATCTATGAACAGTGTTGGAAATGGATCGTGAACACAGGCGTCAGCAAGCTTCTTGAGGTCCACACATATTCCAGTTTTGCCCTTCTGTTTTTTCTCCTGCAACACCACAGGACTCATCTAGTCGGATTCTTCCATTGGTTCAATAATTCCGGTTGTGAGAATTTTGTATAATTCATCACTGACCTTTTCTTTATATTTTGGATTAAAGCAGTAAGGTCGTTGCTTAACTGGCCTTGCGTCTAGTTTCAGAGTGATATTCATCATCCCTAGGTCACCAATGATCCACTTTAAGTCCATGATCTTGGTCGAGAACAAGTCTTGATATTCACAGAGTAACTCGGAGACCTTATATATCATAGCGTCATCCTAATAGTCCTCAAGTGTCACGTACTTCAGCTCCGCTTCTCTGTCAACGTTTACTTGCTTTGTTTTGAGTGGTGCGATGATGTCGAGATCCTCAATTGATGGTCCTCAAACCTTGCAACATCTTTCAGCTTTTGGAATATCAGTATTTCGAGGGTTGTCATAATCCTCCTCCACCTACACATTATAACACTCCAACGTGCTACTTAACTGTACAGCCCATTCTGACTGTATCATTTCTAATGGCTCCTGTGGTATTTTGAATATGGTGGATTTTACTGCTTGCAGCGCATCGTCAACAGTATCCGACCATCAGTATTCAAATGTGAATGTTAACAGAAATCCTTTGCGCAGGACATCTCATTCGCCCGTACCATGTCAGAGTTATGTCTCAGTATACCAGTTCATGGGTATTACATCTAGAGTATGGTAGAATAAATGTACCCATTCAGGCTATGGTTCTTCTCCATATGCCTTGGCCCATTTCGCGAGGTGCGTACGCGGGTCATCTCACCCATCATATTTGTCTTGTAATCGTAGCTGTGCTTTCCCAAATCGTAGGCGTACCATCCTTCTACATCCACGTCAGTCCTCAAAATTTCCTTGATGTGTTCCCCACCAGCGCGCAGGCGTTGCGCACAGTGCGCACTTCAATGCATCGAACCGCTGTTATTCTTGTACTACGCTTTCAAACTTGCTCAAGAATTCGTCCACCGCTATTAATCCATCATATGTCAGCAAATCTCAGGCCTCTGTTGTTACACAATGTAGTGATCTAATCATCATGTTGCAATTCAGCATTATTACTTCACTCAACTGATTCTGCCAGCGCTCTACTTCTTCGTCTGAGTTCGAAGTGCAGGAGCTTTCGTGCTCCCACGAGATCCTGCCATCTACAGTCAGATTCACCCAATCCTAGTCTCGCACAGTTATCTTGTAAATACAATCAAGCTCATCGTCACTTCCATTGTAGCGCACTGGTTCAATGTAGCGCATTCCTTCACCTGGGTCTAGTGGGACTACTACGCATACCGACTTTTTCTCGAATATCATCTTCCGCTTCTTTAGGTTTATGACTTCGTTAATTTCAGTGACCCAGTCTATTCCTAACAACGTAGGATAGGGATTAATGTCATCGACAATCTCTATCACTTCAAAGTTCATTTCTGTGCTCGCACCTTCAATATCAACTATTATCTCTTGCAACCTTCCCATGGAAAAAATCTTTGGTTGGTTCGCCATTCATAATTGAATAGGGGACCACTACAATGCGGGCTTGCCCATGCGTTCCCATGTTTGCTTCGGTAACACATTTGCATTGGAACCTATGTGTAGGATTACCTGATCCATTTCGTACTCACCAATCTGCACTGTCAATCTCATTTCCCTCCTGGTGCATAAGGCATGCTTTCCCAATTTCTAGACTACGCGTGGTTCTCTTGACCCTGCACACCTAGTGATTAGCTCCTATATTCCCTTCACTACCTCGTTGTCATGCAAAAGTTTCATGCATGTCTCCAGAAAGGTAGTAAGCATAGAGGGATCCATCCCTGGCTCTAGTTGATCCCTACTACCTGAAGCAGAGGCCTCCGTGAAGCTCTTCTTAGCTTCCGTAAATGTCTCCTTTGTGTGTTCTAAGTCAAACTCGGGTTCCTTTGCAGGAGCGTTGCAAACCCATGTATCTTCCTCGAGCTGCTTCCCCTTATCCTCCTCCATGGTCACACCACTTCTGAGCATCATGTTCACATTCAGTTCTTCTTCATGTGGTTTAGACCTCATCATTTGTATATTCTGAGTTGGAGGAGGCTAGAATACCCCGTTTTTGCACATCTGTGTGATCAACGTAGGGCAATCTACTGTTTTGTGATCAAACTGAGCACAATACAAACAAGATATCCTCGTCAGGTTGGTACAATCACATGCATAGTGCCCTAATCCTCTGCAATTGTAACAAATTAACTGTCTGCGGCCCCTTCCTGGTCCCATTCTTCCTCATCCTCAACCTCACCCCTGAAATCCAGCACGCACCATCCCCATAGCTGGTTCGAGGACTCGTGTTTCTATCTGCATCGTATAGGTTGGGGTCCGATCCATCATTAACTCATAGCTATGAAAAGTGCACTCGTCGTGGCCTACCGACCTGCAGAAATTACAAAACAACTGCTAGGGAGTCTGTGTATACTTCTGCAACAAATGACAATTGTCCACCATATGTTTTCCTCCTATCTGATAGATCGTTCACCATAACGTGGGTGTCACATCTTGTCCTACCTATGCCTTTGGTCTCAATGGCATTGGTCCCCCTCCTACCAAGTAGTTCGAAAATACTGAACAATGATCCTTCTCATGGCCCTGCCCTTGCATTTTATGCAGCATACTTCCTCGCACGCCTCTGGCCATAGTTCCTTATCTTGCTTCAAACTCTACATTTACAGGCATAGATTTTGTAGTTGCATGTGGATTTGTTAAACTCCCAACCCAAGGTCTTGTATTGAGGTCTCATGCAACCTCATTGCCATTTCCAACGCTTTGGCTTGGGTGGAAAGTTTCTGTTGTGACAATGCCATCCTCAAGTGTGGTGTCAGGGAAACCACAAACCATGCATAATGTTGGGCATATGTTAGCGTCATATTAGCCTCGCAGATCGTACTCTTCATCTGTTGATCCAAATCCTAGGGGGTCTCGCTTGGAAGCATCACGATCTTTTTAAACACGATGATTGACTGTGTCTCTAATTTCGGTTGGCTAAATACTTTGTTCAACACATTCTGGATCTCTGCTATTCTTGTGTTTGGGTGGTCGTTAGAGTGCTTGATATACCTTGTCAATGCTCAATCTATAGTGCGCTCACCAATGTAGCCTTATTAATGTTGTCGTTTGTGACCCATTGCACTTCCCACACTGCTCTTACCATGAACCAAAACTATTCCGGATCTTCATTCCCTACACCTCTGAACACAACTAGTTTGATCATGCTCACCATGCTGAATTATGGGGATGGTGGAGGTGGAGTGGGTGGAGATGGAGGTGAGGGAGGTGAAGAGTGTGGTGGCGTGGGTGGAGGTGGTAACCGCAGAATACGCTGCCTTATCAAACTTACCGCACTTCTTGGAGAGACCCAAAAGAGCTCTTCCTTGCTCTCCCGTGAAGGTTAAATTAAGGGACAATTTTCTAATTCCCTGCTACCTTTGTAGATATTTCCACTCCGCATCATCCCAAACATTAATGTATTCACATATCCTACTTTTCACATAACAACATCTTAATCCAAGTATTCAAAGATTTAATATACTTACCTCATGGTCCCTTGAGAAAATTTCATTCTACTTCGCTATAGCTCATGGACGTGTCTACCACAAACTTAGAGATGAATCCCCCTATTATCTGGTTGAGCTAATGGTCCACATCTCGTGTGATCTTATCTTCTAATGCCTCTAGTCTACGCACTAATTCTGGAGCTGACACTATCAATTGGTCGAGCCTACACCTTCCCTGGCTGTTGGCTAACCTCGCGATCCACTCATATAGTTCAGAAGGAAAGGATGCAAATAAAATCTCATGGATTTCTGTATACACGTAACGATCTAGCCACCTTTTCTCAGATACTTGTAGAGTTTTGTTTTCCCGTGTCATGAACTCATGAATGTTCTTGTCCGACCACTCTTCAATTTCCTTCTTTTTTGGGTTCTAGTGGCATGACATCAGACATCCCTTAGGTAGATCCCAGTCCTGGCAATGGAACAATTTGTTGGCTACATGGGGCCTAACCCAGGTTCAGAAGTGATTTAGCCAAGTAAATCCTAATACTCTTGGCCCTTTCGGCAACAGCCAGCGGAGTGCGGACTGAGGTCTCACTTGAAGTAGTATGGGAGGGTGCTAGAACCTAGTTTCCACACCCTTGGGATGTCTAATATGGGGTGATAGGTACGCGATTCAACCTTCGCGCTTACTAGGTTATGCGCACCAATTAGCTTCTTGCATCATGTGGTATTGCCTTCCACAACTCTAGCTACAATGCGACTAGTGTTATTTATCCAAGTCTCCCTTACTTAGGTTATGTTCACTAATTACTTAGGAGGTTTTCATACATAAACATTCATACAAGTGCACGCATATAAATAAATTGATACCATTAACGCATATCAAAATATAATTCTACGAAATAGATGCACAATATGCTAAATCAACTTAGCTTTATTAATAATCCTTTTTAGGTTTAGTTCAATACAGACTTGACTCTGCCCTACGCACTCAGCTGCAGGGGTCCATGCACTCAGCTGCGAACTCTACTAGGCCTCTACGCACTTAGCTGTAGAGCATCTTCCTACTGCTACGACCCAATACACTTCAGATCCACTTCTATCCTCTAACCATGCCTTCGCATCTCTCTCTTACTTTCTTACTTGCCAAAAAGTTGTCTTTACATTTAAAGCCTCACTATATTTATACAATCCCATGGTCTGCGGACCATGGGTAGGTCGACACAACTTCTCATTAAATTACATTATTTTAAGGCAGACAACACTATGACTCATCCTAAACATTCACACTCTGTGCCCGCATTTCGCGGAGTCTTTATATCACATTGATCAAAACTTGGTCTTTAAGCCCCAAAACCCTACTGTGGGGGGATCTACTTGTTACACCACAATTTTTCACCGTTTGTCACCGTCCCTATTACCCCTCACCCGCACACTGGAGGACTCATTCCGGGACCTGTGAGAAGTGACATGACCTGAAACCATTTGCATCATATTCCTCTAAGTATGAGCTTCATTTGCCCTGAAGACATCTCCTGCAAAATATCCATGAAAAAAGCTCTTTTTGCATTAGCGCGGGTCCACAGTTCACTGCCCGCGCCAATGAGGGAAATCCTCTAAAAAGGGCGCGCCATTGGCGCTCTGTCCCAGAGTCGCACTCGCGCCAACCGAATTGAGTAAAGTTTTTAACCAACAAGCTTTTGAAGGTTCTCTTCAACCCATTCACCAACTGAATCTATGTTGAGCTAGGATGGTTTGGCTTCGAATATCCATAGAAGGGAAAGTGGTTTTCCACCTTTCATGGAAGTTTCCAAGTGATAAAGCCAATCCCATGAATAATGTGGTTGATCGTATCTCTTTCTTCTCTATCTATAAAAGCTTGCCTCTATGCCTTGAGCAAGCTAGTTACAGTAGTTCTAGTTCCAGCATAGTGATAGAGAGTTTGAAGCTGCAAGAGCCTTCTTTTTACCCATAACGCCAAATATAAGTAAGGAGATTCTTGTCACCCAAAGAGAGAGAGGCTTGTTCCTCATCCCAACAAGATTTGCAAGACTTGTGTAGCTGACTACTCAGCCAAAGGAGGATTTGACGTCAAAACAATGGTTGTATTCTTCTTTGTTATTTATTAATAATAGATGACTATCAGTATGGTTCTACTCTCATTGTCTTATGTTTGATGTTGAGTTATACCTTTTCTGACTGATATATAATTGCATCTACTAGATTTTATGCTTGTATTTGTGTTTTTCTTTGTGTGTGCAGGTGTCCAATCACAGAGATCATGGGGATCGCGACCAGCCAAGGCAAAGGAACGAGAGCGACATCTCTCTTACGAACACAAGTGTTGGAATCCAAGTAGGTTCTCACCATCCACTTTTTATTTGCAATTAGGAACTTGCATGATAGCATTGTGTGATTGTTGCTAAACCTGGTCTAGGCTAGTAGGGATCATCTCTGTCCGCAGAGAGGATTTACCTCCACAACAATTTTGGCGACTCCACTGGGGAGCTCTTGTCTCTTTGGTTTCTCGTTTGATTGCTTAGATAGCTTTCTGGGTTAGATTCTTGCTGTTTCTTGCTTCCTGGTTTACCTAGATACTGTTTTCAAGCCCTGGATTGCTTTCTTTTGTTTTTGACTTAGCAAACTCGATTAGCACGCTTTTTAGCCTTACAATCGTGCCAATTGGTGCAAGTTGCTCAAAGACAACCCACGCCAATCCCATAAAAGCGCGAGTTGCAGCCTGACAGTCACGCCAGGCCTGTCAACTTTTCCAGTTCGCTTGTCTTCAAGCCCTCTGAGCTTGGATTTGTATTTTTCCACGTCTTTTTCAATTACTGGAGTGTGTTTGATGCTTGTTTGACTGGTTTTAGACTTTCATCCTTTGGGTGTTTGCCTTTTTCTGTCGATTTCACATTTTAGCCCTAGGGCATCTAGTGGCTTTGTGCGTCGAGCCTTCCGTAGGAGTCTTGGGTTCTTTGATCGTCTAGTCGACTTTTTGATTACTTTTTTCGCTTGCTCAGTAGTTTTCAAAGCCTTTTGTTGGTATTCAAGTGATTTTCTCCTTTTCCACTTGGATTTCTCTTGACTTCATTTAGGCTTAGATTACATAGCCCGTAGCGGTCTTTGTGTTTTCTTCCTGGTTTGAAGGACTGTTTTGCTGTTTTTGGGATTTGATTGTGTGCTCATTGAGTGAAATTGGTCATTTTTCTCGGTGTTACTATCTCTCAAAATTTGTTTAGTGCACTTGGCCATTGAAAAGAAAATGAACAATTTTTTTTGCGTTGCATTAGTTAATTGAAGTTAGAAGCTTTTCATTGGTTACGTGATTTTAAAAAAAGAAAAGTTTCATTTATTTGTCATTAGCTGCATTAGAGTGGTTCTTGATTGTTTGTGGTCATTTTGTTTGAAAAATTCTCAACTCTCTCATAGTTAGTATTCATCGAACAAAATGATATTCTTTGGCATATAGTTTGCATTTAGGGAATTGTGAGAGATTACATACGGTAGGACCTGGAAGTTGAAACTTAACTAAAGATCAACCATAAAATGAACTGAACGAACTTAAAAATGCATTGGAACATAATGCTCACTGATTAGAGGTCTAGGCTAGAGACGTGCTCCAGCGTCGTTAAACCTAGTCACTGTTGTTTCACACTACGGTTAGGTGATTCCTCCTTTTGTGACTCGATAGTGGTCTAGCACAGACTTGAGCTCCCACATATTGTCGCGTATATAGGGGAGACTCCACTAGGTTATCATCATTTATCCATAGGAAGCCATGTCTACCACCTTACAAGCCGTAACACACCAAACACGGCATTCAGGAAGATTGACTTCCGTACGGGAAGTCCTTGGCTTTCATATGACTGCCAAGGTGTATATGAATTTTTACTAATTTTTTGGTAAACCCTTTGCCTAGTCTCTCCAGAGTAGTCACTTTTGATCCTTTTTAGACTCCTTAAAAGAAAAGGCTCACGTGAGCAGTTTGTCACTTCGGGCTCACAAAACATTCGAAGGCGACTAGAGCCACCTTTTTGTCCTTATCTCGACTCTTAAAACATGAAAAGGTCAAGTTGTGTCTTTGCGTCTTAAAATTTATTTGGCCACGATTAACATTACCTGGTTAGATCTTGTGTGCGTTAGTTTGAGTAGGGTCCTTTATCGTTAGATTCCCTTAGGTCCTGTTTGAAGTTTAACATCCTGGCTAAATCATCGACTCCCGTTCCAAGTGATCAAGGGTCTCCGTCTTCCGTTGCTCCTGAGGTGTCGGTTGTGAGTGATACTCTTCCTGTTATCCCGAGTATCCAACCGATCAACTCTCGTGCCCCGGGCGACGAGGATTACGAAGTCGATTGGAACCCCATCTGGGAGCCTGACGAGGATGATATTCCTGTTACCCCCCCTCGTGTTTCGTCTCCAATGTCTACCTCTCACATGGATGAGACATCTCCTAGAGTAAGCGAGACACTTGTGTTGTCGAATATCGACACTCCCATCCTAGCTACTTCTTCGCTCCCCCCATGCTACTAATCGTTGAGGGATAGGGTAAGTGCCAGGATCCCTGCTTCAACTATGTGGGAGCCCCCATATCACTCCCACCATGGGATCTTTTGTTTCACAAGTCCACACTACACCTGTCACTTTAGTTCCGACAAATCCAACTATTTGTGTAGCACATTCAGCTCCGGTTGTTAGTGCCATTACAGTGTCTTCAGCTTTGAACACTAGTGCTGGTCCCCCTCATGATCAAGTGAGTAGCGGCTAGCCAGCACACACACCTAAAGTTATCCATCCTGCACAAAGTGCACCACCCTCTTCTGGTCCCGTCCCAAGAGGGGGGCCACATGATGCCTATGTACAAGTTGTTCAGGATCCGAACGCGCAAGGTCCATTCTATTATTACGATTCTGCTGGTCAATACCTTCAGCTTTCTCAACCCTTGCCTACTCAACCTATTGTTGAGGTTTCGGTACCTTTATCCGTTACTTGGAACGCCACCACTTTCCATGGGGGCCAAGTAAGGCTTGTGCAGCTTCAGGGACCGCCTAACCAAGGCCAGCCATCTTATGTGCAAACCCCCCAAGGGTAGCAATATTATGGCCAGTCTCACCCAGGACAACCTGGGGGCCTACAAGGACAACCCTATCAGGGACAACCTTTGGCCGCTGGTGGTCCATCTTTTACTTATCTGACTCAACCTTCTAGTTACCAGGGGCAACCTAGTGTCCAGCAAGGTTACCCGTCTGGACAACCAGGACAACCTTACATCCAACAAGGTCAACCTGGTATCCATCAGGGTTATCCCTATGGACAAGCTGGACAAACTTATATTCCACAAGGTCAACCGACAGTCCAACAGGGGTATCCTTCGGGGCAAGGGGGGTAGCCTTACGTACAGCAGGGCCAACCCACTGCTCAACCTAGTCATCCTACTGGGCAAGCGGGTCAGCTTTCTACACAAGGCCAACCCACTGCCCAGCCAAGTCATCCCTCTGGATAGGTTGGCCAACCTCAAAGTCAACTGGCCGTCCAGCCCGCTCAACCATCTGTTCCGCAAGGAAAACCCTCGGTTGCTCAAGGACAAACCTGGTACCCAACAATCTCATCCTTCTGGGCAAACAGGCCCGTCCCAAACCCAACCAAGCCAACCTTCCGGCCAGATGGTCCAAGCTCAACCTGTTCAAGGACATCCTTCTGGGCCCCAGACTCAAATTGGTTATCAAATGCAAGGTGGGCCACAACCCCAACCTTCCTACCAAGTGCAGCCTTCTTATCAGGCTCAGTATGGAGCTCAGCAATCGTATGGCTACCAACAACCCCAAGGGAAAACTCAATTTACCCCTTATCAAAATTATCAATGAATGTAGGTCACTCCTTACCAGAATTATCAGTAACAGTGTGTTGCACTTGCAGGTCAAGTTGCTAATCCATGGGGTGCTCGGGGGCAGACCTAGGGTCAACTGTCTGCTTATGGACAAAATCCTTATGGACAGAATCCTTATGGACAGAATCCTTATGGACAGAACTCTTGTGGGCAAAATCCCTATGGGCAGAACCCTTATGGGCCAGGCCTATCCGGACAAAGTCCATGGGGGCAACCACTACCTGGTTGGAACGCTCGTACTACCTCTCTTCCACAGCCAAAAATGTCCTTTAATCCTCACTTGCCTTTCTTAGCGACGTTGGAACTCCAAGATGTGTCCAAGTTGACGAATGACCCCATTCTTCATAATCCATATTGGCCACTAGTTCCAACTAAGATACCTGATGATTGCTCGAAATTCGATGGCAAAGCTGGGGAGGACCCTCAAGCCCATGTCATGACCTATCACCTTTGTTGCTCATCCAACTCATGGCTTGATGACTCCATCCGGCTTCGCCTCTTCCAAAGGACTCTCACCGGCTCGACCACTAAGTGGTATATTGAGTTGAATCGGGGAACATTTCAAGATTTCAACTAGCTGGCTATGGCATTCCTAACTCATTTTCAGTTACCCATTCGGTATGAGACAGGGACACATCTCCTTACGTCTCTCAAATAGGACACGACCACGCATATATCTGATCATATACATGAATGGAGACGGCGTCGTCGCTTGATCAAAATTTGGATCCCTGATCAGCTCCTGACCGATTGGTTCACGACTTACTTTGTCCCTGCAATCGCGTGAGACATCGCCATGGGAGCTTGTGTAATTGAAGAGCAGGGTATGGCGCGTGCTCAGTACCTCAACTTAGTATATTCTCAGTCAGGTACTTTATATGATTATTTGCCAGACACCCCGAGACCCGGAACATCCGAAGCTCCGCCAAAACCATCTATTGACGGAGTTATTGGCTCTGTAAACGCGTCTTCAAAGAAATCATCTGCGAGCCCTGGTGTTGTAGGGAAAAGTATCCGACTCGGATGACCCTATCCCACTCTAAGGGTGACAGTTCCTTAGCAACAACTGTAAAACAAACTACTTAACGTTTACTTCTTTATGAAAGCAAAAGAGAATGGAGAAATGCACTAATCGTTGCCTTGTGCTTAATGTCGAATCCAAACTCTTCTCTTTGGCCGCTTGCTCCTAGCTCTTTGTTCTTCTGCTCGCCCAGCTACAATGAGATCCTGCAAAATAACAAAGAAGGAAACTACAAGAGGCATGCAATCATAATTGGTTCATGGATTAGTGTAAACCAAACATGCAATCATCACAATATATAATTGAAACAAGAGCACATAGAAGAACCTCAATAGCTTTTATTAATGAAGAAATAAAGGTTCTGAGAGTATTACAACCATTGCAGGCTCCAACCCAGCAACACCTCCCAGCAGAAAGAATTGCTCTTCTTCACCTCTCTCAAACAATCACCCAATAACTCAATAATGAAACCAACAGCATATCATTACTTTGCACAAAATTCCAGCCCCCTGAGCTCATAGGAGAGAGCTCAATATATAGATGAATTGAGAAAGGATGAGTCAGCTTGCAACTGATGTGTAGCTGCCTTGTGTCCTCTCTCTCTTCAGTTAATCTTTAGTTGATCTTCAGTTCTTGAGTCCACTTGGTGAACCTTGCTTCCACTTGGAGAAACAAAGCCTCTGACTCATCACAAGGTGAAATCCCTGATGCAAGTGTCATTTTTGGAAGATTCCAGAGCAATGACTCAGTGTGCCACATGTCCAAACTTGCTCAACATAGGTGGGCTTTGTTCTACCTGCTTTGCAACGCAGGTACACCATGGAGCAGTTGTGTTTCAGCGCAGAAGCCTAGTGGAGCACCTGCTTTGATTTCAGGATTGCTTGTTTTTTAGTGTTTTCAGGTGGAGAACTGATCTGAGAGCTGTTGGTTTGCTAACCTTGTTCCTCTAGGGGTAGCAACATCATGTTTAGGGAACTTTGGATCCCTTGGATTATTGACAATTCATGCTTGTTGCTGTAAGGCACAAAATTGTCTATAACAGATGCCCCCTAAACTATGAGGTCGTTTATCGGGTGAAATGCTTTATTGAGAGGATCCGAAGTTCATTCAATCTGCTGAGAAGTGTCCTGTAATAAGATACAATACAATACATTATTTTTCATACATTTTTCATGATCTAGCTGAGGCGGGCATTCCCATGCTCAGCTTTATAAATACATTTTGGTACATAGAACAGACGATCGTCTGATTGTAGACTGATAACTCTCTGCCGAAATTATCATCCTTTGAGAAGGATGATCATCTGCTGTAATGATGTACATATCAAATGTCTTTATGTCCTGAATATATATCGCAGCCCGGATGGATGAAACTAGATCCGGGGTCTTCAATCTCTTCCGATCTTCACTCGATGTACAAGTCGATCCATGTGAGAATTTCTTGAAGTCGAACACGGAAAGACATCGCTTGATTACCGGTCAATGATGTAAACCGTTAACAAGTGCGAGTGGAATCACCGATAAGGATGATGACCCTCAAGGTACGGTAGTACAATCCACATGGTGGGAATAAAGGACTTGGCGTCGACCACCATGCAAAATCTTCTGGTCGAAGGTCATTGATGTATACCTGTCGCCGGAAGTGAGAAACTTGCCATTGAGGCATGCAAGCTTCAAAGTACTGAGGGGGGTGTTACTAGATCAACTGCTTGGATAATGAGCTGATGTCGACAAGGAGCGATCCGTCAAAGGAGGGCCTTAATGAATCCCACATCAGTGACACGGAACGGAGCTAGCGATTGTGATGAGGTGAAAACAAACTGTGATGTATGATTCAGGGTGGCGGTCATGAAGTGGATGAAGGATAATGTATGGCAGTGGGTGGAACACGGTTGACTCTTTACAGAACCACATCTCTTGAACATATAACGACACTGATGTGATGGATTGGTAGCATTACCCCAATTGCGGATGGTGTGGCGAGGACCATGGTTATGCGACCGGTGAATGAAACAACCCAACCCGATGTGATACGGAGGACAAAGTGTCATGTTCAAGAGCGACTTGCTACCATTAATGCTGTGAGGTTCTCCCAATTTTTCCCCAGTCATTGCTGACCAGTACCTCTTTATTTTTGTCAAGCTTGAGGAGGATAACATATGCTTGTTCTATAACCTGCCCTTCGGGCAAGCCCATCGCTATGTTTTAACGAGCCTAGCGATAGGGAAACTCGTTCTCGTCTAAAGACAAGTTTGTCGCTATTTAATCATTTTAACGAGTCTAACGACAAGGAAAACTCGGTACTTTTCATTTTTAGAGAGTCTAAAAAGGTACGAAAAGTTAACTCCAAAATTCCTTTTTCGTCATCTAATCCCTTAAGTCCGAAAAACTTTAAAACAATACAGAAGGGATGAATTTTCGGTTGCTTTAACGAGCCGAACAAAACAAGCGCTCGATCTTTTTGTGCAATAATCCCTCAGGTCCAAAAAGATTAAAATCTAGAGGAGGGATAGCTTTCCGGTCGCTTTAACGAGCTGGAAGGCCAAAACTCGGCAAAATTTTCATATTTTACGAGTCAGTGAAAAGAGCTCAAAGAAGACTCGTCTTTTGAGGAACGAGTGATGAACAGGGATAGCAGCAGATTCCAGGCACAGGTTGGAATTCTCCAATCACGGCAGTGTCACAAGGATGGCTAAGTGAAATCACTCTTCGCAGCTGTTCCTCAAAATGGGTAAACAAACATATGGAGGTGAACGATTGGCCAAATGAACGGATGGAGGTGACGGCATATAAACACGACCAAGGGCTTTTAATATGGCTTTCAAAGGTTACATTTCTCGAGGTTGTTTACCGGTTCATTTTTCTGGATGAGCTTGAACTGCTAGGGAAAGATTGCTCACAATTTATGTTTATTTTTTAACGAGCATGAACTCTACACAAAAACTGCTCAATTCTTGCGTTTATTTTTTAACGAGCATGAACATTGCTAAAACTGCTCGATTTATACCAGTCTTAATACAAGGAATGCTTTAGGTGAGGTAATCTTATTTAAGGAGCGATACCTCACTAATTACTCCAATTTGGCAGGTTTTAACTTTTGCCCTTCATCCTTTCTTTATGCAAGCTGGAAACGGCTAATCCTACGAGTTTAACGGGTTAGACCTACAGGTTTAAAGGGAGGACCTAAAAATTTAAAAAATAAATAGTCGTCCCGTGCTTGCACTCCAAAAGGTTTGCATGCCCCCAGGTATAAAGTATAATTTCGAGATTCTGCCATCTCTTACTTATTATCCGAAAAATGGTTTTGTTTGCTGCCACAAACTAAACTTTCTTTTCGGCGATGTCTATCATTAGGTTGCTAAGGATGGTGACTACTTGCTGTAGCAATTTCATCTCTTTCTTTGAAGACTGCCCCTACTTATCCTTCAAAACATATGTTTTAATGGGTGAGGCTTGACATTCAAAGATGGTGGCTACTTGCCGCCACAAATAGACCCCCTCCTTAGGAGAGCCCACTTCTTTAGACAAAGGGAGCGATTCTTCCGCTTCAACATAACTTTGACAAAAGAATTTTATCCTAGAACAACCCTCTCTTCCTCTGCCGGACGGGGTACGGACTAGTCCATCCTTCTGCGGAAATTAACTTTATACTTAAGGTTTTCTCTGCCCGCGGCAGGCCAGGGTGCATGCCCCCTGGGTCCCAGTTCTTTTCTTTCCGAATTACTCGCATTCATCGGGAAGTAGAACTGGAGGCGGTGGCATTCCTTGAGCGAATAAACCGTTAAGGGATGGTATTTGACTATTTGCAATGCGTGATCCTGCAAATGAAAGTTGGTCTATGAGCTGGACCATTCTTCCTTCGTGTGGAAAACACATGACTCTAAAGAGCGAGGACACTATTGCCTCCATGCAATATATATAGTCTCATCCAAGGAGTAAGTTATATGCCAAGGGTCCCTGGACGACCATGATGTTCATGCGAACTGTCTTCCCTTTCAATGTAACTGGAACATTGGGGAGAATCCCTAACGGGTGACTGGTTCCTTTATCAAAACCTGATAGATTTCTCATCTCAGGTAAAAGCGTCGAGCAACCCAGTGCTTTCCAAGCAACAGAGGAAAGGATACTCACAGATGCCCCTTCATCAATTATAGTTCCAGCCATCACCATTCTGTAGATTTGGACTATGATTCTGAATGGGATACTGGCTGGTAATCGGGGTCTGCCTAGTTGATTCCAATCAAAGGATACAACTAGGTTGCTTGGTGGTGGGACCAAATATACGGCCGGATACGACCCTGACGATGTTCCTTCCTGCGATAAAGGAATGGGCGCATTGCCTTGATGCTCATCAGAGTCTGTGCTGATGAAAAGAATATGGACGGTGTCATCCTTATCCTCTTCAGTGAGGGTGTCATTCGAAGATGGGCCTTCAATGACGGAGTCATTGGACGATGAAACCTCTGAAGGAAGAACCGGGTCAACTGTCATTTCGACCTTTAGACTTTCGTCTGGTCTGGATTCAGCAGGTTCATTCTCAATGACCGACACTTCAGCTGACCATTTGGGCGGGTCAGCTGGATTTTCAACTATCGAGGGATTAGGCGCGAGTTTTTGGTATCCAGGAGGAAGTCGTAACGGTGAAACTGGACGATCTTCTAAAACTTTCTTTGCCTCATCTAAGAATGGACATCGGTGGATGGCATGCTCGCCTTCACACAATATACAGGGTGATCTTGGTCTCCCTCTTCGTCCTTCACTCTCGCTAGTTGATGGACTGCAATCAACATGACCACCAGAGGTTGATGCTACCGGATTGTGCAACCTTGGGGACCAGTCCCTTAGTATCCGGGGAATACAAGGACAATCACGATGGAAGTGGGCCCCTTTGCAAATGACACATGGCGATTTAGGCCGTGTCGGTGCAGTGTGTGGGTTTTTGTCAGCTGTCTTTTGCTTGCCCCCAGTCGCCTTCGCCATAGGCTCCTTCTGCTTCTTTTCTCTCCTTCTTTTCCTTCTTCTCCCTGGGAGGCTGACTTTTGCCGGCTCTACCTTGTGAAGATGAGGGATCAGAGGAAGAATTGTAAGAAGTGGAAGGCTGGTGGGTAGTTCTAGACTGGTCTGACTGTTGATTCGACTGCTCAGGATTAGTGGCGATCTGGACTACATTAGTTGAAAAGAGCCATACAGGCAGGCCAATTGTCAATCCTGGAAGTGACAATGTTGCCATATGAGGCGCACCAACATCTCCCCAAGAGGAGAAGGGATTTGGACTTCCGCCAAGGTTACTTCCTTGGTTGGTGGGCTCCATACTTTTCAACTGAAAGATCAACGTGGGAATAACAGGTGATTATGTTCCGCTTTAAAATAAATTTTATTAACGACGCTTTTAGACACAAACTTGCTTTTTCATGTTTTAAGAGTCGAGAAAAAGCTAAAGATGACTCTAGTCGCCTTCGATGTTTTAACGAGCCCGAAGTGACAAATGCTCGGTTGGACTTTTTCAGTTATAGAGTTTGAAAAAGGCCAAAAGAAACTGCTCTGGAGTTCTAGGCAGAGGGTGTGCCAAACTTTTCGCGAAACCACAGAATACGTTTTACGGTACGGGTGGTCGATCTTCGTGAATGCTGTGTTCACTGCATCGCGATCAGTAGGGCGGTCGACACGGCTTCCTATGGATAAAGGATAATTGCCTATAGGGGTCTCCCAATATATACGCGACGGTACGTGGGAGCACAAGTCCGTATTAGTGCCACCGACTCTCAGGAGGAATCACCCACCTTCGTAGAGATCGACAGTCACTATGTTTAACGACGTCGGAACACGTCTCTACCTAGACCTCTATGTGTTTGCGTTATGTTACAAAGCATTGTTATGTAAATTGGATTTATTTTAATGTTGATCTTGCTTATCAGTTTGCCTTTAAGGATCACCACGAGATGTATATAACAAATTCCTGAATGCAGTCTAAGATGAGAAGCAAACTTTTCAATCTTTCAACTTTGAAAACCTTAACTACTGAGGGAAAAGAAAGGCAAATCTTTTCACACAGATCATAGAACACACACTAAAATGCAAATTTTTCCTAAATCGTCAAGCACACAGTCAAATGCAAAATGCACAATGCATGTATTTTCTTTTCCCTTTCTTAATGTGGATGGATACAAAAAGAAAGTGGTTATATAACTTTGATTTCGATTTAAAGCGACAGTAAACAAGTTTGTCCAAAATCAAAAGACACCTTAAGATTCACTTGCTTAATCACTGGAAATACATGAAATCAAACCATACTAACGAAAGTAAAATGACTAATCAGCTATGGACAGCAAACAAGCTAACTCTTTAGACCAGCAAAATGCCTAACACAGGTTCAGATCCAAGAGGCCAAAAGCAGGACTAGTTTACTTTTCGTTATGGGAAATTGTAAATGAATAAGAAATACAAAGAACAAGTACAATTTCGTTATATAACAGAGGCAGAATGATGGCAAGTAATATTGGTTTCAAAACAGGCACAAGACTAACACCTAGCAGCAAAACTAAGTGAAAACAGGCAAGAGAAAGGAGGAAACCCCAAATGCACTAAGCAAATTTGGGTCAACGCAGGCTCTGCACAGTCAAACTGGCTCTCAACGCAGGTAGCCAGTTCGGGACCTGCGTTGCAAAGCAGGTAGCCTGTGTACTACCTGCTTTGGAAAACGAGAATTGCGTTTTCACAGTTTCCGGGTCATAATTTTCTAAAAAATGCACGGTTTTTGCTCAAATCAGAAGCAATCAGTCAAGCACACTCAAAGGTATGATTTAGAAGGTGAAAAGCTATCACTAAGAGCTTACAAGGATCCTTGTAGATCAGCTCTTCAAATCATGAATCTGCTCAGAAAATGAGCAAGAGTAGCTGCCCTCTACTTTGCTTTTGATATAGTCAAAAGCTTTTCGATTTGGTACTCTTTTGTTCAGGAAATGAATAGCAAAAATACTACAAACACAATCAAACGGATACGATCCCCAGCGGAGTCTGCGAAACAAGAGATTCTGGGTTCGATCCCCAGTGGAGTCACCAGTTTGTTGTAGGGAAAAGTATCCGACTCGGATGACCCTATCCCACTCTAAGGGTGACAGTTCCTTAGCAACAACTGTAAAACAAACTACTTAAGGTTTACTTCTTTATGAAAGCAAAAGAGAATGGAGAAATGCACTAACCGTTGCCTTGCGCTTAATGTCAAATCCAAACTCTTCTCTTTGGCCGCTTGCTCCTAGCTCTTTGTTCTTCTGCTCGCCCAGCTACAATGAGATCCTGCAAAATAACAAAGAAGGAAACTACAAGAGGCATGCAATCATAACTGGTTCATGGATTAGTGTAAACCAAACATGCAATCATCACAATATATAATTGAAACAAGAGCACATAGAAGAACCTCAATAGCTTTTATTAATGAAGAAATAAAGGTTCTGAGAGTATTACAACCATTGCAGGCTCCAACCCAGCAACACCTCCCAGCAGAAAGAATTGCTCTTCTTCACCTCTCTCAAACAATCACCCAATAACTCAATAATGAAACCAACAGCATATCATTACTTTGCACAAAATTCCAGCCCCCTGAGCTCATAGGAGAGAGCTCAATATATAGATGAATTGAGAAAGGATGAGTCAGCTTGCAACTGATGTGTAGCTGCCTTGTGTCCTCTCTCTCTTCAGTTAATCTTTAGTTGATCTTCAGTTCTTGAGTCCACTTGGTGAACCTTGCTTCCACTTGGAGAAACAAAGCCTCTGACTCATCACAAGGCGAAATCCCTGATCCAAGTGTCATTTTTGGAAGATTTCAAAGCAATGACTCAGTGTGCCACATGTCCAAACTCGCTCAACGTAGGTGGGCTTTGTTCTACCTGCTTTGCAACACAGGTACACCATGGAGCAGTTGTGTTTCAGCGCAGAAGCCTAGTGGAGCACCTGCTTTGATTTCAGGATTGCTTGTTTTTGAGTGTTTTTAGGTGGAGAACTGATCTGAGAGCTGTTGGTTTGCTGACCTTGTTCCTCTAGGGGTAGGAACATCATGTTTAGGGAACTTTGGATCCCTTGGATTATTGACAATTCATGCTTGTTGCTGTAAGGCACAAAATTGTCTATAACACCTGGGAAGCAAAAACAAAATGCTTCTAATGGAAACACTTCTCAGGGTCAATCTAATTCTGGAAGTACTTCTGAGGTTAACGTCGTTCAGTCCACCATGGCGGATAAATCCTCGAAAGGAAAAAAGAAAGGGAAAGCCAAAAATAAATCTGAACAGCCCGAACAGGACTCCCCTAAACCTCCACCCGAGGAAGGAGCCAAACGAAAACCTAAGTATCCTTATCTTATCTGTAATGAGGATCACTACACTAAAGACTGCCCTAGGTGGTCTGAAGTTAGTCGATTGTTGAAAGGTGCTCATGGGACTCCTGTTGTGCTTAAAGAACCTTTCCCTTCACAGCAAACTCAAATGGTGGCAGATCCATCACAACCCTCTTCTTCATTCGGCTCTCAAGTATTAATGGCTGGGACAATTCCCATCCATGTCACTACTCGAGCGAAAGAATATCCATCTCATGCCGGGAAAGAGCTAGAGGTCCCCTCCAGCGCTCCTCCGTCCAGTTCTGGTCCACTCCACATCGAAAGACCTAGCACTGAGACGACTATCCGACCCCCTCCAAAAGGTGTACTCCGGAAGTCTTCTTACAACCCTAATGCTCGTGCTGCCCAGAACTACAACATCGTTGAGGACTTAGCTCAGGCTCCATCTGCTATGTCCGCTCCAGAAGTCCTCAAGAGCTACCCCTCCCAGAGGAAGTCCTTGCTATCGGCCATCCGTGGCATAGACCCGACTGACTCGGATTTGATTTCTTTTGATCTCGAGGGCTATATGTCGAGACTGCCTCACCAAATCGCTTTCCATATACAGGTCATCATCAATGGTAAAATGATTCATCGTAGATTCATTGATGAAGGTGCCTCAACTTGCATCATGTCTGTTGCTTGCTGGAAAGCTATTGCTTCTCCAACATTGAGCCAGTCTCCTACGACGTTAGAAGCCTTTGATGGAAGAGAGTCTCGTCCTTGTGGTATCCTCCAACGCTTGCCCGTCTCCTTGGAAGGGAAGACGGTAGAAGTGGAGGTCAAAGTTGTCGACGCTAATCTTACCTACAACCTCCTCCTCGAACATAGCTGGATATACGCCATGCAATCCGTGGCTTCCTCCCTTTTCCGTGTCATTCGTTTCCCTCATTAGGGGAAGAATGTCACGGTGGACTAGCTCTCCTTCTTCGCATCCTCTTCTGAAGGCAATGTGCCTTTCGTGGAGCATACCTCCAAACCATTCGAGAGTCTGGGAGCCAAACTCTTTAAGGATCCCGCCCTAATGGGTGTCTTTCCACTTCCACCTTCGAATCTTGCCCCTATTAACATGATTTCCATGCGTTTTGATCCGTGGGTCCTTCCTCCCGCTAATCACATAGAATCTCGGGGCCATATGATGTCGTTCGAGCGCACTAACAGTAATGTCAACCTTCACTCCATTTTCAATGGACTAAAGCTTGGGGGGCCTATACCTCGAATTGAGACATGATGCTGGGGGGCATGCCCATCCCTTTATTCTCATGCATGATTCATGCACTTCGATTTGTACATGCGTGTGTGTGTGTGTGAGTTTTCATGTTTTCGTATTGGTTTGAAAGCGTGATTGCCCCTTATTGTCTCTTTTTGCTTCTTGTGCAGATGTCGAGTGCACCTTACATTGGTTTCGTTGATGGTGCCTGCCGCAACACTCGTAATTTTTCCTCTGCGGTGTGGCTGATTTATGATCCTCACGGTGAGTTGATAGATCTTGAAGGTGTGTGTTTAGGCTGTACTACAAACAATGTTGTTGAATATAGTGCTGTTATTGAATTATTAGCCAAGGCAATTAATCTCGGTATTCGTACATTGCTTATTAACCTAGACTATCAACTTTTCGTCCTTCAGCTCAATGGGCGATATTCCATCAGAGACCGTCACATTTTAAGGTTGTACTTACGTGTTAAATTGTTAGAAAGGAATTTTGACTTTATCACATATCAGCATTTTCCAAGACGATTAAAGACATTATCTGATGCATTGGCTAATCATGTATTAGATAGACATTTGTGTAATTTATAATCAAAACATTATACAAGAAAGCACACAAAAGCACAATAATAAACCATAGGCATATGTATATATATATGTGTGTGTGTGTGTAGCAAAGTTTCGCACCGCGTGCATTACATAAGTCCAAAACATAATACATGTTCATCCTGATACATCCTCAAACAACATGTCCCTCAAAAAATATGCATGAAAGAAGCCTAGAAGTCTATTCGTGGTGGTGTTAATGATAGCACATCACCGCGCGCACCAAGCGTCTCAACAGACAATGGATGTAGGTCGGCACTCGCACTGTGTGCCTTTTGTATGCAAAAGGCACATCCGCCAATCTCGCATTGCCTGGAATCCCTTGGGTAAGTCCCTTGAGATTCTGCACCAGCTCTTCCCCCACGGCACCCCTTGCCTGAGGATCAGCTGCAAGTTGGCCCCTCCACGCTATAGGAGACAAGCCAGCTGGTCGCTCTGGGCCCACATCTGCATATACATACAACTGTCATCAGAACATGCATGTATTGACAAAAAAAAATGAAAATACATAAAACATCAAAAACAAAGAGGTCATACCTATCTCCTCTTCCCACTCCTCTCCCTCTAGCAGTGGGAGGTTTGGGTCCCCCATGAAGTTGGTTCCCGCGTATGGCCAATCCTCTACCACGATCAGCTAACGGCGAAGCCATATGAAGAACTCGGGCCACGAAGACATCGGTTGGCCCCCTCCTCCTCTGGGCATCAATGCTGCCCAACGTGCCATCCTAGGCTCTCGTGGCAATGGGTTAGCCACTACAGCTCCCTGGTACTGGAAGAGGGGTAATTGTTCCAAGAAGAACAACACCACAATCGAGCCATACCCGAACTGTTTCACTCCCCCATGCTTACACTTTGTAAGCTCCCTTTTGATATTTGTAGTCACTGCTATAGCCCAATCGAAAATTGTGGGGCTGAGACATTCTATCGCTAGTAACAAATGATTCTTGCTTGCCTCGTGGGGTGCCTATACCCCAGCTGCACGCGTGATAGTGAACAGTATCACCTTAAGAACCAAGTCATGGATGGTGGCGATATCCACCTTGGCACTGTTTTTCCCAAATTGTGCCTCTGGACACACTCGGGCCTTCACTTCACCTATTTTCTCTCCGGAAGGCCTTCTTCTGGTCAAAATAGGGCTCGCCCCTCTCCATGACAGCCTAGTAATGAAGTACACATCAGATACATCCAGCTCTAAGGTTTGATCCCGTAAGCGAAATACTTGGTCATCAACATCCCAAGCATCCACTATGAACTGTAATAGCTCCGGTTGAGCTTGCAGATAAGAGGTGAGGAAGAACTTCTTGAGACCACAGTCTCTCAAAGCATTCATAAATCCCTCATCCGCTATGGCCAAGGCATCCATGGCATCATGCTCCCATTCTTTCCATTCCACCACCATTTTTGCTTGTTTCCTGCACCCACAAGGATGAATAGATCATTATTGAAACCCTGGTAGGCTTACAAACCGAACAAATTTCAAAAATGATGGGAAAATTAAAGTAAAAAGTTAGGTCGCGCGGTTGGCACGACTATTTCTAAAATAGACGCGCCAATGGTGCGGCACCTTTGGGTAAATCACCCCATTGGTGCGGACCCATGCCGGATACCCGCGCCGATGGGGCGCAACCCTAAATTTTAAAATTCCCCTTGCGAAGGCTCAATTAGGGAACAAAACGCATAAAAAGAGTATGAAAATGGAGCTAAGGGAAGCACCTCTTACCTGGAACTGGCGGAATCTCAAATGGTTGCACGGATTGGTGGTAATTGCTACTCGAAGTTCGCTCCCCAAATGGACCACTACTACTATGCAAGAGGTAAAAAGTAAAAAGCAATTCTATTTTTTACATTTTCACCATATTTATAAACTTTTTGACTTGTATTTAGGTTTAAAAAGTTGTTTTTTTGAGTATTTTAATATACTTTTGGTCAAAAATGGATTTTACGCTTGCTTTTGGTGCTATAACAGGTCCTTTTTGCAACTTCGATGGTGAAACAAGTTGTATTTTATACTTTTTCAGACTCGGTAAATACATGAAAAAGTCATTGTGGAGTCATCTTTCAGCTCTTTTCTGACTCGCTAAAAATGAAAAGATCCTCGAGTTACTCCTCTTGACTCGTTAAACGTAAATAAGAGGTGGTCGTCTTTAAACCCTTTTCCGACCGTGTAAAAACAAAAAGATCGTCGGACCCTTGTCGTTTCAGGTTCGTTAATGGTTACGAAACGACGTGATGTTGATCACTTTTTTACTTTTTCAGATCGATGTCACTATAAATGAAAATTACTCCTCGATCGTAATGGTCGGGTGGTTCTTTCGAGCATCGTTTTATACTTTTTCGGGATCGGGAGACACAACTTTACGAAAAAGGACCCCCCTAGATTTTTCTTTTCTGTCGTCTTTTCAGACTCTCTAAACAGGAAAAGGCGTTGAGTTCTTCCTTTGTCAGACTCGTTAAAACTTAATGACATCGGGTTCCATCATAATTACGCTCACAAGCATATGCTATCCCCGTCAAGATTGTTAAAAATAACTGGGGTACTCGCCAGAAATGGTGGGGAAAATGGACCCTTAATTATTATTGTGTCGGCAGTATGTCGATCTTGAACATGGCACTAGTCTGCATTCGTGTCTGGGTGGGAACATCTCATCTTGTTTTTACAATTGCCTCCATGGGTTTGGGTTATCCTATTTGACCTCTCATCTGCTCATTGCCTTGTCACCATGACCTTTTCTCATTTTGATGTCAAATACTGCCAAGTCCACTGTCGTGCCACGGATATGTTCAAGAGAAGTTGACCTCTGCAGCAGTGCAACCTCCTATGATACCTCACATCTTTTTTGTTCACCACAACATTCTTCCTCTGTCTCGTGTCACTGATGTGGGAAACACTATTGCCCACCTTCGATCAAGGTCACTTCCTGTCGACTTAAACTCATTATCCAGGAAGCTGATCTAGAGACTCCCTTCGGTGCCTTGGAGCTTGCATGCCTCAATGGCAGGTTCTTCATGTTCGACGAGAGGTTTTCATCACTGGCCTCCGATCGAATGATTCTACGGGTGTTCGACGCCAGCTCGCTTATTCGCACGCCGTAGATTGTACCTATAGTACCTTAAGGGCCATTGTCATTATTGGTGGTACCTCTCACGTCTGTTAACAGTTTTCCTCATTGACTGGTAATCAGACGATGTTCATGCATGTTCGACTTCAAATCATGTATTTGCATGCCTAGACTTGTACTCTGTTCTAGTCGAGATGGAGCGCAAGACCATGGATTTTGTCTGTTGGAATCCAGGTTGCGATTTGTCGATTATTATGATCATTACATGACTCATTCAATGGATGGCTGCGACCATGCCTGAGTCTCTACATCGATCCTCATTGGATGGCTGTGCCCATACCTTGGATCTAGATTATTATGTACTCTGCTATGGATGGCTGCGCCCATACCACATATATCATGTACTTGAGATATCAGTTGTACTTCTTTACGCAGGTTCTCTGGCGGCTGTGTTTTCAGTCACGCATGTTCTTGTAAAGCATTTCACCCCTCTCTCTCTCTCGGGCCTCATGCTTTAGGGGGCATCTGTTACACAACACTTTGTCACTGTTTGTCACCGTCCCTATTACCCCTCACCCGCACACTGGAGGACTCATTCCGGGACCTGTGAGAAGTGACATGACCTGAAACCACTTGCATCATATTCCTCTAAGTATGAGCTTCATTTGCCCTGAAGACATCTCCTGCAAAATATCCATGAAAACAACTCTTTTTGCATTAGCGCGGGTCCACAGTTCACTGCCCGCGCCAATGAGGGAAATCCTCTAAAAAGGGCGCGCCATTGGCGCTCTGTCCCAGAGTCGCACTCGTGCCAACCGAATTGAGTAAAGTTTTTAACCAACAAGCTTCCGAAGGTTCTCTTCAACCCATTCACCAACTGAATCTATGTTGAGCTAGGATGGTTTGGCTTCGAATCTTAATAGAAGGGAAAGTGGTTTGCCACCTTTCATGGAAGTTTCCAAGTGATAAAGCCAATCCCATGAATAATGTGGTTGATCCTATCTCTTTCTTCTCTATCTATAAAAGCTTGCCTCTATGCCTTGAGCAAGCTAGTTACAGTAGTTCTAGTTCCAACATAGTGATAGAGAGTTTGAAGCTGCAAGAGCCTTCTTTGCACCAATAAGGCCAAATCTAAGTAAGGAGGTTATTGTCACCCAAACAGAGAGAGGCTTGTTCCTCATCCCAACAAGCTTTGCAAGACTTGTGTAGCTGACTACTCAGCCAAAGGAGGATTTGACGTCAGAACAATGGTTGTATTCTTCTTTGTTATTTATTAATAATATATGACTATCATTATGGTTCTACTCTCATTGTCTTATGTTTGATGTTGAGTTATATCTTTTCTGACTGATATATAATTGCATCTACTAGATTTTATGCTTGTATTCGTGTTGTTATTTGTGTGTGCAGGTGTCCAATCACAGAAATCGTGGGGATCGTGACCGGCCGAGGCAAAGGAACGAGAGCGACATCTCTCTTACGAATGCTAGCGTTGGAATCCAGGTAGGTTCTCACCATCCACTTTTTATTTTCAATTAGGAACTTGCGTGATAGCATTATGTGACTGTTGCTAGACCCGGTTTGGGCTAGTAGGGATCGTCTCTGTCTGCAGAGAGGATTTACCTCGACAACACTACTGCCCAACATGTGGTATTTTGGCAAGGTCACCCAATCTACCTTAATGCTTGACACATAGAAGATGGGGGCCCAAGCAATACCACTTTATCGTGCAGGTAAAGGTCGGATATCGGGTGAACCCGACATGGCTGTGAACTGTTGGATTTGGATGCTGACTATTGGATGGCAGTCATGTGACAGATTAGCACAGATGAAATGGGAAAATGTTCTAGGGGGGCCCAGGGTTTTAATCCATGGTGGTTTGTGGTTATTTACAAGTAAAACATGTGATTAAATGATAAGACGGGGTTAATGAAGGGATTATCTTAACTTTACTGAGAATTGGTGAGTTAAGAGGGTTTCTTCGGGGGCATGGGATAAAAGTATAGTTTATAGTTAAACTAAGGGTTGGGGTATTATATACAATATTTATTTATATATGGGAAAAGTTTTGGAAATAATACTGAGAGGGGGGCAGGGGTGAATAAGTATTAGCAAATCAATAACTTTTTCATTTCCATAATCAGATTCATATATGCTACTTCAGTTAAGGGAACTCGCGTGTACACGTAACTAATATTAATGCAACTAGTGTATATCCAACAAACTTATGATTCAGTTCATTCATCATATGTTGATGTTTAATCAGTGCATCAGAACATCCTTAATCACATAAACAGTAACTAGGTGCAGTAAAAACAGAACATATCATCACACATAAGAGACACACATGAACACCATGATATAAGGTGGAAACCCAATGCGGGAAAAAAACCAACTACTGTTGTTTTCTTTAAGATAAGAAAAACCTATTTACAATCTTGTACTGGCACAGACTCATACTAGTATGCAGGCACCCACCTGCAGAAGGGTACAACTTTCTCTCATTCTCTAGCTTCTATTGGAAGGGAGCTATAACCCCCTAGCTCTTGTACTATCTGATATATCTACTAGTACGTAGATGCCAGCCTACAGAAGGCTACAACCTTCTCTTTTCTTCCAAGGACCATGCTTCATAAATTTTCAGAATGAATCCATCAATATAAAATCAATCACCACTGCAATACAACCATCAACTATATTTGCGTCATCAATCTCTAAATCACCCAACAACTGAATCACTGAAACCCTGTCATCAAAACACAGTCACCAGAACACAAAGCAGAACCCAGAACTTTTCAACAACCACTAGAACCAACAACAACCTCAAATATCAAATCTCATAATGTATAAGCTACTTGGTTGTGTCAAGCCAACATGTATACGCCTTTTCACCAAAAGGAACCAGGGTACAAATCTGAAAATAATTACTTATACCTTCGTTGGAATTTTCTACTTCAGATATACCCAAATCATCACATATAAAGGATAAGACATGTGTTAGTATTCATACCTGAACTATTCATGCTCATACGATATAATGATAATGCATTTTAGTGTCCATGATCTCGGTCCATCAACCTTCATCAATCGCATAGGTGCATCCTTGGTTCAGATCAAGCAAAGCATCACAAACCCATAACTAGTGTACTAGATCTCACACTTCATCAGATATTCATCAATTTCACACTTTCACTTTGGCCTGATGATCTTCTTCTCCTTATATAGGTTTAGGCCTCTCTCAATACCATGGTCCAAAACCACGTAGGACCGATGCCTTGGACCCAATACCTAGGGTCAATACCTCAGACCAAATACCATGGAGCAATACCAAAATACCATGGTCCAAATACCACGGACCAAAATTTAGTTTTCTGACATGTACGTGCCTTTCCTTCTATGAAAATGAATGTGTACATTATACGTGCCTTTGTATATAGCGAACCTATGTGTTTACATGACTTGGTATATAGTGAACCTACGTGTATACGCAAGTTGGTATATAGTGAACCTGCATATACCTTTCCTTCTTCATTCTTGTTGTTTACCTGCTATACTGTGATCTTTCATTTGAGAGAATTGCCATCAAGGACAATAATTGTGTCAACATGTATCATAATTGATGAGCCCCAATTTTTGGTACAATTTGGGCTCATTTGGCCTACTTGCTTTGCTCAAACCATTCATATTTTATTGCTTATGCATTCATTTCTTGGTGTATTCGTGTTGTTTGTAGGAAGAAGGGTAGGCATTCTATCTACGTGACTAATACATGATGATTTCAGGTTTTTGGCATTAAAAGGGAGCAAAGACCACGAAAAAGGAGACAAGGAGACAGTAAGGTGGCACTGCTGGTTTTTAGGAGAGCATGTCCACAGTCTTGGGGACCTTCCTCGTGATTCCCACCATAGCTCTGAGCTCCAACCAATCTCCCCACCGAGCTTAGAGGCAGCCAACCGTTCTACAGGAACAACAGTTACAACTGTTCTACAGGATCAGCAGTTTAACCTTCAGTTGGACAGCCGAGCTCCACAAATCAAGGAAACCTGTTGGATTATCATTTTGCATAAATACTGAGGCCGTAGCCTTTGATAGGAGCTTTTTGAACTTTTGCATTACTATTGTAATTTCAAAGTACGAGCTACAGCTCGGTGTTGGTTCTTTTTGTAAGCCAGTTTTGGCATGACATCAGATTTTTGGTTATGAATAAAGGCAGGCAGATTTTGATCTCATTCTGAGTTTCTAAGGGAGCTATAGCTCTCAGGTTAGGGCCCAACCTAAGAGCAATAGACCTCCTCTGTGTTGTAATGTTATTTGCCTTTCGTTCCAGCACTTCGTTTCTTTACTTTGACATGCAATTCAAATTTACAGTCTACTGATTTAGTTTTTATGAGATCGAATAGGATTAGTTCATGGTGAATTTGCTTCCAGTTGCTTAGGTTATAATATGATAGTTATAATTCATTGGAGTTCCAGAAAAAGGTTGAAAGGACCTCACTGCCATCTCTGTTAGGGATTGGGGTGTAGTCTGAACCAACCACCAAAACCAAACGCAGTTCTTTTTACGTCCATGCAAGCTGCAACAGTTACTTTAGTCGTAGATCTATCCATGCACTTTTTTCTTGATCATTACTTCTTCATTCCACTTCCATGCACGAGTTTCTTTCACAAATTGCACTGATGTTCATTGGTTCAAAATAGCATAGTTAACGTAGGTTAAAGAGTTCTCGTTTTTGGTGACATTCAAAGACAATTTGTTTCATCTACACTGCTCCACACCATTCCATTACCTTCCTCTTCTTGTCGACCACACCTAAAGCCACCCTACTCGGCCTCTGTCCAGCTCATTTACCCTCCAACTCATCCATTGCCACGTAGCTTCATCTTCTTGACCTTTCGTTGATCTCATTCTCCCATCCACCAACCGACTTCATGCATTCTTTCTCTACCTTATTTCTCTGCCCCTGAGCCATCACAAGTTCCATCTCCACCTTACCTATCCACCCAAGCCATTCCATCACTTCACCAACACCCAAAACTTCCACCTACAGCACATCCTGTAGAAGGTAGCAGACTTCCTGTAGAAATTCCCTGAGTTTCCTGTAGGATCCCCTGCAGTCTTCTTGTAGAAGCCTGCAAACTCAGTTGCTGAGCATCCGAACGTGGTAGACTTCTGTGGACTAATGCTAGATATCCTCTAGGGCCTCTCCTAGCCCCCCTGACCTTGCCCATGCTTTCCTTCCATTCGAATCGCTCCTGCACAGTCAAACCCTAATCAAAAGCATCATCACAATAAATCCAACCACTTAATGAAAAAATACAAAAACATGTCTTTTCAGATGCAAGTAGCTTAGATGCATGTATTTCAGCTCACTTCAAGTAATGGCATCATTGGTAGAAGTTTCATTCACAGTTTTGCATTGTAAGGGCCTAGCTAGTCAAATTAGGGTTTACTAGGGTTTTCATGCTTTGTTGGCTTTCAGTTTCTTTCTGCAAATAGATTAGCCTCCTTTGAGTTAGCTTTCGTCCATCACTCATAAAGCTTCTTCTGAGAGCATATAGAAGTTGGCTTGAGCCCTAGCGGACTTGTGCCAGCTGACCAAGTGACAGCTGCGACAAGAGCTAGTACTTGTGCATACAGCACCGTCGCTTCCAAGTTTGTACGAACTACTGGGTTGATAAAATTAGAGATAGGAAGCTCCAGGAGTTGTAGCATTATTGCTACAATACTGGAGCCCACCATCTTTTTGGCGCCATTGCCGGGGAACCGTCAGAGTATTAGTAATTGTTGCTTTTCTTCTATTTTCTTACTCTTGCCTTCTGCTAAGTAGTTTATTTCATTTCCATTCTGCAAAAGTAGCATAGACATTTCCTGCTTTCATAGATTAGCATTTCCTTCTTTCATAGATTAGCATTTCCTGCTTTCATAGATTAGCATTTCCTTTCTGCAAGCGTAGACTAGCATTTCCATTCTTGCAATTTCATTTGAGAAAAGTAGATTAGTTCTTTCCTGCTTTTAGTTTAATTTTGCATCTTTCATAGTTAGTTGTAGGTCAATCTGTTTCAGTTTTGCAGGTACCAAAGGAAAAAAAGAAAAAAAAATCAAAAGAAAAAGAAAGTCTTTTCCATTTCATGCCTCGTAGGAACCGAGATAGATCAGGCAAATTCCTACCAAACACCCCCACCACATCACTGAGTCACCCTTCTCTCTTCTTTGGTGACACTGACCCAGAAGAACCTATAGGTGAACATCCAGAGATATACAAATATCCTATAGTAGAAGAAGAGTTAGAGACCACTCCATCTGAAGCTATGGCTGACAATAGAAGAGAAGATGAAAGAATAGAAAGTGCCTTCCCCATCCGAGAGACCAATGGAGAGATGAAAATGAAGAACATTAGCCCCTCTGCTTTACCTCACTTCCATGGGCTGACTACTGAAGATCCTGATACCTTCCTGTTTGAGTTTGATGTCCTTTGTAGAACCTATGACTATACTGAAGATGAGCAAAAGCTGAAACTTTTCCCTTCCACTCTTAAGGATGTAGCATTACGCTGGTTCATGGGCTTACCTGGGAATAGTATCACCACTTGGGCTCAGATGCAGCAAGCTTTCAATACCAAGTACAGGGATTATTGTAGGTCTAAGGAAACCAAGGGAGAAATCTTTAGGATGACCATGGGAAATGATGAGCCCTTAGAGGATTATGAGGAGAGGTTCCAACTAAGCTATAAGCGGGTCAGGTGCACACTTGACCCTGAATCCCTCAAGTTGGTCCTGCTCCGAGGAGTCCCTGAAGACCTCTTAGATACCCTTCACATGTTAGCTAGGGGGGACATTTACCAACTGCCTTATGAGGACATCAAGACTGTGTTTAGAAACCACTCCAGAGCAACTAGGAAACGAGGTAGGGGAAACCTCCTCTCAACTAGTGTCCCTTTCTCTAAACATGAGCTTGCAAATCAATTAGAAGATCTCAAGAGTGAGGTGAGACAGACCATTGCCATGCATCTGGACACATTCAGAATCCAGCAGAAGAAAGAAGAAGCTGAGAGAGCCTTGGCTGTCTTCTGCCCTAGGTGCACAAGGAGACACCCTAAGAATGAAAGCCCATTGCATTCGGTTGAAATATGTTTCGTTTGTCAGGAGGACCATCCCACAAATCAGTGTCCAACCTTACCTGGGTTTAAAGCCATGTACCAAGGGACAGAAGCTCCCACTGAACCTCTCTATTACCTCAACCAAAGGAGGCCACAAGGATCTACACCTTATCAGCAGGGGATGCAAGGGGCATCTCAAGCTTATTACAGCCCCAACCAATCAACTCCTATGCCTTCCTGGGGTCCCCCTGCTCATCCTTCCTGGTCCATGCCTCCTCCATGGTCTTATCCACCTCAATACCCTACTCAACCTACTTCTCATTCATATCATTCACATGCCCAGCCACAACCTCAATGGAATGCACCTCAATCGGGGTGGAGGCCCCAGTACAACACTCTTCCCACCATCTTGCCTCCACCACCAGTTCAACCTCAGCCTTTACCTCCTGCTCCTCCAAGGCAACCTCAAATGCCTGCTCAACCGAACCCGAACCCCAACAATAGACAGGCCCAACAGGTATACACTGGGGAAACCTCATGCCCTACCTATGCTGTGGAGATCCAGGAGATCAATCTTCAATCTGGAAAGACTCTACCAGATCGCCAACCTCCTCCCCCAGAGGATGAGGAAGATAAACAGGAAAGCGAACCAAAGGCTATTCCACCCTTTCCTGAGAGACTAACAACCACCACACAACCTAACCCAGAGGAGGATGAGCTTCTGAGTGAGCTCAAGCAGTTGTGTGTAAAAAGACCACTTCTCCAAGCCATCAAGGATGTGCCAATATACAACAAACTGGTTAAGGAAAAGTGCTTCAAACACCCAGGCAGGCGGAAGAAAGATGCTTCAACCATTAATGTCATAGGAAAACTGTCTGACCTGATGCTAGGACAAGTCATCTGCCCAAAGTACCTAGATCCTGGAAGTCCTGTAGTAGATGTCCACATCAATGGCACCATCATACCTCACACCTTGATTGATCTGGGGGCTGCCATTAATGTGATGACCAGGGATACCATGCTCAAACTCAATCTTCAGGGTTCCTTGAGGAAGACCTCGACAGTACTGCAATTAGCAGATCGATCCACCGTGACTCCCGAAGGGATTGTGGAGGATGTCTTGGTCTCTATTGACTCTTGGGAATACCCTGCAGACTTCCTGGTTCTGCAACCAAAGGCAAAGCTTACTGGATATCCCCTCATTTTGGGAAGGCCTTGGTTAGCCTCTGCAGATGCCTACATTAGTTGTCGTGCCGGAAACATGGCCATCAAAAATGGTCCCATGTCCAAGCAGCTAGTCCTATACCCTCCTGCCCAACCCTCCTTAGAGCATGACTTACCTCTCTGGTTGGAAGAAGGAGAGGAAGACAAGGTGTACTCAGCACCTCTGTGCACCTTAGATACCACTAGAAGAGACCCCCCAACTGAGGATGACTTGATCGAGACCTTGATCCAGAATCCACCTTCCAGTGCACTATCCTTAGAGAAATTGGTGGAGGATGCCCAAGCTAGCACTTTAGTGGATCTTTGTACAACCAACCCTGTCACTCCCAGAGTCAAGAATGTGGAGTTCGGCCCTGAGAGAATGTTGAAGATCAGCTCCTCTCTATCTCCTTCCCAGGAAAAGGAGTTGTGTAGCCTGTTGGCCAACCACCTAGATGCTTTTGCTTGGAGCTATAAGGAAATGAAAGGAGTCCATCCTTCGGTTTGTACCCATCATATATAAATCAAAGAGGATTGTAAACCGGTTAGGCAACCCCAGAGGAGAATGAATCCAGCTCTTAAGGACATTGTCAAGGAAGAATTGCAAGAACTATTGGATGTCAGATTCATCTACCCCATCTTAGATAGTGAATGGGTGTCCCCTCTAGTTTTGGTTCCCAAGCAAAATGGGAAGTGGAGAATCTGTGTGGACTACCGAGAATTGAACAAAGCTACCAAGAAAGACCATTTCCTCTACCTTTCATAGATCAAGTGTTGGATGGACTGGCAGGAAAGAAGTTCTTCTCTTTCCTGGATGGGTTTAGCGGGTACAACCAAATCCAAATCAGCCCGGAAGACCAAGATAAGACCACCTTCACTTGTCCTTGGGGTACCTTTTCCTACCGAGTTCTTCCCTTTGGGCTATACAATGCTCCTGCTACCTTCCAGAGAGCTGTCTTGAGCATCTTCTCGGATCTGGTCCATGATGCAGTGGAAATCTATATGGATGACTTTACTCCTTATGGGGCCAACTTCCAGGAAGCATTGTCCAACCTGGGAAAAGTCCTAACCAAATGCATTGAGATGAACTTGTCCCTTAGTCCTGAAAAATGTGAATTCCTGATGACTGAAGGGACCGTGCTAGGCCATACCATTTCTTGCCAAGGGTTGCAGGTGGATCCTAACAAAATTGCTCTCGTCAAGAGGGTTCCACCTCCTCAAAAGGTAAGGAATGTCCGGAGTTTCTTGGGATTAGCAGGATACTACCGGAGATTCATTAAAGATTTCAGCAAGCTAGCCTCGCCATTGTTTGGCATGTTGGAAAAAGATGTGGAGTTTAAATGGACTGACGATTGTCAGAGGGCTTTAAATGAATTGAAGGACAAGTTGGTGTCAGCCCCAATCCTAAGAGGTCCAAATTGGGCCCTACCTTTCCACATCCACAATGATGCCTCGAACAAAGCCATAGGTGCAGCTTTAGGACAGGTTGAGCAAAAACTTCCATATGCCATCTACTTTGTTAGCAAAAACTTGTCCAAAGTTGAGCTGAATTACACTGTAACCGAGAAAGAATTCTTGGTTGTGGTCCATGCACTGAACAAGTTCCGACATTATATTACTGGTTACTAGACCTTTGTACATACAGACCATGCTGCAATTCGATATTTAATGAATAAACCAGATGTGAATGCTCGTATTATTAGATGGTTACTTTTATTGCAGCAGTTTGATTTGACCATTGTTGACAAACCAGGTAGAGAAAATGTTGTTGCTGACTTTTTATCTAGATTGGATTTGTCTACAGATGAGGATGGAACAGTGGATGACCAGATGCCTGATGAACATCTGTTTGCTAGTTCAGTACTCTCTCCATGGTTTGCTGATATAGCAAACTACCTTGTTTCAGCACAGTTCCCTCCGCACCTATCCTCCAGAGAGAAGAGCAGAATCATCAGAAAAAGTGCCTCATTTACTTGGATCGGGGGCAATCTGTTCAAACTTGGCCCCGATCAGATCTTAAGGCGTTGTGTAAGGGAGGAGGAAGTCTTTGATATCCTCCTCACTTGTCATGATGGGCCTTGTGGAGGACATTTTGTAGCAAAGAGAACTGCCTTCAAAATCCTGCAGGCAGGCTACTATTGGCCCACACTTCATCAAGATGTCAGAAGATATGTCAGCCAGTGTGACCAATGCCAAAGAATGGGGAAACCGACCCAAAGGGATGAGATGCCTCTCCAACCTCAAGTGACTCTTGAGTCATTTGAGAAGTGGGGCATGGACTTTGTGGGCCCAATCAACCCTCCTTCGAGGCAAAGGTCTTACATCATTGTGTGTACTGACTATTTGACAAAGTGGGCAGAGACTAAAGCAATGAAAGCAGCAACAGAAGAAAAGGTGGCCGAGTTCCTAAGAGAAAACATCTTCTATAAGTTTGGCTATCCAAGAGAGCTGGTCACCGATCAAGGGAGCCAGTTCACATCCAACCTGGTTGAAGACTTAGTAGCTCATCACAAGATCAAGCATAGGACTTCCACCCCCTATCACCCTCAAGCAAATGGGCAGGTGGAAGTCACCAATAGAGCATTAGAAGGGATCTTGACTAAGGTGGTGAGCAGCAGCAGAAAGGACTGGGCAGATCGCCTGGTTGAAGCCACATGGGCTTACAACACCACTTGGAAGACCACCACCAGCTTCACACCTTATGAGCTGGTCTATGGGAAGAAAGCTTTGCTGTCCATTGAGTTTGAATACAACACTTTGAGGATGGCAGCTCAGCTGGACCTAGATCTCAGCCATGCACAACAAGAAAGGCTATTGCAGCTGAATGGCCTAGATGAGCATCGAATGCAGGCCCTCCTTCACTCAGAAGTGGTTCAACTTCAGAGAAAGGTGTGGCATGACCAACATCTCCATGACAAGCAATTTCAGCTGGGAGATTGGGCTTTGTTGTATGACTCCAGATACAAAGATTTCAAAGGGAAGCTGAGAACCAGATGGCTAGGGCCATATTCAGTGGAAAAATGTCATGACAATGGATCTGTGCTTATTAGGACTATTGATGAGGAAGCCATCCCCATGCTTGTCAATGGGCATCGATTGAAGATCTACAGGAAGCCTCCATCAAGACAAGAGTTCATCAAAACTATGGAGAAGGCAGTGTTGGTCATAGAGAAGGGTTCTGCCTCTGCTTTGGGCATACCCTGAAGGATTTAAAATAATAATAATAATAATAAAGATCCTTGGGTGAAAACCTCTTTGAGGCGCCCAAGGCAGGTGGTAGGGGTGAAAACCTCATTGAGGCGCCCCTATTGTCTTTCGAAAAAAAAAAGGAAAAGGTTTGAAAAGATCCTTGAGTGAAAACCTCTCTGAGGCGCTCAGGGTAGATGGCACGGGTGAAAACCTCTTTGAGGAGCCCCTGTTATCTTTCAAAAAAAAAAGAGAAAAAAGATGAAAAAAGAAAAAATAATAAGCAAAATATGGTAAAATTGCATGCAGGTTGCAGATGTTCTATGGAGGAGAGGAAGCCTCTCAACTCAAAGCCAAGGGTCCTTATCATGCTGTCAAGGGACCTCACCAGCACCTCCTCCAAGGATACCCATGTTCTTTCAAGGTATGTGCAATTTTATCATGGTTTGAATCTTCTACAGGAAGATGCAGTCTTTCTACAGGAAGACGCAGATTTTCTACAGGAAAGTGCAGACTTTTTACAGGAAGCCCGAACTTTCTAGGTGAAGCTATGTGCTCTACAAGAAACTTCCTGTAGAAGTTTGGGACGGCCCGAAATTCATTTTAAAAGGAGATCTAGCGACTAAGGATCGGTTTGGATGCATGCAAGCCTCTGTTTGCACCCTTGCACATTGCTGTTACCTTGCTCCACCATCCTTGTCGACATGCAAGCAAGTTCCATGCACCAGCAAAGCAGATCGATGGGTTCTCATGGGAAAAGCCATTTTCAAAGATGAACAAGTGCTGAGATCTCATACCACAGGCATCAGAAGCTCCGGGAGCATGATCGAAAGGCCATATCCTCCGTCGTGCAGCATGCACCCAAGGAGGAAGAACTGTTACGAGACACCCCGCGGGAATCCTGTAACAGTTAAACCTCCTAGAGTGGATACCATTCACAGCACCGCCATCTGCAATGAAATGCGGGCGCATGCAACCAAAGCATCCACTCCATCGTCGGCAGCCTGTAACCATGAGCCTCCGGGTCTGTGTAAGTTCGCATGCAGCAGGTAGATCCACTCACCATCGTCCAAAAACTGGAAAAATCGTGTGCAGCCACGCAGGTAAGTGTCTCGACCCTTCCTTCCATAAAATCGCATGAATTTTACTTTGAATTGTTTGCACAACGTAAAAGTGAATGGTTGAGCAGCCGTATGCCCAATCGACTGGCCACGTCGGCTAGTTATGGTATAGTTGGATGTTTGGGTGGCGGCCTCGACAAAGAAGATGAGCAGCACGCACGTGAGAACAATCCCGTCGGAAGCAATGCGTTTAACAGAAAGAGGCGGCGACAGATCTGTGGGAATGGATGTGGCAGCAAGTGAATACGCAGGCGAATGATGGATGACGTCGCCCAACGGTCCGGCGGGGACAGCTCACCCCCTGCGCCACGGATTGCGCCGATTCAAAATCTAATCGGCTAGATTGTGCGCATGCATTTATCAACCACCACTTCAAACTCGAGTGGCTATTCTGATCTCTTCTGCACTTTGATACGCCGAGCTTTTGGCTACCAGAATGCCGGTGAAGCACACCTCGAGCGCAGGCCAACTACAGTCCTTCCCGAAATTTGCGCACTGCTCCTACAGGAACAGAGTTTCTACAGGAACGCAGTCTCTACAGGGACGCAGTTCTACAGGAAGGCAGGTTCCCCAAGTAAAAAAAGGTGACAGAAAAAGGTAACCCTGAAACTCTTCATGCAATTGGTTTTCAAAGGTGGCAGGATCATCGTCCACAGTCTGGTCATAAAGATATCGGTGAGATTGTTGTTTGCTGTGCCTATACTATCGTTCTACAGGATGTCAGTGTAATTAGACTGTGTTGAGATCCGCAGGGATAAATTTTGTGGATTATGTGCATGCTCTGTCTCAATAGACCAAATCTCTTTCGCATTTGCCACCTTTAGTTAAAACAACCGTGTTCATCATGCCAGGTGGGTTTATTAGATGGGAGCCCACTGATTCAACCAAGTTAAGGGAAAACCAGGAGGTGGTAGAACTCTTCACACGGGTTCAATGGATATCTTTTTGTGATAAATTGCAGGGTTACGATGATAAAGTGGCCGAAGAATTTCTGCAAGCTCTAAGGCCGAAATCCAAAACACTGGCTACAGTAACCTTCAGGGGCCTAAGCCTCAAGCTCACCCCACAGTATATCAGTCGGATTACAGAACTTCCTATGGGTTTTTCGTGGGAGAAGGAAGAAAGAAAGTTGAGCCAGCAGGCAAAGAAAGAATTCTTTCCACCTGAGGAGGAATTCTCGGAGGACAAAAATGGGGTGCGAAGAACGAGTCTTTCGCCACCATGGAATGAAGTCAGTTTGCAAATCATGAAATATATAACTTGTGAAGGCCGTTTTAGCATCGTGTATGCATATCACTTTCGGTTGCTCACTGAATTAAGGCACCGGATTGATCTTCCTGTAGAACAAAAACTGAGCATCCCTTATTTCCTATTGCAGTCTCTAATGGAGTGTGCCACAATGCTAAAAGAGGGCATACCAGATCAGATAGCCCACCATGGGCTGATAAAGCTTCTTGTGGAGGATGCACTTCATTCCTATAAGGTCCCCCTCTCATGGGAAGCATTCAGGAATCTAACACGAGATGGAGACATAAAGATGCTGGCTAAAGAAAGTGGTTCCTCCAGCAGTGAGGAACAAGAAGCAGTGGCCGAGGGGAAGAAAGAAGCAGCCCAGAAGACCCCGACCACAGTGCAGAGGAAAGAACAAAAGAAGAAGCATGAGGAAAAGGATGACAAAGAAAAAGGTGGCACACCTATCTTGTCAGCAAGAGAAAAGAGGCTGAAGAGCAGAATGGACAAAGCTGAGGTGGTCCACGTCAGCCCAAGTACCTCATCAGCACCTGCAACCAAAGAAAAAAGCAAAACCCATGCGTCTAAGTAAGAAAAGGTGGTGACACCCATGTCTACAGGAAAGCAGAAACAGGCTTCTACAGGAAGCCCGAAGACAGAGAAAGGGTCTTCTACAGGAAGCCCGAAAATTACCAAAACAGGGGCTTCTACAGGAAGCCCCGAAAAGGTGAAACCCAAAGAGAAGAAGGTGGATATTCTAGCATGGGAGGCAGCAGCTGTATTAGCTGGCCTCAGCATGCGACCTAAGCCAAAAGAAAAGAGGAAGAGGGAGACCCCTCTATACTTTAAAGCTCGAAGAAGTGTTAGGATAAAGACGAGCAAGCCACAACCTCAGTCCAGCAGCCCGATTGTCATCGAAGATACACCTGCTTCTCCCAAGGAAAAGTCACCCTCCAGGATCACAGTCACCTACGAGAAGGGGAGTCCAAATAAAAATACGTGGCAAGAAAGGTTAGACCTATTGATTGAAAAAACTCGGCTACAGGAAGCTGAAAATGTTCTACAGGACACTCTGGCCCGGCTACAGGAAACGGAAAAGAGGGAAGGAGAAGGACCCTCATCACCACCAAGGGAGGGCGAGGTAGAACCACTTGAAGAGATAGAAAGATAACATGTACAAGAACCTAGCCCTTCGCCTAATCTGAGTTCATACTACACCTTTTTAGAGGCGGGAAAAATCATACCGCATAAATTTACTGTGCCTCTATTCTTTGCACTAGAGGAAGAAAGAGTCCGTTCCCACACATGGATGCAAATCGCCAAATCAAAGGGTGTGGCGGACATAGGCCCTTTACAAGAGCAACTCAAGGAGGTCAGGAGTGAATTCACCATGGCTAAACATGTGGCTAATTGCCAACGTGTGCTTCTATAGGAAGAAAATCAGAAGCTGAGATTGCAGCTACAAGAACTAAGGGCAGGGGCAGGAACATCCTCCAAAGACATCACAAAAGAACAACAAAGCAGAAAGGAGCTTACCACCGGTATTGAAGAGCCAATGACACTTCTACAGGAAGCAGAACAAAAAACAAAAATTGAAGTGCAAGCTCTAAAAGAACAGCTGCAACAAAAGGAAGCACAATTGGCCTGCATGGCCAGTTGGGCCATAGAGGCAATACAGTGCAGACCACCTGCAAAATCCTATGGATTGTACTTATAAGATCAATGGCTGCAGTTCCAAATAAACACCTTGGCACAAAGAGGTATTTCACATATCCAAAACCCACAACAATTTTTTGAATTGTGCAGTACTAGTTCGTTAGAAGACAAAGCCAAATTAGCAGAGTTTTACCTCCACAATTTGGCTTTGCCTAATGAAGTCTCATGGGATCCCAATATTTCCTTGGGTGATATGCAATTGATGGCGTTCGCTTCATGGTTAAACCATGAGGATCAAAGAGCAGCTGAAGCAAAATCGGTCATGAACCGAGAAGTGAGCGAGCCACTGTTCATTCGAGCAGAACCAGAGGATCTGGTGGCACTCATCTCAGCCCACCAACAGTTGGCTACTGATTCCACAACTTCCTTGAGATTTATGGACCAACAGGCACAAGCCATAGCTCACTTTGAAGACATGGAAAGGTTGTTAGGAGAAAGTGCTGCCCAAGCATGTGCACGCAGATGGAGTACCTTGGCCCACAGCTTGAAAATCCGAGAGTACCATACCCCCATTCAGATGAGGGAAGCTTTGGCAAGGGTTGACCTTTACAAGAAATCCATGCAAAGCCTCCAGGCCAGCTGGATTGGCCTTAAACTCAGCCCACCACTACTGCTAGGGTTGACTGAAGGAAATACAGAGGAGGATGACAGTGAACAATGGGAAGAGGTGAACAGAAAAGAAGGGTTTCATATCAGCAAACAGGACACTACCACAGAACCTTGGCATGTAAGGGAAGCAATGAAAGCAATGAAGGATGAAGATTTGGACTAAGTTGCTCAAGGATGAGCAAATAGTTTAGCTTGGGGGTGATGATGAGCCCCAATTTTTGGTACAATTTGGGCTCATTTGGCCTACTTGCTTTGCTCAAACCATTCATCTTTTATTGCTTATGCATTCATTTCTTGGTTTATTCGTGTTGTTTGTAGGAAGAAGGGTAGGCATTCTATCTACGTGACTAATACATGATGATTTCATGTTTTTGGCATTAAAAGGCAGCAAAGACCACGAAAAAGGAGACAAGGAGACAGTAAGGTGGCACTGCTGGTTTTTAGGAGAGGATGTCCACAGTCTTGGGGACCTTCCTCGTGATTCCCACCATAGCTCCGAGCTCCAACCAATCTCCCCACCGAGCTTAGAGGCAGCCAACCGTTCTACAGGAACAACAGTTACAACTGTTCTACAGGATCAGCAGTTTAACCTTCAATTGGACAGCCGAGCTCCACAAATCAAGGAAACCTGTTGGATTATCATTTTGCATAAATACTGAGGCCGTAGCCTTTGATAGGAGCTTTTTGAACTTTTGCATTACTATTGTAATTTCGAAGTACGAGCTACAGCTCGGTGTTGGTTCTTTTTGTAAGCCAGTTTTGGCATGACATCAGATTTTTGGTTATGAATAAAGGCAGGCAGATTTTGATCTCATTCTGAGTTTCTAAGGGAGCTATAGCTCTCAGGTTAGGGCCCAACCTGAGAGCAATAGACCTCCTCTGTGTTGTAATGTTATTTGCCTTTCGTTCCAGCACTTCGTTTCTTTACTTTGACATGCAATTCCAATTTACAATCTGCTAATTTAGTTTTTATGAGATCGAATAGGATTGGTTCATGGTGAATTTTCTTCCAGTTGCTTAGGTTAGAATAGGATAGTTATAATTAATTGGAGCTCCAGAAAAAGGTTGAAAGGACCTCACTGCCATCTCTGTTAGGGATTGGGGTGTAGTCTGAACCAACCACCAAAACCAAACGTAGTTCTTTTTACGTCCATGCAAGCTGCAACAGTTACTTTAGTCGTAGATCTATCCATGCACTTTGGTCTTGATCATTACTTCTTCATTCCACTTCCATGCACGAGTTTCTTTCACAAATTACATTGTTGTTCATTGGTTCAAAATAGCATAGTTAATGTAGGTTAAAGAGTTCTCGTTTTTGGTGACATTCAAAGACAATTTGTTTCATCTACACTGCTCCACACCATTCCATTACCTTCCTCTTCTTGTCGACCACACCTAAAGCCACCCTACTCGGCCTCTGTCCAGCTCATTTACCCTCCAACTCATCCATTGCCACGTAGCTTCATCTTCTTGACCTTTCGTTGATCCCATTCTCCCATCCACCAACCGACTTCATGCATTCTTTCTCTACCTTATTTCTCTGCCCCTGAGCCATCACAAGTTCCATCTCCACCTTACCTATCCACCCAAGCCTTTCCATCACTTCACCAACACCCAAAACTTCCACCTACAGCACATCCTGTAGAAGGTAGCAGACTTCCTGTAGAAATTCCCTGAGTTTCCTGTAGGATCCCCTGCAGACTTCCTGTAGAAGATTGCAAACTCGGTTGTTGAGCATCCGAACATGGTAGACTTATGTGGACTAATGCTAGAGATCCTCTAGGGCCTCTCCTATCCCCCCTGACCTTGCCCATGCTTTCCTACCATTCGAATCGCTCCTGCACAGTCAAACCCTAATCAAAAGCATCATCACAATAAATCCAACCACTTAATGAAAAAATACAAAAACATGTCTTTTCAGATGCAAGTAGCTTAGATGCATGTATTTCAGCTCATTGCAAGTAATGGCATCATTGGTAGAAGTTTCATTCACAGTTTTGCATTGTAAGGGCCTAGCTAGTCAAATTAGGGTTTACTAGGGTTTTCATGCTTTGTTGGCTTTCAGTTTCTTTCTGCAAATAGATTAGCCTCATTTGAGTTAGCTTTCGTCCATCACTCATAAAGCTTCTTCTGAGAGCATATAGAAGTTGGCTTGAGCCCTAGCGGACTTGTGCCAGCTGACCAAGTTACAGCTGTGACAAGAGCTAGTACTTTTGCATACAACACCGTCGCTTCCAAGTTTGTACGAACTACCAGGTTGATAAAATTAGAGATAGGAAGCTCCAGGAGTTGTAGCATTATTGCTACAATACTGGAGCCCACCAATAATGCCAACAAAAAGGTATACAGGGAGCTATATTATTAAGTTAAAAATTAATATGAAATGAAATGAGCGAAGTAAAAATACTACTAAGCATAATGTAACATTTGTGCATTTTCTTCACATACCCTTATACTTAACATAAAATATTTTTGTGGGTATTTTGAGTGAAATGGAACTTAACATGGGGGTTATTTTTTTTTTACTCTTCATAGGAAAATGGAATTTAACCTTAGGAAAAGGTGTTTTATTAGGGTAATGAAGGGAAATGACTTTTATGAAGGGAATTCTAAGACTTGATGTCCATCGGTCATTAAGCCGAGGGTTCAGTCCCACCAAAAGTCAGAGAAATGCTCTGAGCCTTTATGACTTGAAGGATTTTTAGTACTAGAACATACTTGTGGATGGGGAAATTAGTAATTAGAGGGATGAAATGAATGAAGGGGAGTCAATTAAATCAACTTGTAAACCTATCTTTTTTCTTTCTTAACTGCTCATGCACATTGAAACATATGATTAAGCATGATAAATGTGCTTTTATCCAATCAACTTTATACTTCAGCAACCTTTCTTCTACTTACCCATTACTTACCCTAACATTTTTTCTTCACTTATTTGGGTGCATTTAAGCTAGTAGACCCTTATCTTTACTTTTCTTTTATTAAAAAAACTATCTACTTCTAACTTTATATCTTCCAAGGGCTCATATTAAACTGATGAGCTCCTTTTATTTTCTCTACCTATCTAATGATCTACCAAGATTAAGCTGTTTGGTTAGATTTTATTCTCTAACTATAACATAAAATTCATAGCATGAAATAGTCAAGATTAGGTAGTTTGAATACCATCAGTTGTGGCATGTATGACATGCTGCACACAACCATTATTTAAGACAATAAAGCAATGAAATAGTAGCGACATTTAGACTTGCACACTTTCATGATCTGTTTTTGTGTTTGGGATTCATATATTTTCATTTTTTGATCTTTTCTTACTCTTTTTGTCCTTTGATATTTCTTTTAGGACACACCCTCTTTACATTTCTTAATTTTGAATATGGAAAACATTTTCAGAAAGCCAAAGTATGTACAATATTATAAGGCTTAACCTCAGCCAATTCAAAATTATGAATCCTATCACAATAGGACTCTAACAGTGGCTCCACATGGGGATGGAATTTCTTAGTGAAATGTCAAGAACTCTAAATATCACTAGCCTTTAAATTGTGGTTGAAGTTACCTTCTAAAGTGTCCTTCTACGAATCTTCATTATTGGCACTTATGACATTAAATCTTCCAAAGCTCAGGGCATTCTCTCCAGGATTCATCTTCAAAGGATTACCATCCAATCCAATCTACACTATGAAATGTTATGTACAATGATGCAAAGTAAAGTGAACTATTTTAAGTCAGTGGAAATGTAATGCTTCAACATCCTACCATTAGCAGGTCCTCCTGGTAGATCTGATCCATCTTTGTTTGTCAAGAAAAAGACATTGTTGCCTCTATAGCCATAAATGACATAAGGCCCTTGCCACAGCAAATCAAATTTTCCATGCTTGCCTTTATCTTCTCTCCTTGAATCCCACTTAAGGACTTTGTCTCCTATGTGAAAATCATCTACTCTAGTCCTTTTATCAAATACTTTCTTAATATTTTCTTGGATTTTCTGTGATTTTACATATACTTCTTCTCTGTTTTGTTGCAGGTGTATGGTCTGATTTATTCTTCTCTGAATATCATTTGGTTCCACCTGTAATTATTGGAGGATCTTCATGATTGTCACTCCCAAGGATGATGGGAAAACTGCATCCATCCAATAAACAAGCTGATAGGGTGGCGTTCCAATAGGCCTTTTAGTAGTTAGTATATCTACCCATAAGGCATTAACTAACTTCTTGTTCTATGTCTTTTTGTTATCATCCAGTAACTTTTTTATAATATTGACCAGAATTTTGTTGGATGACTCTCCTAGTCCATTACCTTGATGGTAATAGGCTATGTAATGTCCAAGGGTGATGTGAGATTTATTATAGAAATCTATTATTCTCTTGGATTTAAAGGCTACTGCATTATTAGTAATGAGCTTCTGGGACATCCAAATCCTGAAAGGATATTACTCTCTAGGAAGGCGATTATGACAGCATCTGTGGCTTGCCTAGAAGGTATGGCCTCTATCCATTTGGTAAAATAGTTTGTGGTTATCAGAATCCACTTGTGCTGAGCTGAGGAGGCTGGGGTTATTTCTCCAATGAAATCTAACCCCCATTGTTGAAATGGCATCTCAGTGGAAATTGGTTTAAGATGTAAGGGTAAAAGTTTTCTCTTTCTCTCAAAAATCTAGCATTTATGACAGGAGGTCACATGTTTTTTAACATCTGCAAACAAAGTAGACCAATAAAAACCATCCCTCAGAATCTTATCAGTAGTACTCTTCCAGTACAAGTGTCCTCCACAATCCCCTACATGAAAGTCCTGTAAAATCTTGTCAACTTCCTCTTTTAATAAACATGTTAAAATAATACCACTATTGTCTTTCCAAAACAATGCATTATCTATAATACAATATCTGAATGACTTCATTTTTAAGAATCTAGCTTTAGTTCTTGTCAATCCAGCAGAAGCTTACAACTTTAGTAATACAAATGTAATATCTGCGTACCATGGTGAATTAGTAAAAGTTTCACTGATCTGTGGAGTCGCCATCTCCTCCTGATCATCAAGGGCACTAATGAAGTTGATATCAAGGGGCTGATAGTTCGATTCAACCATGAGTTTGGCTAAATCTTGGCCTTTGATGAGCTTGGTGGGTTTTATCTATATGTCATATTCCAATATTATGGCAATCGATTTGCCTCTTTTTCCTTCAAGTGCATTTTGAGTCAAAATGTCCTTAACTATAGAGTTTGGAAGATAAGCAATAATGTGAGAGTATAGAATGTATACTCTGAAATCTTTGATTGCCTTAACCAAAGCTAAATCCTGTTTTTCTATGATATTGTATTTGAGTGTGGCATCTCTTAAGGATTTACTAAAGAATTCTATTGGTTGTTCATATCCTTGATTGTTCTTTTGCAGCAAGAGTGCTGCAATGGTGTGTTCTGAAGCAAAAGAAAAAATGATAAAATATTTGTTAAAGTCAGGACTAACCAGGACTGGATTCTTAGTTAATGCTTCCTCAATAGCTTGAAAGGCTTGTTTGGCCTCCAATGTCCATTTAATTATTGAGTCCTTTCTTAGCATGCTATTTAATTCCCTAATTAATACTTCTAGATTTGAGATGAATCTCCTAAGGAAATTAATCTTCCCTAGAAATGATTGTAGCTCCTTAATGTTTCGGGGATGGGAAATGGTAAAAATGAGTTCTATTCTAGTAGGGTCTATCTTAATACCATCTTTAGATATGATGTGTCCTAAAAACTTTCCCTCTCCTAAAAGCGTCCTTTTAGGATTTAAAGAAATCCGAAATTTCCTGCATTTGATAAATACTCTTCTGAGGTAGTCTAAGTGTTCATTGTCAGATTTAGAGAAGACTATGATGTCATCCTTGTATACTACTAAGAAATCATGGATTTCCTTGGCTAAAGCTATATCCATACCTCTTTGAAATGTGGCACCTGCATTCATTAATCCAAAGGGCATCTTCAAGTACATTAAGGTATCCCAAGGAGTAGTAAACACAGTTTTGGCTGGTCCTTAGGTTGGACTAAGATCTGGTTATATCCAGAGAATCCATCAAACAGTGAAATCCTAGATGAGCCTACTACCGTCTGCAATATATGGTCCATTTTTGGTAAGGGGCAGTTGTCTTTTAAGGAGACCTTGTTTAAGTTTCTAAAATCTACACAAAGTCTAATTTCACTTGTCTTTTTCCTCGTTGTAACTAAGTTTGAAATCCAGTCTGAGTATCTAATGGGTGCTATTATTTGGGCATGAAACATTCTTCTAACCTCTTTCTCTATGGATGGCATAAGAACTGGGCTTATCCTCCTAAGTTTCTGTTTGAAAGGTTTATCATCTTATTTTAGAGGTATTTTGTGTTGGATTATGTTGGTGTCGTAAGATTTTAAGTCTTCATAACTCTAGGAAAATGCATCCTAGAACTCTTTAAACAGATTGATATATTTGACCTTTTGCTCTGGGGGTAAGGCTTTAGATATCTTAATGAGTTTTGGATTATCTTCAGTTCCTATATTACACTCTTCCATGTCAGCTCTCAGAGGTTTCATCTTGGGCTTCCTAGATACATAATTAGAGTCAAACAAATCCTCTAAAGGTACTAATCCTTTAGGCAAAAAAATATTTTTCGAATTGAGAATCTCAAGATCATCATCCACTATTTCATCTATCTCTACCTTTTCTAAACTATATATTTCTAGTTTAGAAAATTGAGTTGGTTTATATACATAAAAAATATTTACGTCTAAGATGCTTTCTATATTATTGTCTATTGTACAGTCAATATCTATCTTACAATTCCGAAATTCACCTTCATTGTTCATGAAATCGTAGATCTGAGAGTCCTGGGAGAAAATCTGCCAATACTTGAGGTTGTCTGGTATAACAAGCCTATGTCTGACATCTGCAGTGTACTGGTGGTTTGGTCGAAATGGTAATTTACAAGTACTAGCAAAGGTAGTAAAATTGTGGGCTTGCAAGTTTTGTTTTCTAGGAATGGAAACAAAGTCTGATTCTAGGAGGTCCTTGGTGAAGTCTAAAATAGTATCCCTACATCTACTAAGCCTAGGGTTGTTGGAAGAATATTCACCACTGATCTGTTTGATAATCAACTCTGAGTCTCCCATGATGGAAACTCCTTTGGCTCCCAATTTCCTAACCAATTGTAACCATAAAATCAGGGCTTCATATTTGGCCATGTTATTGGTACATTTGAATTTCAATCTGAAAGCATGTCCCTGAGCATGGTTATTTTCCATATTATGGATCCACACTCCTGCACCAGCCCCTAACGTATTGACAGACCCATCAAAGTCTAAATGCCAAAGTGACTCATGGAATATTTTCTCACTGTCTGTGATTTCCTTTTTATCATATTCTCCATTGTATAAGATAAAAGAGTCAATATCTGAATGCATGGAGTATATGGGAAAGTTTTGTGGCTTTTCCTCACTACTGACCATCTACTTCATCAAGGTCTCCCTATATAATTTTCTTGTTTTGCTAAAAATGGATATGGTGGCATAAGACATATCTAACTGAGAAGATCCCCGTAGTTTTTCTCCCCATGAGCAAGATAGTAGCATTACATATTTTGGTGGGATGTCTGCAACTACAATTTCCATCGTAATGCTCTTTGCACGGAACTGGACAAGAGTCACACATAATTCTTTGACTAGACCTAGGAATTTGACTTGGATGGAGTCTAAATAAAATAAATCCTTATAATGCCTGGTAATGTCTAGGTTCAGTCTTTCCATTATTGCCTTTAGAATGAGATTGTGGGATACTCGTGAATCCAACATAGCGTTATGCAAAATATTATCATGAATGTTTAGGCTTATCTAGAAAGGAGGAACTCCCCCTTGCTGATGAATTCCATTAGCCTCAGGGCCAAACAACAGTTCAGGTTGGTCAATTCAAATTAACGGAATCTTCTCCCTCTCCTATGTTCAAAGTCTCAGTTATCTATGACCTATAAGATTCATTCTTTACTAGTTTAGTCAAAGGAACTAATATCTTTAATTTAGTTATTTCATTTTTAATATTGAAAGGGAGCTGAGGCTTTTTTGTTTGATTCAGATCTTCCTTAATGTGTGTAGTTTGAGTATCTTTATTCTATTTCTCAGTGGTAGGAATTTTAGTTTTTGTTTCTACTGTCTTGCCTTGATTTCTTTTATTTTGAGTATTTGTAGTGATTGTCTCTGTTTGGGTTTCAGTGGAGGTTATATCTACAATCCTAGGGGTTGAAGTTTTAGTTGTTTCCCTAGGGGGGAATTTGCAATACTTTGTTAACTGGAGCTTCTTTTATTATCTGAGTCTGGGTTTGGATGGATCCTTTAATTGGAGTCTCATTATTCTTCTTACTTCTCAAGATATATTGTTTATGCACCTCATATATAGCTTACTCATATCCCTATTTAAAATAAAAAGGTTCACTAGATTCTAACTACAATTGTTGAAGCATATATAACTCTTGTTCTTCTTGAGTAAGAAAAATAGTGTCTTCTTATGTGGTTTCCAGTAAGTTAATTTGGTATCATCCTCTGCTTCTTGGTTCTATGAACCCTCAACATAATTTTCTTAGAAGGGGGCCTAATATGTTGGTCTAGTGTAGCATTTTTTGCAGTATTAGGGTTCTTCCTAAAATTTGGGTTTGTTATTGGGGGTTGTTGTTGTTGATTCTCCCTTTTATTTTTCCTCTCCATTTTCTCTAACCTATCCATGATTCTTTCTAAACTTTTAGCTAAAACATTTAATTTTCCATCTAAAGTCGAAAATTCTTCTTTAAATACAACTTTCTTTTCATTCCTCATTCGTGCTTTCTTAGCTAATATAATGGCCTCTACACTAATAGCATTGCTCTGCATTTGTTCAAGTGTTTCAGGATTTCTCTCCCTTAGCTAGTATGACTGTCAGCATCAAAACCATTAGGGAACTTTATTAAAGCTAGGTCAGGGGGAGGCTTAATGTTGGTTGGATTTGCATTATAGATATTATTAAACCTAGTGCAATAGTCTTGAACTCACTCACTGGGAGCTCTCCTAATATTGTTATATTTAGAAAGTATTTGCAATGGGTTCTTCTTTCTCTCCCATCTATCAATCAACAACCTTTGAAAATTGGCTAAGTCTGCAATTTGGTTGGCATAAAAGGCTTTGAACCACTTCTTGACATGACTAGTTATATTTTGAGCAAGCAATCTCATTTGGACATCTGCTTCATCTATTTCATGCAATTCAAAAAAAGTTAGACATCTTGTTTACATGTTGCTGGGAAATGTAATGACCAGTAGCATCAAACAAGAACATCTTACTATGATAATCTATATGCATGGCATGGAGTTGGGCAGGTAAAACAAGAGGAGCATATCTGTTTTCCATTGTTGTTATTCTAGTTTGACTTGGGGGTGATGTTGTAGTGGTTGAAGAAGGGCTTGAAAAAGATGGAGGTGAATTGGATGATGATGAAGATGATTGATTAATAAGTGGTTTAGGTGATTGGATTATGATATTACAATTGATGAAGTTGTGGTAAAGGAAGGTGAATTTATAGCAAGTTAATTTTGTGGAGAAAATCCAAGGGAAGCTAGTTCAGTAGATTGTTGAATATAAGAATCACCTATATTAATTATCAATTTAGAGGCCCAAGCTTCTAATCTATCAAAATTCTCAACAACTAATTTATCTAAATCTGAATGAATAACCCTTTTTTATTCAATGAGTTGAACAAACCCAGGATCTAAGACTGTTTCGTGGATTGCATTCTCAGATTTACCTCTGAATAGTGAGAGGTCAAATGACAAATTGAAAGGGATGTCCTCTAAAGTTGACAAATCCTTAAGTAGTGAATTGGATCTAACTAACCTGCTACTACTGGCTTGAGTTTCTATTGTTTTAGGTTATCTTGGAATCCTCTTTGGGTCATCCACTATAGTTGCAGGGTTCGGATCTTGGTTTTCCCTAGTGTAGTGAATCTTTTTAGGAGCCAGAATTTTATGTTTTTAAACTATTTTTATGAAATTTTCTGAAAATTTACTTTGGATAATGAACTTAAGGGGCTGAAGTTTTAATTTAAGGTTTCTTTAAAGTTTTATGACACTGAGGATTGAAGCCCCCAATATGGTTTCCAAAAATGTTATCACTCTCATAATTCTTTTGAAGTAAAAGAAAGAAAAACCAATGGTAACCAAAAACCGCTTTTGGAGATTAGGAGCTAGCCTTCCTGATGCTCAGAGAGGGCTCTCTCTTTAAAATTTATCTTTGTTTTAGTTAAGATGTCTTTCGGCTAATTATGATTGTTCAAGGGGTTTTTATTTGTATTTGAGATTGGGTGGTGGGATATGCTTAGAAAGATGGATAAAATGATGTCTTTAGACCATTGGGCTATGGAGCCAAATAATAAGGAAGAAAAACTGGATTAACTCACTAAAGGGAATGTTCCAAGGACAAGATAGCAGAGTATTTTTCAGATCTTTGAGAGAGAGGGGTGAAAGGGTTTCACTCGGGGTAAGAGAGTAGTTAAGGGTTCTGAGACCCAGATAATGAATGAGGAAGGAATTGGTAATCAAGATCAAAGGGAAATTAAGAATACTTTAACTTGGATATTCATTAAATCTATCTAAACCAAAGAGAAATTAAGAATTCTTTAATTTAAATATCAGAAGAAAACATTTAAATGTATAACTATTAATATTGAATGTAATTAAACAGGTTTTGAAATATTATTTAAGTTATGACATTTAGATTTGGAAAAACATTAAATATTATGAATAACTTGAGAAAAATAATGATAACACATGAAAATACTTGTCTGAAATTCGCTCAACACATGAATCCTTGGAAATGTCTGATCTTTATTTATCAATTCAGCTTGCTGGCTCAGTAAATGATACAATAACCTTCTAGGTCTTCTGATCAAAAAATATATAGAAATTCCTAATAGAATCCACCCTACATACTTCGAAATTGTATTTTGAACTAATCTAGCTAAAAAAAAAATATCTTCATGCAAGAAGATAGAGACAACTATTGAACTGTTTCATGCTGTCCCTTTTATTTTGGTTCTATTGGATTTGATCTTTTACCCTTTAATCTGATTTGTTGTTTGATATTTCATGCCGGATGCTTCATTTAATTTAGCCTTTCATCTGATACACTTTGACTTTGTTGATTTGTCCACATCCTTTTACCATGTTGTTTTACTTGTATTGTACGTTAACATTTTAACTGCATATTACTATAGTAAATCAGTTAATTTCTCGCATGTTTCAGCATCAAGTAATTGGATTTTTAGCATATTTCTATATGTTTCATCTACCTCTGTGTATTTGGAAAAAGTAGGCTTATTGATAAACAAGTTTTTTACCTCATGTTGGAGGTAAAAAAAGTTTTCAAATGTTTAGTAGAGTACTTTGCCTGTTGGCAATGCCTTTATTGATGATGTATTTACCTGATCCTTTGCTACCTCTCTGATTTTCTTGTTGTAACCCTCCCGTGTCATCAGATTACCATTTATCACTATGTTACACTAAAAAATGTCACCTTCACTACTTACAGTTAGTATGGCTCAAATCAACAGTCATGCTACCCTCTTAGGCAAGTCTCTATGCCTCTGTTATCCATCTCAAACTCAAAGAAGAGAGAAAGTCTTGTAAAAACTATGTTTATCTCTGGGGTCGCAGGTTCTCTCTAGCCTTACCTGCGGGGACGCAGGTCATGTTCACAAAAACTGCGTCCATGGACGCTCTGTATGTTAAAGGACAGGTGCGTCCTCCTGTAAAAGGCAAAATGCGCAAGTTTTATCTTGAGAAAGTTACTTGTGGTTACTTCTAGAACATTCTAGAGGTCGGTTTGATGAAATGGATGCGCCTCCAGTTGGTTCATGTATCTCTATTAAGAGGGGACTTATCCCATCAATAAGGGAGCTATCCCACCCATAGAGGGGGATGATCCCATTGATAGTGGACCTGAATAACCTCTTTACAGCACTATAAATAAAGGCATTGAGCCAGAAGGAGGAGAGGTTGGAGCTATACATTTTCTTTGGGTAAATGCTGCAGGATTTAGGTCTTCCATTAGAACCTTTGTGAGGAGAGATTGTCTTTACATGATTCTACTTGGAAGTGGGTGAGCTTTGTCAAAGTAGAGGAAAACACTTGATGGACCCTGGGAGGAACTTGCACAACACCAAGGCCAGGTTGTAAGAGTTTCTTTGTTTCGTTATTAATACAAACTGGTTTATTTTTCTCAATAGCTTGTGTTAATGAGTTATTTCATGTGTTCCTTGGTCTGCATGTTGAATCTATGTTTTATTATATGAAATACAAGTGCTCGGTAATTGTTTGATTGTTTGTGGTTGCAGGAATTGACTTGAAGGAAGAGCTCATCCGGATTGGCAAGAACGGACTACAACAATAGCGTTTTGGAATAAGGTAAGCCTAAACACTTGTACTTTTCATGTTGTAAAAGGTAGATTTAGATAAAGATCACTCCATTTTGTCTTGTTTGTCGCTAGTGAGTTTATACTCCTAGGGAGGTCAGTTGTGTCAGCCCAAATGACTTTTTCCGCCACGACACACTAAGGGATTGGGTAATCCCTTTTCTCTCAAAATCTGGAACTTAGCCATAAATCTATCCATTGCTAGCTACATATTCTGACACTTATCCTCCAAGTTTTTCATCAAGTTCCTCTAGGAGAGGACCTTTCTGACCTCCAAAATTGTCTATGTTCTATCCTCTATTTCCAATTCCTGCAGCTCATACTTACTCTTGGTGTTAAGGAATTGGATAATTCTAGCAACCTCTTCTAGCATTTCTCCTAATTCTGCTTTTACTTTGTGCATGGCCTCTGTAGCCAGCTTTATCAAATCTATTTGCTCAAAAATCTCCTAAATAGAAGGCCAAATATCACTGACAGAGTCAACAATATTGGACCATAGCTATTCCTTAGCCTGCCCAAGGGGTTCTTTCAGTGTTAAATCCTTTTCTAGGGCTTTCAATCTTTCACTCATCTTGGTAGCCTTTTGCACTTCTTCTTTAGGCATGATTTTGGCAAGCTTGTAATTAGTTTCCAAGCTTGTCACTTTCTCTTTGAGCTTATTCATCTCTGAGGTTTGTATGGACATTTCTTCCATAACTTTAACCAATTTTCCTATTTCTTCACATGATGTACATGTTGCTGATGTAGATGTTGTATAAACCGGTAGTGTTGTGGCCATTGGAGATGTGGGAGCCAATGAGGCTGCCAATGTGGAAGGAACAGCCATGGTAACTACTGGAATGACATTTAGTGAGGTAGTGCCAAGATCAGTTTGTTTTAATTGGATTAAGCTATCCAATTACTTTTTTGTCTTCCCAACTGATCATTGAGTTTAAGGACTAAGTCCATCAACTCTTCATGCTTAGTTTGGCTTTCCAAGACTTCCTGTGTCTCGGGGTGTTGTAGTTGAGGTATCTTTAATTGTTTCTTGAGGCCTACAATGTCATCATTCTTATTTTTGATTAATTGTTCAGTAGCCTTGATGTCTTTGCGATCATGTCCTAATTCAATTACCAAGTCTTCCAAAGACTGGATTATGGTGTATTTGGCACGTGAGGAGGCCTTTTCCAACTGATACTAGGCTGAAATGTTATTCAATGAACTTTCCAATTGATGTGCAGCCATGGCCTTTCCTATAAGGGTGGAGTAAATCATTTCTCCATCCTTCCTGTGAAATTCAATATGGTTAGTGGGATGAATATCCCTTGCCAATACTTCACAGTCTATCTTCTTGAAATCTGCTGATGTTCACGGTTGTTGATGAGCCCCAAATTTGGTAACATTCTGGGCTCATTTAGCCTAACTACCCTTGTTCAATCCTTCATTTTTCATAACTTATGCATTATTTTTCTGTATGTTTAGGTCATCTGTACGAATAAGGGTAGTCACTATTCCTAGGTGGCTAACACGTGCTCATTTCAAGATTTTTTGACACATGTTGGAGCAAAACCGAGCAGACATGGGCTAGGAGATAGCCAAGCTTGGGTTGAGAATTCGTAGCGGGGCTGTTTATGGCATTAAATAGCCTTCCTCGGGATCTTCACCCCCAACTCCGAGCTCCAAAGGCTACCAAAACCGGATCTAGAAGGCAGCCAAATAGATTTCTTGGAAGGAGCTATTCACTCACAATTTGGGCAGCCAAGTCCCATAGATTTAGGAGGCCAGCTAGGGCCTCATGGTGTATAAATGTTAAGGCCTCAACCTTCGAAAAGGACTTTTGTAAAAAAAATCTTGTATATTCTGCACTACAGGCTGCTAGCTCTGTTTTGTTCTTTTGTAGGCATTATTGGCATAACTCTTGACTTATGATTATTTTTTGATAATGGGAAGCAGTCAGATTTGGTATCAGCTTTGAGTTTTTTATAGGAGCCATAGCTCTTGGGGTTGGGTCCAACCTGAGAGCCTAGGGCCTCCTTCTTTGTATTGTTATCTTTCTTTTAAGCACTGTGATTTTCCTTTTTTGCATTTGAAATGAAGTTTTGTTGAGCAAGATTTAGTTGTGTTGGTTAAATAGGTCATTGTTGAGGAATATAATTGCTTTGGATGTGTAGAATAGATTGATAAGATAATAATTGATAAAGCTCCAGAAAAAAGGGTTTCCTGCAGTCTCAATTTCACCTCTCCCTTATTGGATCAGGGGCTGGAATTGTAGAAACAGTGCTGCCCAACAAAAACACTAGTTTGCTTGACCATGCAATCGTTGGTGTAATGTCTTCATTTGTAGAAGTTAGTCATGCGTTCAGACCTTTTTAGATGTTTCTTTGATTAAGTGTTGTACATGGTTCTCTTTGGAAATAAAGTTGTTGTTCATTTGTTTCGTTGAAAGTTAGGATAGATTAGCCAAGATTTTGATTGTATGTAGGATTTGGTTGGTTCAGTTAAGTACACACCGTGCAGGGCATATCCATATTTCTCTCATCCACCTAAGCTTCGTCCAGGCCAGCTGCTCCATCTCCTAGTTAGCTTCCTCGTCTCACAACTACTCTTCTGTCCACGTAACCCTACGTTCTTGCTCTCCCATTGCCTTAGCCTTCCTTAAGTCAAGTTAGCTTTCCACATCCTCTCATCACTTCATCCATCAGTCACTGGTTCATCTCAGACCCCTACCCTACCTCCCTATCCATTCATGCATCCTCTTTCGCTCACTGATCCTCCAAAATCCAATTTTAGAACATCCTGTAGAAATTTCTGAACAGCCTGTAGAAATCCTTGAAACATCGTGTAGAACCCCTGCAGACTTCCTGTAGAAGCTCATAAGTGAGGTTGTTGGATAGCCAAACTTTGTGAAACTCTCTGGAAGGATGTTAGGGACTCCTTAGACCTTCTCTGGCCCTCACAACCTTTTCCAAGCATTCCCCTTCCTTGATCCACCCCTGCACAGTAAAAAGTCAGTTAAAAGCACATGTATGATAATTCTGATAACTTATTCAAAAATACAAAAAGATGTGTTCTTCAGATAGAGATAGCATAGGCATGTGCATTTTACCTTTGTAGAAGTAATGGCATCTCTTTTAATAGTTTGCATCCTCTCCTCTACATCAGTAGGACTAGCTAGTAGAATTAGAGTTTGCTAGGGTTTATGTTACTCTTTGGCTTTCAGTTTCTTTCTGCAAGTAGATCAACTTCCTTTGAGTTAGCTTTCATCCATCAGTTACAAAGCTTCTTCTAAGAGCTCATAGAAGTTGGCTTGAGCCCCTAGCAGACTTGTGCTAGCTGACCAAGTGACAGCTGCGGCAAGAGCTAGTACTTGTGCATACATCACCGTCGCTTCCAAGTTTGTTACGAACTATCGGGTTGATAAGAGTAAAGAAGGGAGTCCCAGGAGTTGCAGCATTATTGCTGCAATAATGGAGCCCACTATCTTTTTGGCGTCGTTGCCGGGGAAGCGTCAGAGTATTGGTGATTCTTGCGTTTCTTCTATTTTTCTACACTCACCTTCTACTGAATAGTTTATTTCATTTCCATCCTGCAATTTCATTTCCGCAAAAGTAAAATAGATATTTTCTGCTTTCATAGATTAGCATTTCAATTCTGCAATTTCAATTATGCAAGCGTAGATTAGCAATTTCAATTTTGCAAGTGTAGATTAGCAATTTCAATTCTGCAAGTGTAGACTAGCATTTCATTCTTGCAATTTCATTTGAGCAAAATAGATTAGCCACTTTCTGCTTTCATTTCAATTCTGCATTTTCATTTCAGTAAGATAGCTAGTTGTAGTTCAATCTATTTCAGTTTTGCAGGTACAAGCAGAAAAAAGGAAAAAAGAAATCAAAAGCCTTTCCATTTCATGCCTCGTAGGAACAGAGATAAAACTGGAAAATTCTTACCCAACACCCCCACCACTTCACTAAGTCACCCATCTCTCTTCTTTGGTGATAGTGATCTAGAAGAACCTATAGGCGAGCCTCCTGAGATATACGAAGATCTTATACCAGAAGAAGAGTTAGAAACCACTCCACCTGAAGCCATGGCTGAGAATGGAAGAGAATATGAGAGAATAGGAGGTGCCTTTCCCATCTGAGAGACCAATGGAGACATGAAAATGAAAAACATAAGCCCCTCCGCTTTACCTCACTTCCATGGATTGACTACTGAAGACCCTGATACCTTCCTGTTTGAGTTTGTTGTCCTTTGTCAAACCTATGACTATACAGAAGATGAGCAAAAACTGAAACTCTTTCCCTCTACCCTCAAGGATGCAACATTACGATGGTTCATGGGCTTACCTGGAAACAGTATCACCACTTGGGCTCAGATGCAGCAAGATTTCAATACCAAATACCGGGACTACTGTAGGTCCAAGGAAGCCAAGGGAGAGATCTTTCGAATGACCATGGGAAATGATGAGTCTTTAGAAGATTATGAGGAAAGGTTCCAACTTAGCTATCAACGGGCCAGGTGCACACTTGACCCTGAATCTCTCAAGTTGGTCCTACTCCAAGGAGTTCCTGAAGACCTTCTAGATACCCTTCACATGCTAGTTGGAGGAGATATTTACCAACTACCTTATGAGGATATAAAGACTGTGTTTAGAAACCACTCTAGGGCAGCCCGGAAAAGAGGTAGGGAAAACCCCCTTTCAGCTAGTGCTACTTTCTCCAAGCATGAGTTTGTTAATCAGCTGGAGGACCTCAAAATTGAGATGATACAGACCATTTCCATGCAACTTGATACACTCTGAATCCTGCAAAAGAAAGAGGAAGTTGGGAGGGCTTTGGCCATCTTTTGTCCTAGGTGCACAAGGAAGCACCCTAAGAACGAGGGTCCATTACACTCGGTAGAGGTATGCTTCTTTTGTGAGGAGGACCACCCCACAAACCAATGCCCAACCTTACCTGGGTTTAAGGCCATGTACCAAGGAATTGAGGCACCCACTGAACCTCTATACTTCCTCAAAGGACGCTGCATGGACCTAGACCGTACCAGCAGGGGATGCAAGGGACATCGCAAGCCTATTATAGCCCCAACTAATCTACTCCTATGCCTTCTTGGGGTACCCCTACTCATCATCCCTGGTCTGTGCCTCCTCCATGGTCTTACCCACCTCAATACCATACTCAACCCACTACTCATTCGTTTCACTCACATGTCCAGCCACAGCCTCAGTGGAATGCACCTCAACTGGGGTGGAGGTCCCAGTACAACACCCCTCCCGCCATTTTGCCTCCACCACCAGCGCAACCACAACCATTACCTCTTGCTCCTTTGAGAGAACCCCAAATTCCTGCTCAACCGAACCTAAACCCCAACAACCAACAAACCCAGTAGGTATATACCGAGGAAACAACATGCCCTACCTATGCTGTGGAGATCCAGGAGATCAACCTGTGATCCGAGAAGACTCTTCCGGATCGCCAACCTCCTCCCCTAGAGGACGAGGAAGATAAACAGGAAAGTGAACCCAAGACCACTCCACCCTTTCTTGAGAGACTAACAGTAACCACACAACCTGACCCAGAGGAGAATGAGCTTCTGGGTGAACTCAAACAGTTGTGTGTGAGAATACCACTTCTCCAAGCCATCAAAGATGTACCGATATACAACAAATTGGTTAAGGAAAAGTTTTTCAAGCACCCAGGGAGGCGAAAAAGAGATGCCTCAACCATCAATGTCATAGGACAACTGTCTGATCTTATGTTGGGGCAAGTAATCTGTCCAAAGTATTTGGATCCTGGAAGTCCTGTAGTTCATGTCCACATCAATGGCACCATCATACCCCACACTTTGATTGATTTAGGGGCTGCCATTAATGTGATGACCAGGGATACCATGCTCAAACTCAACCTTCAAGGTTCCTTAAGGAAGACCTCGACAGTCCTGCAGTTGGTAGATCACTCCACCGTGACTCCCGAAGGGATTGTGGAGGATGTCTTGGTCTCTATTGACTCTTGGGAGTATCCTGCGGACTTCTTGGTTCCTCAACCAAAGGAAAAGCTTACTGATACCCCTTTATTTTTGGAAGACCTTGGTTAGCCACTGTGGATGCTTACATAAGCTGCCGAGCAAGAAAGATGACCATAAAAAATGGCCCTATGTCCAAGCAGCTAGTCCTATACCCTCCTGCCCAACCTCTATTAGAGCATGACTTACCACTTTGTTTGGAAGAAGGAGAAGAGGATGAGCTGTACTTTGCACCCTTGTGCACCTTAGAAACCACCATGGGAGGTCCTCAAACCGAGGATGATTTGATTGAGACCTTGGTTCAAAATCTGCCTCCCAGTGCATTGTCCTTAGAGAAATTGGTGGAAGATACTCAAGCCAGCACCTTACTGGACCTTTTTTTGACCGATCCACTCCCCCCCAGAGTCAAAAATGTGGAGTTTGGCCTCGAGAGAACATTAAAGATCAGCTCTTCCCTATCTCCTTCCCAGGAAAAGGAGCTATATAGTTTGTTGGCCAGTCATCTAGATGCTTTCTCTTGGAGCTGTAAGGAGATGAAAGGAGTCCATCCTTTGGTCTGTACCCATCATATCTACATCAAAGAAGACTGTAAACCAGTTAGACAACCTCAGAGGAGAATGAATCTAGCCCTTAAGGACATCGTCAAAGAAGAATTGCAAAACCTGTTGGATGCAGGATTCATCTACCTCATCTTGGATAGCGAGTGGGTGTCCCCTCTGGTGTTGGTACCCAAGAAGAATGGAAAGTGGAGAATCTGTGTGGACTACCAAGAACTAAACAAATCCACCAAGAAAGACCACTTTCCCTTGCCTTTCATAGATCAAGTGTTGGATGGACTAGCGAGGAAGAAGTTTTTCTCTTTCCTAGATGGGTTCAGCGGGTATAACCAGATCCAAATCAGCCAGGAAAACCAAGATAAGACCACCTTCACTTGTCCTTGGGGTACCTTTGCTTATCGATTCCTTCCCCTTGGGCTATGCAACGCTCTTGCCAGTTTCCAAAGAGCAGTATTGAGCATCTTTTCTGAGCTGGTCCATGATTCGGTGGAAATCTATATGGATGACTTCACTCCCTATGGGTCCAACTTCCAAGAAGCATTGTCCAATCTAGGAAAAGTTCTAACCAAGTGCATTGAGATGAACCTATCCCTTAGTCCTGAAAAATTTGAATTCTTGATGACTGAAGGGACCATGCTAGGACATACCATTTCTCACCAAGGATTGCAGGTGGATCCTAATAAAATTGCTCTCATCAAAGAGGTTCGACCTCCTCAGAAGGTAAGAGATGTTCAGAGTTTGTTAGGTTTAGCAAGATATTATAGAAGATTTATTAAAGACTTCAGTAAGCTAGCCTCGACACTGTTTGGCCTCTTAGCAAAAGATGTCGAGTTCAAATGGACGGATGACTGTCAAAGGGCTCTGAATGAATTAAAGGATAAGTTGGTGTCCGCCCCAATATTGAGAGGTCCAAACTGGGCCCTACCTTTCCACATCCACACTGATGCCTCGAACAAAGCCATAGGGGCAGCCTTAGGATAGGTTGAACAAAAACTCCCATATGCCATATACTTTGTCAGCAAAAACTTATCCAAGGAAGAACTGAATTATACTGTAACTGAGAAAGAGTTCTTGGTCGTGGTCCATGCCCTGAACAAGTTCTGACACTACATCACTGGCTATCAAACATTTTCTACATACTAATCATGCTACAATTATATATTTAATGAATAAACCAGATGTGAGTGCTCGTATTATTAGATGGTTACTTCTGTTGTAGCAGTTTGATTTGACTATCGTTGACAAACCAGGTAAAGAAAATGTTGTTGCTGACTTCTTGTATAGACTGGATTTACCTGCAGGTGAAGATGGAGCAATGGACGACCAGATTCCAGATGAACATCTGTTTGCTATCTCAGTACTCTCTCCATGGTTTGCTAATATAGCAAACTATCTGGTCTCAGCACAGTTCCCTCCGCATCTATCTTCCAAAGAGAAAAGCAGAATTGTAAGGAAGAGTGCCTTATTCACTTGGATCGGGGGCAACCTATTCAAACTTGGCCCTGATCAGATCTTAAGGCGTTGTGTAAGGGAGGAGGAAGTCTTTGACATCCTCCTAACCTGTCATGACGGGCCTTGTGGAGGACATTTTGCAGCTAAGAGGATTGCCTTCAAAATTCTACAAGTAGGCTACTATTGGCCCACGCTTCATCAAGATGTCAAGAGATATATCAGCCAATGTGACCGATGCCAAAGGATGGGGAAGCCAACCCCAAGGGACGAAATGCCTCTCCAACCTCAAGTGACTCTTGAACCATTTCAGAAGTGGGGCATGGATTTTGTGGGTCCTATCAATCCTCCTTCAAGGCAAAGGTGTTACATCATTGTGTGCACAGACTATCTGACAAAATGGGTGGAAACCAAGGAAATCAGAGCAGTGACAGAAGAGAAGGTGGCTGAGTTTTTAAGAGAAAACATCTTGTACAAATTTGGCTCCCCAAGAGAGCTAGTCACCGATCAAGGAAGCCAGTTCACCTCCAACTTAATTGAAGAGTTGCTTGCTCATCACAAGATCAAGCATAGGATTTCCACCCCCTATCATCCTCAAGCAAATGGGCAGGTTGAAGTCACCAATAGAGCATTAGAAGGGATTTTGACTAAGGTGGTGAGCAGTAGTAGAAAGGATTGGGCAGATCGCCTGGTTGAGGCCACTTGGGCTTACAACACCACTTGGAAGACCACAACACACCTTATGAACTGGTCTATGAGAAGAGAGCTTTGTTGTCAATTGAGTTCGAGTACAACACATTGAGGATGGCAGCCCAGCTGGACCTAGATCTTAGCCATGCCCAACAAGAAAGGTTATTGCAGCTGAATGAACTAGATGAACACATAATGCAGGGCCTTCTCCAGTCAGAAGTGGTTCAACTTCAGAGGAAGATATGGCATGACTGGCACCTCAATGACAAGCAATTCCAACTGGGAGATTGGGCACTGTTGTATGATTCCAGACATAAGGATTTCAAGGGGAAGCTGAGGACAAGATGGCTAGGACCATATGCAGTGGAGAAGTGTAATGATAATGGGTATGTTCTTATTCGGGCCATTGGTGGGGAAGCCATCCCCATGCTCATCAATGGGCATCGACTAAAGATCTACAAGAAACCTCTTTTGAGGCAAGAGTTCATCAAAACTGTGGAAAAATCAGTGCTGGTCATAGAGAAGGGTTCTGCCTCTATTTTGGGCATGCCCTGAGCAACAAAAAAAAAAAATCATAACAAAAATATCCTTGGGTGAAAACCTTTCTGAGTCTCCCAAGGCAGATGGTAGGGGTGAAAACCTCATTGAGGCACCCCTGTTGTCTCTATGAAAAAATTGGAATAAAAAAAAAAGACCCTTGAGTGAAAACCTCTCTGAGGTGCCAAAGGCAGATAGTAGGGGTGAAAACCTCATTGAGGCACCCCTGCTGTCTCCTCAAAAAAAAAAACAAAGAAAAAGAAAGAAAAGAAAAAGAAGGAGGCAGAAACAGAAAAACAGGTTCAGGCTTTGGAAATTAATGCAGGTTGCATGTATTCCATGCAAAAAAGGAGGCATCTCAACTCAAGGACAAGGGTCCCTACCATGCTACCAGGTGACCTCACCAACACTCCCTCCAGAAATACTCATCTCTTCCAAGGTTTGGGCATGATCTGGTCATAGTTTAGCCTCCTACAGGAAGCTATAGGACTTTCTACAGGAAGTTCTGTATTTCTACAGGAAACTTCTTGTAGAATCTTGGGACGGGCCAGGACCGACTATGTAGAAGAATTTGAAGCTCGAAGTCCAATAAGGAGGCATGCAACCAATGTTTTTCTTCATCACCCACTGTTGTCGCCTCCTTCCACCACCATTGCTACCATACGATTGAAATACCTGCACAGTCATACCAGAACGTTGGACTCTTAAAAGAAATAATTTTCAAATGGAAAATAAAGCATGCAGAGGCCCAATGCACTACCTGTCAAGGCGATCCGAGGACCCTGCAACTGTGAACGTGACTCCACCATTTCGGCATGCACCCTAGGAGGAGAAATGGCTACAAGATGTCCTACAGGAATCCTGTAGTAGTTGATCCGGCTATAGCACACACCATGAAGATACCTGCAACTCATGAGCCGGTGCATGCACCATCCACAGCTAGGCAACCGGTCTCGTAACTAGCAGCAGTCAGCAAAAAGGAGCTCCTATGCCTGTGCACGAAGTGGCAGCAAGCGGATCCATCACCCTCGTCCTGAATCATGATAAAAATAACGTCCACAGCCGCACAAGTAAGTGCCTCACCCTGTCTCGTCAAATTACATGAACAATGCTTTAAAATGTGTGTAAATATGAAAATGAATGGATTGAGCAAGTTGCGTAGCCATTCAACTGGCCACCACAACTAGCTCGACGGCCTCGTCCAATCCGAAAAGCTTTGGGTGTGTCGACGAGACGGGAAATGGACACGTGGGAAGCGTCCATTCGGAGAGAAGCAGCGATCTAACAGGAGTGGCAGCAGTAGATATGCAGGGAATGATTCAGTGGTTAGTGTTATGAAACCAGCTCACAAAAAGATAGAAAAGAGAGATCCACGCCTTAGAATTCAGCCTCTTCAAGGGGGCAACCTCCTTTACATTACATAAATGAACAATTCTTGGATGATACAAATGACAAAACCTCCTTTCTATATATAGGAGTCTAAGGAGTCACAATATAATCCAGCCGACCTAACAATAATAATATAAAGCCACAAAAATAACAATAGAGGGATTCTATGGGGCACAGAAATAACAATATGGGGGTAATAGGGGCACAACAATATAAATAGGGGGTATAGCTACAATAATAATGGGGTAATCACTAGTATTATAGGGACCCAACGTGCCCCTCTCCTTCAAAAAAGTGTTTTCCTCAACGCTTGAGCAGTTCTGGATACTTCTGCATAAAATTCTCATCCTCGCATGTGGAATCTTCAGCGGATAAGTTCTTCCACTTGATAAGATACTCTGAAATTGATCGATTTCGTAGCTGTCGAGTTCTTGTTTCTGTGATTGCTTCCGATTCCAATATAATTTTTCCTTCCTCGTCAAGTTCTGGCAATATTGTTTGAATTGGGAGCTTGTCACCTATAACCTTTTTTAAACATGAAACATGGAAAACTGGGTGCAATCGAGAAGCTGCAGGAAGCTCCAATTTGTATGCCATAGTACCAATATTTTCCAACACCTTGTAAGGACCATAATAATTTGGTGATAATTTATTATCCTTCTTAGCTTGCCTTAGGGACATTTGCTCATATGGTTGTAGCCGTAGGAATACCCAATCACCTACATCAAAACTTCTTTCACTGCGATGTTGATATGCCTGTTGTTTCATTCTATTTTGTGCCAACACGAGGTTATCCTTTAAGAGTTGGAGGACTTGTTTTTTATGTTCGATGTGATGTTCCACTGCCTGAACCTTAGAATTTTCTCTTAAATATGATGTGATGTATGGTGGTTGATACCCATAAAGTGATATCAAACCTTGAAATGTTGAAGGTGCATTGGTAAGGCCAAAAGGCATGACCAAAAATTCATAATGACCCTCATGAGTTCTAAATGTTGTTTTCGAATGTCTTCAATATTCATTCTAATTTGATGATATCCCGAACGAAAATCCAACTTGGTGAAGTAAATTGATCCATGAAATTCATCCAGTAATTCATCAATAACAGGAATGGGGAACTTATCTTTAATAGTGAGCTTTTTGAGCTCCCTATAATCTGGACACATGCGCCATGATCCATCCTTCTTGTGCACCAATACTACTGGAGCTGAGAAAGAACTTTGACTCAGTTGAATTATACCAGCCTCTAGCATTTCTGCAACCATACGTTCAATTTCACTTTTTTGGAAATATGGATATCTGTACGGCCTGGTGTTTGGAGGAACACTTCCTGGAATCAGATGAATAGCATGATCATGATCACACATAGGTGGGAGGCCTTTGGGAGTCTCAAATACCTTGGAATGATTGTCCACGACTTTTTGGAGATCTGGAGAAATAGATGATTCCAATGTGGAAACATCTAGCGAACATAATTGTGCAATTACACCTCTTTGCTCCTTTTTTAGAAGCTTTGTCATGCCATTAGAGCTGATTATCTTTCCTGGTTTCCCTGCAATACCCCTTAATTCAACTTCCTTTCCTTCCATAGAAAATTTCATGAAAAGTTCTTGAAAATTAAAAGCTATTGTACCCAAGGATTGTAGCCATTGGACTCCTAGTACAACATCAGCACCTCCCATTGGAATGGAAAGCATTGGGCTAGTCAATACATATTCTCCCATGGATAGCTTGATATTATGGCACTTTCCAGAACAATTTATTGTTCCTCCATTTGCAATCATCACTTGACACTCTGGTGCTGGATATAGGAAGCAATTCAATTCTTTTGCTACCCTACAATGAATAAAATTGTGGGTTCTTCTTGAATCAATCAACACTATTACCTTTTTCTTCTTGATTTGTCCTTCTATCTTGATGGTTTTAGGAGTGGTAATTCCCGCCAATGCATTACAAGATATGGTCGGATTTATTTTTTCTTCATCAAGGCTTTGTTCCTGGAATATATCCTCTTCTTTTGACCTTTCTTGCTCCTTTTCTTCTTCCTCTTCACAATCTATGTAGAATAATTTCTTCTCAGCACACTTATGACCTTTTGTGTATTTGCTATCACAATTGTAACAAAGCCCTTTTGCTCTTTTTTCTTCCAATTTTTGTGGTGTCAACCTTGTAGGTTGGGGAAGACTATGGGCAACAACACTTCCGCCTTTATAGTTGTGAACGGTATGCTTCCTAGTTGCCATAATTTTTCTTTCCATTTTTCTTGCTAACCTGAATGCCTTCTCTAATGAATCAGGTTCCCAAAGGCGCACATCATGTTGGATATTATCCTTTAAAGACCCTATGAACACATTAATCCTATGATCCTCTGGAATATCTTTTACCCTTATGTTCAATTTTTGGAACTCCTCAATGTGCTCCATTATTGAACCCTTTTGTTTCAGACTTATCAATTGGCTAAAAAAAAGTGTTGCTTTTTGTATCCTCATAATGTGCTATCAATTCTTCCGTAAAAATTGCCCAAGTGATAAATTGTTTACGAGAACAAAGCCATTGATACCATACAAACTGATTTGGTTCCAAATATAAAGTTGCCATACGTACCCTTTGTGTGTTTTGCACATTATTGAGATCGAAGAATTGCTCCATCTGTAATATCCATGTGGCGGGATCCTTGCCATCAAACTTCCTCATATCAATTTTTGGAACATGGTGAGTCTTCGATCCAACATTAGAGTCTATGGAATCATTATTAACATTTCTTTTATTCTCATCATGAGTTTCCTTTACTACCTTTTCACCACTAGTGACCCTTTCTTGTAGCAACTTCTTCAATTCATCCATCTTATCATCCATGCCATCAATTTTAGCATCCATGCCATTCACCTTAGCTTCCATGCCATCCATCTTAGCTTCCATGCCCTTTATCTTAGATTCCACGCCATTTACCTTAGATTCCACGCCATTTATCTTAGATTCCACGCCACTTATCTTAGCTTCTGTTAGCTTTTGTGAGCGTGACATTTGTTGCACTTGTTCTTGTAATTGTGATATATCATGTAGCATTTCTTCCACTTCTTCATGAGTCATGCTAGAGCTTTCAGGTTCCTTACTAAGTGTTTGCATTTTCTTTCCTCCGGGCATCAGTTACCGATAATAATGTTTTACTATGCCCTTTGAATTTCGTTAAACCAAGCTTACACAAAAATTAAAAAGAAACTACACACCTTTTTTCACTTTATAGAAGCCTGATATTGAATTTGATGTATCTCTGTAATTTCGAATCCTCCAATTCTGAAATTGCTATCTGTAGTAGCCTTTTGCGTCCTCTTTCCAATGCCACAAGTTTGAGCCAAATTGGATTGTCCAAGGAAGAGTTATGTGAAATCTCCCATAGTGACTCGATTTTATACTGGTTCAATAGAGCGAACTTGTACGACATGCCACGAGTCCCTGTTTACACCTTTGAATCTGAAACACACATACAAAAAACTAAAGTCCATCCTGTTTCTGTACCTTCTTACGAAATTTCAATCCGATCTCCAGAGAGAAAGTTATGACGAATTTCCCCAGGTCACCTGTTTTGAATGTAATTCAGGAGTCTGCAAAAAGACCAACTTCCTCAGATCATATCTCCGCAAATATCGCGCGAAAAGCTCTGAAATTCGGACTCAAGTTTCAGCGCGATTTCTTCTCAAATGGATTTTTTTTGCGACTTCTGAAACATCACAGAAAAAACGTTATAGGGAAAATGCCACGATGACCTGTTTGGAGCAGCGAAACCCTAGAATCCAAAGCTCTGATACCAAATGTTATGAAACCAGCTCACAAAAATATAGAAAAGAGAGATCCACGCCTTAGAATTCAGCCTCTTTGATGGGGCAACCTCCTTTACATTACATAAATGAACAATTCTTGGATGATACAAATGACAAAACCTCCTTTCTATATATAGGAGTCTAAGGAGTCACAATATAATCCAGCCGACCTAACAATAATAATATAAAGCCACAAAAATAACAATAGAGGGATTCTATGGGGCACAGAAATAACAATATGGGGGTAATAGGGGCACAACAATATAAATAGGGGGTATAACTACAATAGTAATGGGGTAATCACTAGTATTATAGGGACCCAACAGTTAGGCAAACATGCAGTGGAATGATAGCAGGTGACGTCGGCCAACAGGCCGACGGGGACAGCTCACCCCCGTGCCATGAGTTCCACAGAAATTCGAATCCACCAGATAGATCACGTATGGAACACTACACTCATTTATTATCAACCGCTTTGTAGCCGAGTACACATCCACAATTTTCTGAAGGCTGTTACTCTGAGTTCTCGGACATTCAACCGTCCTGTTGCTGCACATAAGGCCCAGAACCACTGAAGCGCTCCCCAGAACCCGTGCATGACTTCTACAGGAAGCTGCGCTACAGGAAGCTCAATGTTATGGAGGAAATTGAACTGTTCACATCAAAGGTGGCAATTCTGGAATGAGGTAAGCCTGAACATAGTCCTCCCATGCAATTGGTTCGAAAGGTGGAGAAGTCAACATGTTAAAGGGGTAGGAAACCGTAAATTACAGTTTGTGCATGAATTTGCAAGCATCTTCTTATTGCTACATGAGAATTGTTGTCATAGTGTGTATGCGAGATTTTCTCAAGGGTTTGGTTCATAATTGAGCCACTATCAAGGCTCACCTGTAGAAAGTTGTGAATTTATAAACTGTGTGCATAATAGAGGCATAAATTTGCGCTCTATCTAAGGAAATCCCAAAGATCCACTTTTTTATACGCGCAAGCAAGCTCAGGCCAACACAACAAGCTTTTACCATGCCGGGTGGGTTCATTAGGAAAGAGCCTATAGACTCAAAGAAGCTACGGGAAACCCCTGAGGTGGCGCACCTGTTTTCTCATGCACGGTGGATGTCATTCTGTGACAAGCTTCAAGGTCATGATGACGAAGTTGTAGAAGAATTCCTACGATCCTTGCAGCCAAAGTCAAAAACATTGGTCGTTGTCAACTTTAGAGATTTTCCCTCAGACTCATCCCACAGTTCATCAGCAGAGTCACTGATCTACCGATGGGGGTACCTTGGGATAAGGAGGAGAGAAAACTGGGCCAGAAGGCTAAGAAGGAGTTCTTTTTGCTGGAGGAGCAATTCTCAGAAGACAAGAATGGAGTTCGAAGAACCAACCTACAACCATTCTGGAGTGAGGTCAGCCTCCAAATTATGAAGTATATCACGTGCGAGGGGCGATTTAGCATCGTGTATGGATATCATTTCCAGCTGCTCACAGAACTTAGTCACCAAATGGACCTACCCTCAAAGAAAAATTTGAGCATTCCTTACTTCCTCCTGCAGTCCATGACTGAGTGTACCACTAAATTGAGAGAGGGAACGCTAGACCAGATAGCCCATCATGGGCTCATTAAGCTCCTCGTGGAAGATGCACTCCACACGTACATCGTCCCTCTCTCCTAGGAAACCTTTCGAAATTTGACTAAGGATGATGACATCCGAGTGTTGGTTGAGGAGCTCACCTCCTCCAGCAACGAGGAGAAGGAACCAATTCAAACAGAGAAGAAAGAAAAAGGCCAAGAAACCATGGCCAAAGCACCAAAGAACGAACACAAGGGAGAACAAGAGAAAAACCAAGCTGCCAAAACAAAGGGTGACAAAACCACACTAACACCCATGGAGAAACGACTACAGAGCAGGGTGGAAAGGACTGAAAAATTCCATGTCAGTGAGGGCACCTCTAAGGCAGCCTCAACAAAATGGAAAGAAAAAGCACCCTTAGCCAAGAAGGCTAAAACGGTGCCATCTATTTCTACAGGAAAGTTAAAAACAACTTCTACAGGAAGCCAGAAATCAACCACTATAGGGCTTTCTACAGGAATTCCTGAGAAAATAAAGCAGAAGGAGAAAACGGCCGAAATTCTTTCTCGAGAGGCAGCAGCTGTGCTGGCCACCCTAAGTACCTCTCCCAAGCCAAAGGAGAAACGCAAAAGGGAGACTCCTATGTATTTCAAAGCGAGGAGAAGTGTAAGAATTAAAACGGGTAGGCCCCAACCTCCATCTAAAGACCCAATTACCATCGAATACACCCCTACCTCGCCAAAGGAGAAGTCGCCCTCCAGCGTATCTATCACTTATGAGTGGGGGAGCCCCAAGACAACTACCTGGAGGGAGAGAATGGAAAGGTCAACTTTAGAAACCCCTCTATAGGATGTTGAAGCAGTTCTATAACAAACATTAGCCAGGCTCAAGGAGACCGAAAGAATGGAGGGGGAGGTAGCCACCTCACCACAAAGGGAAGAAGAGGTAGAACACATTATGGAGCCTAGCCCTCAGCCAAGCTTAAGCTCTTATTATAAATTTTTGGAGGTTGGGAAAATTATTCCACAAAAATTCACAGTGCCGCTTTTCTTTGAATTGGAGGAAGAAAGAGTGCGGACCCACACATGGATGAGGATAGCTAAATTTAAAGTAGTAGCAGATATAGACCCCTTGGAGGAACAACTCAGGGAGGCAAGAAGGGAATTAGCTATGGCAAAACACGTGGGAAACTGCCAGCGAGTATTTCTACAGGAACAGAATGAGAAGCTCAAACTACAACTACAGGAACAGAGGAAAGAAAGGGGCACAACATCAGAGAACATTACAGCAGAACCTCAAGGAAAAGAAGGAATGAAAGATGGTCTTGAGGAACTAAACCAACATCTACAGGAAAGGGAATTGCATGTAAACATAGAGATACAAGCTCTCAAACAACAGTTGCAAGAAAAAGAGGCACAACTCGCCTGCATGGCCAATTAGGCTATGGATGCTCTACAATGTAGGCAGCTGGCCAAATCTTATGGCCTATACCTACGGGACGAGTGGCTGTAATTCCAAATTAATGCATTAGCACAGAGGGGTATCTCCCAGATCCAAAACCCCCAGCAGTTCACAGATTTATGCAACAGCAGCTCCACAGAGGACAAGGCCAAGCTATCAGAGTTCTACCTCCATAATTTGGCCCTTCCTAATGTAACTTCATGGGATCCCACACAGTTGTGGGAGATATCCAGCTGATGGCATTTACCTCATGGTTAAACCATGAATAAAAGAGAGCGACAGAGGTCAAAGATGTTATGAACCAAGAGTAACATGAACCACTGTTAATTAGAGTAGATCAAGGGGACCCCACTGCATTGATATCTGTCCACCAACACCTAGCAACCAACCCTCAAGCTTTACTAAAATACATGGATCAGTAGGCTCAGGCTATAGCACATTTCGAGGATATGGAGTGATTATTAGGGGACAATTGTGTTCATGCTTGCACCCGAAGGTGGGACACATTGTCCCACAGCCTCAAAATCAGGGAGTATCACACTCCAACTAGAATGAGGGAGGGCCTAGTACAGGTCCCTCTCTACAAGAAGTCCATGTAGAACCTCCAGGCTAGCTGGATCGGCCTCAAGGTAAGCCGATCTTTGCTTTTGGGATTGGTAGAAGGAAGCACAGAAAAAGAAGAGCATAAGCAACGGGAAGAGGTGGAAAAGAAGGCCGAGTTCCATGACAGTGAGGAGGATACAACTTCAGAAGCTTGGGATGTGAGAGTGACGGTTAAGGCAATGAAGGACGAGGAGCTAGATTAGTTGCTCAGGGATGAACAATCATTTTAGTAGAGGGGTGATGATGAGCCTCAAATTTGGTAACATTTCGGGCTCATTTGGCCTAACTACCTTTGTCCAATCCTTCATTTTTCATAACTTATGCATTATTTTTTAGTATTTTTATGTCATTTGTACGAATAAGGGTAGTCACTATTCCTAGGTGGCTAACACGTGCTCATTTCAGGATTTTTTGACACATGTTGGAGCAAAACCGAGCAGACATGGGCTACGAAGACAGCCAATCTTGGGTTGAGGATTCATAGGGGGGTTGTCTATGGCATTAAATAGCCTCCCTCGGGATCTTCATCCCCAACTCTGAGCTCCAAAGGCCACCAAAACCGGATCTAGAAGGCAGCCAAATAGATTTCTTGGAAGGAGTTGTTCACTCACAGTTTGGGCAGCTAAGTCCCATAGATTTAGGAGGCCATCTAGGGCCTCGTGGTGTATAAATGTTAAGGCCTCAGCCTTCGAAAAGGACTTTTGGAAAAAAAACTCTTGCATATTTTGCACTACAAGCTGCTAGCTCTGTTTTGTTCTTTTGTAGCCATTGTTGGCATAACTGTTGACTTATGATTACTTTTTGATAATGGGAAGCAGTCAAATTTGATATCAGCTCTGAGTTTTTTATAGGAGCCATAGCTCTCGGGGTTGGGCCCAACCTGAGAGCCTAGGGCCTCCTTCTTTGTATTGTTATCTTTCCTTTAAGCACTGTGATTTTACTTTTTTGAATTTGAAGCGAATTTTTGTTGAGAAAGATTTAGTTGTGTTGGTTAAATAGGTCATTGTTGAGGAATATAATTGCTTCGAATGTGTAGAATAGATTGATAAGATAATAATTGATAAATCTCTAGAAAAAAGGGTTGCCTGCACTCTCAGTTTCACCTCTCCCTTATTGGATCAGGGGCTAGAATTGTAGAAACAGTGATGCCCAACAAAAACACTAGTTTTCTTGACCATGCAATCATTGGTGTAATGTCTTCATCTGTAGAAGTTAGTCATGCGTTCAGACCTTTTTAGATGTTTTTTTAATTAATTTTTGTACATGGTTCTCTTTGGAAATAAAGTTGTTGTTCATTTGTTTCGTTGACAATTAGGATAGATTAGCCAAGATTTTGATTGTATGCAAGATTTGGTTGATTCAATTAAGTACACACCATGGAGGGCATATCCATCTTTCTCTCATCCACCTAAGCTTCGTCCAGGCCAACTGATTCATCTCTTAGTTAGCTTCCTCGTCTCACAACTACTTTTCTGTCCACGTAACCCTACGTTCTTGCTCTCCCATTGCCTTAGCCTTCCTTAAGTCAAGTTAGCTTTCCACATCCTCTCATCACTTCATCCATCAGTCACTAGTTCATCTCAAAAGCCTACCCTACCTCCCTATCCATTTATGCATACTCTTTCACTCACCCATCCTCCAAAATCCAATTTTAGAACATCCTGTAGAAATTTCTGAACATCCTGTAGAAATTCCTGAAACATCCTGTAGAACCCCTATAGACTTCCTGTAGAAGCTCATAAGTGAGGTTGTTGGATAGCCAAACTTTTTAAAACTCTCTGGAAGGATTTTAGGGACTCCTTAGACCTTCTCTGAGCCTTCCCAACCTTTTCCAAGCATTCCCCTTCCTTGATCCACCCCTGCACAGTAAAAAGCCAGTTAAAAGCACATGTATGATAATTATGATAACTTATTCAAAAATACAAAAAAGATGTGTTCTTCAGATAGAGATAGCATAGGCATGTGATTTTACCTTTGTTGAAGTAATGGCATCTCTTTCAATAGTTTGCATCCTCTCCTCTACATCAATAGGACTAGCTGGTAGAATTAGGGTTTGCTAGGGTTTATGTTACTCTTTGGCTTTCAGTTTCTTTCTGCAAGTAGATTAGCTTCCTTTGAGTTAGCTTCCATCCATCAGTTACAAAGCTTCCTCTAAGATCTCATAGAAGTTGGCTTGAGCCCCTAGAGGACTTGTGCCAGCTGACCAAGTGACAGTTGCGGCAAGAGGTAGTACTTGTGCATACAGCACCGTCGCTTCCAAGTTTGTTACGAACTATCGGGTTGATAAGAGTAAAGAAGGGAGTCCGAGGAGTTGCAGCATTATTGTTGCAATACTGGAGCCCACCAATTGTTATACAATTGGCTTTATGAAGGACATTTTCATCTTTCCTTCCTTGATGTCAAAAGCTAACATTAACCTACTTTGATCAGGGGGTGTAAGATTTAGATACTATGCATATGATTCCGCCTTCAGTTTCTCATTTCTCATTTTAATCTCCTTGAACCTATCCTTAATGTCCCTATATCTATTAGCGGTCTTATTGAATGAGGAGATTTCTACACTGAGATGCTTTTCTAAAATTTAAGGTTTTGATGTAGATTCATCCTATGTTTCTCCAGATGTGGTTGTGCCTTTGCTCATGTATAAATCAATATCAATTATTTCTACTGAGCCTTATTTGTATTCCTGTTCTGAAACTAGATTGAACCTAGGCCTTTTGCTCTAGCTAGCTTCATACTATACATTGAAAGTGTCCATACCTGAGCTGGAGCCTTCCTCTCTGTTCCTTTTGGGATTCTTTTCCTCATTCTGATGATTTTGCAAAACAAGATGACTACTCATGGTTCCTTCTTGCTCTGGTACCCGTGGGAATGAGCTTTCATCAAGTTGTTTCTCTAAATCAAATAAAAGGGCCTAACGAATTTTTGATCTTGAACTGAGTCCTTTTCTCGACTAAGAAAAAGTTGATATCATCAGAGCTCATTATCTACCTATAATATTCCAGAGAAAATAACCTCATGGGGAGGTATTTAGGCAGTTTGTATGGGGCAAGCTGGCAACCATAGATTCTTATTTCAATGTGATTTTGGTAAAGGTACCAATCTCCCACCTTACTTTGTTTGGACAATTAGGGCACTCTTTTGATTTCTTGTCTTATTCTAGGTGGAGGGCTTCCTATCAACATGGTCATGACTGGATGCACAAAAGAGTCAATGAAGTCTGTGTAGTTGTTTGGTGATGAAAACCTGTGGAATAGTGGTCTCCAATATATAACAGACCTGGGCTGGCCTTTAGTATCCTGCTTCTGGATGGTGAAGGGAAATCTACCTGACTGATAATACAAAAAAATGTGGTAAAGTATAGATGAGTACTTGAATACTCTCTCATTGTGCATTCTGGTAAATTGTTCACGCATTCTTTCAGCTATGAACTGGGCATAAATGTACAAAGTAGGAGGAGGCTTTCCTGGGGTGAAAATGGACATGAAGGCTAGGATAATATCATCAACAAGTTCATCTGTGGTATAGACCAGAATACATGATATCATGGTTACAATTTTCTTGCCCTTTTCAGAGAAAATGGCAGAAACATATGGAGGGGCATCTATAGGAATGTGTTTCTTTTCTACAATGAAAGTTTAGAAGATTTGGGCCAGTCTAGATGGACTCAATTTGGTGTACTGGTCTAAAAAATCCCCAATGGAAAGTGGGGTTAGGTTTGTACTTGGTTGGACTTGCAACATTTCATTGATCGACTCAGTTGTAATAGTAAACAAGACTTTTTGGTTTGTGTACATTATAGCTCTCTGGATGGGAATGTAACAAGCATGGCACATATGGACAATCTCAGGAAAGACATGTACTTGTGGAAACTAATATTTGGACAAATTGGACTCCCAAGCACCAATTTCATCACTATGGTTTAGATATCTCTCCTTACTCCAATAATGGATTTTGAGCAAGAGTGTATAGGAACTGGTGTCTTTGATAGGTGGCCAAGGTCCAAATGGGGGGTTGTCACTAGTCTGACATCCATGGAGATAGGGGCATCCATAATTTAGTTCTTGTGGATTTGAATTTGACTTATATAGGTTTATATAAGAGGTTTGAAGGTAATTTGGAATGTTTCAAAAGGGTTTGGTTATTTTAGTCAGGTACACTGTTTAATTTTAAAGTAATTTCAATTCATTTTACTCAATTAAACCACTTTAAAGACTGAATGTTTTCAAATTGAAAGGGTTTCTGGTAATTTCTCTTCAAATACCTAGAATTTGGGTGAATTAACTTCAAATTGGTGTTCTTGGCAATTACATAAGGTTGAAAGGTCTCTGGTACGGACTAAGAGCTTGGTTGGGGTCGTTGCAACTTCTTTAAGAGTGAAATTGAGGTCAACTAGTACTTTCAGGGTTTGAAGGTGTCGCAATGGCTTGCATAGGTTTACAAATAAATTGATTGGAAAATGCCAAATATGGCTTCTCGGCCTTTTTATTAAACGACGGTTGTTTTTTGGTGGGCAAATCACAAATTAATAGTGGGCGGTTTTTCGGGTTGGGCGGGGATGTAGCTTTTCCAAGTCATCACACCACTTTTATGGAGGAGACAATATTTTGGCGAGGTCACCCAATTTACCTTAATTCTTGACACGTAGCATATGGGGGGCCGAGCAATACCACATTATTGGGTGGGTAAAGGTCGGATATCGAGTGAACCCGATATGGCTATGAACCGTTGGATTTGGGTATTGACAATTGGACGACAGTGAGGTGACAGATTAGAACAAATGAAATGGGCAAAGGTTTTGGGGGGGCTCGGGGTTTTAATGCATGGAGGTTTGTGTTTATTTATGAGTTAAAAATGGGAAAAAATGATTGCATGGGGTTAATGAAGGGATTATCTTAACTTTATCAAGAATTGGTGAGTTAATAGGGTTTTGTCAGGGGCATGGGATAAAAATATAGTTTATAGTTAAACTAAGGGTGGGGTATTATATATGAGATTTATTTATATATGGGAAAAGTTATATTGGAAGCTATATTATTAAGTTAAAAATTAATATGAACTGAAATGAGGGGAGTGAAAATACTACTAAGCATAATGTAATATTTGTGCATTTTCTTCACATACACTTATACTTAGGATAAAATATTTTTGTGGGTATTTTGAGTGAAATGGAACTTAACATGGGGTTTTCTTCTTTTTTTTTTACTCTTCATGGGAAAATGGAGTTTAACCTTAGGAAAATGGGTTTTATTAGGGTAATGAAGGGAAATGACTTTTATGAAGGGAATTCTAACACTTGATGTCCATAAGTCATTAAGACGAGGGTCTAGTCCCACCAAAAGTTAGAGAAATGCTCTGAGCCTTTATGACTTGAAGGATTTTTAGTACTAGAACATACTTGTGGATGGGGAAATTAGTAAGTAGAGGGATGAAATAAATGAGAGAGAGCCAATTAAATAAACTTGTAAACCTTTATTTTTGCTTTTTGAATTTCTCATGCACATTGAAACATATGATTAATCATGATAAATGTGCTTTTATCCAATCAACTTTATACTTCAACAACCTTTCTTCTACTTACCCATTACTTATCCTAACATTTTTTCTTCACTTATTCGGGTGCATTTAGTCTATCAGACCCTTATCTTTCCTTTTATTTTATAAAACAAACTATCTACTTCTAACCTTATATCTTATAAGGGCTCAGATTAAACTGATGAGCTCCTTTTATTTTCTCTACCTATCTAATGATCTGCTAAGATTAAGCTGCTTGGTTAGATTTTATTATCTAACTATAAACATAAAATTCAAAGCATGAAATACTACCATGGGTTGTGGCATGTATGACAAGCTGCACACAACCATTATTTAAGACAGTAAAGCAGTAAAATAGTAGTGGCATTTAGACTTGCACACTTTCATGATTTGTTTTTGTGTTTGGGGTTCATATATTTTCATTTTTTGATCTTTTCTTACAATTTTTTTCCTTTGATATTTCTTTTAGGACACACCCTCTTTAGATTTTTTAATTCTTAATATGGAAAACATTTGCAGAAAGCAAAGGTATGTACAATATTACAAGGCTTAACCTTAGCCAATTCAAAATTATGAATCCTATCATTATAGGACTCTAACACTACTTACATACTTTCTGAGATTGTATGTTGTCAGTCATTAAAGGAGGTGGTTGAGAGTAATTTTCCAACACTCCTGCTTAATCAAAACCACAAAAATTCACCATGCCCAAACAATCTCTGAGATGGACCTCTTGCCAATGGCTTTGTGGACATGTTTGGAAAATGATCATGTGACCTTTAATGTTGTAAAAAAAATTCTCCATTGTTAATAAACTCTCTAATAAAATGATAATTTCTATGCGTTTTCTCCTTTTTTGAAAAACCAAATTCTTGGACAGAACATTTGCAAAATTGTGGTCATAATAAATTGTTTTCGTTCCTTCTTGTTCCTGGCTTAAATCCTTCAACATTATTCTCATCGAAACTTATTAACACATTGCTACTATTGTAGTTTCATATTCAAATTTTGTTATCGATAATGACACTATTGGTTTCTTCTTTGAAGCCCATGAAATGGCTTCCAAACCCATGTGAAATATATAGCCTCATCTGCTCTTTCTATCATCAATCATTCTCAATATGGCCAACCATCTTGAAATCACTTGTTGTAGCGTATTAAATACCATATTTCTTTGTCCCATTGATATACCTTATTATTATTTTGGTTTCTTTAAAATGTGTCTCCTTTGTTGTCTCCATGAATATTAACACCAAGATCACTGCATAAATTATATCAGGCTAAGTTTTGGTTAAAGATATAAGGCTACTAACCATAATTTTGTAGAATGGTAGATTGACACTATTGTTACATTGTCGCTTAATATTACAACCTTCATTGTTGTTAGTTTTATTTTGCTTAATTTCAACCACATGACAATTGGAGTTGGCACAGGCTTGTTGTCCTACATATTAGACCTCTTCAAAATATGTAAGGCATACTTTTCTTGAGAAAAAGAGATCCCATTTTCGGTTTCCTTTACTTTTATGGTCAAAAATTACCCTAACAACCCTAAATCTATCATCTCAAACTTAGTTTTCATAACTTCTTTGAAATTAGCAACAAGGAGATCATCACTCCCAGTGAAAATTAAATCATATACATATAAAAAAACAATAAGAATCTTTTTGTTAGTCTCTTTGATGTAGAGAGTAGGCTCACCATCACATTTGTCAAAGCCATTGTCCAACAAGTATGCATCTATCATACTATACCATACACATGGTGTTGGATTCATCCCATAAAGAGCTTTCCTCTATCTATACACTTTTTCTTCTCGGACTTGCACCTCATAATCCAATGGCTACTCCACATATACTTCCTCCTTTAGCACTCTATTCATGAATTTTGACTTCACATCCATTTGGTACACCTTCCATCTATGTTATTCTGCTATTGATAACACTATATGCACTGTCTCCATTATTGTAATTGGTGAAAATGTTTATGCATAATCTCTTCCATGTTGTTGCCTATATTCTTTGATAACCAACCTTGCTTTATGATTTTCTTTCTTTCCTTCAACATTATTTTTGGTCTTATAAACCCTCTTGACATCGATGACTTCGTTTCCTTTGGGAAGGTCCACTAACACCCATGTGTCATTCCTTTATATAGACTCAATTTCCTCATTCATTATTGCAACACATTTTTCTTCTGCAACAACATCTTCAAAATAGATTGGGTGTTCTACAATACAGAATAGAGAATCTAAAGAATTCATACGTGTGCTACTCTCAGCTTCATTTTTCTCTTTAATTTCACTTAAATTTCTAAATTTTTTTGTTCTCATGCTTGCACAAGATGGACTTGAAATGCCACTTGATGTTGCACTAGGAGAAGGTGATTTTATGAGTCTTTGTGATGCACTTGGAGTATGATTTTCTTGACTATGAAAAACAGTCTTATTCTTCACAGATGGTGTCACTTGATCATTTATTTTTTGTGCTTATATAGGTGTAGGAGGAGTCACCAATGAGGAATTACTTGTTTCTTCCAATTCCTCTCTCTTTTCTTGTGGTACGCCTTTTGTTACATTGATTGTCTTCTCCAAACATTTTTCCCATGCTTCCTATTCTATTAATTGAAAATCTTTGTTCATTATGAACTTATTGGTTAATGGATTGTAGCTTGCAAGCCTTGGATTCATGACTATAGCCCACAAATATGCATTTCTCCCCCTTGTTGTCCAACTTATTTATTAACTCAGCTGGGACATGTCCATAAGCCACACATCTAAATATTCTCATGTGAGTGAAACTATGATTTCTTCCACTCCATGCCTCTTAAGGAATATTATACTTGACACTTTTGGTTCAACACCTATTTATAATGATTATTGGGTGATAACTTTAGCCCAATAATCATTTGGTAAATGTTTTTCCTTCAACATACTGCTTATCATTTCCATAATGGTCCTATTTTTCCTTTTTGTAACCCCATTTTATTGAGGTGTATACCTTGTTGTAAATTTTTTATGAATACCATGCTCCTTTCATAACCAAAGGAATTCATTTGATATGTATTCTCCACCTTTGTCAGTCCTTAAGAATTTCATGTAGTGCCTGATTTTCTTCTCAACAAGTGCTTTGTATTGGAGGAAGAGATCAAACACTTCACTTGTTTGTATTAACAAGTAGACCCATGTCTTCCTTGTATAATCATCTATGAATGCCAAGAAATAATAGATTCCACTAATTGATGGTGGTTTCATTGGTACACATAAATCTGAATGGACAATCTCTAAGGGTGCCTTTTCCCTTATTGACATTCCCGCTGGAAATGATTCACTATGTTATCTTCCCAAGATGCATCCTTCACATAAGTTTTCTGGTTTTTCTATGAGTGGAAATCCGTTCACCATGCATTTCTTAGGAAACAAATTTAAACCTCCAAAATTAAGATGACCAAATTTCAAATGCCATAACCAATTTTCATACATATTGTCTCAAAGTCTCTCAACAGAATTTGTATCTTTGTTGTCTTCACTTTTTCCATGCCTTGATAGGGTGCCTAGAGAATATCCCATTCTTTCGTGGACTTTGTTGATACTGTAATCCTTCAAAAAATGCTCTCATGCACAACTTGAAAGATGTAGAATAGGTCTTAGGAGTCTTTCTTCATATTCTCTCTCGAGAAACCATTTTATTCTTGTGTCAAAGCATTGTATGTTTCTCCATCTGCCGGTTCTGAGAACACATTCGCCAAAGAATCCCAAATATGTTGAAATAAAAAAAGGGCCTTAACTATGATAGCCCTATAGTCATAATTTTTTCCATTGAACTGAGGTCTTTGCGGGTTGTTCAATCATGTGCTTAATAATTCTACCATCTCTAACTATTAAAAAGAAACTTCATTAATCTTCTCTCATACCACTATTTAATTTCGGGGAATAGTGTAAAAACCAAGAAAATTTATGTTCCATAATAACACATAGTAAAAACATACATAGTAACACAAATCAAAGTAACAACAGCTTAAAAATAGAATAAAAACACGTTGTAAAATAGGGTAAAACAGGGCATGCATGGTATAAACATAACTATAGCTCTCCAATAGAGCATGCAAACAGAAATACTTTATATTAATATTTCATGAACAACTAAAAAAATTAGAAATATAAAAACTGAGACTTTAGCTCATTCACTACTGTGAAAGATGGAAATTTTACACACTATAACTACTCTCTAGTTAAGTGTTGTATCAGGTTGTATCACACAGTAAAAATTCTCTTGTAATTTTCTCCTCTCGTCTCCACACCTTTGATCCTGTATAAAAATTTCACTCAAGTACTTCTGAACAACACAGACTTATGGTGATACATTGATATATAAGATTGGATACTTCATATGACTTGTCTGCCAGACTTCACATTTTCATGACAAGACAAAAACATAAAGGAAATTTATATGATGAGTCACATAAGTTAATTTTCTATGGTTTCATTTACTACACAATAACAACCTAACTTTATAACCGCAAACTCTAGGTCGTCATGGCTGCAAAAAATTAACTTTTACACTCCTTCAACTGAAACACAAAATCCTCTCCCTGCTACAAAATAAGGCTTGTTGATCTATTTATGTACATTCTTCAATTGGCTATTATTAGTTTTTAAATTAGGTGGTTGGGAATTATTTTCCAACAACTTCGATGAGGAGTGATTGGCCAATCAATTAACTAAACTTGTAATATTTCTCTAGCATATTAGGATCCTTGAGAGAATATGCTAAAATCATTCCATAGTTTTCACATCAAAGTAATAGTTAGCTACTTGGATATAATTCAAACCATAACTTCAAGGGTAACAATGATAGTCACTCTAGTGATTTATATCTAGGAGGTACTTTGCATAATGCATCAACTCTATGTCCATGTCTCAACTGAACAATATAAGGTAAAAAAAGAAGTGAAACATTGTTATAACCCTACATCAAAAGTTAATGCCCTACCACATGGGGGTAAGGAGTTTTCATTTCTATTATAGTAATGTTTTATGGAAAGATATTTTTTCCTCTTATCAGGAGAAAATTCTAGTACCAATGCTAGTGCACTAGCATGAGAAACTCTAATCAAACTTTAGAAGACTCTAAGATAATTCCATGTGAATGGAACCAAAGAAAGTTCTTATTTAGAACTGTAAGGAACTCTAGTGTGGTCCTTATCTGTTGAGAATAATTCTTAGTTTGGTGGCATAACGCTAATCAATTGGTGATGTCACCAAACTTAAGATTAGATCTAGTAATTTAGTTCGGGATGACACTAATCTATGTAGGGGTATAAATTTAATGTTCCGGCTCTTGAATGGTCTTGTGGTTTCCCTATGCCACATAGATTGGGGGAACAAGCATGAAATCACTAACAAAGTAATGGTGTTTTACAAAACTGATCATATTTAAACATTAATTCAATTTTTATTTTGAATGGTATTGCATTGGTTTTAGGAATTTTCAATTTATTTACAATGCATGTACAACATGGTGAGGATAGGAGGCTTATTGAGTGTCACATAGATATGAAGAAAATTCTAGATACATGATAACTCTAACATTACATTTAAGTTTTGGTTAGATGTTATGTAAGGGTTTAACATTCTCAATTTTATTATTTTTTATTCTCTATTTTATTAGCTAATCCTTTTTACATTAATTGAATGTGTTATTTAAAAATTGTAATTTGTAATTTGAGGGATTACAGAGGTATGGATGAAGCTCAATGAGAGTCTTTTCTGCATTCATGTACCTCCACACTCTGCTTGCATTAGACAACATAATCTAAAACAAAAGAGTCAAATTAGCGATAGGGTCATGGTGTGGCACAAAACCCCTCAAAATTAAACTAAAATTCACTTTGTTACTTTAAATGTTATTACAATAATTTTATTGATTTTCATTTAATTCTAGTGGTTATACAACATGTATAGAACATTATGGTTATTAAGCATGAGATAGATATCAAGAAAATTCCAAATACTTAATAATTGTAACTTTACAATTAAGGTTTAGTTGGATGTTATGTAATTATTTAATATTGATAATTATATTAATATTTATAGTGTCTACTTTAGTGGGTAATCAATTTTTTCCGAATGGTTCTTTTCAAAGTTGTCTAGAAATAAGTGAAAAAGTCTAGGAATTTCATAGAGGCTGCCAAGGCTTGGCTCCAACTACAAACAATTCAGTTCTAGGAGTCAGTCCTAAGCCTTTTCCATTGGGATTGCACAATGTACATTCCCACCCATCCTAAGCTAGACTGAACTATGCATTGTGCAATTCTAGTTGACAAGACATCCCTACTGGCAGCTAGGACAACACAATGTGTAGAACCAACTGGCAGTTAGTCACCTTTGAGGACCAGGATTGTGCAATTCTTCTTAGAAGTTGCCCAATTTGTTGTTCGGTCTATTCTTGAAGTGAATTTTTTCTCAAGCTAACGTTTTCATTCCATGAGTGTCCTCTCCATCTCTAGGTACAATATTTGTTCAGAAACTCTCCAATAGTTATATGTAACATGGCTTCCAAGAGAGCTCCATCATAGGATACTCTCGAGAGTAGCACTAGGGAATCAGTTGAGACATGTCAATGAATTTTCCAGTCTATGCAGACACTCAGTTGTTCATTGAGAAGGGCATGAAGCTAACATGACAAGAAATCAAGGATATATTTGGAGGAGACTTCGAGGAAGATCTAGAGGATCAACAAGTTTATGCCAATGTCTACTATCAGGATTACATAAGGTTGCATGCATGTACCCTGCCTTCTCATATTCAAACATCATCCACTGGATTTTCTCACACATAGATCCAAAGACTATTACATTGAGAATTTCTAGTTAGACACAACTTGCTACCTTCAGGATAGACAACTATGATTAGATTTATAACTTACACCAACCTATGAACTACATGGATGCACTTTTCTATGCCACCCACAACTATGTGAACACCAGAGACATTACAAAGCATTGGGTGAAAGAGCCTTCAAAGTTCAGAGTGACACCCAATCATGTTTACAAGACTAAGTCACTTATAAGGGCCTACCATCTCTTGTTCATCCTTGGATGTCGATTTTATAGTCAAGAGAGCATGGAGAGATTTCCACGGAATTGGGTGTTTGTGTTGGACTAGTTGGTGAATGATGGGAGGCCATTCAACTCATTAGATCTGTTGGATCTTCAATTGAAATTCCATGTGACTAATGCCCAAAATCTAGCTATGGATGAGTAAGCGATATTATACATGTCTGTGTATTTACTTGATGTAATCTATTGACCAACATCAGCTTCATGGCATGGGTTGGACATGGACATTGACAAAGATAGTTATTGCAGGTTGCTTTCCAATTGTGGCTAAAGAGGAGTTATCATGAGGCTAGCTGACCATTTCATTATCCTAATGTACAAGTTGATCTTTGAGTAGGATTCACCTTACATGTCCCAAGAAGTGATGGAGGAAATACTTAACATTGTAAATTGGCATGCCTACACCACTGGCACCTTCATCAGGATGTTTGGCAGAGAGAAGACTCTGCATGTTCTACCAAGGTTTGCAATGGACAACTTGGTCATGCAATAGGTCTCATGTCACATTTACACAGCGTTATCAGAAGGGTTGGATACGAGGAAGAAGGCACCATGGTTCGCTCTTCCTTTGCAAATTGGATTGTACAATATTAAGAGCTTGAAGGATGCGGATGCAGAAGCTAAGGAGATAGTGAAGTTCGAGTTCGACACCAATGAATGCAATCTGTATGATCCCCCAAGTATTTTCAAGAACCACTATGCAGAGGTGTACTATCCATGGATCGACGGGACACTTCAATGGGAAGTGGAGGACCCTTTATGGTACTATTACAACTCCTCTAAGCTCAACGCATATGTTAGTATATCCACCACATGGAAAGTGTTTGTGTAGTTAGCAATAGTGCAGGAAGCAACAATAATAGTAGCAATAATCAATAAACTGGCATAGGATAAGGGTAAGAGGAATATTTTCGAGAACCGAGAGGCTAAGAGAAGCTACAAGTTCAAAGAAGATCCTATCACTGATAAAGAAACTTTGTTAATGAAGGAAAAGAGGGAGCAATGGCTAAAGAGAGCAGAACATAGGAACAGAGAAAAGAAAAGGTTGGAGGAAGTAGAAAGGAAGATGTAGGAAATAGAGAAGAAGTTGAAGGTAGAATAGGAGCTAAGAAGGAGTGAGAGGAAAGAGAATAATAAAAAGGAACAATAAGAAGGGAAAGGTACGATGATAGAGAAAGTTGTGCGTATACAGGTTGAGGAGTCAAAACAACCAACAGATGAAGAAGAGTGTGAGTAGATGTGGGATTGAGAAGTTTCTCAGCATAGTGAGAAAATAATTGAAGTAATGAACATGGAGTTGGAATAGGATCCATAGGAAAAATATATCAACCTCATGTCAAGGGAGCCAGAGGTCGCTCCCTAGTCTCCACCACCTCTAGTATCACAACCAGTCCTGAATGAGCAAGGAGAGGTTGTTCTCCTTAATGATGATCTATTGATGGATGTGTACAATCTATCATTTGATGAGTTGCAATAGAATATTGTATAGGCACAGAGAAATCCTTCCCCAGATGATCACTCATCACTTACATTTATGGAGAAAATGGTGATAATGTCAGACGTCAGAAATAATTCATCGTTACGATTGATGCCATGATGGCTTATGCAAGAGCCATGTGCTCAAATGTCTAGTTATTGTTACCAGATAATGAACAGATGTAAAAGAACTTGGAAGTAGTTAGGAAGAAGGCAAAACAATCCGTAGGATCTCTAATGTCAAAGATTAGGAAAGCGATAAATTTTGAAGTATCAACTCTTGAGGCCAACATGCAGAAACTCTATGAAGGATTTGTCACCATGCATAAGGTAGTTTGTCCATCTATATGGTTTTCAACAGTGGAGCAAAAAGGTTGTCCAAAATCTCAAGGACATATATGCTAATATTGGCCATGTAAAACAATGGATAATGAGGTATGTGGGATGCCCACATCACTTGTTGAAGATGATGAAGCTGTAGGCAGAGCTAGAAAAAGCAAGGATCTAGATGTTGATCTAGAACTATGAGTAGCCTCCCCCATTTTTTAGCAGTATACAAGCTTCATATGCATGATTGTATAAGAGTTTGGATGTCATGGTGAGAATGCATAGGATCTCATCAATCGGCTCCCTCACTAAATCTAAGGAAAAGAACAAGTCCAGCTAGAGGTTGACATGTACATGGAGCAGTTAAGGTTAGAAGCCACTAGCAATGACTTGGAGATGATCATGGAAAACATGCAGAAGTACATTGGTGGTCTTATTGTAGCCAATACCATGCTTCACATGCCTTAGGATTACTTGGACAAGGGTCCTAAGACTATATACACAGAAGCTATGGAGGCAAGAGTTCACTATCAAAAAGACATCATCAAGAAGTTTGGCGATACCATAGCAAGTACCAAGCTTGCTATCAGTAAGTCACCAAGGAGAATCCAGAGTGTTAGGGCCTAAATCTACCTCAGGCTAAGAAAGGTAGGATCTAGGGTAACATCAAACCATGCTTAACCTAGTAGCTAGCCCTATCAGGTCAGGAGAGGGCTCTCTCCTTGTCAATCTCAGGAAACGATGGCCAATAAAGCTCGAGATGATTGATATAATGACTAATTTTAGGCTAGGTATGTGAGTTGAGGAGTTTGAATGAATTTAATTTTGGTTTGTTGGATCAAATGTGAAAGGTAGATTTGGGTCTGGGGAATGGACACAGTCTTGCAGAGATCTCTATGGGGTGAGATAGGCAAATGGTTTAGCACTTCAAATTGAGTGAGATGGAGAGCTTTTAGAGTGTTGAGAAGTTGAGGAGGGCATGAAAGTCTCAAGAATCCTATTCAAATAGCTGAAAACATAAATAACTAAACAAACCCTAGGTAGATCATTGCACCTTCAATTAGTTCTACCTTTATCCTTGTTTCATTTAGTTAAGATGAACAAAGAGAGATGATGTCATACATAAACACATGTAAACTTGCAATTACAGAAGGAAAATCAATACCAAATCAAGTTGCCATAAGAATCCCATAAAGTGTTGCAAACCATGGTCTATTCCTTTGCCAAACTGCTGAAATGAGTGTACAATAATGCTCAAAGTATTCACAAGAGTCAAACTTTACAAATGATTTGACCTTGCTCCTTGAGTCAACCTCTTGCCCAGGTAACCGTTGGTGTCTCTGCTCTAGCTATTTAAACATGATAAGCTGGATCTGTTCTTCAACTTGTCATGACGATGAACCACACTGGTTGGTTCGAAACGCGTCGACAAATGATTTTCCTTGTGATTTTCGCCGAAAAATTCTCTCTAAATGACTGAAAAACTATTAGATATAGTAAAAAAAAAACTCATGCTAGGCTTTAGCAGTCAAATTCATGAGTTTAGGAGCTTTTTCAACAAGATCTAAACTAAGAACTAAAAAGTAAGTAGTGGAACAACTTGCCTCTAAAACCTAGCAAACTTATTCATTCAGTTGCAAACTAGTTTTTCATGATGAATCTACCTATATGAGTGAAAATTTAGCATAATTACATCAAAATTCATCAAGTGACATTAAATTACATCATGAGTTTGACTATAAAAAAGAGAAAAGTCAAACTGTGAAGAAACTAGGCGAAAAACAGAGTTTTTCGGCCAAAATGAGAAAGTTTTATCATGTGCGCTGTGCTCTTGTCCCTGTGCACTGCGCTACTTTGGAGCTGCTTTTGGAGGCCTTCCCGTGCACCAAATTTTCTCCAAGTGGGCTTGCTGGAAAAGTCTACCTGTCTGTTTTCTAGAAAAGGTATAATTTATGAATCTAGTCTCCATTTACCCCTCTAAAAATGATTTTTCCCAACACTGCTTCCTGTGTGTCCAAAAAGGGGCAAAAAGGTCATTTTTGGGGTGTTTTTGACATTTTTGGAAGATCAAAACCTGTCAAAATTTATTGGCCATGTGATGGAATTCATATTTTTCAACGATAAATCTAAAATTACTGAGCTTTCCTTAAAAGGAGGTCTCTAGTAAAAGAGTGTGCCATGTGGCGCGACGCACCAGGCAGAAAAACCTGTTTTTTAGGCTAAAAATTCAAAAATTTACAAAAAGTTTCCCAAATTTCTTGAAATTTGGGTTGAGTGTTCCTCATCTTTGGCTAAGGAAGCCTCGGCCAAGATCTGGATTCTATCTTGCTCTTTTCTCTTCCTCATGGCTTTCTTCAACTTGGCCTTTGAAATCCTAATTCTCACTTTGCGCACCTTGTTTCTCGCCAAGTAGTGGTATGCCATGTGCCTCAACATGTTTTTCTCTCTGTTGGTCTTCTTCAGCATCTTCTCCAAGTGTAAATTTGTCCTCTCAAGCCAAGATTCATGATCAACTTGAATTTCTTGTTCAAGTGTTTTAAACTTGATCTTCCTCCTCTTGGGAGCTTGCTGGTTTGCCTTTATGTTTTTGAGCTCCATGATGGTTTGTTGATCCTCAAGCAGTTTGTTCCTTTGCTCCAAATAATTGATTATCCATTTGGATCTTTCCAAGTTGAGGGAAAACTGTCGAATGTCATCTTGCTACTCCCGAATGATCTCTTTGAGCTCAAATCAGTGTCATCATCCTAAATAAGAATGAAATTTGCCTCTTAACCTCTTGAAGGTCCCTCATCATGTAGGGGCTTCTTACCCTTGTCCTGTACCTTTTCTGATTATGGAGGAAACGAAACCCCTTCCAGCACGGGTGGAGATAGTGCTCATTTTGTTGCTGCAAATAATCTTCTAGTGCCCTTTTGGTATGTGAAAAACACTGGCACATGGGGGCACTTGAGGACATGTAAAGACCAGATATGAGATGAAATCCTCCCATGAAACATTCAGTAAACCAAGCTGAGGAAAAACCACAATTTTTATTAGTGGAAAGTGATAGATGTTGTTATATTGTTGATGAGGAGGCTTCCTTTGCACTAAGGTGGTCATCTTCTCAATGTTCCAGCGAATGAAATGGGGGAGGCTCATCATCCTCACCCTCGAAAAGTGCATCAACAGTCTAATATGATAGGTGTACAGATGAGGAAGTCTTCCCTCATAGGTGAAATATTTAATTATGAGTTTCATCAAGGGAGCATATGTGTCTTGTAGGTACTTGAATGGTAAAACTCTACTAACATGTCTCTGAAAACCAACCTTGATATAAGGCTCATAGTGATATCTATCTACGAGCTGCCCCTTATTCCACTGCTCACCTACATTTGGAATACCGGTTGCTTGAGCAATAGTCTCAGGTGTCAAGGTGAATGTCATACCTGCCAAATTGACTTGGCCATCATGAAGATGAAACCCAAACAGTCTGACCAACTCGTGGTGGTATTTGAATCTTTCCACCATCTCACAAAATTGATAACAAGATTGATATTTGAAGCATGTGACAGTAAGAGGACAGGACAACAACTCGGCAAGTGAAGTAGGCTCCTCTCGGTTATGTTTTACACTCTTATGAGGCCTCCTTGGTGCATGAATTTCTCTAGAAGAGTCACTGACTGTTTCCTCATTTTTGTCATAGGAAGAATCTGACTCCATGTTTGCCAATGTTTGAGTTTTCTTAGATGAGTATGAAGAGATTTTATGGTGTCAATAGGTTTTTGCTGCCAAAGATATGAATTTATGAGGGACTGTGGAGGGAATGTGTATGAGGCGTTTGGGAATGTTGCTGATAGGATTTTGGGGAATATAAGGGTTTAGGGAATCATATTTACAGTTTCGGATAGCAATTAGGATTTGGGGATATTTGACTAGGGTTTGGGATAGTGGGCTTAGGGATTTAGGGTTAGTAGTTTAGGGATATGGAGAATATGGAATGGGTAAATATAAATGAAAAGGGAGGGAGAAAATGAAGTGAGGGAGTGAGGGAATGAAAATGGCAAGGGTGGAATTTAGCAAAAGAAATGCAATATGTTAACCCTATGCAATGTTTTTAAACAAGCAATGCAAGGAGCTGGGGTTTTAATATTTCCTTTTGAATCACCATAAACACTAAGAAAAACTCATTCATTGGCCATGAGGGAGCACCAACTTACTTGGAAAATGGAGAGTTTAGAAATTTTGAGAGTTTGGAAGAGGCTGTGAGCAATTTCGGGCCTTGTAGTCCTGTGCGTCGCGCCACCTCACAGGTGCACCACACTGCCTCAGTGCGTCGCGCCCCTTATAAAATTACATTGTAAATTGCTACTCGGTGTGCCGTGCTGGCTCTGTGCACCACACTCTAACTCAGTTTTGTCGCGCCACTGATTTTCACCCTTCAAACACAAAATTGCTCTCTTGGATTTTAAAAACGGAAATGCACTTGATCTCTTCACTTGTGGACACAAATGAGCATCATTTGATTTGAAAAAATTTATATAGCCTTGGCTTTAATTTTTTATTCAAAGAAACCCACTTTGCTAACGTTTGCTCATTTCACTTTCTTTTAAAACTCTGTTTCATAGTTTGCTTTACTTTGGCCTTTGATGGACCAAATGCTTTGATTTTTTGTTTCTTTTGCAGGTGGTTGAGTTGCAGAGGCTTGGCAAGGTGACCAGGCGCTACCTTTGAAATTATTACATATGGGAAAAGATGAAATTACATCAAATTTGTACATGAAAACATAAAAACTCTGTTTTTCCTCAAAATATGGTTTTGAGGAAAAATCAACCACTGAGCATGTGATTATTGAAACTATTGTTGATGATACTTTGTTTGACCTCCTCATGCACCTTATAACCATTATTGAGCATTAACAAGACCTTAATGACAAAACCCTAGACCTAAGGAGACCTAAAGCCCTAAAAAAATGACTTTTGTAGATTTAAAGACAAAAAATGACTGCAGATGATCTAGATGTATGAAAATGGGCCAGCATGTAAAGAACATGAGAGAAAATGTATAATATGCCACTACCGTCAGATGATCCATGACCCTAATGGAATGCAACTGATCAAGTGAGACACCTAACATGCAATGCAACAAGGTATTTTGATCACTGATGGAGGGATGAAGATACAGACACTAACATTGGCTCCAATGGGGATGGTAGCTCCTTGGAGGTGCCAAGAACTACAGACCATTGGAAAGCAGATAGTGCCTTATTCCATTGGGTTATGGAGTCAATAACTTTGACAAGCCAAAACAAATATTTGGCTCAATTTCAGGACTGAAATCCGACTCAAAAATGACTCAATTTCAAGACTGAAGTCGGCTAAAAAATTGACAAACAATCCAAACCAAAACTGAAATCAAACCTTTAGTTTTATAGCCTTCAGTTTGGGCCCCAAACTAAATCAATGATTACAATACACATTTACAATGAAGGAAATAAAATGGTATATACAATGATAGATATGCCAGCAGGAAATACTCAAAGATAGTACCGTTTGAGCAGTCAACCATTGACCGACCCACCTGGACAATCTTCTCCATCCATTTCTTTTAGCAAGAAAACATTCTGACCTTGGTATGTAGCAATTCTGAAGGGTCCTTTCTGCAGATTCTCTAACTTGTCGTGTTTCGCTTTGTCTTTGTTTCGGGCATCCCATTTCAACACTATGTCTTCAATTTTAAACTTGTTTGCCTTTGCCTTTCAATCATATATATTTTTTATTCTCTCTTGTAGCTTGAAGGTATTCTGAAAAACCTCCTCTCTCTACTCTATTTTAAATGGATCATTTGATTGATTCTCTATTGCAAATGATCTTCCTCACTACTAGCTTCCTGCAGAATTTTAACAACAAGAATTGCGAGAGATGTAGGAAAAACCGTGTCCACACCATACATGATCTTAAAAGGGGACATACCTATTGACATTTTCTGACTTACTCTATCCACCCATAGTGCACTGACCAATTTCTTGTGCCAGCTCTTCTTGCTTGTTTCCAGCGGCTTTTTGATGATGTTGACTAAATATTTATTCGAGGATTCCGCCAAAGCATTACCTTGTGGATAATATGCAGTTGAGTGCCCCAAGGTAATTTGATACTTATTGAAAAAATAAATCATCCTTTTAGATTTAAAATATACTGCATTATCTGTAATTAGCTTATTAGGATAACCAAAATGTGACAAACTATTGTTCTCAAGAAACTGAATTATTACCGCATCAGTGGCCTGCCGAGTAGGAATCGCCTCAATCCATTTAGTGAAGTAGTCTGTTGCAGTAAGGATCCACTTATGCTATGGTAAAGAAGCAGGATGGATATCACCAATGAAATCTAAACCCCACTACTAAAATATAGCACCTACTTCAACCGGTTTGAGTGGAAAAGGCTATAATTTTGTCTTACCTTGAAAAATATGACATTCATGGCATCTTGTTACAGTTTTGTACACATCAGAAAAGAGGGTCGCCCAATAATATACCGCTCTCAAAATTTTATTGGCTGTTTTCTTCCAAAATAAATGACTTCCACAATCTCCTTTGTGAAAATCATCTGTAACCTGTTTTGCTTCTTCTTCAACCAAACAATTCAATAATACACCACCGGGATCTTTCCAATAGAGTGCATTATTCATTATACAAAACTTTGCAACCTTTAATTTCAGGTTCCTACTTTTGTTCTTAGCCGATCTAGGTGGCGGTGAGATATGTTGGAGAACATAAACAATATCCGAGTACCAAGGAGAAAGAAGAAACATTTCAGCTACTTGAACAAGTGAACTTTCCTCATCATCTTTGGACGTAGCAGCAATGAGATTTATGTCCAAAGCATGCAAATTAGATTCCGCCGTCAGTTTGGCTAGCCCTTGTCCTTTGATGAGCTTTGTTGGTTTGATCTCCACATCATATTCTAACAAAGTTGCGATCCATTTGCCTCGTCTCCCTTCTGGATCTGTTTGCACTAAGACATCTTTAACGACAGTGTTAGGGACATAGGCAAGGATATGAGAATGTGGAATATAAACTAGAAAATATTTCAATATCTTTACCAAAGCAAGAGATTTCTTTTCAATAATATTGTACTTTAAAGTTGCATCCCTTATCATTATGCTGAAAAAAGCAATTGGCTTCTCAATCTGGTCTCTTTTCTGCATTAAGACCGTTGCCATAGTATGATCCGAAGCAAATGAAAACAAAATAAAATCTTGGGAATAATCCAGGCTGATCAAAATTGGAGCTGAAAAAAGGGCTAGCTTTACCAAATTGAAAGACTTGATGGCTTCTTCAGTCCACTTCACTACACTATCTTTTTTTAACATGTTTGTGATTTCCCTTAAATGTTCTGCAAGATTTGGCACAAAGCAACGTAAGAAATTCATCTTACTGTTGAATGACTAGATATCCTTTTTACTTTGTGGAAAAATCAATTTTCTGAATGGATTCCACTCGAGCTGGAGTGACGCGGATGCCCTCCTTGGTTATGATATGACTGATAAGCTTGCCTTCATCCATGGAAAACAAGCTCTTCTTTGGATTGAGAGATATGCCATACTTTCTACACCGCTGAAATACAATATTCAAATGATAAAGGTGATCTTCATCTAAATTAGAAAAAACTGTCAAATTATCAGGATAAACAACTAAAAATACATCTTTCTCATTTGCAAATGCAATATCCATGGCCTGCTGAAAGGTTGCACCAACATTCCTCAATTCGAATGGCATCTTGGCATAATGGAAAGTTCCCCACAGAGTGGTGAACACTGTTTTATCTCTATCATCCTCATGGACCAGAATTTGGTTATAACCAGAATACCCATCAAGTAGCAACATGCAGGATGCTCCAACTACTCCTTGAAGTATGTGATCCATCTTGGGCAATGGATAGTTACCTTTCAAAGACACTTTATTTAGATTTTTGAAAGCAATACATAATCGAATCTCACCTATTTTCTTGAGTGCGGGTACCAAATTAGAAATCCAATCTGAAAATCTTATGGGAATGATTATGCCAGCTTTGTATAATCGATTCACCTCCTTCTCTATTGATGGCAGCAACTTTGGATTTATCCTTCTTAGCTTCTGTCGAAAAGGCTTTTGATTTGGCTTGATCAGGATGATGTGTTGAATTATACTCTTATCACATGCCTTCAAATCTGAATAGTCCCAAGAAAATACATCAGTAAATGAAGATAATAAACTAATGTATTTTTCCTTTGCCTGTGGAGGCAAGGTCTTTAATAACTTGACCATTTTAGGATTTTCTGCTGATCCAATTTTTACATCTTCAACTCCTTTCTAGGTGGGTGTCAAGCTCAGTTTCCAGGCTACATCATCTTGATCAAACAACTCCTCTAAAGGGATTAGACCTTTAGGAATGACATTGTCCTTGAGCTGCAAAACTTCCATCTGATTTACTTCCATATCTACTTCACCATCATCATGTTCTCCATCTATAGAAGTGTCTTTGTACTTGCTTTCATTTTGCAGAAATTCTTCAATCTCTTTATCATCTTGAAACACCCGCCAATATCTTTGGTTATCTGGGACAAAAGGGTGATGTTTCACATTAATTTCAAACTTATTGCTTGAATTCATTGGAATTTTCAAATTACTTGTAGTTATTGCAAGAGAATCTGCAATAACATTCTGAACATGAGGGACACATGTCAAAGTGTAGTCTGGAAACAATCACAAAATATCTAACACTACATTTCAGTAAGCTAGCATGCAAGGATTCTTAGCTTGGTATTCACCCTTCACTTGCTTGATAACTAAATGGGAATAACCATATACTGAAATTCTTTTAGCATTTAACTTCTTAAGGATTTTTAGACCAGCAATTAAAGCTTCATATTCAGACTCATTATTTGAACAATCAAAAGCCAATTTATACCAACATACCCTTACATTACTTGGTAATTTGTTTGGAAGAACTGCAGGGCTGTGTATCCAAATGCCAATTCCAGCACCTTCTCTACCTACCGCACCATCAAAATCCATGCTCCACAACCCAGCTTCATCCTCCAAATGCTGAAATTGTTTTTTCTCTTCTTCTTTTGCTTGCTATCCATCAAGATTTTGCTATTGTCAGAAGGCTGATTACTCAGCGGTACTATCAAGCTTTCGTCTTTCTTGATCTAGTAGAGGTCTGAAATTTTCAGATATCTCTGTAATATCTTCTACTTCAACCCCTTGACTATTTACATCATCAAAACTATCAGAATATAAAACAAAAGATTCCAAATCAGTATGTACATAGTTGATTGGATGATTTAGAGGTTTCTCCTTGCTAGTGATCATGTACTTCATATTTTTCTCCCAGTATAATTTCCTCAACTAACCGAACACAAGAATAATAGAATAGGAGAAATCAAGTTGCAATTTCCCTTTGATTTTTTCTCCACAAGATCTAGAAAGAAGCATGCCAAATCTAGGAGGAATATCTCCCATAACCACATCCATCAAAACATTCTTTGCCAGAATTTGATCCAAAGTGACAACCAAATCTTTAATAAGCCCAATGCACCTGACCCTACCAGAATCAAAGGAATATAGATCATGGTACTTGCGAGTGATATTTAAACCCAATTTTTCCTTGATTGATTTAGGCATGAGATTATGAGAGGCTCCTGAATCGAACTTGGCATTGTGCAACACAAAATCACGCAATCTAAGGCTAATTTAAAAAGGAGCTACATCACAGTCCTTAGACTGACCTTCTAACGTTGACCCAAAGATAAGTTCAAGCTAATCATCCTGCACATTTAAGCTAATCATCCTGCACATTTACCATATCAGATAATGGATCCAAATTCAAAATCTTAGACACCTGACCTTTATAGTTGTTGTTCTTCACTAATTCAGTCAAAGGAATTGACACTTTTAACTTAGAAATTTCATTTTCTAAGCTAAAGGCTGATGTTTTCTCGACCTCTTTGATTAGAGCATCCTTCTTTTCAGTATTCTCCTTTGATATAATTGGCTGATTTGATCATTCATTTTCTGATTGTGTTTTGTTGGTGTTAGGATCAGCTGTCTCCTTTCCCTTTCTCTACACTATTGGAGAATCGTTCTTTGGCGGTGACACTTCCTTTCTCTTCTGAATTGGATTGATGGGAACTTCTATACTCTTGAGTGAATATTGTCGCTACTAGGCTATCAAAAAATTCATGTAACCCCTCTAATATTCATCAGACTGTTCTTCAAGAACTGTCTCATTTGCCAAGATGAAATCTTTGTCTTTTTGTACAGCTGGGCTTTCTAAATACTCTTCATCTTTGGTGATATAAATGGGCAGATCATCAGGTGTAAAGAAATGATTCTCCTCACCAATTATGTTCTCATCATCATATGATTCCATAACATGTACAAAATTCTATTGTAGGCGTGTCTTTACTTGTTGTTGTGTCGCTTGGTCTTGTGCTCTTTGTTCTCATTGCTTGATTTTGAATTGCGGTTGCTACTAACCACGAAAGTTTGGATTTCTGACTTGTGCTTCAGGCTTATTAGCAACTGTGAGCCTACCAAATGTCTTCTCTATCTTGTGAAGAAAATGATTGTAGGAAGAAGCTTCCTCTTTTATGGTCACTTTCTTTTCAGCTTTTGTTCTAGCTCTCTTGGCAAGCAGATTTGCCTCAACGCTGATTGCAATTTTCTACATGTCCTCCAATGTAGCCGGATCTCTTTCCCTGAATTGATATGCCATGTTGGGATCAAAGCCATCAGGAAATTTAATCAAATCCAAGCCCATAGGTGGCTTTATATCAGTAGGAATTGCATTGTAAATAGCGTTGAATCTGACACAATAATCTTCGACACTGTCACCAACATTCCTCTTGATGTTTTCATATTCAGAAAGAATTTGAAGAGGGTTTTCTTTCCCTCCTAATGATATAAGAACTATCTCCAAGGATTGGTCAGTTTAGTGATACTCACAGCCGGCAAAGCTTTGAACCACTTCCACACTTCACCTCCAAAAGATTTCACAAATAATCTTGTCGCGCGGAATGGGTGGATCTTGCAGACAAGATAGACCTTCCTAGAATCTAAAGAAGACCTAATGACAAGAAAACCAACCAGACACTATCTTTCTCTAAATATGCTTCAATAAACAATAGCAAACAAAGGATTTTAGGGCCTACCTTTGGTCCAACGCAAGCTTGTGGATGCCCTCGCTCTTTTGATCCAAATGATCTCCTCTCCACGAATCTGCAAACACAAACAAGGCAAACAAATTAAATAGCACCTGAAAAACCAATTGCATGAAACATATTTAACATGAAAGTCAAGGAGTCCATGAAACAAATAACATAAGATGCTTGTTAAGAAAAATGAGTTTTATTGTATTAATTCAAAAGAAGAAGAACTTTACAACCTTTGCCTTGACGTTGTACAAGCTCCTCCCAGGGTCCAACAAGATGTCTCCTCTACTTTGACAAGCTTCACTCACTCTCCAATGGAACCAAGAGGTATGTGATCTTTCCTCTCAAGCTCAACCAAAGAGTCTTGATTTCACCAGCATTTACCCTCAAAATGTTCAGCTTCTAACCTCCCTAGTCCTCACCCCAATGCCTGTATTTATAGTGCAATGGAGGGAAGTTACTAGGTCCTCCTTCAAAGGGATAAAGCCCTCCTTCAAAGGGATAGCTCCTTTAGTCAAGGGATTGCCTCCTTCTCTTTTGGGATGCATGAACCACCTCACAGTGAACAATCCATGTCAAAATTCCTTCTAGAAAACTCTAGAATTAAAACAGAGTGAGTTTTTTAAGATAAAAATTTTGCGTTTTGACTTTCACAGGGGTCCGCACCTGCACTGTTAGGAACAGAGTGGGTAGGTACGCAAATTTTGTACACAGAAGGTGCGGGACCGCAGGTGACCATGTGAGAAAGTGCAGAACCAGAGTTACATTGATTTTTAATGTCTTTCTCCCACTTCCAAAGCTTGATTTGAAGAGCTGAGGTCCTAGACTTGCTTAGGAGGACAATACAAGTAATGATAGACCCATACTGACTGCAAATAATCATGGTGACAATATTTTTGTGTAACAGATTGCCCCCTAAAGTGCAAAGTCTGTAGTAGATGAGGATTTCATTTATCATATAGGAAGAGTGAAGTAATTTATCATTTCGAGGATTATCTTGTGGAGAGCACAGTCGGAACCTGTAAAAACATTCAATGCAAGATATATATATGAGATCATATCATCGCTGAGGTAGGCATTCCCATACTCAGATCAAAACTAACTAGAAACCTATCTACTGCTCTGATATAGGAATGATCTTGTAAAACATCATAAGTATAGACTCGTGTGAACACAGTATGGATGAAGCCATCTTTTATGAATAGTCCACAACATAATGAGTACAAAATTACTCGCAGCCTGGATGGTGGAAACTAGATCCAGGGTCTTCATTTCTACTTCCTGAAATAGTACGATTCTATCCATGCGAATAAATGTGTTGATGTCGAACATGGTAGAAACCACTTGATTACCAGTCAATGATGTAAACTATTAACAAGTGTGACAGAAACCACTAGTGATGTCAATGGCTCTCAAAGTACCCAGTACAATCCATGAGATGTGAGTAAATGTATTGATGTCGACCATATCGCATAATCCTTCGATCAAAAGTCAATGATGTAAGCTGTCGTCAAAGGTGAGAAACCTGTCATTGAGGCATGCAGATTTCAAGGTACTGATGATTTCTAGATCATCTTTCTAGATAATGAGCTGATGTCGATAGAAAGCGATCCATCGTAGGCAAGCCCACAACATGAAATCATAGATCAAGTTGAAGAAATTTAGTTGCAAGGACTGACTCAGGGATGGTCAAGATGGATGACAGATATTTTTCAGATGAATGGCTTATTGGCAGTGACCTCTTGAACACATAATGACACGACAGATGGCTTGGTGACAATTGACCCAAAGTTAATACCCAGAAACTAGTTGAATACTTTCAATGTGGTTTGATCAACTATTAGGCAAAGGATTTCCCAACCGAGGTGAAAAAAAGTGTCGCGTTCAAGAGTGGTTACAAAGTATGACAAACAGACTCATTTTCCTCTCTTTTCCCCTGCCATTTCTGGCAAGTACCTCTTTATTTTTGACAAGCTTGAGGAGGATAACATTTGCTTGATTATAAGCTCATCCTTCGGATGAGTCCAACATAGTTTAAATTCAAACCCTAAGAAGGAGTGCTCTGTTCCTGTTTGTAATTGAACAGGTCCTTTACTGTGAAATTTTAACGAGTCCAGTATAGGAGAAACTCGGCGTTTTTCAATTTTAGAGAGTCTGAAAAGACATAAGAAGACTCCAGGGTTGACCTTTTTCGTAAATTTGTGTCTCCCAAGCCCGAAAAAGTATAAATAATAATTGAGAGAACTGCTTGATCTTTTACGACCAAGGAGTAATTTTCGTTATTAGTGTCACTGACCTGAAAAAGTAAAAAAGCGATCAACGACACATCGTTTTATAACCAATATCGAATTTGAAACGACAAAAATCCAGCAATCTTTTCATGTTTTTACGGTCGGAAAAGAGTTGTAAGTGGACCATTTTTTCATTCCGTTTTAACGAGTGTAAAAGAAACGCTCGACAATATTTTCATGTTTTAGGAGTTAGAAAAGTGCTTAAAGATGACTCTACTTGTTTTTTCGTTGAAAATGATAGATTTCGCCTGAATAATCCTGTATTCTGCACAGAGACACAAACATTACTCATACCTGTTTTAAATGGATAAAAGCGTTGCAAAATACCTTTTCAAAGTGAAACATAAAAAAATTTGCGATTTATTTACTCAAAAAACTTATAAAAAGGGCCTTTGTCAATTCATTTTTACCGTTCGAGTTTGGGTGAGAAAATAGTGCTTTTTCTTAGAAAACTTCCCGTGAATATTGTGGAAAATCCAACCGTCGGAATCGAGCATCGTCTTCTCCAGGTAATCCACATCATCTTAATCTTCATTTTCAACCGTTTCGTTTTTTGATTAACCCCGTCATTTTGTTTTTTTGGAGAGTTTTTAGGCGCAAAACTCGCGCGCGGGGGTCCGCAGGATTACCATTGCGGACCCGCAGACCCCGAATTTTTCTCCATTGGGAAAAAGCTCAGGGTCCACACCTTCCATGTAGACAAAGTGCGGACTGGTTGGGGGGGAAAAGTATCTAATGCAGAATGCCTCTATCCCACTCTAAGGGTGATAGTACCTCAGCAACAACAGAATGCAAAGCTATTCAAGGATTCTTCTTTATGAGATGAGAGAGGGAAGAAAAGGATGATCTACTAACCGTTATCTTGCGCTAATAGTCGATCCAGTCTTCACTCCTTGCCGCTTGCTCCTAGCTCCTTGCCCTTTCACCGGCCCAGCTGCACACAGATCCTGTAAAAGCACAAGAAAAGGAAACTACAAGAAGCATACATCCATAATCGATTATAGGATTAGCATAAATCAAATATACAAGCATCTATTCATAAAAAAGACACATGCATATAGAAGAACCTCAAATACTTTATTGATAATAGAAGTAAAGTTCTGAGAGAGTTACAACCATAATGGGTCCAATCCAGCAACACCTCCCAGCTGAAAGAAATCTCCTCTTCACCTCCTTCAAGCAAAACACCCAATAGCTCTATACACAAACCAACAGCACTTCCTTACTTGCACAAAATTCCAGCCTCCTTAGACCTCATGAGAGAGCTCTATATATAGGTTTTTGGAGAAAGGATGAGTCATCTTGAGACTGGCCTGAAGCTGACTTGTGTCCTCTCCCACTTTAGTTAATCTTCAGTTCTTGAGTCCACTTGGAGAATCTTGCTTCCACTTGGAGATCAAGACCCTCTTACTCATCACTAGGCGAATTCCTTGACCCAAGTGTCAGTTTGGAAGCTTCCTGGGCAGTTGACACCTTGCAGAATGACTGTGCCACTTGGCCAATCTCGCCCAGCGCAGGTAGCCTTCATTAGTTTTGACCTTCAGCGCAGGTACAAGGAGGATCAGTTGACATTCAGCGCAGATGCTCAGTGGAGCAGCTGACATGATCCAGAAATAGCCTGTTTTTGAGTGTTTTCAGGTGGAGAACTGATTTTCAGTGCTATGGTTTGCAGACCTTGTTCCTCTAAGGGTAAGAACAACATGTTTAGGGACTTTGGATCCCTTAGATTATTGGCATTTCATGCTCCATGCTGTTAGGCACAAAAATGTCTATAACAATTGCCCCCTAAAGTATGAGGTCGTTTATCGGGTGAAATGCTTTATTAGGAGGATCCAAAGTTCATTCAATTGGCTGAGAGGTGCCCTGCAATAAAATACAATACAATACATTATTTTTCATTCTGCTTCCATGATCTAGCTGAAGCGGGCATTCCCATGCTCAGCTTTATAAATTCATTTTGGTACATATCACAGATGACCGTCTGATGATAGACTGATAATTCTCTGCTGAAATTATCATCCTTTGAGTAGGATGATCATCTGCTGTAATAATGTACATATCAAATGTCTTTATATCCTGAATATATATCGCAGCCCAGATGGATGAAACTAGATGTGGGGTCTTCAAAACTCGTTCGATCTTCACTCTAAGTACAAGTCGATCCATGTGAGAATTGTTTTGAAGTCGAACATGGAAAGACATCGCTTGATTACCGGTCAATAATGTAAACCGTTAACAAGCGCGAGAGGAATCATTAATAATGACAATGACCCTCAAGGTACTGCAGTACAATTCACGTGGTGTGAATAAAGGACTTGGGGTCGAACGCCATGCAAAATCTTCTGGTCGAAGGTCATTGATGTATACCTGTCGCCAGAAGTGAGAAACTTGCCATTGAGGCATGCAAGCTTTAAAGTACTAGGGGGGGTGTTCCTAGATCAACTTCTTGGATAATGAGCTGAAGTCGACAAGAAGTGATCCATCAAAGGAGGGCCTTAATGAATCCCACATCAGTGACACAGAATGGAGCTAATGACTTTAGTGGAGGTGAAAACAAACTGTGAGATATGATTCAGGGTGGCGATCATGGGTGGATGAAGGATAATGTATGGCAGTGGATGGGACACAGTTGACTCTTTCTGAACACATCTCTTGAACATATAACGACACTAATGTGATGGATCGGTAGCATTACCCCAAATACGGATGGTTTGGCGAGGACCATGGTGATGAGACCGGTGAATGAAACAACCCAACCCGATGTGGTACAGAGGACAAAGTGTCATGTTCAAGAGCGACTTGCTACCATCAAAGCTTCGAGGTTCTCCCAATTTTTCCCCAGTCATTTCTAACCAGTACCTCTTTATTTTTGTCAAGCTTGAGGAGGATAACATATGCTTGTTCTATAACCTGCCCTTCGAGCAAGCCCATCGCTATGTTTTAACGAGCCTAGTGATAGGGAAACTCGTTCTCGTCTAAAGACAAGTTTGTTGCTATTTAATCACTTTAACGAGTCTAGCGACAAAGACAACTCGGTCCTTTTCATTTTTAGAGAGTCTGAAAAGGTACAAAAAGTTAACTCCAAAATTCCTTTTTTGTCATCTAATCCCTTAAGTCCGAAAAAGTATAAAACAATACAGAAGGGATGAATTTTCGATAACTTTAACGAGCCGAATAAAACAAGCGCTCGAACTTTTTGTGCAATAATCCCTCAGGTCCAAAAAGATTAAAATCTAGAGGAGGGATAGCTCTTCCGGTCCTTTTAACGAGATGGAAGGCCAAAACTCGGCAAACTTTTCATATTTTACGAGTCAGATGAAAAGAGCTCAAAGAAGACTCGTCTTTTGAGGAATGAGTGATAAACAGGGATAGCCGCAGATTCCAGGTACAGGTTGGAATTTTCCACTCACGGCATTGTCACAAGGATGGCTAAGTGAAATCACTCTTTGCAGCTATTCCTCAAAATGGGTAAACAATCATATGGCGGTGAATGATCGGCCAAATGGAATGGAGGTGGCAGGTGTAAACACGACCAAGGCTTTTATGGCTAATAAATTTACGATCACAATGGTTATTTACCGGGATAGGTTCATTTTTTAATGAGCTTGAACTCTGGTGGAACCCTTGCTCATGCTTTTCTATTTTTTAACGAGCATAAATTCCGCGGTAAAACTGCTTGAACTTGCGTTTATTTTTTAACGAGCATGAAATTTATGCTAAAACTGCTCGGTTTGTGGTCAATTTTTTTTTTTGATTTTTTACCGTTACTAGCTTTTCTCTTTTCAAATGTAGTACTGTATTTTCAATGGCTGCAACAAACTATGTTAGAAATGGATAATATTTGCATGAAAATGAGATTATAACCCTAATATTTCACTTTGTACTATGTAAAAAGCCATTAAAAGGTGTTTTTACCTCTCATTTACCATTTCATTTGCATTTGGTTTGTTGGAGCTTTGGAGGTGCCTCTTCCCCCTCGATTTTCACCAGCTGATTCCGGGAGATTCTGCGGACGATTTTCGGCACCGTCTAGACCAGGTAGGAGCTAAACCCTAGCTCTTTCTTTTCATGGTTTCCTTTTCCTGTGTTTTGCCTGTTTTCCGGTCTTTCTGAGCCCCTGGGGTTTTGCCAGGGCACCCTAGGATCAGCGCAGGTTTCCCTTTCGAAACCCGTGCTGAAGGTCAAGCTGCCTTAAGGCAGCCTGACCCTCAGCGCAAGTGGGAGGCTTCCTGCCTGCGCTGAGCTCAAAAGGACTGAGTTTTAAGGGTATTTTTTGATGATTTTTCGCCAGTTTTTCACCAAAACAGGAATTCATTCTCTCTCTTGTTTTTTTTGCAGGGTGACTTGAGCAAAATGTCCCTTACATGGCGAGAACGAGAACATGAAGAGGAGGACATGATTTCCCTCCATGACCCGGTCACAGTGAACGCGCTGCGGAACTGTGGCCTGCTGAAGTTCTTCCGGATCTCTAGTATGAGAGCACAGATTTCTTTACTGTAGTATATGCTTGATGCTTGGGATCCTGTTAACCAAGTATTCCAGATTAGGGGGAAGACCATCCCCTTGACCATAGAGGACATGTACTTCTTGACTGGGTTGTCAAGACGTGGTGCCTTCGTTTCCTTATCAGGTACGGCCCGGGGGACTGATTCCACCAGAGATTATGTCCGCCAGTATTGCAGGGAAGGTTCTCAGCCGAGCAGAGACGGCAAGATTGTTATCCGTGAGATTACTGATCGGGCTCTCAGGTCCATTCTGTTTACTATTGGTAGGATGGCCAGCAGCGCAGCTTTGCACGTTGCCAACAGGTCCTATATGCAGCATGCCCTGGAGTGTCTCCAACCGAAAGTATTCAACTGGTGTGATGCAGTACTGGTTCAGATGAAAAGTCAATTGACCAAGATAAAGGACGGGAAGCTGAAGAACTTTGGATTTGGTTCTATTCTGACTGCCTTTGCCTTGGAGAAAAATCCCACTGATGCAGCCTCAGTACATCATACTTGACTTGCCTTCTCCGACCGAGCCACGCATGCAGAGGTGGGTTGACCACATGTCTAGGCATGCAGGTCAACCTCAGATCACTTTCACTGAGGCCTTCTTTAGGTGGTTCGAGTGCCAGGAGATGGCATTTTCTGAGTATCCATATGTGGGTATGGATTTCCGAGGTGATCCGGATTTGGCTCTACCGGATGGCGATCAGTGGGGTTCCATTGGTAAATTCTTTGACCACATTACTGTTTATTGTTCTTGTTCATAACGTTGTTGTGCTTTATTCTATCAAGACTTTTAATTGTACTCTTGGGTGCATGTAGATATTGGTCCTGTTCGTCCAGCAGTTCGTCCGAGATCGCCAGCTGCTGCCCCAGCAGGGTAGCCTGCTAGGAGAGTTGTTATCCGCGATCTTGACGACACCGAGACCCTTACAGCTGTGAAGGAGCAGGTTGAGAGCCTTACTCGTGGCCTTCCGGATGTACAGATCGACGAGTTACCTTTACAGATGCAGCATCATACCATTGGCGTACCTAGACGATGGACTCGTCTCTTGCGCATGATTGCACAGGCCGTGACGTACTATCATGAGCACCACTAGGCTAGGGTGCCCCCTAGCATCTTTTTGAGTTTTTAGGTCACATGACCAATTTTGTCTTGGTTACAGAACATTATGTATGAACTTATATAAACAACTTATATATTTTGATTTTCGGATTTTATTCTGGTTGATTCACGTGATCCATATGTACAATCTTTGATGATGTGTCCTTTTTTATAAATGTTGCAAATGTCGATCTAACACATAGTTTGCTAATGAGTCGGTTAATGTGTTTAAATTTCTTGAAATATGTTGATATTGAATCGAATCAAATCGCCTTTCCAAGATCTTAACCCTTAGGAACATGCGATAAATAGCTGGATTGCGAACAGAATATATACCATTGAGTTGTAGTATGACGAGCTGTGAGTCTAGCCTGACAATTAGTCGGCGTATGCCACGTGTGATGGCATCAGAGAGTAGTTCTATCAACGTGCTATACTCAGCGATGTTATTCGTTGATTGCCCAATACATACACCTCTGAAACTTACTAACTCGCCGTTTGGATAAAAAATGGCCCAGGCTGCGGAGGACAGGTTCCGCGAACTACGACTCGCTCCGTCGGCATATCCAACACATGTCTCCATAAGGTTCGACATCTGCCATCAATGAAAAAAGGTGGATCACTCGACCAGAACAAATGCTTTAGCGAAAACAAAATACAAGAAAAGCATACAGGTTACTATTTAAGCATAGTAACGCTTGAGATACAACCCGTTGCGGGGCTGCGCCAGTGGAATTCCATCGTAATCCATTAACTCGTAGGCTCCATTTGCTAACACCCTTTTAACAATATAGGGGCCCATCCATAAGGACTCGAATTTACCTGCTCCCAATTTATCGGATTCTTGATCATAAAGCAAGACCAAATCACCTTCTGAGAAGACACGGGGTTTGACATTTTTGTCGAACTGAGCCTTGACTCGTTTCTTATGGGCCTCATTAGCCAAAGCGGCATCACGATGGGTTTCATCCAACTGGATTAATTCCAAGAAATGAGCCTCTTCCTCTGAAGTTCCGGGGAGGAGGTCGATCGCGAGTTTAAGCGACGAAATTTCGCACTGGATTGGCAAGACTGCTTCCAGGCCATACACAAATTGAAAAGGTGTGAACCCGGTTGCGTTCTTTACCGAGGTTCGGTAAGCCCACAAAGCTGAGTATAGGATTAGGTTCCATCTTCTTTTATGAACACAGATCATCCTTTGCAACATACGCTTCAGGACCTTGTTGATTGCCTCAACTTGTCAGTTGGCTTGCGGATAATATGGGGTAGAGCTGTCGTGAGATAGCCCTAGCTTGGCAGCTAATTCGACCATCATGTGATTGCGAAAATACGATCCATGATATGTGACTATAGCCTGTGGTATGCCGAACCTGGCGACTACATGATTGAAAAAGAAAAGGGCAGTTGTTTCACCAGTGTTATCTAATGTAGGCATCGCCTCGGCCCATTTGGTAAAATAGTCAACAACGACTATTATATACCCATGCCCCCCGGTCGAGGTGGGGTTACATTGCATGAAATCGATGCCCCACTTGGCGAAGGGCCCAACAGCAACTATAGGCTGCAAGGGTGCGGGTGGTTGTCTGGTTTTGCTATCAAAGATTTGACAAGCATGGCAACTTCTGACTGCTATTATGCAATCTTTGAACATGGTTGGCCAGAAGTATCCTACTCGTAGGATTCTTTTTGCTGTTGCATATCCAGACTGATGCCCCCCACACGCTCCTGAATGACAATCATTCAGGGCTTTTTTGGCCTCCTCATGGGTAAGGCACCTCCTCAGAACTGTATCGACACCACGACGGTAAAGTGCATCACCGATGATCATGTAGTCTTTTGCTTGGTATCGTATACGTTTTTGTTCGGAGTGAGAGGTATTAGACCTGAATTTTTGGGTTTGGAGATAAACTATGATATCTCCATACCACTCATCGCTTATAGATATCAGAAACAAACTTTCGTCCACGATTGACTCTTCCGATGTTTCATCGTTGGACAACGATGGGAGGTCGCATAACAATTCCGCGAAAACTAGAGCTTTCTTTGATTTGGATTTTACAAATTCCAGATCAAACTCTTGAAGGATCGCTATCCATTTTGAATATTTGCCCCCCAGCAACTGTCGCGACAGTATATAAGTCATGGGGTTGCAATCTGACAAGATGGTAGTTTTTTGAAAGAGGACATAATGTCGAAACCTTTGAATCGCTTGAACAGCTGCAAGCGCTAGTTTTTCCACATAAGAATATTTACTTTCTGTATCGTTTAAGTTTTTACTTAAATAATAGATAGGGTTTTCAATTCCATCGACTTCTTGAACTAAAACCATCGCAATGGTCGTATCCGCTGCAGCCAGATACAGGTTAAAATCTCTTTGATAGTCCGGGGCGTACATTAATGATGCTTTTACTAGACAATCTTTCAGAGCATCAAAGGAAGCCTGCGCCACCTGGTCCCAGACAAAAGGTACATCCTTTTTCAAAAGACGAGTATAACCTTTAGCAAGTTCTGCGTAATTTGGAATGAACCTCCTCAGAAAGTTTGCTTTCCCTTGGAGTTTCTGAATCTGAAGCAAACTTGAAGGTGGAGGCAAATTAATGATTGCCTGAACCTTACAGGGGTCGAGACGAATCCCATATTTAGAGACTACAAAGCCAAGTAAACGACCAGAACTGACGCAAAACACACATTTGTGTGGGTTGAGTCTTATCTTGTAGTGTCGACAACGTAGAAATATTGATCTTAAATGCTGCGGATGATCAGTCCACTTTCGCGAATGAGCCGGAAGATCGTCGAGATAAGGTTGAACAATGTTCTTGATGTCATGGAAGGCATAATTCATCGCCCTCTGAAACGTCGCCCCTGCATTCTTTAAACCAAAGCGTAATTTCTGATAAGCGAATGTGCCCCACGGACAAATAAATGCAGTCTTTGACTGGTCCTGTGGGCGGATATTTATTTGATTATACCCGGAGAATCCATCCATAAATGAAAAGATTTCACATCCGGCGCATTCATTAATTATCTGGTCGATGAAGGGTGTAGGGTAGTTTTCCTTTGGACAAGCATGGTTTACATCCCTATAATCGACACACACTCTAATCGTCCCTTGTTTCTTCATAACAGGGACGATATTCGATACCCAATCGGTTAGAGGAACCAGGTAGATGAATCCAGCATGGAGAAGTTTTTCAACTTCTGCCTTAATGGCAGCGGCTTTCTTTGGGTGCACCTGCCGAAGCCGTTGTCTTACTGGTTTGACATCAGGATACATTTTAGTTTCATGTTCAACTATACTCGAGTCGATGCCTGGCATTTCATCATATGACCAAGCAAAGACATCTCTAAATTCGTGAAAAAGAGCGTTATATATTTCCAGTTCTGAAGGGGAACAACCTTTGCCGACATAAATATTCTCTACAACATCTATTTTAGTCGAGATATTTATGGCTATAGTCTCTTCAATATTGGATAGGTTTCGCTCGGAATCCACCGTATTTACAGTATTTGTTAGGAATTCAAATACTGAAGGGTGATAAAGGTCACTTTGAGTATCTTCTTCATATTCCGGAAGAAGGGAACGATGGTGGTGATCATTCCATGGTGCCCCCTCAATCATCATTGATTGTAAGATTCTTTCGTCAGTCCCATGTACTTTCGACCAAGGATCTAATGGGGTTCCATATTCTCTAGACCTATCTACCCAGACGCTTGACGAGCGTTGATTTGGGTTCGCCTCCCATGCTTGAAACATTGATTGCTACAATATTTATAAAGGGCTTGGGGGCAAAACCATTGAATGATCCATGTTGACCTTCGTGGAAGATATCATTTTGCAGGTTGCCACAAACGGTACATTTCCCTAATAAACAGGAGGTGGTAGCGTGAAAGTTCCCATCAAAATGGGGTCTTTCAATAATCCTACTCCGATATCTTGAATTGAATGGTTACTTTCATGGATCATGGGAATGCTTCCTGTAACTTGTGAACCATTTGGGAGGAAATTCTGTTGGTCGACGATCGTAATCCCTCCTTCAAACGGGAATGCGATCTTCTTAAAATAAGTCGACACAACAGCTGCCATGGCATAAATCCATGGTCTTCCCAGTAGGATGTTATAATCAAGATTTCCATCAATGACTTCAACATCAATTTCTACTTTTTTTCCTCCTAGTTCAACTTTCAAGTTATTAAGGATATCGTAAGGGGTATAAGTCCTTCCGTCGAAAGCTTTTAATGTCGTCGACGATCGAGACAAGGTTGGAGATCCTAAAGTTTTCCAGCAGCTCATCGACATAATACATGTCGATGCCCCCTCATCAATTATCATTCTGTGAACAGTTTTGTTGAGGGCTTTCACTTGAATAAGGAAAGCTAATTGAGCCGGTAATTGAGGGTCATATCCCTTGTGATCAAAGGATACCAGATTTGAATCCTTAGGGTCAACCCCACCAATTGCCGATAGCAATGCCTGCCTTTGGGTTGGACAATTTTGTAGTACTTCAAGAGTCGACATAGTGGATGGCGATTGTGCCAAATCTTCTACTATATTATAATGCTGCGCCGCTCTAGCGCGAGGATTAAATGTCGACTTATGTACTACACCCTTTGGCAATTTTATTGTTAATTCAGGGATGGTGGGTGTTACAACTTCTGTCGAAGTTGTTGTCGAACTACTCGGTTGATCTTTACCCTTTTCGTTCGACACCTGAGGATTTCCATAATCTTTGTTCCTTGTCGAAATCAAAGCATCATTCTGTTGTTTCGAAACCGACAACATAAGTACTTGCGACGGGGAAGCATTTCCACTATCAACCAGATTTTGACCTCGGTTGGGAAATGGATCAGTTAACACAGCTGATGTTTGGGAACTTTTAAAGAACCTCTTTAACTCAGCTTTGAATGGGCAATTCTTTGTGTAATGATCCTCATCATCACATATCTGACATGGATAATTTTGTTTCCCTTTTCCAGGAGGGTTTGAAGAATTTTTTACAGGGGATGACTCCCCCTGTTTCTTCTTCTTCCCTTTGTTTTGTTTTTTCTTCTTGCTTCCTGGTTGATTGGTTTCTTTGCCTTTATCTCCCGATACGGCATTTACTTCCGAAGCAAGAATATCCGCTTTTGCATTTTGATCCGAATTCTTACGGGCTTTCTTTGCGGAAGCCTTTATCGATTTCGTGTTTGCGGTGCCAATCACGCCATCACCGGCATGAGAGTCACTATTTGATTTAGGAGGGGGAGGAATTGAAAATTCCGGTCTAGGGGCATCAGGTATTTTGTCATAGAGTGTGCCGGACTGAGTATACACTAAGTCCAAATACTGTGCACGAGCAATAACTTGCTCCTCTGTTACGACTCCCCCCTTGGTCACATCTTCCGTAATAGCTGGAAGTAATGACTTTATAAACCATTCAACTAATAGCTGATCGGGAACATATGTTTTCACCATCCTACGACGACGACGCCACTCATGTATATGATCAGATATATGGGTAGCAGTTGTTTGTTTGAAGTTGGTTAATATTTATGTTCCCGTTTCATACCTTATCGGTAATTGAAAATGGGTTAAGAAAGTCGTGGCTAGGGAACTAAAGTTGTCGAAAGAGGCTCTTGGCAATTCAATATACCATTTGGCCACTAGACCTGTCAATGTCCTCTGAAAAAGGCGAAGTCTTATCGAATCGTCGTTAAGGGTGTTCGACGAACACCACAGATGAAAAGTCATCACGTGATTCGACGGGTCTTCACCTGGATTTCCATTGAATTTAGGAATGTCAGACGAAAGTTTATGAGGAATCGTTGGCCACCAAGGGGCATAAGCAATCGGATCGTTCGTTAACCGATGTAGATCAGGTAACTCTAAAGTTGCCACGAATGGTAACTGTTGATTCAGGTTAGGCGAAACGTAACCAGGGTACGATGGAATCGCTTGAGCAGTGGGTCTTTGCATACCAGCATAATGTAATTGATGTTGGTATGATTGATACGGTTGGTGGACTTGACCACTGTAAAGTGGTTGGTTTTGACTATTTTGGATATACTGTTGTCCACTATTCGCAAAAATCTGCTGCTCAGAACCTTGGTATACTTGCTGGAACTGCGGTTATTGGTATTGTACAAGCCATGGTTGTGACGCCATGTTTAATTGAGCCATGCTAACCATTGGACCAAGGTGTGGGGTAATTGTACCTATTGGTACTTGTGTCGACCCACCAGTTGGTGATTGTGGTTGTGAACCATGGTCAAGTGACTGTTGCATTACAACCTGAGAAATCTGAGGTTGACATGTAACAGGTATCGCTTGAACTTGAGACACAGTTACAATAGCCGGTGTGGTTGGGATATTCGTCACAGGTACACCCTGTTGCATAGAATATACAATCCTTGGTTGTTGAGGTAGCATAGGTACCCAACTACTTGATGCAATTCCAGTATAACCTGAATACTGTTGAGAACTGCCATATGGATATCCTCCTGGAGGAGGTAATGAAAGGGCATACTGACCCCCATATGGTAGCAATCCAGAACTCAGAGGGATTGTTAGTCCTTGAGGACTAGATGGCCCAAACTGACCTCCATGAGGATCAATCTGTCGAGTTTCAACATAAGAATTACCGGGTATTACTCCGGATGAACAAACTGGAACAGACCATACTGTCGACATAGTCCCTTGGTGGACTCCTTCTAGCTGTTGAGAGCTAGTTGGGACAGCTGGTATGCCGGCAAACATCGTTGGAGTGACGGCAGGGGCTTCTGCTGTCGCTGTGTCATTTGACACAGTCCTAGATGATGACAGTTGTTCAGACATTTTAAGTCTATCCAATAGATTGCCTAGCGATTCTACAGGAACTTCCACTTGTGGTGGATTAACTTCTGATGAAGGAAATAGAGTGACCCCGATTCCAAAATGAGTTGGAGTACTTGCTTGCGGATCCTCTGCAATTTCCTCTATTGCAATCAAACCTGGTGGAAGAGGAAGACCGTTAGGTCCGTAAAATATTTCTGGTGCCTAAGAAGTGGCTGCTTCGACAGCGATAGTTGTTTGAGGAGCAAAACTCTCTGGACCGGTTACAAATGGAACTGGTTCAATTACACAAGTATTTTCCCCCAGACTAGGATCAGTATTACTGTCCTTCTGTGGCTGTTGAACTTCTTCTATAGAGGCAGGGTTTCCAGAAATGTTAGGAGTAACCGGAACCTCGGATGTAGTAGGAACACTTGTTCTAACTTTCAAAGGAGATTTTGACCCGGTTAAACGAGTTCGCTTTGCCCGTACTGTTTTCGATTCCGGGGACAAAGACGGTTGACTCGCAAGCCTCCCGAACGACGGATTTTCAATTGACTTTCTTCCACGATTGCGGATTACTCGATCAACCAAAATATTAAAAGGGGGAAATTTGTGTTTCCGTATTGAATGAATTTTATTAGACGCTTTTAGACACAACTTGCTTTTTCACTTTTTAAGAGTCGAGAAAAAGCTAAAGATGACTCTAGTCTCCTTCGATGTATTAATGAGCCCGAAGTGACAAATGCTCGGTTGGACTTTTTTAGTTATAGAGTTTGAAAAAGGCCAAAAGAAACTGCTCTGGAGATCTAGGCAGAGGGTGTGCCAAACTTTTCGCAAAACCACAGAATACGTTTTACGGTACGAGTGGTCGATCTTCGTGAATGTTGTGTTCACTGCATTGCGATCAGTAGGGCGGCCGACACGGTTTCCTATGGATAAAGGCTTTGATCCTATAGGGTCTCCCAATATATACGCGACGGTATGTGGGAGCACAAGTCCGTATTAGTGCCACCGACTCTCAGGAGGAATCACCCACCTTCGTCGAGATCGATAGCCACTATGTTTAACGACGCCGGAACACGTCTCTAGCTTAGACCTCTAGATGTTTGCGTTATGTTTCAAAGCATTGTTAGGTTCATTCAATATATTTTAAGTTGATCTTTTTAAATTTTGCCTTTCAAGGTTCACCACGAGATGTATTGATACAAATTCCTAAATGCAGTCTAAGATGAGAAGCAAGCTTTTCAAATCTTTTCGACTTATGAAAATCTTAACTACTGAGGGAAAAGAGAGATAAAATCCTTTTCACACAGATCAAAGAGCACTCGCTAATGCACTTTTTCCCTAAATCAACATACAAACTTAATGCAAAATGCAAAAATGCAAGTATTTCTTTTCTCTTCCTTAATGTTTGATGAAATACAGAAAGAAAGTTGTTGTATAATTTCGAATTCAATTTCAAGCGAAAGCAAACAAGTTTGTCCAAAATCAAAAGAGACACCTTACGATTTACTTGTTTCTACACTTAGAAATATATAAATTCAAATGATATAACGAAAGCGACAAACCCAATCAGCTATGAACAACAAATAAACTAACTCTTAAGATCAAAACGACACTTAATCACAGGTCTAGATCTAAGAGGTTAATGCATGACTGGTTCACTTTCGTTATGGGAAACTGTAAATGACACAAGAAATACAAAAGAACAAATACAGTTTCTTTATACAACTGAGGCAGAATAATGACAAAGGAAGATGGTTTCAGATAGGCCTACTGACTTGCAACAAACAGCAAAAACAACAGTGAAAACAAATCAAGACACAGCAGGAAACCCCAGGAACTCAAGCCAAGACTGGTCCAGCGTAGGTGCAACATTGCCTGTTTGACCTTCAGCACAGGTAGCCCCTTCGAGAACTGCGCTGAAATGCAGACTGCCTTTGTACAGCCTGCAATGAAGAACGAGACTTTCGTCCGTCTTGGTTTCCGGGTCACAGATTGCTCAAAAATTCACAGTTTTTGCTCAAATCAGAAGCTATCAGTCAAGGACACACTAAGGGATGTAAAGGAGGATGAAAAGCTATCACTAAGAGCTTATTAGAGTCCTTGTGGATCAGCTCTTCAAATCATAAACTTGCTCAAAACTGAGCCAGAGTAGCTGCCCTCTACTTTGTGTTTGATAGATTCAAACACAGTTCGATTCGGTACTCTCCTTGTTTATGAAATGAATAGCAAGAAACACAACAAACCAACAAGATACGCTCCCCAGCGGAGTCGCCAATTTGTTGGGGGGAAAAGTATCTAATGCAGAATGCCTCTATCCCACTCTAAGGGTGATAGTACCTCAGCAACAACAGAATGCAAAGCTATTCAAGGATTCTTCTTTATGAGATGAGAGAGGGAAGAAAAGGATGATCTACTAACCGTTATCTTGCGCTAATAGTCGATCCAGTCTTCACTCCTTGCCGCTTGCTCCTAGATCCTTGCCCTTTCACCGGCCCAGCTGCACACAGATCCTGTAAAAGCACAAGAAAAGGAAACTACAAGAAGCATACATCCATAATCGATTATAGGATTAGCATAAATCAAATATACAAGCATCTATTCATCAGAAAGACACATGCATATAGAAGAACCTCAAATACTTTATTGATAATAGAAGTAAAGTTCTGAGAGAGTTACAACCACAATGGGTCTAATCCAGCAACACCTCCCAGCTGAAAGAAATCTCCTCTTCACCTCCTTCAAGCAAAACACCCAATAGCTCTATACACAAACCAACAACACTTCCTTACTTGCACAAAATTCCAGCCTCCTTAGACCTCATGAGAGAGCTCTATATATAGGTTTTTGGAGAAAGGATGAGTCATCTTGAAACTGGCCTGAAGCTGACTTGTGTCCTCTCCCACTTTAGTTAATCTTCAGTTCTTGAGTCCACTTGGAGAATCTTGCTTCCACTTGGAGATCAAGACCCTCTTACTCATCACTAGGCGAATTCCTTGACCGAAGTGTCAGTTTGGAAGCTTCCTGGGCAGTTGACATCTTGCAGAATGACTGTGCCACTTGGCCAATCTCGCCCAGTGCAGGTAGCCTTCATTAGTTTTGACCTTCAGCGCAGGTACAAGGAGGAGCAGTTGACATTCAGCGCAGATGCTCAGTGGAGCAACTGACATGATCCAGAAATAGCCTGTTTTTGAGTGTTTTCAGGTGGAGAACTGATTTTCATTGCTGTGGTTTGCAGACCTTGTTCCTCTAAGGGTAAGAACAACATGTTTAGGGACTTTGGATCCCTTAGATTATTGACATTTCATGCTCCATGCTGTTAGGCACAAAAATGTCTATAACAGGACCCACGCACTGTGTCTAACATGGAGGGTGCGTACCCCGCAGCAAGGGTTTTGATCCTAGAATTCCTCAAAAATGGACCAATGAAAATGTTTTCTAGCAATCTAATTAATCTTTATACTTGATGCAGAGAATATATCATGCTAGATTGGCGAGAACGGGAGCATGAGGACGTGGATACCACCACATGGAATCATCAGCCTTCACTTGATGCTTTGAGGGCATGCGGACTGTACAAATTCTAGACCATTCCTGGCATGAGGGCTCAAGTAGATTTCTTACAGTGGCTGGTTGACAGGTGGAGCGTACAGGACCAGTGCTTTTTCATTGGCGGACACGAGCTCGAAATCGAGCCAGAGGACATTTATTTCTTAACTGGTTTGCCTAAGAGAGGTGAGGACTTGACTCTATTCGGGACTAGGCCAGGTGGCCAGTCTGTCAATAGCCTCCGGCTAGAGTACTGCAACAGCCAGGCTAAAGACAAAGGGATAGACATAAAGACCATATCCCGTCCTGAGCTCATGGTGATTGCGTTTACTGTCACCAGACTTTGCAGAGCTGCCACATTACATGTTGCCACCGGATCCCAGATGCGTATGGCAGTTGATTGCTTTCAAGGCACCATCTTCAACTGGTGCAATGATGTGCTGGCCAATGTGAAAGGCTGATCCAGGTGGATGTTGGTGGCCACCCACCAACCCATTTGGACCCCCACAACTGTCTCTTTCAGTCTTTTCAGTTTCCTAAATTACAGCACAGTTTACTATTTTTAGCAGTTTTTCGGGTCCTGAACTTCCGGAGCCGTTTTGAGGCCCTAAACGACGTTTTTTTGGGATTCTGGGGCAACATGGGTCCATGGACCGATGTTTCCTCCCAAAGTGGTAGTACTTGGATAGATCTTTCTAACGAGCTATCATACGCGTCAAACGGAGATCGTATGCCAAAGTTACGACCCCGGGAAATTGATGTACCAATTTACCCAAACGGGGCCCACAATTTGGCGTTTCATCTTCTAGGGTTAGGTTTCGGGATGTGAAGGGTTTTCCATTGTTTCTCAACAATAAATAGGCCGTCGAGCCTCATTGTAATACAGTTCGGAACAGTTCAGAGGCATGTAGCCACCACATCTGTTCTCAGAGATAAGCTACCATTGCCCTAGCTGGTTTCTTTCCATTTCTGTTTGTAAGCATATTTCAGTATTTTACAGTAATGAAATGAAGTATTATTTCCACTGCATCTCAGTATTTATGGTTATCTCATCTCTGTATTTATGGTTATCTCTGTAATCTATTGCGTTCCTATCTAAATCTGGATCAGTGGTATCAGAGTGGTCTGCTTTTTCTCTGTTTTTCTTTGCATGTCCCCAACGAGGTCGGGATATAAGGAGTTAGGGCTTGAACTGGTCGAACCTTTACAAGACCAGCCTCGCAAATCCCGACGGCCTCCCATGGCGGATCAGAAGAAAGACGAGGGAGCAGGAGATCCTATCAAAATCTTGCTCGAAGAAGCACTCGAGCGGCAAAGGAACGCGATGATGGATAGCTTTGCGCAGATCCTTCAGCGGCTACCCAGAGGCGACGCATCGACTTCCAAAAGCGACTCTGGAAACGCCACGCCGTTTAAGGTACAAGTTAATTTTGAAATCCCCATCTTCGAGGGTCAAATAGACGCAGATGCCGTAGATAAATGGTTAAATCTGCTAGATGGGTATTTTTTTGTTCACGAATTTTCAAGTCGGGAAAAGATTGTTTTTGCTCTTCTCAAAGCAGCCCCCCACGTCAAGGACTGGTGGGAAACCTACTGCGAGAAGAAGGATGAAAGTACAGGCTCACTATTTTCAGCCGCACCCACTTGGAATGACTTTCGGGATGCCATCAAGGAGCAATACTACCTTGTCGGAAGCTATGAGGACAAATACATCAAATGGACCACACTGCGGCAGGGACGAGACCAAGATGTGCCGGAGTTCACAAACATTTTTCATACCCTTCGCACACAGTTGGGTATCAAAGATTCTGAGCTGCATCTGGTGCTCAAATACCGTGGCTGCCTACACAGATACATCCAGGAAGAGATGGTGTTCTTGAACATCTCCTCACTCGGCATAGCATATCGATACACTGTAAAAATCGAGCAAAAGTTCAAACAGAAGAAGCGAGACTTTGGATCTGCAAATCCGAAGCCCAAAGGACAAAGCCAAGGCGGGGTGACCCAAGACAACCTGTCGAAGCCGCAAGAAATGAACAACACCACGAAGCTGAAGAAGGACACAGGAAAGTGGTGTGAGTTCCACAAGCGTCCCACTCATAACACAAGTGAGTGTCGGACCAAGCAGTCGCTAGTGGCCTAGTTGAAGGCTTCCGAATCAGATGCATGTTCTGACCCTGAGCCAGAACCCGACAAGGGGAATGGAAAAGGGAAGCAGATCATTGATGCAGATCCCAGCGCCACTGTTGCCACTGCCAAGATCCAGAAGAATGAACCTGCAGATCCAGAAGAGGGGGAGCGTCTTTTCCACTCACAGATGTGGGTGAAGGGTTCGCCGCTACAATTCATTGTCGACAGTGGCAACCAAAAGAACCTCGTTTCAGCAGAGGTCGTGAAGCGGTTGGGCCTACCGACTACACCACACCCACAGTCGTACAGTATCAGGTGGCTTCACGAAGGACGAGATCTGAAAGTTCGCTTGCAGTGCCGCCTTCCATACAGCATCAAGCCCTTCACAGACGAGGTATTGTGTGATGTTACACCTCTGGATGTTTGTGATGTACTATTAGGCCAGCCATACTTGTGGAGGCGACATGCTGTGTATGAGTCAAGGCCTCGTGCTGTCATTATTTCTTTGAATAATTCATTATACAGGATACCAGAGGTAGCCCCACCTACTGCCACATCCTTGATCACTACCAAGAAAGGCAGCAAGCTCATATCACAGACCAGGAAATTCATCTGTCTGGTTCGCTCCCAAAATAAGGGGAAGATCATTGCTACATCCATGACCCCTGCAAAGGGTTCCTACACGCAGCAGCAGCAACAAAGGGATACGGTCATGACAGAACACAGGAACAACTTCTCCTCACCCACAGGGGTACCACATAAGTTTCAGGTGGGCAACAAAGTTTGGTTACATCTGCAGAACGAACGCCTTCCAAGAGCCCATCAGAAGCTCTGACCACTCCGACATGGTCCTCACAGCAGTACCAACGCTATGGGAAACAATGCTTTGAAGCACAGCATTCCTCCATTCCTTCGCTTGCACCGAGTATTCAATGTGGACCATCGTCGACCATGCTTTCTACCATTTCTGGACACATCAGAGATTGCAGAACAGCTCACCAGAGAACCAACTCAGCAGAAGCTTCCTCATCTCAGGGAGGAACTCAACACAATGGGGACCATTGCTTCCTAAGGGGGGAGGAATGATCCAGGTGGATGTTGGTGGCCACCCACCAACCCATTTGGACCCGCACAACTGTCTCTTTCAGTCTTTTCAGTTTCCTAAATTACAGCACAGTTTACTATTTTTAGCAGTTTTTCAGGTCCTGAACTTCCGGAGCCGTTTTGAGGCCCTAAACGACGTTTTTTTGGGATTCTGGGGCAACATGGGTCCATGGACCGATGTTTCCTCCCAAAGTGGTAGTACTCGGATAGATCTTTCTAACGAGCTATCATACGCGTCAAACAGAGATCGTATGCCAAAGTTACGACCCCGGGAAATTGATGTACCAATTTACCCAAACAGGGCCCACAATTTGGCGTTTCATCTTCTAGGGTTAGGTTTCGGGATGTGAAGGGTTTTCCATTGTTTCTCAACAATAAATAGGCCGTCGAGCCTCATTGTAATACAGTTCGGAACAGTTCAGAGGCATGTAGCCACCACATCTCTTCTCAGAGATAAGCTACCATCGCCCTAGCTGGTTTCTTTCCATTTCTGTTTGTAAGCATATTTCAGTATTTTACAGTAATGAAATGAAGTATTATTTCCGCTGCATCTCAGTATTTATGGTTATCTCATCTCTGTATTTATGGTTATCTCTGTAATCTATTGCGTTCCTGTCTAAATCCGGATCAGTGGTATCAGAGCGGTCTGCTTTTTCTCTGTTTTTCTTTGCATGTCCCCAACGAGGTCGGGATATAAGGAGTTAGGGCTTGAACTGGTCGAACCTTTACAAGACCAGCCTCGCAAATCCCGACGGCCTCCCATGGCGGATCAGAAGAAAGACGAGGGAGCAGGAGATCCTATCAAAATCTTGCTCGAAGAAGCACTCGAGCGGCAAAGGAACGCGATGATGGACAGCTTTGCGCAGATCCTTCAGCGGCTACCCAGAGGCGACGCATCGACTTCCAAAAGTGACTCTGGAAATGCCACGCCGTTTAAGGTACAAGTTAATTTTGAAATCCCCATCTTCGAGGGTCAAATAGACGCAGATGCCGTAGATAAATGGTTAAATCTGCTAGATGGGTATTTTTTTGTTCACGAATTTTCAAGTCGGGAAAAGATTGTTTTTGCTCTTCTCAAAGCAGCCCCCCACATCAAGGACTGGTGGGAAACCTACTGCGAGCAGAAGGATGAAAGTACAGGCTCACTATTTTCAGCCGCACCCACTTGGAATGACTTTCGGGATGCCATCAAGGAGCAATACTACCCTGTCGGAAGCTATGAGGACAAATACATCAAATGGACCACACTGCGGCAGGGACGAGACCAAGATGTGCCAGAGTTCACAAACATTTTTCATACCCTTCGCACACAGTTGGGTATCAAAGATTCTGAGCTGCATCTGGTGCTCAAATACCATGGCTGCCTACAAAGATACATCCAGGAAGAGATGGTGTTCTTGAACATCTCCTCACTCAGCACAACATATCGATACACTGTCAAAATTGAGCAAAAGTTCAAACAGAAGAAGCGAGACTTTGGATCTGCAAATCCGAAGCCCAAAGGACAAAGCCAAGGTGGGGTGACCCAAGACAACCTGTCGAAGCCGCAAGAAAAGAACAACACCACGAAGCTGAAGAAGGACACAGGAAAGTGGTGTGAGTTCCACAAGAGTCCCACTCATAACACAAGTGAGTGTCGGACCAAGCAGTCGCTGGTGGCCGAGTTGAAGGCTTCCGAATCAGATGCATGTTCTGACCCTGAGCCAGAACCCGACAAGGGGAATGGAAAAGGGAAGCAGATCATTGATGCAGATCCCAGCGCCACTGTTGCCACTGCCAAGATCCAGAAGAATGAACCTGCAGATCCAGAAGAGGGGGAGCGTCTTTTCCACTCACAGATGTGGGTGAAGGGTTCGCCGCTACAATTCATTGTCGACAGTGGCAGCCAAAAGAACCTCGTTTTAGCAGAGGTCGTGAAGCATTTGGGCCTACCGACTACACCACACCCACATCCGTATAGTATCGGGTGGCTTCACAAAGGACGAGATCTGAAATTTCGCTTGCAGTGCCGCCTTCCATACAGCATCAAGCCCTTCGCAGACGAGGTATTGTGTGATGTTACACCTCTGGATGTTTTTGATGTACTATTAGGCCAGCCATACTTGTGGAGGCGACATGCTGTGTATGAGTCAAGGCCTCGTGCTGTCATTATTTCTTTGAATAATTCATTATACAGGATACCAGAGGTAACCCCACCTACTGCCACATCCTTGATCACTACCAAGAAAGGCAGCAAGCTCATATCACAGACCAGGAAATTCATATGTCTGGTTCGCTCCCAAAATAAGGGGAAGATCATTGCTACATCCATGACCCCTGCAAAGGGTTCCTACACGCAGCAGCAGCAACAAAGGGATACGATCATGACAGAACACAGGAACAACTTCTCCTCACCCACAGGGGTACCACATAAGTTTCAGGTGGGCAACAAAGTTTGGTTACATCTGCAGAACGAACGCCTTCCAAGAGCCCATCAGAAGCTCCGACCACTCCGACACGGTCCTCACAGCAGTACCAACGCTATGGGCAACAATGCTTTGAAGCACAGCATTCCTCCATTCCTTCGCTTGGACCGAGTATTCAATGTGGACCATCGTCGACCATGCTTTCCACCATTTCTGGACACATCAGAGATTGCAGAACAGCTCACCAGAGAACCAACTTAGCAGAAGCTTCCTCATCTCAGGGAGGAACTCAACACAATGGGGACCATTGCTTCCTAAGGGGGGAGGAATGATCCAGGTGGATGTTGGTGGCCACCCACCAACGCATTTGGACCCGCACAACTGTCTCTTTCAGTCTTTTCAGTTTCCTAAATTACAGCACAGTTTACTATTTTTAGCAGTTTTTCGGGTCCTGAACTTCCGGAGCCGTTTTGAGGCCCTAAACGACGTTTTTTTTGGGATTCTGGGGCAACATGGGTCCATGATCGATGTTGCCTCCCAAAGTGGTAGTACTCGGATAGATCTTTCTAACGAGCTATCATACGCGTCAAACGGAGATCGTATGCCAAAGTTACGACCCCGGGAAATTGATGTACCAATTTACCCAAACGGGGCCCACAATTTGGCGTTTCATCTTCTAGGGTTAGGTTTCGGGATGTGAAGGGTTTTCCATTGTTTCTCAACAATAAATAGGCCGTCGAGCCTCATTGTAATACAGTTCGGAACAGTTCAGAGGCATGTAGCCACCACATCTCTTCTCAGAGATAAGCTACCATCGCCCTAGCTGGTTTCTTTCCATTTCTGTTTGTAAGCATATTTCAGTATTTTACAGTAATGAAATGAAGTATTATTTCCGCTGCATCTCAGTATTTATGGTTATCTCATCTCTGTATTTATGGTTATCTCATCTCTGTATTTATGGTTATCTCTGTAATCTATTGCGTTCCTATCTAAATCCGGATCAAAGGCCAACTGACCAGGGCCAAGAGCGGACGACTAAAGACCTTTGGTTATGGGGCTTTGGTCGTGATTTTTGGCCTGGAGAGGGTTCCTATGCTGATCCCACAACATCTTACTGTTGGAGCTGGGCTTCCTCGAGAGCCCAAACTAATGCGATGGGTTGCAGTCATGGCCCGTCACCTGGACGAGAGGACAGAGGTTGCTCAGTTCAAACCTGAGTATTTCCAATGGTTGGAAAACCAGGTCTTTTGCATTCAGGATTTCCCTTACGCTGGGATAGATTTCCGTGGTGACCCACACATGGCTCTTCCACTAGGAGAGCAGTGCGATGAGTCAGGTAAAATCCTTTTCAACTTTCCCTATTTAATTTTTTTTTTTTATATTTTTCATCGTCTCAAAACTGATGGTAAAAATTTCAAATGCAGATGTGGGTCCACAGCAACCAGCCGCTCTCCGGCCTTTCAAGAGGAGGCAACCAGTTGCACCCGCGCCAGCCCCATAGGACAAATCAGCAGATGTTTTGGCCGAGTTGGAAAGTCATCTTGACCACTTGACAGGAGATATTCCTGAGACCACTATCGACGACATTCCTCGTCGACTTCAGCGCTATGTGATTGGAGTCTCGAGACCTTTTAGGAGGCTCCTTTGCAAGGTGGCTCGGGCAGTGGTTTCTTATAGAGATCATCACCAGTGATAGGATGATTGCCTTTTGTGGGCACATGTGACATTTTTGTTTTTTGTACTTATCATTTTTGTTGATCATAAGGTGTTTTTCAACCTATGATCGAAGACGATTTATTTTTTGACACACTCCTATATATATATATATATATATATATATATATATATATATATATATATATCACTATTACCGGCTTATCTTGTAAATCATATCATGGAATGGTTTTAAATTTACATGTATGATTATTGCAAATGTCTATTTAACATTCGAGAAGCAATTGCATCTGCTAATGTATTTAAAGACCTTGGAATATGCTGATATTCAATGTAATCAAACTCATGTTCCAAGAGACGCACTCTCAAAAATAATCTTAATAACACTTGATTTCTAATGGCATACACTCTATTAAGCTGTAATACAACGAGTTCAGAATCCAACCTCTCTATCAAACTCTGAATCCCAAATGAAATAGATTCAAATAATAACTCAATCACTGCACTATACTCTGAAATGTTGTTTGTTGTTTGACCGAAACTTACCCCATGCATAGAAACTAACTCGTCAGAGGGCGAATAGATAACCCAAGCTGCGGAAGAGATGTTCCGTGTATTACGGCAAGCACCATCAGCAAATCCAATGTATGTTTGGAGAGGCATCGACATCTGCAATATCAAGAGTAAAACCAAGATAAGTAGGAATAATGACGAAAAACACTCTTTAAGCTAAGCACACTTTTGTTTTTAAAGTAAAACACACCAGCTAGAAAGAAAACTATCCTAACTAAAAATCTCCATACCCCATTCTTTTAAGCATAGTACCTCTTCAAGTAAAGGCCATTTCTGGGTTTACCCAAAGAGTCCCCATCAAAGTCTACTAGCTCATAGGCCCCTTTTGCTAGCTTTTGCTTGACAATATAGGGACCATGCCACATAGGAACAAATTTCCCAGTGCCTATTTTATCATTAGCTTGATCATACAATAACACTAGGTCTCCTTCCGAAAAATTTTGAGGGGTCACATTCCGATCATACTGAGCTTTCATACGTTTTGCGTGAGTCTCGATCGCCAATGCAACATCACGTCGATTCTCATCTAATTGAGCTAAGTATAACAAACGCTTTTCCTCTTCGGAAGTAGCTGGAAGTAACTCAATGGCCATTTGCAGTGACGGGATTTCGCACTCAATGGGTAACACAGCTCCCAAACCATAGACTAGTTGGAAAGGAGTGAACCCTGTTGATGTTTTTACTGAAGTTCGGTACGCCCAAAGCACTGAAAATAGCATGTTGTGCCAATTCAACCAATAAATCCCAATGATTCGTCGGATCATGATAACTAAAACTTTGTTGATCGATTCAACCAGGCCATTTGCTTGTGCGGATAATAAGGGGTTGAACTATCGTGACGTAAACCAAGCTGGCCTGTAAGTTCGGTCATCATAACATTTCGAAAATGACGCCCATGATCAATGATTATCGCTTGTGGGACACCAAACCTAGAAATTATATGATTGAACACGAAAATTGCAGCTGTCTTGCCGTCTGCCTCGAATGTAGGCATCGCCTCGGCCCACTTAGTAAAATAATCTACCGCAAGGATGATATACGCATGCCCCTGGCCGAATGAGGGTTACATGTAATAAAATCGATACCCAATTTAGAAAAAGGACCAACGACAATTAGAGGGTGGAGAGGAGCAGGTGGAGTGTGCATCTTATGATCAAAAATCTGGCAGTTGTGGCATTTTCGGACCGCCGTAATACAATCTTTAAACAAGGACGGCCAGAAATGGCTAGCGCACAATATCTTTTGGGCTGTGGCATACCCAGACATATGACCGCCACAGGCTCTAGAGTGAAAGTCATTTAGAACTCTCTCAGCATCTTCATGAGTTAAGCAACATCGAAAAATAGAGTCCGCCCCATGGCGATAAAGAGTATCTCCAATAATTTTGAATTGTTGGGACTGGAAGCGAATTTTCCGACATTCCAACCTTGAAATTTCTGGCTGAAAGGATTGGGTCTGGAGATAGACGATGATATCCCCATACCACGGATCTAAAGTGCTGATTAGAAACAAAGATTCGTCTGCAATGGGCTCCTCTACCACAGTTTCTGTGTCAGCACACGGGAAGTCACACATTAACTCTGCAAAAACTAAAGATTTCTTAGACTTATATTTCTCAAACGGCAAGTCGAACTCTTGCAGGATAACGATCCATTTAGAGTACTTTCCCCCTAGCAATTGTTTGGTCAAAATGTAGATCATAGGGTTGCAATCCGAAATTACCGTAGTTTTACGTAGTAAAATGTAGTGACGAAAACGTTGGACAGCTTGAACGGCTGCCAATGCCAATTTCTCCACATGTGAGTATTTTAGCTCAATTGGATTTAACGTACGACTAAGGTAATATATCACATGTTCCATTCCGAATTCATCTTCCTGAACTAAGACCATTCCAATGGTGGAATGGGAGGCGACGAGATACAAAAAGTAATCCTGGTTGTAGTTGGGAGGATGCAACAATGGTGCATGGGTTAACGCGTGTTTGAGTGCATCAAAAGACTTCTGAGCTATTTCATCCCAAGAAAATTGAGTATTTTGTTTCAACAACTGTGTAAAACCCTTTGTAACCTCTGCATAGTTAAGAATGAATCGTCGTAAAAAGTTTGCTTTCCCCTGCAAACCTTGGAGTTGGCGAAGACTCGAAGGAGGAGGCAAATTGATAATAGCTTCGACCTTCGAGGGATCAACGCGAATGCCGGCTTTCGAAACTACAAATCCCAGCAATCGACCCGTTTCTATACAGAAGACACATTTGTGTGGGTTCAACCGAATACGATAATGCATACACCTCATAAAGATTGCTCGTAAGTGGACGAGGTGATCAGCTTGACGTAGTGAATGAGCAGGCAAGTCATCGAGATAGGGTTGCACAATGTGCTTGATGTCATGAAATGCATAAGACGTCGCCCTCTGAAAATTTGCTTCGGCATTCTTAAGCCCAAAAGATAATTTGCAATAATAAAATGTCCCCCATGGACAAATAAAAGCCGTTTTTGGTTGATCGGCAGGTATAATGTTGATTTGATTGTATCCGGAAAAACCGTCCATAAAGGAAAATATTTTGCTGCTGGCACAATCATCAATGATTTGATCGATATAGGGAGTTGGGTAATTTTCGTTTGGACAGGCTCGATTAATGTCCCTATAATCGATGCATATTCTTATTGTCTCCTGGTTTTTGTTAACTGGAACAATATTCGATACCGAATCCGTTAGCGGGATCAGATAAATGAAACCTGCTTTCAACAGTTTTTCAACTTCTGCTTTAATTGTAGCAGATTTTCGTGGGTGAATCTGACGCAAACGTTGCCAAACGGGTTTAGCGTCCGGGTAATTTTGATCTCATGAACAACAATCGCGGGATCAATTCCTGGAATTTCCTCATAGGACCAGCCAAATACGTCGCAGAATTCTTGAAATAGGGCCTTATATAATTGAATTTCTTCATCTGTACACGAGGCACCTATATGAATGTTCTCAACAATTCCAGGCTTAATCGAAATGTCAATGGGAATAGTTCGAGAGATGTTTCCCAAATTTAACTCTAAATTGGGATGTTTCATTGGATTCTGAGGTTCCTTGACATATTCGGTCGTAAATATTGATGAGAAATTATTTTCAAAACGATCATCCTCAGGTAAAAACGAAGATCTGTGATGGAGATCTTCCCATGGTAAATCATCTTCCCAAAGTCATTGCAAATGTGGAACACCAATTCAAGCGTAAAGTTAGGGAAGCTATTGAAATCATTAAACATCCTAAAAACCTTAATAGGGATGGGGGCATGGAGATTAGCAAAAATTGGAACCCCGTGCTAAACACCAGCTAATAATCTTAATAACAATGTTAAAAATTCCTAACCTGCCATCATAATAAATAAAATTAATGAGTGCAAATAATAGAAGCTTTAATAACATTAATATGAATTAAATAATAAGTCTAGCATTAACCTCATCAAATATAAAAACAAATTCAAATTATAATAGATATAAAAAAACATGTACAGAAAAACATTAAGTATCTAAGTGAATAACATATATAATAATAGTGGATTAGCAGCAATCAATAAACAAACATCTATTAACATAGATAAATAATAGATAAATGTATAAGTACAGGTAGTGAAGCATCATAATAAATATCAATTATAACAGGTAACAAAAAGTATATATGGAGGAGCCTTAAATATTATCATAGAAAATATCTTCAATAATAATATAAATAATAAGAACAAAATAATAATATAGAATTAGAATAACATTAATAATAACAAAATAAATATAATCAAAAAAGCATTAAATATTATAATACTAATAAGAATAATACTAAATAATCTAAGAATTACAAAATGAGATTCTAATAACAAATAAATTAATTTATATGAAGACATAATAAATAAACTCACAAAACAATAATAATTAAATTAATCAATTAAAAATAACATCACAATATATCAATAAGCATAAACCACAATTTAATTATAAAGCATAATGATAAAATAACACAAAATATAAAATTGTAGTATTAATAAAAAAATTAAAAATAATTACAGGGTAGTTATTAAAAGAAGAACATTAATAAATATCTTAGTAAATTACATATATAATAATATTGATTAGAAAATAAACTAGCATCTATTATAATAGATAAATAATATATAAAAATTAATAAATACATATAGTATAGCATTAATAAATATTAATTATAATAAGTAGCAATAAGTATATATAGAGGATCCTTAACTAATATCATAGCAAATATCATTATTAATAATATAAATAATAGGAGCAAATAATTATAGAGGATTAGAATAACATTAGCAATAAATAATAAACAAAAAAGCATAAAATATTAAAATTCTAATTAGAATAAAACTAAATAATCTAAGAATTACAAGAAGAAAATTTAATAACAAATCAATTAATTTATAAGAAGACATAATTAACAAACTTACATAACAAAAATAATAAAAAACTCATCTTAATAAAATATAGATTAACACCATAAAATAAGCAAAAACCATAATTTAATTATGAGGCATAATGAGAAAATAAGACAAAATATAAAATTTAGTATTAAATTAAAATAATTGCAGGGTAGTTTTTTAAAATAATTAAATTGTAAAAAACTTAAAAGACATTAATTAAATCATCAAATATGACAAAGAGTCGGCTGTTGGTCTTCGCATCCTGGGCTTCATATTTATACCTATCATTTTCTTCTTTCTCCTCACATTTTGTCCTGATGATGAGTCTAGTTTCAGACTCGAAACGTCGACTACAAAACATGAACACTGTGGAAAATCCGAACTCCTTTCAAAAATCACACCACAATAATCTGCAAACTAAAAAAGAGTGAACAAGTTCAGAAAACGTAGTTAAATCCGAGGTTGATGTGAAAAGTGATTCCTCATGGACCACATTCATTAAGTCTTTTTCGGTTGAACACGGGTCGGCAAAAGATTGCACAGCTTCATAGGAAATTTCATATGGACTCAAAGGCATGGAATTACCAAATGAGTCTATTTGAGATTCAGAAGGAACGATCCAAGGATCGTCATAAAAAATAGTGTCAGATGTAATCATATGAATAGTTGCAAATGAAGATGGTGCGTTGATTGGAGGAAAAGGAAAAGTTCCCAGTAAACCGACATCTTTAACTAATCCTACTCCAACATCCTTATATGGGATAGTTGTTTTACCGACGTGCTGAATACTCTCCGAAGAGGCTGGGTCGGATGAAAAGTAAGCCAACTGGTCTATTGTTACGATCTTTCCATTATGTGGAAACTTTATGACTCTAAAGACCGATGAAACGACCGATGTCATAGCGTAAGACCAACTTCGACCCAAGAGAAGGTTGTAGTCTAGAGGGGCATCAACCACCTCCACATATAGACTAACGGTTTTTCCTTCAACCCCTATAGGCAAATCCTGTAGAATTCCAAAAGGATGAAACCCACGGCCATAAAAGGCCTTAAGAATCATCGGGGATTGATTTAGTGAAGGGGAACCAAGCTATCTCCAACACTGTATCGACATAATACACGTTGAGGCTCCCTCATCAATTACAGTCCGATGAATATGCCTGTTTTTTACTATCACTGGAATCTGGAAAGCCATTTGATGAGGCAAATGCGGTGTACTATTTTCTAGATCAAAGATTATTAGGTTCGGGTCTTGAACATCAACAGCTCCTATAGCTGACAAAAGTAATTTCCGTTGTGTTGGGCATGATTGCAGTACTTCCAAAGCCGACATTGCTAAGGGTGAAACAACTAAATCCTCAGCAATGTTATAATTTTGAGCCGCTCTCGCATGTGGATTGAAAGCTGACCTTCGAAGTACACCCTTGGCGGGCAGTTTGATTACTAAGTCTGGATTAGGTTTCTCGATCTGTAGTGGATCGGAACCGGGAGCTGAGGTTGATGGATTAGAATGAGAAGATTCTGCTTCTTTGCATCAACAGGACCTTTACTACCATAATCTTGCAATCGAGTCACAATCCTTACATGGGAAATCATCAATATGGGTTCTTCATTGGCACTCGAGGAAGAACCTATCATCTTGCTATCTTGATTTGGAAATGGATCCTTCAAAACAGCAGGAGTTTGGGAACCTTTGACGATTTTCGCAACCTCTGCTCGATGAGGGTAGTCTCTTGTGAAATGTTCTTCGTCACAAATGAGACACGGATAACGAGGTTTGCGCTTTTCATCATTGGATTCCGCCTTTTCAGGTTTCTCCTTTGAACTTTTGTCCGTTTTATTCTTCTTCTTTCCTTTCTTCCTCTCACCGGATTTTGATTTAGCTGTAGATGATTCTACAATGTGAACATTGGCGGAAACCTCTACGGAAGAATCTCCTGTCGGGGAATTAGGCAAGGTTATGATAGGAGAATAATTCTTGGAAGACTTCTTCTTACTTTTAGTGTTAATCGTACCAATCATACCGTCAGTGGCATGAGATCCCGAAGGAGCTGCAGTGATTTGATTTGACTTGGGAAGATCAGGGATCTTTTCGTGTAACATACCTGACTAAGTATAGACCAAGTCAAGGTACTGTGCTTGAGTAATCACTTGCTCCTCAGTAACAACTCTGGCTTTAACAACATCTTCAGTGATCCTTGGCAACAAAGATTTTACAAACCACTCAGCCAAGATTTGATCCGGAATGAATACCTTCACTAAACGTCATCGATGTCTCCACTCATGAATATGATCTGAAATATACATGGATGTCGATTGTTTTAGCGAAGTTAACAATTTCGTGCCATTGTCATATCGAATTGGCAACTGGAGATGAGTTAAAAACGAGGTAGCTAACTGAATAAAATTATAAAAAGTTCCTCGCGGTAACTCAATGTACCACTTGGCCGTGATACCAATTAGAGTGCGCTGGAAAAGTCTAAGACGGAGCGAATCATCTGTGATGGAGTTAGACACACACCAGAGGTGGTAAGTCATCACATGGTTCGACGGGTCCTCTCCAGATTTACCTTCGAACTTGGGAATGTCACTGGGCAACTTATTCGACATTGGCGGCCAAAACGGAAGATAATTAATCGGATCATTCGTTAGGTGTGACAAGTCTGGTAAGTCCAAAGGTGCGATAAATGGTAACTGCCGATTAGGATCCCTAAAAATTTGGGTCATGAGACCAGCCCCAGGAGGAGGATATCCAGGATAACTAGGAATAGGAATCGCATTCGAGATATTGTATCCTCCCGGAAAACCAGGATTAACCAGACTATACTGGGGTTGAGGTTGTTGATAAGTGTACCTAGGATATGGTTGATACTGATAAACTGGCTGCTGGACAGTAGGACCAAATTGGTACTGTCCCTGGTACAGTTGATAGGTGAATTGAGGTTGACTAGTGACAACCGTAATTAAACTAGGTTGTCCTACACGCATCTGAATCGTAGTTTGAATGGTGGATCCAGACGATGGTAAAGATGTCTGAGGAGTAGATACAGAAACAGTAGAAATCGGAGCTGTCGATACTCTAGAAGTAGGTGGGGTAGATGGAACAGATGTTGCGGCAGTTGCAGCAGTCGTTTGAGATGGAGTACGAGGCGCAGTAGGCCCAGACTGTGAAACTACTGAAGGTACAGAAGTTTTAATGTTAGACTGGACTGGATGCTGGGGTGAACCAGAAACTAAGGGTTATCCAGTTTGAGATGAGAACTGTACACCTGGCTGCAACACCTGTTGAGTTTGCAATGGATCCCACAGTATGTTCGTTCCGGGGTACTTACCCATAATAGGTTGAGAATATTGAGGACCATAACCGGGTTGAGGGTAGGTTTGATAGTTGAAAGGTACATTTTCCATCCCTTGAACATAAGATTCACCTTGGGGTGGTTGGAAACCTTGGTTCGAGTACTGACCTTGGGGTAGATATCCCTGAGGCACGTACTGATACTGGGGTTGACCTTGAGGTATAAATTGATACTGAGGTTGACCTTGGAGTACATATTGAGTTTGGGGTTGACCTTGAGGAACATATTGTACCATAGGTATGTACTGTCCTTGAGGTTGCCCCCCAGATGCAAATTGTGTACCTTGAGGTTGTCCCCCAGGTGTTAAATGAGGCTGCCCCTTAGGCGGTAACTAGCCACCTTGAGGTTGAGAATTAGGAATAGAACCTGACATCATAAAAATGTCTTCTACGCTCAACGACTTTGCACCATTGCTTCCAGTGAATAACCCTTGTTCAATGGGTTGAGGAGATGCTCCTGAAAAAGTACCAGAAAGTGACTGATACCCAGCAGGAACAGAAGGACCGCCGTACAAAAAAGATTCAAGCGATTGAGTAAACATGGATGACTGACCTGACATATTTACGGGAGTATAAAAACCTCTAGGATGATAAGGAGTACGAGGTGGTGAGAAACTTAACGCTGAGTTTTCCAAATAATTAGTCAAATAAAGATACCAAGTAGTACTTCTAGGTGGACTGTAAAAAATTGATTCACGCTCCCTTAGATCAATAACAGGTTGATTTTCAAGGATAGGGATGCCTAGTTCTTCTTCCGGAGCAAGTTATTCAATAGCTATCAAACCAGAAGGAAGATTTTCGGTGATTACTCTTTCTACCCTAGGTGAATTAGGACCACTAGAAGTTGGAGAGACAAACCCCGATGTTGGAGTAACAGGTTCAGAAATCTCAGGTTCTTCACCTATATCACTAGTAGATGAAAAGCTACCAGCAAGTTCGAAAACCGAAATAGATTCAGGATTATAACTTGTTTCTAGAGTTTGGTAATCAGGATGTACAACCAATGAAGACTCTCCTTCTTTAGGTGAACCAACTTTACTGCCACTAGGAGTTACGAGGACTTTCAAGCCTTCAAGATGGCTCGGGACTTCTTCAGGAGGTTGGCCCCGAAGTCTACGGGACTTCCTCAGTAAATCATCCACGGTTACAAACTCAGGAGACTGGCCCCGAAGTCTACAGGACTGTCTTGGTAAGTCAGCCATAGTTAAAAACTTTTAACTACTTCACACGCAAACAAAGTAAAATCTCAATGAAAAACACCTAAAGCCTGTAAAGAACCAAACAAATTTGAATCACACGCCTAAAGAATCTAGAGATCAAATCACACACAAACAGTAACTTTCCAGACCAAAAACACTAGTTGGTGATGAAATCCAACGTCGCAGAATTCAGTACAGAAATGGCGGTTGGAACAGTTACCCCGATAGCCTGCTTAATGAATAGACTGGACCAAGTTCCTCCACTTAACCGTCTTGAGTGAAGTGAACCCCGCAGAAAATCCAAGTGAGTCTAGTCGACGTCTGCTCCAGGTACAGTGGGATCTTCTCACCACTGTCACCTTAGGAAGAATCCTAAAGAATATGGCCACTAAGGTTACCAACTAAGACAAATACACCTGGGGGAACAATCTACGATCTGATACGCACGCAAGGGCAGAGTAGCAAGCTCAATCCCCTTGAAGGCTCCTTGACATAATCCAAGGTTTACCAAAAAGTGACCCCAGGCTCCTTGACAATGGTTAATTCGAGGTTTACCGTTTTTAATACGTGAATATCTGGCGTCGTTCCAAATGAGGAAGGATTGATTCCCACACTGGTTCAGACATGATCTCGTGCTTCTCCTTTAAGAGGAGCTTTCCCGGAGCATAAATGCAACAATTGGATTTCTTCCTACCACAAGATACAACTACTTGTTTGTTTTTACTGTTTTGGAGAGTTAATTACTCTCCTGCTCCAAGACACTAGCCTAAGCTAAGTTGCTGTATCAGAGCCCTCGAAATAAAATGTTACTAGGTGAATTTTACTTTAAGCGTTAATTTTAGTGGTTGTTGTTTAAGTCAAGAGGTAGCGGAGATGAAACTCGTGGTGTAAAGACTTGACTTGAAATCACTAAAAAGATGCACCTAGGATGATTTAAACAACCTTTTCTCTTCGATGAACTTCTAAACTAAGAGAGAGTTTGAGAAATGCAACTACTTTGTAAACACAAATCTTTCTCAATTAAACAAATTAAAAGAAGAGCTTTTCCTTTCCAAAGCACTCAAAACAAGACAACTAGCTATTTCACACAAATCTCCCTTTTCTTTTCAAAGATCTCAATCACTACAAAAGACAAACTTTTCCAAAAGAGATTTTGTTTTTTATATTTTGTAAAAAAGACACTCAAAACTAATGAAAATGACTAATTTTGAGAGCTACAAACTATAAAAAGCTACTTGAAGTCAAAGACTACTAAAAGTCTTTTTGATGATGTTTGACTTAGCTAAATGTGAGCAAAGGACTAATTTATGCAGAATCACAATTAGTCGAAAAACAACCAACCTTTCGTTTTCTTTTTGTAAAAATGAAAATTCCAAACTTTCAACTACAAGCTTTTCGAAATTTTGAAATGAGAAAACTCAAAGCGAATTCCTCAACAAGGGGAGATTTCATAAATGGTTAGACTCACAAGAAGACCAGTAGACACCAAGGTAATCTGAGGTCCCTAGGGCTTCTAAGCTCAGAGCCACTACACAACCAAAATGAAAAACAAACCCAACAAGCAAAATTCCTAGGAATTCCACCTAAAACCTTAATGCTAATGAAATTAAACCAATGAAAGTTTTTGACAGGGAACAAGCAGGTCTGGGCAATGGCTAAAACTTATAAACAAATTCTAAACTGATAAAAAAGAGGAAAATTTGAAATTCTTCAAATTTTTGATAGGGTACGCAGGCAACCTGTTTACACAGGTGCGTCTACGCTCTGTGCAGAAAGCAAAAGTGCGTGCAAGTACGCATTGTGCTTAACTCAGAGGGTGTGTACCTCTCCCAAAACTATGAAAAATGAAACCTAACTCAAAATTAACTAAATTCACCCAATCCCACAATCATCAAGTCAAAAACAGAAACAGAAAATACAGTTTCTCAGGTCAAAGTATAGACAAAGAAAGCAATCAAGTCCCCAGCGGAGTCGCCATTCTGTCGCGCGGAATGGGTCGATCTTGTGGATAAGATATGCCTTCCTAGAATCTAAAGAAGACCTAACGACAAGAAAACTAACCAGACACTATATTTCTCTAAATATGCTTCAATAAACAATAGCAAACAAAGGTTTTTAGGGCCTACCTTTGGTCCAACGCAAGCTTGTGGATGCCCTCGCTCTTTTGATCCAAATGAGCTCCTCTCCGCAAATCTGCAAACACAAACAAGGAAAACAAATTAAATAGCACCTGAAAAACCAATTGCATGAAACATATTTAACATGAAAGTCAAGGAGTCCATGAAACAAATAACATAAGATACTTGTTGAGAAAAATGAGTTTGATTGTATTAATTCAAAAGAAGAAGAACTTTACAACCTTTGCCTTGACGCTGTACAAGCTCCTCCCAGGGTCCAATAAGATGTCTCCTCTACTTTGACGAGCTTCACTCACTCTCCAATGGAACCAAAAGGTATGTAATCTTTCCTCTCAAGCTCAACCAAAGAGTCTTGATTTCGCCAGCATTTACCCTCAAAATGTTCATCTTCTAACCTCCCTAGTCCTCACCCCAATGCCTGTATTTATAGTGCAATGGAGGGATGTTACTAGGTCCTCCTTCAAAGGGATAAAGCCCTCCTTCAAAGGGATAGCTCCTTTAGTCAAGGGATTATCTCCTTCTCTTTTGGGATGCATGAACCACCTCAGAGCGAACAATCCACGTCAAAATTCCTTCTAGAAAACTCTAGAATTAACCCAAAGTGAGTTTTTTAAGATAAAAATTGCGCCTTTTGACTTTCACAGGGGTCCGCACCTACACCGTTAGGAACAGAGCGGGTAGGTACGCAGCTTTTGTACACAGAAGGTGCGGGACCGCAGGTGACCATGAGAGAAAGTGCGGAACCAGAGTTACATTGATTTTTAATGTCTTTCTCCCACTTCCAAAGCTTGATTTGAAGAGCTCAGGTCCTAGACTTGCTTAGGAGGATAGTACAAGTAATGATAGACCCATACTGACTGCAAATAGTCATGGTGACGATATTTTTGTGTAACAAATCTCATAGTCGCATTTTCGGCATCAATCTCATGAAGGTCAAATAAATTAGTCATCCTATCCACATGCTATTGAGTTGTGATACTTTGAGGAGTTCCATCAAACAATGGGATCTTGCTTTAGTAGTCAGCGGGCTTGGCATCCATGTTTTGAGGCAACACAAGGGGTGCATATCGGGCAACCATTGCTCTAGGTGGATTTACAACTGGCCTTGAGGATGTAGGATGAGTCGGAACAATGATAGCAGCTGATGATGTAATTGGTGTATGAGGTGTCGAAGGAGGAGATGAAATACGAGATGTTTGAGGTGTTGATGGGGTTCATGGGGGAGAAGAGAGAGGAGGTATCTAATCTGATATAGTGGGCTGCATGTGAATGTTGGGAATGAAAGGAGGTTTAGTGGGATTTCCTAAACTAGATGCAATTGTGGATGAACCAAGAGTTGTTGATGCCGATTCTAAGAACTCGGGAATATTTGAAGCCACAATGGAAGTTTTAAGATTCAAGATATAACTATCAATTGATCTATTTTCCCTTTCAGTTTCAAGATATTTGACAAACTCTGGATTTAAGACAGTAGAATCAACAACACTTTCAGATTTAGTCTCAAGAAACGATAGATCAAACCGTTCGTCAAATTAAAGATCTTCAAGATATTCAAAAACAATGGGACACGAATGAGATTTTATCACAGGAATCACAAAACTTTCTTATCGGAGAATTCTTGGGATGAGATTTGGGTTTTCATACATAGGAGGAGGATCAAGATCAAGATTGGCTTTGGTGTATCATTTGGAAGCCAGTGTGTTGAATTAATCCCAAAAAACAAATAGACAAAATCAACTTGTTCAGCCTATCAAATTCTAATCTCATCATCCAAAGTCTAGAATTCCTTAATGATATTGGGGTAATCATTTGGATCAAATGTTCAGTTTATAAACTAGAGCAGAGATTGACAAAAGTAGCATTCATCTACTTTCGCTAATGCAAAGAAAGAGCGTTTCGAGGCTACCTGGCTAACTTCAGGCTCCATCTGTAGTCTACAAAACAAAATAATGATAATAAACTTTCTTCCCCAGTATGGTCACCACTATTTTAGGGCCTAAATCTACCTCAGGATGAGAAAGGTAGGATCTAGGGTAACATCAAACCATGCTTAACCTAGTAGTTAGCCCGACCAGGTCGAGAGAGGGCTCTCTCCTTGTCAATCTCAGGAAAAGATGGCCAATAAGGCTTGAGATGATTGATATAATGATTGATTTTAGGCTAGGTATGTGAGCTGAGGAATTTCAATGAATTTAATTTTGTTTTACTAGCTCAAATGTGAAAGGCAGATTTGGATCCAAGGAATGGACACAGTCTTGCAGAGATCTCTATGGGTCAAGATAGGAAAATGGTTTAGCACTTCAAATTGAGTGATATGGAGAGCTTTTAGACCGGCGAGGAGTTGGAGAGGGCATGAAAGTCTCAAGGATCCTCTTCAAATAGCTAAAAACATAAATAACTAAACAAACCCTAGGTAGAGCACTGCACCTTCAATGAGTTCTACCTTTATCCTTGTTTCATTTAGTTAAGATGAATAGAGAGAGATGATTTCATACATAAACACATGTAAACTTGCAATTACAGAAGAAAAAACAATACCAAATCAAGTTTCCACAATAATCCAATAAAGTTCTACAAACCCTAGTCTATTCCTTTGCCAAACTACTGAAATGAGTGTACAATAATGCTCAAAGCATTCACAAGAGTCCAACCTTTACAAATAATTGAAAAACTATTAGATATAGGAAAAAAAACTCATGCTAGGATTTAGGGGTCGAATTAATGAGTTTAGGAGCTATTTCAACAAGATCTAAACTAAGAACTGAAAAGTAGGCAGTGGAACGGCTTGCCTCTAAAAGCTAGGAAACTAATTCATTCAGTTGTAAACTAGTTTTTCATGATGAATCTACTTATATGAGTGAAAATTTAGCATAACTACATCAAAATTCATCAAGTCACATTAAATTAAATAATGATTTTGACTATTAGAAAGAGAAAATTTAGAGTGTGAAGAAACTAGGTGAAAAATAGGGTTTTTTGGCCAAAATGAGAAAATTTTATCCTGTGCGTCACGCTCCTGTCCCAATGCACCACGCTATTTTGGAGATAGTTTTGGAGGTCTTCCCATGCACCAAAGTTTCTCAAAATGAGCTTATTAGAAAGGTTTGCCTATTTAATTTCTAGAACAAGTGGAATTTCTAAATTTGGTCTCCATTTTCCCCTCCAAAAATGAGTTTTCCCAACACTGCTTCGTGTGTGTCCAAAAAGGGGCAGAAAGGTCATTTTTGAGGTGTTTTTGACCTTTTTGGAAGGTCAAAACCTGCCAAAATTTCTTGGCCATGTGAGGGAATTCATATTTTTCCATGGAAAATCCAAAATGCTGAGTTTTCATCAAAAGGAGCTCTCTAGCAAAAGCACGCGCCAGGTGGCATGCCGCACCAGGCAGAAAAACCTGTTTTTTAGGCCAAAAATTCAAAATTTACAAAAAGTTTCACAAATTTCTTGAAATTTGTACTAAGAGTTCCTCATCAAGTGCTATGTTGGGCTAAGGAATCGTCAACCAAGATCTGGAGTATATCTTGCTCTTTTCTCTTCCTCATGGCTTTCTTCAACTTGGCCTTCAAAATTCCGATTCTTGCTTTGCACACCTTGTTTCTCACCAAGTAGTGGTATGCCATTGCCTCAACATGTTTTTCTCTCTATTGGCCTTCTCCAGCATCTTCTCTAAGTGAAAATTTGTCCTCTCAAGCCAAGATCCATGATCAACTTAAATTTCATGTTCAAGTGTTGTTAACTTAATTTTCCTCCTCTTGGCAGCTTACTAGTTTGCCTTTATGTTTTTGAGCTCCATGATGGTTTGCTGATCCGCAAGCTATTTGTTCCTTTGATCCAAATAATTGATTATCCATTTGGCTCTATCCAGGCTAAGGGACAAATGATGAATGTCATCTTGCTACTCCTGAATGATCTCTTTGAGCTTTGAGCTCAAATCAGTGTCATAATCCTGAATAAGAATGAAATTTCCCTCTTGATCTCTTGAAGGGCCCTCATCATGCAAGGGATTCTTATCCTTGTCTTGTACCTAATTTTCTGATGGAGGAAACAACACCCCTTCCACCATGGGTGGAGTTAGTACTCATTTTGTTGCTGCAAACGATCTTCTAGTGCCCTTTTGGTATGCGAAAAACATTGGCACACTAGTGGTTTGTATCTCATGAAGATCCTGCTGATGTGAAGGCTCTCTCACCTCATGAAAAACTGATGGGGGCACTTGACGACCTGTAAAGACCTCATGTGAGATGAAATCCTCCCATGACACATTTAGTAAACCAAACTGATGCAAAACAACAATTTTGATTAGTGCAAAGTGATAGATGTTGTTATACTGCTGATGAGGAGGCTTCCTTTGCACTAAGGTGGTCATCCTCTCAATGTTCCGGCAAATGAAATAGGGGAGGCTCATCATCCTCACAGTAGTAAAGTGCATCAAAATTCTGATATGATTGGTGTACACACGAGAAATCTGCCCTCACGGGTGAAATATTTAATTATGAGTTTCATCAAGGGAGTATATGTGCCCTATAGGTACTTGAATGGGAAAACTCTCCTGACACGTCTCTGAAAACCAGCCTTGATATAAGGCTCATAGTGATCTCTGTCTACCAGCTACCTGTTATTCCACTGCTCACCTACATTCAAAATATCGATTGCTTGAGCAATAGTCTCAAGTGTCAAGGTGAATGTCACACCTACCAAATTGAATTGGCCATCGTGAAGATGAAGCACAAATAGTCTGGCCAGCTCATGGCGGTATTTAACTCTTTCCACCATCTCACAAAATTGATAACAAGATTGATATTGGAAGCATGTGATAGCAAGAGGATAGGCCAACAGCTCGGCAAGTGAAGTAGGCTCCTCCTAGCTATGTTTTCCGCTCTTATGAGACCTCCTTGGTGCATGAATTTCTCTAGAAGAGTCACTGACTGTTTCCTCATTTCTGTCATAGGAAGAATCTGACTCCATGTTTGCCAATGTTTGAGTTTTCTTAGATGAGTATGAAGAGATTTTATGGTGTCAATAAGTTTTTCTGCCAAATATAAACATTTGTGAGGGACTCTAGAGGGAATGTGTATGAGGGGTTTGGGAACACTACTGATAGGTTTCTGGGGAATATAAGGGTTTAGGGAATGATACTTAGGGTTTGGGATAGCAATTAGGGTTTGGGGATATTTGACTAGGGTTTTGGATAATGGGATTAGGGATTTAGGATTAGTTTAGGGATATGGGGAATATGGAATGGGTAAATATAAATGAAAAGGGAGGGATAAAATGAAGTGAGGGATTGAGGGAATGAAAATGGCAAGGGTGGAATTTAGTAGTAAAAATGCAATATGTTAACCCTATACAATGTTTTTAAACAAGCAATGCAAGGAGCTAGGGTTTCAATATTTCCTTTTGAATCACCATAAACACTAAGAAAAACTCATTCATTGGCCATGAGGGAGCATCAACTTACTTGGACAATGGAGAATTTAGCAATTTTGAGAGTTTGGAAGAGGCTGTGAGAAATTTCAGGCCTTGTAGTCCTGTTTGCCGTGCCACCTCAAAGGTGCACCGCACTGCCTTAGTGTGTCACACCCCTTCTAAAATTAGACTATAAATTGTTACCCGGTGCACCACACTGGCTCTATGCGATGCACTCTAACCCAAGTGCGCTGCGCTACTGATTTTCACCCTTCAAACACAAAATCGCTCTCTTGGCTTTAAAAAATGGAAATGCACTTGCTATCTTCAATTGTGGACACAAATGAGCCTCCTTTGATTTGAAAAAACTTTATATAGCCTTGGCTTTAATTTTTTATTCAAGAAAACCCACTTTGCTAACGTTTGCTCATTTCACTTTCTTTTAAAACTCTATTTTGGTAGTTCACTTTACTTTTTCCTTTGATGGACTGAATGCTTTGACTTTTTGTTCCTTTTGCAGGTGGTGGAGTTGCAGAGGCTAGGAAAGGTGACCAGGGCTGCCTCTGAAATTACTGCATATCGGAAAAAATTAAATTACATCAAATTTGTACATGAAAACATAAAAACGTTATTTTTCCTCAAAACAAGATTTTGAGGAAAAATCAACCACTGAGCATGTGATTATTGAAATTAATGCTTCTAAGACTTTATTTGACCTCCTCATGCACCTTCGGATTATTATTGAGCGTTAACAAGACCTTAATGATGAAACACTAGACCTGATGAGACCTAAAACCCTAAAAAATGACGTTTGTAGATTTAAAGACAAAAAATGACTGCAGATGATCTAGATGTATGAAAATGGGCCAGCAGGTAAAGAACATGAGGGAAAATGTATAATATGTCACTACCATTAGATGATCCATGACCCTAGTGGAATGCAGCTGATCAAGTGAGACACCTAACATGCAATGAAACACGAGATTTTGATCACTGATGGAGGGATGAAGATACCGACACTAACACAGAGGAGCTTTCCTAGTTGTTCTTTTCCACTTCTGAGTCATAGTGTTCTTTCTTGTTAGGTTCTCTCTAGCCTATATTTTCTCACATGGTTGCATGTGGAAAATGTATGTCATTTGTAACTATGTTATAAGTGAAATTCCAAGTGTCATTAGTGGAATGTGAATAGTCACTATGTGATGTAATGAGTTATTTGTAAAGAAGTTGAAGAGTCATGAGGGTACTCAAAGAGTCACAAGGGGGAATGTCAAGGCTTAGCTCACTCTTTGTCATAAAAAAGTCCTCATAACTCATAGACTAGGATTTTTGGGAGCCAATATTTTGGCTAGGCTTAGGATTAGAGAAGGCCTGGGAATATTGTTACGTGCCTTGGCTTCTCCACAATGTAGAGAAAGTCTTCTTTGGAGGAGCATGTGTTCTTGACTGTAATGTTCCATTATTAAGGCTAGTGGTTGTCAATGGTGTATGTATGCATGCAACTTTCACTTATAATAATAATAATAGAGCCAACATGCTTTCATGCATATGTTGTTGTCATGCGGAAAGAGTCAATTTTGCGGACAAAACCGACCTCCCTAGAAGCTAAGGCTTTCTAGTGACAAACAAAACAATCAAGCACTATCTTTCCCTAAATATGCGTTTAAAATACAAGCAACCAGGTGTTTAAAGCATACCTTTAGTCCAACATTGTTTGTAGCAGTCCAGCCTCTCTGATCCAAATGAGCTCCTCCTTCTCTTTGAAACCTGCATTCACTAACAAGCAAACGATTACATAGCACCTGAATAACTCATATAATAAAAGATATTCATCATAAAGACCAAGGAGTATATGAAACAAATTATATATAACAACTTGTTGAGAAAAATGAACTTAATTGCATTAATTGGAAACAAAAGAAACCATTATGACTAGTGCCTTGGTGTTGTGCAGGTCCCTCCCAGGGTCCAGCAAGAGTTCTCCTTTATTTTGATCAGCTCACCCACTTCCAAATGAAGCTAAGAAAGGATGGGAATCTCTCCTCTCAAGATCTATAAGGGAGTCTTAATTTCAACAACATCTACCCTTAGGAATGTTCAGCTTTCAAACTCCCCTCCCTCTGGCCCAATGCCTGTATTTATAATGCTTTGGAGGAAGTTAATGAGGTCCACCATGAATGGGATAAGCCCCTCCTTCAATGGGATATATGCCCTCTTCATGGGATAAGTTCCTCTTTCATAGGGATGCATGAACCATCTGGAGGCGCTCAATACACGTCAAACCATCTTCTAGAATGCTCTAGATTCGACCACAAGTAACTTTTTGAAGTAAAACTCGCGACTTTTGACCTTTACAGGAGTACGCACCCACCCCTTTACAGACAGAGCATACAAGTATGCAGGTATTGTGAACTTGAGGTGCGTAGACGCATGTAAGGTTAAGAGAAACTACGTAACCAGAGTTAATTGAATTTTTAAGACTTTCTCTCTTTTTTGGAGTTTGACATGAGGAGCAGAGGTATAAGACTTGCCAAGGAGGACAGTATGACAGTTGATGGAGCCATACTGACTGCAAATAGTCATGGTGACAAATTTTAGTGTAACATATTGCCCCCTAAAGTGTGAAGCCTGTAGTAGATTAGGGTTTCATATCATCTAGGAAGGGTGAAGTACTTTATCATTTCAAGGATTATCTCGTGGAGAGCCTAGTTGTAACCTGAAAATATTCAACACAAAATACATATATGAGATTATATCATCGCTGAGGTAGGCATTCCCATAGATCAAAACTTTAACTAACAAACTAACTACTGCTCTGATATAGGAATGATTTCGCAGTACATCATAATCATAGACTCATGTAGACACAGTATGGACGCAACCATCTGTTTATAATTAGTGTACTATATAATGAATACAAAAATCCTCGCAGCCTGGATGGCGGAAACTAGATCCAGGGTCTTCATTTCTACTTCCCGAAATAGTACGATTCTATCCATGTGAATAAATGAGTTGATGTCGAACATGGTAGAAACCACTTGATTACCAGTCAATGATGTAAGCTGTTAACAAGTGTGAGAGAGACCACCAGTGATGTCAATGGTTCTCAAAGTACCCAGTACAATCCATGAGATGTGAATGAATGTGTTGATGTCGAACATGTCACGGAATCCTTCGATCGAAAGTCAATGATGTAAACTATCGTCAAAGGCGAGAAACCTGCCATTGATGCATGCATACTTCAAGGTACTGACGATTTCTAGATCATCTTTCTAGATAATGTGCTGATGTCGATAGAAAGCGATCCGTCGTAGGCAATCCCACAACACGAAATCATAAATCAAGTTGAAGAAATGTAGCTGTAAGGATTGACTCAGGGATGGTCAAGATGGATGACATGTATTTTGCAGATGAATGGTTTATTTGTAGTGACCTCTTGAACACATAATGACACGACAGATGGCTTGGGGACAATTGACCCAAAGTTAATACCCGGCTGAAGACTTTCAATGTGGTTTGATCAACTATGAGGCAAAGGATTTCCCAACCTAGGTGAATGAAAAGTGTCATGTTCAAGAGTGGTGATAAGGTTTCTCTGAGACAAAGGATAACAAATAGGCTCACTTTTCTCTCTTTTCCGCCACCATTTCTGGCAAGTACCTCTTTATTTTTTACAAGCTTGAGGAGGATAACATATGCTTGATTATAAGCTCATCCTTTGGCTGAGTCCAACTTAGTTTAGATTTGAACCCTAAGAAGGAGTGGTCCGTTCCTGTTTGTAATTGAACAGGTCCTTTACTGTGAAATTTTAACGAGTCCAGTATAGGAGAAACTCGACGTTTTTCAATTTTAGAGAGTCTGAAAAAACTTAAGACGACTCCAGGGTTGACCTTTTTCGTAAATTTGTGTCTCCCAAGCCCGAAAAAGTATAAAATAATACTTGAGAGAACCGCTTGATCTTTACGACCAAGGAGTAATTTCATGATTAGTGTCTTTGACCTGAAAAGTAAAAAGGGATCAAGGAGACGTCATTTTATTTCCAATATCGAATTTGAAACGACAAAAATCCGGCAATCTTTTCATGTTTTTACGGTCAGAAAAGGGCTACAAGAGGACCGTCTTTTAATTCCGTTTTAACGAGTGTAAAAGAAACGCTCGGCAACCTTTTCATGTTTTTGGAGTCAGAAAAGGGCTTAAAGATGACTCTGATGTTTTTGTTTGTGAAAAATGACAATTTTCCCTGAAAATCCTTTATCCTGCACAAAAACCAACACATTACTCATACCTGTTTAAAGATAGATAAAAATACTTTGAAAAATACCTTTTCATGGTGAAAAATAAACAAATTTACCATTTATTTACCCAAAAAACCTATAAAAAGGGCTTTTACCAATTCATTTTTACCATTTTACTGTTGAGGAGAGAAAAAGGGCTTTTGGCATGAAACTTCCCGTGGACATTGTGGAGAATCCAACCGTCGAAACCGAACGCCGTCTCTTTCAGGTATTCTACAACATCCTCCTCTGCATTTTCATCCGTTTAGAATTTGTTTTTAGGCCCTAGTTTCATTTTTTTTTGGACGCTTTGGGGTTTCAAGATCCGCCTTTCAAGGTACGCAGGTGTTCCACTGGTGACCCGCGTACCCCAAAATTTTCTCAGTTGGGAAAATGCCGCGTGTATGCACCTTGCCTTAAGGGAACCTGCGTACCCACGCTCTGTTCCTAAAGGTGGGGTGCGTACTCCGCGCAAAGGGTTTACAAACCCCAAATTCTCCAAAATGGACCCAAATTTTTTGATTTCATTGAATCTAACAGATGTTTTTTGGTGTGTAGATTGCCCACCATGCTTGATTGGAGCGAGAGAGAGTACGAAGATGTTGATTTGGCCACCATTAATCATCAACCGTCAATTGATGCTTTGAAGGCATGCGGTCTTTATAAATACTGGGCCATACCTGGCATGACGGCCCAGATGAGATTTCTAGAGTGGCTGGTAGAAAGGTGGAATGTTCAGGATCAGTGCTTTTATATCAGAGGGCACTAGCTCGAGATAGAGCCCTCAGATATTTACTTTCTCACTGGTTTGCCCAAGAGAGGTGAACACTTGACTCTGTTCGGGACTAGGCCGGGTGGCGAGTCCATCGCTAGTCTCTGACTAGAGTGGTGTGACACTCAGAACCAGGAGAAGGGGATAGAGATTAAAACTATATCCCGACCTGAACTTATGGTGATTGCCTTTACAGTTACCAGACTTTGCGGGGTTGCCGCTTTGCACATTGCCAGCGAGTCCCAGATGTGGATGGCGATTGATTGCTATCGAGGCACCATTTTCAACTGGTGTGATGCTGTGTTGGCCAATTTAAAGGGCCAACTGACAGAGCCAAAAATGGGCAGCTGAAGACTTTTGGTTATGGGCCTTTAGTTGTCAGTTCTGGCTTAGAGAGGGTTCTGATGCTGATCCCACAGCAGCTCACTGTTGAGGCTGGGCTTCCCCGAGAGCCTAAATTGATGCGATGGGTTGCGGTTATGGCTCATCATCCTGATGAGGGCACGGAGGTTTTCCGATTTACTCTGGAGTACTTTCACTGGTTAGAGGACCAGGTCTTTTCGATACAGGATTTTCCTTATGCCGGAGTTGATTTTCGTGGAGATCCGGACATGATTCTTCCACCGGGAGAACAATGGGATGACACAGGTAATTCATATTCACAAGTTTTTAAACTATATTATTTGTTTTTTTGTTTATATCGTCTCAAAACTAACAATAATAATTTTCAAAATGCAGATGTAGGCCCACGTCGTCCAGCCAATCTCCGGCCTTTCGAGAGGAGACTACCAGTTGCAACAGCACCGGCCCCACGGGACGAGGCCACAGAGACCCTAGCTGAGTTGGAACAAGACCTAGAGCGTCTTACAGCAGATATAACAGAGACTACTATAGATGATATTCCTATCATGCTTCAACGCTATGTAGTCGCAGTCCCAGGACCTTTTAGAAGGTTCTTGTGTAGAGTAGCTCGTGCAATGGTGTCGTATAGAGAGCATCACCAGTGATTGGAAGGTCGTTTTGTAGACACATGCGACATTTTGGTTTTTTGTAACTATCATTTTTGCCGATCATAAGGTGTTTTTCAACCTATGATCGAAGACGATGTATTTTTTGACACACTCCTATCTATATATATCGTTATTACCGGCTTATCTTGTTAAACATGTGTGATGAAATGTTTTTAAATTTACATGTACGATTATTGCAAATGTTTGTTTAACATTCGAGAAGCAATTGCATCTGCTAATGTATTTAAAGACCTTGGAATATGCTGATATTCAATGTAATCAAATTCACGTTCCAAGAGACGAACTCTCAGAAATAACCTTAATAACACTGGATTTCTAATGTCATATACTCTATTAAGTTTTAATACAACGAGTTCAGAATCTAACCTCACTATCAAACTCCGAGTCCCAAATGAAATAGATTCAGACAATAACTCAATCACTGCACTGTACTCGGCAATGTTGTTTGTTGTTTGACTGAGGCTCACCCCATGCATAGAAACTAACTCGTCAGAGGGCGAATAGATAACCCAAGCTGCGGAAGAGATATTTCGTGTACTACGACAAGCACCATCAGCGAAACCAATGTATGTTTGGAGAGGCATCGACATTTGCAAACATCAAGAGTAAAACAAAGATAAGCAGAATAACGACGAAAAACACACCTTCTAAGCTAAGCACACTGTCTAAACTAACAAACACACCAGCTAGAAAGAAAAACCTAACCTAACTAAAATCTCCATACCCATCTTTTAAGCATAATACCTCTTTAGGTAAAGTCCATTTCTGGGTTTACCCAAAGAGTCCCCGTCAAAGTCTACCAGCTCATAGGCCCCTTTTGCTAGCTTTCGCTTCACAATATAGGGCCCATGCCACATAGGAACGAATTTTCCAGCACCTAATTTATCATTAGCTTGATCATATAATAGCACTAGGGCTCCTTCCGAAAAATTTCGAGGGGTCACATTTCGATCATACTGAGCTTTCATACGTTTTGCGTGAGTCTCGATCGCTAATGCAGCATCACGTCGAGTCTCATCTAATTGAGCTAAGTATAATAAACGCTTTTCCTCTTTGGAAGTAGCTGGAAGTAAATCGATGGCCATTCGCAGTGACGGGATTTCGCATTCAATGGGTAGCACAGCTTCCAAACCATAAACTAGTTGGAAAGGAGTGAACCCTGTTGATGTTTTCACTGAGGTTCAGTATGCCCAAAGTGCTGAAAATAACATGTTGTGCCAATTCGACCGATGAATACCAATGATTCGTCAGATCATGATAACTAAAACTTTGTTGATGGACTCAACGAGACCATTCGCTTGTGGATAATAAGGAGTTGAACTATCATGACGCAAACCAAGCTAGCCTGTAAGTTCTGTCATCATAATGTTTCGAAAATGGCGCCCATGGTCAGTGATTATCATTTGTGGGACACCAAACCTAGCAATACTGTGATTGAACATGAAAATTGCAGCTGTCTTGTTGTCTGCATCGAATGTAGGCATCGCCTCGGCCCACTTAGTAAAATAATCAACCGCAAGGATGATATACGCATGCCCCCCGGCCGAGTGAGGGTTACATGTAATAAAATCGATACCCCATTTAGCAAAAGGACCAACGGAAATTATAGGGTGGAGAGGAGTAGGTGGAGCGCACATCTTTCGATCAAACACTTGACAGTTGTGGCATTTTTGGACCGCAGTAATACAACAGAAGTAGCCAAAGCGCAATATCTTTTGGGCTGTGGCATACCCAGACATGTGACCGCCACACGCTCCAGAGTGACAGTCATTCAGAACCCTTTCAGCGTCTTCGTGAGTTAAGCACCATCGAAAAACCAATTCTGCCCCACGGTGATAAAGAGTATCTCCAATAATTTTGTATTGTTGGGACTGCAATCGAATTTTTCGACGTTCCGACTTTGAAACTTCAGGCCGAAAGGATTGGGTCTGGAGATAGACGATGATATCTCCATACCACGGATCTAAAGTGATGATGAGAAACAAAGATTCGTCCACAATGGGTTCCTCTGCCACAGTTTCCGTGTCAGCACGCGGGAAGTCACACATTAACTCTGCAAAAACTAAAGATTTGTTAGACTTAGATTTTTCAAATTCCAAGTCGAACTCCTGTAGGATAACGATCCATGTAGAGTACTTGCCCCCTAGCAATTGTTTAGTCAAAATGTAGATCATAGGGTTGCAATCCGAAATGACTGTATTTTTACGGAGTAGGATGTAGTGAGGAAAACGTTGGACAGCTTGAACGGCTGCCAATGCCAATTTCTCCACATGTGAATATTTGAGCTGAGTTGGGTTTAATGTCCGACTAAGGTAATATATCACATGTTTTATTCCGAATTCATCTTCCTGTACTAAGACCATTCCAATGGTGGAATGAGCAGCGGCGAGGTACAAAAAATAATCCTGGTTGTAGTTGGGAGGATGCAACAATGGTGCATGGGTCAACGCGTGTTTGAGTGCATCAAAAGATTTCTCAGCTATCTCATCCCAAGTGAATTGAGCGTTCTGTTTCAACAACCGTGTAAAACACTTTGTAACCTCAACGTAGTTAGGAATGAATCGTCGTAAAAAGTTTGCTTTCCCCTACAAACTTTGGAGTTGGCGAAGACTCGAAGGAGGAGGCAATTTGATGATAGCTTTGACCTTCGAGGGATCGATGCGAATGCCGGCTTTTGATACTACAAATCCCAGCAATCGTCCCACTTCTATACAGAAGACACATTTGTGTGGGTTCAACCGAATTCGATAATGCCAACACCTCATGAAAATTGCTCGTAAATGGATAAGGTGGTCAGCTCGATGTAATGAATGAGCAGGAAAATCATCGAGATACAGTTGCACAATGTGTTTGATGTCATGAAACACATAAGACATCGCCCTTTGAAAAGTTGCTCCTGCATTCTTTAGCCGAAAAGGTAATTTGCAATAAGCAAATGTCTCCCATGGACAAATGAAAGCCGTTTTTGGTTGATCAGCAGGTAGAATATTGATTTGATTGTAACTGGAAAAACCTTCCATAAAGGAAAATATTTCACTATCGGCACAATCGTCAATTATTTGATCGATATAGGGTATTGGGTAGTTGTCCTTTGGACAAGCTCGATTAATGTCCCTATAGTCGATGCATATTCTTATTGTTCCCTGTTTTTTGTTAACCAAAACAATATTCGATACCCAATCCGTTAACGGGATCAGATAAATGAACCCTGCTTTCAACAGCTTCTCAACCTCGTCTTTAATTGCAGTCGCTTTTCGTGGTTGAATCTGACGCAAATGTTGCCGGACGGGTTTAGCGTCCGGGTAAGTCTTGATCTCATGAACAACAATTGCGGGATCAATTCCTGGCATTTCCTCATAGGACCAGGCAAACACGTCGCGTAATTCTTGGAATAGGGCATTGTATATTTGAATTTCGTCATCTGTACACGAGGCACCTATATGAATGTTCTCAACAATTCCGGGCTTAACTGAAATGCCAATGGGAATAGTTCGAGAAATATTTCCCAAATTCAACTCTGAATCAGGATGTTTCATGGGATTCTGAGCTTCCTTGACATGTTCAGCTGTAAATACTGATGAGAAATCATTTTCAAAACGATCATCCTCAGGTAAAAACGAAGATCTGTGATGGAGATCTTCCCATGGTAAATCATGTACATAGGACTTCACGAAGTTGCTCGTTAGATGACACAACTTCGGGAAACGCTATTAACTCCAAGGTTGATGTGAAAAGTGACTCCTCACGGACCACATTCATTTGGTCGATTTTGGTTGAACGCGGGTTGGTAAAAGACTGCACGGCCTCATAAGCAATTTCATATGGACTCAAAGGCATAGCATCACCAAATGAGTCTATCTCAGATTCAGAAGGAATGATCCAAGGATCGTCATAAACAATAGTCTCTGATGTAATCATATGAATGGATGAAAATGAAGACAATGCGTTGATTGGAGGAAAAGGAAAAGTTCCCAGTAAACCGACATCTTTAACTAATCCTACACCAACATTCTTATAAGGGATAGTCACTTTACCGACATGCTGGATACTCTCTGAAGAGGCTGGGTCAGATGAAAAGTAAGCCAGCTGGTCTATTGTTACGATCTTGCCATTATATGGAAACTTTATTACTCGGAAGACCGATGAAACGACCGTTGTCATAGCGTAAGACCAGCTTCGACCCAAGAGAAGGTTGTAGTCTAGAGGAGCATAAACCACCTCCACATCCAGACTAACGGTTTTTCCTTCGACCCCTATAGGAAAATCATGTAGAATGCCAAAAGGATGGAACCCACAGCCATCAAAGGCCTTAAGAATTGTCGGGGATTGATTTAGTGAAGGAGAACCAAGCGATCTCCAGCACTGTATCGACATAATACACTGGGAAGCTCCCTCATCAATTACAGTCTGATGAATAGGCCTGTTTTTTACTGTCACTGGGATCTGGAAAGCCATTTGATGAGGTAAATGGGGTGTACTATTTTCTAGATCAAAGATTATTAGGTTCGGGTCCTGAACATCAACAACTCCTATAGCCGACAAAAGTAATTTGCGTTGTGCTGGGCATGATTGCAGTACTTCCAAAGCCGACATTGCTGAGGGTGAAACAACTAAATCCTCAACAATGTTGTAATTCTGGGCTGCTCTCGCATGTGGATTGAAATCAGACCTTCGAAGTACACCCTTGGCAGGCGGTTTGATTACTAAGTCCGGGTTAGGTTTCTCGATCTGTAGTGGATCGGAACCGGGAGCTGAGGTTGATGGATTAGAATGAGAAGATTCTGCTTCTTTGCCATCAACAAGACTTTTACTACCATAATCTTGCGATCGAGTCGCAATCCTTACATGAGACATCATCAATATGGGTTCTTCACTGGCACTCGAGGAAGAACCTATCATCTTACTCTCCTGCTTTGGAAATGGATCTTTCAAAACAACAGGAGTTGGGGAACCTTTGACTATTTTCACAACCTCTGCCCGATGAGGGAAATCTCTTGTAAAATGATCCTCTTCACAAATAATACAAGGATAACGAGGTTTGTGGTTTTCGTCATTGGTTTCCGACTTTTCAATTTTCTCCTTTGGAGTTTTGTCTGCTTTATTCTTCTTCTTACCTTTCTTTTTCCCACCGGATTTTGATTTAGCCGTAGATGACTCTACATCGTGAATATCGGTGGAAACTTCAGCAGAAGAATCTCCTATCGGGGAGTTTGGTAAGGTTATAATAGGAGAAGAATTCTTTGAGGATTTCTTCTTGCTTTTAGTATTCACCGTACCAATCGTGCCATCAGCGGCATGAGACCCGGAAGGAGCAACAACGATTTGATTTGACTTAGGAAGATCTGGGATCTTTTCGTGTAACGTACCTGACTGAGTATAAACTAAGTCAAGGTACTACGCTTGAGAAATCACTTGCTCCTCAGTAACTACTCCGGCCTTGGCTACATCTTCAGTAATCTTCGGTAATAATGATTTAACAAACCATTCAGCTAAGATTTGGTCCGGGATAAAAACTTTCACTAATCGCCTTCAACGTCTCTATTCATGAATATGATCGGAAATATAAGTGGAGGTCGATTGCTTTAACGAAGTTACCAACTCCGTACCATTATCATATTTGACCGGCAACTGAAATTGAGTTAAAAATGAAGTAGCTAACTGGCTAAAATTATAAAAAGAGGCCCGTGGTAACTCAATGTACCACTTGGCCGCGAGACCAATGAGAGTACGCTAGAAAAGACGTAAACGGATCGAATCATCCGAGATGGAATTAGAGGCACACCAGAGGTGGTAATTCATCACATGATTCGATGGGTCCTCTCCAGACTTACCTTCGAACTTGGGAATGTCACTGGGCAACTTATTTGGAATTGGCGGCCAAAACGGAAGATAATTTATTGGATCGTTTGTTAGGCGTGACAAGTCTGGTAAATCCAAAGTTGCGATAAATGGTAATTTCCGATTAGGATCACTAAAACTCTGGGTCACGAGACCAGTCCCAAGAGGAGGATATCCAGGATAACTAGGAATAGGAATCACGTTTGGGATATTGTATCCTCCCGGAAATCCAGGATTAACCGGACCGTACTGGGGTTGTTGTGATTGTTGATAAGTGTACCCAGGATACGGTTGATACTAGTAAACTGGCTACTAGACAGCATGCCCGTATTGGCACTGTCTCTGGTACGGTTGATAAGTGAATTGTGGTTGACTTGTGACAACCGTACTTAAACCAGGTTGTCCTACAGGCATATGAACCATAGTTCGAATCGTGTATCCAGACGATGGTAAAGATGTCTGAGGAATAGTTACAGAGACAGTAGAAACCGGAGCTGTCGACACTCCAGAAGTAAGTGTGGTAGATGAAAAATATGTTGCAGTAGTTGTAGCAATCGTTTGAGATGGAGTACGAGGCGAAATAGGCCCGAATTGAGAAACTACTGAAGGTACAAAAGTTTGAATATTAGACTGGACTGGTTGTTGGGGTGAACCAGAAACTAAGGGTTGTCCAGTTTGAGATGACAACTGTACACATGGCTGCAATACATGTTGAACTTGCGATGGATCCCACACTATGTTCATTCCGGGGTATTGACCCATAACAGGTTGAGGATATTGAGATCCATAACCGGATTGAGGGTAGGATTGATAATTGAAAGGTACATTTCCCGTACCGTGAACATAATATTGACCTTGGGGTGGTTGGTAACCTTGACTCGAGTACTGACCTTGGGGTAGATACCCTTGAGGTAGGTACTGATACTGGGGTTGACCTTGAGGTATAAATTGATATTGAGGTTGACCTTAAGGTACATATTGAGGCTGGGGTTGACCTTGAGGAATGTATTGCACCACGAGTACATACTGTCCTTGAGGTTTCCCCCCAGACACGATTTGTGTACCTTGAGGTTGCCCCCTAGGCGTTAATTGAGGCTGCCCCCCAAGTGGTAACTGGCCACCTTGAGGTTGAGAACTGGGAATTGAACCTGACATCATGTAAATGTCTCCTACGCCCAACGGTTTATTACCATTCTTTCCAGTTAATAACCCATGTTCAATGGGTTGAGGAGATGCTCCCGCAAAAGTACCAGAAATTGACTGATACCCAGAGGGAACAGAAGGACCGTCGTACAAAAAAGATTCAGGAGATTGAGTAAACATAGATGACTGACCTGACATATTTACAGGAGTATAAATACCTCCATGTGGATAAGGAGCACGAGGTGGAGAAAAAATTAACCCTGAGTTGTCCAAATAATTAGTTAAAGAAAGATACCAAGTAGTACTTCTAGGTGGACTGTAAAAAATGGATTCACGCTCCCTTAGATCAATAGTAGGTTGATTTTCAGGGATAGGGATGCCTATTTCTCCTTCTGGAGCAAGTTCTTCAATAGCTATCAAACTAGAAGGAAGATTTTCGGTGATGACTCTTTCTACCCTGGGTGAATCAGGAGCACTAGAAGTTGGAGTAACAGGTTCAGATATCTCAGGTTCTTCGCCTATATCACTAGTAGATGAAAAACTACCAGCAAGCTCAGAAACTGCAATAGCTTCAGGATTATAACTTGTTTCTAGACTTTGGTAATGAGGATGAACTACCAACGAAGACTTTGCTTCTTCAGGTGAACCTACTTTATTTTCACTAGGAGTTACGAGGACTTTCAAACCTTCGTAATGACCCAGGACGTCTTCAGGAGGCTGGCCCCGAAGTCTACGAGACTTCCTCAATAGATCGGCCACGGTTACAATCTCAGGAGACTGGCCTCGAAGTCTACAGGACTGTCTCGGTAATTCAGCCACAGCTAAAAACTTTTAACTACTGCGCATGCAAAAAAAGTAAAATCTCAAATCAAACCACCTAAGGTCTCTAAAGAACCAAACAAATTTGAATCACATGCCTAAAGAATCTAGGGTGTCAAACTATACACAAACAGTCACCTTCCGGACCGAAAACACTAGTTGGTGATGAAATCCAACATCGCAGAATCCAGTACAGAAGTGGCGGGTGGAATAGGTACCCCGGCAACCTACTTAATGAGTAGACCGACAGAAGTTCCTCCACTTTAACCGTCTCGAGTGAAGTGAACCGCCCATAAAATCCAAGTGAGTCTAGCTGACGTTTGCTCTAGGTACAGTGGGATCTTCCCTCCACCGTCACCTTGGGTAGAACCCTAAAGATAATGGTCACTAAAGTCACCAACAACAACAAATATACCTGGGGGAACAGTCTACGATTCGATAGCACGCAAGGGCAGAGTATCAAGCTCAATCCCCTTGCCAGCTCCTTGACAATAATCCAAGGTTTACCGACAAGTGACCCCAGGCTCCTCGACAATGGTTAATTCGAGGTTTACCGTTTGTAGTACGTGCGTATCTGGCGTCGTTCCGAATGAAGGAGGATTGATCCCCTCATTGGTTCGGACACGATCTCGTGCTTCTCCTTTAAGAGGAGCTTTCCCAGAGTACAAATGAAACAGTTGGATTTATCCTACCACAAGATAAGCTAATTGTTTGGTTTTACTGTCTTGGAGAGTTAATTACTCTCCTACTCCAAGACACTAGCCTGATCTATATTGGTGTTTCAGAGCCCTAGTAAGTAAAAAGTTACTACGTTGATTTTACTTTAAGCGTTAATTTTTATGGCTTTTCTTTAGGACAAAAGGTAGTGGAGATGAAACTGATGGTGTGTAGACTTGACTCAAATCCACTAAAAAGATGCACCTAAGATGATTTATACTATCTTTCTTTTTCAATGAATTCCCTAGCTAAGAGAGTTGGAGAATGCAAAATTGATATAAAGACAACTTTCTTGGCAATGAAAATCAAAGAAACAATCTCTTTATCTTTTCCAAAGCATACAACACATGACCACTAATTATTTCATGAAAACTTCCTTTCTATTTTCAAAGACTTCAAACGCTACTAAAACAAACTTTTTCCAAAGAGATTTTTGTATTTTTTCCTATATTGACAAAGCATGTAAAACTACTTAACAAAAAACAACTTTAAAAAATCTATGACAATCAAATCAATTTTTCCTAAAAGCAAATCTAAGAGAAATTCACCTAAAAGCAAATCTAATGAGGTGAAAGCCTACAAAATATGATTCCAGGATGTTTTACTCAGTTACAATCCAACCAAGGACTAATTCATGCAGAATCATAAACTAGTCAAAAAAAAAATCAAAATCTTTTGTTCTTTTTCTTAAGAATGAAATTCACAGCTTTAACAAACAAGCGTTCTCGAAATTCCGCAAAGAGACAACACAAAGGTAGGATTCTCACAAAGGTGGATTTTATGAAGGGTCTGACTCCTAAGAAGACTGAAAAGACCAGGGATATCTAAGGTTTTACAACTTCTAAAGCCAAAGTCACTACAAGAGCAATGCAAAAATCAAACCTAGGGCTAGAACTTCTATGAACTTCACTAAAACCCTTGATGCTAATGAAACAAGCTTAGATGAAGACCTCTGACAGGTAACCAGTGGATCTGGGCAGCCAGAAACAAATTATAAACAAAATCTAAGAGGCAAAAAGGAAAAAAATGGAATTTTCTCAACTTTTGACAGGGTACGCAGGCAGCCTGTTTGCACAGGTGCAGCCACGCTCTGTGTACAAAGCTGCAGTGTGTAGAGGTACGCACTGTGCTTAACGCAGAGGGTGCGTACTGCTAGCAAAACCAAGAAAAATAAAAACTAATTTAACCCTAAGCTATTCCCCCCAAATTCACAGTCAATCAGTCAAAAACCAGAGAGAAATCGACTTTTCTCAAATCAAAGTATCAATCAAAAGAGAAATCAATCAAATCCATGGATTCCCCAGTGCAGTCGCCATTTTTTCATGCAGAAAGAGTCAATTTTGTAGACAAAACCGACCTCCCTAGAAGATAAGGCTTTCTAGTGACAAACAAAACAATCAAGCACTATCTTTCCCTATGTATGCATTTAAAATACAAGCAACCAGGTGTTTAAAGCATACTTTTAGTCCAATGCTGTTTGTAGCAGTCCAGCCTCTCCGATCCAGATGAACTCCTCCTTCTCTTTGAAACCTGCATTCACTAACAAGCAAACGATTACATAGCACCTAAATAACTCATATAATAAAACATATTCATGATAAAGACCAAGGAGTATATGAAACAAATTATATATAACAACTTGTTGAGAAAAATGAAATTAATTGCATTAATTGGAAACAAAAGAAACCATTACAACTATTGCCTTGGTGTTGTGCAGGTCCCTCCCAGGGTCCAGCAAGAGTTCGCCTTTACTTTGATCAGCTCACCCACTTCCAAATGAAGCTAAGAAAGGATGGGAATCTCTCCTCTGAAGCTCTATAAGGGAGTCCTAATTTCAGCAACATCTACCCTTAGGAATGTTTAGCTTTTAGCCTCCCCTCCCTCTGGCCCAATACCTGTATTTATAATGCTTTGGAGGAAGTTAATCAGGTCCACCATGAATGGGATAAGCTCCTCTTTCAATGGGATAGCTCCCCTCTTCATGGGATACGTTCCTCTTTCATAGGGATGCATGAACCATCTGGAGGCGCTCAATACACATCAAACCATCTTCTAGAATGCTCTAGATTCAACCACAAGTAACTTTTTGAAGTAAAACTCGTGCCTTTTGACCTTTACAGGAGTACGCACCCACCCCTTTATAGACAGAGCGTACAAGTACGCAGGTATTGTGAACTTGAGGTGCGTACACGCAGGTAAGGTTAAGAGAAACTGCGTAACCAGAGTTAATTGACTGTTTAAGGACTTTCTCTCTTTTTTGGAGTTGGACATGAGGAGCAGAGGTATAAGACTTGCCAAGGAGGACAGTATGACAGTTGATGGAGCCATACTGACTGCAAATAGTCATGGTGACAAATTTTAGTGTAACAGTTGTTATTATAGTTGGACTATTTTGGTTGCTTTAGAAATTTATGTTGTTTAATATACACATTTTCTTATGAACTTCTTTGTATATAATTTTATGAATCTTGTTGAATGCATGTTGTTGGATTAACCTGTCACTTTGTCTTATGGACTATTCCTCTTTCTAGCTTGTGATGTCATTCTGCTTGTGTGTTCCTTTCAAGGTGCGTACTATTACAGGCTTCTAAGAGACACACTTCCTTTTCCCCTCTACATGTTAGAACCCCCATGCATATCACTAGACTCACTACAAGGTCACACACTTTCTTCCGACCAAAGTAGTCATACTTATCTATAAATTCTATCGCAATCAAGGCACTACATTACCACCCACTGCTATGACTCCTACTCCAAATGGCCTAAGCTCTAGTTGTGACTTCTTACCCGGGAGATCGCCTTGAATGCTGGTGGGTCCAACACTGCCAACATTTTTAGTGATAGAAGCAGGGTTAGATGACAAGCTGAACCCTGAAAGTTTGTTTTGAATCTCTGCACATCATTAATTACTTACATCACAATATAAACCCTAACATGTTTTTCTCATGCTTTTGATTTTGATGTGTCAGTGTATCTTATAGATGAATTGTCACGACTTAAATATGATGGTGAAAATGGAACATCATTGTTGATTCATGAAATTTCCTTTCTGGGTTTTTTTGACAGGAATGAAGTCCCCTTATACAAAATTACCTGTGAGTTGTTCCCTTACATGTTTAAAGGGTGCATTAAGCAATGGTGTCACACATTGCGTGCGGCCTCTATACATTCTCTCAACCACATGTTCAGAGAGTTAGGCCATGCTTTCTTATTTTATGATCGTAAAACACTTAATTGAAAATTGCTAAAATTATGAAAATCACCTGGTGAATATATTGTGTACTTTTATGATCGTTTTTGTCATGATTGTTTTGAATTTCTAGAAGATGAAGTTGACTAGAAATTTCTAACTAAAAGATTTCAGTATCTTTTCACATATCATAAAATCTACAAGAGAAAATATTTTGAACCCCTCCCAGCATACCTTGGTGTTAGAGCTTCTAATATGAGGTAGACAAGGTTGTTATCACAAGTGACCCATCACACCCTTCTCATCAAAGTGCTCTAGGTCCGTAGGAAAAGGTGGAAAAGTTGTGAACCTACCTGTTGAACTGTCATCTTCTCCTCCTACCCCACCTACTTTATGTTTCTGCGCAGGTTTGGACTACAAGCCTGATGGTTGTCACATGGTCTCATTTTCTCAGGATCCATCCTCTATTTCCTTTAATCCTCCATATTTTGGTGTGTTTTGTTCATCCGTTCTAGAGTCCACATGTGATGTTCATGAGGATCAAGTTGTCGATGGAGTTGGTAGTGGGAAACCAGCCTACTCTATCATTTTTTATGCATATGTTTGGGCATATGAACAGGAAGTTGCATTGAAGGATGACCTCCTTATGTCTACACCTTGTCCACTTTTTCCTCACATCTTTTGTAAATCTTCCATATCATTTTTTTCTTGTGAAAAAATTTCCCCAGATGTTTCCACTTTCGATCATTCATAGAATGCATAGGATGTTAGTCCATCATTTGATTGTGGAACGGACAAATCTTTCTTCGTGAATCCACTTGATCTCTCATCCTTCATTTCTAAAAACTCAAAGGTTGAAATATTTTTTTTTCCATCACCCCCTCTATATGATTCTCCATATCACGAGGATGCCAATATCCATCTCGAATTTTCTAATTGTGGCTATCGCAATATTTTCACTCATTCATTTTATCACGATTTTGATTCACCTACTTTTGATCTTTCTAGGGCACTGGTGATGATCTATATTTTGATGAAGTTGAAACCCCACAATCTATTGAGGCACTTTAGTCCAAGCTGATGGTTATGTCTGGTTCTCATATCCTTGACGTTAGTTTCACTTCTAATCCGAAATCGGTTGAATCTCCCTAGGCTCCTCATCACTCTCTTGTTCATATTGGAAACCAATCTAGTTTACAGTTTTCACATCCTCCACCAGAATGACATGATCCTATCGCTCATGTATTGAAGGAGTCATACGTAACGGGCACGTCTGCGAAACGAAAATTTTCTTCTTTCTTCATTTTTTCTCATTTTCCAAGTTCGAAAGTCTGTATATGCTTGTCATCCATGTGCAATGTGACACAACAACATGATACATCTAAAGAGTGACTTTCATATGATTTCAATAATTTCTTTTCTGTGGACGCATTCAAACTTCGAATGTTCTGGTTTGCACAGCTTTATCTTTCTATTTTTATTGGTTTTCTCGAATATCTTTCTTTTCATTCATGCCATCACCTACATCGATTAACCAATGCACTGGTGGCTGCATTGGAAATATCACCTCACCTGATTTGGCCCATGCTTTGCTTAGCTTAGGAGTAGGGGTAGTGTTTTATTTTTTGTTTTTGTTTTTTTTGTTTACATGGTTTTATTTTCATCTTACTTCTTTCCTTTGATTGTTTATTTGTTTAAGCACCCATAGGATTACTTTCCCAATAAAAAAGTGTTTGGCTTCTTTAGAAAGTAGGGTGAAATCCAAGAGGACTTGTGCAACTATCAACATTTGGTTATCTGTCGGTTCCCTCTCTTTATGACTATCTTTATTTTCTTCTAGTTAATGATACCGTGATAAAAATACATTCCTTTCAGGGTGAGTCTTAGTGAAATCACAATGATTTCACTTTAACTAGTACCGCCTACTCTAATCAATTTTCTATATTCAATTAACCATTTTCAACTTAGTAAATTAGAGTAAGGTGAAGGGGGAACCTTAACAAGTATTTCATAGGTAGATATAAACATCCTTCTCTGAAGGGACAACCTCTTCTGCTCTGAATAAGCTGGGATCCCTCTTCTGCTTCATGAAATAAATAAGTGCCTATGAACAATTCTTTGAAAAATGAAAAATGAAATAAATAAATAAATAAAGGTGAAAGAAGAGAAAGCTTCCTACGTAGAGAGGTGAAGCAATTAAATTTTTCGGGGTACTGTCCTGGCTCCCTGGAAGCAGAGAAATGCTTATGTTCCTAAAGTGAATCCATCGAGGTATTGTCTAGGCCTACTAGAAACAGAGCAACAATAGAGATGAAACTAAAACTATGATAGTCTATATTACTTATGCATCAATATACTCCTCATCCCCAATCAAAACAACTTAGTTGTCTTGGCTTGGTATGTGTGCTATTGATAAAGAGAATGGTAAGGACTAAATCTTTAACTCAATCTAGTGAATAAGTCAGGATGATCAAATAATCGAACAAACTTTTGGAAGAGTTAGAATTGTTTTCATGAGAAAAGGTCTATATAGAGAACTAGAGTTCTATCAATGTGTCACCAATGTTTTAGCAGCTACAACCACCCTCCAAAATTTTTCCTACATTGACCTAGGTACTCATGCTTTGATTTAGATTTACCTTTTTCTTTATGGCTTGTGTTATCTCACTTGGTTTACTGTCTAATCCATAAGTCGATCTCTTGACTTGGTTTGAACCTAGTTCCAGGCTTGCCTTAGTGAATTTCGTAATCCTTAAGGGCAACCAGCCTTTCTCTCAGGAATTGTGCAATCTAAGCCAGAAGTGAGACTTCAGCTCTAGATCTGAACAAATCCAACTAACAACCTACATTCAACCGGGAAACTACGCAGAGCATGAGAGGGAGAGAGGGACAATTAACCCAAAAATTGCACAATTTTTTTTTCCCTCAGCAGTTTCCCGATGCAAGAGCCACTGAATTTCCTAGTCCTTCCCAGAACTGTGCAATATCTCTAGGAAATGCATGGAAATTTTTCCTTTTTACATTCAATCTTAGATCTATGGCATTCTTGAGGAGATCTTGGAACCTTCAGTGTGATAGTCACAGATTTTTGGGTAAGTCCTACTTTTCTATACTTTTTCTACATTTTCTATCGCTTTTGTTTGTTTGGCTTGTGAGAGTGTTTTTTTACCCATTTAATTGAATGACTGTTGGATTTTTGATTTGTTTTATCTTGTAGAAGTGTTGTTTTAAGTTTTGAATTTTCTTTCTCAAGTGTTTCATGCATCACCCAGTTTTTGTACTAACGGTCGCCACTACAGTGACTCTCTCCTCACACTTCATTGTTCTTCTATTTGATTGATTCCTACACTCATTTTATTTACATGCATCATTATTCAATCATATCTGCACCCATAATCATTCTCTCCTTCATATCTTCTAATTTCCATGCTCCCATTTAGCAGATCAAGAATTCCTTGGCCCGGATCTTGCTCGTCCCCACTGTACACTGCACATTTCTAGATATTAAGGCTCTGCCTTAGCTCCAGGAATTACACAAAGGATGCCAACACTTGGCTCCAACTACATACTACACAGTTCCAGGAGCCAGTCCTAAGCTTTGGCCACTAGGATTGCGGAATGCAAAGTCCCACTCAGCCTAACTGAGACTAAATTGCCAATTATGTAATTCTAGTCGGAAAGAGATCCCCACTAGCAGTTGGGATTACACAATGTGCAAAACCAGCTAGCAGTTAATCAACTTTGAGAGCCAAAATTGTGCAATTCTTCTCAATTGGTTCCAAGTTTGTTGTTTTGTCTATCCTTGAAGTATTTTTGGTTTCAAGCTAATGCTTCCATGCCATAAGTGTCCTCTTTGTCTCCAAGTAGAGTATTTGTTGAGCAACTCTCCATCAGCTATAGGTAACCTAGCTTCCAAGAGAGTTGTATCATAGGATATTGTCAAGAGTAGCACTGGGGAAGAAGTTGAGTAGGTGTTAGTGACTTTTCCTATCTATGAGGAAAATTAGTTTTACATTAAGAAGGAAATGAAGTTAACATGGCAGGAAATCAAGGATATATTTACAGTGGACTTCAAGGAAGATCTAGAGGAATGGCATGTTTATGCTAATGTCCACTGGTTAGGATTACATAAGGTTGCATGTCGGTACCCCACCTTCCCATGTGCAGACATCATCCTTTGGATAGTCTCACACACTTATTGAGAGACTACTATATTGATAACTTCTAGTGGGACACAAATTTATACCTTCAAGACAGAGAACTATCATCACATGTATCACTTACCTTAGCGGTGAACTGTATGGATGCACTTTTCTATGCCACCCACAACTATGTGAACACCAAAGACATTATAAAATAATCAGTGAAAGAGTCGTCGAAGTTCAGAGTGACAAGCAATCATGTTTACAAGACTACGTCACTTAGAAAGGCATACCAACTATTGATCATCCTTACATGCTGATTGTATGGTCAAGAGAACACAGATACGTTTCTGCAAAACTGGGTGGTTGTGTTGGACCAGTTGGTGAATGATGGAAGGCCATTCAATTGGTTGGATTTGTTGGCTCTTTAGTTGAAAGTCCATGTGACTAAAGCCCATAATCCATGCAAGGATGAGAAAGAGAGATTTTACATGTATGCATATTTACTTGATGCAATCTATGCCCAACATTGGTTTCGTAGCATGGGTTGGACATGGACACTATTAGAGACTATTGCCAACATTGAATTCAAGTTACTTTCTGATTGCAACAATCAAGGAATTATGGTGGGGCTGACTTTCCATTTCATTATCTCGGTGTACAAATTGATCTTTGAGAAGGATCCACCTTGCATGTCCCAAGAAGTGATGGAGACAATACCTAACATTTCATATTGGTATGCATCACCCGGTGGCACCTTCATCAGGATGTTTGGCGGAGATAAGCCTCTGCATGTTTTACCAAGGTTTTCCATGTACAAGTTGGTCATGCAAGAGTTATCATATAACATCTCCACCATGTTATAACCAACGCTGCATAGGAGGAAGAAGGCACCATGGACCTCTCTTCCTCTGTGGATTGGATTTTATGAGATTAAGAGTTTGAAGCATGTGGATGGTAGAGTTAAGGATATAGTGAAGTTCAAGTTCAGCACCAAAGACTACAATCTGTATGACCCCCACGGTATTGGCAAGAACCATTGTGTAAAGGTGTACTACCGACGGACCCACGGGATATTTCATTGGGAGTAGGAGGACCCTTCGAGGTACTTTTACAACTCCCCCAATCTCGATGAATATTTCATTATAGCCACAACATGGAAAGTGATTCTGAAAGAGACAACAATGCAGGAAGAAACAACAAAAAAATAAGCAGTAAACTAGCACAAGATAATGGTATGAGGAAGATTTTAGATAACTCATAGGCTGAGCAATGCTACAAGTTCAAAGAATATCCCATAGCTGAGAAAGAATCTTTCGCAGTGGAGGTAAAGAGGGAACAGTGACTAAAGAGAGAAGAGTGTAGGAAGAGAGAAAAGAAAATGTTGGAAGAAGAAGAAAGGAAGTCGCAAGAAACAGAGAAGAAGTTGAAGGAAGAACAAGAGCTAAGAAGGAGAGATGGGGAAGAGAAGTAGAAATATGAATAAGAAGAATGGAAAAAAACTACACCCATACAAGTTGAGGAGTCTGAACAACCAGTAGATGTAAAGAGGGTGAGAAGATGCAGGATCGAGAACTTTCTAAGCAAACTGAGCAAATAATTGAATTAACAGAAATGTAGTTGATACAAGAGCCATAGGACCAAGATACTGACCTTATGTCCAGAGAACCCGAGGTCACCCACTAGTCTCCACTACCTCCACTATCAGAACCAGTCTCGAGTGAGAAAGGAGAGGTTGTTCTCCTTGATGATGATATGGTGATCGATGTGTACAATCTATCATTTGAAGAGTTACAGCAAAAGATTTAACAAAGACAAAGAAAAAATTCCCAGATGATCACACATCACCTACATCTATGAAGGAAAGGATAATAATTTCAAATGTGAGAAAGCATCCAATTTGTAGGTTTTAACCCTGTACAGAAATTACCTGCATACGAATTCTTAAACAAAGAAAATAAACAATGCGAGAGCATAACCCATAAAACACATATGCATAGAGATTTTTCCCTGGATCCCAAAACCGGGACTACTAGCTTGATTTTTTCATTATGTTCCTTTCAATGTTACAATACATATTTATACATGCCGAAGCATTCAATACCATGGACCGAAAACCATCGCGTCCAAAAAACATGTGCGAAAATCATGCACAAAACCATAGGTGGGTCCGCCCAACCTCGGGTGCCCTTCAAACCCCCTATTAACTACATGGAAAGAATATAACAAAACCCAACACAATTTCCATAGTCGATGCCACGATGGCTTACGCAGGAGCCACGAGCTCAAACGTGAAGAGAATGAATAGATGGAAAAGAAATTTGAAGTGACTAGGTATAAGGAAGAACAATTCATATGATCCATAATGGAAAGGATGAGAAAATCGATACTTTCTGAAGTATCAACTCTTGAGGCCACCATGCAGAAACTCTATGATGGATTTGTCACCATGCGTAAGGAAGTTTTCCATATATATTGTTTTTAGTTAGATCAGAAAGGTTTTCCAAAATATCAAGGACATACATGCTACTATCACCCATGTGAGAGAATGGAAAATAAGGTAAAAATGAGCTCCACTTCACTTGCAAAATATGATGAAGCCATTGGAGGAGCTACACAAAGGAAGGATACATATGTTAATATAGAACTATGAGTAGTCTGCCCTGTTCATTAGTAGTATACAGGATTCATATGCATGGTTGTATAAGAGTTTGGATGTCATGGTGAGAATGAAAATTATCTCATCAATTAGTTCCCTCACCAAAGATAAGAAAAAGAAGTAAGTCTGACAAGAGGTCGACAAGTACATGGAGCACCTAAGGTAAGAGGCCACTAACAATGACTAGGATTTGAACATAGAGATCATGAAGAAGTATATTGGTGGTACTACCATAGTCAATACCATGTTGGATGTGCTTAAGGATTAGTTAGACAAGGGTCCAAGACCATATACCCAAAATCTATGGAGGCAAGAGTCTACTATCAGAATCACATCATCAAGTAGTTTTGGGATATCGTAGCATAGTACCAAGATTGGTATCAGTACGTTGCCGAGGCGCATCAAGTTGAGGTTTTTGATTTGATCTTTCCCCAAACTTTAGAGTCATAGTTTTTCATCTTGTTAGGTTGTCTCTAGCCTCTATTTTCTCACATGGGTACTTGTGGAAAATGTATATTATTTTTAAATATGTTGTAAGTGAAATTCCAACTGTCATTAGTGGAATGTGAATAGTCACTATGTGATGAAATGAGTTATTTGTAAAGAAGTTGAAGAGTCATGAGGGTAGTCAAAGAGTCAGAATGGGTAATGTGAAGGGTCACCCCACCCTTTGTTATAAATAGAACCTCCTAACTCATAGAAGAGGCTTTTTCGGAGACAATATTTTCGCTAGGCTTAGGCTTAGAGAATTCTTGGGAGTATTGTGACGAGCCTTGGCTTCTCCATAACATAGAGCAAGTATACTTCTTTGGAGGAGGAGGTGTTCTTGACTGTAATGTTCCACTATTGGGGCTAGTGGTTGTCAATGGTGTATGTATGGGTAGAACTTTCACTTATAATAATAATAATAATAGAGCCATCATGCTTACATGCATATGTTGTTAACATAGTTGGACTATTTTGGTTGCTTTAGCAATGTATGTTGTTTAACTTATGCATTTTCTTATGAAATACTTTGTATGAAACTATATGAATCTTGTTGAATGTGTGTTTTTGGATTAAACCATCACTTTGGCTTGTGGACTATTCCATTTTCCAGCTTGTGATGTCATAATTGAACTCATGTGTTTCTTCAAATTTTCTTACTATTATGGACTTCTAAGGGTAACACTTCCTTTTCCCCTCCATGTGTTAGAACACATGTGCATCTCACTTGACTAATTGCAAGGTTACAAACTTGCTTCTAACCAAAGTCATCATACCTATCTCTACACTCTATTGCAATCAAGGCACTAAATTACCACCCACGGTTGGAACTCCTACTACAAATGGTCCGAGGTATAATTGGGACTTCTTACCAAGGAGATCCCCTTGAACGTTGTGTTATCGGGAAAACTAGTGTCTATATAGAGCTGCTAGTCCCACTAAGGCTGGTAGCTACCTTAGAAATAAACAAACTAAAAACTACTTTCGTTTTCCTTTAGGAGAAATAGATAAGAGAAGAATAAGGAGACCAACCTCTGTCTTGCGCTTGGTTCCTTGCTCGATTCCTCTCTCCTCTGATAGGTCTTCGCCACTCGCTTCCTTGTCTACCCAGCTTCAAAGAGTACATGTAGAATCAAAGACACATAACACTATCCAAGAACATAGATCTATTATCATAAACAATATAGGACCAGATGTATATTGACCACACAAATGCATAAATCATCAATCATACAAGAATGTGGAGGAAAACTTGAATAGCTTTATTGATAATCAAGAAAGAGCAAAGAGGATTTCCAACCAATTGTTCTAACCCAACATCATCCTCTCAGCAAGAAAGCCCTTCTTCACCTCATGAAAAGCTTAGATCACCCAACACTATGATATTCCACCAAGAAACCTACAACACTTCCTTACAAGATACAAAATTCCAGCCTCTGGATCTCTGGGATGAGGGATCCATATATAGATGTCTCCAAGGGAGGTGAGTCAGCTTTTGAGATTTGATTAGTGTCTTCTCTCTGATAGTTCTTGATTCCACTTGGAGATTGATGATCTCTTACTCATCCCTGGTCGAATTCAGAGAGGCAAGTGTCACAAGAGAGGTTTCTGGAAGATTCCATGCTCCTCCACCTTGCGGATTGACCCTGCCATTTGTCCCTTCTCGCCCATCACACCCCATTGAAGGGTTTTCTGACATGCATTAGACCTACTGTGTGTATTCAAGTGGGATGCAATGCACTTTGCCTATGGAGCAGGTGAAATGGTCCATTTTTGACCAGTTCTGAGTAGTTTCTCATGGAGAACTTCTGGGATATGTTGTAATTAGTTGACCTTGTTCTTTTATGGGTTGGAACAACACCTTTAGGGACTTAGGAACCCTTGGTTTATAGACATTTATTCTTGGGGTTGCAGTGCCCAAAAATATCTATAACAATTTCCCCCTAAAGCATGAGGTCGTTAATCTTTTGATGTCGGGTGAAATGCTTTATCATGAGGATCCGAAGTTTTTTCGAGATGGAAGGCGACTTGTAATAAGATACAATACAATACATTATCTTCATAATATTTTCATGATCTAGCTGAGGTGGGCATTCCCATGCTCAGCTTTATAAATTCATTTTCATGTACATAGGATAGAAAATTGTCTTAGTGTAGACTGATGATTTTGGTAGAGCCATCATCCCTTAGATTGAATGATTATCTTTGCAGAAATGATGTACATTTGATGTCTTTATTTTCCTGAATATATATCGCAGCCTGGATGGATGAAACTAGATCTGGGGTCTTCAATCTCATTCGATCTTCACTCAAAGTACAATTTGATCCATGTGAGAGATGTTTTGGAGTCGAACATGGAAAGACATTGCCTGATTACCAGCCAATAATGTAAGTTGTTAATAGGCGCGAGAGGAATCACCGATAATGATAATGACCCTCAAGGTACTGCAGTAAAATTCACGTGGTGTGAATAATGGACTTGGCATTGAACACCACGCAAAATCTTTCGGGTGAAGGACATTGATGTAAACCTGTCGCCTGAAGTGAGAAACTCACCATTGAGGCATGCAAGCTTCAAAGTACTGAAAGGGTTGTTCCTAGATCAACTTCTTGGACAATGAGCTAATGTCAACAAGAAGTGATCTACCATAGGAGGGCCTTAGTGAATCCCACATCAGTGAAACGGAACGGAGAAAATGATTTTAATGGAGGTGAAAACGATCTGGTGATATATGGTTCAGGGTGGCGGTCATGAAAGAATGGAGCGAAAATGTATTATAGTGGGTGAGACACAGGTGAATTCTCTGAGCGACTTCTCTTGAACATATCGGCAACACTGAAATGATGGATTGGTAGCATTAACCCCAAATGTGGATGGTGTGATGGAACCATGGTGATGTGACCAGTGCATGGAACAACCCAACCCGACTCAGATGCGGAGTGAAAGTGTCATGTTCAAGAGCGACTTGCTACCAACAAAGTTTCTTCAAGTTTTCTTCCCAATTTTTCCCCAGTCATTGCTGACCAGTACTTCTTTAGTTTTTTCAAGATTGAGGAGGATAACATATGCTTGTTCTATAATTTTCCCTTCGGGAAAACCCATCTCTATGTTTTAACGAGCCTAGCAATAGTGAAACTCGTTCTTGTCTGTTATGGACAAGTTTGTCACTATTAGCTTTTAACGAGTTTAATGATAAAGACAACTCGGTCCTTTTCAATTTTAGAGAGTCTGAAAAGGGACGTAAAGAAAACTCCAAAAATCCTTTCTCATAATCTAGTCCCTTAAGTCTGAAAAAGTATAAAATAATACAAAAGGGATGAATTTTCGGTAATTTTAACGAGCCGAACAAAACAAGCACTCGATATTTTTGTGTAATAATCCCTCAGGTCCAAAAAGATTCAAATCTAAAGGAGGGATAGCACTTCTGGTCACTTTAACGAGCTGGAGAGGCCAATGGCTTGACAATATTTTCATATTTTACGAGTCAGTTGAAAAGAGCTTAAAGGAGACTCGTTTTTGAGGAACGAGTGATCGATTCGGGTAGCAGCTAATTCTAGGTAAGGTTTGGAATTTTCCAAGCACGAAAGTGTCACAAGGATGGCTAACAAGATCACTCTTCGCATCTATTCCTCAAAAGGGGTAAACAATCAAGTGGAGGTGAATGATCAGCCAATACAGAGTGGAGGTGATGATGAGAACACGACGAAGGTTTCAAAGGCTGAAGTAATACATTCACGATGGTTATTTACCGCAAATTGGTTCATTTTTTAATGAGCTTAAACACTAGCGAAACACTTGCTCATTGCTTATGTTTATTTTTTAATGAGCTTGAATTCCACGTTAAAACTAATCGATTAATCCAGTCGTATAATAAGGATGTCTCATATATAAAAACGACATTATTTCAAAGCTTTGCCACGCATCCTTTCTTTTGCAAGTTAGGAAACGACCAATCCTACGAGTTTAAAGGGTTATAGAACCTATAAATTTTAAAAAATAAATTGTCGCTCTTCGCTTGTACGCCAAAAGGTTCGCATGCCCCCATGTATAGTGAAGTAGAGCTTCGAGGTTACCCCTCAATTTGCAGACAAAACATTTGTTTTATCAGGAAAGGCCTACCTTTTCAGGTTACCCCTCAATTTGCAGACAAAACATTTGTTCTATCAGGAAAGGCCTACCTTCTCACGGAGATATCTTATTCCGGTCTAATCACATTTTACTAAACGGAGTGGTTTGTCAGACTAGTCATATATCCTTCATGGCAACCTACCCTATACCCAAGGTTTTCCTGCCAAAACAGACCAGGGTTCATGCCACTTGGGTTTCAATCATATCCTACGAATCACTCGCGCTCATCAGGAGGATGGATTGGGGATTAATGAGACATTCCTTGCGTGAAAAGACCATTCACGGTTGGTATATGACTATTTGCTATGTGTGAACCAGGAAATGAAAGCTGGTCTACGAGCTTGACCACTCTTCCTTTGTGCGGAAAACACATTACTCTAAAGAGTGAGGAGATGATGGCTCCCATGCAATAAATATAGTCTCGTCCAAGTAGTAGATTATAATCCAGGGGTCCTTGGACTACCATTACATTCATGTGAGCAGTTTTCCTTCTCAATGTTGTCGGCACATCGGGAAGGATCCCTAATGGTCGACTGGTTCCTTTGTCAAAGCCTGTTAGATTTCTCATCTCAGGCAAAAGCGATGGTGAACCAAGCGCTTTCCAAGTAGTTGAGGAAAGGATACTCACAGAAGCCCCTTCATCTATGATGGTACTGGCCATGACCATTCTATATATTTGAGCAATGATTCGAAATGGTACACTAGCCGGTAAACGGGGTCTGCCTAGTAGATTCCAGTCGAAGGAAACAACCAGGTTGGTTGGAGGTGGGACCGAATAGATGGACAGATACGACTCTAACGAACTTCCTTCCTGTGGTAAAGGAATGGGTAGACTGCTCCCATGTTCATCGGAGTCTGTGCTAACGAACAGAATTTTAACGGTGTCGTTCTTGTTCTCGTCGATGACTATATCATCTAAAGATGGACCTTCTGAAGGCAAGACCAGGTCAACTGCCGCCTTGACATTTTGACTTTCATCTGGTATGGATTCAGATGGTTTAGCTTCAATGGTAGACGCTTCGGCCGACCACAAGGGCGTGTCAGCCGGATTTTCAACTAGTGACGAACACGGCAAGAGTTTCTTGTATCCAGGAGGAAGTCGTAACAGTGAAACCGGATGGTCATCCAAAACTCTTTTAGCTTCGTCTAAGAAGGGACAATGCTGGACGGCGTGATTGCCTTCACACAATTTACAAGGAAATTTATATTTTCCTTTTTGTCCAGGGGCTTCACTTTCACTAGTTGACGGTGTATGCTCAACATGATCGTCAGAGGTTGATGACACTGGATTATGCAAATGAGGAGACCAGTACCTTAAGATCGGAGGGATGCAAGGACAATCGCGATGATAGTGGTCTCCTTTGCAAACGACACATGGCAATTTAGGCTTGGTTGGTGCAGTGTGTGGATTTTCGCTAGACGATGCTTGGTTGCCCCTTTTCGCCTTTGGCTCCTTCTTCTTCTTCTCTTTTATCTTCTTCTTCTTCTTCTTCTCAGTTACATGATTTCTAGCTTTACCAGCTTCATCAAGCGAAGAGGAAGGAGGAGAGGAAGAATTGGATGAAGTAGAGGGTTGGTGGGTAACTCTAATATTGTTTAGTTGCTGACTTGATTGTTCAGGAATCATGGTCTTCTAAACAACAAAAGTTGAGAAGAACCATACGGGAAAGCCGATTGTCAATCCTGGAAGAGACAATGTGGCCATATGGGGTGCACCAACATCTCCCTAAGAGGAGAAGGGACCAGGATTTCCTCCAAGGGGAACTCCTTGGTTGGTGGACTCCATTTTTCTCAACTTAAGGTCAACTTAGGAAAGGTGATGATTATTCCATTTAAAATAAATTTTAGACGCTTTGACACAACTTGTTTTTCCAATTTTTAAGAGTCGAGAAAAAAACAAAAGATGACTATAGTCGCCTTCGATTTTTAATGAGACTGAAGTGACAAGTGCTCAGATGGACCTTTTCCATTAAGGAGTCTGAGAAGGAACGAAAGGGATTGCTCTGGAGATCTAGATAGAGGGATTACCAAACCAATCGCAAAACTGCATAATAATTTTTATGGTACGGCAGTCAAACTTCCCGAACGCTGTGTTCAGTGCATTGCGATCAATAGGGCGGCAGACATGACTTCCTATGGATAAAGGATAAAGCCTATTGTGGTCTCCCAAAATATACACGACAATACGTGGGAGCACAAGTTCGTACTGGCACTTATTGTTTCAAAGTGGAGGAATCACCCAACCAACAGTGAAAACAACAGTTACCAGGCTTTACAACGCCGGAATACGTCTCTAGCCTAGACTTCTAGATGTTGTGCGTTAGGTTCCAAAGCATTTTTAGATTCATTAAATTTATTTTATGGTTGATCTTGCTTAAGAAATTTTCCTTTCAGGTTCACCGCGTGATGTAGATGTACAATTCCTAAAATGCAATCTAAGATGATAAACAGTTATTTAATCTTCTTTTTGCAATGAAAATCCTAGCTACTAAGGAAAGAGAGATGGCGTTCTTTCAATCAAAGAGCAGAGAGCACACACTATATGCATTGTCCTAAATCAAACCAACAAACGGTCTAAATGCAAATGCACATGCATGTATTTTTTTCCAGCCTTCTTATTGTGTGAATGATAAAAAGAAAGCTAAGAGAAAATGTAAATTATTTTCCAAAGCGACAATTACTAACAAGTTTCTTTTCAAAACAAAATGAGGACAATGACGACACTTTGTTAGTTGGAATTGAAAACTTGCTTTCGACACTTGAAAAACTACTAACTCAAATGAAATACAAGAGTAACAATGTAGTCGACTATCAAGAACAATCAGATTCTATTCTATGACTGAAAACGACACTTGCGACACTTTCAAATCAAGAAACGGCAGTACAATTACGCTACTTCTTTGTAAAGGAGAACTGACAATGACTCAAAAATACATAAAAACATTTACAATTCTTTGCACAATGGAGGTGGAATAACAGCAAGGAAATGGGTTTCAAAGAGAGGTGTACTGACTACAGGCAGCAAAACTCCTGAATAGAGCTGAAAAGAGTGAACACAAAAACCAAGATTTAGGAACAAGGCCTTGTCTGATCAGCGCACCTGTAACACAGTGAAACTGAAATGCAACGCACCTACTACACTCGGGAAGTGGGATGCATTTGAAGTTCACAGAACAGACAGTGCACTAGACCAGGGACGAGACTTTGATTGGGTTCCGGGTCACAGTTTGCAGTTCAGTTCAGGGATTTAGGCCGAGAAAGTGGTAATCAGTAAATCAATCACAGGGGTAGATCTAAGGAGGTTACTAGAGCCACCACGAGGGCAATTAGAGAGCTTGTAAATCAATCGTTTAATTCATAAACAAAAACTTGGAGATAGACTGAAGTAGCGTTGATCTACTTTGCATTTGCATAGAAAATGCAGTTCGAAGGCTAGCTGGCTTGACTTCAGGCTCCGTCTGTAAGTTTATAAAGTAAACAAATGTAGATAAATAAACAATCTATTCAATCCCTAGTGGAGTCCCATTTTTTTTACTGGGAAATGTAGTGTCTATGAAGAGCTGCTAGTCCCACTAAGGCTGGTAGCTACCTTAGAAACAATCAAACTAAAAACTATTTTCGTTTTCCTTTATGAGAAATAGATAAGAGAAGAATAAGGAGACCGACCTCTGTCTTGCGCTTGGTTCCTTGCTTGATTCCTCTCTCTTCTGATAGGTCTTCGCCACTCGCTTCCTTGTCTACCCAGCTTCAAAGAGTACATGTAGAATCAAAGCAGCATAACACTATCCAAGAACATAGATATATTATCATAAACAATATAGGACCAGATGTATATTGACCACACAAATGTATAAATCATCAATCATACAAGAATGTGGAGGAAAACTTGAATAGCTTTATTGATAATCAAGAAAGAGGAAAGAGGATTTACAACCAATTGTTCTGACCCAGCATCATCCTCTCAGCGAGAAAGCCCTTCTTCACCTCATGAAAAGCTTAGATCGCCCAACACTATGATATTGCACCAAGAAACCAACAACACTTCCTTACAAGATACAAAATTCCAGCCTCTAGATCTCTGGGATGAGGGATACATATATAGATGTCTGCAAGGGAGGTGAGTCAGATTTTGAGATTTGATTAGTGTCTTCTCTCTGATAGTTCTTGATTTCACTTGGATATTGATGATCTCTTACTCATCCCTGGTCGAATTCAGAGAGGCAAGTGTCACAGGAGAGGTTTCCGGAAGATTCCAGAATCCTTCACCTTGCGGATTGACCCTGCCATTTGTCCCTTCTCGCCCATCTCACCCCATATAAGGGTTTTTTGACATGCATCGCACCTACTGTGTGTATTTAGGTGGGATGCAACTCACTTTTCCTATGGAGCAGGTGAAATGGTCCCGTTTTGACCAGTTCTGAGTAGTTTTTCATGGAGAACTTCTGGGAGATGCTGTAATCAGTTGAACTTGTTCTTTTAGGGGTTGGAACAACACCTTTAGGGACTTAAGAGCCCTTGGTTTATGGACATTTATGCTTGGAGTTGCAGTGCCCAAAAATGTCTATAACACGTTGGTGGGTCCAACTTAGCCAACACGCCTCTAATTTCTTCATTTCCCATTATTTTCCTTCATTTTCCTTCTCACATGAAACATGTGACCTTTCACCTTCCCTTTCTCCTAATTTCAATTATTTTCATAAATAAAATGAAAATCAATGCCTCATGCCTTTCCAAATACTTTACCATTTCATTTTTCATTTTCCTTATCCATTAATAAACCAAAGTGACACCCCAATAGGATGTTTCTGCCCACTATTCAGCTAGGAATACATGTCCCATAACCTTGGTCTTATTTTTTCCTTTATTAACTTTTACATGGAATATTGATCATAGTTGTTACAAAACCCTCTTCCTTGGGGGAACACTATCCTTGGTGTTCAATGACACCTATAACCAACATAACTGTTGAAAACAAAACATACTACCCATGGAGTTTTATAACATAACTCATAGCAGTATTTACAATGACCATATGCTAAAACATGGAAATCATACCGTTTACTGGAGTTTTATAACACAACTCATTACAATATTTATAATAATAACCACATATACACACATACACATTTTCTTCACCAAAACAATAATCATACTATCTACGGAGCTTTATAAATCCATCTCGATACAATATTTATAATAATACAAACATATAAACATATGCACATTTTCTCAACCAACAAATAAAAGGATGCAATGCCTGTATCCATGACAAGGGGATTGTTACACAAAATATTGTCACCATGACTATTTGCAGTCAGTATGGGTCTATCATCATCCATACTGTCCTCCTAAGAAAGTCTCAAACCTCAGCTCTTCATGTCAAGCTTTGAAAGTGAGAGAAAGACCTTAAAAATCAATAAAGCTCTGGTTCCGCACTTTCTCTCATTATTGGCTATGGTCCTGCACCCCCTGTACATGTTACTTGTGGACCTGCCTGCTCTGTCTCTAAAGGAGTGGGTGCGGACCCCTGTGAAAGTCAAAAAGGCCCAAGTTTATTCTTAAAAACTCACTTTGGGTTAATTCTAGATGATTCTAGAAGGAATCTTGACGTGGATGGTTCGCTCCTAGGTGGTTCATGCATCCAAAAAGTGAAGGAGCTAATCCCTTGATGAGAGGAGCTTAACCCTTTGATGAAGGGCTTTATGCCTTTGAAGAAGGACCTAGTAACTTCCCTCCATTGCACTATAAATTAAGGCATTGGGCTGGTTGGTAGGGAGCTTAGAAGCAGAACATTTTTGAGGGTAAATGCTGGTGGAATTGAGACTTCCTAGTTAATCTTGAGAGGAGAGATCACATACCTTTTGGCTTCATTGGGAAGAGAGTGAAACTTGTCAAAGTAGAGGAGACTTCTTGATGGACCCTGGGAGGAGCTTGTACAGCATCAAGGCACAGGTTGTAAAGTTCTTCTTTGATTTAAATTAATACAATCAGATTCATTTTTCTCAACATATTGTCTTATGTGATTTGTTTCATGAATTCCTTGATCATCATGATAAGTATGCTTTATTATATTGGCTTTTCAGGTGATGTTTAATTTGTGTGCTTATTTTTGTTTGCAGATTCTCTGCAAGAGAGCCCATTTGGATCAACGGAGTGAGGCTTCCACAAACTTGCATTGGACCCGAGGTAGGCCTAAAACACTTGTTTGCCTTTATTTATAAACTGCATATTTAGAGAAAGATAGAAGTGGATTGGTTTTCTTGTTGCTAGATACCATTAGATACTAGGGAGGTCAGTCTTGTTCACAAGAACGACTCATTCCGTGTGACAAAATGGTGACTCCACTGGGGACTTGATTTTTTGATTTGCTTTACTTTGACTTGAGAAATTGTGTTTTTGTTTCTGTTTTTGGATTGATGTGTGTGGGATTGGGTAGGTTTAGTAGATCTTGAATTATTTTTTGTTTTTCATACTTTTGGGAAAGGACCCCACCCTTTTCTTGTAACACAGTGCAGACCTATCTGTACTTTTGCTTTACACACAGAGCGGTATCGCACCTGTGTGGACTGCAGGCCTGCGGACCCTGTCAAAATTTTGAAAAACTTAAGATTTTCTCTTTCAGTCAGCTTAGGATTTGTTTAGGTGTTTTTTTCCTCTGCCCAGACCTCCATGTGACTTGTCAGGAAATTTTCTTAGGTTAATTCCATTGGCATTAGGGTTTTAGGTGAAATTCCTAGAAGTTTTGGTTTCCGGGCTTGGTTTTCATTTTGGTATTGTAGTAGCTCAGAGCTTAGAAGCCTTAGAAGCCTCAAATCACCTTGGTTTTTATTGGCCTTCTTATGAGTCTGACCATTTGCAAAATCTGCCTTTATTGAGGAATCCATCTTGTTTTTTTCTCTTTGTGAAACTTCGAAAGGACTTGTGTTAAAAGTTTTGGATTTCATTTTTAGAAAAAAAAACAAAAATTGGTTGTTTTTTGACTGATTTGTGATTCTGGACAAACTAGTCCTTATTTTTCTTATAGCTAAGTAAAATATCCTTGAAAAGAAATCTTGTAAGCTTTTACTTCAAATAGTTTTTAGAATTTATAGATCTCAAGATTAGATTTTTCCATAGTTTTGAGTGTTTTATAAAAATAAAAAAATCTCTTTTGAAAAAGTTTTTTTTGTAGTATTTGAGTGTTTGAAAGAAAAGGGAAATTTTTGTGAGCATAACTAGTTGTCTCATTTTTTAGTGTATTGGAAAAGACAAAAAGCTCTTATTTTGATTTGTTGGTTAAGGAAAGATTTGTTTTTACAAGCATTTGCATTCTCAACTCTTTCCCAGCTAGAAATTCATTGAAGGGAAAATATTGCTTATCATCTTAAGTGCATCTTTTAGTTATTTGGAGTCAAGTCTTCACACCATAAGTTTCATCTCTGCACCTTTTGACTTAAGAAAAACCAATAAAAATAACACTTAATTAAAATCTATCTAGTAATCTTTTTATTTCTAGGGCTCTATATCACCAACATAGCTTAGGCTAGTATCTTGGAGTAGGGAGTAATTAACTCTCAAAGATAGTAAAACAAACAATTAGCTGTATCTTGCGTTAGGAGATAAAATCCAATTGTTACATCTATGCTCTGGGAAAGCTCCTCTTAAAGGAGAAGCACGAGATCATATCTGAACTAGTGTGGGAATCAATCCTTCCTCATTGGGAATGATAGAAGATATTCACGTATTAAAAACGCTAAACCTCGGATTAACCATTGTCGAGGAGCCTGGGGTCACTTATTGGTAAACCTTGGATTATGTCAAGGAGCATTCAAGGGGATTGAGATTGTTACTCTGCCCTTGCGTGCGTATCGGATTGTAGATTGTTCCCCTAGGTATATTTGTTTCCGTTGGTAACCATAGTGACCATATTGTATAGGATTCTTTCCTAAGGTGACGATGGAGGGAAGATCCCACTATACCTGGAGCAGACATCGACTAGAATCACTTAGACTTTCTGGGGGGTTCTCTTCGCTCGAGACTGTTTAGTGGAGAAACTTGTGCCAGCCTATTCATTAAGCAGGTTGTCGGGGTAACTATTCCAACCGCCATTTCTGTATTGAATTCTGCGATGTTGGATTTCATCACCAACTAGTGTTTTTGGTACGGAAAGTTACTATTTGTGTGTGGTTTGATCTCCTAGATTCTTTAGGCATGTGATTCAAAAATGTTTGGTTCTTTAGAGGCTTTAGGTGGTTTTCATTAAGATTTTTTTTGTTTGCCTGTGAAGTAGTTAAAATATTTAATCTTTGTTGAATTACCAAGGAAGTCCCGTAGACTTCGGGGCCAACCTCCTGAGTTTTCACTGAGCCAGCCCGAAGGGTTACGAGCCCTTGTAACTTGTAGAGACAGTAGAATTGGGTCACCTGAAGAAGGAGACTCTTCTTTAGTGGTACATCCTAATTATCAATCTCTAGTAGCAGATTATAATCCGCAATCTATTTCTGTTTCGAAAGTTACTGGTACTTTTTCATCTACTAGTGATTTAGGTGAGGAACCTAAAATATCTAAACCTGAAACTGAATTTGCTGCTACACCAACATCGGGATTTGCCTCTCCAACTTCTAGTGGTCTTGGTTCACCTAGGGTAGAAAGAATAATTACCCAAAATCTTCCTTCTGGACTTATAGCTATTGAAGAACTTGCCACTCCGGAAGAAGAAGGTATCCCTATCCTTGAAAATCAACCAGTTATAGAACTTAGGGAGCATGAATCAATCTTTTACAGTCCACCTAGGAGCAACGCTTGGTATCTTTCATTGACCAATTTTTTGGAAAACCCGAGACTAAGTTTTTCACCACCTCGCATTCCTTTTCACCCAACACCTAGGGGTTACTATCCTCCATTAAATATGTCAAGATAGTCGTCCATGTTTTCTCAATCTCTAGAAACCTTTTTATACGGCTGTCCTTTTGTTCCCTCTGGGTATCAGTCACTTACTGGTACTTTTTCGAGAGCATCTCCTCAACCTATTAAACAAGGGTTATTAACTAGAAATAATGGAACTAAGCCGTTGAGTGTAGAAGATATTCTTATGATGTCAGGTACTATTCCTAATCCTCAACCTAAAGGTGGCCAGTTACCACCTAGGGGGCAGCCTCAAAGTCCTCAATTATCGCCTGGGGGGAAACCTCAAGGTACCCAATTTCTGCCTGGGGGGCAACCTCAAGGACAGTACATACCTACGGGACAGTACGTTCCTCAAGGTCAACCCTAGACTCAGTATGTACCTGAAGGTCAACCCCAGTATGAATATGTACCTCAAGGTCAACCCTAGTATCAGTACGTGCCTCAAGGTTATCAACCTCAAGGTCAATACCCAACCCAAGGTTTCCAACCACCTTCCGGTCAATCATTTGTCCAAGGAGCTGGAAATGTACCTTTGAATTATCAACCCTACGCTCAACTCAGTTATGGTCCTCAATATTGTCAACCTGTTATGGGTCCGTACCCTGGAATGAAATTAGTGTGGGATCCATCTCAAACTCGACAGATCTTGCAACCAAATGTGCAATTGTCATCTCAATCTGGACAACCCTTGGTTTCTGGTTCACCCCAGCAACCGGTCCAGTCTACTAGTCAAACTTCTGCACCTTCTGTAGTTTCTCAGTCTGGGCCTAGTACACCTCGTACTCCACCTCAAATGACTGTTGCAACTAATGCAACATCTGTTCAATCTACCCCACCTAATTCTGGAGTATTGACAACTCCGGTTTCTATTGTTCCTGTATCAACTCCTCAGACATCTTTACCTCAATCTGGATCCACAATTCAAACTTTGGTTCAAATTCCTGTAGGACAACCTGGTCCAAGTACGGTTGTCACAAGTCAACCTCAATTTACTTATCAACCATACCAGGGATAGTACCAATTCGGTCCTACTGTGCAACAGCCAATCTATCAGTATCAACCATACCCTCAATATACATATCAACAACCTTAACAACCTTAGTATGATCCCATTAATCCTAGTTTTCCGGGAGGATATAATATCCCAAATGCAATTCCAATTCCTAGTTATCCTAGATATCCTCCTCCTGGGGTTGGTCTCATGACTCAGGGTTTCAGGGACCCTAATCATCAGTTACCGTTTATTGCAACTTTGGACTTGCCTGACTTGTCGCACCTTACGAATGATCCAATTAACTATCTTCCGTTTTGGCTGGCAATGCCGAATAAGTTGCCTAGTGATATTCCTAAGTTTGAAGGCAAATCAGAAGAGGACCCGTCGAACCATGTGATGACTTATCACCTCTGGTGTGCGTCTAATTCCATTTTAGATGATTCAATCCATTTAATTCTTTTCTAGTGCACTCTAATTGGTCTTGCGGCCAAGTGGTACATGGAGTTAACACGAGCCACTTTTTATAAATTTAGTCAGTTAGTTACTTCGTTTTTAACTCATTTTCAATTGCCAGTCAGATATGACAATGGCATAGAATTATTAACTTCATTAAAACAATCAACGTCCACCTACATTTTAGATCACATTCATGAATGCAGACATCGACAACATTTAGTGAAGGTTTTTATTACGGATCAGATCTTAGTTGAATGGTTTGTAAAGTCTTTATTACCGAAGATCACTAAGGATGTAGCTAAAGAAAGAGTCGTTACTAAAGAGCAAGTAATTTCTCAAGCCCAGTACCTTGACTTAGTTTATACACAGTCAGGTATGTTACATGAGAAAATCCCCGATCTTCCTAAACAAAATCAAATAATTGCAGCTGCTTCAGGATCTCATGCTGCTGATGGTATGATTGGTATGGTTAATACCAAAAGTAAGAAGAAATCTTCTAAGAATTCTTCTACTATCATAACTTTACTAGATTCCCCGACAGGAGACTCTTCCACAGAAATCTCCGCTAATATTCATATTGTAGAGTCATCTACAGCCAAATCAAAATCTGGCAGTAAGAAGAAAGGGAAGATGAAAAATAAACCAGATAAAAATTCGAAAGAGAAACTAGAAAAAAAGGAATCAACTAATGAGAAACGCAAACCTCGTTATCCTTGTCTCATTTATGACGAAGAGCATTTTACAAGGGACTGCCCTCATCGTGAAGAGGTTGCGAAAATTGTCAAAGGTTCCCAAACGCCTGCTGTTTTGAAGGATCATTTTCCTAGTCAAGACAGTAAGATGATAGGTTCTTCCTCAAATGCCTCTGAAGAACCCATAATGATGATGTCCCATGTTAGGATTGCGACTCGATCGCATGATTATGGAAGTAAAAGTCCTGTTGATGGTAAGGAAGAAGAATCTTTTCATTCGAGCCCATCAACTTCAACTCCCGGTTCTGATCCACTACAGATCGAGAAACCTAACCCAGAATTAGTAATCAAACCACCCGCCAAGGGTATACTTCGAAAGTCACCTTTAAATCCACATGCGAGAGAGGCTCAGAACTATAACATTGTTGAATATTTGGCTATTTTTCCTTCAACAATGTCGTCTTTGGAAGTGCTGCAATCATGCCTAGCATAACGTAAATTGCTATTGTTGGCTATAGGAGTTGTTGACGTTTAGGACTCTAACCTTATAATTTTCGATCTAGAAAATAGTACACCACGCTTACCTCATTAAATGGCTTTTCAGATCCTAGTGTTAGTAAAAAAACAGACCTTGTTATAGGACTCTAATTCATGAGGGAGCCTCAACGTGTATTATGTCGATACAATGTTGGAGATCACTTGGTTCTCCTACACTAAATCAATCCCCGATGATTCTAAAGGCCTTTGATGGTCGTGGGTTTCATTCTTTTGTCATTCTACAATATTTACCTATAGGGGTTGAACGAAAAACTATTAATCTAGATGTCGAGGTGGTTGATGCCCCTCTAGGTTACAACCTTCTCTTTGGTCGTAGTTGGTCTTACGTTATGACATCTATTGTTTCATCGGTCTTTCGGCTTATAAATTTCCCTCATAATGGAAAGATCGTAGCTATAGACCAGCTGACTTACTTTTCATCTGACCCAGCCTCTTCTGAAAGTATTCAGTGTGTCTGCAAAACAACTATCCCGTATAAGGATGTTGGAGTAGGACTAGTTAAAGATTCTGGTTTACTAGGAACTTTTCCTTTTCCTCCTATCAACACATCTTCTTCTACTGCAACCATTCATATGATTTCGTCAGACACTACTGTTTATGATGATCCTTGGATTGTACCTTCTGAATCTGAGATAGACTCATTTGGTAATGTTATGCCTTTGAGTCCATATGAAATTGCGTATCATGCCATGTAGTCATTTTCCAAACCCCCTTCAACCAAAATTGACTTAATGAATGTGGTCTATGAGGAATCATTTTCAACGTCAAACTCAGATTCAACAACGTTTTCCGAACTTGTTCACGCTGATGTGAAAATTCGTGAAATCCTATGTGTCGACGATTTACCATGGAAAGATCTTCATCATAGATCTTCATTTTTACCCGAGATTGATCATTTTGAAAAAGGTTTTTCATCTATTTTTTATGACTGAATATGTCAAGAAACCTTAGAATCCCATGAAAATTTTTGATTTTGAGTTAAATTTGGGAAACATTTCTCGAACTATTCCTATTGATATTTCAGTTAAGCATGGAATTGTTGAAAACATTCATATAGGTGCCGCTTGTACGGAAGATGAAATTCAAACATATAAGGCCCTATTTCAAGAATTCCATGACGTGTTTTCCTGGTCATATGAGGAAATGCCAGGAATTGATCCAAAAATTGTTGTTCATGAAATCAAAACTTACCCGGATGCTAAACCCGTCTGGCAACATTTTCGTCAGATCCACCCGCGAAAAGCTGTTGCTATTAAAGAAGAAGTTGAAAAATTACTCAAAACAGGTTTCATTTATCCGATTCTGTTAACGGATTGGGTATCGAATATTGTTCTTGTTAACAAAAAGCAAGGGAAAATAAGAATATGTATCGATTATAGGGACATTAATCGAGCCTATCCAAAAGACAATTACCCAACTCCCTATATCCATCAAATCATTGATGATTGTGCCGATAGTGAAATATTCTCCTTCATGGATGGCTTTTCCGGATACAATCAAATCAATATTCTACCTGCTGATCAACCAAAAACGACTTTCATTTGTCCATGGGGGACATTTTCTTATTGCAAATTACCTTTTGGGCTCAAGAACGCTAGGGCAACTTTTCAAAGAGCCATGTCTCACACGTTTCATGACATCAAGCACTTTGTGCAACCCTATCTCGATGATTTACCTACTCATTCATTACATCGAGCTAATCATCTCATCCATTGACGAGCAATCTTTATGAGGTGTAGGCATTATCTAATTAGGTTGAATCCACACAAGTGTGTTTTCTGTATAGAAACTGGTTGGTTACTGGGGATTTTTGTTTCGAAAGCAGGCATGCGCGTCGATCCCTCGAAGGTTGAAGCTATTGTCAAATTGCCTCCTCCTTCGAGTCTTCGCCAACTCCAAATTTTGCAAGGGAAAGCAAACTTTTTACGTCGATTCATTCCTAACTATGCCGAGATCACAAAGGGTTTTACCTGGTTGTTGAAACAGAATACTCCATTATTTCGGGATGAGATAACTGACAAATATTTTGATGCACTAAAACACGCGTTGACCCATGCACCATTATTGCATCCTCCCAACTACAACCAGGACTACTTCTTATATCTCGCCACCTCGCATTCCACCATTGGAATGGTGTTAGTTCAGGAAGATGAATTCGGTATTGAACATGTGATATATTACCTTAGTCGCACTTTAAATCCAACTGAGCTAAAATACTCACATGTGGAGAAATTGAGATTGGTAGCTGTTCAAGCTGTCCAACGTTTTCGTCATTACATTTTACTATGCAAAACTACAGTAATTTCTGATTGCAACCCTATGATCTATATTTTGACCAAACAATTGCTAAGGGGCAAGTACTCAAAATGGATTGTGATCCTACAAGAGTTCGACTTGGAATTTGAAAAGTCTAAGTCGAAGAAATCTTTAGTTTTTGTGGAGTTAATGTGTGACTTCCCGCATGCTGACACAGAAACTATGGCGGAGGAGCCCATTGCGGACGAATCCTTGTTTCTAATCAGCACTTTAGATCCATGGTATGGGGATATCATCGTTTATCTCTAGACCCAATCCTTTCGGCTAGAAATTTCAAGGTCCTAATGTTGAGAAATAAGATTCCAGTCCCAACAATGCAGAATTATTGGAGATACACTTTATCGTCATGGGGCAGACTTTGTTTTTCGATGTTGTTAAACTCATGAGGAAGCTGAAAGGGTTCTAAATGACTGTCACTCTAGAGCGTGTGGCGGTCATATGTTTGGTTTTGCCACAACCCAAAAGATATTGCGCGCTGGCTATTTCTAGCTGTCTTTGTTTAAAGATTGTATTAACGCGGTCCGAAAATGCCACAACTGCCAAGTTTTTGATCGAAAGATGCGTGCTTCACCTGCTCCTCTCCACCCTATAATTGTCTTTGGTCCTTTTGCGAGATGGGGTATCAATTTTATTACATGTAACCCTCACTCGGACAGGGGGCATCATCCTTGCGGTAAATTATTTTACCAAGCGGGCCGAGGCGATGCCTACATTTGAGGCAGACAGAAAAACTGCTGCAATTTTCGTGTTCAATCATATAATTGCTAGGTTTGGTGTTCCACAAGCAATTATCACTGATCATGGGCGTCATTTTCAAAACATTATGATGACTGAACTTACAGACCAACTTGGCTTGCGTCATGACAGTTCAACTCCATATTATCCACAGGCTAATGGTCTGGTTGAAGCTATCAACAAAGTTCTAGTCATCATGATCTGACGAATCATTGGGATTCATAGGCCGAATTGGCATAACATGTTATTTTCATGCTTTGGGTGTATCGAACCTCAGTAAAAACGTCAACCGAGTTCACCCCTTTCCAACTAGTTTATGGTCTCGAAGTTGTGTTACCCATTGAATGCGAAATCTCGTCATTTGCAAATGGCCATCGAATTACTTCTAGCCACTTCCGAAGAGGAGAGATGTTTGTTATACTTGCCTCAACTAGATGAGAATCAACAGGATGTTGCATTAGCGATCGAAAATCATGCCAAACGTATTAAAGCTCAGTATGATCGAAATGTTACTCCTCGAAATTTTTCGGAAGGAGACATAGTCTTATTGTACGATCAAGCAAATGATAAATTAGGTGCTGCAAAATCTGTACCCATGTGGCATGGTCCTTATGTTGTTAAGCGAAAGCTAGCGAAAGGGGCCTATGAATTGGTAGACTTTGACGGGGTCTCTTTAGGTAAACCCAGAAAGGGTCTTTACTTAAGAGGTATTATGCTTAAATCTGGGTATGGAGATTTTTAGTTAGGTTAGTTTTCTTTCCAGTAGATTTTACTCTTGATATTGCAGATGTCGACGCCTCTCCGAACATACATTGGTTTTGGTGATGGTGCTTTTTATAATACATGGAATATTTCTTCCGCAGCTTGGGTTATCTATTCGCCCTCTGACGAGTTGGTATCTATGCATGGGGTAAGCCTCGGTCAAACAAAAAACAACATTGCCGAGTATAGTGCAGTGATTGAGTTATTATCTGAATCTATTTCATTTGGGATTCGGAGTTTGATAGTGAGGCTAGATTTTGAACTCATTGTATTACAGATTAATAGAGTATATTCCATTAGAAATCCAGTGTTATTGAGATTATTTTTGAGAGTTCGTCTCTTGGAACATGAATTTGACTATATTGAATATCAACATATTCCAAGATATTTAAATACATTAGCAGATGCAATTACTTCTCGAATTTTAAGTAGACATTTGCAATAATCATACAAGTAATTTTAAAAACATTCCATAATATGTTTTACAAGATAAGCCAGTAATAGTGATATAGTATAACATAGGAGTGTGTAAAATATACATCGTCTTCGATCATAGGTTGAAAAACACCTTATGATCGGCAAAAATGATAGTACAAAAAGCAAAAAATGTCATATGTGTCTACAAGAGGCGATCATCCTATCATTGGTGATGATCTCGATAAGAAACCACTGTATAGGCCACCCTGCAAAAGAACCTCCTGAAAGGTCCTAGGACCCCAATCACATAGCGTTGTAGCCTAAGAGGAATGTCATCTACGCTGGTCTCCGGAATATCTGCTATCAAAAACTCTAGATGGCTCTCCAATTCGGCCAAGGTCTCTGCTGATTCATCCTGTGGGATTGGTGCTACTGCAGCTGGTTGTTTCCTCTCATAGGGCCAGAGAGCAGCTGGTCGTCGTGGACCTACATCTACATTTTAAACTTTTACTATCGATTTTGGAACGAGATAAAAACAAAAAAACAAAAATTAGAAAATGTTGAAAATGATTTTACCTGAGTCATCCCATTGCTCTCCTGCTGGAAGAGCCATGTCTGGGTCACCACGAAAATCTACCCCAGCATAAGGAAAGTCCTGAATAGCAAAAAATTGGTTCTCCAACCAATGGAAATACTCAGGAGTGAATCAAACGACTTTTGTCCCCTCCTCAGGATGATGGGCCATAACTGCAACCAATCGCATCAGTTTGGGCTCTCGGGGAAGTCCAGCTCCAACAGTGAGATGCTTTGTGACCAACATTGGGACCCTCTCCAGACCAAAGCTCACGACTAAAACACCATATCCAAAGGCCTTTAGTTGTCCGTTCTTTGCTCTAGTCAGTTGGCCTTTTATATTAGCCAACACAACATTGCACCAGTTGAATATGGTTCCTCAAAAGCAGTCTACTGCCATCCGCATATGGGATCCAGTCGCTATATGTAGTGTTGTGCTTCCATAGAGCCTGGTAACAGTAAACGAAATCACTTTAAGCTTAGTAAGGGATATGGTTTTGATATCTATCCCTTTGTTTCTAGTTTGGTCGTTGCAAAACTCTCGCTGGAGGCTATTGGCAGACTAGCCACCTGGCCTAGTCCCGAATAGAGTCAAGTATTCACCTCTCTTAGGCAAACCAGTCAAAAAGTAAATTTCTGTTGGCTCCATTTCAAGCTGGTGACCACCAATAAAGAAGCACTAGTCCTGTATGCTCCACTTGTCTACCAGCCACTGCAAAAAGTCCACCTGGGCCCTCATGCAAGGTATGGCCCAGAATTTGTATAAGTCGCATGCCTTCAATGCATCAATCGAAGGTTGATGATTTATCGTGGCAATATCTACATACTTGTGCTCCCGTTCTCACCAATCAAGCATGATGTATACCCTACATTCAACAAAAAGGCGAATTAGAATATCTAAAAGCAAAGTTTTTGGGTGAATTTTGAGAAATTTAGGTTTAAAAACCCTTGCTGCGGGGACCGCACCCTCTCTGTTAGAGACAGTGTGTGGGTTCGCACTTTGCCTTCACGGTAGGTGTGGACCCCTGACTTTTTTCCCTTTACGGAAAATTCAGGGTCCGCAGGTTACCTGTGCTATGCCTGTGGACCCCCACACACGGGTTTCTAACCTCAAAATCCCTTAAAAAATCAAATCAAATCCTAGAAACAAATTTGAAACGGATGAAATTAAAGAGTAGGATGACGTAGATTACCTGGAGGAGACGGCGTTCGGTTCCAACGGACAGATTTTCCGCAATCTTCACGGGAAGTTTTTGACCAAAAGCTCTCTTTTCTCACTTTGAAGTCAAACGGTAAAAATGAATTTACAAAAGCCCTTTTTATAATATTTTTGAATAAATGAGTTTTTAATTTGTTTATGTTTCACTTTAAGTAACTTTTGAAGCATTTTTATCCATTTTAACAGGTATGAGTAATGTTTTATTTTTTGTTCAGGATAACAGATTTTTCAGGAGAAATCAGTCATTTTCGACGAAAAAACATTAGAGTCACCTTTAAGCTCTTTTCTGACTCCTAAAACATGAAAATATCGCCGAGTTTTTCTTTTTAAACTCGTTAAAACGGAACTAAAAATATGGTCCTCTTACAGCCCTTTTCTGACCATAAAATGATGTGCCATTGATCGCTTTTTTACTTTTTTCGGATCAGAGGCACTAACTATGAAAAGTACTCCTTGGTCGTAATGATCAAGTAGTTCTCTCAAGTATTATTTTATACTTTTTCGGGCTTTGGAGACACAAATTTACGAAAAAGGACAACCATGGAGTCTTCTTAAGTTTTTTCAAACTCTCTAAAATTGAAAAACACTGAGTTTCTCCTATACTGGACTCGTTAAAATTTAACAGTAAAGGACCTGTTCAATTACAAAAAGGAACGGACCACTCCTTCTTAGGGTTCAAATTTAAACTAAGTTGGACTCATCCGAAGGATGAACTTATAATCAAGCAAATGTTATCCTCCTCAAGCTTGTCAAAAATAAAGAGGTACATGCCAGAAATGGTGGGGGAAAAGAGAGAAAAATGAGCTTTTTTGTCATACTTTGTAACCACTCTTGAACACGACACTGTTATTCACCTAGGTTGGGAAATCCTTTGCCTAACAGTTGATCAAACCAGATTGGAAGTCTTTATCCGATTTCTAGGTATTAACTTTGGGTCAATTGTCACCAAACCATCTGTTGTGTCGTTATGTGTTCAAGAGGTCAGTGCAAATAAACCATTCATCTGCAAAATATCTGTCATCCATCTTGACCATCCCTGAGTCAGTCCTTGCAACTAAATTTCTTCAAACTTGATCTATGATTTCGTGTTGTGGGCTTTCCTACGGCGGATCACTTTCTATCGACTTCAGCTCATTATCTAAAAAGATGATCTAGAAATCGTCAGTACCTTGGGATCTACATGCCTCAATGGCAGGTTTCTCGCCTTCAACGATAGGTTGCATCATTGACCTTCGATCAAAGGGTTTCGTGACATGTTAAACATCAACACATCTATTCACATCTCATGGATTGTACTGAGTTCTTTGAGAGCCATTGACATTATTGGTGGTTTCTCTCACACTTGTTAATAGTTTACATCATTGACTGGCAATCAAGTGGTTTCTACCATGTTTGACTTCGACACATTCATTCACATGGTTAGAATCGTACTATTTCGGGAAGTAGAAATCAAGACCCTGGATCTAGTTTCCACCATCCAGGCCGTGAGGAATTTTGTTTTCATTATACAGTGGACTATTCATAAATAGATGGCTGCGTCCATATTGTGTCTACATGTGTCTATACTTGTGATGTATTACAAGATCATTCCTATATCAGAGCAGTAGTTATTTTTCCAGTCAGTTTTGATCTGAGTATGGGAATGCCTACTCAATGATGATATGATCTCATATATATATATATATATATATTGCATTGAATTTTTTTACAGGTTCCAACCGAGCTTTCCACAAGATGATCCTTGAAATGGTAAAGTACTTCACTCTTCTTAGATGATAAATGGAATCCTCATCTACTATAGACTTCGCACTTTAGGGGGCAATCTGTTACAAAAAATATTGTCACCATGACTATTTGCAGTCAGTATGGGTCTATCATCATTCATACTATCCTCCTAAGCAAGTCTCAAACCTCAACTCTTCATGTCAAGCTTTGAAAATGAGAGAAAGACCTTAAAAATCAATAACGATCTGGCTCCGCACTTTATCTCACTATTTCTTGCGGTCCCGCACCCCCTGTACATGTTACCTACGCACTTGCCTGCTCTCTCTCTAAAGGAGTTGGTGTGGACCCCTGTGAAAGTCAAAAAGGCGCAATTTTATTCTTAAAAACTCACTTTGGGTTAATTCTAGATGATTCTAGAAGGAATCTTGATGTGGATGGTTTGCTCCTAGGTGGTTCATGCATCCCAAAAGAGAAGGAGCTAATCCCTTGATGAGAGGAGCTTATCATTTTGAAGGAGGGCTTTATCCCTTTGAAGGAGGACCTAGTAACTTCCCTCCATTGCACTATAAATTAAGGCATTGGGCTGGTTGCTAGGGAGGTTAGAAGCTGAACATTTTTTAGGGTAAATGCTGGTGGAATTGAGACTTCCTAGTTAAGCTTGAGAGGAGAGAACACATACCTTTTTTCTTCATTGGGAAGAGAGTGAAACTTGTCAAAGTAGAGGAGACTTCTTGATGGACCCTAGGAGGAGCTTGTACAGCATCAAGGCACAGGTTGTAAAGTTCTTCTTTGATTTAAATTAATACAATCAGATTCAATTTTCTCAACAAATTGTCTTATGTGGTTTGTTTCATGAATTCCTTGATCATCATGATAAGTATGCTTCATTATATTGGCTTTACAGGTGCTATTTAATTTGTGTGCTTGTTTGTGTTTGTAGATTCTCTACAAGGGAGTTCATTTGGATCAATGGAGCGAGGCTTCCACAAACTTGCATTGGACACAAGGTAGGCCTAAAACGCTTGTTTGCCTTTATTTGTAAACTACATATTTAGAAAAATATAGAAGTTGATTGGTTTTCTTGTTGCTAGATATCATTAGATACTAGGGAGGTCGGTCTTGTCTGCAAGAACGACTCATTCTATGTGACAGGGATCCTGAGGCTCACACCTCAACCCTCAAAGTAATAATAAGATTCACCTCCTTCCCAGGAAGTCTAAAACCCATTGTAGGGACAAACCTGCATCCAATGTGCATCACTATAATCCTGCACCACTTGTGCACTTAGTTAACAATTACTAGCTCATCGTTACAGGTCACACTCACAATGTGAATTTGGTTCCATATAGCAATTTTTATGACCAAAAAAAACATATCCTCAGCCTTCAGCTCTCTATTACACAGCCCCTTGGGTAATTCAGTCACTCCATTCCATGCAGTCACACACCTTCCAAGTTTCGTTGGCATCCCCATCCCGGTAACTCCATCCCTGGGAAAGGTTGCCTTGCATTAAAAGGTAAGAAAACCAAGTCATATCGTTGCCTTAAAATAATCATACTGGTCATACCATACTCATTCCAATGAATGTACACTTTTGGGGGCCAATGTCCCACAATGGCCCTGCTCTTGAATGCTTTACCAACATATTGCTTCCTATTCCAATTCATATTATTGTTGCTACTAACATTTATCGTTAGTTTCGACCACCCAACCGGGCATTTCATTCTTTCCTGTACCAAGCACATAATTTCCATTAGACTCAAAATAAATTGAAATAACTTCAAATCATACCTCATTGGTGGCTAGTCAACAAGGTACACTTGCAATTCTGTTCACTTCCTATCATAACAAGTGAAACTAGCATCTTTGACCAAATCATCATGTATAAACATATCACACCACCTGAGCTCAAAACACAACCATCATAGATTGAAATCATAAATCAAGTGTAACTATCATTAACCAAAATCGTATATCACATATAATCATCATAGACCAGAATCATAAATCACATGAATAACAAAACTGAAATAAAATATTGATACTTTTCCTTTAATCAATCCTTAGCTTTGACCTTTCTTCCTTATTTTGTAAGCGAACTCGATCGTTTCCACACCCGAAAAAACACCCAGTGCCTTCTCCTCATCCATGTGCAAATACACATAGTATGCATCGCATGTACACAACCACACATGACATACAACACCATGCAATACATCGACCTACACCTAAGATACCACACATACGCCTACACCCAGTGTACAACACAACCCAATACATACTCCTACATCCAAATTACACAAAAACACAATACATATACCTACACCCAGTGTACAAAACAACAAAAATATGTACATAGAGTATAACACAATGAATACATATGTCATGATACCATGACTACACAATGCACATACATAGTACCGCATGCCCGCAACACAACATGTATAACATGCACACAATACCACATATACACCAGTACCATATGTACAACATGTACACAGTACCACCTGTGGACAACACCACCTGCACAACATGTGCACAACAGGACATGTACATGCCACCACCTGCAAAACGTGTAGAAAATGCCACACAACACCACCTGTATAACATATACATAATACCAAATGAACACAGTACCACATGTAAAACATGTACACGGCACCACATGTAGGCAACATCACAAGCATTACATGTACACAACACCCCCTACACAGCAACATATGTACAACATGTACACAACACCTCATGCACAAAGCACCACATGTACAATCATGCACACAACATCATATGTACATAGTACAACTTTTAAAATATGCACACAACACCATATGTACATAGAACTACATATACAACATATACATAAACATCATATCTACACAACACTACATATCCAACATGCGCACAACACCATATGCATGCAACATTATGTATGATATGTACACAACACCGTATATCCAACATGTACATGCACACATTATGATGTGTACACTACACTCCATATCCAAGATGTATATAGCACAATATATATTGAGCATTGCATATATAATATGCATAGAACACCGCAGGTACAACCACTGAATATAAATTATGCACAAGATATACACAACAATAGCACTATACATCGAAGATAACACTACATCTACCAAGCAACCTTGCTTCCAATGTCTCTCTACCATACGTGCTTATCCTAACATGTTGCATATCACATTGTTTTCATTCCATTGATGTATATTTCAACATTAGCTTGTCCATAACATTAACATAGACATAATATAATCACATAATATCAATTCATATCCATATGACACTAAACTAAGAGATCTATAAGGCTACTCTTCCCACTTTATTTCTCATGAACCAGGAATCGCTTCATGTCGCTCATCTGCATAAGGAATCATTCCTCCACAAGAACAATTCGTGATGATATATACATATAAAAATAAACATAAAACAATCATGGTCCCATCAGAAAATGACACACATAGATACATACATATATACATGGATATATATCAAAATTAGCATAAATATGATCACAACATAATTACCAAATATCATAAGGTCAAGGTTAAGAGAACTCCCTTTATCTATTCACAACATCCACAACATTAAGAAAAATCTTTTCCAACATAGCCAAGGAATCAGATTCCTCACATCCATTCACTTTCATTTTCATGTTATCTTTTTCATGATTGTCTTGCCACCATCCATTTACACTAATGGAACCAACCAACTTATCCGACCATCATAATATTACCTTTAGTGGTCCTTACACATGCACCAACTTATCTAAGTCTTTCATTCCCTGTTGGGTTCTAAACAACTCCCCCTGAGTTCCATTAACTTTCTTCTTTCCAAACCAATTCCCAAGGCCCTCAAAACATAAAAGGCAAGAACAAGAACTAAATAAGAATAATGTCATGAAAACCAATAACAATACGACACTGCAAACAAAGTGGCATGATCATGCACTAGCGATAATGAAATGGAAAATCAAGTGCAAAAAATGACAAGGTACCGAAAGCACAATACTCTCAACAGACACCATGACTCAATCCCCATGGGTTTCCAATGCTTCCAAGGGAAATATCAACCTTAGCCTTCTTCAATATTAGATGGAAATTTCTTTTCCATGCAGTGCTCTGTATCATACTGCCAGAACACATAATTTTCAGTGCATAAATAAATTTAACAATATACCAATTATCTTGCCTTATTGTGCCAATCATGTTGCCTTGTAACTAAAGACACAGGTCAGCCACATGTTCCAAAGATCAAGACAACATATCTATCAATCTTAATTCAGCCTTTACCAAGACTAAAACTCATATCATAATCTATATTTAACTTGTAATCATTATGCATAATGCTACAACTATCGCTTACTTATACTCAAGTACATATTGGATATCTCAACACATATGTTTAAGTTAAACCATCTTAAAACAAGATCATTCCCTTGAGAAATATGTCATACACATAGTCATATTATGCAATTCATGAAACATTCAACCAACTTGCAAACATACCATGTTAAATAAATCAACTAGATGACATAATCAAACACTTAAACATCAAATATATTACATAGTCAAACGCATACATTAATGTCATAAGCATAACCATTTGCATAGGCCAATCCAATTTAGCATGATACATATAATATCAAGATCTTAATGCAATATCCCTAATCATTAATCAAAATATATCAACAACAATATAACATATAACATGGTCATCAACAAAATATAGCCTAATCATCATGTTATCTATCAGAAAAAACAATAGCAATGCATACAACCGTAGGTTACTATCATTAATGACTATTTGACACATGTGCATATGTTCACACTAATTAAATAAAATCTATCATGCATGTAACCATTATAATAATAGAATGGAAAGAATATCAGTAACTATAATGCTTATAATAACCATTAACCATGTTATACTCCTATACCAATAGGTGTCATATTTCATGATTGACTTGATGAGCTCTTTAATATGTTCATTCCTTTCCTTGTTGCAAAGGTTTTCCATATTATCAAAAAATCAGAAAATTTAAAAAATGTAAAGAGGGTATGCCCTAAAAGAAAAATCAAAGGGTAAAAAAGAAATAAAATGGTCAAAAAGGTGAAAGAAATGAACCCCAAACAAAAATAGACCAGGAAAGTGTGCAAGTCCAAAATGCCACTACTTCTTCATTTTCTGTAATAAGCATTGTGTGCAGCTTGTTAATTTGTGCCACAATTGATGAGTGGCCAAACAACTTAATCTTGGCTAGTTCATATTTGAATTTCCTGTTTTAGAGATAGAGAATAAAATCTGACCAAACTGTTTAATCTTGGCAGATGAGTAGATAGGTAGAGTAAGTAAAAAGGAGCTCAACAGTTAAATATGAGCCCTTGGATGTAATAAGTGCAGACTTAGGTAGGCTTGCTATGGAAAGAAAAGAAGATTGATAAGGGTTTGCCCATCTAAGTGCAACTGAATAAACAAGAAAAAATTCTAGGCGAAAGTAGGCAGGGTAGGTAGATGGTGTTGCAGAATGATACTTGTGATAGATTGTGTCTCTAAATGTGTTAATCTGTATCTCTATCGCAAGCGCCAGGCGGACATTATACTGGATGCAGCTCAAGCGAGGCAAGGTTACATAACTAGTTCCCCTTCATACTTTTCCCTAATCATTCACTAAAACGCGCCCAAAAATATTAAGATCTGTTCTTAATATCATTCAAAAAACCATTCATTTTATTTCATAAAGTTTTTCCTAAGTAAAATCCGGTTTTACTTAGAAATAATGCATGATATCACTTCAAAACCCCTTTTTTCATCCTAAGCCTGAGTTTAACTACAACAGTCAACTGTTTTTATAACTTGGCGCTTTCCATTTCATAAATCATATTGACTTTAACTTTTAGTATTAAATCCCATATAAAAGTAACCCAATCCTATATTATATACATATATTAAAAACCCCGATAGTCTATGTATCCCTGCCTCGGTTAACGATAACCGTAAATACAATTGAATGCAGTTTAACATGGATCAATAAGTTTACTTGAAACTTGTTAAGAACCATAATTTCCCCGCCACGCGACAAAGGGATTAATTAACCATCCAGGTTAATTAATAACCATTTCCCCAACCAATCAAATCATGCCCAAAACAATTAAAACATTATTTATTGTGCCGGGCCTGTAGCAGTTAAAGCCCCCGCCATCTCCAATGCCCATCCACCATCCGATCTCCGTCTGTTCATCTGAATGTCAATGGCCATTTCACGACCCCCTTTTTTACTGCTCATTAACTCACGATCACTGGTGGTTTTCCTCCCGTACCAAATCCACGCGTCGTCCATTCAACATGCTTGCTCGCCCTCCGTCCAAAACCACCCTGACACTAAAAGCGATGCCAGCAAGGCCGCTTACCACCTTCCACTGACGTCATCTTCCCATGTCATCTGCCCTCTGCTGACATCATTTTCCCAATTAAATGAAAAAAACCCCGCCAACCTTCATTTTGTTGAAATAAACGGGCAAAACAGGTTTTTCATTGTTATACACTGTGCCCCGAGCTCTCATACAGAACAACGACCAAGGCCAGCAATTCAGTTTCAAACCGGCACCCGACCAGAAGAACTGCAGAACGAGCTTGCAGCCGGCCATTCAACCCGCCATTATACAATTTCCTCCTTAATACGAGTACCTTTTCAGCTATCTCAGAGGCCATGAATTGGTGCGCCGATTACCAGAACTTCTCAGTAATCTCCACAGAAAGATCTAAATGTTATGAAGTAGAAGGCTCAGAACAACCTCCAATGTCCCAACAACAGGTATTCATCCTACTGTGTGGTTACTGTGGGTAAAAGGAGAAATTTGGGAAATTAACCACAGTAAGGTAAATAAAGGTGAACAGGGTTCAAAACAGGTCGAAGAGTATCAGAGTAGTTGAAGAGTATCAGTGAAGACAGGGAAACCAGCATAGAGTAACTAAAGAAGATAGTTGTAAGTCAAATGATAGGGCCTACCTCCAGCACATTCAACAAAAACAGGACCAGCACAACATCAATTCATCTTTTCCCAATTTTCAAGGCTAGCTGTTTCTATTTCTTGTAAACTATTTTTAGTCATCCTAGATATTATCTCACTCTATTATGAGATATTTGTTTTATAATTTTTTGCATAAATACCCCTCCATTGGAGTATTGGGTGTGGATCCCTAGACTTTGTTGTAATATTGATTTTTTGGAATAAGGAGCTGTTGGAATCAACTACTGCATGGCTTATTGGATGAAGAATTGAAGTAGAGGACTTGTCACAAACTTCTTGAATCAACCACTAGATCAATAAGTCCTCTATATTGTGTTTTAAAGTTTCCCTGTCTTTATTATATCATCTATGTTTCACAATCTGAATGATAAAGAAAAGATTTAATTTCAGAATATGCTTGATTGCACTCTGTTTTCAGTCATTATTTTTCTCTCTGTTTTATTCAGAATTAGGATAAGCAGTGAAATCTTATTTGCTCCTGTTTCCTACTTATTTCATGTTGATTATTTGCTAAAGAATACTTAACTTCTCCTTATCAGTAATCATCCAAGTTCCCTTTTTAAATAGGTTGAAGGATTCTTGACTACCGTTCACCCCATTTGAGCCGATTCCATCTATTTCAAGTCTTTATTTGTTCCATGTTTGACCACCTTGCTCTGTGAAACCATCCTATATTAAGAAACCAAATCCAGAAATCCATATTCTTTGACTCCATTAGCCCATTGGCCTGAAATACTTTGTCTTACCTCTCTGCTCTATCGAATCTCACCACCCAAACTCAAACAAAACTCCAGAACTTCATAACTAGCCTAACACCTTTAAAAACAAAGCTAAATAATAAAGAGAGAGGCCTCTCTGGATACAGATTGGCTAGATTCTGTATCTAAAAAAATGGTTAGTGGTTACCTCAGCCTCCTTCCCCTTTCTTACAACTTTTGGGGAAACTTGAGTGATAATATCAATGGTGACTCCATTGGGGACCTGAATAATTTGTTTGTTACTATTGTTTCCTGTATAAGATACAGATAGAGCCTAAAGTTAGCCAGGTAGCCTTTGAAATTCTTTTTCTTTGCAATTGCAGAAGTAAATGAATGCTACTTCAGTCTATCTCAGGTCTACCTTATAGATTGGACAGTTAGTTTCAAATACTTGATCAGTTCCTCTTTTCAAATAAGTTTGAAGGAAGTTCAAAATTCCCACACTTAAAACTTCTTAGAAGAGACTATTAAAGTTGTATTCTCAAACCCATTTAAAGAAAAAAACCCAAAAACAGACCCAGAAACCTAGCTTCAGAAAAGATTCATTACACCAGATCGAATCTGGATCCAAATCCTCCACCTGTGTTTGAAAATCCTAATCTGATTCCTAGGATTCTTAAAAGACAAGAGAGCCAAGAAGATTCTGCTAGTTCTTGGCCTCTACACAGATCAAGATCCTTTCCTGTGAAGTGGATCTACCTTGAGGACGAGCCTTTTGATGAGTATTTTGAAAACTCTTTTTTTGTGACCTTTTCAGAATATCGGTTAACCCACACAGTTCAAGATCCAATATTCATTGAAAATTTGCAGATTGAAGTTGTTACTTCACACCTTGATAGACATTTGCAGAACTCCATTCAATCTGATCTTACCTCTGAAAGAACACCAAACCTTTATGTGATTACTACATCTTCTCCAAGTTCACCATTAGCCACCTCTTCCACTCCTCCATCTACAACACACATCCCCATTGTTATCCCTACTCCTCCAGTTGTCACGTCTATTTCTACAACCATGGCAAACATATATACTCCCCTATGCTTACCTGCCAATCCAGGGGCTATGCCCCAATATTATTAGAGTAAAATCACTTCTTTTGAAGGTACAAGCACTTACACAGCTCTACAACATACCAAGAAAATGACCGACTATTTTTACATATATGAGGTTGATGCTAATGATGTTAGAATGAGAGTATTTGTGAAAAGTTTAACTGGAGATGTTAGAACCTAGTTTAGAGCCCTCCCCGCAAAAAATATCAATGACCCACAAGCTTTTTATCAGAATTTCTTGAACAGATGGGAAAATAAGAAAGACCCTCCCCACATTTTATTAGAATATGAAAACCTAAGAAGAGGCACACAAGAAACTGTCCAAGATTACTGTACCAGATTCAATAATGTCTACAATGTTATTCCTCAAAATCTCAAACCTCCTCCAGATTTGGCCTTAATCGAATTTCCTGATGCATTTGATTCTGATATGGCATACTAACTTAGGGAAAGAGCTCCTAGAAACATAGAAGAGATGCAAAGTATAACTGTCAGTGTTGAGGCCAACCTGATACCTAAACGATCTAGAGCCAGAGCTGAAAGGAGGACACCTTTCAAAGAAGAAGCTTCTGCCTTTTAACAAAAATTAGATGCTATTATTAAATGAATGGATAGACTTGGAGATAGAGTAGAAACAATCGAGAGAAAATCCCCTTGGGATGGTCAACCAAGCAATACTAGGAGAAATCCAAATTTCAGGAAAAACAAAAATCCTAACACTGGAAAGACAGGGCCTGACCAAAATATTACGCCCCCATTTCAAGAACATTATGCCGAAGCCTCAACTTCTGATGAACCAATAGAAGACACTCAAATTAATTTGATTGGACTCAACAATGAACAACAAGTTTTCTTGACTCAAGAGGATCAAGAAGCTCACATTCTTAAACAATTCCAAACTCATTTAGGTGAATCATTTGACTTTAGGGAGGGATATGATACAACCATTTATGAATTCCATAAACAATACAATATGAGGAGAAGAAGAATAGATGTCCCTGAAACCAATAAACAGAAAGATACTAAGCAGCCTAACAAAGGTAAGATCAATAACCTCCCTGTACATATTCTTTCTAGAACAGGTCTTAACCCTGATAACCCAATTGTTGAAGATGTATCAGATAATCAAGCACCTAACAGACAACCTTCCACTTCTATTCCTTCTAAAGGAAACATAGAAGAGCCTCTAGAAATTGATTTGGAAACAACTTCATCCCATAATCCCACTCCTGAAGAGGAGAGAAATGGAAAAAATCCATATGTCTGAAATACAAGAACTCAAACCAAAAAACCTTTTAATCTTGAGACAGAAGTAGGCAAACTAAATATAGTTGTTCCATTATCAGAATTAGCTAGGAATGATGTCTACAGATGTAAAATCAGTAGATCATTCAAAAAACGAAGATTCAATAAATGTTTTTGATGACCATCTTGAATTGATCATTGGCCTTGGAGTAAATGGAAAAATTGTAGAGGGAGAAGTTCCTCCTTTCTATGTAAGTTTAAACATACATGATAAAATACTTCATAATGCCATGTCTTATTCTAGTGCTTCTCATAACTTAATGCCTAAATCTGTAATGGAGAGACTAGACCTTGACATCACCAAGCCATATAAGGACCGTTTCTCTTTTGATTCAAGTGAGATCAAATGTTTAGGTTTAATAAAAGACTTATGTGTATCACTAGTCCAATATGCTGCCAAAACCATCTTAATGGACATAGTGGTAGTTGATATTCCACCAAAGTATGGCATGTTATTGTCTAGATATTGGGGTGCAAAGCTTTAAGGATCTCTACAGTTAGACATGTCTTACGCTACTATTTCAGTGTTTGGTCAACCCAATAAACTATACAAAGAAACCTTAATGAAGTATGTAGTAAGTAGTCAAGAAAAACCTCAAAATTTCCCTATCTACTCAGTACATTCAGATATGGATTCTTTTATCCTTTACAATGTTGAAATTGATCCCCACATGAAATAAAAGTTTTAGAAGATGAAACAAAAAAAATTGCAAATGAAAAGTCTAGTGTCCAAATCCAAGAAATTTTTGAAAATCATGAAACATCAGATAAACCAGAAGAAACTGAAAAACTAGATCTCCCTATTAAACAGATCCTTGAAACTCTAGATACTAATTATGAACATGAAATCCTTTGGTACTTAGAATTTGATGGTTCTATGAAAAAATTAGGAGTAGGAGCAGGAGTCTGGGTGAAAAATCTTGAAAACAATAATGATGAAGGCCATGCCTATAGATTAAACTTTAGATTTACTAATAATATGTCTGAATATGAAGCTCTATTGCTAGTTCTTAAACTGGTCAAGAAATTGGGACCAACTAGAGTGTCAATCCTAGGAGATTCTGATTTAATCATTTAACAGATAAAAGGGAAGTTCTTAACAAATGATCCTAGATTAAGAGAGTACAGAGGAATAGTTATAGATATCCTCAATACATTTATAGAAACTCAGCTTGCCAAAATCCCGAGAAAACATAACTTGAAAAATCATAGCTTGGCAATGTTTACCAGCACTTGTAAATCACCATTTGAACCAAATCATCAATTCATAATGGAGATTAGACACAGGTCAGCCATACCCGATAATGTAAATAACTGGCAAGTGTTTGACAGTGATAATCAGATCAACAATTTTTTTAACCCTAGAAGAAGAATTTTATAGCACTAACATAGATGTAGATAAAATTTGTGAGTTTGATCGAACAGATTAGATAGAAACAGACATTTCAGCAGAAAATGCAACTCAAATGCTTCATACAACAAAATTTACCAAAATGGAAATACAGGATCTTAAAGAAATAGAATTGATTAGATTCTTGGTGGAGAATTAGAAGTTATCAATTTGAAAGACAATCATTTGCCCAAAGGATTAACCCCTTTGGAAGATCTCTTTGATTTCAATGATATTCCAAAGAAACCCAAGATGGAACCTCTAAAAGCAGACATTGAAGACTATAACATAGGAACTGAAGAAAAGCCAAAAATCGTAAAATTATCCAAACCTTTGCCTCCTGATCAAAAACTTAAGTATGCTGAATAAGTCAAAGAATTCCAAGATGTTTTTGCCTGGATCTATGAAGACCTGAAATCTTATGACACCATTGTAATTCAAGATACAATACCCCTCAAGGAAAATAAAAAACCATTCAAACAAAAGCTCAGAAGAATTAACTCTGTACTGCTCCCTTCAATTGAAAAAGAAATCAAATGAATTCATGATGTAGGGATAATTTCTCCAATTAGATTTTCAGAGTGGGTGTCTAATTTAGTGCCTACGAGGAAGAAAACAGGAGAAACCAGATTATGTGTTGACTTAAGAAATGTAAACAAGGTTTCTTTGAAAGACAATTACCCTTTACCTAAGATGGATGATATTTTACAAAGTGTAGTAGGTGCTTTCAGGATTTCACTTTTGGATGGGTTTTCAGGTTATAATCAGATTCTGGTTCATCACGATGATCAGGAAAAGACTGCATTTACAACACCATGTGGTAAATTTAAATATGTTAAAATGCCATTCGGACTTAAGAATGCAGGGGCAACCTTTCAATGAGCAATGAACATAGCTTTTACAAAAGAAATTCATGATTTTTTGGTTATATATCTAGATGACCTAACTGTATTTTCCAAATCATATCAACAACATTTAGATCATCTTAAACAAGTGTTTTTAAAATGCATAAAATATGGTATTTCATTAAATCCTAAAAAGTGTTTGTTTGGTCTAGAAGAAGCCAAACTATTAGGCCATATTATCTCCAAAGATGGCGTCAGAATTGATCCTGCTAGAATAGAAGCTATTGTACAAATACCTCACCCCAGAAATGTCAAAGAACTTCAAGCTTTCCCAGGAAAGATTAAAATTTTAAGAAGATTCATATCTAATTTGGCTGAATTAAGTAGATTGCTAAACAATATGTTAAAAAATGATTCAAAGGTTAAATGGATAGTAGAAGCCAAACAAGCATTTGAAGAAATTAAAATGGCTTTGACCAGGACACCAGTCCTTACAAGTCCAAAGTTCGATAGAGACTTCATAATTTTTTCATTTGCATCAGAACACACTATAGCAGTTGTTTTACTGCAAAACGATGATCAAGGATGTGAAAAACCCATAGCCTTTTTCAGTAAAGCACTTAGAGATGCACCTCTAAATTACAAAATCACGGAAAAGCAGGCTCTTGCACTCGTGAAAGCTATTAAAGACTTCAAAGTCTATATATTGTACTCCCATGTATTAGCTTATGTACCAAATGTTGTTCTCAAATAAATCCTGACTCAGCATGGAATTTAAGGCAAACGAGGTAAATGGATAGCTAATATATTGGAGTATGATATTGAAATAAAACCTACAAAGCTTATAAAAGGACAGGGATTGGATAAACTCATGATTGAAACAAACTTTCAAGCGCTGGATATTAATGAACTGGATAATGAACAGGAGATGGCGACTCCACGAATCAACCAGGCCTTCTTAGAATCACCTTGGCATGCTTATATAACTCATGTATTATTAAACCTGCAGGCTCCTCCAGGGTTATCCAAAACAAACAAAAGGTTTTTAAAGATGAAAGCTTCAAAATTTTGTATTTTATATAATGCTCTCTTTTGGAGAAATCATGAAGGTATTCTATTGAACTGTTTAATAAAAGAAGAAGCTGACAAGGTTCTCAAAGAATTTCATGCAGGGGACTGCGGTGGACACCTTTACTGGAAAACAACTACAGAAAAAATCCTAAGGGTTGGATTTTACTGGCCAACCTTGTTCACTGATGTAAAGAAATTTGTCACTGCTTGCCATAAATGTCCAATTTTTGAAGGCAAGAGAAAACTTTTACCTCTACCCCTTAGACCAATTTCCACTGAAAAGCCCTTTCAACAATGGCGTTTGGACTTCATTAGAGAAATCCATCCTCCCTCTTCTAGCCAACATAAATGGATCCTCACTGTCATAGACTATTTCACCAAATGGATAGAAGCCATTCCTTCTAGAAAAGCCAATTATACAATGATTATAGGATTCTTAGAAACCAACATACTGTCTAGATTTGACTGTCCTGAAAAGATCATAACCGATAATGCTGCTGCCTTCAAGTCCAAGAAAATGATAAATTTTGTAACAAATACCATATCACTTTAGGTCATTCCATAGCCTATTACCCTCAAGGTAATGGTCTAGCTGAGTCTTCCAATAAAAGCTTGATTAATATTATTAAGAAATTGTTGGAAGAGAACAATAAAAATTGGCACAAGAAACTTACAAATGCACTATGGGTAGACTTACTTACTACAAAGAGATCTATTGGAACTAGCCCTTATGAGTTAGTTTATGGAATGGAGTTGTATTCCCTTCATATTTAATAGTTACTGTAATGAAATTACTGCAAGAATCTCAGGTGGAACCCAATGACATTCGAAGGAGAATAAATCAAACCATCCATTTGCAGCAGACCAGAGAAGAAGTGCACCAAAGATCTGAAGTGTTACAAGAAAAATTCAAGAAAATATTTGATAAAAGGAGCAAAGCAGAAGACTTCTACCTTGGAGACAAAGTTCTAAGGTGGGATTCCAGGAGAGAAGAAAAATGAAAGCACGAGAAGTTTGACTTCCTGTGGAAAGGGACATTTATCATCCAAGCATTGCAAGGGAACAATACTTACTTTCTAAAAAGCCTGGATGGCACAGAAATAGAAGAAGTACCAATGAATGGTCAAATTCTAAAACATTACTTTGATCCAATTTTCTAAATGTATTCTGACTCTAACATGTACATACTATATCCTTGATAATTTCAAAGTTTGGATTGGATAGTAACTTGCTACAGTTGAAGCCCGAAGAGAAGGCCCTAAGCTTCACAAGTGTGCTGTCATATATACAATAAAGCAACTGGCAAAAGGAGATTTTAGACCATAGTATAAGTTATTCAGAAGCCCATCTAACCTACTGTTCTTTACTTTCCACCAGGAAAAGCCATCCCCAAGTGGAGCCACTATTATACTCCTATACCAATAGGTGTCATATTTCATGATTGACTTGATGATCTCTATAATATGTTCATTCCTTTCCTTGTTGCAAACGTTTTCCATATTATCAAAAAATCAAAAAAATTAAAAAATGTAAAGAGGGTGTGCCCTAAGTGAAAAATCAAAGGGTAAAAAAGAAATAAAATGGTCAAAAAAGTGAAAGAAATGAACCCAAAACAAAAATAGACCAAGAAAGTCTGCAAGTCCAAAATGCCACTACTTCTTCATTTTTTGTATTAAGCATTGTGTGCAGCTTGTTAATTTGTGCCACAATTGATGAATGGACAAACACCTTAATCTTGGCTAGTTCATATTTGAATTTCTTGTTTTAGAGATAGAGAATAAAATTGACCAAACTGTTTAATCTTGGCAGATGAGTAGATAGGTGGAGTAAGTAAAAAGGAGCTCAACAGTTAAATCTGAGCCCTTGGATGTAATAAGTGCAAACTTAGGTAGGCTTTATATGAAAAGAAAAGAAGATTGATAAGGGTTTTCCAGTCTAAGTGCACCCGAATAAAGAAGAAAAAATGCTAGGCCAAAGTAGGCAAGGTAGGTAGATGGTGTTGCAGAATGATACTTGTGATAGATTATGTCTCTAAATGTGTTAATATTTATCTCTATCGCAAGTGCCAGGCAGACATTATACTAGATGCAGCTCAAGCGAGGCAAGGTTGCATAACTAACTCCCCTTCATACTTTTCCCTAATAAATCGCTAAAAATCCCCCCAAAATATTAAGATATGTTCTTAATATCACTCAAAAAAGCATTCATTTCATTTCATAAAGTTTTTCCTGCGTAAAATTCATTTTTACTTGGAAATAATACATGTTATCACCTCAGAACCCATTTTTTCATCCTAAGCTTGAGTTTAACTACAACAGTCAACTGTTTTTATAACTTTGCACTTTCCATTTCATAAATGATATTGACCTTAACTTTTAGTATTAAATCCGATATAAAAGTAACCTAATCCTGTATTCTATACATATATTAAAAACCCTGATAGTCTGTGTATCCCCACCTCAGTTAACTATAATCGTAAATAAAATTAAACACAGTTTAACATGAATTAATAAGTTTATTTGAAACTTGTTAAGAGCTGTAATTTCCCTTCCATGGGACAACCGGGATTAATTAACCATCCAAGTTAATTAATAACCATTTCCCCAACCAATCAAATCGTGCCCAAAACGATTAAAAAATTGTTTATTGTGCTGGGCCCGCAGCAGTTAAACCCCCGCCTTTTCCAATGCCCATCCACTGTCTGATCTCCACCTGTCCATCTGACGTTGACAGTAATTTCGCAACCCCCTTTTTGACTGCGCATTAACTCGGGATCGTTGGCGGTTTTCCTCCTGTACCAAATCCACGCGTCGCCGATTCAGCATGCTCACTCGCCCTTCGTCCAAAACCACCCCGACCCCAAAAGAGGTGCGAGCAAAACCATTTACTACCTTCCCCTGATGTTAGGTCTGGTCTGCTGACATCATCTGCCCATGTCATCCGCCCTCTACTAACGTCATTCGCCCAATTAAATGAAAAAAACCCCGCCAACCTTCTTTCTGTTGAAGTAAACGGGAAAAATAAGTTTTTCATTGTTATACACTGTGCTCTGAGCTCTCATACAGATCAACGACCAAGGCCATTAGTTCAGTTTCAAACCGGCACCTGACCAGAAGAACTGTGGAACGAGCTCGCAGCCGGCCATTCAACCTACCATTATACAATTTCCTCCTTAATACGAGTACCTTTTCAGCTATCCCAAAGGCCATGAATTGGTGCATCGATTGACAGAACTTCTCAGTAATCTCCACAGAAATATCTAAATGTTATGAAGTAGAAGGCTTAGAAAAACGTCCAATGTCCCAACAATAGGTATTCATCTTACTGCGCGGTTACTGTGGGTAAAAGGAGAAATTTGGGCAATTAACCATAGTAAGGTAAATAAAGGTGAATAGGGTTCAAAACAGGTTGAAGAGTATCAGAGCAGTTGAAGAGTATCAGTAATGACAGGGCAGCCAGCACAGAGTAACTAAAGAAGATAGTTGCAAGACGAATCCTAGGGCCTGCCTCCAACACATTCAACAAAAAAAGACCAGCACAACATCAGTTCATCTTTTCCCTATTTTCAAGGCTACCTGTTTTTATTTCTTGTAAACTATTTTTAGGCATCCTAGATATTATCTCACACTGTTATGAGATATTTTTTTTATAATTTGTTGCATAAATACCCCCCCCCCCATTGGCGTATTGCGTGTGGATTCCTAGACTTTGTTGTAGTATTGATTTTTTGGAATAAAGAGTTGTTGGAATCAACTGCTGCATGGCTTACTAGATGAATAATCGAAGCAAAGGACTTGTCACAAACTTCTTGAATCAACCACTAGATCAATAAGTCCTTTATATCTTGTGTTTTAAAGTTTCCCTTAGTTTATTATATCATCTGTGTTTCACAATCTAAATGATAAAGAAAAGATTTAATTTCAGAATATGCTTGATTGCACTCTGTTTTTAGTCATTATTGTTCTTTGTGTTTTCTTCAGAATTAGGACAAGCATTGAAATATTAATTGTTCATGTTTCCTAATTCTTTCATGTTGATTATTTGCTAAAGAATACTTAACTGCTTCTTATAAGTAATCATCCAATTTCCCTATTTAAATAGGTTGAAGGATACTCAACTGCCCTTCACCCCATTTGAGCCCATTCCATCTGTTTCAAGTCTTTATTTGTTCCCTGTTTGACCACCTTTCTCTGTGAAACCATCCTCTCTTAAGAAACCAAATCCTGAAAGCCATCTTCTTTGACTCCAATATCCCAATGGCCTAAACTACTCTGTCTTGCCTCTCTGCTCTATCGAATCTCACCACTCAAACTGAAACAAAACTCCAGAACTTCATGACTAGCCTAACACCTTTAAAAACAAAGTTAAATAATAAAGAGAGAGGCCTCTCTAGATATAGATTGGCCATATTCTGTATCTAAAATATTGGTTAGTGGTTACCTCAGCCTCCTTCCCCTTTCTTACAACTTTTGGGAAAACCTGAGTGATAACAAACCACATACATGCATGCCCACCATAATAATATGTACGATGATCTTCTATTACATTGAAGCCCATTATTGCAACTTCAGTTTGATGATCTACATCTCCTACTCTATCTCAACCAAAACATTAGCATCATAACATACCAATATCATTAGGATGACCTAATTTCATACAATGACATTGTCCACAGCAACCTTCACCATGAAAATGCATGCATAACAACATATAGACACGGACATGCACAAAAAATGCGTATACAACCATACACTCATGATGACACATCCCAAAACAACACCATCAACCTTCACATGGCGACATCAATACAACCATGATCAACACTATGAAAATGAAACAAGCACATGGACTACATGCATAAGGAACACATATGCAACCGACATGAATGTATGACCAACACACCACTCATCCAGTTCGAGGGGTGAAGCATGCTCAGATACCAATCTATAGTATCTAATTTCACCCAAAGATAATAGAAACAACACATCCCAAAAGATAACAAAAACCACTCTGATACCACTCTATGGTATCATATATCACATAAGGAGAACAAAAACTAGAAACCATCCAAAGAGAATGTAACCTGCTTTGATACTGGACTTTGTGCTATCAAATATGACCCAAAGAGAGTGAAACCCACTCTCGTACCACTATGTAGTATCATATATGACGCAAGGAAAGCGAAAATCACTCTGATACGACTCTATGGTATCATATATGACCCAAAGAGAGTGCAACCTACTATGGTACCACTCTGTAATAACGTCATCCAACACCTACCCAAGTAACTGACAAACTAGGGTAAACATATGATGAGAAGTTAGTATGATATGATTTGACTCCCTATGTGTCAGTTAAGGAAGTGGAACCGGCAGAGCACATCACACAGACCTTCCACATGAGAAATATAACTCCCATGAGCCATCCCAAGCACTCATGTAACCATCCCCTGAGACGAATTGAAGTATTAGTGCATCACACGCATGGAGGCTCCCTTGATATGGACCAAGGTGCATCTAGGAGGCTCTAGACGCTCCCACAGTAAGGGAAAGGGAGCTTCTGAAGAATTTCTTTCCTAGTTTTGTGCTTGCAACTTTGGGATTGGTTCCATTTTTTCAGTCCCAAAACCTAGGTCACTCCTCGAAACTCAATAACACATTCAAAAATACAATTTCATAGTGGAACAAAGGACCATTTGAAAAAAAAAATCAATAAGCACTAGATTGGACCCCTACTAGCCATGACATGCTTTTTTCAAACATATCACAAATATGAAATATACATGTCTTAGTAACATAGTTGAGCATAGAAGTCTCATACTTATCTGATATTCGTTATGAGGCATTGTTTCATTATCACATTTGCTACATTATCATCTATTAGGCCATATATACATTGTTCATTCATTTATAGGTATAAGCATAATGAGAGTCATACATCACCATTATCATAACACATATTCATAACCAACATAATAACAATACAAATACCAATGAAAAAACAACCATATAATCCACATATGAACTAGTATAATACTCATGAATTAATAAGGATAAATAACCTCATATTTATGATGGAAAGGTAAACCAGGTTTAGGACTTCCAAAAACCACCCAATGATATATTGGATGAACCGAATATTTCTTTCACCCAATCACCCTAATGCAATATTCCAAGCATGATTATAGGATCTCATAAAACAAATCAATCAAATCATCTAGGGCTTCTAGAGGCCAAGCCACCTCAACCCTCAACGAGTGATTCCACCTCATGGTAAGACATCATGAAGCATCACCAAATTGGTCTCTACCCATGTTTTCCTGGGATCCACATTGTTTGCTCCAACCAAGGCTCCAGGACTAGTAACTCAACCCACAACTGTTATCAGGCTCATGTACTAGTAACTCAACCCACCAAGGGCTCCATAGTGTTTGTCCAACCAAGATTCCATGACTAGTAACTCAACCCAAGCTATTACATTTCTCTAGAGTGTTTGCCCAACTAAGGCTTTGAAAACTAGTAACACAACCCACAACTAAAGGAACATGATAACCAACTAGAAAACAAAAGGAAAAGGAACCCACAACACCATGTCTATCCAGGAAATGGCAAGGCTAGGAAAATCCTCTATCAATTGAGGAAATCCTACATTCTAATGATATATCAGAACAAATAAACCACATGCATATGCCATGCATGCCAAAACTATTGAGGAAAACATACATGCATCTCTGTACTTGCAAGAAAAGAGCATTGTAGTTTTTGATCCCAATGTCCTCTTGCGCTTTCCTTCTCTTCCTTTTCCTACTTGCTCCAAGCATCTAAGTATGCCACACTCTCCAAGAGTGCTCCACGAAAACTCAAGTGTCCGAGAATATGCGAGAGAGAGAATAGAATGAGAGATCCAAAATTGCAGGGACAAAAGGATTGAGCCAAAATATTGCCAACTGATCCTCAGAAGCCTTTTTACTATTGAGGCCTCGATTTTATTCATTTCCAAAATTTTACCTCATTTTACTCCTCACATGCTACCTGTGACCTTTAAACTTTATTTTATCCTAATTTCCATTATTTTCATAAATAAAATGTCAATAAATTCCTCATGTCTTTCCAAAGCCTTTACCATTGCCTTTTTCATTTTCCTTAGCGATTAATAAACCGAAGTGACACCCCACTAGGTTGTATTTTCCTACCATTTAGCTTGGAATACATTTCCCATGACCATGGTATTATTTTTTCCTTTATTAACTTTTACATGGAATTTTTATCAGGCCTGTTATAAAACCCTCCCCCTTAGGGGAGCACTGTCCTCGATGTTCAATGACGTCTATAACCAACAATACATCTAAAGAAAACATACTTCACATGGAGATTTATAACCTATATCGTTGCATTATTTACAATGACCGTCTGTTAAAATGTGACAATCATACTATTTACTGGACCTTTATAACACAACTCATTACGGTATTTAAAATAATAACCACATATACACACATACATATTTGTTTCACCCAACACATAACATTACAACAACACACGATATACAACAACATGAAATACATGAACCTACACTTGACATACCATGCATACACCTACATCGAGTGTACAACACAACACATAAGTACACCAGAACACAATACAAACACATACACACAATCTAAAACAAAACACAAATATGTACACAAAGTTTAACACTATGAATACATATGTCACAATACCACGACTACACAATGCACATACATAGGACTGAATAGCCGCAAGACAATGTGTATGACATGCGCACAATATCAATGTACACCAATACCATGTGTATAACATATACACAACACCACCTACAAAACATGTGCAGAACATCACATGTACACAACATCACATGTACACAACACCACATTTACAACGTGTGCACATTTCCACATGTACACTGCACCACCTGTACATGTACACAATACCACATCTACATAGTACCCCATGCATGACATGTACATGATAGCACATGTACAAAACATCACATCCATGATATGTACACATCCCCCCATAAAAAACATCACATGTAAAAGACATGCATAGAACCATAGGCACACAGCACCACATGTATAATCATGCACACAACAATATATGTACATAGTACAACATGTACAACATGCACACAATGCCATATGTAAATAGAATTGCATATACATGTTGTACATAGCATCATATGTACACGAAATCTCATATCAAACATGTGCACAACAACATATATACACAATGTCTCATATCCATCATGCGCACAATACGATATGTACACAACACAACATATCTAACATATACATAGCACCATCTATACCAAACACTTCATATGCAATATGCACAAGACACCATAGGTACAATGACTCAATAGAAAGTATGCATAACATATAGACAATAATAGCACCACACATCCAAGACTACACTGCCTCTACCAAGAAACCTTGCTTCGAGTGTCTCTCCACCATCCATTCTTATCCTAGCATGCCATGGATCACACTATTTTCATTCCACTCATGTATCTCTCAGCATTAGCCTGTCCATACCATAAACATAGACATATTATAATCACATAATATCAATTCATATCCACATGATACTAACCTGAGATATCTGTCAAGTTACTCTTCCGACTTGATTCCTCATGAACCAGTAATCTATTCATGCCATTCACATGCATAAGCAAGCATTCTTCCACAAGAACGATTGTTGATGACCCTGTCAGAAAATGATATGCATATCTATATACATATATATATATATATATATATATATATATATATATATATATATAGATATATATATATATATATAAACATCAACACAAAACATTAATAATCCTTTCAGGCAATGACATACATACATACATATCTATATATATATATATATATATATATATATATATATATATATATATATATAAAAAAATTAGCATAAACATGATCATAACATAATTACCAAATATCATAAGGTCCAAGTTAAGAGATCTCCCTCTATCCATGCATAACATGCACAACATTGAGAACAACCATTCCCAACATAGCTAAGGAATCAGACACCTCATATCCATTCACTTTACCTTTCCTATTAGCTTTCTCATGATTTTCTTGCAACCATCCATTTACACTAATGGAACCAACCAAATTAGTCGACTATGATACTCTTCCCTTTATCTTCCCTTAAACTTGAAATAACTTCATTTGAGTCTTTTATTCCTTGTTGGGTTCAACACAGTACACCCTGATTTCCATAAAACTTCTTCTTTCCCAACCAATTCCCAAGACACACAAAACATAGTAGGAAAGAACAAGAAACAAACAAGAAGAAAATATTTAAAACGAATAACAATACGACACCACAAACAAAGTGGCATGATCATGCACTAGACATAATGAAACTACAAATCAAGTGCAAGAAAATGACAAGCTACTAAAAGATACCCTCATAAACACCACGACTCAATTCCCATGGTTTCCCAGTGCTTCCAAGAGGAAGCTCAACCTGTGCCTTCTTCAATATTCCATAGAAATTTCTTTGCCATGCAATTCTCTGCATCATACTGCCATAACACATAATTGTCGGTGCATAAATAAATGTAAAAATATACCAATTATCCTACCTTCTAACTGAACACACAGGTCAACCACATGTTCCAAAGATGAAGACAACATATCTACTAATTTAAAATCAACCTTTACCAAGACTTACAATCATGTCATAATCCATAGTCAACTAGTAGTCATTAGACAAAATGCTACAACTGTCACATGCTTACACTCATGTAAATATTAGCTATCTCGACACATATGTGTGAGTAAAGCCATCCTAAAACAAGATCATTCCTTCCATCAATATTACATAATGCTAAATGTAAACATACCATCAAACATACCATGTTAAATAAATCATTTATATGACATAATCAAACACTCGAAAATTAAATAGATGACATGGTTAAACTCATAATTTAATGTCATAACCCTAACCATTTTCATAGGCCAATCAGATTTTTCATGATACATATAACATCAATATCTTAATGAGATAACCCCAATCATTAACTAGCATATAAGTTAAAATATAACATAATCATCAACTTAACTATCATAAAAATCAATATCAATGCATACAATCGCAGGTTACTAGCATTCATGACTATCTGACATGTACATATGATCACACTGCTTAACTAACATATATCATACACGTAACCATATTAATAATAGAATGGAAATCGTATAAGAAACTCTAATGCTAATTACCATTAACCACATACCTCCATGCCCACGATACAAACCTATATGACAATATGCTCTGATGCTGAAGTCCATTGCTACAACTTCACTTTGATGATCTACATCTCCTTCTCTATCTCAGGCAACACATGGGCATCATAACGTAGCAATATCATCATGATGACCTAATTGCATACAATGACCTTATGAACAATAACTTTCACCATGAAAATGCATGCATAACAACATGTAGACAGTGCAATGCATAAAAAATTCATATATAACCATACAATCATGATGACACAACCCACAACAACACCATCAAATGTCGCATGGTGACATCACTACAGCCATGATCAAAACTATGAAATGCAAAAATCACATGTACTACAAGTAGAAGGAAGACATATGCAACTACGATGAATATTGCATGACCAACACACTGACCATCTAGTCTGAGGGGTGAACCATGCTCTAGTACCACTTTGTAGTGTCAGATAACATCCAAAGAGAACAAAAACTAGACATTCCCCAAAGATAATGGAACCCCCTCTCATACCACTCTGTGGTATTAGATATCACACAAGGAGAACATGAACCAAGAATCACTTGAAGAGAATGCAACCCACTCTTATACCACTCTCCAGTATCAGATATTTCCCAAAGAGAGTGTAACCCACTCTCATACCAGTTTGTAACATTCTCCTCCAACATCTACCCAAGTAACTAGCCAACCAGGGTAAACATGTGACAATAAGTTACTATGCTATTATTTGACTCCCTATGTATCAATTATGGAAATGGAACTGACTCAATAGATCAAAACAACCTTCCACGTCAGCAACATAATTCCCAGGAGCCATCCCAACCACTCAGGTAACCATCCCCTAAGATCTACTAAAGTTTAATTACATCAAACCCCTGGACCCTTCCTTGATATGGACCAAGGTGTGTCTAGAAGGCTCCATACACCCCCACATCAAGGGAAGGGAGCTTCCAAGGAATTTTTTCTCAGTGTTATAATTGTGTCTCTGAGATTGGTGCACTGTTTTCAGGCTGAGAGAACAAGTCATAAATAAATGATACCTTCAAAAATTAAATTTCACAACGAAACAAAGATATATTTTCAAAAACATCAACAAGGACTAGAATGGACCCCTAATAGCCATGACATGCATTTCTTTAAACATATCACAAATATGAAATCTATGGGTCTTAATAACATATATGATCATAGGGGTGTCATACCTATCTGAGATTTGATATGACACACTGTTTCCTTATCACATTAGTTGCATTATCTCTATTAGGCCATAGATACATTTTTCATTTATTTACAAGTAAAAACATGATGGGATCCATATATGACCATTGTCAATACATATTCATAACCAACATAATAAAAATAGAAATACCAAGGAAACAAAATCCATATAATCCACATATGAACTAGTATAATAATCATGAATTAACAAGGAGAAATAACCTCATATTAATGATGCAAAGGCTAGCCAACCATGAACCACCCAACAATAGATTGGCTGAGACAAATATTTATTTCTTCCAATCACCCTCGTGCCATGTTCCAAGCATGAATGTCAGATCTGTAAAATAATTCAATCAAAACCATTCAGGGCTTCTAGAGGAAAAACCACTTCAACCCTCAACCAGTGATTCTAGCTCACCGTGAGACATCACTAACCATCACCAGATTTTTATCTACCCAAGTTATCCAGGGATCCAAAGAATTTTTTCCAACCAAGGCTATAGGACTAGTAACTCAACCCATAGCTCTTGCTAGGTTCTAGTACTAGTAACTCAACCCACAACTCCTACTGGGCTCTAGGACTAGTAACTCAACCCAAGTTGTTACACGGCTCTGGAGTGTTTTTCCAACCAAGGCTCCAAGAACTAGTACTCAACCCACATCTAAAGGAACATGAGAACCAACCAAAAACTAAAGAAAAATTAACCCACAACACCATGGATGTCTAGGAAATGACAACGCTATCCAAATCCACTGTCAATCAAGGCAATATTCCATGCCAATGATAGATCATAACCAATAAACCATATGCATATTCAATGCATGCCAAAACAAGTGAGGAAAACATACATGAAATTATGTACCTGCAAGAAAAACTCATTGTATTTGTTGATCCTCATTTCCTCATGCAATTTCCTTATCTTCCTTTTCCTTAATTCTCCAAGAATCCAATTATGACACACTCTCCAAGAGTGGTCCAAGAAAAATCTATGTGTCCAAGAGTATGAGAGAAAGAGAATATAATGAGACCTCCAAAAATGAACTGATAAAAGGATTGAGCCAAAATCTTTCCAACTAATCCTCAAAAGCCTTTTTATCAATGAGGCCTCTATTTTCTTAATTTTCCATTATTTTCCTTCATTTTCCTCCTCACATGTAACTTGTGACCTTTCACCTCCCTTTTCTCCTAATATCCATTATTTCCATAAATAAAATGCCAATAAATTCCTCATACCTTCAAATATCCTATACCATTTCCTTTGCCATTTTCCTTAGCCATTAATAAACCGAAGTGATAGCCCACTAGGATTTTTTTCCCACCACTAATATTGAAATACATGTCCCATGACCTTGGTCTTATTTTTTCCATTATCACAGAAGCCTCCCGCTGTCCTCAGTGTTCAATGACACATATAACCAACAAGACCACTTTAAACCAAATGTACTACCCATGGAGCTTTATAACATAGCTTGTTGTAGTATTTACAATGACCATCTGCTAAAACATGACAATCATATTATTTACTAGGGCTTTATAACATAAATCATAATGACATTTAAAATAATAACCACATATAAACACATAAGAATTTTCTTCACCCAACAAATCCATCTCGATACAACATTTACAACAACACACACATATACACATTTTCTCAAACAAAAAATAAAATGATACAATGTTTGCATTCTCAAAAAGGGAATAGAGAGGCTCACACCTCCAGCCTCAAAGTAATACCAGGATTCAGTTCCTTCCCCAGAAGTCTAGAATCCACTGCAAGGTCAATTTTGCATCCAATTCAAGTGTCATAATCCTGTGCTACTTTCTATCTCAGTGAATAGTTATCGACTCAATTTTCCAGGGCACACTCCCAATATTCATTTGATTCCATCTGGAAAATCTAATGACCAAAATTAATATATCCCTTACCTTTCCTTCTATGCTACACTGTTATGAAACCAGCTCAAGAAAAGATAGAAAAGATAGATCAGCGCCTTAGAATTCAACCTCTTCGAGGGGGCAACCTCCTTTACATTACATAAATGAACAATTCTTGGATGATTCAAATGACAAACCCTCCTTTCTATATATAGGAGTCTAAGGAGTCACAATATAGCCCAGCCGACCTAACAATAATAATATAAAGGCACAAAAATAACAATAGAGGGATTATATGGGGAACAGTAATAACAATATGGGGACAATAGGGGCACAACAATATTAATAAGGGACGCAACTACAATAGTAATGGGGTAATCACTAGTATTATAGGGACCCAACATGCCCCTCTCCTTCAAAAAAGTGTTGTCCTCAATGCTTGAGTAGTTTTGGATGCTTCTGTATAAAATTCTCATCCTGCCATGTGGAATCTTCAGCAGATAAGTTCTTCTACTTGATAAGATACTTCGAAATTGATCGATTTCGTAGTTGTCAAGTTCTTATTTCTATGACTACTTCTAGTTCCAATATAATTTTTCCTTCCTCGTCAAGTTCTGGAAATATTGTTTGAACTAGGAGCTTGTCACCTATAACCTTCTTTAAACATGAAACATGGAAAATTGGGTGCAATCGATAAGTTGCAGGAAGCTCCAATTTGTATGCCATAGTACCAATCTTTTGCAACACCTTGTACGAACCATAATACTTTGGTCATAATTTATTGTCCTTCTTAGCTTGCTTGAGGGACATTTGCTTGTATGGTTGTAGTTGTAGGAACACCCAATTAGCTACATCAAAACTTCTTTCACTACAATGTTGATTTGTCTGTTATTTCATTCTATTCTGTGCCAACACGAGGTTATCCTTTAAGAGTTGGAGGACTTGCTCTTGATGTTCGACGTGATGTTCCACTGCTTGAACCTTAGAATTTTCTCTTAAATATGATGTGATGGATGGTGGCTAATATCCATAAAGTGCCATAAATGGGGTCATTTTTGTTGCTGTATGGAAGGAAGTGTTATACCACCATTCAACCAGAGGCAACCATTTGACCCATTATGTATGTTTATCAGATACAAAGAAACAAAAATATCCTTCCAAACATTTGTTTACTATCTCAGTTTACCCATCAGATTGAGGATGATAAGATGAGCTATGAGCTAACTGAGTACAAAGACAAGAAAATAATTCTCTCCAAAAATTTCCAGTGAAAATGGGATCTCTATCACTTACAATAATCTTTGGGTTTCCATGTAGCTTTTGAATTATTTCCATAAATGTAGTAGAAAATGTACTAGCTTTAAATGGACGTGATAATGCACAAAAGTATGCATACTTGGTAAGTCTGTCAACTACCACCATGATGACACTCTTTCCCTCAGACTTAGGTAAACTTGTGATAAAATCCATTGAAACCTCCTCCCAACGTTGGCTTGGAATGGATAAAGGTTGTAATAGACCCGGTGTCTTAATTGTTTCAACTTTATTTTGTTGGTAAACCAAACATTCCGCCACAAATTTTTGAATATCTGATCTAACACCATCCCAAAAAAATCCTTCTTAACCCTATGGTAAGTTTTTAAAAATCCTGAGTGCCCTCCTAAGGGAGAAGTGTGCAATTCCATAAGAATTTTTTGTTTTAGTTGGGAATTCTTACAAAGGTATATGCGATCTTTGTACCATAAAGGATCATTTTGCCGGCTAAATGTATCAGACGTACTAGAACCTTGTTGTAACTTTTGAATAAGTGCCCACACTTCTTCATCATTCTTCCATTGCTCCCTCGCTTCATTTATCCAATCTGGTTGGATAATATAAATGGCGCACAACAATGCTTCCACATGCTCATCCTTTCTTGAGAGTGCATCTGCCACCACATTTTGCTTCCCTTTTTTATAGATGATTTCAAAGTCATAACCCAATATCTTTATGACCCACTTTTGTTGCTCTTTAGAGGATAATCTTTGTTCTAAAAAGTATTTAAGGCTATCATGATCCGTTTTTACCTTGAAGTGTCTTCCCATTAGGTAGGGTTGCCATTTCTTAAGTGCATGGAGTATTGCCAACATTTCCTTCTCATAAATAGCTTTGCGTAAAAGCTTTCCCTTGATTGGACGACTTTCAAAAGAAATGGGTCTTTTATCTTGCATTAAAACAGCACCAATTCCATTTCCTAAAGCATCACATTCCACAATAAAGGTTTTGTGAAGTCCGGTGTAGCTAAGACTGGTGCTTGGCACATTGCCTCTTTAAGATGTTCGAAGGCCTTTGTTGCTTATGGAGTCCATGAAAATGCATCTTTCTTCAATAATGTTGTTAGAGGTGCTGCTATTCTCCCATAATTCTTAACAAACTTGTGATAATACCCTGTCAACCCGAGAAATCCTCGCAGATGCTTTATGGATGTGGGGATTTTCCATTCCTCAATGGCTTTAATTTTTCTAGGGTCTACCTTAACTCCTTCATGAGATACACTATGACCCAAATATTCCACCTCTTGTACTCTAAAGAAACATTTGGATCCTTTTGCATATAATTGTTTCTCCTCCAATAGTTGTAGCACCCTATCATCATGTTCAACATGATCCTTCCAAGACTTGCTGTAGATTAGTATATCATCAAAAAATACTAACACAAATTTTCAAAGGAATGGTTTGAAAATGGAATTCATCAAACCTTGAAATGTTGAATGTGCATTGGTAAGGCCAAAAGGCATGAGCAAAAATTCATAATGACCCTCATGAGTTATAAATGCTGTTTTCGGAATGTCTTTAGTCTTAATTCTAATTTGATGATATCCTGAACGAAGATCCAACTTGGTGAAGTAAATTGATCCATGCAATTCATCCAGTAATTCATCAATGACCTGGGAAACTTATCTTTAATAGTGAGCTTATTGAGCTCCCTATAATCCAGACACATGTGCAATGATCCATCCTTCTTGTGCACTAATACTACTGGAGCAGAGAAAGAACTTTGACTCAGTTGAATTATACCATCCTCTAGCATTTCTGCAACCATATGTTCAATTTCACTCTTTCGGGCATTGGGATATCTGTACGGCCTGATGTTTGGAGGAACACTTCCTGGAATCAGATGAGTAGCATGATCATGATCACGAATAGGTGGGAGACCTTTGGGAGTCTCAAATACCTTGGAATGATTTTCCAAGACTTTTTGGAGAACTGGAGAAATAGATGATTTCAATGTGGAAACATATAGTGAACATAATTGTGCAATCACACCCCTTTGTTCCTTTTTTATAAGCTTTGTCATATTGTTAGAGCTGATTATCTTTCCCGGTTTCCCTGCAATACCCCTTAATTCAACTTCCTTTCCTTCCACAGAAAATTTCATGAAAAGTTCTTGAAAATTAAAAGCTATTGTACCCAAGGATTGTAGCCATTGGACTCCTAGTACAACATCAACACCTTCCATTTGAATGGAAAGCATTGGGCTAGTCAATACATATTCTCCCATCGATAGCTTGATATTATGGCACTTTCTAGAGCAATTTATTGTTCCTCCATTTGCATCCATCACTTGACACTCTGGTGATGGATATAAGAAGAAATTCAATTCTTTTGCTACCTTACAATGAATAAAATTGTGGGTACTTCCTGAATCAATCAACACTATTACCTTTTTTCTTTTTGACTTGTCCTTATATCTTGATGGTTTGGGGAGTGGTATTTCCTACCAATGCATTACAAGATATGGTTAGATTCATTTATTCTTTTTCTAGGCTTTGTTCCTGGAGTATATCATCGTCTTTTGACCTTTCTGGCTCCTTTTCCTCTTCCTCCTCACAATCTATGTAGAATAATTTCTTCTCAGCACACTTATGACCTTTAGTGTATTTGCTATCAAAAATATAACAAAGCCCTTTTGCTCTTTTTTCTTCCAATTGTTGTTTTGTCAACCTTATAGGTTGTGGAAGACTAGGGGCAATAACACTTCCATCTTTATAGTTGTGAGTGGTATGCTTCCTGGTTTCCATGATTTTGCTTTCTATTTTTCTTGCTAACCTGAATGCCTTCTCTAATGAATCGGGTTCCTAAAGGTGAAAATCATGTTGGATATTATCCTTTAAGGTCCCTATGAACACATCAATCCTATGCTCCTCTGGAATATGTTTTACCCTTATGTTCAATTTTTGGAACTCCTCAATGTGCTCCATTATTAAACCCTTTTGTTTGAGACTTATCAATTGGCTAAGAAAAATGTTTCTTTTTGTATCCTCATAATGTGCTATCAATTCTTCCATAAAAATTTCCCAAGTGATAATATGTTTACGAGATCAAAGCCATTGATACCATACAAACTGATTTGGTTCCAAATATATGTTGGCATTATGACAAAGGTTTGGCGCTATGGCACGGGTGTTGTCGTTGATGGAAACTCATTTTGGTGACAGATCTCAGTTCAGGCTCTCAGAATTAAGGAAAAATATATATACGTAGGTTCATCATAACCAAGCCACATATACACGCGTGTTAGATGCTCCAAAGACGTGTATGCGTATACACGCACTTTCACGCAAGGAAAAGCGCGTACATGTGGGAGAACTTATGTTTGGTCCATGGTATTTAGTCCTTGGTATTTGAGCCTATGGTTTTAGACCATGGTATCTCATCTGAAGTGTTGTTCCCAAGTATTGGGTCCATGGTATTGATTTGTTATGGTTTTGGACCATGATATTGTGAATGGCCGAAGACTATAAAAGAGGAAGGAGATCATTAGGCAAGGTCACGAAATGAATTATTGAATATCTGATAAAGTGCTAGATCTGGAATACTAGTGATTGGGTTATGGTGCAAAGTTGGATCTGAGGGAAGGAGGAACCTAAGTGCAAAGAAAAGGATAAGTTCTATTGATGGGTCAAAATCTTAAGGCTTGAGTAATAGTATTTGAATGATTTTGATCTGTTATATGTGGCACACTCTTGATCTATAAATATGATAATCTGGGTTAACTAATGTCTGAATATTTGAAGGAGTGAATTATCTTTATAGATCTGTACGCAGGTTCAGTGAAGTGAAGGCACATATACACACTGTTTCTCTAAGTCAAAAGTGCGTATACGCAGGTTGGTCTTAACACAGAAGTCTATGCACACAGGTTTCTGAATATTGAAGTAGCATACGTCTCTTAAATTATGTTATAGTTTCTTTTGTTGACTACTGCAGTGATCTGGGTTCAAAATTGGTGTATGGTTACTGTTACTCTGTTCTGGGTACAGCTGTCTGAAAAGTGTCTATTTGATTTAGTTTTAATTGGTGAAAAGGAGATTGTTTGATGTATAAATTCTTGATGTTTGATTGATGTTATTCATGGATCAAGTCTGAAAATTTATGGAACGTGGTCCCTGGAAGAAAGAGAAGGTTGTATCCTCTTGTAGTTCAGCACCTATGTACTAGTACCTGAACTAGTACAAGAGCTAAGGGGGTTTTAGTTCCCTTCCAGGAGAGGCTAGAGAATGAGAGAAGGTTGTAGCCTTCTGCAGGTAGAAGCCTGCGTACTGGTATAAGTCTGCACTAGTACAAAAGCATTGTAAAATGAAGTTTCTAATTAAAAGAAGATAGAGACGAATTTCAGTAGGTGGTTTTCACCCACATTGGGTTTCCACCATATATCTTGTGTTCTTGTGTGTGATTGTCTTCTGATCTGTTTTACAGTTCCTGGTTACTGTTTATATGATTTTTATGCATAGATTAATGATCACCATCTGTAGAATAAATTAAATTATAATTTTGCATGGTATACGTTGTTTTCCTTATCTGTAGTTGCGTATATACACAGTTTTCACTAACTGAAGTAGCGTATATGATCTAGGTGTGAAAGGAAAAATAATTGACTTGATAATACTGATTCACCCCCCCATCTCAGTATATTTCCAACAATTGGTATCAGAGGACATCCTTCAGAAGAAGCTTGATCGCTTGAAGGAAGATCTATCATCATGAGCAACTATGAGAGAGAAGCATCGATCAGGCCACCAATTTTTAATGGGACCAACTCCGTCTATTGGAAGGTAAGAATCACAACCTATCTTCAATCTCTTGGTACAAAAGTCTGGGATATCATAGATACAGGGTACACATTTCCATCAGCAACTCCTACAGATCTAACTGGTAAGAAGCAGTATGAAACTAATGCAAAGGATATCAATACTCTATTAGGGAGTCTATCTCAAACAGAATTCGTCAAGGTTATGCAGCGCAAAACCGCAAAAGAAATATTGGACAAGATCATTCTGAGATATGAAGGAGATGAACAGGTAAAACGAGCAAAACTTCAAACTCTTAGAATTCAATATGAAAGTCTCAGAATGCACAATGATGAAAGCAGGGCTAACTATTTCCTACGTATAGATGAGATCGTAAACTGTATGTAAAACATGGGTGAAGAAATAAAAGAGTTGTTTTGGTCGAAAAGGTACTAAGATCTTTGTTTCCTAAGTTTGATTCAAAAGTTTCTGCCATAGAAGAAAACAAAATCTATAGAGTCTTACCATGTCATAGCTGCACGGAATTCTAACTGCTTACGAGATGAGTAAAGGGGGACCATCAGATAGGAGAGAAGCTACATTCAAGGCCTCAGGAAAAGGAGATTACTATGAGACATGACATATGTCAAAAGAAGAGGAAGAATAAAATTTTGTCAAGAACCTTCAACGGGGCATTGGAAGATTCAGAGGTAAGTTTCCTTCCAAATGCTTTTCTTATGGAAGAGTCGGTCACTATGCTACAAAGTGTCCTCATAAAGATAGACTAGACAAAGGAAAGGAACCTGTCAGATGGAACAGAAAATAGATTGTAAGTAAGAAGAGCTATTATACACATGAAGACAGTGATGGATTTTAAAACAGTGATGAAGATGAACAAGGTAATGATAATAGACTTTTGATGGCATTTGAAGATGATGACTTCTTGGATGCTATTAATGAAGAAGATCTTTGTGAAGAAATTTCTAAACTCAAAATTTGTTTAGAAGAAGAGAACATGATTATAGATACTTTGACATTTCAACTTGCCAAAAGATATAAACACAATGAAGAGTTAGAATGTGAAATTGTGGGACTTAGAAAAGAAATTGAGAAAAAAAAATCTCTTAATCATAGATTTACTAAAGGATCTGAAACTTTAGATGACATTATCAAAGTACAATGTTCTCCTCTAATCAAGACAGGTCTCAGATATTCTGAAGAAACTGCTCACGCACAAAAGCAGGCACAGAAGCCATCCACCTCCAAAAGTTATCTTGATGCAGCAAGGAGAAGTGAACAGGTTGACAATTGATAGCAGAAGCATAATGCAGACTACCAGGTAAATTAAGGATCATTGGCTTCACGAATGAACAAAGATTACCAAGTAAGTCAGGCGCAATCTACTTCAATGATGAACAGAAGATTCAATCAACCACATGTAAATCATTTTGGCTCAAGAATGGATGTCAATAGAAACTAAAATCAATTGGTTGGTAGGTTTGATAATCGCAGGAATTTCTTCAATGGCCAATGTTTTTCTTGGCATAACTCTGGTCATAAAACCACTCAATGTGTTCCCTACAAGACCGTCATGACAAGGGAAGCTCAAAAACAAAGTAGTATGACTGGGAACATGAAACGGACCTACAATTAATTTACTGCTCTTGAAAATGAAATAGAATGTTCTATTTGCAACAACTTCGGTCATGTAGAATCTGAATGCAGGAGCAAGTTCTGACAAACAACTCAGAACGAGCAAGCTTAATTGAACCCCAAAACACGGAGAAACAAAGAACCACAACTAGAAAGTTATGGAACAACCTTATATGCAGAAGGACAGGAAAATCAATGGTACATCAACAATGGATGTTCGAAACATATGACAGGTGATAAAGAAGAACTTCAATCATATAGTGCCTTAGAAAAGGAAAAGAAGGTCTCATTTGGAAATGACACCCCTGCGTTCATAAAAGGTAAAGGTTCTGTTCAGTTGAAAGAAAAGGTCAAATCTAGAAATGTTATGTATGTTGATGGCTTAAAGCATAATCTATTGAGTGTTAGTGAGATGTGCGATCAAGGAACTGAGGTAATATTTCAGTCAAATGGATGTAGTGTTCGTGATCTTGATACAGGAAAAACAATGATCAAAGGCATAAGAACTCCAAATAATTTATACATATTCAAAGAAGGACAACATCAATGCTATCTAAGCAAGAATGATGAACACTAGCTATGGCACAGAAGATTGGGGCATATTAGCTTCTCTCGGATAAGGAAAGCATGCAAATATCAAGCGATTCGTGATCTTCCTGACATCAGAATTCCAGACAATACAATATGCAAATCATGTGAGGTTGGTAAGCAAACTGGAACAAATTTCCCTGAGAAGGAAGGATCAACTAGCAAGCCACTTGAACTTTTCCATACTGATATATGTGGTCCAACTAGGAAGAGGTCACCTCGAGGTGAAGAGTACTTCATATTGTTCATTGATGATTTTTTAAGGATGTGTTGGATAGGACTCATGAAGTATAAAGATGAAGCTTTTGAAAAGTTCAAATCATTCAAAGCCTTGGTTGAAAACGAATCAGATCGTCGAATCAAATGTCTTAGATCTGATTGAGGAGGAGAATTTACCTCAGATGAATTTTTCAATTTTTTTGAAGAACATGGCATAAGAAGGGAATTTTCTGCTGCAAGGACACCTCAACAAAATGGAGTAGTGGAAAGGATGAACAGAGCAGTTCAACAAATGGCTCATGCTATGCTCGATGAATCTAGAGCTCCCGTAACCTTCTAGGGCGAAGCCTCATTGCTACAATAACTATTCTTAACAAGACAAATGTTCGGGTAAACATCACTCAGACTCCTCATGAAATTTTGTATGGTAAGACTCCCACGGTAAAATACTTCAAAATTTTTGGAAGCAAATGCTACATTAAAAGGACTGATGAAAATCTTTGAAAGTTTGAACCTAGAGTAGATGAAGGCATTCTCCTTGGTTACTCTCCCCACAGCAGAACATATAAGTGTTAGAATAAAATACTTGGAAAAATTATTGAAAGTATTGATGTAGTGATTGATTAAGAAGGAAATACCCCTTGGCAGGAAAGATCTGAAGTATTCGAAGATGATGAGGACTATTCCCAACATCAAATCAGATTCATGATGAACAAGAAACCCATGAGGCACCAGAAGAAGAATAGAAGAAAACACTCCATCCAGATACGTTCAGAAGAATCAACTAGATTCTAAAATTCTTGGGTAGAAAGAGGCTGGTGTACACACAAGAAGAACAATTGCAGAAGCTTCAAGCTATTTGGCATTTCTCTCCTCCACTGAACCACAAAATGGAAGAGAAGCATGCAAAGATGAATGTTGGGTGAAGGCAATGGATGAAGAACTTGAGCAGATTGGAAAGAATAACACTTGGGAGTTGGTTCCTATACCTAAAGATAAGAATGTCATAGGGACAAAGTGGATATTCGAAAAAAAGTTGAATGAAAATGGGGAAGTTATTAGAAAAAAAGCGAGAATTGTTTGTAAAGGGTATGCTCAACAAGAAGGAATTGACTTTGAAGAAACTTTTTCTCCCGTTGCTAGACTTGAGGCCATCAGAATGTTCCTTGCTCTCTCTAGTTTTCAGAAGTTCAAAGTATTTCAAATGGACATGAAATCTGCTTTTCTAAATGGATACTTGGATGAAGAAGTGTTGAGTAACAAGATGGGTTTATCCTTGGAAATGATTGAAAGCTTGTATCCAAACTTAAAAAGGCTCTCTATGGCCTTAAACATGTTCCAAGGGCTTGATATTATCGCTTGGATAAATACCCCATCAACAAGGTTTTATAAAAGGATCAACTGATAGCAATATTTATACAAAATTTGACAATGATAAGTTGCTAATACTTGTTGTGTATGTTGATGATATCATCTTTGGTAGCAATGAAGAAGACAGGAGTCAAAATTTTTCCTTAGTAATGCAGAAAGAGATTGAAATGTCTATGCTTGGTGAGCTCACATATTTTCTTGGTTTACAAGTCCAACAAACTAAAGATGACATCTTTCTATCACAAACCAAGTATCTCAAGTAGATCTTGAAGAAATATGGGATGGAGGATTCGAAACCAGTATGTACCCCTATGGTGATAGGATGCAACCTCAGTGCAAATGATGAATCGGCAGTAGTACATCAACCAACCTATAGATCCATGATTGGTAGTCTACTCTATCTAACACGTACCCTACTAGACATATTGGATGTAGTGGGAATAGTTGGAAGGTTTCAGGCAAATCCAAAGGAAACTCATATTTAGGCCGTTAAGAGAATTTTCAAGTATCTTCAAGGAACTCAAAACTATGGCTTATGGTATCCTAGAGAATAGATCTCACACTTCATGCATATACAGATGCGGATTGGGCAGGAAGCGTGGATGACAGAAAAAACACTAGTGGTGGTGCAATCTTCATGGGTCGTAGATTAGTATCTTGGTTCAGCAAGAAACAAATTTGTATTGATTTATCTATACATGAAGCAGAATATGTAGTTGCTGCATCTTGCTGCACACAACTCCTTTGGATGATGCAAACATTGAAAGATCTTCAAATCACTTGTACTCCACCTATCTCCATTTTTTGTGATAATACAAGTGCTATCAGTATCTCAAAGAATCTTTTCATGCATTCAAAAACCACGCACATACCTATCAAGTATCATTTTCTTCGGGAACAAGTGCTTGAAAAAAAGGTCAAGTTGGAGTATGTTCCCTCTAAGGAACAAGTTGTTGATATACTCACCAAACCACTGCCCAGGGAAACATTTGAATACCTCAGACATAAGTTGGGAGTAATTGATGCATCATCTTGCTGTTGAAACCTGTTTGTTTAAGAGAAATGTGGTTGTCTGTGAGTTTCATGAGGAGGATCCACGTACATACGTTGATTTATGTATGTACAGTCACGTATATGGTGGTTTGAAGGAAATCAGTGGGGACAGACTCTAGTTGAAGAGAATCTGATATGGGTCTGACAGAGACCATCTGGCATAGGTTCAAGGAGAGCAGATAAAATTCTAATAATGCATTATTGGCATTACATTAGAAGCTCTTGGTTTGAGTACTCAAGCTGTTTTGGGTTTAGGTGGATCATCTGCAGAAGGAGAACAAAAGGAGAACATGGTTGCTGATATTAGTTATTGGTGACTTTCATAGTCTTGCTCTAGATATCTCGTCTCTATCTCATGTATATCTTTTATTATTATCAAGGTCATGTAACGACCTATTTTGGTTTCCCCACTATGCCTAGGATGAATGATGTAATGTACTTGGTTATCATATGTAAATTTCTGGTGTATCCCCACTTGGTTGGGTGGATGATCCCCACTTGATTGGGTGATAGATGTATGTAGAGAGTCTTTAATGATAGGAATGTTAGATGTATGATTCATGGTTCTTCTTGGAGAACGTCTTTTTTTGCAGATCTTGCCTACAGTGAGGGGGAGCATGGCCAGCAGAGTAGAGTAGAGATTTCAGCGTGTACTTAAGGGGAGCATAACCCTTTTCCCTTGATGACAAAGGGGGTGAATGACTTTGAGGATCTTGGGGTTGCCATCAAGTCCAAATGGGGAGATTTTTGGCATTATGACATAGGTTTGGCGTTATGGCACTGGTGTTGTCGTTGATGGCAACTCACTCTGGTGATAGATCTTAGTTCAGGCTCTCAGAATGAAGGAAAAATATATATACGCAGGTTCATCATGACCAAGCCGCATATACACATGGGTTAGATGTTCCAAAGATGCGTATGCATATACATGCACTTTCACACAAGGAAAAGCGCGTACATGTGGGAGAACTTATGTTTGGTCCATGGTATTTAGTCCTTGGTATTTGAACCTATGGTTTTGGACCATTTTATCTCGTCCGAAGTGTTGTTCCCAAGTATTCAGTCCATGGTATTGATTTGTTATGGTTTTTGACCGTGGTATTGTGAAAGGCCTAAGACTATAAAAGAGGAAGGAGATCATTAGGCAAGGTCATGATCTAAATTATTGAATATCTTATAAAGTGTTAGATCTGGAATACTGGTGATTGGGGTTATGATGCAGAGCTCGATATGAACGAAGGAGGAACCTAAGCGCAAAGAAAAGGATAAGTTCTATTGATGGGTCAAAATATTAAGGCTTGAGTAATAGTATCTTTGTATGATTTTGTTCTGTTATATGTGGCGCATGCTTTATCTATAAATCTAATAATCTAGGTTAACCAATGTCTGAATATTTGAAGGAGTGAATCATCTTTATAGATCTATACGTAGGTTCAATGAAGCAAAGGCATGTATACACACTGTTTCTGTAAGTCAAAAGTGCATATACGCAGGTTGGTCTTAACACAGAAGTGTATGCACGCAATTTTCTGAATATTGAAGTAGCATACATTTCTTAAAGTATGTTCTAGCTACTTCTGTTGATTACTGCAGTGATCTAGGTTCAAAATTGGTGTATGGTTACCGTTACTGTGTTCTCGGTACAACTGTCAGAGAAGTGTCTATTTGATTCAGTTTTAATTGGTGACAATGAGATTATTTGATGCAAAAATTCTTTATGTTTGATTGATGTTATTCATGGATCAAGTCTGAAAATTTATGAAACGTGGTCCCTGGAAGAAAGAGAAGGTTGTAGCCTTCTGTAGGTCAGCACCTACGTACTAGTACCTGAACTAGTACAAGGGCTAAGGGGGTTCTAGCTCCCTTCCAGGAGAGGCTGGAGAATGAGAGAAGTTTGTAGCCTTCTGTAGGTAGACGCCTGCGTACTGGTATAAGTTTGCACCAGTACAGAACCATTGTAAAAAGAAGTTTCTAATTAAAAGAAGATGGAGACGAATTGCAGTAGGTGCTTTTCACTCACATTGGGTTTCCACCTTATATCTTGTGTTCTTGTGTGTGATTGTCTTCTGATCTATTTTACTATTCCTTGTTATTGTTTATATGATTCTGTTGCACAGATTAATGATCAACATCTGTAGAATAAATTAAATTATAAGTCTGCATGGTATACGCTGGTTTCCTTATCTGTAGTTGCGTATATACGCGGTTTTCACTAACTGAAGTAGCGTATATGATCTGGGTGTGAAAGGAAAAATAATTGACTTGATAATACTGATTCACCCCCCCTCTCAGTGTTATTTCCAACAATATAAAGTTGCAATACGTACGTTTTGTGTGTTTTGCACATTATTGAGATTGAAAAATTGCTCCATCTGTAATATCTATGTTGCAGGATCCTTTCCATCAAACTTCTTCATATCGATTTTTGAAATATGGTGGGTCTTCGATCCCACATTAGAGTCTATGAAATTGTGATAAACATTTCTTTTATTCACATCATGAGTTTCCCTTACTACCTTTCAACCATTAGAAAGTATTTCTTGTAGAAAATTTGTCAAATCTGTCTCTCTTCAAATCTGTCTTTAAATATATCTTCAAATCATCCATCTTAGCTCCCACACCCTTTATCTTATATTCCATGCCATTTATCTTAGCTTCTGTTAGCTTTTGTGAGAGTGACATTTGTTGCACTTGTTCTTGTAATTTTGATATATCATGTAGCATTCCTTCCTCTTCTTCATAAGTCATGCTAGAGCCTTCAGGTTGCTTACTAGGTGTTTGCATTTTCTTTCCTCAAGGCATCAGTTACTGATAATAATGCTCTACTATGCCCTTTGAATTCTTTCAAAATAAATTTTCAAACCAATCTTAAGCAAAAATTTAAAAGAATCTACACACCTTTTTTCACTTTGTAGGAGCTCAATATTTCCTCTGATGTATCTCTGTACTTTCCAGTCATCCAATTCTGAAATTGTGACCAGCAGTAACCCTCTATGTCCTCTTTCCAATGCCACTAGTCTGATCCAAATTGGATTCTCCAAGAAAGATTTATGCGAAATCTCCCACAGTGACCTAATTATGGACTAGTTCAGTAGAGCGAACCTGTACGACGTGCCACGAGTCAATATTTATACCTTTTGCTCTAAACAATATATACAAAAAAATACAGTTTGTCCTCTTTCTATACCATCTGATGAAATTTCAATCCGATGCTCATTGAGAAAGTTATGACAATTTTCCCCAAGTCACCTATTTGAATTGTAATTCAGGAGTCTGCAAAAATACCAAATTCCTCAGATCACATCTCCGTAAATATAGTGCGAAAAGCTCTAAAATTTGGACCCAAGTTTCAACGTGATTTCATCTCAAATGGGTTTTTGTTTTGGCTTCTGAACCCTCGCAGAAAAAATGCTATAGCGAAAATTCCATGATGACCTATTTGGAGCAGCGAAACCCTAGAATCCAAAGCTCTGATACCAAATGTTATGAAACCAGCACAAGAAAAGATAGAAAACATAGATCAATGCCTTAGAATTCAGCCTCTTTGAGGGCACAACCTCCTTTACATTACATAAATCAACAATTCTTGGATGATTCAAATGACAAGCCCTCCTTTCTATATATAGGAGTCTAAGGAGTCACAATATAACCTGGCTGACCTAACAATAATAATATAAAGCTACAAAAATAACAATAGAGGGATTATATGGGGCACAATAATAACAACATGGGGAGAATAGGGGCACAACAATTTTAATAAGGGATGAAACTACAATAGTAATGGGGTAATCACTAGTATTATAGGGACCCAACATACACAGTCCCTCCAGCAATCTGGTCACCCCCTTCTGTGTAGTCACATACCTTCCAAGTTTCACTGGGACCCCCATCCCAAGTAGTTGATCCCTGGGCAAGGTTTCCTTGCATCAGAAGGCTCAAAATCCAAGGCATATCCCTACCTTAAAACCATCATACAGGGCATATCACTGTCATCAAAATCAGTGGACACTATTGGGTACTATAGTACCACAATGGCCCTGCTCCTGAATGCTTTACCAACATATTGTGGCATGTTACAATTGCCTTTCTTGTACCAAGCACATAATTTCTATTAGATTCAAAATAAATTGAACTTCAAATCATACCTCATTCATGGCCCGTCGACAAGGTACACTTTCAATTTTGTTCGCTTGATATCACAACAAGTCAAACTAGAATCTTTGACCAAATCATCATGTATAAACATATCACATCAGGTTAGCTCAAATGAAAACCACCATAGATCAAAATTATAAATCACATGTAACTATCATAAACCAGAATCATACATCACATGTAACAATCATAGTCCAGAATCATAAATCACATGCATAATAAAATTGGAATAACAGCTAGATACTTATCCTTTAATCAAGTATTAGCTTATACCTTTGTCCTCATTCTATATGCATATTGGATCTGTTGCCACACCCAATAAATTCCCAGTGCCTTCTCCTCAACCGTGTGCATATACACATAGTGTGCATCACACATATACAACCACACACGACATACAACACCATGCAATATGGGCATCTACACCTCACATACGACACATACACCTACACCAAGTGTATACCACAACACAGTACATACTCCTACATCTAGTGTACGCCACAACAAAACACATACATGTACACCTAGTGTACAACACAACACAAATACATACATAGAGTAGAACAAAACAAATACATAGATCATGATACCATGACTATGCAATGCAGATACATAGTACTGCATGCCCATAACACATCATTTACGACATGCCCACAATACCACATGTACATCAGTACCATATGTACAACATGTACATAGTACCACCTATACACATCACCACATGCAAAACATGTGCACAGCTTCACATGCACACGACATCACCTACACAACGCATACAAAGTGGCATATGTACACTGCACCACATGTAAAATGTGTACACAATACCACATGTGCAATGTGTGCACAATACCACATGTACACAGTACCACATGCATGAAATGCACACGACACCACATTTGCATAGCATCACATGCACGACATGTACACAATTCCCCCTCCACATAGGACTTCATGTATAACATGTACATAGCATCACATGCATACAACACCACATTTACAATGATTCACACAACAACTTATTTACATAGTACCAGTTGTACAACATGCGCACAACACCATATGTACAAAGCACTACATATACAACATGTACATAGCATCATATGTACACAACACTACATATCCAACATGTGCACAACAACATATGCATAGTACAATATGTACACAACACCGCATGTCCAACATGTGCATAGCACCATCTCTAACCAGCACTTCATATGCAATATGCACATAACACCATAGGTAATATCACTGAATATAAAATATGCACAACATTTACACAACAATATCACTCCACATCCAAGACGACACTTCCTCTACCAAGAAAACTTGCTTCAAGTGTCTCTCTGCCATCCATGCTTATCCTGGCATGTCGCAGATCATGTTTTTTTCATTCCATTGATTTATCTCTCAGCATTATCCTATTTATAACATAAGCATTGACATAGTATAATCACATAATATCAATTCATATCCACATGATACTAACCATATAGATATGTCAAGATACTCTTCCCACTTGATTCCTCATGAACCAAGAATATCTTCATGCCATAGCACTCCTCCACAAGAAATATTCCTAACGACCCTATTAGACAACTATATATATATATATATATATATATATATATATATATATATATATAACAATCATGATCTCGTCAAACAATGACATACATACATACATATATACGTGCATATATATAAACATTAGCATGGGCATGATCACAACATAATTACCAAATATCATAAGGTCAAGGTTAAGAGAACTCTCTTTACACATGAAAATCATACACAACATTGAGAACAATTGTTCCCAACATAGCCAAGAAATCAAATGCCTCATATCCATTCACTTTAACTTTAATGATTGTCTTTCCTCCATCCATTTACACTAATGGACCCAACCAACTTGGATGACCATCAAAATATTACCTTTAGCTTCCCTTACACATGCAGTAACTTTATCCAAGTCTTTCATTGCCTATTGGGTTCCACACATCTCTTCTGGAGTTCCATCAACTCTCTTCTTTCCCAACCAATTCACAATACCCTGGAAATATAAAAGGAAAGAAAAAGAAACAAACAACAATAAAACCATGAAAACCAATAACAATATGACACCACAAACAAAGTGGCATGATAATGCAATAGACATAATGAAATGACAAATCAAGTGCAAAAAAATGACAAGGTACTGAAAACACAAGACTCTCAAGAGACACCGTGACACAATCCCCATGGGTTCCTAGTGCTTCTATGGGAAAATTCAACTTGAGGCTCCTTCAAAATACCATGGAATTTTTTTTTGCGATGCAACCCTTTGTATCATATTTCCATAACACATAACTATCAGTGCATAAATAAACTTAACAATATACCAATTATCTTACCTTGTTATGCTAGTCACGTTGCCTTCTAACTAAACACACAGGTCAACCACATCTTCTAAAAATGAAGACAATATATCTGCTAATTTGAAATCAACCTTTACCAAGGCTAACAATAATGTCATAATCCATAGTCAACTAGTAGTGCTTAGACATAATGCTACAACTGTCACCTACTTACACCCAAGTACATATTAGCTTTCTCAACACATATGTGTGAGTAAAACCATATTAAAACAAGATCATTGCTTCGAGAAATATTACATGCACATAGTCATATTATGAAATTCATCAAACATTCAACCAAATATCAAACATATCATGTTAAATAAATCAACTAGATGACATAATAAAATAGTCAAACATCAATTAGAAGAAATAGTCAAAATCATACCTTAATATCATAACCCTAACCACCTCCATAGGCCAATCCAATTTAGCATGATACATATAACATCAATATCTTAATGCAATAACCCTAATCATTAACTAAAATATAACAATGACAAGATAGCATATAACATGCTCATCAAAAACATATAACATAATCATCAAGTTAATTAGCATACAACAACAATAACAATGTGTATGTACTGCAGGTTACTATCATTAATGACTATGTGACGCATGTACATATGATCACACTCATTAACTAACATCTATCATACATGTAACCATAATAGTCATAGAATTGAAAACATATAAGAAACTCTAATTATCATAACAACCATTAACCACATACCTACATGCCCACCATACAAGCTTTAATGATGAACTTCATTACCCCAAAGTTCATTGCTATAACTTCACTTTAATGATCCGCATCTCCTACTCTATCTCAGCCAACACATTAGCATCATAATATACCAATATAATCATGATGAACTAAACAATGACCTTATTCACAACAATCTTCACCATGAAAATCTATGCATAACAACATATAGACACTAAAATTGATAAAAAAAATACATATACAACTGTAAACTCACTAAAACATATCCCACAAAAATACCATCCAACTTCACATGGATACATCACTACAACCATGATGAAAACCATGAAAATGAAACAAGCGCACAGACTACAAGGATAAGGAACACATATGCAACCAACATGAATGTATGACTAACACGTTGTCCATCTAGCGAGAGGGGTGAACCATGCTCTGATACCACTCTCTTATATCAGATAACACCCAAAAAGAATAGAAACCATACATTCTCCAAAGAGAATGGAACACAGTTTGGTACCAGTTTGTGGTATCATATGTCACACAAGGAGAATGGAAACTATAAACCACCTAAAGAGAATGGAGCTTGCTCTAAGACCACTCAATGGTATTAGGTATGACCCAAAGAGAGTGCAAACCACTCTCATACCGCTGTGTAGTATCATATATGACCCAAAGAAATCACAACATACTCTGTTACCACTCTGTGGTATTGGAAATGACCCAAAGGGAGCGCAACCCGCTCTAATACCACTATGTAATATCATCCTCCAACATCTATCCAAGTAATTTATCAACTAGGGTAAACATGTGACAAGAAGTTACTATGATATGATTCAACCCCCTATGTGTTAGTTTATGAAGTGGAACTGGTGGAGCACATCACACAGACCTTCCATGTCGATAACAAAACTCACAGGAGCAATCTCTATAGGTTTTAACCTTGTACAAAAATTACCTGCATATGAATTCTAAAACACAAAAAATAAACAATGCGAGAGCATAACACACAAAACACATATACACAGAGATTTTCCCCTAGATCCCAAAACTGGGACTACCATATTGATTTTTCATTGTATTGATTTCAATGTTACAATACATATATATACATGCCAAAGCATGCAATACCATGGATTGAAAACCATCACGCCCAAAAACCATGTGCGAAAACCATGCACAAAACCATAGGTAGGTTCACCCCACCTAATATAGGGTCCAAACAAATTTCCCCTGGAGCGCAGCCCTAAACCCTGTAGAGGGGGACTACATGCCCCCCTCAAACCCTCTGGACAAGGGAGGTTGTTGTCCCCCTGTGACTTTAATATATCTGACCTGAAAATATAGAAACAAACCCAGAAATAACAAGATAGAAATAGATAGAAATGCTTATTTATTGATCAAAACCCTTAAGATAGGGCAACATCATACATTCACTCCTTAAGGAATGAGAACACTCCACAAGCCATATGCTTGACAATACAATAATCCTCGACATCTCTCAATGGGGAGTCTCCTCCATATAAGCCTCATACATACAATACCATGGGTCATTACCATGGTTCCTTCAATACCATCTATCTAATACAATGGGATTATTGCATTATTGCTAACTACTTGTGGACTCTTACATGATACAGGCTAACCACTTTATTTATTACTATGGCTTATCCCATTATCACATTATTCCCTTGGGTACCTCCCTCTGTACCCCATACTATCCCCCCTAGGTATACTACATACCACCCCCTTAAACATGTTTCATCCTCGAAACATAAGAAGAACATAAATAATAAGATCTACTAAAAAGAGTAGTCCATTAGTACCATGCATGTGCATCTAGCCATCTACAAGCAAGGTGAACTCTTGATCTAACTGGTGTCTCGCTCACTTGAGATGGAAGTTGACCCTGGCTGCTCTTCTGTGTTGATGTGTAGTAGGTGGATCGTCGCCCCTCTCTATCTATCATGTGAGAGTTGTTGTCCTTGTGGCTAATTTGTTGCCATCGGGTTGGTTGTTTTCTTGGAGGGTGATGTGGGTGGTGATATGGTGATTTTTTAACTAACAATGTATCTTTCTTTAATTCACCACCTAATGGAGCCTAATTGGTATCTGGTACATGTTGTGGCATCTGTTGTTGTTTCTTTTCTTCTAATATTATTTTAACCACAAATTCCATACCTGTAACATTTTCTGCTTCAGCCTCCTTGGACTCTACCTATTTATTTATGTAAATATCCTATAATGTAATTTTCTTTTTTTTTATACTAGAGCTTCAGGAATTATTTCTCCACATTAAGATTGATAGTACCAACAAATTCCATCCAAGGGTATCCAAAAACAAAATCCACATTAGCCATATCTGAAGCATAAAAATCATAATGCAATACATACTTATCTATAGAAATATTTAGATCTTTAAAAACTTGCACCTACTCATTATTAACCTGTGTGTGCTCCATTTGTTTAGCTAGAATTTGCAATCTTTTACCCAAATGAACATTAATAAAATTATACCTGCAACTAGGATTGATAGAAACAATTATCTTCTCTTTCTGAATACATCCATAAACCTATAATAAGGAGATACCATAAGAAAATAACCTCTTACATGTCTCATTCACCTGTTTTCTAGCATAATACCATTTGTCTAAAAAGACTTTTCAAATTCTTCATCTGAAAGTTTGTACAACTTCCTGCCATCAACGGAGCTCCACCATATGGTAGTTTCATCTTTCAAACCCAACCACACGAAAATTTTACAATATTTCGGATGGTTTTTCTTAATATCTTTTGTAATTCTTCAATAGTAGGACCACTATCTTTCTCTATAAAAAAATGCTTGATAGAAGCCATGAAGAGGGTTTGAAAAAAATCACTTACTTGCTGAAAATTTAAAATGGCCACCGCTCGGTCAATATTGCTGAGAATCCCTATTATGACCTATTTTTCAGAAATGGAACAACCATTCTGCATCTTCTCGTGTGATAGGAATCTCAATCTACACACTGGAATTTCATATTCGTGCTATAACTGTCTTGCCATCACAAACATTTCTAAAAAAAGAGTTGATTTTAAATCAGCGATATATCCCTCATCCGGATTCCGACTCGACCAATTGTTTTTTTGAATTTGGGTATTTTTCTACAAGAAACCCAGTTCTACAATTAGATTCTACAAATTTTTGCACCAGAACATACATATCTGATCTAAAAACTTGCCACCACAAAAAATGTCTACGACACAGCTGATTTTTAAATTAGCGATATCTCCTTCATCCGGACTCCTATTCGGCCAATTTTTTTCTTTTCAAATTGGGTATTTTTTCACAAAAAACTCAAATATGCAATTAGATTCTTCAAATTTTGCACCAGAAGTTCCAGATGTGATCTACACACTCACCGCCCCAAAAATTTCTTGCAAAAAATAAAAAAATATCTCTTCGCTTGCTCAAGAAAGTGCTCTAATACAACTTGTAATAGATCTGACCTGAAAATATAGAAGCAAACCCAGAAATAACAAGATAGAAATAGATATAAATGCTTCTTTATTGATCAAAACCCTTAAGATAGGGCAACACCATACATTCAGTCCTTAATGAATGAGAACACTCCACAAGCCATATGCTTGACAATACAATAATCCTTGACATCTCTCAATGGAGAGTCTCTAGCCTCTATATAGGCCTCATACATACAATACCATGGGTCATTACCATGGTTCCCTCAATACCATCTATCTAATGCAATGGGCTTATTACATTATTTCTAACTACTTGTGTCCCTTACATGATACGGGCTAACCACTTTATTTATTACTATGGCCCATCCCATTATTACATTATTCCCTTGGGTAGCTCCCTCTGTACCGCATACTATCCCCCTAGGTATACTACAGTGAACCCCCTATTGTGCAATCGGCAAAACAAAGGGTGGGCTCCTCCCCCCCTCTAATCCCTCGGTTAACTAGGGGAGCTAGTCATGGAAAGAATATAAAACAACCCAACACTCTCCCACTTGTGGTTTTCTTTCCACAGGGGGCCACAATAGAGCTTAGTCATTTATCTAGCCCTACAATGCCCACTATTTCTCTACACCAAGAGAACTTCTTAGAGCTCACAGATTTTGTCAATGCATTTGCTGTATTCTTCAAAGTGTCCACCTTTACCAGCAACACCTTTTTGTCTTCCATCATATCCCTCGCAAAGTAATACTGAACATCAATATGCTTTGTCTTTGAATGATAAGCATGGTTCTTTGCCAAGAAAATTACACTTTGGCTATCACACTCTATCCTTATAGCTCCTTGTAATAACCCCATACTTGAACACAATCTCTACAACCAAACTGATTCCTTGCTTGCATGAGTGGATGCCATGTATTCTTCCTCTATAGTTGATAATGCCACTACATATTATTTCTTACTCATCCAACTGAATGCACCTCCAAATAAGTTAAATACATACCCACTTGCAGATCTTCTCTTATCCAGATCTCCAGCCCAGTCTGCATCAACAAAGCCATGGATATCCAAAACTCTGTCCAATCCTAGTCTTCTTTGATAGCACAAACCATAATCACTAGTGCCATGCAAATACGTGAAAACCCGCTTCACTACTATCCAATGCTCATTTCCTAGTTTTGACATAAACCTGCTCAATACTCCCACTGCATGTGCAATGTATGGTCTAGTATAGACCATCGCATACATCAGGCTACTGACTGCACTTGCATATGGAACATAGGACATGTTTTTGTAGACATATTTGGGCACATCAACCCCAAAATTATATGTCAATGTATTAGGGCTCATCAACCCTTTAAATATTTGTTTCATACCCTAAAGGAACATATTCATCTAGATACATCATTCCCCAAAAGTTCCATATGAGAAACCATCTAGAAATTGCCTAAATTGAATCATACTGGCTACTCCATTGGCAAAGTGTGATGCATACTGAGTGGTACACTACTAGGGTGGAATGCATAATGTTTAGGCCTTCTATAGGGTGCGATGGGAGAGGATGGACAAACTTCCGGGACAGTTTGCTAGTTGGTTGGTCATGGAATCTTCAAGAAACATCTCCTGTGCCACTTGCCTCTCTGAATTTGCCTAAGGATGAACAAGGGAACTAAGAAACCATCTCCAATCCCTTGTCTTGTGGAACCAATTGTAACAAGTGGAATGACACTAATCAAACCCCATGGATGACTCACACCCTTGCAAACATCTATAAATGGATCCCTCATCTAAGAGATCTGAGTTGTGAATTGTAAGGAAGTGTTGATAGTTTTGCCATTGAGGAGAGAGCATTGTATTCTTGTTGGCGTGTTCTTGCTATGTCATGAGGTGAACAAGGATTGATGCTGGGAGGATGGCACTGGATCAGACAACTAGGTTGTAATTGTCCTTATTATTAATAAAGTTCTTTAGGATTTTTCCCAACTGATTGTGTAATTGTGAATGCTTTCATTTGTTCATTATATATCTGATTTTGTAATGTCTATGTTGTAATAGATCATGATGCTTCGAAGTTCTTTGTTTTTGTACTTGTGTAGGTACTCTCAAAGCGTGTTAAGTATGGGGAGGATTTACTGGATCTTCCAATGGAGTGAGAGATCAGGCAAGGGATCAAGTGAAATTTCCAGGTTGGTTTCTACTATCTTTCTCTTATTTGTTACACATAGGAAAGATCATTGAATTGCTTTACACTGTTGTTTCTAGGTTAGCTGCTAAACCTAGAGGGTTATTCATTCAACAAGACACTAATTTTCCTATAAAAAAATTGGAAACTCCGCTAGGGATCGAACAGATGTTTGTTTGTTGTTATTGTTTGTTTTATGTTCAAGTTCATAAACTATAGACAAAGTCTAAAGCCAGCCATGTAGCTTTCAAACTACTCTTGCTTTACAATTGCATAGTAGATGAATTCTGCTTCAGTCAATATCTGGTTTAGTTTATGAATTAAAAATTTAACTTGCAAGCACATATAGATGCCCTTTTGGTAGCTCAGTAACCTCTCAAGACATTCCATCATAGTTTGCTCATTATTGTTCATCGAAACCCAACTTATTTCATTGAAAACCGCTCCACATTTGAGCCAAAATCCTTTTCAGTTGTGCTTCCTGGACCATTGCATTGTGTTCCACTATGTTCCCGTATGCATAGCACCTCCTGAGTGTAGAAAGTGTGATGCATCTCAATTTTTGTGAAGCCTAGGTGCGATGATTGACTGAACTCTTTTTCCATCTAGAAATTGAGGGTTTTTGTCCTGTTTTCAGTTTTGTTTGGTTGTTTTGCTGCAAATGAAGAGTACCTCTTCACTGAAGCTTACTTGCATCACTTAGATCAGCCTCAATTTCATTAGGATTAGTGAATTTTTTTTGTGTATTTTTCCTCATTTATAATCCTTTGTTGAAAATTTGTTTTAGTTGATTTGTCGCTTTCATACAAAAAGTGTCGTCATTTTCGCTTTTGTCAAAAAGAGAAGTCTCGTAAATTCTTCCTTCCCTTGATAATCGATTAAAATTTTCTTGATGCATTGGTTTGATTTGCTTACATTCAAAGTGTCTAAATAATTTTTATTCAAAATTGAAAGTTTCGTTTTGAGTCTTCCTTTCCGTTTTGAAGAGAAAAATTGTCGAAAATGTCAATTTGAGTGAAATATTTCATATCTTTGCTACATTTAGTTTTCCTTTTTGCATCTTTCACATTAAGGAAAGTGAAAACAAATACATGCATTTGTATTTATCATTTTATGATTTGTGTGTGAAAATATGATTTAGGGAAATGCACTAGTGTGTGCTCTTTGCTCTTTGCTTAAAAGCACTGTTATCTTCTCTCCCTAGTAGCTAAGGTTTTCATCATTCAAACTAAATCAAAAGTTTGTTTATCATGATAGTTGCATTTTAGGAATTGCGAACATACATCATGCAGTGAACCGAACATACATCATGCAGTGAACCTTCAAAGGAAAATTTTAAGCAAGATCAATTTTAAAATGAACTTCAATGAATCTAACAATGCTTTGCAATTTAACTCAACACATTTAGAGGTAGACGCTAGAGACGTGTTACGGTGTTGTTAAAACTAGTGGCTATCATTTTCAATGAAGGTTGGGTGATTCCTTCTCTTTGATATGACAAGTGCTAGCACGGACTTGTGCTCTCCGTACCATCATGTATATATTGGGAGACCATAATAGGCTTAAATCCTTTATCCATAGGGAACCGAGTTTACCGCCTTATTGATCACAATGCAATGAACACAACATTTGGGAAGATTGATTGTTGTACATAAGTCCTTGGTAATTTCTTTCTAATTTATCACCAAGGTGTGTATTGTATTTTTTCGATTAGTTTGGTAAACCCTTTGTCTATATTCTCTAGAGTAGTCACTTTCGTTCCTTTTCGACTCTATAAAAGAAAAGGTCCATTTGAGCACTTGTCCTTTTAGGCTCACTAAAAATCGAATGTGACTAGAGTCACCCTTAGCTTTTTCTCGACTCTTTAAAACTAAAAAAGCGAAGTTGTGTCGAAGTGTCCTTAAAATTAATTGACCGTGAATAACATCCCTATTCCTTAGTTGATCTTAGGTTGAAACATATGGCGACAAATCTGGTGTCCACCAATCAAGGAATTCCTTTTGATGAGAATCCTAGTCCTTTTCCTTTTTTCGGAAATATTGGTGCTCCATATATGGCTACATTGCCCCTTCCAGGATTTACCATTGGCTTGCCAGTATGGTTGCTTTCAACCTACTTGGTTCAAAATGTCGTGATTTCTTCGCAATCGAGTACACTTCCAACTACACAAAATCAACCTCTAGTTGATCCTAAAGTTTACGTTTTCCTTCTTCCTCTTTTGTTTCTCCATCCCCCTGTTCCTCCTCGCTTGGTGAAAGTATTGGTACTAGTAACCAGGTGGCTAAGAAGAAGAAGGAAGGGAAGAAGAAGAAGAAGAAGCCAATTTAGTAAGGGGGAAACCAAGCAACCATTGCCTTGAATGCAACATCTAATGAAAATCCATCTATTAAGCCTCAAAAAGTCAAATATCCATGAAACATTTGTGCGAGAGACCGTCTTCTTCAAAATTGTCCTAATATTCCTTAGATCTTAGAAGAATGGTCTTCACGTTCACATCATCCTATGTCATCAACTTTTGGAGATCATGTTGGTGACACACCATCAACTAGTGATAGTAAAGTTCATGGAAAGAAAGGAAAAGTTAAGTTTCCATGTAAGTTATGTAAATGGAATCACCTCATTTACCTTTGTCCCTATCTGGATGAAGCCAAGAAAATGTTGGATAACCGTCCTGCTTCACCGTAGCGACTTACATCTAGTTATAGGAAACTCTCCCTAAATCCTTCACTAGTTGATGAAAACACTGACCAAAATAAACTGTCGGTGAAACCACTCTCTCTTAAAGTGAATCCTATGAGTCTATACCCGATCTAAATCAACAGGTCGAGGTAACAGTTGACCTGATTTCACCTTCAGTTAATCATACCTTTCTCGAAGAGAGTGAAAATCATACCACTCAAGTTCTTTCTGTTACCTCATATTCAAATGATCTTGGGGGCAGTCCACCTGTTCGATCAAGACAGGAGGAAAATCCCCTGGTTCCCATAACTTAAGGGGTTAATTCTCCCATTTCTAGGTACCCCCTCTAAGTAGTCTAGTCACTTCCTTCGATTGGAATCGACTGGCAGGATTTCACTTCCTTCTCATGTGTCTTTCCAAATCATAGTACAAGTTTGTAAAATGATTGTATCTTGCACTATTATAGATGAAGGTGCATCAGTATCCTTTCCTCAACTACTTGGCAAGCGCTTGGTTTGCCATCACTTGTGCATGTTACACAGAATCTGTTGGGTTTTAACAGAGGAACCCGTCGACCATTAGGGATCCTTCCTTAGTTACCTATTACTTTGGGAGGGAAAGCCATTTATCTGAACGTGATGGTAGTCCCAGGCCCTTTAGATTACAATTTACTTCTTGGGCATGACTATGTTTATGACATGGGAGCTATTGTTTCAACACTCTTTCGAGTGATTTGTTTCCCGCATGAAGGAAAAATTGTCACCGTTGACCAGATTTGATTTCCAGCTCCAGATATGGCTCCTAGTCAACCATATTCCCTAAATGATCCTTTTGTACCAATGATATCATCCACGGGATGGGTTAATTATGTGGCAACCTGTTCCATACCTACATCAATTGACGATCAATTCAGTGATGTTGTACATCATGTAATGGGGGCATTGGAACCAGATCTTTCCTTCATGACCTCTTATGGGTTGTGATCGAAGGTCGAGGATAGTTCTTATACTATGTCAACCTCGCTTAAAAAATGAAACAGACCTCGAAGGATAGTTCCTTGTCTTGTGTCAACCTCATTAAAAAAATGAAACAAGGAATACGAGGATGGTTCTTTTACTGTGTCAACCTCGTTAAAAAATGAAACAGGCTCGAGGATAGTTCCTTGTCTTGTGTCAACCACGTTAAAAAATGAAACAAGGAGTTCGAGGATAGTTCTTTTACTATGTCAACCTCGTTAAAAACTGAAACAAGTCCATGAGGAGAGTTCATTGTCTTTGTCAACCTCATTAGAAAATGAAGCAAGGTACCCTAAAGCAAACTTCTAAAGTAGGTCTTTGATTAGATATTGTAAAATCCTAGTCAAATATTTCACTTGATCTCGTAAAAGAACCTTCATTCCACCCACCATATAGCCATCAGTAGTCTACTTAGGTGAATGTAATGAAGTGTGGGGGGGCATGCACATAGTAGCATAGTTTTTTTTCATTTCACTGTAGGTTATGTGAAGGGAATCATCCCATTCACCTTTGTCTATCAGGACGAAGCCAAATAGGTGCTGGATAACCTTCCTACTTCACTGCAGTGACTTCCATCTAGTTACAAGAGACTCTCCCTTTCATCATGTTGGGGGCATGTAAACCATTTTCCAATCATAGTTTCTCATTTCAAGCTTGTGTAAACATGAAACTGAATCTAAGCATAGTTCCCTATGGTTCAAGCTTGTGTAAAAGTGAGCCTATTTCCATTTTTAACCCTTGTGATTGCCATTCTATTGTCCTTCTCATCAGATGAGCCTTTGTTGTTTCATTCCATCGCCACCATCCCTTTAGCCGATCATACGCTTTCACTTGGTTGTTTTACCCTTTTTTGAGGAATAGTTGCAATGAGTGGTCTTATTAGCTAGCCTCTTCACATAAATCAACATGTTTTGAGAAGTTCCAACATCACTGGAACTAGTTGCTACTGTTGACACCACTCGTTCCTCAAAATAGAGTCCTCTTTAAACCCTTTTTAGACTCGTTAGACATGAAAAGATTGTCGAGCGCTTACCTTTTCTGGCTCATTAAAGTACTGGAAACATCATCCCTCCTGTATTATTTTATCCATTTTTAGACCTGAGGGATTACTTTACAAAAAAGAACTTATGGATTTTTCTTTTCATCCCTTTTCAAACTCTCTAAACATGAAAAGGACCGAGTTATCCTTGTCATTAAACTCATTAAAACAATAGCGATAAACTTGTCCATATAGACAAGACCGAATTTCATTGTTGCTAGACTCGTTAAAATATTAAATAGCGACAGGTTTTTCTGAAGGGCGGATTATAGAAAAAGCATATGTTATCCTCCTCAAGCTTAACAAAAATAAAGAGGTACTGGCCATTAATGACTGGGGAAAAAGGGGAAAAACTTGAAGAATTTATGGTAGCAAGTCACTCTTGAACATGACACTTTCACTTCATCTCCATAATTGATTTGGGTTGGGTTATTCCATTCATTGGTCATCATACGATTAGTCTTTCATGCCATCCATCATTTTGGGATAACGCTACCAATTCATCTCAGTGTTGCTGACATTTTCAATAGAAGTCATTCAATTGAGAAATCACCATCCAGTTATTGTCTCGTACACTGCAATAACTCCAATCTTCATTTTTTCATGACCACCATTCCTGAGCCTTGTGTCGTCAGTCCATTTTCACCTCCAGAAATCATTTGCTTCATTTCATGTCGTAGATAAGGGATACATCAAGGCCCTCCTACATTCAGTCACTTCTTGTCGACATTAGCTCATTATCCAACAAGTTGACTTAGAAACAAGCCTTTCAGTGCTTTGAAGCTTGCATACATCAATGGAAAGTTTCTCACTTTCCGCAACACGTTGGCATCAATGGCCTTCAACCAAAATATTTTGCATGGTGTTCAACATTGGATCATGTATTCACACCACGTGAATTGTACTATAGTACCTTGAGGATAAATATTATTATCGGTGATCCCTCTCACGTCTGATTACATCTCACATCATTGGCTGGTAATCAGGTGATGTTTTTCCATGTTCGACTTCAGAACATCTCTTCACATGGACTGACTTGTACATCGAGTGAAGATTGAATGAGTTTGAATACCCTAGATCTAGTTTCATCCATCTGGGCTATGATATATTCAGGGATATGAAAACATCAAATGTCGAAAGGCTCTACACAATGGTCATCCTAATCATGGATGGACAAATGTCTAGGATAGTTTGTTAGTTGGTTGCTCATGGAATCTTCTAGAAACTTCCCCTATGCCACTTGCCTCTCTAAATTCGCCAAAGGATGACCAAGGGAACTAGGAAACCATCTCCAACTCCCCTCCCTTGTGGAACTAATTTCAACAAATGGAATGGCATTCATCATCCCCATAGATGACTCACCCTCTTGCAAATATCTATAAAAGGATCTCCCATCCAAGAGATTAGAAGGCTAATCTTGAGGAGAGAGCATTGCATTCTTGTTGGTGTGTTATTGCTATTTCATGAGGTGAAGAAGGATTGATGCTGGGAGGAGGGCGCTGGATCAGACAACTAGGTTGTAATTCTCCTTATTATTAATAAAGTTCTTTGGCATTTTTCCCAACTGATTGTGTAATTGTGAATGCTTTCATTTGTTCATTATATATCTGATTCTATAAAGTTTATGTTGTAATAGATCATGATGCTTTGATAGTTCTTTGTTGTTGTACTTGTGCAGGTACTCTCCAAGAATGTTAAGTATGGGGAGGAGTTACTAATTTTGCCAAAGGAGTGAGAGATCAAGCAAGGGATCAACCAAAAGTTCCAGGTTGGTTTCTACTATCTTTCTCTTATTTGTTACACATAAGAAAGATCATTGATTTGCTTTAAACTGTTGTTTCTAGCATAGATGCTAAATCTAGAGGGTTAGTCAATCAATAAGACATTAATTTTCCTAAAAACACCTGCCCTCTTCCTCTTCTTGTCTCTTGGGACACTATTCAGCAGATAACTTTAGACAAATAGGAATAGGAACCTTCACTAGTTTACTATCCTACATATTAAACCTCTGCAGTATTGTCTCGACATGCTTCCTCTGCTTTAACCAAAGCTTCCTCCTTGCCCAATCTTTTTTAATTTCCATGCCCAAAATATAGTTTGCAGCACCAAGATCTTTCACGTCGAATTTCGACGACAATTAGGTCTTGAAATTCTAGATAATTTCTTTGTCATTTCCAGCCAACAACATATCATCCACATACAAGACTAGATAAATAAGACAGTCACCAATTAATTTAAAATACACACAGTGATCTGCTTTGCTTCTAGTGAAGCCAAGTCCCTGTATAAATGTATCAAATTTTTGATACCACATCCTTGGTGACTGTTTTATCCCATACAGAGACTTCTTTAACTTGCATACCAGTTCTTTCTTACCCTTCTCCACAAAGCTGTCAGGTTGCTTCATGTAGATCCCTACTTCCAAATCCCCGTGAAGAAATGATGTCTTAACTTCCATCTGTCTACATCAAAATCAAAAGCAACAACAACAAATTAAATTAATATAATAGGAGCTACCTTGGCAACAGGAGGAAAAATATCACAAAAATAAACTCCCAGCACTTGGGAATAACCTTTCGCTACCAACCAAGCTTTGTATTTCTCCACATTTCTTTCTGCATTTGTCTTCTTCTTGAACACCCATTTTCTGCTAATGGGTTTCCTTCTAGCCAGCAACTCCACCAGATCCCAAGCCTCATTTTTGTGCAAATATGCCATTTCATCAACCGTAGCATCCTTCCAGAGTTTTCCATCATCTGAATCTACTACTTCCTTCATAGTTCCCAGATTATGATCAATAATAGATAAAGCAAAATTTGAACAAAAAGCATATGGACTATACCTTTCTCGATGCCTACTTTCTCGAACTGATCTTTTCACACGTAGAGTTTGTGGCTCTTCATCTTCTGATTCCTCTTCTACTGTAGAGTCTGATTCTTCCTCGTTAAACTCAAAATCTATCTTCTTAGGTTCCTTTGGTTGGACTTCATGTTTAATAAAATCTTTCGCCTATTTGAACACTGCATCTCAGTTGTACACAACCTTCCTTGTTATTGGGTTGCAAAACTTATAACCCTTTAAACCATTCTTATACCTACTAAAGATGCACTTTTCAGATTTACTACCCAACTTGGTTCTTTTCTCCTTTGGATCATTTACATATGCATCACATCCAAATACACTCAGATGTGGAAGAGAGGGTTTCTTACCAGTCCATACCTCTTCTGGAGTCTTATCCTCCAACGTTGATGAAGGTGATCTATTGACCAGGTAACATGTTGTCTCCATCGCCTCCACCTAGAATTCCTGTCCTAACCTGGTAGCAATGAGCATGCTTCTTTCCCTTTCCATCAACGTCCTGTTCATTCTTTCTGCAACTCCATTTTGCTCGGGTGTGTATGGAGTAGTCTTCTATCATGCTATACCACACTTCTTACATAATTCTTCAAATTCCTTACTACAAAAATATCCATTGTTATTTGTCCTTAGCACCTTTCTCTTCTTCTCTATCTAGTTTTCCACCAGAGCCCTAAATTCTTTAAACTTGTGAAAGACTTCATATTTCTTCTTGAGGAAATATATCTATGTATTTCTTGAGAAGTCATCTATAAATGATACATAGTACACAGACTTACCCAGTGATGGAACCTTCACGGGTCCAAACACATCACTACGCACAAGCTCTAATATATGTTTCTCCCTTTTGTACCAGAGGGGAAGCTCACCTGATTATGCTTCCCATATACAAAATTTTCATAAAAATAAAAATCCATATGGTGGTGGCCTCAAACTTCCTCCCCTAGGGAAGCTACAAGGGGCCTTCCCCATAAACCTTGGTTGGCATGGAAAAATGTTTTTGTTTCGACCCTTTAAGTCTAAGTGTTCTTCGACATAACAAGCTTATTCCACAACTTCTGCAACTGAGGATGGTTTCCACATCTGCAGCATTGCCCTAATATTAGGGTTCAATCCATAAATAAAATGATCTATGTAGCACTGGTCAGTATCTATGTAGGAGACATACTTTACTAATTCCATGAATATAATTTCATATTCTTCTACCGTACGATTTCCCTATACCAGGGCATGGAAGGCTCCTACCTATTGTTCTTCATAATATGCTAGTAGGTACCTTTTCCTAAATCTCTCCTCAAATAATTCCCAAGTAACTATGTCTGGAGTGAGGTGTAGTTGACGTTCTAAGTTACCTCACAAATTCAGAGCACTATATCTGGGTTGGAATATTACTATTTTAGCTTTTGAATTGGAATTATAATCCATTAGTGTGAAGCACCCTCTCATTCCTTTTAACCAGGAGTTTGCACGTTTGCTGGAACGACCTCTTGCAAAATCTGAGAGCTTATATTTTGGATCTCCCTAGTAATGTCCTTGATTGGAGGTCCTCTATTAGAGTCTCTTGATCCCTCGAGATTTCCTAACCCTGATGAAGGGTGCTTCACTTCCACTTCATTTGTTTGGCACCCTTTTAAAGTTTCATTAATTGCTTCTAAGGAATGCAAGGTGAGATTCAACTTGATGAGCCTCATAAATGGGTAATTATATGAGCTCATTTTACCTCCTAACCTAGTCAAATATATTTATGCTTATAGGGTGAGTTGAGTTAGTTATTATGCCATGTGGTCTAGCATGTATTTAATGCAGATTATTGGTGGATTTCGAGGTCAAAGTCAAGGATCTAGGGGTCGAACTACAACAATAACTCAAAGTAGATAGAGGAGAGGTATTATAGGAGGGAATCCCCCTCATTTATTGCTCTTCACTTTGAATTCCACTTCATTCAGCTTGGAGTACAAGCAAACGAATCATGCACTAGAAGGTAGCCGACCAAGTGGAAGATGATTGATAGTTATCTCAAGTTTTGAGAGCCAAGACTCCCTATTTTTAAAGAAGTTGTTGGTAGCTTCAGATGTATAAATAGAGAGGCCTAGGGCCTCACTAGGGTCGACTTATTTTTGCTTGTGTAAACTCTGCTCAAATTCCGAGCTTACTATTTTTTGATAATGAAGATGGAATACTTTTTGAGCTAGCACTAAGTTACCTCAGAGGGCTGAAGCTCCTGGGTTAGGGTCCAATCCAAGTATCCAAGCTTCTCTTTAATTGTATTTATATGATTTACTTCAGTTTGTAGATTAGTTTTCTGTTAGATGTATTTCTCTTATGGTTAAGAATAGGTTGCTTTTGATGATTTAGTAGCTTGCTTCCATTTGTGCTTTCAGTAGCAGGTTAAGAAGTGATCAGAGAAGATTCAAAAGGCTAGCCACAGTGCCTTGGCCTCTCATCCTCCCTCTAAGATGATGATTTGTGGAAAAGACTCTCTTGCTGATCCAAAAACACATATTTTCCTCATTCCTAAGACTTCTAGTGTTTGTAGCTCTCTAGTAGGTTGATAGTCTAGTTTTACTTTGCTTTAGATCTTCTTTATCATGTTCACTTCCTGATTTGAAATAGTCCTTTTGCATTGTTTCCTTTCTTATAGCATTTCCCAGCATTTCCTTCTATACATCATAGTTTAGGCCATTTTAATGCAAAACTCTGTTTTTCCTACGATGCACTCATTTCATTGGTTGCTTGATTTTCATACTTGACTGTCAGTTTATATGCAGTAGATATCTTCTAGAAGTAGGCTATCTTACCAGCAATCACACCCTCCATCTGATCCATGCCCTATAGCTCTCCCAAGAATCACCTCAATTTTGCCCTAATTTCCTTCATTTTTCATAGAACTTCTTCCTCTCTCCTTGAGCAAACCCAATCATGTTTCTCTCTCCTGGTGATTCAGGGTAGACCTTAGACACCGCAACACCTCATTCCAACCTTCATCCAACTTTTCCACCCACTCCCACACCCTCAAAATAGCAAAAATTTCTCTCGGCCTCCTCCTGGAGGCCTCCAGTAGTTTCCTTGTTTTCTTCCTGTAGTTTTCCTCTGTCCTCCTGTAGTTTTTCTTGTAGGCTTTGTTTTGAAGGACTAGTGTGGTAAAGGCTTCCAGAAGGCCACCTAAGACCTCCTAGGACCCATCCAGACCATCCTACATCCTCCCAAGCTCCAAAACCACCCTCTAACGACACCTGTTCACTGCCACAATCACACACAATAAATTAGATGCATGTTAAATTAACATAAAAACACATAAAAATCAAAAAATATTTTTTTGGGTTATTTACTTCTAGAAATACCATGGTTAGATGTTTTTTATTTCCTTGAGTAGGTAATGGCATTTCTTTCATGGCTTTCATAGTGTTTTTGGCAAAATTAGAATTAGCTTGTTAATTAGGGTTTACTATGTTTTTCTTTACATTCCAGTCTTTCTCCTTTCTGCAGTCAAAATAGTATCTGTAGAGTAATATTTCTTTCCTTTCATCACACATAGAGCTTCTTCTGAAATCTATAAAATTTGGCTTGACCTCCTAGTGATCTCGTGCCAGCTGACCAAGTGAAAACCTACAATGAGAACTAGTACTTGTGCATATAGCATCGACGCTTCCAAGTTTGTTACGAATTACCGAGCTGATAAAAGTAAAGTTGGTAGCCCAAGAGTTGCAGCATTCTTGCTGCAATACTGGCACTCACCACTTTTTGGCACCGTTTCCAAGGAAGCATCAGAGTATTCTGTGATTATTGCTTTCTTCTATTTCCTATTGCAACATTCTGTTAATAGTTTATTTGGGCAAAAGTAGACTAGTCATTTCTTTTCTTTTAGTTTTGCATTTCCTTGCTTTCCTTTTCAATTATGCAAATTTCCATTCAGCAAGTCCACTTTAGCTAGTTTTAATGTTTTTTTCAATCACAATTTTATTTTCTGCAGGTAATTTCAGTGTGGGCAATAGAAAGAAAGAACCAACCAAAAATATTTCCTTTCATGCCTCGTAGGAGTAGAGATAACTTAGGAAATTTTTTTCCCAACGCCACCATTGCTTTACACAACCAACCTTCTCTCTTCTTCGGTGGCTTAATCAAGAAGAACCCTTAGGTGAACATCTAGACATATTTGAAGAACCTATAAGGGAATAAGAAGAAGAAAACATTCCTCTAGAGCCAATGGCTGAAAATAGAAATGCTAGGGGAAATGGAGAGATAATGGAGGGTACCATCCCCATTTGGGAGACCAATGGGGACATCAAAATGAAGAATATAAGTCCTTCAACACTACCTCACTTTCATGGTCTAACTATAAAAGATCTTGACACCTTCTTGTTCGATTCCATTGTCATATGTTGAACTTATGACTATGCAGAAGATGAGAAAAAGTTGAAACTGTTCCTTTCTACTCTCAAGGACGCAACACTGCACTGGTTCATGGGATTACCTAGAATAACATCACAACTTGGGCTTAGATGTAGCAGGTCTTAAACAACAAGTATCAAGACTATTGTAGGTCAAAAGATACTAAAGAAGAAATATTCTGAATGGCCATAGGAAGTGATGAGTCCTTGGAAGACTACGAGTAGAGGTTCCAGCGCAGTTACAAAAGGGCTAGGTGTACCCTTGAACTTGAGTCTCTGAAGTTATTCCTGGTTAGGGGAATTCGGGAATACCTTTTAGACACCCTCCATCTACTGCCTGGGGGATACATCTACCAACTATCCTATGAGGAGATAAAGACTATTTTTAGAAACCATTCTAGAGTAGGCAGAAAGAAAGGTAGGGGGAGTCAACCCATAGCCAGTACGTCTTCTTCAAATTCATCCATTAAAGGTGAAATTGGAAACATGCTGGAAGACTTCAAGAGCGAGATGTCGTAGACTCTTGCCATGCAAATGGATACCTTAAATATCAAAAGAAAATAGGAGGAAGCGGAGAGGGCTTTGGCCATTTTTTTCCTTAGATGCACCAGGAGGCATCCTAGGAATCAATGCCCATTGAACACTATAGGGGTTTGTTCAGTCTATGAAGACAATCATTCTATAGATAAGTTCCCTTCCTTGCCCGTACTTAAAGTTGTATACCAAGGGGCCAAAGGAGTCACTCAACATATCTATTACATAAACGAATGGAGGCGACATGGACCGTGACCATACAAGCAGGGGATGCAAGGGACATCTTACACATACTACAACCCCAACCAAGTCACTTCCATACCTTGTTGTGGGCCCCTTGTTCATCCTTCATGGTCCACTCCTCCTCCTTGGTCCTTCACATCTCAATATCATGCCCAACCGGCCACCCATTCATTTCAATCCTATGCTTAGCCACAACCTCAGCGAAATGCATCTCATCAGGGGTGGAGGCCCCAATACAACTCTCTTCCTGATCTTCTACCTCCACCACATGCCCAACCATAACCATTACCTTTTGCTCCACCAAGGAAACTCCAAATGCCTGCCCTACCAAATCTTAACCCGAACAACAGACAGGCTCAAAAAGTTTATAGTGGGGAACCATCATGCCCAACTTATGTTGTGGAGATTCAAGAAATTAACTTGTGATCCGGGAAAGTTCTCCCAAATAGCCAGCCTGCACCTAGGGAGCTTGAGGAAGATCAAGAGGAGAGTGAACCTAAAGCAAATCCAGCCTTTCCTGAGAGACTATCCATGACCATCCAACCTACCCCAGAAGAGACTGAACTCCTGGGAGAATTAAAACATTTATGTGTGAAGATACCACTTCTCCAAGCCATAAAATATGTTCCTATCTACAATAGGTTGATCAAAGAGAAGTTCTTTAGGCATCCAGGAAGGCACAAGAGATATGCCCCAACCATCAATGTCATAACAAAAATATCCATCCTGATGTTGGGGTAGATAATCCATCCAAAATATCTGGACCCTGAAAGCCCAGTAGTTGATGTCCACATCAATGGCACAATGGTCCCACATACCTTGATTGATATAGGAGTTTCCATTAATGTAATGACAAAGGACACAATACTCAAACTTAACCTCCAAGGCTCCTTGAGGAAGACCACGACAATGCTGCAGCTAGCAAACGACTCCACAATGACCCTTGAGGGGATTGTGGAAGATGTTATGGTCTCCATTGATTCATGGGAGTACCCGATTGATTTCTTAGTTCTCCAGCCAAAGGCAAGGCTCACTGGGTATCCTCTCATTCTGGGAAGACCCTGGTTGGCTACAACCGATGCTTAAATTAGTTGTTGAGCTGGGAATATGACCATAAAGAATGGGCACATGTCCAAGCAGTTAATCCTATATCCTCCTACCCAACCATTCATAGAACATGATCTACCTCTCTCGTTGGAGGAGGAGGACGAGGATGAAGTTTATTTTGCATCACTTTCTACATTAGAAATCACCATGGGGGGAAACCACAAGATGAGGATGATATGATTAAAAATTTGACTCAGAAATCCACCTCTCAGTGTATCACCATTAGAAGACATAGTAAGAGAAACCCAAAAAAACCCCTCAATTGATCTCTATGTGGTCGACCCCACTTCTCTCCGTGTTAAAAATATAGAGTTTGGCCCAGAAAGAACATTGAAAATCAATCCATCCCTATCTACTTCCCAGGTGAAGGAGTTATGCAGCATACTAAGAAAACATCTGGATGCCCTCATCTGGAGTTCTAAAGAGATGAAGGGAGTGCACCCTTAAGTATGTACTCATCATATATACAAGAAGGAAGATTGCAAGCCAGTCAGGCAACCTCAAATTAGGATGAACCAATAACTTAAAGATATTGTTAAGGAAGAACTGCAGAAATTCCTTGATGCAGGATTCATCTATCCCATCTCCGACAGTGAATAGGTCTCTCCTTTGGTGCTAGTGCCAAAGAAAAACAATAAGTGGAGAATCTGTGTCGACTATCAGGAATTGAACAAAGCCACTAAAAAGGACCATTTTCCTTTACCTTTCATAGATCAAGTGTTAGACAGTTTGGCAAGGAAAAAGTTTTTCTCCTTCCTAAGTGGGTTTAGCAGGTACAATCAGATTCAAATCAGCCTGGAAGACCAAGATAAGACCAATTTCACTTGTCCTTGGGGTACCTTTGCATACCAGGTCCTTCCTTCTGGTTTGTGCAATGCTCTAGCCACTTTCCAAAGAGCAGTATTGAGTATATTTTATGAGCTAATTCATGATGCTGTAGAAATATACATGGATGATTTTACTCGTTATGGCTCTGACTTTCAGGAGGCTTTATCTAACCTACGAAAATTTGTAGATAAGTGTATTGAGATGAACCTATTCCTTAGTCTAGAAAAATGTGAATTTTTTATGATTGAAGGGACCGTGCTAGGTCATGCAATATCTCAATAAGGACTGTAGGTGGATGCCAACAAAATTGCATCATCCAAAGGGTCCCACCTCCTCAAATGTTGAGAGATGTTAGAAGCTTCCTAGGCTTAGTTGGATATTATGGGAGATTCATTAAAGACTTCAACAAGTTAGTCTCTCCTTTGTTTGGCCTCCTAGGGAAGGACGTTGAGTTCATCTAGTCGAAAAACTGTCAAGAAGCCCTAGATACCTTGAAGAGCAAGCTAGTGACTATCCCAATTCTGAGAGGCCCAAATTGGGCCCTACCGTTTCAAATTGACATAGATGCCTCGAGCAAAGAAATAGGAGCAACCTTAGGATAAATTGATGAAAAATTACCTTATTCCATATACTTTATAACCAAAAACTTGTCAAAGGCAAAGTTAAACTATACAGTGACCAAGAAGGAACTCCTAGCTATCGTGCATTCCTTAAACAAATTCAAAAATTATATCATAGGCTATCAAACCTTTGTGCACACTGATCATGTTGTAATTAGATATTTAATGAACAAACCAGTTGTAAATGGTCCCATTATTAGATGGTTGCTTTTACCATAGCAATTTGATCTGACTATTATTGATAAGCCCAATAAGGAGAATTCTGGTGCTGACCTTTTGTCTAGATTAAATTGGCCTGTAGGTGAAGAAGGAATGGTGGATGACCAAATGCCATATGAACACCTATTTACTATATCAGTACTCTCTCCATAGTTTCCTGATTTAGCAAACTACTTGGTTTCAACAAAGTTCCCACCACACCTATCCTCAAAAGAGAAGAGTAAGATAGTAAGGAAAAGCACCCGTTTCACTTGGATTGGAGGAAATATCTTCAAACAAGGCCCAGATCATACCTTGAGAAGATGTGTCAGGGAGGAGGAACTCTTTGACATCCTCCTGACCTGTCATGATAGGCCTTGTGGAGGTCATTCTGAAGTAAAAAGAACCGCCTTCAAGATATTTCAAGCAGGCTACTACCGGCCCACTCTTCATCAAGATGAAGAGATACACAAGCCAGTGTGATCGGTGTCAAAGGATGGGGAAACTAACTCCAAACTCCCATGCAACCTCAAGTGTCCTTTGAGTCATTTGAGAAGTGGGGCATGGATATTATGGGGCCTATCAACCCCCCTTCAAAGTAGAAGCAACACATCATTGCATGCATTGACTACCTCACAAAGTGGGGAGAGACAAAAGCAATCAAAGTAGCAATAGAGGAAAAAGTAGCTGAGTTTTTGAGGGAAAACATATTCTATAAGTTTGGGTATCCGAGAGAGTTGGTCACAGACCAAGGCAGTCAGTTCACTTCCAACCTGATTGAAGACCTGCTCACACATCATAAGATCAAGCATAGGACTTCCACCTGTTACCATCCACAAGCCAATGGGCAAGTGGAGGTCACCAACAGAGCATTGGAAGGGATCTTAACCAAAGTAGTGAGCAGCAGTAGAAAAGACTAGGCAAACAGATTAGTTGAGGCCACCTGGGCCTACAACACAACATGGAAGACCACCATCGAGTTCACACCCTATGAACTGGTCTATGGGAAGAAGGATTTGCTATCAATAGAGTTTGAATTCAATACCCTAAGGATGGCAGCTTAGCTGGACCTAGACCTCAGCCATGCACAGAAGGAGAGATTACTTCAGCTCAATGGATGTTAGGCCCCTATACTACTAGAGTAACCCCTTATTGTTATTAGTATAACCCACTTACTATATTGATGTACCCATGTAGTGCCCATATTATTACTATTGTGCGCCATAGAAGCCCACTATTGTTATTATTGTGCCCTTACATTATTATTGTTATGTCAGCTCTGATTATGTTAAGACCCCTTAAACTCCTATATATAGAAAGGAGGTCTTTTCATTTGTATCATCCAGGAATTGTTCATTTATGTAATGTAAAGGAGGTTTCCCCCTCGAAGAGGCTGAATTCTAAGGCGTTGATCTATCTTTTCTATCCTTTCTTGAGCTGGTTTCATAACATTTGGTATCAAAGCTTTGGATTCTAGGGTTTCACTGCTCCAAACAGGTCATCGTGGAATTTTCACTATAACTTTGTTTCTGTGACGTTTCAGAAGTCACAAAAAAAACCCATTTGAGAAGCAATCACGCTGAACCTTGAGTCTAAATTTTAGAGCTTTTTGCACGATATTTGCGGAGATATGATCTGAGGAAGGTGGTCTTTTTGCAGACTCCTGAATTACATTCAAAATAGGTGACCTGGGGAAAATCATCATAACTTTCTTTCTGAGCATTGGATTGAAATTTCGTAAGAAGGTACAGAAAGAGAACGGACAGTAGCTTAGTTTTATATCATTTTTAGATCCAAAGGTCGAAACAGTGACACATGGAACGTCATACAAGTTTGATCTTCTAAAAAGGTCTATAATCAGGTCATATTGAGAGATTTTGCATAACTTTTTATTAGAGAATCCAATTTGGATCAGACTAGTGGCATTTGAAAGAGGACACAGAGGGCTACTGGAGCTCACAATTTCATAATTTAAGGATCCAAAAGTACAAAATTACAGTCGTTTCAAGGTAGAGCATCTAAAATCAAGAAAAAGAAAGATGAGGAAGTTTGATGGCAAGGATCCGGTAAATTGGATACTTCAGATGGAGCAATATTTTGATCTACATGGTGTACAACTGTTACAAAAGGTATGTATTGCATCTTCATATTTAGAACCAGATCAACTTTTATGGTACAAAGGGCTTTGTTCTCGTAAACAACTTGTTACATGGTCAATTTTCACGGAGGAAATGATAGCACATTATGAGGATACAAAGAGCAATACCTTCTTTAGAGCAACACCACAACAATTGGAAAGAGTAAAAGGGATTTGTGACATAGTGGAAAGAAAAATTATGGAAACCAGGAAGCGTACCCCTCACAACTATAAAGATGGAAGTGTTGTTTCTCCTAGCCTTCCACAGCCTACAAGGGTTACACCACAACAATTGGAAGGAAAAAGAGAAAAATGGCTTTGTTACAATTGTGATAGCAAATGCACTAAAGGTCATAAGTGTGCTGAGAAGAAATTATTTTACATATAATATGAAGAGGAGGAAGAAAAGGATCAAGAAACATCAAAAGAAGAAGATATACGCCAGGAACCCACCCCAGAGAAAGAAGAAATGAATCAGAGCATATCTTGTAAAGCATTGGCAAGAATTACCACTCCTCAAACTCTCAATATAGAAGGACATATCAAGAAGAAAAAGGTGCAACAAGTGAAATATCACATCGAGAAAGAAGAAATGAATCCAACCATTTCTCGTAATCCTTTGTTTGAAATTACCACTCCTCAAACTATCAAGATAGAAGGACATATCAACAAGGCAAATGTTCAAGAAGTGAAAGATCACATCGAGCATCAAGAAATGAATCCTACCATATCTTGTAAAGGATTGGAGGAAATTACCACTCCTCAAACTCTAGAGATAGAAGGACATATCAAGAAGAAAAAGGTTCAAGCAGTGAAATATCACATCGAGCATCAACAACAAGTTCTCCAACTTTTAAAGGATAACGTCACTTCGGTGCAAAATCAAATGAAACAACAGGTAGATCAACATCGTAGTGAAAAAATGTTTTGATGTAGGTGATTGATTATTTTTACTACCACATCTCAAGCAAGCTATTTATGAGAAGGAAATGTTGGCAATACTACATAAAAAATGGCGACCTTACCGAATGGGAAGACTCTTCAAGGATGAGGATGTGGAAGCATTGTCTTGTGCTATTTATATTATCCAACCAGATTGGATAAATGAATCAAGGGATGAATGGAAGAAGGACGAAGAAGTATGGCCACTTATTCAAAAGTTGCAAAAGATCCCAATTCAAACAATATTGCCAGAAATTGAAGAGGAAGGAATAATCATATTAGAACTTGGAGCAGTCAGAGAAGCAAGAACCGGACAGCTACGAAATCGATCAATTTCAGAGTATCTCATCAAGTGGAAGAACTTACCCGCTGAAGATTCCACATGGGAGGACAAGAATTTTATAAAGAAGCATCAAGAACTACTCAAGCGTTGAGGACAACGCTTTTTGAAGGAGAGGGGCATGTTAGGCCCCTATACTACTAGAGCAACCCCTTATTGTTATTAGTATAACCCACTTATTATTTGATGTACCCATGTAGTGCCCATATTATTACTATTGTGCGCCATAGAAGCCCACTATTGTTATTATTGTGCCCTTACATTATTATTGTTATGTCGGCTTTGATTATGTTAAGACCCCTTAAACTCCTATATATAGAAAGGAGGTCTTTTCATTTGTATCATCCAAGAATTGTTCATTTATGTAATGTAAAGGAGGTTTCCCCCTCGAAGAGGCTGAATTCTAAGGCGTTGATCTATTTTTTATATCTTTTCTTGAGCTGGTTTCATAACAATGGATTGGATGAATACAGATTACAAGCCCTTCTCCATATAGAGGTAGTTCAACTTCAGAGAAAGATATGGCATGACATAAATATCATGGAGAATAAATTCCAAGAGGGAGATTGGGCACGACCCTATGATTCAAGATACAAGTATTTTAAAGACAAGCTGAGGACAGGATGGCTAGGACCCTACACTGTGGAGAAATTGAATGAGAATGGTTGAGTTCTGATTAGAACCATTGATGATGAAGCCATCCCCATGATTGTAAATGGACATTGGTTGAAAGCCTACAAGAAACACCTCTCCAAGCAAGAGTTTATTGAAGATTTAAATAAATTAGTGATGGTAGTGGAGCATGTCTTAGCTTCCAATTCACCCACTCATTGAAGAAAAAAGATAAAAAGTAAGGACTCAAGTGAAAACCTCGATGAGGCGCTTGAGTCCCATCATTTGGTTTAAAACCTCTTCTGAGACGGCCCAATGATGTCAAAAAAAGAATGGAAAAGAATAAGATCCCTGGGTGAAAACCTCCCTTGGAGGCACCCAGGGTAGGAAATTAAGGTGAAAACCTCTATGAGGTGCCCTAGTTGTTTTCAAAAAAAAGAGAAAGGAAAAATTATTGCATTGCAGGTTCGCAAGAGGACTACAGGGAGCAGAAGCAGGTGCCAAGGGGAACCTAATATTCATACCAGCATCCATCTCATCTTCTCCACACCTTCCTCGATCATTTTTTGCATCTCTTTCACCCCATTATACTTCTTCTTCCAAAACTTTGTTTTCTATAGGAGGCTCTATTTTTCTACAGGAGGCTCTTGCAGGAATTACAGAGAGCCAAAAGTTTCTACAGGAGGCAGTTTGAGGGACAAGAAAAGTTTCATGAGGAACCTATAATCACTCTTACCATCTTCAGACCTCCTTGCCATCATTTCCAAGCCCACATCACACTCCAAGCATCATTATTATTTTTTTTCCTTTCCAAGAGAAAACAAAGAAAAACAGTTTTTGAGTTTTGAAAAAGAAGAAAAGATAAAAGGAGGAAAAGGCACCATTAATTTTACCTGAAGCTTACCTACTATCCCTCCATCATTCATCTCCACCTCTGGCATCACTCTCGAGCTCCAAGCACATGGAAATAGATGAATTTTCAAGGGGAGAAGCAGCTACAAGAGCTCCTACAGGAATTCCTGTAGCAGTTGATCCCATAGAAATCCAGCACCAGTAGCAAGGGACAAAACATCTAAAGGTTGAAAAGGCACATGCATCTTAGCTCTAGCAAAATAAGAACCTGAAAAAACACAAAAAAACACATTAGCAAGCAGAGACTGCTTGCACGAAGGAAAATGAAGGCATGCAGCATAGAAAGCCACAACACCTCACAGTCGATGGCAGCAAATACACCAAGATTATAGGTAAGTACATAAGTCACTCCTCTATCTACATTTGTGTAATTAGGAATCATATGAAAAAAATGAGATGGCTGAAATTGAGAGAGGGATAGGTGGCTAGTTAACTAGGCCACCTTCGTTTAGATGACTCCACTTAACCGAGATATCACCCACACATGCGTACAGTCAACTCAAGCAAAAGATGCGAAGGACATGTAATGGGAGGAAGAGTTAACTCGGATGTAGAAATGAGGGGACGATTTTGAGGGTTGTCATTATGACCAAGTAGGTGGGGACCAATGGTCCTAATCTGGGCAATGTACACCTTGCCAGCTCAGCACTCATAACCGAAAACAACCATAAAAGGTAATAAGCACTCCTCCGTGCACATTCTCACCACCTTTTCTTCAGTTTCTCCTCGTAACTCAGCCACAAAACAATCTTCTTATGCACCCACAGCCTCATACCCACAATCCTCCATTGATTTCCTCCATATTTTTTCTCTCGGCATCTTCTACAGGAGCCCTATAGGTTTTCTACAGGAGCACCTACAGGAAATCTACAAGAGGGATAGCGGGCCTCTACAAGAGGGGCAGTGAGTCATTTTTAAGGGAGGAAATGTGATTTTTTGCATGAATTTCAGTCTAAAGAGGTAAGGTTCATGAATTCCCTCCATTGAATATCAAAATGTGAAAGAGTTGGTCTCAAATTGAAGATAAAATGAGTGTTTAAGAGTGTAGAAATACATTAAAAAAAATCTGTTTTTTTTTTAAACACAGTCCCCTCTGTTTTTCTATTTCACTCAAAATTCTTTGTCTCCACTTCCATATCTAGTTTTTCAAAAGAAGTACATGTAGTATGACAGGGGGTTTTGTGAGAAAAGAGCCCACTAACTCCACTAGACTCCATACGCATCCTCAAGTGGTGGAAATATTTACAAGGGAAAACTGGATGAATTTCTTTGAGAAGTTTAGAGGGTTTGATGATGAAATTGCCCATGAATTTTCTCTCTCTAGTCCCTCACACAAGAAATCATGCTACTATAACCACTAGAGTCCTCTCCATTGAAATAACCCATGAATTCATCTGTACGGTCACTACCCTTTCTCTTGGGCTGCGTTGGAGTATAGATGAGAAAATAATTGGCCAGGCTGCCAAGAGGAAACTTTTCCAAGATAATGAAACCCTTGTTGAAGAAAAAAATAGAATTAGGAGGGCTAGTGTAACATATCCCTGGGATGAGGTTAGCTATCAACTGATAAAATACATTTCTTGTGAGGGGAGGCACAACATTGTTTATGGATATCATTTTAGAATTCTCCAAGAATTGAGATATGGCATGGATACCCCAGCGCATCAAAAGCTCGGTATCCCTTACTTTCTCCTTCAGCCCCTCATTGAATCCAGCACCAAGGTACAACAAGGAAATTCATAGCAGTTATCTCACCATGTCCTAATCAAGATCCTAGTAGAAGAAGCCCTCCATACCCTTAAAATCCCTATAGCATGGGAAGCTTTCAGAAATATGACAGCTGAGGATGACATCAAGGCATTAACCTATGATGTCAATCCTACTATTAGAGAGGAGGGAGAATACAAAGGAGGAGAAGATGAAGCCAATGGTGACATAGTAGAACAAGAGAGGAAGGAGGAAAGAAAAAAAATAGAGGACGGGAGAGAAAAAGAGACAGAGCAGGAGGAGGAAAAAGAGACAGAAGAGGGAGAAAAGGAGGTATGCTAGTAGGCAGAAGAGAAGAAGAAGAAGAGAAGGAGTAGGGAAAGGACATAAAAAGAAAGGCAGGATTTTATGAAGAACATAAGCAGACCACATCAGAAGCCTGGAATGCTAGGGAGGCCACTAGGGCCATGAAAGACCAAGAGATTGACTAGGTTGCTCAGAGGATGAGCAACACCTTCAGTATGGGGGTGATGATGAGCCTCATAAATGGGTAATTATATGGGCTCATTTTACCTCCTAAACTAGTTAAATCAACCATTCTCTTAGCTTATTGTATGATTTTCTAATTATATTTATGCTTATAGGGTGAGTTGAGTTATTTATTATGCCATGTGGTATAACATGTATTTAATGAAGAATATTGATGGATTTCGAGGTCAAAGTCGAAGATCCAGTGGTCAAACTGCAGCAATAACTCATAGTAGATAGAGGAGAGGACTTATAGTAGGGAATCCCCCTCATTTACTTCTCCTCACTTTGAATTCCCCTTCATTCAGCTCGGAGTACAAGCAACTGAATCATGCACTAGAAGGTAGTCGAGCAAGTGGAAGATGATTGATAGTTATCTCAAGTTTTGGGAGCCAAGCCTCCATGATTTTAAGGAATTTGTTGGTAGCTTCAAATGTATAAGTAGAGAGGCCTAGGGCCTCACTAGGGTCAACTTTTTTTTTCTTGTGTAAGCTCTGCTCAAATTTCGAGCTTACTATTTTATGACAGTTTTATGTAATCTTGCTATTTTTTGATAATGAAGATGGAATCCTTTTTGAGCTAGCATTGAGTTACCTCAGAGGGCTGAAGCTCTTAGGTTAGGGCTCAATTCAAGCAGTGAAGCTCCTCTTTACTTTTATTTGTATTCTTTACTTCAGTTTGTAGATTAGTTTGTTGTTAGATGTATTTCTCTTATGGTTAAGAATAGGTTTCTTTTGATGATTTAGTAGCTTTCTTTGTGCTTTCTGTGGCAAGTTAAGCAGTGACCATAGAATATTCAAAAGTATATAAATAGTGCCTTGGCCTCTCTTCCTCCCTCTTGGACCATGATTTGAGGCAAAGACTCTCTTGTTGCCCCAAAAACACAAATTTTCCTCATTCCTAGGACTTTTAGTGTTTGCATCTCTCCAATAGGTTGATAGTCCATTTTTGCTTTGCTTTAGATATTATTTATCATGTTCACTTCCTAATTTACAATATTCCTTTCGCATGCTTTCCTTTCTTAAAACATTTACCAACATTTCCTTCTATATATCATAGTTTAGGCCATTTTAATGTAAAACTCTGTTTTTCCTAGGATGCACTCATTTCATTGGTTGCTTGATTTTATTGGTTGATTTTCAAATTGTATGTAGTATATCTCTTCCATTAGTAGGCTAGCTTACCAGCAATCACACCCTCCATTTGATACATGCCCTATAGGTCTCCCAAACCTCACCTCAATTCTGCCCTAGTTTCCTTCATTTTTCATAGAAATTCTTCCTCTCCCCTTGAGCAAACCCAATAATATTTCTCTCTCCTGGTGATTCAGGGTAGACCTTAGGCACCCTAATGCCTCATTCCGACCTTCATCCACCTTTTCTACCCACTCTCACACCCTCAAAATAGAAAAAATTTCTCTCGGCCTCCTCTTGTAGGCCTCCTGTAGTTTCCCTGTTTTCCTCCTCTAGTTTTCCTGTGTCCTCCTGTAGCTTTTCCTGTAGGCTTTCTTTTAAAGAATGAGTGTGGGAAAAGCCTCCAGAAGGCCACCTAAGACCTCCAAGAATCCATCCATGCCATCCTACATCCTCCTAAGCTCCAAAACGGCCCTCTAATGCCACCTGTTTTCTACCACACTCACACATAATAAATTAGATGCATGTTAAATTCACATAAAAAGACATAAAAATCCAAAAATATGCTTTTTGCTTATTTACATCTAGAAATAGGATGGTTAGATGTTGTTTAATTCCTTGAGTATGTAATGGCATTTCCTTCATGGTTTCCATAGTGTTTTTGGCAAAAGTAGAATTAGCTTGTGTGATAGACATTTTTGTGCCTAACAGCATGGAGCATGAAATGTCAATAATCTGAGGGATCCAAAGTCCCTAAACATGTTGTTCTTACCCCTAGAGGAACAAGGTCAGCAAACCATAGCACTGAAAATCAGTTCTCCACCTGAAAACACTCAAAAACAAGCAATTTCCAGATCACGTCAGCTGCTCCACTGAGCATCTGTGCTGAATGTCAACTGCTCCACTCTGTACCTGCGTTGAATGTCAAATCTAATGAAGGCTACCTGCGCTGGGCGAGATTGGCCAAGTGGCACAGTCATTCTGCAAGGTGTCAACTACCCAGGAAGCTTCCAAACTGACACTTGGGTCAAGGAATTCGCCTTGTGATGAGTAAGAGGGTCTTGATCTCCAAGTGGAAGCAAGAATCTCCAAGTGGACTCAAGAACTGAAGATTAACTAAAGTGGGAGAGGACACTAGTCAGCTTCATGCCAGTCTCAAGATGACTCATCCTTTCTCCAAAACCCTATATATAGATCTCTCTCATGAGGTCTAGGTAGGCTGGAATTTTGTACAAGCAAGGAAGTGTTGTTGGTTTGTGTATATAGCTATTGGGTGATTGCTTGAAGGAGGTGAAGAGGAGATTTCTTTCTGCTGGGAGGTGTTGCTGGATTGGGCCTATTATGGTTGTAACTCTCTCAAAACTTTGCTTCTTCTATCAATAAAGTATTTGAGGTTCTTATATATGCATGTGTCTTTATGGTGAATATATGCTTGTATATTTGATTTATGCTAATCCCTGAATCGATTATGGATGTATGCTTTTTGTAGTTTCCTTTTCTTATGCTTTTACAGGATCTTTGTGTAGCTGGGCCGGTGAAAGAGCAAGGAGCTAGGAGCAAGCAGCAAGGAGTGAAGACTGGATCGACTATTAAGCGCAAGATAACGGTTAGTAGATCATCCTTTTCTTCCCTCTCTCATACCATAAAGAAGTAATCTTGAATAGCTTTGCATTCAGTTGTTGCTGAGGTACTATCACCCTTAGAGTGGGATAGGGTCATTCCGTATTGGATACTTTTCCCAACAACAAATTGGCGACTTCGCTGGGGATCGTATCTTGTTGGTTACTTGTGTTTTTTGCTATTCATTTTATAAACAAACGGAGCACCGAATCGAACTGTGTTCGAATCTTTCGAATACAAAGTAGAGGGCAGCTACTCTAGCTCAGTTTCTAGGCAAGTTTATAATTTGAAGAGCTGATCCACAAGGACTCTAATAAGCTCTTAAGTGATAGCTTTTCATCCTCCTTGTCATTCCTTAGTGTGTCCTTGACTGATAGCTTCTGATTTGAGCAAAAACTGTGAATTTTTGAGCAATCTGTGACCCGGAAACCAAGAGGGACGAAAGTCTCGTTCTTCAATGCAGGTTGTACAAAGGCTGTTTGCATTTCAGCGCAGTTCCCGAAGGGGCTACCTACGCTGAAGGTCAAACAGACAGTGTTCCACCTGCGCTGGACCAGTCCTGCCTTGTGCTGCTGAGGTTTCCTGCTGTGTCTTGCCTTGTTTTCACTCTTGTTTTTTACTGTTTGTTACCGGTCAGTAGGCCTATCTGAAACCAACTTTCCTTGTCACTATTCCGCCTCGGTTGTATAAAGAAACTATGTTTTTTCTTTGTGTATTTCTTGTACAATTACAGTTTCCCATAACGAAAGTGAACTAGTCTTGCTGTGGCCTCTTAGATCTAGACCTGTGATAAAGTGTCGTTTTGATTCTAAGAGTTAGTTTGTTTGTTGTTCATAGCTGATTGAGCTTTTACTTTTGTCATATGGTTTGAATTTAGATATTTCTAGTGTCGAAACAAGTAAATCTTAAGGTGTCTTTTGATTTTGGACAAGCTTGTTTGCTTTCACTTGAAATTGAATTCAAAATTATACAACAGCCTTCTTTTTGCATTTCACCAACATTAAGAAAGAGAAAAGAAATACCTGCATCTTTGCATTTTGCATATAAGTTTGTATGTTGATTTAGGGAGAAAGTGCATTAGGGAGTGCTATTTGATCTGTGTGAAAAGATTTTGTCTCTCTTTTCCCTCAGTAGTTAAGATTTTCATAAGTCGAAAAGATTGAAAAAGCTTGCTTCTCATCTTAGACTACATTTAGGAATTTGTATCAATACATCTCGTGGTGAACCTTGAAAGGCAAACTTTAAAAAAGATCAACTTAAAATATATTGAATGAACCTAACAACGCTTTGAAACATAACGCAAATATCTAGAGGTCTAAGCTAGAGACGTGTTCCGGCGTCGTTAAACGTAGTGACTGTCGATCTCGACGAAGGTGGGTGATTCCTCCTGAGAGTCAGTGGCACTAATACAGACTTGTGCTCCCACGTACCGTCGCGTATATATTGGGAGACCCCTATAGGAATAAAGCCTTTATCCAATAGGAAACCGTGTCGGCCGCCGTACTGATCGCAATGCAGTGAACACAGCATTCACGAAGATCGACCACCCGTACCGTAAAACGTATTCTGTGGTTTTGCGAAAGGTTTGGCACACCCTCTGCCTAGATCTCCAGAGTAGTTTCTTTTGGCCTTTTTCAAACTCTATAACTGAAAAAGTCCAGCCGAGCATTTGTCACTTCGGGCTCGTTAATACGTCGAAGGAGACTAGAGTCATCTTTAGCTTTTTCTCGACTCTTAAAAAGTGAAAAAGCAAGTTGTGTCTAAAAGCATCTAATAAAATTCATTCAATTGGGAAACACAAATTTCCCCTTTTAATATTTTATTTGATCGAGTAATCCGCAATCGTGGAAGAAAGTCAATTAAAAATCCGTCGTTCGCGGAGGCTTGCGAGTGAACTGTCTTTGTCCCCGGAATCGAAAACAGTACGGGCAAAGCGAACTCGTTTAACCGGTTCAAAATCTCCTTTGAAAGTTAGAACAAGTGTTCCTACTACATCCGAGGTTCCGGTTACTCCTAACATTTCTGGAAACCCTGCCTCTATAGAAGAAGTTCAACAGCCACAGAAGGACAGTAATACTGATCCTGGTCTGGGGGCAAATACTTGTGTAACTGAACCAGTTCCATCTGTAACCGGTCCAGAGAGTTTTGTTCCTCAAACAACTGTCGCTGTCGAAACAACCACTTCTTCGGCACCAGAAATATTTTACGGACCTGACGGTCTTCCTCTTCCACTTGGTTTGATTGCGATAGAGGAAATTGCAGAGGATCCGCAAGCCAGTACTCCAACTCATTTTGGAGTAGGGGTCACTCTCTTTCCTTCATCAGAGGTTAATCCATCACAAGTGGAAGTCCCTGTAGAATCGCTAGGCAATCTATTGGATAGACTTAAAATGTTTGAACAACCGTCATCATCTAGGACTGTGTCAAATGACATAGCGACAGCAGAAGCCCCTGCCGTCACTCCAACGATGTTTGCCGGCATACCAGCTGTCCCAACTAGCTCTCAATAGCTAGAAGGAGTCCACCAAGGGACTATTTCGACAGTATGGTCTGTTCCAGTCTGTTCATCCGGAGTAATACCCGGTAATTCTTATGTTGAAACTCGACAGATTGATCCTCATGGAGGTCAATTTGGGCCATCTAGTCCTCAAGGACTAACAATCCCTCTGAGTTCCGGATTGCTACCATATGGGGGGCAGTATGCCCTTTCATTACCTCCTCCGGGAGGATATCCATATGGCAGTTCTCAACAGTATTCGGGTTATACTGGAATTGCATTAAGCAGTTGGGTACCTATGCTGCCTCAACAACCAAGGATTGTATATTCTATGCAACAGTGTGTACCTGTGACGAACATCCCAACCACTCCGGCTATTGTAACCGTGTCACAAGTTCAAGCGATACCTGTTACATGTCAACCTCAGGTTGTAATGCAACAGTCGCTTGACCATGGGTCACAACCACAATTTCCAACTGGTGGGGCGACACAAGTACAAACGGGTACAATTACCCCACACCTTGGTCCAACGGTTAGCATGGCACAACAAAACATGGCGTCACAACCATGGCTTGTACAATACCAACAACCGCAGTTCCAGCAAGTGTACCAAGGTTATGAGCAGCAGATCTTTGCGAATAGTGGACAGCTGTATATCCAAAACGGTCAAAACCAACCACCTTACAGTGGTCAAGTCCACCAACCGTATCAATCATACCAACATCAATTACATTATGCTGGTATGCAAAGACCCACTACTCAAGCGATTCCATCGTACCCTGGTTATGCTTCGCCTAACCTGAATCAACAGTTACCATTCGTGGCGACTTTAGAGTTACCTGATTTACACCGTTTGACCAACGATCCGATTGCTTATGCCCCTTGGTGGCCAGCGATTCCTCATAAACTTCCATCTGACATTCCTAAATTCAATGGAAATCCAGGTGAAGACCCGTCGAATCACGTGATGACTTTTCATTTGTGGTGTTCGTTGAACACCCTTAATGACGATTCGATAAGACTTCGCCTTTTTCAGAGGACATTGATAGGTCCAGCGGCTAAATGGTATATTGAATTGCCAAGAGCCTCTTTCGACAACTTTAGTTCCCTAGCCACGACTTTCTTAACCCACTTTCAATTACCGATAAGGTATGAAACGGGAACAGAAATATTAACCAACTTCAAACAAACAACTGCTACCCATATATCTGATCATATACATGAGTGGCATCGTCATCGTAGGATGGTGAAAACATATGTTCCCGATCAGCTATTAGCTGAATGGTTTATAAAGTCGTTACTTCCGGCTATTACGGAAGATGTGGCCAAGGGGGGAGTCGTAACAGAGGAGCAAGTGATTGCTCGTGCACAATATTTGGACTTAGTTTATACTCAGTCCGGCACACTCTATGAAAAAATACCTGACGCCCCTAGACCAGAGTTTTCAATTCCTCCCCCTCCTAAATCAAATAGTGACTCTCATTCCGGTGATGGCGTGATTGGCACAGCAAACGCGAAATCGATAAAGGCTTCGTCAAAGAAAGCCCGTAAGAATTCGGATCAAAATGCAAAAGAAGAAATTCTTGCTTCGGAAGTAAATTCCGTATCGGAAGATAAAGGCAAAGAAACCAATCAACCAGGAAACAAGAAGAAACAAAACAAAGGGAAGAAGAAGAAACAAGGTGAGTCATCCCCTGGAAAAACTTCTTCAAACCCTCCTGGCAAAAGGAAACAAAATTATCCATGTCTAATATGTGATGATAAGGATCATAACACACAGAATTGCCCATTCAAAGCTGAGTTAAAGAGGTTCTTTAAAAGTTCCCAAACATCAGCTGTGTTAACTGATCCGTTTCCTAACCCAGGTCAAAATCTGGTTGATAGTGGAAATTCTTCCCGTCGCAAGTCCTTATGTTGTCGGTTTCGAAACAGTAGAATGATGCTTTGATTTCGACAAGGAACAAAGATTATGGGAATCCTCACGTGTCGAACGGAAAAGGTAAAGATCAACCAAGTAGTTCGACAACAACTTCGACAGAAGTTGTAACGCCCACAATCCCTGAATTAACAATAAAACTGCCAAAGGGTGTAGTACATAAGTCGACATTTAATCCTCGCGCCAGAGCGGCGCAACATTATAACATAGTGGAAGACTTGGCCCAATCGCCATCCGCTATGTCGACTCTTGAAGTACTACAAAATTGTCCAACCCAAAGGCAGGCATTGTTATCAGCAATTGGTGGGGTTGATCCTAAGGACTCAAATCTTGTATCCTTTGATCACAAGGGATATGATCCTCAGTTACCAGCTCAGCTAGATTTCCTTATTCAAGTGAAAGCACTCAACAAAACTGTTCATAGAACGATAATTGATGAGGGAGCCTCGACATGTATTATGTCAATGAGTTGCTGGAAAACGTTAGGATCTCCAACCTTGTCGCGATCTTCGACGACATTAAAAGCCTTCGACGGAAGGACGTATACCCCTTACGGTATCCTTAATAACTTGAAAGTTGAACTAGGAGGAAAGACAATAGAAATTGATGTAGAAGTCATTGATGGAAATCTTGACTATAACATCCTACTGGGTAGACCATGGATTTATGCCATGGCAGCTGTCGTGTCGACTTATTTTAGGAAGATCGCATTCCCGTTTGAAGGAGGGATTACGGTCGTCGACCAACAGAACTTCCTCCCTAACGGTTCACAAGTTACAGGAAGCATTCCCATGATCCATGAGAGCAACCATTCAATTCAAGATATCGGAGTAGGATTACTGAAAGACCCCACATTGATGGGAACTTTCACGCTACCACCTCCTTTTATAGGAAATGTTCCGTTTGTAGCAACCTGCAACATGATATCTTCCACGAAGGTCAGCATGGATCATTCAATGGTTTTGCCCCCAAACCCTTTAGAAATATTGTAGCAATCAATGTTTCAAGCATGGGAGGCGAGCCCAAATCAACGCTCGTCAAGCGTTTGGGTAGATAGGTCTAGAGAATATGGAACCCCATTAGATCCTTGGTCGAAAGTACATGGGACTGACGAAAGAATCTTACAATCAATGATGATTGAGGGGGCACCATGGAATGATCACCACCATCATTCCCTTCTTCCGGAATATGAAGAAGATACTCAAAGTGACCTTTATCACCCTTCAGTATTTGAATTCCTAACGAATACTGTAAATACGGTGGATTCCGAGCGAAACCTATCCAATATTGAAGAAACTATAGCCATAAATATCTCGACTAAAAAAGATGTTGTAGAGAATATTTATGTCGGCAAAGGTTGTTCCCCTTCAGAACTGGAAATATATAACGCTCTTTTTCGCGAATTTAGAGATGTCTTTGCTTGGTCATATGATGAAATGCCAGGCATTGACTCGAGTATCGTTGAACATGAAATTAAAATGTATCCTGATGTCAAACTAGTAAGACAACGGCTTCGGCAAGTGCACCCGAAGAAAGCCGCTGCCATTAAGGCGGAAGTTGAAAAACTCCTCCATGCTGGATTCATCTACTCGGTTCCTCTAACCGATTGGGTATCGAATATTGTCCCTGTTATGAAAAAACAAGGGACGATTAGAGTGTGTGTTGATTATAGGGATGTAAACCAAGATTTTTCAAAGGACAACTACCCTACACCCTTCATCGACCAGATAATTGATGAATGCGCCGGATGTGAAATCTTTTCATTTATGGATGGATTTTCCGGGTATAATCAAATAAATATCCGCCCACAGGACTAGTCAAAGACTGCATTTATTTGTCTGTGGGGCACATTCGCTTATCGAAAATTACCCTTTGGTTTAAAGAACGCAGGGACGACGTTTCAGAGGGTGATGAATTATGCCTTCCATGACATCAAGAACATTGTTCAACCTTATCTCGACGATCTTCTGGCTCATTCGCGAAAGCAGACTGATCATCCGCAGCATTTAAGAGCGATATTTCTACGTTGCCGACACTACAAGATAAGACTCAAGCCGCACAAATGTGTGTTTTGCGTCGGTTCTGGTCGTTTACTTGGCTTTGTAGTCTCTAAAGATGGGATTCGTCTCGACCCCTGCAAGGTTTAGGCAATCATTAATTTTCCTCCACCTTAAAATTTGCTTCAGATTTAGAAACTCCAAGGGAAAGCAAACTTTCTGAGGAGGTTCATTCCAAATTACGCAGAACTTGCTAAAGGTTATACTCGTCTATTGAAAAAGGATGTACCTTTTGTCTGGGACCAAGTGGCGCAAGCTTCTTTTGATGCTCTGAAAGATTGTCTAGTAAGAGCATCATTAATGTATGCCCCGGACTATCAAAGAGATTTTAACCTGTATCTAGCTGCAGCGGATACAACCATTGCGATGGTTTTAGTACAAGAAGTCGATGGAATTGAACATCCTATCTATTATTTGAGTAAAAACTTAAACGATACAGAAAGTAAATATTCTTATGTTGAAAAACTAGTGCTTGCAGCTGTTCAAGCGATTCAAAGGTTTCGACATTATGTCCTCTTTCAGAAAACTACCATCCTGTCAGATTGCAACCCCATGACTTATATACTGTCGCGACAGTTGCTGGGGGGAAAATATTCAAAATGGATAGCAATCCTTCAAGAGTTTGATCTGGAATTTGTAAAATCCAAATCAAAGAAAGCTCTAGTTTTCGCGGAATTGTTATGTGATCTCCCATCGTTGTCCAATGATGAAACATCGGAAGAATCGATCGTGGACGAAGGTTTGTTTCTGATATCTGTAAGCAATGAGTGGTATGGAGATATCATAGTTTATCTCCAAACCCAAAAGTTCAGGCCTAACACCTCTCACTCCGAACAAAAACGTATACGATACCAAGCAAAAGACTACATGATCGTCGGTGATACACTTTATCGTCGTGGTGTCGATACAGTTCTGAGGAGGTACCTTACCCATGAGGAGGCCGAAAAAGCTCTGAATGATTGTCATTCAGGCGCGTGTGGGGGGCATCAGTCTGGATATGCAACAGCACAAAGAATCTTACGAGCATGATACTTCTGGCCAACCATGTTCAAAGATTGCATAACCGCAGTTAGAAGTTGCCATGCTTGTCAAATCTTTGATAGCAAAACCAGACGACCACCCGCACCTTTACAGCCGATAGTTGTTGTTGGGCCCTTCGCCAAGTGGGGCATCGATTTCATGCAATGTAACCCCACCTCGACTGGGGGGCATGGGTATATTATAGTTTCTGCTGACTATTTTACCAAATGGGCCGAGGCGATGCCTACATTGGATAACACAGGTGAAACAGCTGCCCTTTTCTTTTTCTATCATGTAGTCGCCAGGTTCGGCGTACCGCAGGCTATAGTTACAGATCATGGGTCGCATTTTCGCAATCACATGATGGTCGAATTAGCTGCCAAGCTAGGGCTATCTCACGACAGCTCTACCCCATATTATCTGCAAGCCAACGGACAAGTTGAGGCAATCAACAAGGTCCTGAAACGTATGTTGCAAAGGATGATTGGGGTTCATAAAAGAAGGTGGCACCTAATCCTGTACTTAGCTTTGTGGGCTTACCGGACCTCGGTAAAGAACGCAACCGGGTTCACACCTTTTCAACTGGTGTATGGCCTGGAAGCAGTCTTGCCAATCCAGTGCAAAATTTCGTCGCTTAAACTCGCAATTGATCTTCTCCCCGGAACCTCAGAAGAAGAGGCTCAGTTATTGGAATTAATCCAGTTGGATGAAACCCGTCGTGATGCCGCTTTGGCTAACGAGGCCCATAAGAAACGAGTCAAGGCTCAATTCGACAAAAATGTCAAACCCCGTGTCTTCTCAGAAGGTGATTTGGTCTTGCTTTATGACCAAGAATCCGATAAATTGGGAGCAGGAAAGTTCAAGTCCTTATGGATGGGCCCCTACATTGTTAAAAGGGTGTTAGTAAAAGGAGCCTACGAGTTAATGGATTACGATGGAATTCCACTGGCGCAGCCCCGCAACGAGTTGTACCTCAAGTGTTACTATGCTTAAATAGTAACCTGTGTGCTTTTGTTGTATTTTGTTTTCGCTAAAGTGTTTGTTCTGGTCGAGTGATCCGACTTTTTCGTTCGTTGCAGATGTCAAACCTTATGGAGACATGTGTTGGGTATGCCGACGGAGCGAGTCGTAGTTCGCGGAACCTATCCTCCGCGGCCTGGGCCATTTTTGATCCAAGCGGCGAGTTAGTAAGTTTCAGAGGTGTATGTATTGGGCAATCAACGAATAACATCGCTGAGTATAGCGCGTTGATAGAACTACTCTCTGATGCCATCACACATGGCATACGCCGACTAATTGTCAGGCTAGACTCACAGCTCGTAATACTACAACTCAATGGTATATATTCTGTTCGCAATCCAGCTATTTATCGCATGTTCCTAAGAGTTAAAATCTTGGAAAGACGATTTGATTCAATTCAATACCAACATATTTCAAGAAACTTAAACACATTAACTGACTCATTAGCAAACTATGTGTTAGATAGAAATTTGCAACATTTATAAAAAGGACACATCATCAAAAATTGTACACGCAAATCAACCAGAATAAAACCCGAAGATCAAAATATATAAGCTGTTTATATAAGTTCATACATAATGTTCTGTAACCAAGAAAAAATTGGTCATATGACCTAAAAACTCAAAAAGATGCTAGGGGGCACCCTAGCCTAGTGGTTCTCATGATAGTACGTCACGGCCTATGCAATCATGCGCAAGAGACGAGTCCATCGTCTAGGCACACCAATAGTATGCCGCTGCATCTGTAAAGGTAACTCGTCAATCTGTACATCTAGAAGGCCACGAGTAAGGCTCTCAACCTGCTCCTGCACAGTTGTAAGGGTCTCAGTGTCGTCAAGATCGTGAATAACAACTCTCCTAGCAGGCTCCCCTGCCGGGACAGCAGTTGGCGATCTCGGGCGAACTGCTGGACGAACATGACCAATATCTGCATGCACCCAAGAGTACAATTAAAAGTCTTGATAGAATAAAGCGCAACAACATTATGAACAAGAACAATAAACAGTAATATGGTCAAAGAGTTTACCAATGGCACCCCACTGCTCACCATCCGGTAACACCAAATCCAGATCACCTCGGAAATCCATACCTACATATGGATACTCAGAAAATGCCATCTCCTGGCGCTCGAACCATCTAAAGAAGGCCTCAGTAAAAGTAATCTGAGGTTGACCTGGGTGCCTAGACATGTGGTCAACCGACCTCTGCATACGTGGCTCGGTCGGAGAAGGTAAGTCAAGTATGATGTACTGAGGCTGCATCAGTGGGATTGTTTCCAAGGCAAAGGCAGTCAGAATAGAACCAAATCCAAAGTTCTTCAGCTTCCCGTCCTTTACCTTGGTCAATTGACTTTTCATCTGAACAAGTACTGCATCACACCAGTTGAATACTTTCGGTTGGAGACACTCCAGGGCGTGCTGCATATAAGACCTGTTGGCAACATGTAGAGCTGCGCTGCCGGCCATCCTACCAATAGTGAACAGAATGGACCTGAGAGCCCGATCAGTAATCTCACGGATAACAATCTTGCCGTCTCTGCTCGGCTGAGAACCTTCCCTACAATACTGGCGGACATAATCTCTGGTGGAATCAATCCCCCGGGCCGTACCTGATAAGGAAATGGGGGCACCTCGTCTTGACAACCCAGTCAAGAAGTACATGTCCTCTACAGTCAGGGGGATGGTCTTCCCCCTAATCTGAAACACTTGGTTAACAGGATCCCAAGCATCAAGCATATACTGCAGTAAAGAAATCTGTGCTCTCATGCTAGAGATACGAAAGAACTTCAGCAGGGCACAGTTCCGCAGCGCGTTCACCGTGACCAGGTCATGGAGGGCAATCATGTCCTCCTCTTCATGTTCTTGTTCTCGCCATGTAAGGGACATTTTGTTCAAGGTTCCCTGCAAAGCAAACAAGAGAAAGAGTGAATTCCTGATTTGATGAAAAACTGGCGAAAAATTCATCAAAAATAACCTTAAAATTCAGTCTTTTTGAGCCCAGCGCAGGCAGGAAGTCTCCCACTTGCGTTGAGGGTCAGGCTGCCTTAAGGCAACTTGACCTTCAGCGCAGGTTTCGAAAGGGAAACCTGCGCTGATCCTAGGGCGCCCTGGCAAAACCCCAGGGGCTCAAAAAGATCGAAAAACGGGCAAAAAACAGGAAAAAGAAACCATGAAAAGAAAGAGCTAGGGTTTAGCTCCTACCTGGTCTAGACGGCGCCGAAAATCGTCCGCAGAATCTCCTGGAATCAGCTGGTGAAAATCAAGGGGGAAGAGGCACCTCCAAAGCTCCAAAAAACGAAATGCAAATGAAATGGTAAATGAGAGGTAAAAACACCTTTTAATAGCTTTTTACACAGCTTAAAGTGAAATATTAGGGTTATAATCTCATTTTCATGCAAATATTATTCATTTCTAACAAAGTTTGTTGCAGCAATTGAAGAAGCAGTACTATATTTGAAAAGAGAAAAGCTAGTAATGGTAAAAAATCAAAATGTGACCATATAATCGAGCAGTTTTACCGCAGAATTTATGCTCGTTAAAAAATAGAAAAGCGAGATCCGAGCAGTTTTAGCGTCATAGTTCATGCTCGTTAAAAAATAAACATAAGCTTTTGAGCAGTGTTTTGGCGCATTCAAGCTCTTTAAAAAATGAACCCAGTACTGGTAAATAACCATTGTGATCGTAAATTTATTAGCCATAAAAGCCTTGGTCGTGTCTTGCACTTGCCACCTCCATTCCATTTGGCCTATCGTTCACCTCCATATGATTGTTTACCCATTTTGAGGAACAGCTGCGAAGAGTGATTCCACTTAGCCATCCTTGTGACACTGCCGTGATTCAAAAATTCCAACCTGTACCTGGAATCTGCTGCTATCCCTGTTTATCACTCGTTCCTCAAAAGATGAGTCTTCTTTGAGCTCTTTTCTCCTGACTCGTAAAATATGAAAAGTTTGCCGAGTTTTGGCCTTCTAGCTCATTAAAGTGACCGGAAGAGCTATCCCTCCTCTAGATTTTAATATTTTTGGACCTGAGGGATTATTGCACAAAAAGATCGAGCACTTGTTTTGTTCAGCTCGTTAAAACTATCGAAAACTCATCCCTTCTGTATTATTTTATACTTTTCTGGACTTAAGAGATTAGATGACGAAAAAGGAATTGTGGAGTTAACTTTATGTACCTTTTCAGACTCTCTAAAAAATGAAAAGGACCGAGTTTTCCTTGTCGTTAGACTTCTTAAAATGATTAAATAGCGACAAACTTGTCTTTAGACGAGAACGAGTTTCCCTATCGTTAGGCTCGTTAAAACATAGCGATGGGCTTGCCCGAAGGGCAGGTTATAGAACAAGCATATGTTATCCTCCTCAAGCTTGACAAAAATAAAGAGGTACTGGTCACAAATGACTGGGGAAAAATTGGGATAACCTCAAAGCTTTGATGGTAGCAAGTCGCTCTTGAACATGACACTTTGTCCTCCGTATCACATCGGGTTGGGTTGTTTCATTCGCCGGTCTCATCACCATGGTCCTCGCCAAACCATCCACATTTGGGGTAATGCTATCGATCCATCACATCAGTGTCATTATATGTTCAAGAGATGTGTTCAGAAAGAGTCAACCGTGTCCCATCCACTGCCATACATCATCTTTCATCCACCCATGATCGCCACCCTGAATCATTTTTCACAGATTGTTTTCACCTCCACTAAAATCATTAGCTCCGTTCCGTGTCATTGATGTGGGATTCATTAAGGCCCTCCTTTGACGGATCGCTTCTTGTCGACTTCAGCTCATTATCCAAGAAGTTGATCTAGGAACACCCCCCCCAGTACTTTGAAGCTTGCATGCCTCAATGGCAAGCTTCTCACTTCCGGCGACAGGTATACATCAATGACCTTCGACCAGAAGATTTCGCGTGGTGTTCGACGCCAAGTCCTTTATTCACACCACGTGAATTGTACTGCAGTACCTTGAGGGTCATTGTCATTATTGGTGATTCCTCTCGCGCTTGTTAACGGTTTACATTATTGACCGGTAATCAAGCGATGTCTTTCCATGTTCGACTTCAGCGCAATTCTCACATGGATCGACTTGTACTTAGAGTGAAGATCGAACGAGATTGAAGACCCCGGATCTAGTTTCATCCATCCGGGCTGCGATATATATTCAGGATATAAAGACATTTGATATGTACATCATTGCAACAGATGATCATCCTACTCAAAGGATGATAATTTCAGCGGAGAATTATCAGTCTATCATCACACGATCGTCTGTTCTATGTACCAAAATGAATTTATAAAGTTGAGCATGGGAATGCCCGCCTCAGCTAGATCATGAAAGCAGAATGAAAAATAATGTATTGTATTGTATTTTATTACAGGGCACCTCTCAGCGATTGAATGAACTTCGGATCCTCCTGATAAAGCATTTCACCCGATAAACGACCTCATACTTTAGGGGGCAACTGTGATAGACATTTTTGTGCCTAACAGCATGGAGCATGAAATGTCAATAATATGAGGGATCCAAAGTCCCTAAACATGTTGTTCTTACCCCTAGAGGAACAAGGTCAGCAAACCACAGCACTGAAAATCAGTTCTCCACCTGAAAACACTCAAAAACAAGCAGTTTCTAGATCATGTCAGCTGCTCCACTGAGCATCTGCGCTGAATGTCAACTGCTCCACTCTGTACCTGCACTGAATGTCAAATCTAATGAAGGCTACCTGCGCTGGGCGAGATTGGCCAAGTGGCACAGTCATTATGCAAGGTGTCAACTGCCCAGGAAGCTTCCAAACTGACACTTGGGTCAAGGAATTCGCCTTGTGATGAGTAAGAGGATCTTGATCTCCAAGTGGAAGCAAGAATCTCCAAGTGGACTCAAGAACTGAAGATTAACTAAAGTGGGAGAGGACACTAGTCAGCTTCATGCCAGTCTCAGGATGACTCATCCTTTCTCCAAAACCCTATATATAGAGCTCTCTCATGAGGTCTAGGTAGGCTGGAATTTTGTGCAAACAAGGAAGTGCTGTTGGTTTGTGTATAGAGCTATTGGGTGATTGCTTGAAGGAGGTGAAGAGGATATTTCTTTCTGCTGGGAGGTGTTGCTGGATTGGGCCTATTATGGTTGTAACTCTCTCAGAAGTTTGCTTCTTCTATCAATAAAGTATTTGAGATTCTTCTATATGCATGTGTCTTTATGGTGAATAGATGCTTGTATATTTGATTTATGCTAATCCCTGAATCGATTATGGATGTATGCTTCTTGTAGTTTCCTTTTCTTGTGCTTTTACGGGATCTTTGTGTAGCTGGGCCGGTGAAAGAGCAAGGAGCTAGGAGCAAGCAGCAAGGAGTGAAGACTCGATCGACTATTAAGCGCAAGATAACGGTTAGTAGATCATCCTTTTCTTCCCTCTCTCATACCATAAAGAAGTAATATTGAATAGCTTTGCATTCAGTTGTTGCTGAGGTACTATCACCCTTAGAGTGGGATAGGGTCATTCCGTATTGGATACTTTTCCCAACAACAGCTTGTTAATTAGGGTTTAATAAGTTTTGTTTTACATTCTAGTCTTTCTCCTTTCTGCAATCAGAATAGAATCTATAGAGTAATATTTCTTTCCTTTCATCACACATAGAGCTTCTTCTAAAATCTATAGAAGTTGGCTTGAGCTCCTAGTGATCTTCCATCGGCTGACCAAGTAACAACCTACAGTGAGAACTAGTACTTTTGCATATACCACCGACGCTTCCAAGTTTGTTACAAACTACCGGGTTGATAAAAGTAAAGTTGGTAGCCCAAGAGTTGCAGCATTCTTGCTACAATACTGGCGCTCACCACAACTCTGGTGAAGGCAATGGGTTATTTGTAGGAGGTCCTTGTATGACTCTCCATGGCCTTGATTTCTTCAAATCCTCACCATTTTGAATTTTCCAAATATCTGCATTATGCGCAAGACTCATTAATCCCTCTTAGGACTTGTCCCTCTTAGCTAACTCACATATGTGTGTATAACAATAGTCATAAGTTTTCCTTTTACTATGCTCATTAACAGGCATTATTAGTACCGAGAAGATTCCCAACGATCTACCAAATCCTCTCATGTGTGAGTTCTACATGAACTACAATTTTTCTCTTGAGACTTGCTAGGGTTTTTGATTTGGAGATGAATTTAAACTCTACTGTAACTGTTATTATGGGAAAACTCTACCAATGGTAATTACATTTCCCACTGAGTCTAATTATCCATGACGTACATCCTAAGCATGTATTCCATAACTTGATTTACTCTTTTAGTCTGCCCATCTATTTCTGGATGATATGAAGTGCTCAGGTTCAACTGAGTCTCTAGTGCTGACTGCAAACTTGTCCAAAACCTAGATGTAAATCGAGAGTCTCTATCAGAAATGATCTTTGTGGGTAACCCGTGTAGTCGAATAACTTCACTTATGAACACTCGTGCCACATCAGTAACATCGTAAGTGTCTCTTAATGGAATGAAATGAGCACTTTGGTCAATTTATCAATTATAAGCAATATAGCATTGTGACTCTATGAAGTAAGTGGAGAAACCACAACAAAATCCATGGAAATTACCTCCCATTTAGACATAGGGATGTCATGTGGTTGTAGGAGTCCTACTAGATGGCAATGATCAACCTCCACTCGTTGACATTCCAGACATTTGGCGACAAACTAGACTATGTCATGCTTCATGCCTACCCAAAAGAAGAGTTTCTTCATGTTTGCGCACATCTTCTTTACTCCAAGATGTGCACAATAAAGTTCTCTATGTGACTCTTCAAGCATGGTCCTTCTTATACCCCCTTCCTTATGTATGTACATTCTCTCTTAAAATCTCAATAGTCCATATGTGTTATAGACATTTTTGTGCCTCGCGACATGGAGCATGAAATGTCAATAATTACAGGGATCCTCAGTCCCTAAACATGTTGTTCTTACCCCTAAAAGAACAAGGTCATCAAACAACAGCACTTCCAATCAGTTCTCCACCTGAAAACACTTCAAAACAGGCTTATTTTGGATCATGTCAGCTGCTCCACTGAGCTTCTGCGCTGGAATGCAACTGTCCCTCTTTGTACCTGCGCTGGAAGTCAAGATTAATGAAGGCTACCTGCGCTGGGCGAGATTGGCCAAGTGGCACAGTCATCCTGCAAGGTGTCAACTCCCCAGGAAGCTTCCAAACTGACACTTGGTTCATAAGATTCACCCTGTGATGAGTAAGAGGTACTTGATCACCATGTGTAAGCAAGGATCTCCAAGTGGACTCAAGAACTGAAGATTAACTGAAGAGGGAGAGGACACTAGTCAGCTCTATGCCAGCCTCAAGCTGACTCATCCTCTCTTCTTCTCTCCTATATATAGAACTCTTCTATGAGGTCTAAGGAGGCTGGAATTTTGTGTAAAGAAAGGAGGTGCTGTTGGATTACAGTTAGAGCTATTTTAGGAAGATTGCATTCCCATTTGAAGGAGGGATTACGATCGTCGACCAACAGAATTTCCTCCCTAACGGTTCACAAGTTACTGGAAGCATTCCCCTGATCGATGGGAGCGACCATTCGATAAGAGATATCGGAGTAGGCTTGCTAAAAGATCCCACAATGATGGGAACTTTCGCGTTGCCACCTCCTTTCCATATAGTGGATATCCCGTTTGTAGCAACATGCAACATGGTATCTTCATCGAAGGTCGCAGAAGACAAAGTCGTCATGGATCATCAAGTGGTATTGCCACCTAGCCCTATTGAAATATTGTAGCAATCAATGTTTCAGGCATGGGAGGCGAGCCCAAATGAACGCTCGTCAAGCGTTTGGGTAGATAGGTCCGAAGAATATGGTACCCCATTAGATCCATGGTCAAAAGTTCATGGGACTGACGAAGGAATCTTACAATCAATGATGATTGAGGGGACACCATGGAATGATCACCACCATCGTTCCCTTCTTCCAGAATGTGAAGAAGAAACTCATCACGACCTATATCACCCTTCAGTATTTGAATTCCTAACAAATACTGTAAATACGGTGGATTCAGAGAGAAACCTATCCAATATTGAAGAGACTATAGCCATAAACATCTCGACAAAATCTGATGTTGTTGAGAATATTCATGTCGGCAAAAGTTGTTCCCCTTCAGAACTGGAAATATATAGTGCTCTCTTTCACGAATTTAGAGATGTCTTTGCATGGTCATATGATGAAATGCCAGGCATTGACTCGAGCATAGTTGAACATGAAATTAAAATGTATCCTGATGTCAAACCAGTAAGACAACGGCTTCGGCAGGTACATCCGAAGAAAGCCGCTGCCATTAAGGCTGAAGTTGAAAAACTTCTCCATGCTGGATTCATCTACTCGGTTCCTCTAACCGATTGGGTATCGAATATTGTCCCTGTTATGAAAAAAAAAGGGACGATAAGAGTGTGCGTCGACTATAGGGATGTAAACAAAGCTTGTCCAAAGGACAACTACCCTACACCCTTCATCGACCATATAATTGATGAATGCGCCGGATGTGAAATCTTTTCCTTTATGGATGGATTTTCCGGGTATAATCAAATAAATATCCGCCCACAGGACCAGTCTAAGACTGCATTCATCTGTCCGTGGGGCACATTCGCTTATCGAAAATTACCCTTTGGTTTAAAGAACGCAGGGGCGACGTTTCAGAGGGCAATGAATTATGCCTTCCATGACATCAAGAACATTGTTCAACCTTACCTCGACGATCTTCCGGCTCATTCGTGGAAGCGGACTGATCATCCGCGGCATTTGAGAGCGATATTTCTACGTTGCCAACATTACAAGATAAGACTCAATCCACACAAGTGTGTGTTTTGCGTCGGTTCTGGTCGTTTACTTGGCTTTGTTGTCTCTAAGGATGGGATTCGTCTCGACCCCTGTAAGGTTCAGGCAATCATCAATTTGCCTCCACCTTCAAATTTGCTTCAGATTCAGAAACTCCAAGGGAAAGCAAACTTTCTGAGGAGGTTCATTCCAAATTACGCAGAACTTGCCAAAGGTTATACTCGTCTTTTGAAAAAGGATGTACCCTTTGTCTGGGACCAGGTTGCGCAAGCTTCCTTTGACGCTCTGAAAGATTGTCTAGTAAGAGCATCATTAATGTACGCCCCGGACTATCAAAGAGATTTTAACCTGTATCTAGCTGCAGCAAATACGACCATTGCGATGGTCTTAGTGCAAGAAGTCGATGGAATCGAACATCCTATTTATTATTTAAGTAAAAACTTAAATGACACAGAAAGTAAATATTCCTATGTTGAAAAACTAGCGCTTGCTGCTGTTCAAGCAATTCAAAGGTTTCGACATTATGTCCTCTTTAGGAAAACTACCGTTCTGTCAGATTGCAATCCCATGACATATATACTGTCGCGACAGTTGCTTGGGGGCAAATATTCAAAATGGATAGCCATCCTTCAGGAGTTCGATTTAGATTTTGTAAAATCCAAATCGAAGAAAGCTCTAGTTTTCGCGGAATTATTATGCGATCTCCCATCATCGTCCAACGATGAAACATCAGAAGAGTCAATCGTGGATGAAAATTTGTTTCTGATATCAGTAAGCGATGAGTGGTATGGAGACATCATTGTTTATCTCCAAACCCAAAAATTTAGGCCTAATACCTCACACTCGGAACGGAAACGTATACGATACCAATCTAAAGACTACATGATCGTCGGTGATACACTTTACCGTCGTGGCGTCGATACGGTTCTGAGGAGGTGCCTTACCCATGAGGAGGCCGAAAAAGCCCTGAATGATTGTCATTCAGGCGCGTGCGGGGGGCATCAATCTGGATATGCAACAGCACAAAGAATCTTACGAGCAGGATATTTCTGGCCAACTATGTTTAAAGATTGCATAATAGCTGTCAGAAGTTGCCATGCATGTCAGATCTTTGATAGCAAAACCAGAAGACCGCCCGCACCCTTACAGCCGATAATTGCTGTTGGGCCCTTCGCCAAGTGGGGCATCGATTTCATGCAATGTAACCCCACCTCGACCGGGGGGCATGGGTATATTATAGTCGCTGTTGACTATTTTACCAAATGGGTCGAGGCGATGCCTACATTGGATAACACTGGTGAAACAGCTGCCCTTTTCTTTTTCAATCATGTAGTCGCCAGGTTCGGCGTTTCGCAAGCTATAGTGACAGATCATGGATCGCATTTTCGCAATCACATGATGGTTGAGTTAGCTGCCAAACTAGGGCTATCGCACGACAGCTCTACCCCGTATTATCCACAAGCCAACGGACAAGTTGAAGCAATCAACAAGGTCCTGAAGCGTATGTTGCAAAGGATGATAGGGGTTCACAAAAGAAGATGGCATCTAATCCTGTACTCAGCATTATGGGCTTACCGAACCTCGGTAAAGAACGCCACTGGGTTCACACCATTCCAATTGGTGTATGGCCTGGAGGCAGTCTTACCGATCCAGTGCGAAATTTCGTCTCTTAAACGCGCAATTGACCTCCTCCCCGGAACCTCAGAAGAAGAGGCTCGTTTCCTGGAATTGATCCAGTTGGATGAAAACCGTCGTGATGCCGCTTTGGCAAACGAGGCTCATAAGAAACGAGTCAAAGCACAGTTCGACAAAAATGTCAAACCGCGCAACTTCTCTGAGGGTGACTTGGTTTTGCTTTACGACCAAGAATCCGATAACTTAGGAGCAGGAAAATTTCAGTCCTTATGGATGGGTCCCTATATTGTTAAAAGGGTGTTAGCAAAAGGAGCCTACGAGTTAATGGATTATGACGGAATACCACTGGCGCAACCCCGTAACGGGTTGTACCTCAAGCGTTACTATGCCTAAATAGTAACCTGAGTGCTTTTGTTGTATTTTGTTTTCGCTAAAATGTTTGTTTCGGTAGTAATCCACCCTTCTCGTTTGTTGCAGATGTCGAATTATTCTGATACATATGTGGGATATGCCAACGGAGCGAGTCGTAGTACGCGGAATTTGTCCTCCGCTGCCTGGGCCATTTTTGATCCAAGCGACGAGTTAGTGAGTTTCAGAGGTGTGTGTATTGGATGGTCAACAAACAATATCGCTGAGTATAGTGCGTTGATCAAACTCCTCTCTGTTACCATCGCTCATGGTATACGCCGACTAATTGTTAGGCTAGACTCACAACTTGTGATACTACAACTCACTGGTATATATTCAGTCCGCAATCCAGCTATTTATCGTATGTTTCTAAGAGTTAAGATTTTGGAAAGAGAGTTTGATTCAATTCAATACCAGCATATTTCCAGAAACTTGAACACATTAACAGATTCATTGGCAAACTATGTATTAGATAGACATTTACAACATATATAAAAAGAGATGCATCGGTGCTATGCAAGTGGATCACAAATAAACTGAAATAAACTCCGAAAATCAAAATATATAAAGTTGTTTATAGTTGTACATAATGTGCTGTAATCAAAACAAAATTGGTCATATGACCAAGAACTCAAAAAGATGCTAGGGGGCACCCTAGCCTAGTGGTGCTCATGAAAGTACGTCACGGTCTGTGCGATCATGCGCAAGAGACGAGTCCATCGTCTAGGCACGCCGATGGTGTGCCGCTGCAACTGTAAAGGTAACTCGTCAATCTGTACATCTGGAAGACCACGAGTAAGGCTCTCAACCTGCTCCTGCACAGCTGCAAGTATCTCAGTATCACCAAGGTCGCAAATAACAACTCTCCTAGCAAGCTCTGCTGCTGGGGCAGCAACTGGCGATCGTGGACAAGCTACTGGGCGAACAGGACCAACATCTGCATGCACCCAAGAGTTTGATCAGTTTTGAACAGTAAACATCATGAATGAAAATGATAAACAGTGATATGGTCAGAGATTTTACCAATAGCGCCCCATTGCTCGCCATCCGGAAGCACCAAGTCCGGATCACCTCGGTAGTCCATACCCACATATGGATACTCAGAAAATGCCATCTCCTGACGCTCGAACCACCTAAAGAAGGACTCAGTGAATGTAATATGAAGTTGACCAGCATGCCGGGACATATGGTCGACCCACCTCTGCATGCGTGGCTCGGTCGGAGAAGGCACATCAAGCAAGATGTACTGAGGTTGCATCAATGGGATTTTCTCCAAGACAAAGGCAGTCAGAATAGAACCAAATCCAAAGTTCTTCAGCCCCCCGTCCTTTACCTTGGTCAATTGACTTTTCATCTGGATAAGTACTGCATCACACCAGTTAAACACTTTCGGTTGGAGACACTCCAAGGCGTGCTGCATATAAGATCTGTTGCCAACATGTAAAGCTGCGCTATCGGCCATCCTACCAATGGTGAACAGAATGGACCTGAGAGACCTGTCAGTAATGTCACGGATATTGATCTTGCCGTCTTTGCTCGGCTGTGAACCTTCCCGGCAATACTGACGGATATAGTCTCTGGTGGAAGTAGTCCCTCGAGCCGTACCTGACAAAGAAATGGGAGCACCCCACCTTGACAACCCAGTCAAGAAGTACATGTCCTCTATGGTCAAGGGAAAGGACTTCCCCCTAATTTGGAATACTTGGTTAACAGGATCCCAAGCATCAAGCATATACTGCAGTAAAGAAATCTGTGCTCTCATGCTAGAGATACGGAAGAACTTCATCAAGCCACAGTTCCGAAGTGCGCTCACCGTGACTGGGTCATGGAGTGCAACCATGTCCTCTGCTTCATGTTCTCGTTCTCGCCATGTAAGGGACATTTTGTCCAAAGTTCCCTACAATCAAACAAGAGAAGGAGTAAGTTCCTGATTTTGATGAAAATCTGGCGAAAAATCATCAAAAAACTCATGCAAAATCAGCCTTTTTAGGCCCAGCGCAGGCAGAGAGTCTTCCCCCTGCTTTGGAACTCAGTCTGCCTTAAGGCTGCCTGAAATACAGCGCAGATTTCGAAAGGGGAACCTGCGCTGATGCCAGGGCGCCCTAATGAAACCCCTGGGGCCCAGAAACTCTGAAAAACGTGCATGAAACTGAAAAAGGAAACCATGAAAGTGAAGGGCTAAGGTTTAGTTCCTACCTGGTCCAAACGGCGCCGAAAATCGTCCACAGAATCTCCCGGAATCAGCTGGTGAAAATCAAGGAAGAAGAGGCACCTCCAGAGCTCCAACAAGCAAAATGCAAATGAAATGGTAAATGAGAGGTAAAAACCCCTTTTATGACTTTTTACACAGTTTAAAGTTAAATATTAGGGTTATAATCTCATTTTCATGCAAAATTTTTCCATTTCTAACAAAATTTGTTGCAGCAATTGAAGATGAAGTACTACATTTGAAAAGAGAAAAGCTAGTAAAAGTAAAAAATTAAATTTGACCATGAATCGAGCAGTTTTACCACGGAATTTATGCTCGTTAAAAAATAGAAAAGTGTGAGCAGGGTTTTTCCGCCAAAGTTCAAGCTCATTAAAAAATGAACCTGTCTCGGTAAATAACCATTGCGATCGTAAATTTATAAGCCTTAAAAGCCTTGGTCGTGTTTTCATCCATCACCTCCATTTCATTTAGCCGATCGTTCACCCCCATATGTGTGTTTACCTATTTTGAGGAATAGCTGCGAAGAGTGATTTCACCTAGCCATCCTTGTGACACTACCGTGATTGGAAAGTTCCAATTTGTACCTGGAATCAGTTGCTATCCCTGTTTATCACTCGTTCCTCAAAAGACGAGTCTTCTTTGAGCTCTTTTCACTGACTCGTAAAACATGAAAAGTTTGCCGAGTTTTTTGGCCTTCTAGCTCGTTAAACGACCGAAAGCTATCCCTCCTCTAGATTTTAATCTTTTTGGACCTGAGGGATTATTGCACAAAAAGATCGAGCGCTTGTCTTGTTCGGCTCGTAAAAGTACCGAACAGCCATCCCTTCTGTATTGTTTTATACTTTTTCGGGCTTAAGGGATTAGATGACGAAAAAGGAATTATGGAGTTGACTTTCTGTACCTTTTCAGACTCTCTAAAAATGAAAAGGACCGAGTTTTCCTTGTCGTTAGACTCGTTAAAATGATTAAATAGCGACAAACTTGTCTTTAGACGAGAACGAGTTTCCCTATCGCTAGGCTCGTTAAATCATAGCGATGGGCTTGCCCGAAGGGCAGGTTATAGAACAAGCATATGTTATCCTCCTCAAGCTTGACAAAAATAAAGAGGTACTGGTCAGAAATGACTGGGGAAAAATTGGGAGAACATTCAAAGTTTAATGGTAGCAAGTCACTCTTGAACATGACACTTTTCCTCCGTACCACATCGGGTTGGGTTGTTTCATTCACCGGTCTCACCGCCATGGTCCTCGCCAAACCATCCACATTTGGGGTAATGCTACCGATCCATCGCATCAGTGTCGTTATATGTTCAAGAGGGGTCATTCTGAAAGTGTCAACCGTGTCCCATCCACTGCCATACATTATCCTTCATCCATTCATGATCGCCACCCTGAATCATATGTCACAGTTTGTTTTCACCTCCACTAAAATCATTAGCTCCGTTCCGTGTCAATGATGTGGGATTCATTAAGGCCCTCCTTTGACGGATCGCTTCTTGTCGACTTCAGTTCATTATCCAAGAAGTTGATCTAGGAACACCCCCATCAGTACTTTGAAGCTTGCATGCCTCAATGGCAAGTTTCTCACTTCCGGCGACAGGTATACATCAATGACCTTCGACCAGAAGATTTTGCGTGGCGTTCGACGCCAAGTCCTGTATTCACGCCACGTGAATTGTACTGCAGTACCTTGAGGGTCATCGTCATTATTGGTGATTCCTCTCGCGCTTGTTAACGGTTTTCATTATTGACTGGTAATCAAGCGATGTCTTTCCATGTTCGACTTTAGCGCAATTCTCACATGGATCGACTTGTACTTAGAGTGAAGATCGAACGAGTTTGAAGACCCCGGATCTAGTTTCATCCATCCGGGCTGCGATATATATTCAGGAAATATAAAAGCATTTGCCATGTACATCATTGCAGCAGATGATCATCCTATTCAAAGGATGATAATTTCAGCAGAAAATTATCAGTCTATCTTCAGACGATCGTCTGTCATATGTACCAAAATGTATGTATAAAAGCTGAGCATGGGAATGCCCGCCTCAGCTAGATCATGAAAAATAGAATGAAAAATAATGTATTGTATTGTATTGTATTACAGGGCACTCTCCTCGGCACTGGAATGAACTTCGGATCCTCTAGATAAAGCATTTCACCCGATAAACGGCCTCATACTTTAGGGGGCAACTATTATAGACATTTTTGTGCCTCGCGACATGGAGCATGAAATGTCAATAATTACAGGGATCCTCAGTCCCTAAACATGTTGTTCTTACCCCTAAAAGAACAAGGTCATCAAACAACAACACTTCCAATCAGTTCTCCACCTGAAAACACTTCAAAACAGGCTTATTTTGGATCATGTCAGCTGCTCCACTGAGCTTCTGCACTGGAATGCAACTGTCCCTCTTTGTACCTGCGCTGGAAGTCAAGATTAATGAAGGCTACCTGCGCTGGGTGAGATTGGCCAAGTGGCACAGTCATCCTGCAAGGTGTCAACTGCCCAGGAAGCTTCCAAACTGACACTTGGTTCATAAGATTCGCCCTGTGATGAGTAAGAGGTACTTGATCACCATGTGTAAGCAAGGATCTCCAAGTGGACTCAAGAACTGAAGATTAACTGAAGAGGGAGAGGACACTAGTCAGCTCTATGCCAGCCTCAAGCTGACTCATCCTCTCTTCTTCTCTCCTATATATAGAACTCTTCTATGAGGTCTAAGGAGGCTGGAATTTTGTGTAAAGCAAGGAGGTGCTGTTGGATTACAGTTAGAGCTATTGGGTGATTGTTTTACTAGAGGTGAAGAGGAGAGTTCTTGCTGCTGGGGAGGTGCTGCTGGATTGGAGCCATCATTGGTTGTAACCTTCTTAGAACCCTGTTACTTCTATCAATAAAGTTTTGCATGTTCTCCTATATACTTGTATTACATTGATGGATTGTATTTACTTGTATATTTGATTCACCCTAATCCATGCATCAGTTATGAGTACATGTATCTTGTAGTTTCCTCTCTTGTTTTGTGCAGGATCTGTGTGTAGCTGGGAACAAGAGACAAAAGAGAGAGGACAAGGATCGACTAAGCGAAAGACACCAGGTTGGTTGACCTTCTTTTCCTTCCCTCTGTACTTTCATAAAGGAAATCATCAAAGCTTTACTTTCAGTTGTTGCTAAAGACTGTCACCTTTAGAGTAGGGATAGGGTCATCCGCATCGGATACTTTTCCCCACAACAATATGGTTCAAGGAAATATCCCTCAAGCTTTGGTTTTATCTTCTACCCACTTTAGAGTGCTAAGATGACCATTAGATACCAACTATCTTCAATGAGGTTCTCCAACACACGTTCCCTCAAATTTACCTTTAAGGCTACTAGCGAGAAGGTTCATGGTGTCTTACTTAGTGCATCAGCCACCGCATTGTCCTTTCCCTTGATGTATGAGATCTCAAAATCATACTCACTCATGAATTCGCTCCACCGCCTTTGTCTAGCATTCAAATCCCTTTGAGTGAAGAGATGCTTCAGGATTTGATGCTCTGTTCTTAACTCAAATCTACTCCCAATGAGATAGTGTCTCCACAATTTCAAAGATAACATCGTTGTTGCTTATTCTAAGTCATGGGTAGCAATCAAATCTTCATGTTTCTTGAATTTTCTAGACGTGTAAGTTATTTATTTGCCTCCTTGCATCAATACTACACCCAATCCTTGGTTCAAAGCATTGGTGTAGATAGTGAAGTCTTTTTCCATGTCCGGTACTCGAACGATATGTGCACTAGTTAGTAACCTCTTTATTTCTATGAATGCATTGTCACATTCAGATGCCCATTCATACCTAAACCCATTTCGATGTAATGTAGTGATGGGTTTTGCAATCCTAGAAAACCCTTCCACAAACCTGTGATAATACCCTGCTAACACAATAAAACTACGTACCTCATGAGCATTTTTCGGTACTAGCCAATCCATTATGGCCTTCACCTTTTCCGAGTCAAATGAAATCTCTTCTCTTGAAATGATGTGCCCAAGGTAATGAACTTTCTTCTGAAAGAAGGAATATTTTGACAATTTTCCATGAAATGGATTTTTCCTTAAGCAAGTCAGTACAACCCTTAGGTGATTTTCTTGCTCCTTTTCATTCTCAGAATACACAAGAATGTCATCTAGAAATACTTGCACAAACTAGTGCAAATACTTCCTGAAAACACCATTCATGAGGCTCATGAATATTGCTAGTGCATTGGCCAAACCAAATGGAACAACTACAAACTCATAGTGCCCAAACCAAGTTCGAAATGCAGTTTTCAAGATGTCCTCTTCCTTAATCCTCAATTGGTGGTATCCAAATCGTAGATCGATCTTTGAGAAAACTGATGCTCCCTTCATTTGATCAAATAGATCATCTATTTGAGGTATTGGGTACCTATTCTTTATTGTGGCTCTATTCAAGTCCCTATAGTCTATACATAGTCAGAAGGAACCATCCTTCTTCTTGAAAAAAATCACTAGTGCACCCTAAGGTGAAATACTAGGTTAGATAAATCCCAAGTCTAAGAGCTCTTTTAACTGCATCTGCAACTCACAAAGTTCCAGAGTTGTCATCCTATAGGGTGTCTTCGATATTGGTTATGCACCAGGTTTTAGGTCGATTGTGGACTAAATATCCATTACAAGAGGTAATCCAGGCAATTCCTTAGGAAAAACATCCTTGAATTCTAACAAAATTGGGTGTTGATCTAGGGAGGGTCCTTTCTGGTCACTTGCAACCTTGAACACATATAGCTTTCTACCCTGTCGGAGACAACGTTTTACCTTCATCATGGATATGAATTGTAGCGACACTGCTCTCTTGATTCCAAAAATATTAATTCGCCTACCTTCATCATCTAAACAAATCACCTTCTTCTTGAAACAGTCTACCAAAGCTTGATGAACTTCTAGCCATTCCATTCCAATAATTACATCATACGTCCCCAATTCTATGACGTATGCCTTCAACTTAGTCATACACACCCCAAGGTTTATGTTATAGACATTTTTGGGAACTGCAACCCCAATCATAAATGTCCATAAACCAAGGGCTCTTAAGTCCCCAAAAGTGTTGTTCCAACCCGTAAAAGAACAAGGTCAGCTGATTACATCATCTCCCAAAAGTTATCCATGAAAAACTACTCAGAACAGTTCAAAACTGGACCATCTCACCTGCTCCATGGTCAAAGTGCATTGCATCCCACCTAAATGCACATGAGAGGTGCAATGCATACTGAAAATCCCTTATATGGGGTGCAATGGGTGAGAGTGGACAAATGGCAAGGTCAATCTGTGAGGTGGAGGATCATGGAATCTTCCAGAAACTTCTCCTGTGACACTTGCCTCTCTGCATTCTCCCAGAGATGAGTAAGAGATCATCAATCTCCATGTGGAATCAAGAACTATCAAAGAGAGGACACTAATCAAATCTAAAAAGCTAATTCACCCCCTTGCAAACATCTATATATTGATCCCTCATCCCAGAGATCTAGAGGCTGGAATTTTGTATCTTGTAAGGAAGTGCTGCTGGTTTCTTGGTGTAACATCATAGTGTTGGGTGATGTAAGCTTTTCATGAGGTGAAGAAGTGCTTCTTGCTGAGAGGACGACGCTGGGTCAGAACAATTGGTTGTAATCCTCTTTGCTATTCTTGATTATTAATAAAGCTACTCGAGCTTTCCTCCACATTCTTGTATGATTGATGATATATGCATTTGTGTGGTCAATATATATCTCATCCTATATTGTTTATGATAGTAGATCTCTATTCTCGGATAGTGTTATGCTGCTTTTATTCTACAGGCACTCTTTGAAGCTGGGTAAACGAGGAAGCAAGTGGCAAAGGTCTATCAGAAGGGAGAGGAATCAAGCAAGGAACCAAGCGCAAGACAAAGGTTGGTCTCCTTCTTTCCCCTCTTATCTATCTCTCATAAAGGAAAACGAAAGTGGTTTTAGTTTTTCTGTTTCTAAGGTAATTACCAGCCTTAGTGCGACTAGCAGCTCTTCATAGACACTACATTTCCCGGTAAAAAAAATGGCGACTCCACTGGGGAGTGAATAGATTGTTTGTTTGTCTATATTTGTTTTCTTTATAAACTTACAGACGGGGCCTGAAGTCAAGCTAGCTAGCCTTCGAACCGCATTTGCTATGCAAGTGCAAAGTAGATCAATGCTGCTTCAGTATATCTCCAAGTTTTTTTTATGAACTGAAAAATCGATTTACAAACTCTCTAATTGCCCTTGTGGTGGCTCTAGTAACCTCCTTAGATCTACCTCCGTGATTTATTTACTGATTACCACTTGCTTAGCCAAAATCCTAGAACTGTGCTGCAAACTGTGATTAAGAACTGGATCAAAAGTCTCACACTGTACCATCACACTCTCCCTTCAAGGATATTAGTATACATCGCACTTCTCGTGTACTGTAGGTGGGATGCATAATGGAATCCCTGTGTAACAGGTGCGTTGATCAGAAAGGGCTAATTTTTCCTTCAGACTTTGGTGTTTTCACTCTTTTCAGCTGTATTCAGGAGTTTTCCTATTTGTAGTCAGTATACCTCTGTTGGAAACCCCCTTCCTTGCCATTATTATACCTCTATTGTGCAAAGAACTGTAAATATTTTTATGTATTGTGATCCATTTTTAGTTCTCTTTTACAAAGAAGTAGCATAATTGAATTGTTGTTTCTTGATCTGGAAGTGTCGCAAGTGTCATTTTGAGTCACAGAAGAGAATCTGATTGTTCTTGATAGTCGATTACACTATTACTCTTGTATTTGATTTGAATTAACAATTTTTCAAGTGTCAAAAGCAAGTTTTCAATTCCAAATAACAAAGTGTCGTCATTGTCTTCATTTTGTCTTGAAAAGAAACTTGTTAGTAATGTCGCTTTGAAAAATAATTCAGATTTGCGCTTAGCTTTCTTTTTATCATTCACACATTAAGAAGGCTGAAAACAAATACAGTACATATAGTGTGTGCTCTCTGCTCTATGTTGAAAGAATATCGTCTCTCTTTCCTTAGTAGCTAGGATTTTCATTGCAAAAAGAAGACTAAACGATTTTTTATCATCCTAGATTCCATTTTAGGAATTGTATGTCTAAATCAAGTGGTGAAACTGAAATGCAAATTTCTTAAGCAATATCAACTGTAAAATAAATTTAATGAATCTAAAAATGCTTTGGAACCTAACGCACAACATTTAGAAGTCTAGGCTAGAGACGTATTCCGTTGTCGTAAAGCCTGGTAACTATTGTTTTCATTGCTAGTTGGGTGATTCCTCCACTTTGAGACGATAAGTGCCAGTACACACTTGTGCTCCCACGTACCGTCGAGTATATATTGGGAGACAGCAATAGGCTTTACCCTTTATCCATAGGAAGTCGTGTCTACCGCCCTATCGATTGCAATGCACTTAACATAGCATTCAGGAAGATTGACTGCCATACAGTAAAAAGTATTATGCAGTTTTGCGATTGGTTTGGTAATCCCTCTGTCTAGATTTCCATAGTAGTCTCTTTCATTCCTTTTCAGACTCCTTAAAGGAAAAGGTCCATCTGAGCACTTGTCACTTCAAGCTCATTAAAAATCAAAGGGAAGTAGAGTCATCTTTTGTTTTTTCTCGACTCTTAAAAATTGAAAAAACAAGTTGTGTCAAAGTGTCTAAAATTTATTTTAATCGGAATAAACATCACCTTTCCTATGTTGGTCTTAGGTTGAGAAAAATGGAGTCCACCAACCAAGGATTTCCCCTTGGAGGAAATCCTAGTCCTTTCTCCTCTTGGGGAGATGTTGGTGCACCCCATATGGCCACATTCTCGCTTCCAGGATTGACAATCGGCTTGCTCGTATGGCTCTTCTCAACCTCTATCGTTCAGAGCACCGTGATTCCTAAAAAATCAAGTCAGCAACTAAATGATACCAGAGTTACCCCCAAACCTTCTACTTCGTCTACTTCTCCCTCTCCTCCTTCCTCTTCGCTTGATGAAGCTGATAAATCCAAAAATCAAGTAACTAAGAAGAAGAAGGAGAAGAATAAGAAAGAGAGGAAGAAGAAGGAGCCAAAGGGGAAAAGGGGCAACCGAGCATCATCTAGCGAAAATCCACACACTGCACCGTCCAGGCCTAAATCGCCATGTGTCATTTGCAAAGGAGATCACTATCGTCGAGATTGTCCTCGCATCCCTCGGATCCTAAGGGACTGGTCTCTTCGTTTGCACAATCCGGTGTCATCATCCTCTAATGATCATGTTGAGAATACATCGTCAACTAGTGAAAGTGAAGCCCCTAGACAAAAAGGAAAATTTAAATTTCCTTGTAAATTGTGCGAAGGCAATCACGCCATCCACCATTTTCCCTTCTTAGACGAAGCTAAAAGAGTTATCGATGACCGTCCGGTTTCACCGTTACGGCTTCCTCCTGGATAAGAAGCTCTTGTTGAATTCGTCACTAGTTGAAAATCTGGCTGACATGCCATTGTGGTCGGTCGAAGTGTCTATCATTGAAGATAAACCATCTGAATCCACACCAGACGAATGTCAAAAGGTTGAGGCAGCAGTTGACCCGGTCTTGCCTTCAGAGGATCCATCTTCATATGATACAGTCACCAGAGAGAACAAGAATGACACCGTGAAAATTCTCTTTATAAGCACAGACTCCGATGAACATGGTGGAAGTCTACCCATTCCTTTACCACAGGAAGGAAGTTCGTCAGAGTCGTACCCGACCGTCTATTCGGTCCCACCTGCAAGCAAGCTAGATGTTTCCTTTGATTGGAATCTACAAGGCAGACCCCGCTTACCGGCTAGTGTACCATTTCAAATCATTGCTCAAATATATAGAATGGTCATGTCTGGTACCATCATAGATGAAGGGGCTTCTGTGAGCATCCTTTCCTCAACTACTTTGAAAGCGCTTGGTTCGCCATCCCTTTTGCCTGAAATGAGAAATCTAACAAGCTTTGACAAAGGAACCAGTCGACTGTTAAGGATCCTTCCCAATGTGCCGATAACATTGAGAAGGAAAACCGTTCACATGAATGTAATGGTAGTCCAAGGACCCATGGATTATGATCTACTCCTTGGACGTGACTATATTTATTGCATGGTAGCCATTATCTCCTCACTCTTTAAAGTAATGTGTTTTCCGCATGAAGGAAGAGTGGTCAAGCTCGTAGACCAGCTTTCATTCCCCGGTTCACACATAGCAAATAGTAAAATACCATCCCTGCATGGTCTTTTCATGTAAGGAATGTCACATCAATCCCCAGTCCATTCACCTGATGAGCACGAGTGATTCGGAGGGCATGACTGAAACCCAGGGGGCATGCACCCTGGTCTGTCTCGACAGGAAAACCTTGGGTATAGGGTAGGTTTCCACGAAGGATATATGACTAGTTTATGAAGTTAGACTGGAATAAGATTCCTTCGTCAAAGTTATGCGAGTGGAGCCAGTTGCGCCACTCACCTTTGTTTATTTCAATAGACATCACCAAGGAAGTGTTTTGTCTAAAGTATGGATAGAACAGTCTTAGATAACCCAAAATTTTTTTGCTATACCCGGGGGCATGGGAACCTTTTGGCGTGCAAGCAAAGAGTGACCGGTTATGTTTTAAATTTGTAGGTCCTCTAACCCTTTAAACTCGTAGGATTCGTCATTTCCTAACTTGCATAAAGAAAGGATGCAGGGCAAAGCTTTGAAAAAATGCCATTTTATATGAGACATCCTTATTATATGACTGGATCGAGCAGTTTTAATGTGGAATTAAAGCTCGTTAAAAAATAAACATAAGAAATGAGAAAATGTCCCCCGAGAATTTAAGCTCATTAAAAAATGAACCAATTTCTGGTAAATAACCATCGTGAATGTATTATCATCAGCCTTTGAAGCCTTGTTCATGTTCTCATCATCACCTCCATTTGATTCTTTACCTCTTTTTTTAGGAACAGCTGCGAAGAGTGATCCTGTTAGCCATCCTTGTGACACTGCCGTGATTGGAAAATTCCAAACCTTACCTGGAATTAGTTGCTACCCGAATTTATCACTCATTCACCAAAAGACGAGTCTCCTTTAAGCTCTTTTCAACTGACTCGTAAAATATGAAAATATTGTTGATCGATTGGCCTCTCTAGCTCATTGAAGTGACTGGAAGTGCTATCCCTCTTTTAGATCTTAATCTTTTTGGACCTGAGGGATTATTACACAAAAATATCAAGCGCTTGTTTTGTTCGGCTCGTTAAAATTACTGAAAATTCATCCCTTTTGTATTATTTTATACTTTTTCGGACTCAAGGGATTATATGACGAAAAAGGATTATTGGAGTTTTCTTTACGTCCCTTTTCTAGACTCTCTAGAATTGAAAAGAACCAAGTTATCTTTGTCGTTAAACTCGTTAAAACCGAATAGCGACAAAGTTGTCCATACAGGCAAGAATGAGTTTCACTATCGCTAGGCTCGTTAAAACATAGTGATGGGTTTGCCCGAAGGGAAAGTTATAGAACAAGCATATGTTATCCTCCTCAAGCTTTAAAAAAATAAATAGATACTGGTCAACAATGACTGGGGAAAAATTGGGAAGAAAACTTGAAAAAACTTTCTTAGTAGAAAGTCGCTCTTGAACATGACACTTTCACTCCACATCCAAGTTAGGTTGGGTTGTTCCATTCACTGGTCATATCACCATTGCTCACCATCCATATTTGGGGTTAACACTACCAATCCATCATGTCAATGTCGCCGATATGTTCAAGAGAAGTCGCTCAGAGAATTCACCTGTGTCTCATCCACTGCAATACATTTACGCTCCATTCTTTCATGACCGCCACCCTGAACCTTATGTCATTAGATCGTTTTCACCTCCATTAAAATCATTTGCTCCATTCCATGTCATTGATGTGGGATTCACTAAGGCCCTCCTATGACAGATCTATTCTTATTGACATCAGCTCATTATCCGAGAAGTCGATCTAGGAACAATCCTTTCAGTACTTTGAAGCTTGCATGCCTCAATGGCAAGTTTCTCACTTCTGGCGACAGGTTTACATCAATGGCATTCAAATGAAAGATTTTGGGTGGTGTTCGACGCCAAGTCCCTTATTCACACCACTTGAATTTTACTGCAGTACCTTGAGGGTCATCATCATTATCGGTGATTCCTCTCGCGCCTGTTAACAGCTTACATCATTGGCTGGTAATCAGGCGATGTCTTTCCATGTTCGACTCTAGAACATCTCTCACATGGATCGACTTGTACTTTGGCCCCGGATTTAGTTTCATCCATCCGGGCTGCGATATATATTCAGGAAAATAAAGACTTCAAATTTACATCATTACTTCACAGATAATCATCCAATCCAACGGATAATGGCTCTACCAGAATCGTCAGTCTGCACACGAACAATTGTCTATCTTATGTACATGAAAATGAATTTATAAAGCTGACCATGGGAATGCCCGCCTCAGCTAGATCATGAAAATTTTATGAAGATAATGTGTTGTATTGTATCTTATTACAAGTCGCCTTTCAGCTTGAAAAAACTTCGGATCCTCATGATAAAGCATTTCACCCGACATCAAAAAAGATTAACGACCTCATGCTTTAGGGGGCAACTATTATAGACATTTTTGGGCACTCCAATCCCAATCATTAATGTCCATAAATCAAGGGCTCTTAAGTCCCTAAAGGTGTTGTTCCATCCCCTAAAAGAACAAGGTCATCTGATTACATCATCTCCTAGAAGTTATCAATGAAAAACTACTCTGAATTAGTCAAAACTTGACCATCTCACCTACTCCATGGTCAAAGTGCATCACATCCCACCTAAATGCACACAGGAGGTGCGATGCATACTGAAAATACCTTCTATGGGGTGCGATGGGTGAGAGTGGACAAATGGCAAGGTCAATCTGTGAGGTGGAGGATCATGGAATCTTCCAGAAACTTCTCCTGTGACACTTGCCTCTCTGCATTCACCCACAGATGAGTAAGATATCATCAATCTCCAAGTGGAATCAAGAACTACCAGAGAGAGGACACTAATCAAGTCTCAAAAGCTGACTCACCCCCCTTGCAAACATCTATATATGGATCCCTCATCCCAGAGATCCAGAGGCTGGAATTTTCTATCTTTTAAGGAAGTTCTGCTGGTTTTTTGGTGTAACATCATAGTGTTGGGTGATCTAAGCTTTTCATGAAGTGAAGAAGGGTTTCTTGCTGAGAGGATGACAATGGGTTAGAACAATTGGTTGTAATCCTCTTTGCTATTCTTGATTATTAATAAATCTATTCGAGTTTTCCTCCACATTCTTGTATGATTGATGATATATGCATTTGTGTGGTCAATATATATCTGGTCCTATATTGTTTATGATAGTAGATCTTTGTTCTTGGATAGTGTTATGCTGCTTTGATTCTACAGGTACTCTTTGAAGCTGGTTAAACGAGGAAGCAAGTGGCAAAGGTCTATCAGAAGGGAGAGGAATCAAGCAAGGAACCAAGCGCAAGACAGAGGTTGGTCTCCCTCTTTCCCCTCTTATCTATCTCTCATAAAGGAAAACGAAAGTGGTTTTAGTTTATTTGTTTCTAAGGTAGCTACCAGCCTTAGTGGGACTAGCAGCTCTGCATAGACGCTAGATTTCCCGGTAACAGTTTACCTGACATTGGTCAACACTAGGTCCTATTGCTTTTTTTATCCCAGAACCATCTCAACTTGCTTAAGGTCATCTTGCTCATAGGCTGCCAACCCACATTTTTCTAATGAAACTGGTGAAATGAAACTATCTGTAGCACCAGAATCAAACAAAATTTTAACTTTTACTTTGTTTATCACACCTGAGATTTCTACCATGACAGACTGGTGTTCAACTTGTTGGTTATCAACTGATGCATAGATTTGATGGTGGCTACTTTCCACCCCCATTGGTGCTTTTCCTTCTCTACAGTTCTTACCAGCTTGTAACTCAGGGTAGTCATGCTGGTAATTGGGTCCCTCGCATCCCCAACAAGTGATGCGTGGTAGACCTTGAACTAAATGTTGTGGAGTTCTTTGGAAAGAGCTCCTTCCCTTGGGACCTCTGCCCCTACTTATTGCTATTCGTGTATGACCTTCATTTGCACGTGCCCTTGAAGCTGCAAGTGAAGTTGCACTAGTAACCATTGAAATCCTCACTGTCAGTGCTCAGGGTATGAGGGGCCTCCCCCATAAACCTTGGTTGGTGTGAAAAAATGGTTTTGTGTCCATCCTTTAAGTCTAAGTGCTCTTCGACATAACAAGCCTATTCCACAGCTTCTGCAACTAAGGATCGTTTCCACATCTGCACCATTGCCCTAATCTTAGGGTTCAATCAATAAATAAACCGATCTTCTTGGTGCTGGTCAGTATCCATGTAGGAGACATACTTGACCAATTCCACGAATCTAATTTCATATTCTTCTATTGTATGATTTCTATGGATATGTTGGAAGGTAATTTTTCCCGAGTCTCTCCTGAAATAACTCCCAAGTAAATGTGTCCAGAGTGAGGTGTAGTTGACACTCTGAGTGATCCCACCAATTCGAAGCATTATCTTTGAGTTGGAATATTGCTATTTTAGCTTTTGAATTGGAATTATAATCCCTTAGTGTGAAGCACCTTCTCGTTCCTTCTAACCAGGCTTCTACACGTTCACTAGCACAGCCTCCTACAAGCTCCGGGAACTTAATCTTTTGGAGATCCCCAGTAATGTCCCCAATTGGAGGTCCTCTATTAGAGTCCCTTGATCCCTTGAGATTTCCTAACCCTGATGGATGGTACTCCACTTCCACTTCATTTGTTTGGCACCCTTTTAAATTCTCATTAATTGCTTTTAGGGAATGCAAGATGAGAGTCAACTCCAGTGAAGGTAATGGGTCATTTGTAGGAGGTCCTTGTGATGACTCTCCCTAACCTTGATTTATTCGCGTCCTCACCATTTTGAATTGTCCAAATATCTACATGATGTGCAAGACTCATTAATCCCTCTTAGGACTTGTCCCTCTTAGCTGACTCACATATATGTGTATAATGATAGTCATAAGTTTTCCTTTTATTACGCTCATAAACAAGAATTTTTAGTACTAAGAAGATTCCAAAGGATCTACCAAATCCTCTCATTTGTGAGTTCTACGTAACTTACAATTTTTTTTGAGACTCGCTAGGGTACTGGTGTAATGTACTTGTAAGTCACGCTCTAACTCAAATTGTTTTCCTTAGTACCATAGCTATAATTTAGTATTGAGCTAATTAATAACTTGTTTTAATATATTCAAATAATTAAGTCAAATAATAATGTGAATAATACCCTTTTAGTCAATTCTTCCTTCTATGGCCATTATTTGTTTGTTTCCCACCCTTTTATATTATTTTTTTAAAGTCCTTTATGTCCATTTTATGAATCTTGGGACCCCCTATAGGACATATAAACAATTGGTCTCACCTCTTGAATAGGAAGTGTCTTTGAAGCAAGGTTCCTAAGCAATTATCCATGAACACACACACACACACACACACACACACACACACACACACACAGATATATATACCTATTCACAACAATTAGTTTAAAGAATAAAAATTACGTTGCCAGAATAAATGTGACTTCTTACTACCTTCATTAACAAAATCTAAAATATTGTGGGATGAAATAATGTCACTTTGTGATATTAATACAATGGAGAATGAAAATTAATATCACTTATATACTTGCAAAACACATAAATCTCAATTTCAAAATGTATTTAACATATAATTTTCATAACTTCTTAACTTATCGAACTAACAGAATTCAGAGAAGCTTTTAGATCAATATTTGTGACTTAGTTTCAATGGATTTAGATATTTTTTTGTTGAGATGGTTGTGAGGTTGCAAGATTGAGCCATATCTTGAATGAGTGGCGTAGCTTTGGTATTCACAAAATGAGTTTAATCCATGCCTAGAGCAATGTGTTTCATACCCAAACATTGTCAGACATGTTTTCAATCTTCAAGGATCAAAGTTTTCAAAGACTCAGAAACATAGAAGGCAGTTTTGTGAAACTAAAAAAAATAACAACGAAGACCAAAAGAGGCCTGTGCAGATTCAAAGATTCCAAGGGATGGCTAGTTAAAGACTCTTTTAGAATACTGGAAATACTATTTTCAACCCAACAAAATCATTCTGATGGGAAAAGTGCAGAAATAAAATCTGCTATGGAGTCTCTTTTGCCATATGAACTTATTTAATAAATTCTAGATAATCAACCTAAAAAGGTATAACTTGAGATATGAACTTTAATACTTACATGGAAAATCTCTCCAATTTTTTTGAGATGATATAAAGATGCTCACAAATGGTATATATATATATATATATATATATATATATATATATATATATATATATATATATATATATATATCTATCTATCTATCTATATATATATATATATATATATATATATATATATATATATATATATATCTATCTATCTATATATATATATATATATATATATAGATATATCTATATAGATATATATATATATATATATATATATATATATATATATATATATATATATATATATATATATATATATATATATATATATAATATTTTATATATAAATGAGAGAATTTTATTTATAGACAAATGTTGTGATTTAGGCACAGGAAAATTACACAACGGAAGTTTCTAAATAAAAAAATTCTAGTTATGATTTCTTAAGTAAAACTTAGTTGTTTAAAAGAATGAGAATAATTTTGTTTCTAATGAAAATACAAAATTTCATTAAATTACCTGGCCATGGTGAGGAGGCACTGGAATTGTTTTGTAAAATGCAACATAGGTACGAAACCAAACTAGTTCATTTTTGGTAGTGTTTTGAGCGCATGTATGGGGGTGTCAGCTTTGGGACAAGGTAAGAAATTTCATGCTTATATTGTCAAAATAGGATTTGAATCAGAGGTCTTCTTAGGGAATTCATTTATAGATGCCTACGCCAAATTCAAAAGCATTGAAGATGCAAGAAAAATATTTGACAACATGATTGAACGAAATACTATTTCATGGCATGCAAAAGTTGCAAGATATTCTCAAAACATTGTGTCTGAGAATGTCGTGACATTGTTTTGCCAAATTCTACTGACAGGGCTAAAGCTGGACCAAATTACCTTTGCTAGTGTTCTTAATGCCTGTGCAAACTTAAAAACTTTGGAACAGGCCAGGAAGGTGTAGGTTCATATCAAAAAAAGTTGGATTTATAGAGGCAGATGTTGTTCTAGGAAATACACTAATCGATGTATATACAAAATGTTGGAGTATAGAAGGTGCATGCAAAGTTTTTGATGAGATGCCCAAGTTAGATATGTTCTCATCAACTGCAATGGTTGTGGGATACAGTCAACATGGTCATGGTAGTGACGCCTTGCAACTCTTTGAGGAAATACAGCGGGCAGGCATGAAGCCAAATGATGTAACTTTTGTTGGTGTTCTACATGCTTGTAGCCATATAGGGTTAGTGGACAAAGGGATGTGTTACTTTGATTCTATGGATAAAAATATGGCATAAGAGCAAGAGAGGACCACTATTCCTGTGTTTTTGACCTTCTTGGTTGAGCTGGATACTTGGATGAGGCTAATAACTTTATTAACAAAGTACCATTTGAACCTGGTCCTCTTGTATGGCGAACTATGCTTAGTTCCTGCAGAAAACATGGTAATTTGGAGCTAGGACGAGATACAGTAGAGCACATTCTTGATCTTGAACCTCACAGGGCTTCAACATATGTATTACTATCAAACATCTACGTTGTTGCTGGGATGTGGGATGACATAGCTAAGGTTATAAAATTGATGAAGGATAGGGGCCCTAAAAATGAGCTAGGATGTAGTTGGGTTGAGGTGAAGAACAAAATTCATACATTCATTGCAGGAGATAGATCACACCTACAAACAAAGGAGATATATGAGAGATTGGAAGGCTTGATTTTGCAGATGAACAGGGCTGGCTATGTGCCAAACATAAATTTTGTTATGAAAGATGTGGAGCAGATGTAGTAAGAGCATTCTCTTTACCAGCACAGTGACAAGCTAGCTATTGTTTTTGGGATTATCAATACACCTCTTGGGACACCCCTTCGGATTTTAAAAAATCTATGTGCGTGGTGATTGTTACACTGATATCAAGTTCATATCCAGAATTATAGGGCGAGAAATTGTAGTTAGGGATGCAAATCGCTTCCATCATTGGAACAATGGGTTGTGTTCTTGTGGGGACTATTGGTGATTTAATGGATTACCATGCTTGCTTGGATAAAAATTAATATTGAATGTTGTTTATATCTGTTTAATTGTGTTATGGGAAAAGAAAACATGGCTTTTTAATTTATGTCAAAATTGATAAAGGCTTTGCCGAGATCTGATTCTTACACAAATAATGATTACATTGGACTTCAAGTATAACTACAACACAAGACTCAATCTTCTCTACCATGGCATTTACTATTGGACTAGCTTCTTTCGTGCCTGAACATAGTTGGATTTGTTATATAGGAAAGCACCAGAAAAGGATATCTATAAGAGAAGAATGTCAAAAACATGGTCTATAGTGAAAAATGAGAATCAAATTTGTCAAAGTTTGAGAGGTCTAAGGGACTTGGCACAAACTGGTCAATATAAGGCATGGTTTTTAGATCAATTTGGAGTTTCTCACGATCGGAAGAGACCTTATAGATGAGCTATTGCAACTTTGGAACAATTAGCCCAAACTGGCATAAATATAGTAATTATCAGTAATTCTTCAAGAAATGAATTGAGCACATTGGAGAAGATGAGGAAAATGGGTTTTGATCCTTCTCTTTTTGATGGTGCAATAACTAGCGGGGAATTGACACACCAGTATCTTCTGAGGAGGAATGGCCCATGGTTTGCAACTCTAGGTCGATGCTGCATTCATATGACGTGGTCCGAGCGAGGTGAAATATCTCTTGAGGGACTTTAGAAATGAAATATGAACAATTGGGTGGACAAGTAAGATGGATGGGGAAGCCAGACCAGGCCATTTATAAAGCTACAAAAGAAATGACTCATGTTGATGCTATAGAATGTATTACAATGGGAGACTCTCTCCATCATGATATTCTGGGTGCAAATAATTTATGTATGCAGTTGATTTTTGTGGTTGGGGGTTATACATGCAAGTGAGGTTGGAATAAATCAGTTTGGAATGGTTCAAGATGAAGCAACAGTTGAAGCTCTTACTCACTCAAATGGTGCTTATCCTTCATATGTCATTCCTTATTTTATATGATGTTTAGAATATCATTCACATTGTTTTCGAAATTCCATTTCTTTTGTGTTAAGGAAAAGGGTACACAATAATGCACTAATTTCATAATATAATTTTAACATCTCTCACAAAAGAATTTGCTATATTATTCTGTTTTTTTCCTCATGAATTAATCATGCTACAATAACTTGTATGAATGAAATCGCATTCTGGATGTGTAAATTTTGAATTTTCTTATTCAGTGAATGGAAAATAGATTTGTTTGGTTGCTCTCACTCTTTAATACTTGACTATGTGCATCTACCATGGCACAAAGAAGTTGTAAACATCTTGAAGGTTTTCTTGTTTGCATATTTGTGGAATATTGAGTATACAAGTTTATCAGTTGTGTTCAAGTTGGAACACTTGTCATGCAATAGCCCATATTTCTGGTAGACATGCTCCAAAATTTGAGACACGGAAATGTGAGATTATGTGATAGTCGAGGTAATATATACCATATATGAAGCTTTGTTGAAAGTAGAGGAAGAAAAGATATCTTGAAAATGATGAGAGACATTCGATTCACTACGTATGACACAGCAGAAGGTATATAACAATATGTTGAAGATGGTTTTGAGATATGTTAATTATAAGTTCACATCCTAAATAACTCCTTTTCTATCTTAATTCATAACAGGTATATTTTGCTTGTATTTTTCTTGGCTGAAATTTTATTTTCTATATTAATAGAGAGCAATCTTCAAAAGACTATAGTGCATATCAGTCATGGAATTCTAAATTGATCCTAATATACTAAGAGTAAGATGGAGAAATCAGTTCCACATACTTTTTATATAAAAAAAAAATTAGCCGAGATTTGTGTCTAGTGGGTCTTCGGTCCAGATTTTAAACCCACTTTGATACCACGTGTAAGGCTCCATCCTAGGGTCCTCTAACAGAGCTAAATTCTCTAATTTCAAATACAATAAAAATGGAAAATAATTTATTTCTAACTAAACATTTAACCGATGATAATTTACCACTAAAATTTATTTCCTACAATTAAATAGTGAGCATTTCATTTCAATTACTTACATGAGTAATCTATAAATAGAGGAATACATGTTCCAATAACCTAGTTGGGATGCCCTTTAGCTCTTGATATTGTTGGGATGCTCCTCTTGACTACTGATTGAATTTAACTCCCAACACACTAAGAAGTATTTCCTAGCCCAGGAAACCTCCACAGGCTCCCTATCCCTCTGAGCCCAAGTCCAACCAAATGTAGTGTGACCAAGATAAACAACACTCTCCTTCTCTCTCTTCTCCCTTCCCCACCTTACTCTCAAAACAAATCCTCCAAAAGCACAACCAAACCAAAACCAAAAGAAAGACCAAGGATCCCCTCTCCTCCCCTCATCCTTCCCCTTTTATGACCCCTTCTCTTCTCCACCTCAGCCACCTCTCATTAATGTCATAACTACCCCCTCATCTTTACATTTGACTTATCTTCTCCCAAGTAAATTTGCGAGGACATTTTGGGGATGATATATGAATATATAATTTTTTAATTAATTGGAGAGGACCATGTCTTCTCCCAAGTAAATTTGAGAGCACATTTTGGAGATGAGATATGAATAAATAATTTGGTAATTAATTCGAGAGGACCATGTCCTCTCCCAAGTAAAATTGAGAGGACATTTTGGGGATGAGATATGAATATATAATTTGGTAATTAATTGGAGACGACCATGTCTTCTCCCAAGTAAATTTGAGAGGACAGTTTGGGGATGAGATATGAATATACAATTTGGTAATTAATTGGAAGCAGACCATATCCTACCAAAATTTAAATTTGAGGAGGTAAGTTGGGAATTGAATAATAACAAAATTCATATCAGAAATAAGTTTACAGTTTGACCAATGTAGGCATGTACCAATATTTCTTGATAATTATAAGTCAATATTTTAATGTAATTTAAACACTAGTAAAATTGGCATGATAAGATTAAGTAGGGCATTACATCACCCTCTAATTTTTTACTATATCCTCCCCTCTCTCCTCTCTCCTTCTCTCCCCCATTCTCTCCATCTCTCCCTTTTCACTCCCCTATCTCTCCACCTCTATCACTCAATGTATTTGTTCTTCCCTCTCATTTATATCTAGAGTTAATATATATCATGATATATTAATATATAGTATAATATAAAAAATTATTATTGTATTAATCCAAAGTTATTAAATTTAATAATATTAATATTATAATATATTAATATGAATATTATACTTAACAATAATATTAATATTAATATTAGGGTTAATAATTTTTTTTTATATTTATATCATGATATATACACCATACCTCAAGTTTATTTATATTTTTATTTATTTCCCATAAATCTTTTTGACTGTTAGTAAACCTCTTTATATTTTAAATTTATATTGTGTTTATACATACTAATAATTATATTTATTTTTAAATAGGGACCACATTGAATACAAAATGTTAAATGTTAAACATCAGGTTTACATTTACCTTTTTATGCGAGATCTACCCTGATACTAGGTTGTAGAGCGCATCTGGGCACAATTATGCAATCTCTAGAGGGTAGAAGAACCTCACCCCCACCTCTTCATTTTGTGGAGATTTCTTCACTTGCCACCCCTTCCCTTAGCCTACATAAATGACCTGCTATTACCTAAGTTTTCACATCATTGGGTAGAACAATAGCATAATAGTGCACTCACCTACTAAATGGCCACACACAAAAATAGTTTTTTCTTTTTTTAAATGAAATGTGAGACAATGACAAAAACTAAACATAAAACGACATCCACTAGGGAATTATGTTCCATGAAAGCTCAATCAACCAATTGAAAATTAAGAGTAAGGTTTCTATCTATTTAGAAAAATATTTTTGAATTTTTGTTAAAATAGAAATATTTAGCATTTTCCTAAAATTATGGTTAAATTTGGGACAACAAAAAAAAGTGATAGTCAAATGCAATGCGAATGTGAGCGAAAAAAATAGGCAAATATAAATAATTTAATAATTATAAGTATAAAGCCCATCTCCTACAAATATTGCTAACACAAGAGACATGTATAGTTAATGTTAACACAAGAGCTATGCATGGTTAATGTTATGATAAACCACTTTGAGAAGGGTTGAGAATCCTGAGTGTTCCCACGGAAGACTTAGAGCAAACATACATATTCGCCCCCTACATGAATTGTGTTAACAATAGTGAGGGTCTTCATTTAAATAATATAAAAAAAGATATGTTTCCAGCTGCTAAAAAAAGCTCTACTAAAGTGCATTTCTATCACTAGAATTAGATATCCAAATTTTAATAGAACTATGGTAGCATTTAAACAAGGGAAGCTATGAGGCAGCAAGTCCCTGCATTTTGTGAGGTTGGAAGCATTTATGTGTATGTCAGGGTGGAAGCCTTGGCAAAGGGTGGAAGCCAGTATCTGTATTGAGGGTATAAGCTGCTGATGCATTCGATATAGGCATTCATACCAGCTGATGCATATGACCACCATGATTCATTTTTGTATAAGTCGGCTAACGTTGGTATAAGCTGTATAAGCTGGCTAACGCTGGTCTCTAACTGGTAAAGAGTGTTTAACCGATCGAACTGGTCAAGCTGAGCGATGGGAATCAGAGGGGATCAGAGTCCCATCCCTTCTCTTTAAGTTATCGAACATGCTCATATAATGACAAACTCGTCTGACAATACGGGTCTCTCTGCTTCTGAGTCTGCAATGTGATTGAAAGCTTTAGTGCACTAGTCAGTGTTCCCCCTTGACAAAGCTCTTTTTATGATCAAGGAAACAACTCTTTTTATTATTTAAATAAAACGTAATGAAACAAATAATAATAAATAGCTAGAGAATGTTCTAACTAAACTTAGATGAATCAAAACCCACTAACACCTAACCGAGAGGAATATTAAATATATCACACCTAATAGACAGTGAAATTAAATATATCAACCCGATTTCCGTTCGCATCACTAGGACATAGGGAAAAATTGTAAATGTTGGGTTTTATAAATTGAAACGAAGGAAATAGAAATTAGATCGAACTGGTCAAGCTGAGCGATGGGAATATCAGATTCCCATCCCTGCTCTTTAACTTATCGAACATGCTCATATAATGAAAAACTTGTCTGACAATACGAGTCTCTCTGCTTCTGAGTGTGCAATGTGATTGAAAGCTTTAGTTCACTAGTCAGTGTGCTGAGTAATCTATTGCTGTTGGGCTTCTACTCTCAGAACTGAAGTGATTCACATTGTTTTCTTGAGATCTTCGGGGCCAAAAATGGTAGGTTCTCTGGCTCTGTCCATAGTCATTATTATCTGCATTTGCAAATATTCTGCCACTGTCACAGGGTGACAAATTCCGTGAAGTAATCAGGGGCCAAAAGCTTGGAGCGTATTGTACAACAATTCTAATTATGCAAAGTTTCAGCTTAACAATGGAGTCGGTGAAACCCCGCAGATGGGGTATGCTTCTCCCATTTATTAATTTTTATTACATTTTGAGAAAATTCGTGATATTATCGTCCTCCTTTATTACTCTTTCATGATATTTTGTGAAAATTCATAATAAATGGCACACGCTTTTTTTCCTCAATCTTGTGAAAAATTGTGATACATGGTCTTCAATTCGTCATCTTTAATGGTACACTTATTTAATTATATGTGAAAAATCCTGATATATCACAACAGAAAATTAAATTAATCTTTGCAGCTGAAAATTGATAATTTTTTCCTGCGACTTTTTTAAAGTAGTGTGTGATGTATCGCAACATAGGAGCCATCATATTTGCTGATATTTGCAGCTTAAAATTAACGATTTCGCTCTATGAATTTCTTGAAAATTTGTCATATATTCCAACACAATAACAATAACGTTTATGAATCCTTTGCTCCTGAAAATTATTGATTTTATTCCATGACTTACTCGAAAAGTTGTCATCTATTAGAGCGTAAGAATAATATTGTTTGCACCTAAAAATTTAATGGTTTTTCTGCGAATTTCTTGAAATTTTGTTATATATCACAGCAGAAGAATGATATAGTTTGTTAATCTTTGTATTCAAAAATTCTTGATTTAATTATGTGACTTTCTTCAAAAATTTTCGTTTGGAAACATTGTAAATGCGGGGTTTTATAAATTGAAACGAAGGAAATAAAAATTATATCTCCCTAAATTTTATAAATTGAAACGAAGGAAATAAAAATTATATCTCCCTAAGTTACATATTATTATTACTCCTCGCAATGTGGAAACACTCATGCAGATAAATCATTGGCTGCATGTGCGGCTAGGGTAACTTGTCAAATGCGCTTAGCTATGTCATTGTCATCCCATGATCTGTTTAAGGAAGGCCAACGAGCCAACGAGCTGTTCGTGAGTAGTGTAGCCATTATCGGCTTCACTATGAGCAACCCAATGTCTCGGTCGCTCTCCCTCTCTGCCCAAATGACAGACTACAATGTTTAGGCGAAGCCAAATAGTATGCTAACTGTCACGTAGCCCTGTTGTTGCTCTGCCGCTTGGGGTGCTGTTGCTGGTACTCATGGTTTGCGTTTTCTGTAGAATTCTATATCGGTTAGCTTTCACAGATCAGTTTTGTGGGTGTCTTCTCTGCTTTTTTTTACCTCAGAATTCAGTGGGTAAGTGCCTGAGAAGCGGATAAATATTGGTTCCCTTGCCCAAAAGGCCGAGAAGGACTGGGAAGAGGGTGGTCGAAGGAAATCAAGATGCCCCTTTTATGAAAGAATCGTGCTGCATATGTTTTGAGGCGAAATACCCATCTGAATTTTTTGATAGAATGCTCATTGGCATAGGTTTTGTTCTTCTTGCATGGCCCTGCATACCCATGGTAAATTGCAAGAAAATTCGTTGCCCGTTCATTGCGCAGAATCCAGTTGCAGTGAGAATCTAATTCCTCAGATATGTGAAGCGATCCCTTCGAAGCTTACCATTCAGAAGTGGAAATTGTCAGAAGCTTACCATTCAGAAGTGGAAATTGCCATTGACGGATGTGGAGAATCCCATTTCTCAGAGGTCCTGTTGCCCTTTTGAGGATTGCTCGGCACCCTTGTTGAAGGATGTGCCAGAAGCAAGAAGTTCAACTGCGGCAGCTACTCTGGTTATTAAAAACTCAGAATGCCCTCATTGCGCAAGGTTAATTTGCGTTCAATGGGGTGTGCCATGGCATGAGGGTTTGGATTGCACTGAAATAAAGAAGGTGTCGCCTCGCGAGGAAGAGAAAGGTGACATGGCACTCTTCAAGCTAGCCAAAGAGAAAGACTGGCAACAGTGTCCAAGATGCAAACATATTGTTGAAAAAACGTCTGGATGTCGTCATATTATCTGCAGGTCAGTAAACTGGTAACTGCATACCTGTTCAATTAATAGAATTGCTTTCTGGTTGGGATGTTGTAGATTTTATCTTGGAAATACAATAGTTTCCTGTTGAAAAGAAAAAATAAGTTATTCCAGGTGAATTAATACACTGCTTATGAATTATCTCTTTTAGTAATCTATTTACCGGAGGACTAGTAAGGCGTGCAGGTCAGTAAACTGGTAACTGCATACATGTTCAATTAATATAATTGCTTTCTGGTTGGGATGTGATACATGGCCTTCAATTCGTCATATTTAATGGTAAACTTATTTAATTATATTTGAAAAATCCTGATATATCACAAGCAGAAAATTAAATTAATCTTTGCAGCTGAAAATTGATAATTTTTTCCTGCGACTTTTTAAAAAGTAATGTGTGATGTATCGCAGCAGAGGAGCCATCATATTTGCTGATCTTTGCAGCTTAAAGCTAATGATTTCGCTCTATGAATTTCTTGAAAAATTGTCATATATTACAGCACAATAACGATATCGTTTATGAATCCTTTGCTCCTGAAAATTATTGATTTTATTCCATGACTTACTCGAAAAGTTGTCATCTATTAGAGCGTTAGAATAATATTGTTTGCACCTAAAAATTTAATGGTTTCTTCTGCTAATTTCTTGAAAATTTGTTATATATCAAGGTAGACGGAAGTAGTGCGTACCCGAATTTTCTTGTTGTCAAGTTTTTGTATGAAGGAGGCCAAACAGACATTTCCGTCGTTGAAGTTTCCCGGGTGAGTAACCACTTGTCATTTTCATATCACTCGTCTCTTCTAATAATCTTAATCAACAAATAACATTAGAATCCCACCTAAAAGAGAAATAGAATAATTGAGAAACACGTTGCAAAAATTTACGCTTAAATGAAATCACACCATTTGAACCTCAATGGACTTACTGGTATCGCAGGTAGGACAATGGAGATGGTACAGTATGAGTCCGTGCAAATATATAGTGCAGTTTGGGAGACTACCAACAATGATTCATTCGATGGGCAACGCCAGCCCCCTTTCCAGTTCAGAAAAGAATGCCTCTGCAACAAAATGGCCCAACAAAGATAGAGGATCTGAAGTCTGCAATGGAAAATTAGCTTCCAGCCCCAACAAAGATAGCGGAGTTGAAGCCTGCAATAGAAAATCAACTTCCAGTCACGGTGGATGCAGCAAAAGGAAAATAGATAGAAAATCAACTTCCAACATGTGGGAAGTTCTTATTGAATTGTAGAATTTCACCTTCATGCATCACTAGTGTTGTTGTCGAATTGTCAAAGCGGCAGCCGCAAAAGCTGGCAGCTGTGGCAACACATGGCATTGTGTTGTTGCAGCACATGGCAAGTTCAATGCACAAGAACAATTAGAACATGGAAACTTGGTTATGAAGAAGATAACATTAAATGTTGCAAATTATTGCTGAGGCAAACATAGCATTACTTCATGCAGGAGTGAACTTGTTGTAATTACCTGTACTCCTCCCATATTTTTCCTAACTTTTGAGCTTGTATGCCTTGGTTTGAGGCCAAATAAGACGATGAATAATTTGAAACATTTGATTGGTTAAAAAAAATATTTGATTTCGTTCGGTTTTAAAAAACAAAAAGTATTTCATTAATATAAACGGACTTTGGTTAAAATGGGAAAACATGGATCAGTTTCAGTGTCAGACTAATGCTTATCGGTGAAACCGATTGCTATAGTCCCTCCCACGGAAGACTTAGAGCAAACATACATATTCGCCCCCTACATGAATTGTGTTAACAATAGTGAGGGTCTTCATTTAAATAATATAAAAAAATATATGTTTCCAGCTGCTAAAAAGAGCTCTACTAAAGTGCATTTCTATCACTAGAATTAGATATCCAAATTTTAATAGAACTATGGTAGCATTTAAACAAGGGAAGCTGCGAGGCAGCAAGTCCCTGCATTGAACACTTTTGCACAGAACGCGTGAAAACTGTTTGCAAAGATTTTACATGTGGAGCAGTGAATCAGAAAATATTTTACAAGAATATGATTTTCTGCAGTGAAGCATTTAAATATTCTGGAGAGCCAAAAGACAAAGATCTGAGCTGTTAAAGGATGATGATACCTAACAGATATAGTCGGCTCTTGTGAACCAGCAGCATAATGTTCTGCGCGGGTTCCATTACCATGCCTAATCGCCACTGCCGCAATAGCCAAAATCTTTGTTGAGCAGCAAAGGTGCCGCTCTCTGTGTTATAAGTCGCCAGCATAGACCCATCTTTGGACGTGTAGAAAATTGTGTCGCCATCTGTAGTGGAGTGGAATGGTCGCCTGAATAATCCATAGCTGACATCTGGACACCGCCGTACAGTCCATTCGCCTGTAGCGGAGCTGTAAACAAGAGCGTGCACCATATTCGATCTCAGTTCTCCCCACACCATCACTTTAAATTTGGCGGCGTCTACAACCAGGTGGATGGACACCGATGACTGCGCAGCTGTACTAGTTGTGGAGTTGTTCTGCTCGAGTTTTTTCTTCAAACACGATTGAAGCCAAAGGCACCCATTTCCTTGTATCTTAGTTAAGGGAGTTAACATGTCAATATGCTTAATTGATTTAAGCTAGAGTGCACGAGAGGAGTAGTCAATCATAACATTGGGTTGTTGCGATAAGTTCAATTTAATTTATGATAGACTTTTTTTTAGTTTATTAAAAAGTTAATACAGTTCTTAAATTTCTGGGAAGATGATATTGATTGACACGTTTTTTTCCGGAAAAGTAAGACAAACACCACCATAACGGTTGCATTGCATGGTTGCCACTTGTGGCTTTTCCTTTACTTACTCACATTCTAAGAGATACTTTCAATGTTGGTTATACAATTTTCTTAATGTCATGTTGTCTTCAGACAAACCGCAGCTCCCACAGCTTCGACTGGTTCAACCGCATCTCAGAATAATCTGTTAGCAAACATTTTTTCTATTCAATAATTCCATCGCCTGTCCTTCGCAAGCATTATGAGGTATTTTACAAGAGAAAGAATAATAGATACAGAGTAGTGGTAGAAATTTCTCCATAAGATCACAGAATCTGAAGCACTGAAGTGACCCACAGTGAGGCCAAATTCACTAGTCCAGGAGGTTGAATTGCACAGGAAAAATATTAAAATTTATGAGCGCTAAGTTGGGGGTTTCTTTGGTGCCAATGGGTCAGTTAACAGGATGTGGTTCAAACTAAACATTTCAGATTTCTAATACCAGCCACAGATCTATTTACCATACTGGATGATGCAAGCTAAAAAAACAATTCTATGTGCAGGTACAGCTTCATTTGTGCAGAAATTTGCATTTGGTGCAGAAACAAAGAAGGTTATTCTTGAGTTTCGGAACCTGGTTGCTTCGATGGGTTTCTTGGTTGAGCTGAGACTGGGTAATTTTGGATTGGTATTTGGTTTGTAACTTTGCAGATTTACTTCTACCATGAAGTAAATAACAATTACTTTTGTGTTGAAACTTCACTTTTTGGAGACTTGTATCTATTTGAAAGTCAAATAAATCCTGATATTAATGCTGTCTACTAGAAATCTATTCATTCTCTTGAATGCTGCCATACTAGGCAGGTAAATGCTTGGCTTGTTGACAAGGACATAGAGGCCAAAAAATGCTTGTCGAGGAAGCTGTCTCAGATCTCATTTTTAACTTGAAAATTCTCCCAAGTATGTATATTTACAGTTTTAATGTATGTGGTATACATTATTAACTTCGTATGAAGTTCAGTTTTTATTAACTAACTTCGTATGAAATTCAGTTTTTATTAACTTGTGGGTTAAAATTTGGAACGAATTTTGGATGAGAGAAGTGTGAACAATTTAAAATATTTGACAAATGTTACCCATTTCCTTGTATCTTAGTTAAGGGAGTTAACACGTCGCTATGCTTAATTGATTTTCTTAATTGATTTAAGCTGGAGTGCACGAGAGGAGTAGTGCAATCATAACATTGGGTTGTTGCCATAAGTTCAATATAATTTATGATAGACTTTTTTTTTAGTTTATCAAAAAGTTAATACAGTTTCTTAAATTTGGGGGAAGATGATATTGATTGACATGTTTTTTCTGGAAACGTAAGACAAACACCACTATAAAGGTTACATTGCATGGTTGCCACTTGTGGCTTTTCCTTCACTTACATTCTAAGAGATACTTTCAATCTTGGTTACACAATTTTCTTATATAGTTTTCTTAATGTCATGTTGCCTTCAGACAAACCGCAGCTCCCACTGGTTCAATCGCATCTCAGAACAATCTGTCTTTCACAAGCATATGGTTATGAGGTGTTTTACAAGAGAAAAAATAATAGATACAGAGCAGTGGTAGAAATTTCTCCATAAGATCATAGAATCTGAAGCATTGAAGTGACCCACAGTGAGGCCAAATTCACTAGTCCAGGAGGTTGAATTGCACAGGAAAAATATTAAAATTTATGAGCGCTAAGTTGGGGGTTTCTTTGGTGCCAATGGCTCAGTTAACACGATGTGGTTCAAACTAAACCTTCCAGATTTCCACTACCAGCCGCAAATCTATTTACCATACTGGATGATGCAAGCGAAAAAACATTTCTATGTGCAGGTACAACTTCATTTGTGTAGAAATTTGTATTTGGTGCAGAAACAAAGAAGGTTATTCTTGAGTTCAGGAACCTCGTTGCTTCCATGGGTTTCTTGGTTGAGCTGAGACTCGTAAGTTTCGATTGGTATTTGGTTTGTAACTTTGCAGATTTACTTCTACCGTGAAGTAAATAACAATTACTTTTGTGTTGAAACTTCACTTTTTGGAGACTTGTATCTATTTGAAAGTCAAATAAATCCTGATATTAATGCTGTCTACTAGAAATCTATTCATTCTCTTGAATGCTGCCATACTGGGCAGGTAAATGCCTGGCTTGTTGACAAGGATGCAGAGGCTCTTCGCTGCCAAAAAATGCTTGTTGACGAAGAGGAAGCTGCTGAGAGAAAGTAATATGCCAAACATGCTTATATAAATTGGTAAGATATATTTTCAATATTTGAATGTGTAAACCTCAGCTTTTTTGTTTTGTTTCCTTCAGGCGGGCAGAGCTTCTTGAAAGGAAACCCCTTAAGAAAGCGAAACTATAGGTAAGTAAATCTACAAGGAAACTCATTTAAACGTTGTAGGAATTAAATGTAGATCCCAATTTTATTAAATATTAAAATTTAAAACTTCTTTCTTTCACAGCTGCTTACTGCTTCTACTAAGCCGTCTAGTAGATACGCTGCTTACTGCTTCTACTAAGCCGTCTAGCGGATGAGATATGGGCTTCCTGAGAGCATATGAAAGGAGATAAAAAAATAATAATTCGGGAGATATACCTGAAGGTTTACCGAAGGCAGGGCGACAGCGGGTCGTATCTGTGGAGATGCTTATACTGTATCATTTGCCTTAAAGAGTTTTATCCAGTTCGATGCCCAGCATAACTCCTAGCGAAGAATCCCGGCCCTGCCTGTAAGCAAGGTAAAGTCATATAGCAGTTCCTACAAAGAATAAGGCGAGTGTTACATATTCTATACTTGAGTCATTAGTAACAGCTCCAAGATTGCTTCTGTAATAAAATGAATTACTCTACCTTCGTGTTCTCTGGTTTATGGGCAGAATATTTCCATGATAATGGAATGCACGCATTGATAATCTATGATGATCTTAGCAAACAGGCAGTGGCATAGTAAACAGGAAGGCGTACATGCATTGGCGGTGCATGCATTGGCAGGATGACAGGTGTTGTACACATGGCAAGTTCAATGCAGAAGAACAATTAGAACATGGGAACTTGGTTACCAATATAACATTTAATATCTGTTCAACTATGAAACTAATGCTAGCATTAGTTTTCATTAGTTTCAAATTTGCAAAATAAGTACACATAATGTATGGTTTTTTCCTCTACGCCTCGGGAAGAGGCCAAACAAGATGGCAAAACTATATGCCTCTAAAAACTTTTCTTTATATAAAATAGTAAAACCATATGCCCTTGAAAACTTTGGTTTAAAAGTCACAGCGACTAATAACAAACAGGTGAATTAATGTTATAACATCGCAAATCGATTACTATAGTCCCTGGCCATTGCCAGATGGTAGGGACTAATAATATTAAAAAATATAGGTTTTCTAGAAAAGAGCATTTATGTGAGTAGAATTTGATATACCAAATTTAATTGAACTATATGGTAGCATTTAAATAATATTAAAAAGGATAGGTTTGCTGGTGAGAAAAAATTTCTACGAAAGTGCATTTGAATTTTTTTTAGCCTGCAAATAATACGGTACATTGGTACGTTACATAGTTCACCCATGATATTGGATTATAAAATATTAATAATTTAAATATTTAAAAGTAAACTTAGGAAAATAAATTTGCAATTCTGACTTGAAAATAACTATGTTGTATATTAATGTTTTTTAAATAACCAAATTAAATTAAGAGTCACCAGAATGATTAATTTTATATCATCTTTTTCCATGATCGTATATGAAAGATGAAAAAGGAGAAATCACGATAGAATTTTACATCGCACTAGCGTCATTCAAAGAGAAATTAGGTTCTTCACTTTTCTATCAGTTTTCTGTCCGTAGTTTCGACCATATCTGGTCAGACACTTATTTTCTTTTGCGGCAGCTTTTGATTTGGAGATGAATTTAAACACTAGTAAAATTTTCATGATAAGATTAAGTAGGGCATTACATCACCCTCTAATTTTGTTACTATATCCTTCCCTCTCTCCTCTCTCCTTCTCTCCCCCATTCTCTCCATCTCTCCTTCTTTGTCTCTTTATCTCATCCCCAAATGTATACACTCTCTCTCCATCTCTCCCTTGTCACTGCCTCTCTCTCCACTTCCTAATCTCTATTTATTTCTTCTTCCCTCCCTCTCTCCTCCTCTCTCTCAAGTCCGCTCACTAATACTTCCTCTCTATCCCTTTCTCTCCTACCTCCCTCTCTCTTACCCCATCACTCTCTCTCTTTGCCCTCAAATCCTCTCACTGCCCCTATCACTCTCCCCCTCTCTATCTCTCCAATCCCCCCTCTCTCTATCCAATCCCCCTCCCCCTCTCTCTCCATTCCCTCTATCTCTCTCTCTCTCTCTCTCTCTCTCTCTCCAACTATGTTACTATATAACTCCCACTCTCCTTCTCTCGCCCCTTCGCTCTATATCTCTTTATCTCACCCCTAAACATACTCTCTCTCTCTCTCCATCTCTCCATTGTCAGTTCCTCTCTCTCCACTTCTCACTCTCTATGTCTTTCTTCTTTCCTCCCTGTCTCCCCCTCTCTTGCAATTCCTCTCTCTCATCCTTACTCTCCTACCTTCCTCTCTCTTCCCCCATCTCTCTCTCCACTCTCCAATCCTCTCACTATCTCCCTCCCTCTCTCCTTCTCTCTCTCGCCCTCCATCTTCATGTCTCCCTCTCCCTCTCTTAGCCTTCTCTACATCTCTCACTCATCTCCCTCTCTCTCTTCATTCCTCCTCTCCCCTATATTTAATTTTATCTCGATCTCTCCCTTGTGACTCCCCTTATTTATATTTTTATTTATTTCCCATAAATCTTTTTGAGTGTTAGTAAACCTCTTTATATTTTAAATTTGTATTGTGTTTATACATACTAATAATTATATTTATTTTTAAATAGGGACCACATTGAATAAAAAATGTTAAATGTTAAACATCAGGTTTACATTTACCTTTTTATGCGAGATCTACCCCCATACTAGGTTATAGAGCGCATCTGGGCACAATTATGCAATCTCTAGAGGGTAGAAGAACCTCACCCCCACCTCTACATTTTGTGGAGATTTCTTCACTTGCCACCCCCTCCCTCAGCCTACATAAATGACCTGCTATTACCTAAGTTTTCACATCATTGGGTAGAACAATAGCATAATAGTGCACTCACCTACTAAATGGCCACACACAAAATTAGTTTTTTCTTTTTTTAAATGAAATGTGAGACAATGACAAAAACTAAACATAAAATGACATCCACTAGGGAATTATGTTCCATGAAAGCTCAATCAACCAATTGAAAATTAAGAGTAAGGTTTCTATCTATTTAGAAAAATATTTTTGAATTTTTGTTAAAATAGAAATATTTAGCATTTTCCTAAAATTTTGGTTAGATTTGAGACAACAAAAAAAAGTGATAGTCAAATGCAATGCGAATGTGAGCGAAAAAAAATAGGCAAATATAAAACAATGCCACTTTGTGATATTAATAGAATGAAGAATGAAAATTGATATCACTTATATACTTGCAAAACACATAAGTCTCAATTTAAAAATGTATTTAACATATAATTTTCATAACTTCTTAACTCATCGAACTAACAGAATTCAGAGAAGCTCTTAGGTCAATATCTGTGACTTAGTTTTGATAGATTTAGATTTTTTTTTTTGAGATGGTTGTGAGGTTGCAAGATTGAGCCATATCTTGAATGAGAGGTGTAGCTTTGGTATTCATAAAATGATTTTAATCCATGCCTAGAGCAATGTGTTTCATACCAAAACATTGTCAGACATGTTTTCAATCTTCATGGATCGAAGTTTTCAAAGACTCAGAAACATAGAAGGAAGTTTTGTGAAACTAAAAAAAATAACAACAGAGACCAAAAGAGGCTTGCACAGATTCAAAGATTCCAAGGGATGGCTAGTTGAAGATTCTTTCAGAATACTTGAAATATTGTTTTCAACCCAACAAAATCATTCTTATGGGAAAAGCGTAGAAATAAATATGCTATGTAATCTCTTTTGCAATATGAGGTTATTTAATAAATTCTAGATAATCAACCGAAAATGGTATAACTCTCGATATGAACTTTAATACTTACATGGAAAAGCTCTCCAATTTTTTTGAGATGATATAAAGATGCTCACAAGTGGTATATCTATCTATCTATCTATCTATCTATATATATATATATATATATATATATATATATATATATATATATATATATATATATATATAGATATATATATATATATATATATTGTTTTATATATAAATGAGAGAATTTATTTATAGACAAATGTTCTGATTTAGGCACACGAAAATTACACAATGGAAGTTTGTAAATAAAAAAAAATCTAGTTATTATTTCTTAACTAAAGCTTAGTTGTTTCTTAATGAAAATACCAAATTCCATTAAATTACATGGCCGTTGTGAGGAGGCACTAGATTTTTTTTGTAAAATGCAACACATAGGTACAAAACCAAACTGGTTCACTTTTGGCAGTGTTTTGCGCACATGTGTAGGCGCGTTAACTTTGGGACAGGGTAAGCAAGTTCATGCTTATACTATCGAAACAAGATTTGAATCAGATGTCTTCATAGGGAATGCATTTATAGATGCCTGCACAAAATGAAAAAGCAGTGAAGATGTAAGCAAAATATTTGACAACATGATTGAATGAAATACTATTTCATGGTATGCAGTAATTTCAGGATATTCTCAAAACGTTGTGTCTGAGAATGTCGTGACACTGTTTTTCCAAATTCTACTGATAGGGCTAAACCCAGACCAGATTACCTTTGCCAGCATTCTCAGTGCATCCACAAACTTAATAACTTTGGAGCAGGCCAGGTAGGTGCAGGTCCATATCGAAAAAAATTGGATTTATAGAGGCAAATGTTGTTCTTGGAAATACACTAATCGATGTGTATACAAAATGTGGGAGTATAGAATGTGCATGCAAAGTTTTTGACGAGATGCCCAGGCTAGATATGTTCTCATGGACTGTGACGGTTGTGGGATACAGCTAGCATGGTATTGGTCATGGAAGTGATGCCTTGCAACTCTTGAAGGAAATACAGTAGGTGGGCATGAAGCCAAATGATGTAACTTTTGTTGGTGTTCTACATGCTTGCAGCCAGATATGGTTAGTGGACAAAGGGATGCATTACTTCAATTCTATGGATAAAAATATGGAATAAGAGCAAGAGAGGAGAACTATGCCTGTGTTGTTGACCATCTTGGTCGAGCTGGATACTTAGATGAGGCTAATAACTTTATTAACAAACTACCATTTGAACCTGGTCCTCTTGTATGGCGAACTATGATTAGTTCCTACACAAAACATGGTAATTTGGAGCTAGGACAAGAGACAACAGAGTGCATTCTTGATCTTGAACCTCACAGAGCTTCAACATATGTATTACTAGGATGTAGCTGGTTTGAGGTGAAGAACAAAGTTCATACATTCGTTGCAAGATATAGATCACACCTGTAAACAAAGGAGTTCTATGAGAGATTGGAAGGCTTGATTTGTAGATGAAGAGGGTTGGTTATGTGCTAGACATAATTTTTGTTCTACAAGATGTAGAGGAGGTGCAAAAAGAGCATTCTCTTTAGCAACGCAGTGAGAAGCTAGCTACTGTTTTTGGGATTATCAATACACCTCTTCGGACACCCCTCCGGATTATCAAAAATCTATGTGTGTGCGTTGATCTAGGGAGGGTCTTTTCTGGTCACTTACAGCCTCGACCACATATAGCTTGCAACCTTGTCGGAGACAAAATTTTACCTTCATCATGGATATGAGTCGTAGCGACACTCCTCTCTTGATTCCAAAAATCTCAATTGGCCTACCTTCATCATATAAATAAATCACCTTCTTCTTGAAACAATCTACCAAAGCTCGATGAACTTCTAGCTAGTCCATTCCAATAATTACATCATATGTCCCAAATGTTGTGATGTATGCCTTCAACATAGGCATACACACCCCGAGGTTTACCTGACATTGGTCAACACTACATTCTACTGCATGTTTTATCCCAGAAGCCATCTCAACTTTCTTAAAGTCATCATGCTCATAGGCTTCCAACCCACATTCTTCTAGTGCGACTGGTGAAATAAAACTATCTATAGCACTAGAATCAAACAAAATTTTAAATTTTAATTTGTTTATCATACCTATGGCTTCTACCACAGCAGACTGTTGTTAAACTTGTTGGTTATTAGCTACTGCATAGATTCAATGGTGACTACTTTCCCAGCCCCCCAATTGGTGCTTTTCCTTCTCTACGGTTGTTAGTAGCTTGTAATTCAAGGTAGTCACGCTGGTAATGAGGTCTGTTACATCTCCAACAAGTGATGCCTAGTAAACCTTGAACCAAATGTTGTGGATTTATTTGGAAAGAGTTCCTTCCCTTGGGACCCCTGCCCCTGCTTGTTGCTCTTTGTGTATGACCTTGATTTTCACATGCCCTTGAAGCTGCGGGTGAATTTGCACTAGTAACCATTGCAATCCCCACTCTCGGTGCTCTGGGTACACCCTGTTTCCACATGGCGGTGGCCTCAAACTTCCTCCCTTGGGGAAAGTACAAGGGGCCTTCCCATAAACCTTGGTTGGCGTGGAAAAATGGTTTTGTTTCCACCCTTTAAGTCTAAGTGCTCTTTCACATAAGGAGGCTATTCCACAACTTCTGCAACTAAGGATGGCTTCCACATCAGCACCATTTCCCTAATCTTAGGGTTCAATCCATAAATAAAACAAGCTCCTTGGCGCTAGTCAATGCCCATGTAGGAGACATACTTGAACAATTCCATGAATCTAATTTCATATTCTTCTACCATATGATTTCCCTATACCAAGGCATGTAAGGCTCCTACTTGTTGTTCTCCATAATGTGTTGGTAGGTACTTTTTCCTGAATCTCTCCTCAAATAACTCCCAAGTAACAATGTCAAGAGTGAGGTGTAGTTGATGCTCTAAGTTACTGCACCAATTCAGAGCACTATCTATGAGTTGGAGTATTGTTATTTTAGCTTTTGAATTGGAATTATAATCCCTTAGTGTGAAGTACCTTCTCATTCCTTCTAACCAAGCTTCTCCATGTTCGTTGGCATGACCTCCTGCAAAGTTCAGGAACTTAATATTTTGGAGCTCCGTAGTAATGTTCTCGAATGGAGGTCCTCTATCAGAGTCTCTTGATCCCTCAATATTTCATAACCCTCATGGAGGGTTCTCCACTTCCACTTCATTTGTTTGGCGCCCTTTTAAAGTATCATTAATTGCTTCTAGGGAACACAAGATGAGATTCAACTCCAGTGAAGGCAATCGGTTATTTGTAGGAGGTTCTTGTGATGACTCTCCCTGACCTTGATTTCTTCGCGTCCTCACCATTTTTAATTGTCCAAATATCTACATGATTCACAAGACTCATTAACCCCTCTTAGGACCTGTCCCTCTTCTCTGACTCACATATATGTGTATAATGATAGTCATAAGTTTTCCTTTTACTATGCTTGTAAACAAGAATTATTAGTACTGAGAAGATTTCCAAGGATCTATCAAATCCTGTCATGTGTGAGTTATACATAAATTACAAATTTTCTCCTGAGACTCGCTAGGGTACCGGTGCAATGTACTTGTAAGTCGTGCTATAACACAAATTATTTTCTTGAGTACCATAGCTATAATTTAATATTGAGCTAATTAATAACTTGGCTTAATATATTCAAATAATTAAGTCAAATACTAATGTGAATAATACCCTTTTTAGTCATGTCTTCCTTCTATGGCCATTAGTTGTTCGTTCCCACACTTTTATATTATGTTTTTAAAATCCTTTATGTCCTTTTTATGAATCTTGGGACCCCCTATAGGACATATGAACAATTGGTCTCGCCTCTTGAAGAGGTAGTGTATTTTAAGCAAGGTTCCTAAGCAATTATCCATGAACGCATATATATATATATATATATATATATATATATATATATATATATATATATATATATATATTATTTTCAATAATTAGATTAAAGAAGAAAAATTACGTTGCCAAAATAAATGTGACTTCTTACTAGCTTCATAGACAAAATCTAAAATATTGTGGGATGAAGGAATGCCACTTTGTGATATTAATATAATGGAGAATGAGAATTAATATCACTTATATACTTGAAAAACACATAAATCTCAATTTCAAAATGTATTTAACATATAATTTTCAAAACTTCTAACACATCGAACTAAAGGAATTTAGAGAAGCTTTTAGGTCAATATTTGTGACTTAATTTCGATAGATTTAGATTTTTTCTTTTGAGATGATTGTGAGGTTGCAATATTGAGCCATATCTTGAATGAGTGGTGTAGCTTTGGTATTCACAAAATGAGTTTAATCCATTCCTAGAGAAATGTGTTTCATACCCAAACATTGTTAGACATGTTTTCAATATTCAAGGATCGAAGTTTTCAAAGACTCAGAAACATAGAAGGCAGTTTTGTGAGACTAAAAAAATACAATGAAGACCAAAAGAGGCCTACGCAGATTCAAAGATTCCAAGGGATGACTAGTTGAAGACTCTTTTAGAATACTCGAAATATTGTTTTCAACCCAACAAAATCATTCTAATGGGAAAATTGCAGAAATAAAATCTACTATGGAGTATATTTTGCCATATGAACTTATTTAATAAATTATAGATAATCAACCTAAAAAGGTATAACTTGAGATATGAACTTTAATACTTACATGGGAAATCTCTCTAATTTTATCTAATATTATAAATTAATATACATTTTATAATAAAAATATTTTGTACACACACACACACACATATATATAATATAATGTTTTATATATGAAAGAGAGAACTTATTTCATAGACAAATGTTGTGATTTAGGCACAGGAAAATTACATGGTGGAAGTTTGTAAATAAAAATATTCTAGTTATGATTGCTTAACTAAAACTTAGTTGTTTCAAAGAATGATAATAATTTATTTTTAATGAAAAGACCAAATTTCATTAAATTACATGGCCATGTTGAGGAGGCATTAGAACTGTTTTTTAAAATGCAACACACAAGTACAAAACCAAACCAGTTCACTTTTGGTAGTGTTTTGAGCACATGTGCGGGGGCGTCAACTTTGGGATAGGGAAGGTGGGTTCATGCTTATATTATCAAAACAGGATTTGAATCATATATCTTTGTAGGGAATGCATTTATACATGCCTACGCCAAATGAAAAAGCATTGAAGATGCAAGAAAAATATTTGACAACATGTTTGAACGAAATACTATTTCATGGAAGCAATAATTACATGATATTTTCAAAGCATTGTGTCTGAGAATTTCATGACACTTTTTTTCCAAATGCTACTAACAGGGCTAAAGACAGACTAGTTTACCTTTTCTAGCATTCTCAGTGCATGCGCAAACATAACAACTTTGGAACAAGATAGGTAGGTGCAGGCTCATATCGAAAAATATTGGATTTATAGAGGTAGATGTTGTTCTGGGAAATACACTAATCGATGTGTATACAAAATGTGGGAGTATAGAAGGTGCATGGAAATTGTTTTACAAGATGCCCAAGCTAGATATGTTCTCATGGACTGCAATGGTTGTGGGATATGCCCAGCATGGTCATAGCAGCGACGCCTTACAACTCTTTGAGGAAATGCAGTAGGCAGGCATGAAGGCAAATGATGTAACTTTTGTTGGAGTTCTACATGCCTGCAACTAGATAGGGTTAGTGGACAAAGGGCTTCGTTACTTCGATTCTATGGATAAAAATATGGCATAAGAGCAAGAGAGGAGCACTATGCCTATGTTGTCGACCTTCTTGTTCAAGCTATATACTTGGATGAGGCTCATAAATTTATTAACAAAATACCATTTAAACCTAGTCCTCCTATATGGTGAACTGTGCTTAGTTCCTACATAAAACATGGTAATTTGGAGCTAGGATGAGATACAACATAACTAGCACATTTTTGATCTTGAACCTCACAAGGATTCAACATATGTATTGCTATCAAACATCTATGTTGCTGGTGGTAGGTGGGATGATGTAGCTAAGGCTAGAAAATTGATGAAGGATAGGGGTCCTAAAAAGGAGCTAGGATGTGGCTGGGTTGAGGTGAAGAAAAAAATTCATACATTTGTTGCAGGAGATAGATTGCACCTACAAACAAAGGAGATCTATGAGAGATTTGAAGGCTTGATTTGCAGATGAAGAGGGTTGGCTATGTACTAGACATAAAAAAATGTTCTGCAAGATGTGGAGCAGGTGCAGAAAGAGCATTCTCTTTACCAACATAGTGAGAAGCTAGCTATCGTTTTTGGGATTACCAATACACCTCTTGGTACACCCCTCCGGATTATCAAAAATCTACGTGTGTGTGGTCATTGACACAATGCTGTCCAGTTCATATCCAAAATTGTAGGGCGAGAAATTGTAGTTAGGGATGAAAATCACTTCCATCATTTGAACAATGGGTTGTGTTCTTATGGGAACTATTATGATTTAATGGATTACCATGTTTTCTTGGACAAAAATTAAAATTGAATGGTGTTTCTATCCGTTTGTATTGCGTTATGGGAAAAGAAAAAATGTCTTTTTAATTTCTGTCAAAATTGAGCAAGTCTTTGCTGAGATCTGATTCTTACACAAATAGCAATTGCATTGGACTTCAAGTACAACTACAGCACAAGACTCAATCTTCTCTACCATGACATTTACTGTTGGACTAGCTTCTTTGGTGCCCAAACACAGTTGGATTTATTATATAGGAAAGCACCAAAAAAGGATCTCTATAAGAGAAGAATGTCAACAACGTGCTCTATAGTGAAAAATGAGAATATGATTTGTCAAAGTTTGAGAGGTCTAAGGGACTTGGCACAAACTGGTCAATATAAGGCATGGTTTTTAGATCAATTTGGAGTTCTCGGCAATGGGCAGAGACCTTATAGAGGAGCTATTGAAACTTTTAAATAGTTAGCGCAAACTGGCATAAAGATAGTAATTATCAGTAATTATTCAATACATGCATTGACAACATTGGAGAAGATGAGGAAACTAGGTTTCAATCCTTCTCTTTTTGATGGTGCAATAACTAGCAGGTAATTGACACATCAATACCTTCTAAGGAGGAATGATCCATGGTTTGTAGCTCTAGGTCGATGCTGCATTCATATGACATGGTCTGAGTGAGGTGAAATATCTCTTGAGGTACTTTAGGAACGAAATATGACCAATTGGGTGGACAAGAAGGATGGATGGGGAAGCCAGACCAAGTCGTTTATAAAGCTGCAAAAGAAATGGCTGGGGTTGATGCTGTATAATGTATTGCAGTGGGAGACTCTCTCCATCATGATATTCTGGGTGCAAATAATTCAAGTATGCAGTCAGTTTTTGTTGTTGGGGGTATACACGCCAGTGAGGTTGGAATAAATCAATTTGGAATGGTTCCAGATGAAGCAACAGTTGAAGCTCTTACCCGCTGAGATGGTGTCTATCCTTCATATGTCATCCCTTCTTTTATGTGGTGATTAGAATATCATTCACATTGTTTTTGGATTTCCCTTTCTTTTGCGTTAAGGACATGGGTACACAATAATTCACTACTTTCATAATATTATTTTAACATCTCTCACAAAAGAATCTGTTCTATTATTCTATTTTTTTTTCTCATGGATTAATCATGCTACAATAACTCGTATTCATGAAATCACATTCTGGATGCGTAAAATCTGTATTTTCTTATTCAGTGAATGGCAAATAGATATATTTGGTTGCTCGCACTCTTTAGTACTTGACTATGTGCATCTACCATGGCATAGAGAAGTTGTAAACATCCTAAAGGTTTTCCTTTTTGCATGTTTGTGGAATATTGAGTAGACAAGTTTATCAATTGCGCTCAAGTTGGAACACTTTCCATGTAGAAACCCATGTTTTCAATAGACATGCTCCAAAATCTGAGACACATAAATTTGAGACTATGTGATAGTCGAGGTAATATATACCATATATGAAGCTTTGATGAAAGTAGAGGAAGAAAAGGTATCTTGACAATGATCAGAGACATATGATTCACTATGTATGACACAACAGAAGGTATACAATAATATGGTGAAGATGGTTTTTAGATATGTGAATTATAGGTTCACATCCTAAATAACTCCTTCTCTATTTTAATTTATAACAAGTATATCTTGCTTGTATTTTTTTGGCTGAAATTTTCTTTTCCATATTAATAGAGTAGTATTCAAAGGACTGTAGTGCATATCAGTCATGGAATTCTAAACTGATCCTAATATACTGAGAGTAAGGTGAAGAGATTAGTTCCACATACTTTTTATAATTAAAAAAAATAGCAGACATTTGTGTCTAGTGGGCCAAATTTTGAACCTGCTCTGGTACCATGTGTAAGGCTCCATCCTAGGGTCCTCTAATAGAACTAAATTCTCTAATTTCAAATACAATAAAATGGGAAATAGTTTATTTCTAACTCATTTAATCTATGATAATTTACCATTAAAATTTATTTCCTACAATTAAATAGTGAGCATTTCATTTCAATCACTTATAGGAGTCATCTATAAATAGAGGAATACCTATTCTGATAGCTTGGTTGAGATGCCCCTGAGCTCTTGATCCTGTTAGGATGATCCTCTTGACTACCGACTGGATTTACGTCCCAACCAACTAGGAAGTATTTTCTAGCCCAGGAAACCTCCACAGGTTCCCTAGCCCTCCGAGTCCAAGTCCAAGCAAATGTAGTGTGTCCAAGATAAACAATTTTCTCCTTCTCTCCCTTCTCTCTTCCCCACCTTACTCTAAAAAAAAATCCTCCAAAACCAAAAGCAAGACCAAGGATCCCCTCTCCTCCCCTCATCCTTCCCCTCTGATGCCCCCTTCTCTTCTCCACCTAAACCACCTCTCATTAATGTCATAACTACCCTCTCATCCTTACATTTGAATTTTCTTCTCCCAAGTAAATTTGAGAGGACATTTTGGGGATGAGATATGAATATACAATTTGGTAATTAACTGCAAAGAACCATGTTTTCTCCCAATTAAATTTGAGCGGACATTTTGGGGATGAGATATGAATATATAATTTGGTAATTAATTGGAGAGGACCATTTCTTCTCCCAAGTAAATTTGAAAAGACATCTTGGGGATGAGATATGAATATATAATTTCGTAATTAATTGGAAGAAGACCATATACTATCAAAATTTAAATTTGAGGAGGTATGTTGGGAATTGAATAATAACAAAATTTATATCATAAAAAATTTACAGTTTCACCAATGTGGGTATGTACCAATATTTCTTGATAACTATAAGTCAATATTTTAAGGTAATTTAAACACTAGTAAAATTTGCACGATAAGATTAAGTAGGGCATTACATCACCCTCTAATTTTGTTACTATATCCTTCCCTCTCTCCTCTCTCGTTCTCTTCCCCATTCTCTCCATCTCTCCTTCTTTGTCTCTTTATCTCACCCCAAACATATACGCTCTCTCTCCATATCTCCCTTGTCACTCCATCTCTCTCCACTTCCCACTCTCTATTTATTTCTTCTTCCCTCCCTCTCTCCTCCTCTCTCTCAAGTCCACTCTCTAATACTTGCTCTCTCTCCCTTTATCTCCTACCTCCCTCTCTCTTACCCCATCACTCTCTCTCTTTTCCCTCAAATCCTCTCACTAGCCCTATCACTCTCCCCCTCTCTATCTCTCCAATCCCCCCCTCTCTCCATTCCCACCCACTCTCTCTCTCTCTCCAACTATGTTACTATATAACTCCCTCTCTCCTTCTCTCCCCCCTTCTCTCTATCTCTCTTTATTTGTCTCTTTATCTCACCCCTAAACATACTCTCTCTCTGTTGGACACCTAATCCTAAATGGGTTAGTGTGGAAGCTGAATAGACTAATTAGTCCAAGAGACCTTGGGATGTGAAACCTAACGGTCACATATTGTACTATAAATGTATATCTCTTGTTAATAAAAATTGTACTCTCATGATTTATCATTCATATTGTTCTTGCTCCCATGTGTGTTTAACATGGTATCAGAGCGGGCGATTGCTGGTCCTGCTGCAATTTCAGCCATTTGTTTTATGGCTTTTCTGTGCAAGTCAGTTCTGCATTTCATGAATGTTTTATCAGTAGTATTTTAGCTGCATTCTCTGCGCACAATTCCCCAAATAGAAAATTCTGACATTATTCTCCTGCTCTGACGCTTCCACTAGCCTGAACACATCATTATTCTCTTGCTCTGACACTTCCACTGGCCTGAACGCTGCTCCTATAGCTGCTCCACTTGCATACAAAACGTTGCTATATGCATACAAAACGCTCCTTCACTCAGCGCTATTTGTGCCATTCTTTACTTGTGCCCTCTGTCTTTTATAGTCTTGACCGTTGAAATTAGACCTGCGCTCTTTGTTTGACATTCATCTGACATTCACCTGACCTACGTTTGAATGTTGGACGTTTCATACGTTTGAACGCTGGACACTTGTGTTACAGTGTGTGGGGTCTCGTAATTGGATGCCTGTACTGATGCATGTACACGCATCGTGTGGTGCTAGTTGGTATAACAATCTTTTTTATTAATTCGATTTATTGCCATGTTAACAATGTTTGAATATCTTGAGGAGTCGTACTGGTATCAACATGATATATTTCCATTTCTGTTTCAACAGATTCTCCTTGGAACTTGCCAGCCCGAATGAATTTTGCACAGTTCAATTTGATGGCTTGATAGTTCACACTGTTGGCTTTACTTGTCAAGGATTGACATTGTCTGATGGTTTGCTGGCGACGCAGAGCGCTGGGCTTTGGGTTGTCATCGTAAAGAGAGTTTTGTTCCAGTCAGAGGAGACTACCACCATAACTGGAGACCATAACTAGAGGAAGGCGGTTTGAGGAGCCTCGCCCTTCCTACCATTGTTTTCCATTATTTTCTATCCTCTGTATCTCTCCCTTGATTGGAAAATCTGTCGTGATTCCCTACTTTTTCCTGTGTCCATTGAATGTTAACACTGGTTGTGAAAGCAAACTTGTGAAGTCAAATCCCAAGCTCTCTCAGTGAAATTCTCTGCGTTGATTGACCTCATATGCAAAGAAGTTTTATATTTTGGTTCATATATATGCATTGAAGTCCTTGATGCATTAATTAAGGATTAAATTTTATGCGTTCAGTGATTTATGTTGAATTTCGTGAGTCAATTCTGAAGTGCGATGCTATATGTTGGATGGCATGTGTGCTCCTTTGAACTATGATTGATCTCTTCATTAATGGCCACCGTGAGTGGTATGGATATGCTGCATTGAGTTAAGTTTAATAACCTTTTATGTGTTGCAAGGTCTGGACAAAAACAAAAGGAAACAGACAACTGCGCAATCACAGGTTTGCCACGGACTTCCACAGCACTGGATCTGAATGGTATGCATTGAACTATACAGCGCATGCGTTGAACTATACAGTGATTTCTTGAATGCATTGAAGGGGGTACTGCACTCCGATATACCTGTATTGCTTTAACGCTGAATGGTATATGCCCATCCAAATTTGAATGCATTGAATGATGGTATTTAACGCTGTTAAATGATGCGTACATATGGTATATGGTATTAAACTGAGTTTGTAGAATGGTCTAGCGTATAGTCACAAGTTTTGTGGAGTCCAACTAAGTGTTGAATTTTTGAAGGGCTGTTGTGAGAAATCAGAACAGTAAGCACTGGAGAATTCAATGTTTGATAGCGTTGAATGCTGAATTGATAATGCGTGTTGCGAGTTTGAATAAGGAGAGGTAAGTTTACTATGTTGGTATTCGATTTTAATTAGAGTCTAGTTGAAATCGATCAGTGCTTTAAACTGATATGTGTTTTCCAGAGTCTTGAATTGATTCAATTTGTGTTGAGTTTGGAGGATAAAATGTTGATTTAAAAACATTCACATGGTTGGATAGTATAATAAGCATGGGCATTTGATTTTATGAGCTTGATAAGCAGATTGGGAAAAGGTGCATTTTTAATATATGGTGCAGAAATAATGAGCCAGAAGGCGCAGTCCAGAGATTGATTCAAACAGGTAAGATATGATGGTGGTTGCATAAAGTTATAATGCATGTAAATGATATATGATCGTATTAAATTGCCAGACTTAGTCTTAACGCATAGGCATTTGTTTGGTTGAAATTTGGTTGTGAAATGAAATCTGATCTTAGAAGGCGCATGTATAAGATTGGACTTTGGATTGAATGATGTTTATTTGATATGAAAGCATGTAAACGGGGATTAGAAATGTAGATTGTAATTTGGGATGATGTGTATAAACACATGTGAATGTTGGTGATTAAAGAATGAGGGAATTAAGACATGGGTATGAATAAAGGAAGTATTCATAATTTTGATGCTTGAGACAATAAACTTAAAGGAATATCGTAAGTTTTTATAGTGAGGGAATCTTTCCAACCAGTTGAGCAAGAAGGTGTGTGAATATTCAGCGGTTTGTTTGTCTCCTGACTTGGATATATCTGAAGGAGTGTTGATGTAGGTACTTCAAATAATTATTTTATTAATTTCGATACTTGCATTTGAAAGGAAGATAATCCACAAGGGTTTTGCCTTTTGATAGCCATCATTTCTGCTTTGAAATTGATTATGCTGGGGGTTTTTGGGAATGACAAAGTTCAATGTTCTTAAGAATTGGGGACTGTTTATATTCTTTAAAGTTGAAGCAATTTGGCATTATTTAGGAGTTTGGTGGAAATTGTTTCAAGCTAAGACTATCCTTTGTAGATCGGATTGGTGTATTTTCTTAAAGGTTGTTCATATCAGAGATTGTTATTGAACTCGATTGAAGTTGTTGCCAGGACAAGTTCCCTTGGATTCAAGACTGGTACAGGAAAATATCTTTTTGAGGCCTAAATTGCTTGTAGCCTTGTTGGAATTTAAATTCTCAGGGGTATTGAAGAAAATTCATTTTTGAATGAGGAGTTTGTTTTCCGAATATCACTATTCTTTGTGTGTTGAATCTATTGCACGCTGATTGATTTGAAGTTGTTGCCATAAGTTTATATAAAAGAGAAAATTGTGTCCATCTTTTCCTCATTTTTTTACTATTTTTTGAGGTTAAAAATGGCTCCAATTGGTGCAATATCAGAGTTAGTGTACAATCTAATACTCTCTACTATGGATAATACAGTCAAAATCAGCAAAGATTTTCTCACTGATATTCGTAGTTGTTTACAAGATGTACAGTAAAAGATCGATTTTTTGTAGCTTGAATCACAACTACAGCAAGAACAGCTACATCAAAATAGACATCATTATGAACCTCTTTTTGTTCAGAACATTGAGACAACCACCCATCAGCAGCAAGTCAACCTCTCTCCTCTCTCTCGCTCTCCATCTTTGTGTATCCCCCCCCCCCTCTCTCTCTCTCTCTCTCTCTCTCTCTCTCTCTTACCCTTCTCTACATCTCTCACTCATCTCCCTCTCTCTCTTCATTCCTCCTCTCCCCGGTCTTCAATTTTATCTCGATCTCTCCCTTATCACTCCTTGTATCTCTCCATCTGTATCACTCAATGTATTTGTTCTTCCCTCTCAATTATATCTAGAGTTAATAGATATCATGATATCTTAATATATAGTATAATATAAAAAATTAATAATATATTTGGCCCATGGTATTAATAATTATTTGTCCCATGGTATTTCCCTCATAGACTTCACCTAAATAAAACATTTTTTGAGTTTGCCTAAATATAAAGAGGTTTATGGAATAAATATAAAATGAGGTTTTATTTATTTAACTACCTCTAATTTATTTATATTTTTATTTATTTCCCATAAATCTTTTTGAGTGTTAGTAAACCTCTTTATATTTTAAATTTATATTGTGTTTATACATACTAATAATTATATTTCTTTTTAAATAGGGACCACATTGAATAAAAAATGTTAAATGTTAAACATCAAGTTTACATTTACCTTTTTATGTGAGATCTACCCCCATACTAGGTTGTAGAGGGCATCTGGGCACAATTATGCAATCTCTAGAGGGTAGAAGGACCTCACCCCCACCTCTTAATTTTGTGGAGATTTCTTCACTTGCCACCCCCTCCCTGAGCCTATATAAATGACCTGCTATTACCTAAGTTTTCACATCATTGAGTAGAACAATAGCATAATAGTGTACTCACCTACTAAATGGCCACACACAAAATTAGTTTTTTTCTTTTTTTAAATGAAATGCGAGACAATGACAAAAACTAAACATAAAACGACATCCACCAGGGAATTATGTTCCATGAAAGCTCAATCAACCAATTGAAAATTAAGAGTAAAGTTTCTATCTATTTAGGAAAATATTTTTGAATTTTTGTTAAAATAGAAATATTTAGCATTTTCCTAAAATTTTGGTTAAATTTGAGACAACAAAAAAAAGTCATAGTCAAATGCAATGCGAATGTGAGCGAAAAAAATAGACAAATATAAATAATTTAATAATTATAAGTATAAAGCCCATCTCCTACAAATCCTACAAATATTGCTAACACAAGAGACATGTATAGTTAATGTTAACACAAGAGCTATGCATGGTTAATGTTATGATAAACCACTTTAAGAAGGGTTGAGAATCTTGAGTGTTCCCACGGAAGACTTAGAGCAAACATACATATTACACCCCTACATGAATTGTGTTAACAATAGTGAGGGTCTTCATAAAAAAAGATATGTTTCCAGCTGCTAAGAAAAGCTCTACTAAAGTGCATTTCTATCCCTAGAATTAGATATCCAAAGTTTAATAGAACTAGGGTAGCATTTAAATAATATTAAAAAATATAGGGTTTCTAGAAAAGTGCATTTATGTGACTAGAATTTGATATCCCAAATTTAATTGAACTATAGGGTAGCATTTAAATAATATTAAAAAAGATAGGTTTGCTGGTGAGAAAAAATGTCTACGAAAGTGCATTTGAATTTTTTTTAGCCTGCAAATAATAAGGTACATTGGTACGTTACATGGTTCACCCATGATATTGGATTATAAAAGATTAATAATTTAAATATTTAAAAGTAAACTTAGCAAAATAAATTTGCAATTCCGACTTGAAAACAACTATGTTGTATATTACTGTTTTTTAAATAACCAAATTAAATTAAAAGTCACCAGCAATGATTAATTTTATATCATCTTTTTCCATGATCGTATATGAAAGATGAAAAAGGAGAAATCACGACAGAATTTTAGAGCGCACTAGCGTCATTCAAAGAGAAATTAGGTTCTTCACTTTTCTATGTGTAGTTTCGACCATATCTGGTCGGAAGAACGCTTAACTGAAGGAAGTGCGCTGTCCTTCACCTCGTCCTCGTCAATGAGCTCCAGTAAAGACACCACCTTCAACTTCCTGGGACTGTAGAGGATGTAATCTAACGTTCCCTGAAATTTTCCGCGGCGATTGTGGACGAAGTTAGTGAAACGCGGCTCCTGTGTACAACCTATTTTCTTCAACGCGTCTTCAAGGGGAACATTGCATCGGGAATAGGAAAGATAAGCACTTGCTAAAGCTATTGTGTGACGAAACTGCAGTATATGAGATGGATCAAAATTCGAAATTTCCTTGTGTGATGGATGGACACTGCCTGTCGTAAGAAATGAGTGGACGGCACTTCCGGGCAAAGAATTGAAGTCACCACATAGTAGAAGCGTGAGGTCACGGTGATCCCGGACATATGCCTCCAAGTGTTTCACCAAGTAATCAACCTGCAATAGTTTTATATCTCTATTTTTAGTATTTGCATGGATGTGGGTATTGGCTATGCATAATGGTTGATTGGTATTTTTGAATGAAAGGACCACTTGCAGAGCAATGTTGTCTTTATATTTCAAATGAATCGACCAGTGAGTTAGCAAGTCAAATTTATTCCGTTTATAAAACGTTGCACAACCATCCACAGTTGGAATTCTTTCCTTTCCCTTAAACACCCCTTCATATCCTAATTTCGCCAGTTTTGGATGGAAAAAAGAAATAAAATGGTTCTGTTGTACCTCCTGGAGGCAAATGATGTCAGGGTCGCACTCTAATATTTCCTTCAACAAGTTTTGTCTGCGATATGCCCACTTGAGGGCGAATGAAGGACAGTTGGGGAACTGCTCCGAAGTAGCGTATAAGTCTGCCAAAACATTGTATGTCACAACTGTGAATGATGGACTTGTCAAACTTCCATCATTGATGCTGCCATTTCTAATTTTAATCATTCGCCGAGGATTAGGAAATGGAATAACAGGCTTAGTAACAAAAATCCCCTCTCCTTCAACTTCGAGAACTAATGAATTGCCCACATCATCGGTGGTGGGTCTGTAAAAGTCAGAGGCAGACAGTAACATACAAGTGTTGTTGGGAAAAAAGCGCTCATCAACAATAGTGGTAGAACTGATAGAATACCATCTCTTGCTCCTGAAATAGTTGGAATCACGACTTAACAAATCCTTTGCACTTAGTGTTACATCAACAACAGGTTCAATACCAACCATTTTCAATTCCTCCATTTTCACCCTTCAATGTAATTTGTCGTCAATACTCGAAGTTGTTCTCCTTTCTTTCTCTCCTTCCTGTACCACCTTTTTTTTCCGAAACTCCTTACTGTACCAGCCTAGCGTTGTTAGGTTTAGCTTTTTTATACCAGCTTTCTTACCCTCACAAATTTGGAGAAGTTTGACCGAAAAGATAAATCTGTCCTTTTATTCGCGATATAAACAGAAATATAGCTGCACGCTCTATAACGACGGATCTGTCTTTTTATTCGCGATATAGGTAGAAAAATTTCTTATATACCGAATTTCATTAACTTTTATTTATATAACACAATTGTTGCATTTGATGGACCTAGGCCTACGCATGGAATTTGACGGCAAATTGACCGTCGTGGGTGATTTGCCCGTCAAATACACCCAATTTTCTTAATATTTTACCATGTCGGCCTGATCTTTCGTACCTCCAAAGGATGGGTGGTCATCGTTCCATGATGTACACACCGTAATAAATCACATGATTAAAATAAGCTTTATGTGTAAGTTATTAATGATTTATTTAGTTTATAAAAAGGCAAAACTGTAATCCTTAATACTAGTGTAATTATACATATTAAATGGTTAGTGAATTGGTTAGTGAATGGGAATAGATATTAATAAACATCAAGAGGATTTATCATGATGGATTTTAATTTATTAAAAAATAATTATAGTTAAATTATAATTATGTCTAGAGACACTCTACAATCTAGTATATGAGGGAGATGTTATCACGTTATGTAACATTACATTCAAAAATATTAAAAAACTATGAGGGAGATGATGTCATGTACTGTTACATTACAAAAAAATATTAAAAATATATGAGAGAGATGTTGTCACGTAACTTAACTTAATGTTACATTAAAACAAAAATATGAATTATGTGTGGCTAACATTATTGTATATGCTGAAGATATTATTCATTGAATAACAAAAAAAATTAGGTGAAAGAAGAGGAGGATTCAGTTGGGCATATCTTGTAATCATAACAAGTAAATTTCATGGCATCCCCATAATTGGGCATATCATGTAATAATAACCAAGTAAATTTCTTGGCGTTGGCATAATTGGGCATATCCTGTAATAATAACGAAGTAAATTTCATGCATAACTCGGCATATCATGTAATAATAACCAAGTAAATTTTGTTCCCATAATTGGGCATATCTTGTAATAATAACGAGGAAAATTTCATGGCGTTCGCATAATTCGGCATATCCTATAATAATAACAAGATAAATTTCGTGGCCTTTCCATAATTGGGCATATCCTGTAATAACAACGAGGTAAATTTAAATTTAGTGGCTTGCCCATAATTGGGCATATCCTGTAATAATAACAACGAGGAAAATTTCATGGTTTGCATATATATGGCCTGCCAAAATTGGGCATATCCTGTAATAATGAAGAGGTAAATTTCATGGCCATAATTGGGCATATCGTGTAATAATGAGAGGTAAATTTCGTGGCCTGCACGATAATTGGGCATATCATGTAATAATGACGAGGTAAATTTTGTGGCCTGCCGGATAATTGGGCATATCCTATAAAAGGCAAATTTGGTGGCGTTTGCATATATATGGCGTTAGCATAATTGGGCATATCCTGTAATAATGAGGAGGTAAATTTCGTGGGCTGCCCATAATTGGGCATATCCTGTAAGAGGTAAATTGCATGGCGTTCACATATATATGGTGTTATATGGCATTCCCATAACTGGGCATATCCTATAAGAGGTAAATTGCATATATATGGCATTCGCATAACTGGGCATATCCTGTAATAATGACGAGGTAAATTTCGTGCCTTTCGCATACATATGTTTCGTGTCTTTCACATACATATGTTTGGCTTAATATATATTGTATACGCTGAAGATATGTGCAACATTACTATATATGTGTGGGCTAATATATATTGTATATGTTGAATGTTACTTTAGAATAAAATAAAAAACTAATTAAAACAAAAAAATGTGTCGGCTAATATTAGCAAACTCAATTTTGAAAACGATATATATACCATTTAAAAATTGAAAACGACATATATACAATTCAAAAAGAGATCAATTAGCTTATTCATTGAATAACAAAGAAAATTAGGTAAAGGAAGCAGAGCATTCAATTGGGCATATCATGTAGGTTTTCAGTCGTGTGATTTTTGTAATAATAATAACCTAGTAAATTTATATTTTGTGGCATTCAGGTTTTGGTTGTGTGATTTCTCTAATAATAATAATTAGGTAAATCTATATTTCGTCGAAGGTGATCAATAAAATTAGTAGGAGTGAGGTGAAATATTGACTAGAATGTAATGTTTAGTGTGGGTACTTGAAATATTAGGTAAATTTAATAAAATTACATTTTAATTACTATTTCTCCGCACCACTGGCCACTATTTATTAGGTGGGGGTGGCTATAAATATTGGGTAACATATAATATTATAACATTATATTTTGTGTAATCAATATATTTGTAACACTTAATATAGATGTGATCCATCTATAAATTTTTATGATATGACAAGATTTCTAATCATGAATATTTACCATGGATATTAGGTTTTTTACAATACCATGGACCAATACCCACAAGAGAAAGATAGAGAAGGGGAGGAGGGAAGAAAATTATAATACGATGGGATACTACCATGGTTTATCAATACCATGGGCCATCTAGACTTTTGATTATTATGTTATGGATCTAGACTTTTAATTGTTACAATACCATGGGCCAATACCATGGCTTATCAATACCACATGCCCAAAAACAATAACTTATTTCAAAAAGAAAATATTTTAAAAATATTTTAATTTAATTTAATTAAATTTAAGAGAAAAAGGGTTATAATTACTTCTGAGATATATCCAAACTCTCCATCCTCACGACTACTAACAATATTTTCATAGAGATTAAATGAATGTTTTAATAAATTAAAAAATGAGAATACTTTTATATATATACATCTATGAAATTTATATAATATAAATAATATTATAAAGTACTAGGATACATGCATCTTAACCAAGGATACAAGTGAAGTGAGAAAGAAAAGTGATTAAGAATGATAGGGGAAAGATAATAGGTGTTTCTTTCAATCTTTTTATTATTGTATTTTCTTTAACATGATTGATCCAAAATATAGGTTTAATATTTTACAACCAATTATGTTTTTTATTAATTTAAATACTTTCTTAAATATAATACAATGGGATTATATTTAAGAATGAGAATGAGATAGAAGAGGGAATAGAGTGCGGGAGAGAGACATAGAGTTGAGAGACAGGGTGACAGAGAGAAAGGAAGAGAGAGAGGAGGGGGAGAGAGGGAGGGAGAGAGATGGATTTGGAGGGGGAAAGAGAGGGAGCGACAAGGGAGAGTTTAAGATGGAATGAGGGAGAGATGAGACAGGGGAAGAGAGAGAAAAGGAGAGGATAAAGGTAGGGAAAGAAGACAAGGGAGAGTTTAAGATGGAATGAGGGAGAGATGAGACAGGGGAAGAGAGAGAAAAGGAGAGGATAAAGATAAGGAAAGAAGGGGAAGAGACAGGGAGATATATATATGGAGGGGGGAGAGAGAGAGAATGACATGTGTTTAGGGGGTTAAGAGAAAGATACAAATAAGGAGAGATGGAGGGAATTATAAACATAGATGGTGGGGGGAGAGAGGAAAGAAGAGAAAGATAGAGAAAGTTAGGGAGAGGCAAGTAGAGTGAGACAAGGGAGAGAGGGAGGGGAAGAGAGAGAAGGAGAGGAGGAGGGAGATAGACACGAAATGGAAGGTGGAGAGAGAGAGAAGAAGAAAGAGTCTCAGAGAGACAAATACAGACATAGAAGTTAGATCTAGAAAGTCATGAATATTTTATATTTTCACTAAAATAGATGTATTGATTTCAATTTAGTTGTTGATTTCTAATCATATTTGATCACATGCACGATATGCATTGATTTTAGTGTAGGTTTCGATTTATAATTATATTTAATACCTTACACTAGATGAATTGATTTTAGTGTAGATGTCGATTTCTAATAATATTTAATACCTTACACTAGATGCATTGATTTTAGTGTACATGTTGATTTCTACTCATATTTGATTGCTTGCATTAGATGCATTAGTTTTAGTGCAGATATTAATTCTTACTCCTATTTGATTGGTTGCACATGATGCATTGGTTTAAGCGTAGATATTAATTTATAATCGTATTTAATTGCTTGCACTAGATGCGTTGATTTCAGCATAGATGTTGATTTCTAATCATATTTAATATCTTACACTCGATGCATTGATTTCAATGTAGATGTTGATTAATACTCATATTTGATTCCTTGCATTAGATGCATTGGTTTAAATGTAGATATTGATTTCTAATCGTATTTTATTTCTTTCACTAGATGCATTTATTTTAGTATAGATGTTGATTACTCATACTATTTGATCGTTTGCACAACATGCGTTGATTTTAGTGTAGAGGTTGATTTCTGATTTGTTGCAACAAGATGTATGATGTACATTAATTTAAAAGTAATTAGATTAATAATGTGAATTGATTTCAATGTAAGCACATCTCAACCTCCTCCATCTATATCTTTATCTCCCTTTGTCTCTCCTTCTTTATCTCTCTATCTCAGCCCCTAAGCATACACTCTCTCTCTATATATATATCTATATATCTATCTCTATCTCTACCTCCCTCCCTTTGCCCTCAATCTGTCTCTATCCCCCTTCTCTCTCTCGGTATATATATCTCTTCCTTCCGCCCTGTATTTGCTCCCTCTTCTTCCCTCTCCCCCCATCTATATCTCTATCTCCCCTTGTCCCTCCTTCTCACCCCAAAACACACACACTCTCTCTCAATGTAAGCACATAAAAATTATTCAACATAACGTACAATACTTGAATTTTCATCCTATATGAAAGGTTTTCTTACCCCAAATGTTTGCTTCTTGAACTATAAACTATTTATAATTGACTACATTGTTATTATTGCCATTTTCCATCATTCAACATTGTTAATTACATTGCATTCAAACACAGTAATAGAAAATAACTACCATTGAAAATTATTTGGGGTTTAACACTTCATAAGTTAAAATGATTGACTTTGGAGAAAACTATTATTAATATCAGAGAGCAACAGAGACAAAGTATGTTCTTTACTACACTAGATCGAGTTAAATATTTGAATGGTCTATGCTTCCAGCTACTCTTTTCATATGATCGATATGAGAAAATCGAAAAACTAATAGGTGATATAAAATAAACAGTATAAGAAAATAGTTTCAGATTGATTGCAATGAAGATTGTTTGCAATAGACTACATTCTTAGTATTCACATTTTCTATCTATCAAAATTGTTACACTGACACTTTGCACTCAAAATTTGTATTTCATCATTTTTCATCATTCGTGTTACTAACAGTGTCTCTCATCTCAACAAATTGAGGTAAATAGGCAAATTTTAAATTAAATTGACAAAATTAATCTTAGACATATGTATCGTATTTAAGATGATCAAAATAATTAGATGTTTAGAAAATTTTGTATGACTGCACACGACGGAAACCAGCCTAGATCCATCTTAACACCGGATCTATCAAGTGCTGGGAGAGATCAAATCTCTCGAGGCACAAACCTTTCCTCAAGTTTTGCACTCAAAAAATAGGTTTGCACCTCGTGAGGTTTGATCCCTCTCGGCACTTGATAGATGTGGTGCTAAGATGGATGTAGGCTGGTATTATTTCAAATATTTATTAATAATCACAAAAATGTTATATGCACATTATATATATGTATCTTTAAATAAATAAAAACATGTTCTTAACCATGGAAGTTAATCCCAATATATCTTGAAGCTTCTTAATGTATACAAGACCTCCATACCATGGCTTATCAATATCACCAACCCCATAAACCATAAACTATTTCATAAACATAGTAAAGGCATTATCTTTCCATCCTAGGAAAGAGTAGCATTAAATTGTTACTCTTCCATGATGAAAGTGAAAGTGTCACTAAATGTTTCCAAAGGGTGTAAATAGAATTTTGGATCTTAGTTAAAGAGGGGGGTCTCATGAATTGCATCATTGACATGACATAAGTATCCACAGTATTAGGTTCTCTCCTTTTACTTATTTAGTGTAGTTGCCATAGAATGCACTCTAGAGGTGGTAGAAATCTCTATCCTTAGCAATTATAGAACTTGGTCTTTTGGTTAAACATCAATATGTATTTCCACTAACAACATTTGTGTTTGAAGTATTTTCCTACTTGAATGGTTGGAATTTATCTAAAACCTATTTGTATATGCCATCTTTTTTTGGATTCAATATTTCTTGCAATTGATATAACTCTCTTGGATTTCGTTAAGATCCATTTACATTGTTCCCCCAATTCGAACTCTAGGAAACATTTGTATCGTTATCTTTTTTATCATTTTATGGACCGTACTCGATGATAGTGACTTGCATCAAATGATTTTGGATAAATTATAAGAAGGTCAAGTTGAAGCCAGAATATGAATCTTTTGAGCTCAAGGCTGTTGAAAATATCAAATTACCATACTCTACCACAAGTATGGAAAATTTGAATAATGAAGATCAACACATTTGGTCTTTGTATCCTAGAATGGACTATGATCCTAATATCAAAAACAACCCATGAACAAGTGATTAAAGTTTCTTTGGAAATTCAAATTTTTGTCCAAATAAAAATCATCATGAGTTCACTTTTAACTAATAAAGTTTTAAGATGAAAGATCCTTCAAAAAATATAATAATTAGTTCACTCATTCTCCTTGTTTGTAATTTTCCTTTCAAAGTACGTCATGTAAAAATAATGGTTCTTATTGAATGAATTTAAAGATAAGCACTTCTTTGAAAATTTTGATGAGATTTGTAAGGATGGACTTTAATACTTTCTCAAGTTTGTTTATATTATTTTAAAATTTTAATATTTGGTCCAATTAAATCTGAATTGTATAATAAGACTAAAGTTATATTGAAATTTAGTGTTTGAAATTCAAATTAACATAAATCAATCGTATATATTGTATTTAGCTAAAACATTATTTAAAAAATAATTATAATTCCAAATTGAACCAAACAAATTTGAAATGATAAAGTTGAAAATATTCTAATGTAAATTGCTCTTAATGAATATATATCACATTTAAAACAAAAATTCTAAGAGAAAGCCAAAGAAATATTCATATAAAATTTACAGAAGCTCTTGTGTGTTGTGAATTCATTTGATAGTCGGCCCTTTCTCTTCAATGCCAAACACTTATAGCTTATCACTACCCATGTATTATTGGGTGTAAAGGATAATGCTTACCCAATATCTCTTTTGATCTAGGTGGATATTGGTGGCCACATCGCTACCCCACCCAGACCTCCACTCAGTTTCATCAGTTTCCTTGATTATAGTAGCATTTACTATTTTTTGGAGTTTTTCGAGTTTTGAACTTCCCAAGTTGTTTTGACCCCATAAACGAAAAAAAATTCAGGTCCGTAGTAGGCCCATTTCCATAGGCAAGTAATTTCCACAAATCCTATAGTACTTGGAGAGATATTTCCAACGAGGTATCGTATGTGCCAAACAGAGATCATATGACCAAATTATGACCCCGGGAAGCTAGTTGCTTAACTGAACCTAATGTGGCCCACAAACTCTTGGCATTCCATCTCCTTGGATTAGGGTATTGGTTTTTTATCGTTTCCCTTTGTTCCTTAATAATAAAAAGGCCCTTGATCCTCATTGTAATGTAGTTTAGAGACATGTAGTCACGACATCTCTTCTTAGAGATAAGTTACCATTGCCCAAGTTATTTTATTTCCATTCTTCATGTAAGAATATTTCTATTCTTTGATATTAATGAAAGGAACATCTATTTCTACGCCATCTATGTGTTTATGTTTATATCTATTTTCTGTTGTGTTCCTGCATAAGCCCATACCAGTGGAATTAGAGTAGTATATTATTTCTTTGTTTTTCTTTGCATGTCCCCAACAAGGTCAGTGTATAAGGAGTTAGGGATCGAACTGGTTTAACTTTTGTAAGACCACTCTCATGAACCCTAACAACCTCCCATGGCGGAAGAAAAAAAAGATGAGGGAGCAGGGGATCCCTTCAAAATATTACCCGAGGAATCCCTTGATCGATAGACGAACACAGTGATGGATAACTTTGTCGAGATCCTTTGGCGGTTACCCATAGACAACACATCTTCATCTAGCAGTGACTTTGGTGGCTTCGCTCCCTTGAAGGTACAAGTCAATTTTGACATTACCATATTTGAAGGCCAGATAGATGCAATCACCATAGTTAGATGGTTAAATCTATTGGAAGGATATTTTTTGGTTCATGAATTTTCCAATTGGAAAAATATTACTTTTGCACTCCTCAATGCCACCCCCCAGTGTCAAGGACTTGGTGGGAAACCTAGTGTTAATAGAGGGACTAGAGGGAACCCTGACTATTTTCAGCCGTACCTGCCTTGAATTCTTTCTAAGACACCATCAGGGAACAATATGACCCTATTGGGAGCTATGAAGATAAATACATAAAGTGGACTACGTTGCGGAAGGAATGGGACCAAAATTTGTCATAATTCACAAATATTTTTCATACCCTTCACACGAAATTGGGTATCAAACATTCTGAGTGGAATTTGGTTCTCAAGTACCATAGTTATCTACACAAGTACATCTAGGATGAGACGGAGTTCATAGACATATCCTTACTTCATGTCACATATCGATACACAATCAAGATTAAGAAGAAATTGAAACAGAAGAGGTAAGACTTTGGATCTATAAATCCAAATTAAGGGAACGGTGCCCCTAAAATGCAGAACAAATTACAAAGCCAATGCAGGGTGATCAAGGACAACCTTTTGAAGCCGCAAGTAAAGAACAACACCACAAAAAAATAACGACACAAGAAAATGGCGTGATTTATATAAGAACCCCACTCGCAACACATGAGTGTCAATCCAAGTTGTCACTAGTTGTTGAGCTGAAGGATTTTGAATCAAATAGATGCTTCGAATCTGAGTCCGAACCAAATAAGGGGATTGATAAAGGGAAGTAGATTATTGATACAGATCCCAGTGCCATTATTTCCACCACGAAGATTTAGAAGATTGAGCCCAAAGATCTAGAGGAGGGGGAGTGGCTCCTCCACTCATAGATATGGGTGAAGGTTTCTCTGTTGTAATTCATTGTCAATTGTGATAGCCAAAAGAACCTAATTTCAGTAGTGATCATGAGGCAATTAGGCCAAATGACCACACTACACCCTCAACCATAGACTATTGGGTGGCTTTGCCAAGGACGAGATCTCCACGTTAGCTAGTAGTGTCGCCTTTCCTATAACATCTAGCCCTTCACAAATGAGGTACTCTATGATGTCACTCCTCTTGAAGTTCATGATGTATTATTAGTCCAACCATAATTGTTGTAGCATCATGTTGTGTATGAGTCTACGACTCACACTGTTATTATTTCTTTGGGCAATAAGTTATATAGGATACTAGAGGTAGTATTGCCTACTTTCATCTCTTTGATCTCTATAAAGAAATGTAGTAATATCATTTCCTAGACTGGGAAATTTGTCTTCATTATGATTTGCCCTTAGGGTAAGAAGAAGGTTGTGGCCACATCCACAACCTCTATAGAATGCTCCTCTGCATGGTAATAATAGATGGACAAGGTCATCGAGGAGTAGAGGGACATATTCACCTCACCCATAAGGGAACCCCTACACTGTCAGGTTAAACACTCCATCGCTCTAACCCAGAGCGCACTTCTACCCAACATACTGATCTACTGACACTCTGTTCTATAGAACGATGAAATTAAGAGCTAGATTTAGGATTTTTTGTAGAAATGGGACATCATGCCAAGCTCATCACCCCGTGCGAGCCCAATTGTGTTGGCACAGAAGAAAAATGGCACATGGAGACTCTGTATTGAATATCCCACGTTGAATAAGATCACCATCTAGAGTAGGTATCCAATCCCACAAATTGGTGACCTTCTAGACCAACTCAAGGGGGCCAAATATTTTAAAAAGATTGATTTGAATTCTGGTTATCACCATCTGCCAATCCGATGGCATATCAGAGTGAGACACTTTTAAACATAGTCCAAAAGTATCCAACTATATAGGGTTTTCAAACAAGGCCAACTCCTTCACCAGGGCAAGTGATTCACCAGGTACCATGTTCAATAGAAATTTCCCCATGTCATGGAGTCTCTACATGCAATGGGTACCATTTCTTCCTAATGGGAGAGAACTGATCCAAGTGTGTATTGGTGGCCACCCACCTACTAAATATACACCTCCAATTAGTTTCATAATTTTCCTTAATTGTAGCAACATTTACTATTTTTAGTAGTTTTTTGGGTCCTGAACCTCAATTGCAGAATGATCGCCATGAGAAGTGGCCCACATATCTGCAACAGTTCCATTTAAAAAAAAAGTATAAGAATGGGAGAACCAATAATTGTTTGGATTGTCTCATCCGACCACTATTTATGGTGCTAACCACTATGCTCGACTCGTATGGCCACAAGACTTCAAGGTGGCGACAACTTTAGAAGAGCGATCCATAATTCAAAAACACATACCAGTTCCTCTTGGAATGAAAAAAAGTTCCATATTTTCACCTCTACGGCACACGGTTATGCCACATAGGACACCTTTGTGTTCCTTCAAGAGAACGTGCCATGATGATTTTTGAAGCGCACTACAGTTCGGTTTCTGGACATTTTGTAATACTATAGTTGGGTTGCTGATCTACTTGTTATCACTCTGATAATTCTTTTGAAGTAAAAAGAAAGAAAAACGAGAGGTAACCACAAATCACTTTTGGAAATCAAGACCTATCCTTCCTAATGCTCAGAGAGGGCTCTGCTTAGACAAATGGATAAAATGACGTCTTTAGACCATTGGGCTATGTAGTCAAATAATAACGAAGCAAAACTGGATTAACTCACTAAAGGGAATGTTCCAAGGGAAAGATAACAGAGTGTTTTTCAGATCTTTGAGATAGAGGGGTGAAAGGGTTTCACTTGTAGTGAGAGAGTAGATAAGGGTTCTCAGACCCAGATAACGAATGAGGGATGAAGGGGTAATCAAGATCAAGGGCAATTAAGAATCCTTTAACCTAGATATTCATGAAATCTATCGAAGCCAAAGAACAATTAAGAATTATTTAATTTAAATATCAGCAGAAAACATTTAAATGTATAACTATTAAGACAGTGTGTAATTAAATAGGTTCTGAAAAATTATTTCAGTTATAACATTTAGAAATTTTGGAAAAACATTAAATATTATGAATAACTTGAGAAAAATAACAATAAAACATGAGGATACTTATCTGAAATTCACTCAACACATGAATCCTTGGAAATGTCTAATATTTATTTATCAATCCAGCTTGTTGGCTCAGCAAATGATACAATAACCTTTTGGGTCTTCTGATAAAAAAGTATATAGAAATGTCTAATAGAATCCACCCTACATACTTCGAATTTTGAAGTATTTATACAAGTGGAGTTACAAAATATCTGAAATTGTATTCTGAACTAATCTAGGAAAAAATAAATATCTTCATGCAAGAAGATAGAGACAGCTATTGAATTTTTTCATGTTATTCCTTTTATTTTGGTTCTGCTGGCTTTGATCTTTTGCCATTTAATCTGCTTTTTGTTTGATATTTCACGTTGGATGATTCATTTACTTTAGCATTTCATCTGATACACATTCATCTGATACACTTTGACTCTACTAATCTGTCCATATCCTTTTACCATGTTGTTTTACTTTTACTGTACATTAACATTTTTACTGCGTATTTCTATAGTAAATCAGTTAATTTATCTCATGTTTCAGCATCAGGTAATTCTATTTTTAGCATATTTCTATATGTTTCATCTGCCTATGTGTATTTGGCAAAAGAAGGCTTATTGATAAGCAAGTGTTTTACCTCATGTTGGAGGTAAAACAAGTTTTCAAATATTTGGTAGAGTACTTTTCCTGTTGGCAATGCCTTTATTGATGATGTATTTACCTGATCCTTTGCTACCTCTCTAATTTTCTTATTATAATCCTCTTGTATCATCAAATTATCATTTATCACTAAGGGCTTGGGTAATCCCTTTTCTCTCAAAATTTGGAACTCAGCCATAAACCTACCCACTCCTAGCTGCATATTCTGACAATTATCGTCCAAGTTTTGCATCAAGTTCCTCTTAGAGAGGACCTTTGTGACCTCCAAAATTGTCTTTTTTCTATCCTCTATTTCCAATTCCTGCAGCTCATACTTATTCTTGGTGTTAAGGAATTGGATAATTTTGGCAGCCTCTTCTAGCATTTCTCTTAATTCTTCTTTTAATTTCTAGATGGCCTTTGTAGCCAGCTTTATCAAATCTATTTTCTCAAAAATCACCTGAATAGATGGCCAAATATCATTGACAGAGATGGTATTGGACCATAGTTGTTCCTTAGCCTGCCCAAGTGGTTCTTTTAGTGTTAAGTCCTTTTCTAGGGCTTTCAATCTTCCACTCATCCTAGTAGCCTTTTGCACTTCTTCTTTATGCATGATTTTGGCAAGCTTGTAATCAGTTTCCAAGCTTGTCACTTTGTCTTTCAGCTTATTCATCTTTGAGGTTTTTATGGACATTTCTTCCATAGCTTTAACCAATTTTCCTACTTCTTCACCTTATGTACCTATTGCTAACGTAGATGCTATAGAAACTGGTAGTGTTATGGCCATTCATGATGTGGGAGCCAATGAGGTTGTCAATGTGGAAGGAACAGCCGTGGTAACTATTGGAATGACATTTACCGAGCTAGTACCAAGATCAATTTGTTTTAATTTGATTAAGATGTCCAATTCCTTTTCTGTCTTCCTCAACTGATCATTGAGTTTAAGGTCTAATTCCATCAACTCTTCATGCTTAGTTTGGCTTTCCAAGACTTCCTGTGTCTGGGGGTGTTGTAGTTGAGGTATCTTTAACTGTTTCTTGAGGGCTGCAATTTCATCGTTATTTATTTTGATTAATTGTTTAGTAGCCTTGATGTCTTTGGGATCATGTCCCAATTTAATTGCCAAGTCTTCCAAAGACTTGATTCTGGTGTCTTTGGCCTATGAGGAGGCCTTTTCGAACTAATATTGGGCCAAAATGTTATTCAGTTAATTTTGCAACTGATGTGTAGCCATGTCCTTCCCTGTAAGGGTGGAGTAAATCATTTCTCCAGCCTGCTTATGAAATTCAATCTGGTCAATGGGATGAATATCCCTTGCCAATACTTCAAAGTCTATCTTCTTGGAATCTATTGATGTTGTCGGTTGTTGTACAGTTGTCTCTATGAAGGACATTTGATTCTTTCCTTCCTCGATGTCAAAAGATGGCATCGACCTACTTTGATTATGGGGTGTACACTTTAAATATTGTGCATAGGATTCTACCTTTAGTTTCTCATTTCTAAATTTATTCCCGTTGAACCTATCCTTAATGTCCCTATCTCTATCAGCAGGATTATTGAATGAGGAGACTTCTACACTGAGTTGCTTTTCTAACATTCGAGTTTTTGATGTTGATGGCTCCCGTGTTTCTCCAGATGGAGTTGTGCCTTTTCTCATGTCTAACTCGGTATCAGTTATTTCTACTGAGCCTTCTTTGTCTTCTTTTTCTAAAATAGGATTGAGCCTAGGCCTTTTTCTCTGGCTAGGTTCATACTATACATTGGAGGTGTCCATACCTGAGCTGGAGCCTTCCTCTCTGTTCCTTTTGGGATTATTTTCCTCATTGTGAGGAGTCTACAAAATAAGAGGGGCACTCATGGTTCCTCTTGCTCTGGTACCTTCAGGAATGGGCTTTCATCATGCTGTTTCTCTAAATCAAACAAGGTATTTTCAACATCCGCCTTTGTACTATCCCTGTCTATGAGAGTGTTTTCCAAACACTTAGATTGATTTTCATATCTCTCTATTTTTGGTATAGGGTCATGAATGTAAGGTCCCCATTTTACCTTTTTTCTTATTTTCGTTATAAACCCTTGAGGGTCATACCTCCACATGAAACTGTTCTTAAACTTCATTTGTTCAGAATTTGATCTGCTTCCTCTCCTGCCTCTCTAGAATTGCAAATAAAAGGGCCTAAGTGATTATTTATCTTGAACTAAGTCCTTTTCTTAGCTCAGAGAAAGTTGACATCATCAAAGTTAATTATCTACCTATAATATACCAGAGAAAATAACCTCATGGAGAGGTATTTGGGTAGTATGTACGGGGCAAGCTGGAAACCATAGATTCTTATTTCGGTGTGATTTTGGTAAAGGTACCGATGTCCCACCTTACTTTGTTTGTACAGTTGGAGAACTCTTTTGATTTATTGGCTTATTCTGGGTGGAGGGCTTCCTTTCAGCATGGTCATGACTAGATGGAAAAAAGAGTCAATGAAGTCTGTGTAGGTGTATGGTGATGAAAACCTGTGGAATAGTGGTGTCCAAAATATAACAGACTTGGGCTAGCCTTTAGTATCCAGCTTTTGGATGGTGAAGGGAAATGTGACTGAATGATAATACAAAAAAATGTGGTAATGTATAGATGAGTACTTGAATACTCTCTCATTATGCAGTCGGGTAAATTGTTCATGCCTCCTTTCAGCTATGAACTGGGCATAATTGTACAAAGTAACAGGAGGCTTTCTTGGGGTGAAAATAGACATGAAGGCTAGGATGAGCTCATCAAAAAATTCATCTGTGCTATAGAACAAAATACATGATATCATGGTTACAATTTTTTTGCCCCTTTCAGAGAAAATGGAAGAAAAATGTGGACGAGCATCTATAGGAATGTGCTGCTTTTCTACAATGAATGTTTGGAAGATTTGGGCCAGTCTAGATAGAATCAATTTGGTGTATTCGTATAACAAATCCCAAATGGAGAGTGGGGTCATGTTTGGACTTGGTTGGACTTTAAACATTTCATTGATTGACTCAGATACAATAGTAAACAAGACTTTTTGTTCAGGGGGCATTATAGCTCTTTGGCTAGGAATGTAACAAGCCTAGCACATAAGGACAATCTTAGGAAAGACATGTACTTGTGGAAACTGGTATGTGGGAAAATTGGACTCCCAAAGGCCAATGTCATCAGTATGGTTTAGTATATGTCCTTACTCCAACAATGAATTTTGAGCAGGAGTGTATAGGCACTGGTGCGTTTGATTTGAAAATCACTGTCCGCTAGGGGAAGGTGGTCAAGGTCCAAATGTGGGGTTGTCACTGGTCTGACATCCATGGAGGTAGGGGCAACCATAATTTAGCTCTTGCGGATTTTAATTTGACTTAAAAAGGTTTATATCAGAGGTTTATATTAATTTGGAAGGTTTCAGAAGGGTTTGGGTATTTTAGTTAGGCACACTCTTTAATTTTAAAGTAATTTCAATTTAAAACACACTTTAAAGACTGAACGTTTTCAAATTGAAAGGGTGTTTGGTAATTTCTCTTCAAATACCTAGAATTTGGGTGAATTAACTTCAAATTGGTGTTCTCAGCAACTGTGGAAGGCTGAAAGGTCTCTGGTACGGACTGAGAGCTTGATTGCGGTCTCTGCAACTTCTTTAGGCATGAAATTAAGGTCAGTTGGTACTTTGAAGGTTTGAAGGTGTCACAATGGGTTGCAGAGGTTTATAAAGAAATTGATTGAAAAAGGCCAAATAGGGCTTCTCGGCCTTTTTATTGAACAACAGTCATTTTTTGGCAGGCGAATTACAAATGAAGGGTGGGGGGTTTTTTCGGTTGGGAGGGGAGGCAGTTTTTCCAAACCATCGCATCACTTTTATGGAGTAGGCGGTGTTGGCTATGTGGGGCTTGACCTAGGTTAAAAAGTGATTTAGCCAAGAAAATCCTGGTACTACTGGCCCTTTTAGCAACAGTCTACAGAGCGTGAATCGAGGTCTCACCCAACGTAGTATGGGAGGTTGCTACAACCAGGTTTCTGTACCCTGGGGATGTCTGGTATGGGGCGATAGGTACATAATTCAACCTTCGCACTTACTAGGTTACATTCACCAGCGAGCTCCTTGCATCCCGTGGTACTGCCTTCGCGTAGCTCTAGTCGTAGTGTGACCATTGTTAATTACCCAAGTCTCCCTTAATTAGGTTATGTTCACTAATTACTTAGGAGGTTTTTCTACATAAACATTGATACAAGTGTGCGCATATAAATAAACATATACCATTAATGCATATCAAAATATAGTCCTACGAAATAGATGCACAATAGGCCGAATCAACTTAGCTTTATTAACAACGCTTTTCAAGTTCAGCTTAATACAGACCCGACTCTGCCTTGCGCACTCAGCTACAAGGGTCTGCACACTCAGTTACAAACTCTACTAGGCCTCTACGCACTCAGCTACAAAGCCTCTTCCTACTAATACGACCCGATACACTTCAGATGCCCTTCTATCCTCTGAGAATGCCTTCTTATCTCTCTCTTACTTTCCTTCTTTCCAAAAGGTTGTCTTTAAACTTAGAGCCTCGCTCTATTTATACAATCCCATGGTCCGTAGACCATGGGTAGGCGAACACAACTTTACATTAAATTGCATTATTTTAGGGTAGACAACCCTATGACTCATCCTAAACGTTTACGCTTCGTGCTCGCATTTCATGGAGTCTTTACATCACATTCACCAAAACTCAGTCTTTAAGCCCCAAAACCCTACTGTGGGGGATCCGCTGCCCAACAAGCCCCCAACACAATCATCGTGACTCATCCTGAGTCACTCTGTTGGTCCAGTGATCTTTGCGCAAAGGTCCGCAACGTACCGTTCTGAGATTAGCTAGATCTGCTCCATTTTTGCTTCTGAATCATCTGCGTCTAACTTGATTCGCTTCTTTGGTCTCGGCTTCTATTACCTATGTTTATAGTCCCGCACCCTTGTCTGAATGCTCGAATCGTGAAGACTGTTCTTTGGTCAATTAGTCAGACAGTTGGCACACCCATGTAGGGCTTCAGGCAACTACCATTTACTCTTCCTGGGAAGTGCTCTCCATTAGGTTTTAGTAGCTAGATTGCGCCTCCATTTGTGACCTCTTTTACCACATATGGTGCAAAAAATGCATTTTGAATTTTCTGGGAAATTTTTCAAACTTGTTGTCATATAACAACACTAAATTATTTACCTTGAAGGTGTGCAACTTGATATGGTGGCTGTGCCAAGATTTCTCAAGCTGTTTTTGTACTTGCTGATGGAATCCCACCAGAAACTGTTCTTCTTCGAGCTCTTCTAATTGTGCAAGCCTCTCTTTCAAGGCTTTGTGGTTTGACATGCCTATAATTGTTGCTATGCACAAGCTGGTACGATGTATTCCATTGGCATGACAACTTCCATGCCATAGACTAACCTGAAAGGTGTTTGATCCATCAATTTTTTGCATGTCGTTCTGTATGCCCATAATATGGCAGGTATGTGTAGGTCCCAGTCATTTTGATGTGCGTTACATACTTTGGTCAACACAATCTCCAATATCTTGTTGAATGTTTCTACTGTCCCATTAGCTTATAAATGGTATGGTGTACTTTGTTGATGATACACCTGGAACTTCTCAGTGAGCGTGCTAATGATTTCAGTGAGGAAGTGCATTCCACGGTCACTCATTAAGCTTTTCAAGCAACCAAATCATGTCAACATGTTGTCGAACAAAAACTTTGCAGTAGCAGCTGTGCAGTCCTTAATCGACCATCGAGCCAGGTACTCCGTTGTAGTGATAATGTAGCGCACACACTTCTTTCCCTAAGGTTTGATTTGCCCAAAAATTCGATTGCCCATTTTTTGAACAGCTACATTGTCATTTTTAGATTGAGTGGCATCTCATCCCTTCATGATCGTTTTCCAGTCCTTTGACATATGTCGCAAGCCTGATAGTGTGCTTTCAAATCTAGGTGCACGGTTCGCCACCGTAGCCCTTCGAGAAGAATATTCTGTGCAATCACGTGTACTGCATACTGTCCTCCTACAACACCCTCATGTGCTTCCATGAGGATCCGTCCTCGTTCAAATTTAGGTACATAACTTTGCAATATCTCATTGTTTCCCATTTTGTAGAGGTTCCCCACGATGACAGAAAATTCCATCGCGCGCACCACCAATTCTTTCTTCTGTTGGACTAAGTATTCGTTTGGTGCAATTCCTATTGTTAAGAAATGGATTACAACTTCAAAATGGTCATCCACGATGCATACTGCAAAGAGCTGTGCATTCGGTAGTGCCTCCTCCAAGCTCCTCGCCTATCTCTGTTCTTGATAAGTGACCTGGTCTTGCATTTAAGCGTCCCAGCTTGATGATGACATCAAAATCATATTCTTGAAACAGTAACAACCATATTCATATGTGACCCCCGAACACAGGCTTGTTCACCAAGTATTTGAACACGGAATGATTGGTATACATCTTGAAGTGTTTGCCAAGTAAATAGTGTCAGTATTTCTAGAGCACGTACACCATTGCCAAATCTTCATGCTCAGTAGTAGAGTAGTTCTTCTTGGCTTTAGATAGCCACCGAATCGCGAACATGATCGAGTGATCCACACCTTCCCCACCTTCCTGTGTGAGTACTTCTCCCATCGGAATACACGACGCATCAACATGTACATGAAATTCTACATCCCATTTTGGAAAGACTAGGATGGGAGCAGATGCCAATTTCTCCTTTAGAACATCCAAAAATTTCATACAATCATCATTCCAAAAATATAAAGTGTACATTTTCAATACTTTTTCCATTAGCGTTGTTATTTGGGCATAACTCTTGATAAACTTTCTATAGTAACCCGTGTGCCCCAAATTAGTGCGTAGTTGTTTGACACTTTGCGGCACTTCCAGATTTAGAATAACAACAATCTTCGTAGGGTCCACCATCAGGTCTTGTTTGCAGACGACATGGCTTAGCAGGTTTCCAAAGGGAATGAGGAAGGTGCACTTCTTAAGATTTAACGCAATCTGGTGGCAGTGGAATGTATCTAGCATCAGCCATAAGCTTGCTATATAGTGTTTAACTAATCCAAAATAGTCCAATTGTCTAGATAGACATCTAAGAACTTGTGGATGTATTCCTTGAACGCAGCCACCACTATACGCAAAAATATCGATGGTGCATTCTTCAGTCCAAAGGGCCTAATGGTGTATTGAAAGTAGCTCCATTATGTTGCAAAGGTTGTCATGCTCCTATCTTCTGACTTGACCTTGATCTGATGGTACCCTAAGAAGCCATCTATGAATGAGTAAGCTTCCGGACCGCCAACATTCTCCAATACTTCATCTGTGAATGGTGTTGGGAATCGATCATGAACATAGGCGTCCTTAAGTTTCCTAAGGCCCACATATATTCTAATTTCACCCTTCTATTTTTTCTCCTGCACCACCATAGGACTCACCTAGTCAAAGTCTTCCACTAGTTCAATAATTATGGCTGCGAGCATTTTGTCTAATTCGACATGGAATTTTTCTTTATATTTTGGATTCAAGCGGTAAGGTCGTTTCTTAACTGGCTTTGCATCTGGTTTCAAAGTGATCTTTATCATCCCTAAGTTTCCAATGATCCCATTTAAGTCCATGATCTTGGTCAAGAACAAGTCTTGATATTCGCCGAGTAACTCAGTGACCTTATATACTGTAGTTTCATCCCAATAGTCCCCAAGTGCACATACTTCAGCTCCACTTATGTGCCAATGTTTGCCTACTTTGTTTTGAGTGGTGTGATGATGTTGGGATCCTCAATTGATGGTCCTCAAACCTCGCGACAGCCTTCGATTTCTGGAATATCAATATTTCAGGGGTCGTCATCATCCTTCTCCACCTACACGTAATAACACTCCAGCGTGCTACTTAACTGTATTGCCCATTTTGGCTGCATCATTTCCAATGGCTCTTATGGTATTTTGGAGATGGCGGATTTTACTACTTGCAGTGCATCGTCAACAGTATCCAAGCATAAGTCTTCAAATGTGAATGTTAACAAAAATCCTTTGCGTAGGACATCCCATTCGCCCGTACCATTTTTGGAGTTCTATCTCAGTATACTAGTTCATGGGTATTACATCCAGGGTATAGTAGAATAAATGTACCCATTTAGGCTATGGTTCTTCTCCATAGGCCTTTGCCCATTTCGCAAGGTGCGTGTATGGGTCATCTCATCCATCGTATTTTTCTTGAATCGTAGTTGTGGTTTCCCAAATTGTAGGCACATCATCCTTCTACATCCGCACTATTCCTCAAAATTTCCTTGATGTGTTCCCCACCAGCGCGCAGGTGTCGCGCGCAGCACCCACTTCAACGCATCGAACTGCTGTTGTTCTGGTACTGAGCTTTCAAAATTACTCAAGAATTCGTCCACCACTATTAATCCATCATATGTCGGCAGATCTCGGGCCTCTATTGTTACACAATGCAGTGATCTAATCATCATGTTGCAATTCAACATTGTTACTTCACTTAATCTATTCTGTCAGTGCTCTACTTCTTCATCTAAATCGAAAGTGAAGGAGCTTATGTGCTCCCACGAGATCCTCCCATCTGCAATCAGATTGACCCAATCCTGGTCTTGCATAGTTATCTTGTAAATACAATGAAGATCATCATCGCTTCCATCATCGCGCACTGGTTTAATGCAGCGCACTCCTACGACTGGGTCTAGCTGGACTACTACGCGTAGTGACTTTTTCTCGAACATCATCTTCCGCTTCTTCAGGTTGATGACTCTATTCATATCAATGGCCCAGTTTATTCCTAACAATGCAGGATAGGGATTGTTTTCATTGACAATCTCCATCACTTCAAAGTCCGTCTGTGTGGTCGTGCCTTCAATATCAACTGTTACCCCTTGCAACCTCCCCATGGGAAAAAAATTTTGGTTCGCCATTCGTAATTGAATAGGGGACCACTGTAACACGAGCCTACCAATGCGTTCCCATGTTTGCTTCGGTAACACATTCGCGTCTGACCCTAGTTCTAGGATTACCTTATCCATTTTGTACTCGTCAATCTACACTGTCAATCTCATTTCCCTCCCAGTGCGCAAGGCATGCTTTCCCAATTTCTAGACTACACACAGTTTTCTTGACCTCGTGCACCTAGTGATCAGCTCCAGTAGTCCCTTCACTATCTTCTTGTCATGCAACAGTTTCATGCATTTCTCCAAAATGGTAGTAAGCATAGAAGGATCCATCCCTGGCTCTGGTTGATCCTTACTACCTGAAGTAGAGGCCACTGTGAAGCTCTTCCTAGCTTCCATAAAAGTTTCCTTCATGCATTCTAAGTCAAACTCAAGTTCCTTTGTAGGAGCCTTGCAAACCCATGTATCCTCCTATGGCTTCTTCCCCTTATCCTCCCCCGTGGTTGCACAACTTTTGAGAATCATGTTCACATTCGTTTCTTCTTTGTGTGGTTTAGACCTCATCATTTGTATAGTCTGAGTCAAAGGAGGGTGGAATACCCCTTTTTCACACATCTATGTGATCAATGTAGGGAAATCTACTATTTCATGATTAAACTGAGCGTAGTACGAATACGATATCATCATCGGGTTGGTACAATCGCAGGCACAGTGCCATGGTCCTCTGCAATTATAACAAATTAACTGTCTGTGGCCCCTTCCTGGTCCCATTCCTCCTCATCCTTGAACTCGCCCCTGAAATCCAGTACGTGCCGTCCCCGCAGTTGGGTCGAGGGCTCGCATTTCTATCTGCATCCTATAGGCTGGGTTCTGATCCATCATTAGCTCATAGCTATGACAAGTGCACTCATCGTGGCCTACCGACCTACAAAAATTACAAAACAACTGCTAGGGAGTCTGTGTATACTTCTGCAACAAATGACAATTGTCTGTCATATGTTTTTCCCCTCTCTGATAGATCTCCCTTAATTAGGTTTTGTTCACTAATTAATTAGGAGGTTTTCATACATAAACATTCATACAAGTGCACACATATAAATAAACAGATACCATTAATGCATATCAAAATATAGTTCTATGAAATAGATGCACAATAGGCCAGATCAACTTACCTTTATTAATAATCCTTTTCAAGTTCACTTTAATACAGGCCGAACTCTGCACTACGCACTCAGTTGCAGGAATCTGTGCACTTAGTTGCGGACTCAACGAGGCCTCTGTGCACTCAGCTACAGAGCCTCTTCCTACTACTACGACCCAATACACTTCAAATCCACTTCAATCCTCTAACTATGTCTTTGCATCTCTCTCTTACTTTCTTCCTTACCAAAAAGCTATCTTTACACTTAGAGCCTCACTCTATTTATATAATCCCATGGTCCATGGACCATGGGTAGGCAGATACAACTTTACATTAACTTACATTATCTTAGGGTAGACAACCCTATGACTCATCCTAAACTTCTGCGCTCCGCACCCCCATTTCGCAGAGTCTTTACATCACATTGACCAAAACTTGGTCTTTAATCCCCAAGACCCTATTGTGGGGGGATTCGCTACCCAAAAGGCGATATTTTGGCGAGGTCACTAGATCTACCTTAACGCTTGACACGTAGAAGATGGGGGTCCGGTAAATACCACTTTATCGGGTGGGTAAAGGTCGGATATCGGGTGAACCTGATATGGCTGTGAAACATTGGATTTGGGTGCTGACAGTTGGAGGAAAATTGGGTGATATCTTAGTATGGATGAAATTAGCAAAGGTTCAGGGAGGCTGGGGTTTTAATCCATGGTGGTTTTTGACTATTTATGAGTTAAACATGGAATTAAATGATCAGATAAGGTTAATGAAGAGATTATCTTAACTTTACGAAGAATTGGTGAGTTAAGAGGGTTTTGTTTGGGGCATGGGATAAAAATATAGTTTATAGTTAAACTAAGGGTTGGGGTATTATATACTGGATTTATTTGTATATGGGAAAAGGTATATCAGGAGCTATATTATTAAGTTAAAAATTAATATGAACTGAAATGAGAGGAGTGAAAATACTACTAATCATAACGTAATATTTGTTCATTTTCTTCACATACACTTATACGTAGGATAAAATATTTTTGTGGGTATTTTGAGTGAAATGGAACTTAACATGGGGGTTTTTTTTTTTACTCTTCATAGGTAAATGGAGTTTAACCTTACGAAATGCGGTTTTATTAGGGTAGTGAAGGGAAATTACTTTTATGAATGGAATTCTAACACTTGATGTCCATAAGTCATTAAGCCGAGGGTTTGGTCCCACCAAAAGTCAGAGAAATGCTCTAAGCCTTTATGAATTGAAGGTTTTTTAGTACTAGAACACACATTTGGATGGGGAAATTAGTAAGTAGAGGGATGAAATGAATGAGGGGGAGTCAATTAAATCAACTTGTAAACCTCTGTTTTTGCTTTCTTAATTGCTCGTGCACATTGAAACATATGATTAAGCATGATAAATATGCTTCCATCCAATCAACTTTATACTTCAACAACTTTTCTTCTACTTATCCATTACTTACCCTAACATTTTTTCTTCTCTTATTTGGGTGTATTTAAGCTAGTAGACCCTTATCTTTCCTTTTCTTTTATAAAACAAGCTATCTACTTCTAACCTTATATCTTCCAAGGGCTTAGATTAAACTGATGAGCTCCGTTTATTTTCTCTACCTATCGAATGATCTGCCAAGATTACGTTGTTTGGTCATATTTTATTCTCTAACTATAAACATAAAATTCAAAGCATGAAAAAGTCAAGATTAAGCAGTTTGACTACTATGGGTTGTGGCATGTATGACAAGTTGTACACAACCATTATTTAAGAGAGTAAAGCTGTAAAATAGTAGTGGCATTTAGACTTTCACACTTTCATGATCTTTTTTTGTGCTTGGGGTACATATATTTTCATTTTTTGATCTTTTCTTACTCTTTTTGTCCTTTGATATTTCTTTTACAACACACCCTCTTTACATTTTTTAATTTTCAATATGGAAAAAAATTTCAGAAAGAAAAGGTATGTACAATAATACAACACTTAACCTTAGCCAATTCAAAATTATGAATCCTATCACTATAGGACTCTAACAGTGGTTGCACATGGGGATGGAATTTCTTAGTGAAATTTCAAGAACTCTAAATATCACTAGCTTTTAAATTGTGTCTGAAGTTACCTTCCAAGGTGTCCTTCTGTGAATCTTCATTATTGATACTTATGACAAGAAATCTTCCAAAGCTCAGGGCATTCTCTTTGGGCTTCAAGTTCAAAGGATTACCATCCAATCCAATCTACACTCTACAATGTTATCTACAATCATGCAAAGTAAAGTGAACTATTGTAAGTTAGTGGAAAGTAATGCTTGAGCATCCTACCATTAACAGGTCCTCCTGGTAGATCTGATCCATCTATGTTTTTCAAGAAAAAGGCGTTGTTGCCTCTGTAGCCATAAATGACATAAGGCCCCTGCCATAGCAAATCAAATTTTCCATGCTTGCCTTTTTCTTCTATCCTTTAATCCCACTTAAGGACTTTGTCTCCTATGTGAAAATCATCTGCTTTAGTCTTTTTATCAAATACTTTCTTAATATTTTCCTGGATTATCTGTGATTTTACATATACTTCTTCTCTAGTCTGCTGTAGGTGTATGGTCTAATTTATTCTTCTCTGAATATCATCTGGTTCCACTTGTAATTCTTGGAGGATCTTCATGACTAGCACTCCTAAGGATGGTGGGAAAACTACATCCATCCAATAAACCAGCTGATAGGGTGATGTTCCAATAGACCTTTAAGTTGTGAGTCTATCTGCCCATAAGGCATTGACTAAATTCTTAGTCCATGTCCTTTAGTTATCCTCCAGTAAATTTTTTATAATATTGAAGATAATTTTGGTGGATGACTCTACTAGTCCATTACCTTGAGGGTAACAGGTTGTGAAATGGCCAAGGGTGATGTGGTATTTGCTATAGAAGTTTATCATTCTTTTGGATTTAAAGGTTGTTGCATTATCATTAATGAGCTTCTGGGGACATCCAAATCTTGAAAGGATATTACTCTCTAGGAAGGGAATTATGATATTGTCTATGGCTTGCCTAGAAGGTATGGCCTCTATCTATTTGGTAAAATAGTCTGTGGCTGTCAGAATCCACTTGTGATGAGCTAAAGAGGCTGGGTGTATTTCTCCAATGAATTCGAACCCCCATTATTGAAATGGCATCTCTCTAGAAATTGGTTTAAGAGGCAAGGGTAAAAATTTTCTCTTTCCCTCAAAAATCTGGCATTTATGATAGGAGGTCACATATTTTTTAACATCTGAAAACAAAGTAGACTAATAAAAACTAGCCCTCAGAATCTTATCAATAGTACTCTTCAAGTACAAGTGTCCTCCACAATCCCCTACATGAAACTCTTTTAAAATCTTTTCAGATTCATCTTTTAATAAACATGTTAAAATAATACCACTATTGTCTTTCCAAAACAATGCATTATCTATAACACAATATCTCAATGACTCCATTTTTAAGAATATAACTTTAGTTCTTGTCAATCTAGGAGGAGCTTGTAAGTTTAGTAATGCAAATGTAATATCTACATACCATGGTGAATCAATAAAAGGTTCACTGATCTGTGGAGTCACCATCTCCTCTTGATCATCAAGGGCACTAATGAAGTTGATATCAGGAGGATGATAGTTCGATTCAGCCATGAGTTTGGCGAAAGCTTGCCCTTTGATGAGCTTGGTGGGTTTTATCTCTATGTCATATTCCAATATTGTGGCAATCCATTTGCCTCTTTTTCCTTCAGGCACATTTTGAGTCAAAATGTCATTAACTTCAAAGTTTGGAACATAAGCAATAATGTGAGGGTATAGAATGTATACTTTGAAATCTTTGATTTCCTTAACCAAAGCTAAAGCTTGTTTTTCCATGATATTGTATTTGAGTGTGGCATCTCTTAAGGACTTACTAAAGAATGCTATTGGTTGTTCATATCCTTGATTGTTCTTTTGCGGCAAGACTGTTGTAATGGTGTGTTCTGAAGCAAAAAAAAAATGATAAAGTCTTTGTTAAAGTAAGGACTAATCGGGACTGGAGTCTTGGTTAATGCTTCCTTAATAGCTTCAAAGGATTGTTTGGCCTCCAATGTCCATTTAATTGTTGAGTCCTTTCTTAGCATGTTATTTAATTCCCTAATTAATTCTGCTAGATTTGAGATGAATCTCCTAAGAAAATTAATCTTTCCTAGAAATGATTGTAGCTCTTTAATGTTTTGGGGATGGGAAATGGTAAAAATGGGTTCTATTCTAGCAGGGTCTATCCTAATCCCATCTTTAGATATTATGTGCCCTAACAATTTTCCCTCTTCTAGACCGAAAAGTGTCTTTTTAGGATTTAAGGAAATCCAAAATTTCCTGCATTTGATAAATACTCTTCTGAGGTGGTGTTCACTGTCATATTTAGAGAAGCATGCGATGTAATCCTAGTATACTACTAAGAATTCATGGATTTCCTTGGAAAAAGATATATCCATAGCTCTTTGAAATGTGGCACCTACATTCATTAAACAAGGAATCTTCAAGTACATGAAGGTACCCCAAGGAGTAGTAAACGTAATTTTGTCTTGGTCCTCATGTTGGAATAAGATATGGTTATACCTAGAGAATCCATCTAACAACGAAATTATAGATGAGCCTACCACCCTCTGCAATATATGGTCCATTTTTTGTAAGGGGCAGTTTTATTTTAAAGAGACCTTGTTTAAGTTTCTAAAATCCACACAAAGTCTAATTTCACTTGTCTTTTTCCTAGTTGTAACTAAGGTTGAAATCTGTCTGAGTATCTAATGGGTGCTATTATTTGGGAATCAAACATTCTTTTAACCTCTTTCTCTATGTATGGCATAAGAACTGGGTTTATCCTCCTAAGTTTCTATTTGAAAGGTTTATGATATTCTTTTAGATGTATTTTGTGTTGGATTATGTTGGTGTCATAAGATTTTAAGTCTTCATAACTCCAGGAAAATACATCCTGGAAATCTTTAAATAGATTGATATACTCGACTTTTTTCTCTGGGGGTAAGGCTTTAGATATCTTAATGAGTTTTGGATTATCCTTATTTCCTATATTACACTTTTCTATGTCAGCTCTCAGAGGTTCCATCTTGGGTTTCCTAGCTACATCATTAGAGTTAAGAAAATCCTCTAAAGGTACTAATCCTTTCGGCAAAAAATTATTTTTCAAATTAAGAATCTCAGGATCATCATCCATTATTTCATCTACCTCTATCTTTTCTAAACTATCTATTTCTAGTTTAGTAAATTTAGTTGGTTTATGTACATCAAAAATAGTTACATTTAAGTTGCTTTCTATATTATTTTCTACTGTATAGTGAGTATCTATCTTACAATTCTAAAATTCACCTTCATTGTTTATGAAATCATAGATCTAAGAGTCCTCGCAGAAAATCTGCCAATACTTGACGTTGTCTAGTATAACAGACCTATGTTTGACATCTGCAGTGTACTGGTGGTTTGGTTGAAATGGTACTTTACAAGTACTAGCAAAGGTAGCTGGATTGTGGCTCTGCATGTTTTGTTTTCTATGAATTGAAAAAAAGTTTGATTCCAAGAGGTCCTTGATCAACTCTAAAACAATATCCCTATATCTTCTAAGCCTAGGGTTATTGAAATAATATTAACCATTGATCTGTTTGATAATCAACGCTGATTCTCCCATGATGGAAACTCTTTTGGCTCCCAATTTCCTAACCAATTATAACCCTAGAATTAGGGTTTCATATTCGGCCATGTTATTGGTATATTTGAAGTTCAATCTGAAAGCGTGTCCCTCAGCATGGTTATTTTCCATATTATGTATCCACACTCTTGCATCAGCCCCTAACTTATTGACAGACCCATCAAAGTCTAAATGCCAAACTGACTCATGGAATATATTCTAACTATCATCTATTCTGTACTTAAGGTATTTGGTTGTGATTTCCTTTTTACCATTTTTTTCATTGTATAAGATGAAAGAGTCCATATCTAAATTCATGGAGTATATGGGAAATTTTTGTGGCTTTTCCTCACTACTGACCATGTACTTCATCAAGGTCTCCCTATATAAGTTTCTTGTTTGGCCAAAAACAGATACGGTGGCATAAGACATATCCAATTGCAAAGATCCCTATAGTTTTTCTCCCCATGAGCAAGATAGTAGCATTCCATATTTTGGTGGGATGTCTGCAACTACAATGCTCTTTGTAGGGCACTGGACAAGAGTCACACATAATTATTTAATTAGAACAAGGAATTTGACCTGGCTGGAGTCAGAAGAAAATAAATCCTTATAAGGCCTAGTAATGTCTAGGTTCAGTCGTTCCATTATTGCCTTTGGAATGAGATTGTGGGATAATGCTGAGTCCAACATAGTGTTATGCAAAATTTTATCATGAATGTTTACGCTTATCTAAAAAGGAGGAACTTCCCCTTGCTGAAGAATTCCATTAGCCTCAGGGGTAAACAACAATTAAGGTCGGTCATCATTCAAATTAACAGAATCTTCTCCCTCTCCTATGTTCAAAGTCTCAGTTATCTGTGACCTATAAGATTCATTCTTTTCTAGTTCGGTCAAAGGAACTGATATCCTTAATTAGCTATTTCATTTTTAATATTGAAAGGAAGCTGAGGTTTTTTTATTTGATTCAGACCTTCCTTAATGTGTGCAGTTTGAGTATCTTTATTATACTTCTCAGTGGTAGGCATTTCATTTTATGTTTCTACTATCTTGCCCAGATTTCTTTTATTTTGATTGTTTTCAGTGACTGTCTCTATTTGGGTTTCAGTGGAGGTTATATCTACAATCCTAGGGGTTGAATTTTAGTTGTTCCCCTAGGGGGAATTTGCAATACTTTGTTATCTGGAGCTTATTTTATTATCTTAGTCTGGGTTTGGATGGATATTTCAATGGGAGTCTCATTATTCTTCTTACTTCTCAACATATATTGTTTAGGTACCTCATGTATAGCTTACTAATATCCCTGTTTAAAATCAAAAGATTCCCCAGATTCTAACTGCAATTGCTGAAGCATATATAACTCTTATTCATCTTGAGTAAGAAAAACAATGTATTCTTCTGTTGTTTCCAGTAAGTTAATCTAGTATCATCCTCTGATTCTTGGTTCTGTGAATCCTCAACATAATTTTCTTGCAAGGGGGGCCTAATCTGTTGGTCTGGTGTAGCATTTTTTGCGGTATTAGGTTCTTCCTAAAATTTGGGTTTATTATTGGGGGTTGTTGTTGTTGATTCTCCCATTGATTTTTCCTCTCCATTTTCTCTAAGCTATCCATGATTATTTCTAAACTTTTAGCTAAAACATCTACTTTTCCATCTGAAGTTTAAACTTCTTCTTTAAATACAATTTTCTTTTCATTCCTCATTCGTGCTTTCTTAGCTAATAGATTGGACTCTACACTTATAGCATTGCTCTACATTTTTTCAAGTGTTTCAGGATTTCTCTTCCTTAGCTATCATGACATGTCAACATCAAAACCATCAGGGAACTTAATTAACTCTAGGTCAGGTAGAGGCTTAATGTTGGATGGAATTCCATTATAGATATTATTAAACCTAGTGAAATAGTCCTGAACTGACTCATTGGGAGCTCTCCTAATATTGTCATATTCAGAAAGTATTTGCAATGGGTTCTTCTTTCTCTCTCATCTACCAATGAATAACCTTTGAAAATTGACTTAGTCTGCAATATGGTTAGTAGGAAAGGCTTTGAACCACTTATTGACATCACTAGTTAAATTTTGGGCAAACAATCTCATTTGGACATCTGCTTCATCTATTTCATGCAATTCAAAAAAAGTCAGACATCTTGTTTACATGCTGCTATGCAGTGTAATGACTAGTAGCATCAAACAAGAAGATCTTACTCGGATAATCTGCAGGCATGGCATGGAGTTGGGTAGGTAAAAACAGAGGAGCATATCTCTTTTCCATTATCATGATTCTAGTTTGACTTGGGGTGATGCTATAGTGGTTGAAGAAGGGTTTGAAAATGATGGAGGTGAACTAGATGATGATGAACATGATTGACTAATAAGTGTTTTAGGTGATTGGATTGTGGTAGATACAATTACTGAAGATGTGGTAAAGGAAGGTGGATTTATAGTCAGTGAAGTTTGTGGAGAAAATCCAAGGGCAACAGTAGTAAGGGCAACTATTTCAGTAGATTCTTGAATGTAAGAATCACCTATATTTCTTATCAATTTAGAGGCCCAAGCTTCTAGTTTGTCAAAATTATAAACGACTAATTTATCTAAATCTTAATGAATAACCCTTTTTGATTCAATGAGTTGAACAAACCCAGGATCTAAGACTGTTTCATGGATTTCATTCTCAGATTTACTTCTGAATAATGAGAGGTCAAATGAAAAATCAAAAGGGATGTCCTCTAATGTTGACAACTCCTTAAGGAGTGAATTGGATCTAACTAACTTGCTAATACTGGCTTGAGTTTCTGTTTTTTAGGTTGTCTTAAAATCCTCTCTGGGTCATCCACTGTAGTTGCAGGGTTTGGATCTTGGTTTGCCCTAGTATAGCGAATCTTTTTACGAGCCATAATTTTAAGGTTTTAAACTGTTTTTATGAAATTTTCTAAAAATTTACTTGCGACAATGACCTTAAGGGGCTAAATATTTAATTTAAGGTTTCCTTAAAGTTTTATGAGACTGAGGATCGAATTCCCCAGTATCGTTGCCATAAATTTTATCACTATGATGTTTCTTTTGAACCAAAAAGAAATAAAAACCAAAGGTAACCAAAAACTACTTTTCAATATCAGGACCTAGCCTTCCTGATACTGAGAGTGGTCTCTCTCTTTAAAGTTTAACTTTGTTTTAGTTAATATGTTTTTAAGCTAGTTATGATTGTTTAAGGGGTTATTTATTTGTATTTGAGATTGGGTGGTGGGATCTGCTTAGACAGATGGATAAAATGATGTCTTTAGACCATTGGGCCGTGGAGTCAAATAATATGGAAGAAAAACTAGATTCACTCACTAAAGGGAATGTTCCAAGGGAAATATAGAAGAGTGTTTTTTAGATCTTTGAGACAGAGGGGTGAAACTCGGGGTGAGAGAGCATTCAAGGGTTCTCAGACCCAGATGATGAATGAGGAATGAAGGGGTAATCAAGATCAAAGGGAAATTAAGAATCCTTTAACCTAGATATTCATGAAATCTATCTAAGCCAAAGAGAAATTAATAATTCTTTAATTTAAATATTAGAAGACAACATTTAAATGTATAATTGTTAAGATAGAGTGTAATTAAATAGGTTTTGGAATATTATTTTAGTTATAACATTTAGATTTGGAAAAAAAATTAAATATTATGAATAACTTCAGAAAAATAACGATAACACATGAAAATACTTGTCTAAAATTCACTCAACATATGAATCCTTGGAAATGTCTGATCTTTACTTATCAACCCAACTTGTTGGCTGAGAAAATGATATAATAACCTTCTGGGTATTTTCATCAAAAAGTATATAGAAATGTGTAATTGAATCGACCCTACATACTTCGAATTTTAAAGTATTTATACAAATGGAGTTACAAAATATCTGAAATTGTATTCTGAAGTAATCTAGGAAAAAATAAATATCTTCATGTAAGAAGATAGAGACAACTATTGAACTCTTTCATGCTGTCCCTTTTATTTTGGTTCTTCTGGCTTTGATCTTTTGCCCTTTAATTTTCTTTGTTGTTTGATCTTTCATGTTGGATGCTTCATTTAATTTATCCTTTTATCTGATACACTTTGATTGTGTTGATCTATCCACATCCTTTTACCATGTTGTTTTACTTTTACTGTACATTAACCTTTTTACTGCATATTTCTATAGTAAATTAGTTAATTTCTCCCATGTTTCAGCATCAGGTAATTGGATTTTTAGCACTTTTATATATGTTTCATCTGCCTTTGTGTATTTGTAAAAAGTAGGCTTATTGATAAACAAGTGTCTTACCTCATGTTGGAGGTAAAACAAGTTTTCAAATGTTTGGTAGAGCACTTTGCCTGTTGGCAATGCCTTAATCGATGATGTATTTACCTAATCCTTCGCTACCTCTTTGATTTTCTTGTTGTAATCCTCTTGTGTCATCAACTTATCATTTATCACTAAGGGATAGGGTAATCCCTTTTCTCTCAAAATTTGGAACTTAGCCATAAATCTGACCACTACTAGCTACATATTCTAACAATTATCCTCTAAGTTTTGTATCGAGTTCCTCTTAGAGAGGACCTTTCTGACCTCCAAAATTGTCTATGTTATGTCCTCTACTTCCAATTCCTGTAGCTCACACTTATTCTTGGTGTTAAGGAAATGGATAATTCTGGCAGCCTCTTCTGACGTGTCTCCTAATTCTGCTTTTACTTTTTGGATGGCCTCTGTAGCCATCTTTATCAAATCTATTTGCTCAAAAATATCCTAAATAGAGGGCCAAATATCATTGAAAAAGTCAATGATATTGGACCATAGCTATTCCTTAGCCTGCCCAAGGGGTTCTTTTAGTGTTAAGTCCTTTTCTAGGGCTTTTAGTCTTTCACTCACCCTCGTAGCCTTTTGCACTTCTTCTTTGTGCATGATTTTGGCAAGCTTGTAATTAGTTTCCAAGCTTGTCACTTTCTCTTTGAGTGTATTCATCTCTGAGGTTTGTATGGACATTTCTTCCATAACTTTACCCAATTTTCTTGCTTCTTCACTTGATGTACCTATTGTTGATGTAGATGTTGTAGAAACTGGTAGTGTTATGGCCATTATAGATGTGGGAGCCAATGAGGCTGCTAATGTGGAAGGAACAACCACGGTAACTACTGGAATGACATTTACCGAGGTAGTGCCAAGATTAGTTTGTTTTAATTGGATTAAGCTGTCCAATTCCTTTTCTATCTTCTTCAACTGATCATTGAGTTTAAATACTAAGTCCATCAACTCTTCATGCTTAGTTTAACTTTCCAATACTTCCTATGTCTGGGGGTGTTTTACTTGAGGTATCTTTAACTATTTCTTGAGGGCTGAAATTTCATCTTTCCTATTTTTGATTAATTGTTGAATAGCCTTGATGTCTTTGGGATGATGTCCCAATTCAACTACCAAGTCTTCCAAAGACTTGATTATGGTGTCTTTGGCCTGTGAGGAGACCTTTTCTAACTGCTACTAGGCTGAAATGTTATTCAATGAATTTTCCAATTGATGTCCAGCCATGGCCTTTCATGTGAGGGCAGAGTAAATCATTTCTCCAGCCTTCTTGTGAAATTCAATTGAGTCAATGGGATGAATATCCCTTTCCAATACTTCAAAGTCTATCTTCTTGAAATCTGTTGATGTTCTCGGTTGTTGTACAATTAGCTTTATGAAGTACATTTGCATCTTTCCTTCCTTGATGTCAAACGCTGACATTAACATATTTTGATTACAGGGTGTAATATTTAAATACTATGCATAAGATTCCACCTCAAATTTCTCATTTCTCATTTTAATCTCCTTGAACCTATCGTTAATGTCCATATCTCTATTAGCTGGCTTATTGAATGAGGAGACTTCTACACTAAGATGCTTTTCTAAAATTTGAGGTTTTGATGTAGATGGCTCCTTTGTTTCTCCAAATGGAGTTGTGCCTTTGCTCATGTATAACACAGTATCAATAATTTCTATTGAGCCTCCTTTGTACTCCTATTCTGAAACAGGATTAAGCCTAGGCCATTTACTCTAGCTAGCTTCATACTATACATTGAAAGTGTCCATACCTGAGTTGGAGCCTTCCTCTCTATTACTTTTGGGATTCCTTTCCTCATTCTGATGAGTCTGAAAAGCAAGAGGAGTATTCGTGGTTCCTTCTTGCTGTGGTACCTTCGAGAACGGTCTTTCATCAAGTTGTTTCTCTAAATGAAACAAGGTATTTTCAACATCTACCTTTGTACTATCCCTATCTATGAGAGTGTTTTCCAACCACTCAGATTAATTTTCATATCTCTCTATTAATGGCATATGGTGATGAATATAAGGTCCCAATTTAACCTTTTCTTTTAGTTTGGTTATGAACCCTTGAGGGTCATAACTCCACATGAAACTATTCTTAAACTTCATTTGTTGCAGAATTTTATCTGCTTCCTCTCCTACCTCTCTAGAATTGCAAATAAAATGGCCTAAGTTATTTTTTATCTTCAACTGAGTCCTTTTCTTGCTGAGACAAAGTTGATATCATCAAAGTTCATTATCTGCCTATAATATTCCAGAGAAAATGACCTCATTGGGAGGTATTTGGGCAGCTTTTATGGTACAAGCTGGCAACCATAGATTCTTATTTCGGTGTGATTTTGGTAAAGGTACCAATCTCCCACCTTACTTTTTTTGGACAATTGGATCACTCTTTTGATTTCTTGGCTTATTCTGGGTGGAGGGCTTCCTATTAGCATGGTCATGACTAGATGGACAAAAGATTCAATGAAGTCCGTGTAGGTGTATGGTGATGAAAACCTGTGCAATAGTGGTGTCCAAAATATAACTGGCCTAGGATGGCCTTTAGTATCCTACTTCTAGATGGTAAAGGGAATTTTGTCTAACTAATAATACAAAAACATGTGGTAAATTATAGATGTGTACTTGAATACTCTCTCATTGTGCATTCTGGTAATTTATTCATGCATCCTTTCAGCTATGAACTGGGCATAAATGTACAAAGTAGTAGGAGGCCTTCATGGGGTGAAAATGGAAATGAAGGGCACGATGATCTCATCAAAAAATTCATCTCTGGTATAGCCTAGTGTACATGATATCATGGTTACAATTTGCTTGTCCCTTTCAAAGAAATTTCTAGAAGCATATGGAGGGGCATCTGTTGGAATGTGATGCTTTTCTACAATAAAAGCTTAGAAGATTTGGGCCCAAAATAAATGGACCCAATTTTGTGTACCTGTCTAAAAAATGCCCAATGGAGAGTGGGGTTAGGTTTGGACTTGGTTGGATTTGCAACATTTCATTGATTGACTCATTTATAATAGTAAACAAGAACTTTTGGTCTGGTGACATTATAGCTCTCTAGCTAGGAATGTAACAAGCATGGCACATATTGATAAATCTCAGGAAAGACATGTACTTGTGGAAACTGGTATTTGGAAAAATTAGACTCCCAAAGGCCAATGTCATCAGTATGGTTTAGATATCTGTCCTTACTCCAACAATGAATTTTGAGTAGGAGTTTATAGGCACTGGTGTCTTTGATCTAGGTGGTCAAGGTCCAAATGGGGGGTTGTCACTGGTTTGACATTCATGGAGATAGGGGAAGCCATAATTTAGTTCTTGTGGATTTTAATTTGACTTATACAGGTTTATGTCAGAGGTTTGAAGGTAATTTGGAAGGTTTCAGAAGGGTTTGGGTATTTTAGTTAGGCACACTCGTTAAATTTAAAGTAATTTCATTTAATTTTACTCAATTAAAACACTTTAAAGACTAAACGTTTTCAAATTGAAAGGGTGTTTAGTAATTTCTCATCAAATAACTACAGTTTGGGTGAATTAACTTCAAATTGGTGTTCTCAACAATTGTAGAAGGTTGAAAGGTCTCTGGTACGGACTAAGAGCTTGGTTGGGGTCTCTGCAACTTCTTCAGGAGTGAAATTGAGGTCAACTGGTACTTTTAGGGTTTGAAGGTGTCACAATGGCTTGCATATATTTACGAAGAGATTGATTGAAAAGGGGAAAATATGGATTCTTGGCCTTTTTATTGAAAAATGGTCATTTTTAGGCGGGAAAATTACAAATGAATAGTGGGCAATTTTTTGCGTTGGACGGGGATGCAATTTTTCCAAGCTATTGCACCGCTTTTATGGAGGAGGTGGTATTTTGGTAAGGTCACCTAATCTACCTTAATGCTTGACACATATCTGATGGGGGATTGAGCAATACCACTTTATCGAGCGGGTAAAGGTCAGATATCGGGTGAAACCAATATGGCTGTGAACCATTGGATTTGGGTGTTGATGATTGGATGGCAGTTGGGTGACAAATTAGCAGGGATGAAATGGGCAAAGGTCCTGGGGGGTTTTAATGCATGGTTTTATGTGGTTATTTACGAGTTAAACATGGGATTAAATGATTGTATGGGGTTAATGAAGGGATTATCTTAACTTTACTGAGAATTGGTGAGTTAAGAGGGTTTTGTCGAGGGCATGGGATAAAAATATAGTTTATAGTTAAACTAAGGGTTGGGGTATTATATACAAGATTTATTTATATATGGGAAAAGTTATATTGGGAGCTAAATTATTAAGTTAAAAATTAATATGAACTGAAATGAGCAGAGTGAAAATACTACTAAGCATAATGTAATATTTGTGCATTTTCTTCACATACACTTATACTTAGGATAAAATCTTTTAGTGGGTATTTTGAGTGAGATGGATCTTAACATTGGGTTTCTTTCTTTACTCTTCATAGGCAAATGGGTTTCACCTTAGGAATATGGGTTTTATTAGGATAATGAAGGGAAATGACTTCTATGAATGGAATTCTAACACTTGATGTCCATAAGTCATTAAGACGAGGGTCCGGTCGCACCAAAAGTCAGAGAAATTCTCTGAACCTTTATGACTTGAAGGATTTTTAGTACTAGAACATAAAACATATTTGTGGATGGGGAAATTAGTAAGTAGAGGGATGAAATGAATGAGTGGGAGTCAATTAAATCAAATTGTAAACCTCTATTTTTTCTTGCATAATTTCTCATGCACATTGAAACATATAATTAAGCATGATAAATGTGCTTTTATCCAATCAACTTTATACTTCAGCAACCTTTCTTCGACTTACCCATTACTTAGTCTAACATTTTTGCTTCACTTATTTGGGTGTATTTAAGATAGCAGACCCTTATCTTTCATTTTCTTTAATAAAACAAACTATCTACTTCTAACCTTATATCTTCCAAGGGCTCAAATTAAACTGATGAGCTCCTTTTATTTTCTCTACCTATCTAATGATCTGCCAAGATTAAGCTGTTTGGTTATATTTTATTCTCTAACTACAAACATAAAATTCAAAGCATTAAATAGTCAAGATTAAGCAATTTGATTACCATGGGTTGTGGCATGTATGACAAGCTGCACACAACCATTATTTAAGACAATAAAGCAATAAAATAGTAGTGGCATTTAGACTTGCACACTTTCATGATCTGTTTCTGTGTTTAGGGTTCATATATTTTCATTTTTCGATCTTTTCTTACTCTTTTTGTCCTTTGATATTTCTTTTAGGACACACCCTCTTTAAATTTTTTAATTTTTAATATGGAAAACATTTGCAGAAAGAAACGGTATGTACAATATTACAAGGCTTAACCTTAGCCAATTCAAAATTATGAATCCTATCATTATAGGAATCTAAAACTACTTACGTACTTTTTGAGATTGTCTATTGTCAGTCGTTAAAGGAGGTGGTTGAGAGTAATTTTCCAACACTCCCCCTTAATCAAAACCACAAAAAGTCACCATGCCCAAATAATCTCTCAGATGGACATCTTGCCAATGGCTTTGTGAAGATGTTTGCAAAATGCTCATGTGACCTGCAATGTTGTAAAAAAAACCTCCATTGTTAATAAACTTTCTAATAAAATAATAATTTCTATGTGTTTGCTCCTTTTTTGAAAAACAAAATTCTTGGATAGAACATTTGCAAAATTGTGGTCATAATAAATTATTTTCGCTCCTTCTTGTTCCTGGCTTAAATCCTTCAACGTTATTCTCATCTAAAATTGTTAACGTACTGCTACTATTGCAGTTGCATATTCAACTTTTGTTATCAATAAGGACACTATTGGTTTGTTCTTGGAAGTCTGTGAAATGGCTTCCGAACATAGGTTAAATACATAGCCTGATTTTCTGTTTGTATCATCAAATATTCGTCTCCAATCACTATAAGTGTGGCCAACCAGCTTGAAATCACTTGTTGTAGTGTATAAAATACCATATTTCTTTTTCCCTTTGATATACCTTATTATTATTTTGGTTTCTTTAAAATGTGTCTCCTTTGGTGTCTCCATGAATATTAACACCAAGGTCACTGCATACATTATATCAAGCTAAGTTTCAGTTAAGGATATAAGGTTACTAACCATACTTTTGTAGAATGGTAGATTGACACTATTGTTACATTGTCTCTTACTATTACAACCTTCATTGTTGTTAGTTTTCTTTGCTTAATTTCAACCCCATGACAATTAGAGTTTGTTACACAAAAATATCGTCGCCATGATTATTTGCAGTCAGTATGGGTCTATCATCACTTGTACTGTCCTGCTAAGCAAGTCTCAGACCTCAGCTCTTCAAGTCAAGCTTTGAAATTGAGAGAAAGACATTGAAAATCAATGAAACTCTGGTTCCGCACTTTCTCTCACTGTTACCTGTGGTCCCGCACCTTCTGTTTACAAAAACTGCAGACCTGCCTACTCTGTCTCTAATGGTGTGGGTACGGACCCCTGTGAAAGTTAAAAAGGCCCAAGTTTATTCTAAAAAACTGACTTTGGGTTAATTCTAGATGATTCTAGAAGGAATTTTGACATGGATTGGCCGCTCTTAGGTGGTTCATGCATCCCAAAAGTGAAGGAGCTAATCCCTTGAAGAGAGGAGCTATCCCTTTGAAGGAGGGCTTTATCCCTTTGAAGGAGGACCTAGTAACTTCCCTCCATTGCACTATAAATTCAGGCATTGGGCTAGTTGCTGGGGAGGTTAGAAACTGAACATATTTTGAGGGTAAATGTTGGTGAAATTAAGACTTCCTAGTTGAGCTTAAGAGGAGAGATCACATACCTTTTTGGCTTCATTGGGAAGAGAGTGAAACTTGTCAAAGTAGAGTAGACTTCTTGCTGGACCCTGGCAAGAGCTTGTACAGCGTCAAGGCACCGGTTGTAAAGTTCTTCTTTATTTGAATTAATACAATCAAACTCATTTTTATCAACAAATTGTCTCATGTCATTTGTTTCATGAATTCCTTGACTTTCATGTTAAATATGTTTTATGATATTGGCTTTTCAGGTGTTATTTAATTTTTTTTCTTGTTTGTGTTTGCAGATTCACGACAAGGGAGCTCATTTGGATCGAAGGCTTCCACAAACTTGCGTTGGACCTAAGGTAGGCCTAAAACACTTGTTTTCCTTTATTTATAAAAGCATATTTAGAGAAAGATAGTGTGTGATTGGTCTGCTTGTCATTAGGTCTTCTTTAGATTCTAGGAAGGTCTATCTTGTCCGTAAGATCAACTTATTCCATGTGACAAAAAGGCGACCATACTAGGGACTTGATTTTTTCCTTGTTTTTACTTTGACCTGAGAAACTGTGTTTTTGTTTCTGTTTTTGGCCTGTTGTGTGTGGAATTGGGTGTAAATTGTAGATCCAGGGCTATTTTTCATTTTTCATAGCTTTGGGAGAGGACCACACCCTAGCCTTTTGACATAGTGCGTACTTATCCGCACTTTCTAATTTAGCACAGAGCGGTACCCCACCTATGTTAACTGTGGGCCTGCAGACCCTGTCAAAATTTTGAAAAAACTAAGATTTCCTCTGTTAGTCAGCTTACTTTTTGTTTAGAAGTTATTATCTACTGCCCAGACCTGCATATAACCTGTCAGAAGCTTTCTTTAGGTTGATTTCATTGGTGTTAGGGTTTTAGGTGAAATTCCTAGGAGTTTTGCTTGTTGGGTTTGTTTTTTGTTTTGGTCTTGTAGTAGCTCTGAGCTTAGAAGCTGTAGAGAGCTCAGATCACCTTGGTGTCTACCAGCCTTCTTACGAGTCAGACCATTTATGAAATCTACCCTTGTTGAGGAATCCGCTTTGTGTATTCTCTTTACAAAACTTCGAAAAGATTTTGTTTAAAAGTTTGGATTTTCATTTTTAAAAAGAAAACAAAATTGGTTATTTTTGACTGATTTGTGATTCTACATAAATTGGTCCTTAGCTCACATCTAGCTACGTAAAATATCCTTAAAAACGACATCTTGTACGCTTTGACTTCAAATAGGTTTTTATAATTTATAGATCTCAAAGTTAGTGATTTGCATAGTTTTGAGTGTTTTATAAAATAAGATAAATCTCTTTTGGAAAAAGTTAGTTTTTGTAGTGATTGAGTGCTTTGAAAAGAAAAAGGAAATTTTTGTGAAATAACTAGTTGTCTCGTTTTGAGTGCATTGGAAAGGACAAGAGATCTTCTTTTAATTTGTGTGTTAAGAAAGATTTGTGTTTACAAAGTATTTTGCATTCTCAAACTCTTTCCTAGCTAGAAGTTCATCGAAGAGAAAAGATTGTTTAAATCATCTTAGGTGCATTTTTAGTGATTTTGAGTCGAGTCTTCATACCACGAGTTTCATCTCCGCACCTTTTGACTTAAACAAAAACCAATAAAAATAATGCTTAAAGTGAAATTCATCTAGCAACATTTTTATTTCTACGGCTCTGATACACCAACATAGCTTAGGCTAGTGCCTTGGAGTAGGAGAGTAATTAACTCTCCAAGATGGTAAAAAAAAACAAGTAGTTGTATCTTGTGGTAGGGAAGAAATACAATTGTTGCATTTATGCTCTGGGAAAGCTCCTCTTAAAGGAGAAGCACGAGATCATGTCTGAACCAGTGTGGGAATCAATCCTTCCTCGTTGGGAACGACGCCAGATATTCACGTATTAAAAATGGTAAACCTCGGATTAACCATTGTCGAGGAGCCTGGGGTCACTTGTTGGTAAACCTTGGATTATGTCAAGGAGCCTTCAAGGGGATTGAGCTTGCTACTCTTCCCTTGCGTGTGTATCGGATCTTAGACTGTTCCCCCAGGTATATTTGTTTCAGTTGGTAACCTTAGTGGCCATATTCTTTAGGATTCTTCCTGAGGTGACAGTGGTGGGAAGATCCCACTGTACCTGGAGCAGACGTCGGCTAGACTCACTTGGATTTTCTGGGGGGTTCTCTTCACTCGAGATGGTTAAGTGGAGGAACTTCTACCAGTCTATTGATTAAGCAGGTTGTCGGGGTAATTGTTCCAACCGCCATTTCTGTATTGAACTCTGCGACGTTGGATTTCATCACCAACTAGTGTTTTCAGTACGGAAAGTTACTGTTTGTGTGTTTTGGATCTCCTAGATTCTTTAGGCGTGTGATTCAAATTTTCTTGGTTCTTTAGAGGCTTTAGGTGGTTTTCATTGAGATTTTACTTTCTTTGCGTGTGAAGTAGTTAAAAGTTTTTAACCGTGGCTAAATTACCGAGGAAGTCCCATAGACTTCGGGGCCAACCTCCTGAGTTTTCACCGAGGCAGCTTGAAGGTTTGAAAGTCCTCGTAACTCGTAGAGATAGTAGAGTTGGGTCACCTAAGGAAGGAGAGTCTTCTTTGGTGGTACATCCTGATAGTAGCAGATTATAATCCGCAGTCAATGTCTATTTCCTACGTTACTGATAGCTTTTAATCTACTAGTGATATAGGTGAGGAACCTGAAATATCTGAACCTAAAAGTGAATTTGCTGCTACTCTGACATTGGGGTTTGCTTATCCAGCTTCTAGTGGTCTTGGTTCACCTAGGGTAGAAAGAGTAATCACCCAAGGTCTTCCTTCTGGACTTATAGCTATCGAAGAACTTGCTACTCTGGAAGAAGAAGTAGGCATCCCTATCCCTCAAAATCAACCTGTTATTGAGCTAAGGGAGCGTGAATAAATTTTTTACAGTCCACCTAGGAGCATTACTTGGTATCTTTCTTTGACTAATTTCTTACAAAACCCAGGGTTAAGTTTTTCACCACCTCATGTTCCTTATCACCCAACACCTAGAGGTTACTATCCTCCATTAAATTTGTCAAGACAATCGTCCATGTTTACTCAATCGCCTGAATCCTTTTTGTACGACAGTCCTTCTGTTCCTTCTGGGTATTAGTCACTTTCTGGTACTTTTTGGGGAGCATCTCCTCAACCCATTGAACAAGGGTTATTAACTGGAAGCAATGGTACTAAGCCGTTGAGTGTAGAAGATATTCTCATGATGTCAGGTTCTATTCCCAATCCTCAACCTCAAGGTGGCCAGTTACCACCTGTGGGGCAGCCTCAAAATTCTCAATTATCGCCTGGGGGGAAGCCTCAAGGTATGCAATTTGCGCCAGGGGGCAACCTCAAGGACAATACATACCTACGGGGCAGTACGTTCCTCAAGGTCAACCCTAGCCTCAATATGTACCCCAAGGTCAACCCCAGTATCAATTTATACCTCAAGGTCAACCCGAGTATCAGTACATGCCTCAAGGGTATCAACCCCAAGGTCAGTACTCAAACCAAGGTTTCCAACCACCCTCTGGTCAATCATATGTTCAAGGAACAAGGAATGTACCTTTGAATTATCAATCCTACCCTCAACTAGGTTATGGTCCTCAATATTCTCAACCTATTATGGGTCTGTACCCCGGAATGAATTTAGTGTGGGATCCTTCACAAACTCAACATGTGTTGCAGCCAAATGTACAGTTGTCATCTCAAACTGGACAACCCTTAGTTTCTGGTACACCCCAGCAACCAGTCCAGTTTAATATTCAAACTTCTGTACCTTCAGTAGTTTCTCATCCTGGGCCTAGTATGCCTCGTACTCCACCTCAAACGACTGCTACAAGTGCTGCAACATCTGTTCAATCTACCCCACCTACTTCTGGAGTATCGACAGCTCCGGTTTCTACTGTTCCTGTATCTACTCCTCATACATCTTTACCACCGTTTGGATCTACAATTCAAACTTCAGTTCAGATGCCTGTAGGACAACCTGGTTCAAGTACGTTTGTCACAAGTCAACCACAATTTACTTATCAACCGTACCACGGACAATACCAATTCGGTCCTGCTATGCAACAACCAGTCTATCAGTATCAAGCGTACCCTGGGTACACTTATCAACAACCTCAACAACCCCAGTACGGTCTGGTTAATCCTGGTTTTCCGTGAGGATACAATATCCCAAATGCAATTCCTATTCCTAGTTATCCTGGATATCCTCCTCCTGGGGCTGGTCTCATGACCCAGAGTTTTAGAGACCCTAATCGTCAGTTACCATTTATCACAACTTTGGACTTGCCTGACTTGTCACGCCTAACGAACGATCCCATTAATTATCTTCCGTTTTGGCCGCCAATGCCGAATAAGTTGCCTAGTGATATTCCTATGTTCGAAGCCAAATCAGGAGAGGACCCGTCGAACCATGTGATGACTTATCACCTCTGTTGTGCATCTAACTCCATTTCAGATGATTCAATCCATCTAAGACTTTTCCAGCGCACTCTAATTGGTCTTGCAGCCAAGTGGTACATTGAGTTACCGCGAGGCGCTTTTTATAATTTTAGTCAATTAGCTACCTCGTTTTTAACTCATTTTCAGTTGCCAGTCCGATATGACAATGGCACGGAATTCTTAACTTCGTTAAAGCAATCGACATCCACTTACATTTTAGATCATATTCATGAATGGAGACGTTGACGGAGTTTAGTGAAGGTTTTTATTCCGGATCAGATTTTGGCTGAATGGTTTGTAAAGTATTTGTTGCCAAAGATCACTGAAGATGCAGCTAAAGCCAGAGTTGTTATTGAGGAGCAAGTAATTGCTCAAGCACAGTACCTTGACTTGGTCTATACTCAGTCAGGTACGTTACATGAGAAAATCCCCGATCTTCCCAAGAAAAATCAAATCACTGTAGCTCCTTTGGGATCTCATGCCACTGATGGTATGATTGGTACGGTTAACACTAAAAATAAGAAGAAGTCTTCTCCTATCATAACCTTGCCTGATTCCCCGACAGGAGATTCTTCCGCGGAGATTTCCGCTGATATTCACGTTGTAGAATCATCTACAGCCAAATCAAAATTCGGTGGAAGAATAAAGGGAAGAAGAAGAATAAAACGGAAAAAAATTCAAAGGAGAAACCTGAAAATCGGAATCCAATGATGAAAAACGCAAACCTCGTTATCCTTGTCTCATTTGTGACGATGAAAATTTTACAAGAGACTGCCCTCATCGTGCAGAGGTTGCGAAGATTGTCAAAGGTTCCCAAATGCCTGTTGTTTTGAAGGATCCTTTTCCAGCTCAAGACAATAAGATGATATGTTCTTCCTCGAGTGCCAATAAAGAACCCATACTGATGATGTCTCATGTTAGGATTGCAACTCGATCGTATGATTATGGTAGTAAAAGTCCTGTTGATGGTAAAGAAGCAGAATGTTCTCATTTAATCCATCAACCTCACCTCCCGGTTCCGATCCACTACAGATCGAGAAACCTAATCCAGACTTGGTAATCAAACCGCCCGCCAAGGGTATACTTCGAAAGTCAGCTTTCAATCCACACGCGAGAGCGGCTCAGAACTATAACATTGTTGAGGATTTAGCTGTTTCACACTCAACAATGTCAGCTTTGGAAGTGCTGCAATTATGTCCAGCACAGCATAAATTACTTTTGTCGGCTATAGGAGCTGTTGACGTTCAGGACTCGAACCTAATAATTTTCGATCTAGAAAATAGTACACCACGCTTACCTCATCAAATGGCTTTCCAGATTCCAGTGATAGTAAAAAACAAGCCTATTCATCAGACTGTGATTGATGAGGGAGCCTCAACATGTATTATGTCGATACAGTGTTAGAGATCGCTTGGTTCTCCTTCGCTAAATCAATCCCCAATGATTCTAAAGGCCTTTGATGGCCGTGGGTTTCATCCTTTTGGCATTCTACAGGATTTGCCTATAGGGGTTGAAGGAAAAACCGTTAATCTAGATGTGGAGGTGGTTGACGCCCCTTTATATTACAACCTTCTCTTGGGTCGAAGTTGGTCCTATGCTATGACAACTGTCGTTTCATCGGTCTTTCGGGTTATAAAGTTTCCTCATAATGGAAAGATCATAACAATAGACCAACTGACTTACTTTTCATCCGACCCAGCCTCTTTTGAAAGTATTTAGCATGTCGGTAAAATGACTATCCTGTATAAGGATGTTGGAGTAGGACTAGTTAAAGATGTCGGTTTATTGGGAACTTTTCCTTTTCCTCCGATCAACGCATTGTCATCATTTGCAACCATTCATATGATCACATCAGAAACCATTGTTTATGATGATCCTTGGATCATTCCTTCTGAATCTGAGATAGACTCATTTGGTAATGTCATGCCTTTGAGTCCATATGAAATTGCGTATGAGGCCGTGCAATCGTTTACCGACCCATCTTCAACCGAAATTGACTTCATGAATGTGGTTCGTGAGGAATCACTTTTCACACCAAGCTTGGATTTAATCACGTTTTCTGAACTTGTTCACTCTAATGAGCAAATTCGTTAAATCCTATGTGTGGATGATTTACCATGGGAAGATCTACATCACAGATCTTCATTTTTACTCGAGAATGATCGTTTTGAAAATGATTTTTTATCAATCTCTACAACTGAATATGTCAAGGAACCTCAGAATCGAATGAAACATCCTAATTCAGAGTTAAATTTGGGAAACATCTCTCGAACTATTCCTATTGACATTTCGGTTAAGCCTGGAATTGTTGAGAACATTCATATAGGTGCCTCGTGTACAGATGACGAAATTCAAATATATAAGGCCCTATTTCAAGAATTCTGTGACGTGTTTTCCTGGTCCTATGAGGAAATGCCAGGAATTGATCCCGCGATTGTTGTTCATAAGATCAAGACTTACCAGGACGCTAAACCCGTTCGGCAACATTTGCGTCAGATTCACCCAAGAAAAGCTGCTACAATTAAAGTAGAAGTTGAAAAATTACTCAAAGCAGGTTTCATTTATCCGATCCTGTTAACGGATTGGGTATCTAATATTGTTCCGGTTAAAAAAAAGCAAGGGACAATAAGAATCTGTATCGATTATAGGGACATTAATTGAGCCTATCCAAAGGACAATTACCCAACTCCCTATATCGATCAAATCATTGATGATTGTGCTGACAAAGAAATATTCTCCTTCATGGATGGTTTTTCCAGATACAATCAAATCAATATTCTACCTACCGATCAACCAAAAACGACTTTCATTTGTCCATGGGGGACATTTTATTATTACAAGTTAGCTTTTGGGCTCAAGAAAGCCAGAGAAACCTTTCAAAGGGCCATGGCTTATGCATTTCATGACATCAAGCACATTATGCAACCCTATCTCGATGACTTGCCTGCTCATTCATTAAATCAAGCTGATCACCTCGTCCATTTACGAGCAATCTTTATGAGGTGTAGGCATTATTGGATTCGGTTGAACCCACAAAATGTGTCTTCTGTATAGAAACGGGTTGATTGTTGGGGTTTGTAGTTTCGAAAGCCGTCATTCATGTTGATCCCTCGAAGGTCGAACCTATTGTCAAATTTCCTCCTCCTTCGAGTCTTCGCCAACTCCAAAGTTTGCAAGGGAAAGAAAACTTTTTATGATGATTCATTCCAAACTACGTTGAGGTTACAAAGGGTTTTACCCGGTTGTTGAAACAGAATACTCCATTCTATTGGGATGAGATAGCTCAAAAATCTTTTTATGCACTCAAACACGCGTTGACCCATGCACTGTTATTGCATCCTCCCAACTACAACCAGGATTACTTCTTGTATCTCGCCGCCTCTCATTCCACCATTGGAATGGTCTTAGTTCAGGAAAATGAATTCGGAACTGAACATGTGCTATATTACCTTAGTCGAACTTTAAATCCAACTGATCTAATATACTCACATGTGGAGAAATTGGCATTGGCAGCTGTTCAAGCTGTCCAACGTTTTCGTCACTACATTTTACTACGTAAAACTACAGTAATTTCTGATTGCAACCCTATGTTCTACATTTTGACCAAGAAATTGCTAGGGGGAAAGTACTCTAAATGGATTGTTATCTTGCAGGAGTTCGACTTAGAATTTGAAAAATCTAAGTCTAAGAAATCTTTAGTCTTTGCAGCGTTAATGTATGACTTCCCGCGTTCTGACACGGAAACTGTGGCGGAAGAACCCATTGCAGACGAATCCTTGTTTCTAATCAGCACTTTAGATCCATGGTATGGGGATATCATCGTTTATCTCCAGACCCAATCCTTTCGGCCAGAAATTTCAAGGTCAGAACGTCGAAAAATACGATTCCAGTCCCAACAATTCAAGATTATTGGAGATACTCTTTATCGTCGTGGGGCGGACTCTATTTTTCGACGTTTCTTAACTCACGAGGAAGCTGAAAGGGTTCTAAATGACTGTCACTCTGGAGCGTGTGGTGGTCATATGTTTGGGTATGCCACAGACCAAAATATATTGCGCGCTGGCTACTTCTGGCCTTCTTTGCTTAAAGATTGTATTACTGTGGTCCGAAAATGACACAACTGCCAAATATTTGATCAAAATATGCGCACTCCACCTGCTCCTATCCACCCGATAATTGTCGTTGGTCCTTTTTCCAAATGGGGTATCGATTTTATTACATGTAACCCTCACTCATCCGGGGGGCATGCGTATATCCTCCTTGCGGTAGATTATTTTACCAAGTGGGCCGAGGCGATACCTACATTTGAGGCAGACGGCAAGACAGCTGCAATTTTCATGTTCAATCATATAATTGCTAGTTTTGGTGTCCCACAAGTGATAATCACTGACCATGGGCACCATTTTCGGAACGTTATGATGACCGAACTTATAGGCCAGCTTGGTTTGCGTCACGATAGTTCAACTCCTTATTATCCACAAGCTAATGGTCTGGTTGAATCCATCAACAAAGTTTTAGTCATCATGATCTGAGGAATCATTGGGATTCATCGGTCGAATTGGCATAACATCCTATTTTCAGCGCTTTGGGCGTATCGTACCTCAGTAAAAACATCAACAGGGTTCACTCCTTTCCAACTAGTTTATGGTATGGAAGCTGTGTTGCCCATTGAATGCGAAATCCCGTCACTGCAAATGGCCATCGAGTTACTTCCAGCCACTTCCGAAGAGGAAAATCGTTTGTTATACTTGGCTCAATTAGATGAGAATCGACGTGATGTTGCATTGGCGATCGAGACTCACGCAAAACGTATGAAATCTCAGTATGATCGAAATGTGACCCCTCGAAATTTTTCGGAAGGAGATCTAGTTTTAGTTTATGATCAAGCTAATGATAAATTAGGCACTGGAAAATTCGTTCCTATGTGGCATGGTCCCTATGTTGTCAAGCAAAAGCTAGCAAAAGGGGCCTATGAATTGGTAGACTTTGACGGGGACTCTTTAGGTAAACCTAGAAATGGTCTTTACTTGAAGAGGTATTATTCTTAAAGATTGGGTATGGAGATTTTTAGTTAGGATAGCTTTTCTTTCTAGCTGGTGTGTTTTAGTTTAAACAATGTGCTTAGCTTAGAGAATGCTTTTTTGTCATTATTCCTACTTATCTTGGTTTTACTCTTCATATTGCAGATGTCAATGCCTCTCCAAACATACATTGGTTTCGCTGATGGTGCTTGTCATAATACACAGAACATTTCTTCCACAGCCTGGGTTATCTATTAGCGCTCTGACGAGTTAGTATCTATGCATGGGGTAAGCCTCGGTCAAACAATGAACAACATTGCCAAGTATAGTGCAGTGATTGAGTTATTATCTGAATCTATTTCATTTGGGATTCAGAGTTTGATAGTGAGGTTAGATTCTGAACTCGTTGTATTACAGCTTAATAGAGTGTATGCCATTAAAAATCCAATGTTATTGAGATTATTTTTGAGATTGCGTCTCTTGGAACGTGAATTTGATTATATTGAATATCAGCATATTCCAAGATCTTTAAATACATTAACAGATGCAATTGCTTCACGAAGATTAAGTAGACATTTGCAATAATCATACATGTAAATTTAAAAACATTCCATAACATGATTTACAAGATAAGCCAGTAATAGTGATATATATATATATAGGAGTGTGTCAAAAAATACATCGTCCTCGATCATAGGTTGAAAAACACCTTATGATCGACAAAAATGATAAGTACAAAAAACAAAAATGTCATATGTGCCCACAATAGGCGATCATCCTATCACTGGTTATGATCTCGATAAGAAACCACTGCATGGGCCACCTTGCAGAGGAACCTCCTAAAAGGTCCTAGGACCCTAATCACATAGCACTGAAGTCGACGAGGAATGTCATCTAGAGTAGTCTCCGGAATATCTCCTGTCAAGCGCTCGAGATGACCCTCCAACTCGGCCAAAACCTCTGCCGATTCATCCTGTGGGGCTAGTGCAGCTGCAACTGGTTATTTCCTCTCATATGGTTGAAGAGCAGCTGGTCGCTGTGGACCCACATCTGTATTTGAAAATTTTACTATCAGTTTTGGGACGATAGAAAAATAATAAAAAAATTAAAATAGGAAAAATTTTGAAAATGATTTTACCTGAGTCATCCCATTTCTCTCCTGGTGGAAGAGCCATGTCTGGGTCACCACGAAAATCTACCCCAGTGTAAGGGAAGTCCTGAATAGAAAAAACCTGGTTTTCCAACCATTGGAATACTCAGGTTTGAATCGAAAAACCTCTGTCCCCTCGTCTGGATGACAGGCTATAACTACAACCCATCGCATCAGTTTGGGCTCTCGAGGAAGCCCAACTCCAACAGTAAGGTGCTATGGGATCAACATGGGAACCCTCTCCAGACCAAAGATCACAACCAAAGCCCCATAACTAAAGGTCTTTAGTTGTCCGTTCTTGGCTCTGGTTAGTTGGCCTTTCACATTGGCCTACACAGCATCGCACCAATTGAAGATGGTGCCTCGAAAGTAGTCAACTGCCATACGCATTTGGGATCCGGTGGCAATATGTAATGCGCCACTCCTGCAAAGTCTGGTGACAGTAAACGCAATCACCATGAGTTCAGGAAGGGATATGGTTTTTATGTCTATCCCTTTCTCTCTAGCCTAGGTGTTGTAGAACTCTAGCTGGAGGATATCGACAGACTGGCCACCTGGCCTAGCCTCGAATAGAGTCAAGTCTTCGCCTCTCTTAGGCAAATTGGTCAAGAAATATATGTCTGATGGCTCGATTTCGAGTTGGTGGCAACCAATGAAGAAGCACTGGTCCTGTATGCTCCATTTGTCAACTAGCCACTGCAAGAAATCCACCTGGGCCATCATGCCAGGTATGGCTCAGAATTTGTACAGGCCGCAGGCCTTCAATGCATCGATTGAAGGTTGGTGATTCAACGCGGCTATATCCATGTCCTCATGCTCTCGTTCACGCCAATCTAGCATGATGTACTCTCTGCATCAAGTTAAAAGACAAATTAGAATGCTAGAAATTAATTTGTTTGGGCCAAATTTGAGAATTTTTGGGTTGAAAACCCTTGTGGTGGCGACCGCACCCTCTGGGTTAGACACAGTGCATGGGTCTGCACCTTGCCTACACCGAAGGTGCTGACCCTTGACTTTTTCCCCATTGAGAAAAAGTCGAGGTCCGCGGGCTGGCAGTGTTATGCCTGCGGGCCCCCGCGCGCGGGTTTTAAGCCTAAAAACCCTCCAAAAAATGAAATGAAAGCCTAAAATAAGAAATGAAATGGTTAAAAATGAAGAGTAGGATGATTTGGATTACCTGCAGAAGACGACATTCGATTCTGACGGTTGGATTTTCTGCAATCTTCACGGGAAGTTTTCTGAACAAAAGCACTATTTTCTCACCCAAAACTCAAACGGTAAAAATGAATTGACGAAATCCCTTTTTATAAGCTATTTGAGTAAATAAATTGCAAAGTTGTTTATGTTTCACTTTGGAGAGGTATTTTTGCAACATTTTTATCCATTTCAAACAGGTATCAGTAATGTTTGCATTTTTGTTCAGGATAACGGATTATTCAGGCGAAATCTATTATTTTCGACGAAAAAACATTTAGAGTCACCTTTAAGCTCTTTTCTGACTCCTGAAATATGAAAAGATTGCTGAGTTTTTCTTTTAAACTCGTTAAAACGGAACTAAAAGAAGGTCCACTTACAACTCTTTTCTGACCGCAAAAACATGAAAAGATTGTCATATTTTTGTCATTTCAAATTCGATATTGGTTATAAAACGACGTGTCGTTGATCGCTTTTTTACTTTTTCGGATCAAGGGCACTAATTACGAAAACTACTCCTTGGTCGTAAAGATTAAGCGGTTCTCTCAAGTATTATTTTATACTTTTTCGGGCTTGGGAGACAAAAATATATGAAAAAGGTCAACCTTGGAGTCTTCTTAAGTTTTTTTAGACTCTCTAAAATTGAAAAATGTCGAGTTTCTCCTATACTGGACTCGTTAAAATTTCACAGTAAAGGACCTGTTCAATTACAAACAAGAACAAACCACTCCTTCTTAGGGTTCGAATTTAAACTAAGTTGGACTCATCCGAAGGATGAGCTTATAATAAAGCAAATGTTATCGTCCTCCAGCTTGTCAAAAATAAAGAGGTACTTGCTAGAAATGGTGGGGGAAAATAGAGAAAAATGAGCCTGTTTGTCATACTTTGTTACCACTCTTGAACACAACACTTTTATTCACCTGGGTTGGGAAATCCTTTGCCTAACAGTTGATCAAAACACATTGAAAGTCTTCAGCTGGTTTTTGGGTATTAACTTTGGGTCAATTGTCACCAAGCCATCTATCGTGTCGTTATGTGTTCAAGGGGTCACTGCCAATAAGCCATTCATTTGCAAAATATCTGTCATCCATCTTGACCATCCCTGAGTCAATCCTTGCAACTAAATTTCTTCAACTTGATCTATTATTTTGTGTTGTGGGCTTGCCTACGACGGATCGCTTTCTATCGACTTCAGCTCGTTATCTAGAAAGGTGATCTAGAAATCGTTAGTACCTTGGGATCTGCGTGCCTCAATGGCAGGTTTCTCACCTTTGACGACAGGTTGCATCATTAACCTTCGATCGAAGGATTCCGTGACATGTTCGACATCAACACATTTATTCGCATCTCATGGATTGTACTGGGTACTTTGAGAGCCATTGACATCACTAGTGGTTTCTCTCACACTTGTTAACAGTTTAAATCATTGACTGGTAATCAAGTGGTTTCTAACATGTTCGACTCCAACACATTCATTCACATGGATAGGATCGTACTGTTTCGGGAAGTAGAAATGAAGACCCTGGATCTAGTTTCCAGAATCCAGGCTGCAAGGAATTTTGTATCATTATATAATGGACTATTCGTAAACAGATGGCTGCGTCCATACTGTGTCCACATGAGTCTATACTTGTGATGTATTACAAGATCATTCCTGTATCAGAGCAGTAGTTAGTTTTCTAAGTCAGTTTTGATCTGAGTATGGGAATGCCTACCTCAGCGATGATATGATCTCATATATATATCTTGCATTGAATGTTTTTACAGGTTCCAACCAGGCTCTCCACAAGATGATCCTCAAAATGATAAAGTACTTCACTCTTCCTAAATGATAAATGAAATCCTCATCTACTACAGACTTCGCACTTTAGGGGGCAATCTGTTACACAAAAATATTATCGCCATGATTATTTGTAGTCAGTATGGGTCTATCATCGCTTGTACTATCCTCCTAAGCAAGTCTCAGACCTCAGCTCTTCAAGTCAAGCTTTGGAATTGAGAGAAAGACATTGAAAATCAATGAAAATCTGGTTCCGCACTTTCTTTCACTGTTACCTACGGTCCGACACCTTTTGTTTACAAAAACGGTGGACCTGCCCGCTCTGTCTCTAAAGGTGTGGGTGCGGACCCCTGTGAAAGTTAAAAAGGCGCAATTTTATTCTAAATAGCTCACTTTGGGTTAATTCTAGATGATTCTAGAAGGAATTTTGATGTGGATTTGGTGCTCTTAGGTGGCTCATGCATCGCAAAAGAGAAGGATCTAATCCCTTGATGAGAGGAGCTATCGCTCTGAAGGAGGGCTTTATCCCTTTGAAGGAGGACCTAGTAACTTCCCTCCATTGCACTATAAATTCAGGCATTGGGCTAGTTTCTAGGGAGGTTAGATGCTGAACATTTTTTAGGGTAAATGATGGTGAAATTTAGACTTCCTAGTTGAGCTTAAGATGAGAGATCACATACCTTTTTGGCTTCATTGGGAAGACAGTGAAACTTTTCAAAGTAGACGAGACTTCTTGCTGGACCCTGGGAGGAGCTTGTATAGCGTCAAGGCACAGGTTGTAAAGTTCTTCTTTATTTGAATTAATACAATCAATCTCATTTTTCTCAATAAATTGTCTCATGTCATTTGTTTCATGAATTCCTTGACTTTCATGTTAAATATGTTTTATGATATTGGATTTTCAGGTGCTATTTAATTTGTTTGCTTCTTTGTGCTTGCAGATTCGCGACAAGGGAGATCATTTGGATCGAAGGAGTGAAGGCTTCCACAAACTTGCTTTGGACCTAAGGTAGGCCTAAAACACTTGTTTGCCTTTATTTATAAAAGCATATTTAGAGAAAGATAGTGTGTGATTGGTTTGCTTGTCATTAGGTCTTCTTTAGATTCTAGGAAGGTCTATCTTGTCCGCAAGATCGACTTATTCTGTGTGACAGAGTTGGCACAGGCTTGTTCTCCTGCATATTAAACCTCTTCAAAATATATAAGGCATACTTTTCTTGAGAGAAAAGGATCTCATTTTTTGGTTTCCTTTACTTTTATGGCCAAAAAGTACCTTAAAAACCCTAATTCTATTGTCTTTAACTTAGTTTTCATAACTTCTTTGAAATTAGTAATGAGGAGATCATCACTCCCAATGAAAATTAAATCATATACATATAAAAAACAATAAGAATCTTTTTTTTAGTCTCTTTGATATAGAGAGTAGGCTCACCATCACATTTTTCAAAGCCATTGTCCAACAAGTATGCATCTATCTTACTATACCATACACATGATGTTGGCTTCATCCCATAAAGAGCTTTCGTCTACCTATACACTTTATCTTCTTGGACTTGCACCTCATAATCTAGTGGATACTCCAGATATACTTCCTCCTTTAGCACTCTATTCATGAATTTTTACTTCACATCCATTTGGTACACCTTCCATCTATGTTGTTCTACTATTGATAACACTATGTGCACTGTCTCCATTACTGCAATTGGTGAAAATGTTTGTGCATAATATCTTCCATTTTGTTGCCTATATTCTTTGATAACCAACCTTTCTTTATGATTTTCTATCTTTCCTTCAGCATTTGTTTCGGTCTTATAAACCCTCTTGACATCTGTGACTTCGTTTCCTTCGGGAAGGTCCACTAACACCCATGTGTCATTCCTTTATATAGACTCAATTTCCTCATTCATTATTGCAACACATTTTTCTTCTCCAACAACATCTTCAAAATAGATTGGGTCATCTACAATAGAGAATAGAGAATCTAAAGAATTCATACTTGCACTACTCTCAGCTTCAATTTTCTCATTAATTTCACTTAATTTTTTTTTATTTTTTTCTTCTCATGCTTGCACAAGATGGACTTGAAATGCCACTTGATGTTGCACTAGGAGAAGGTGATTTTGTGAGTCTTTGTGATGTGCTTGGAGTAGGTTTTTATTGACTATGTAAAATATTCTTATTTCTCACAGATGGTGTCACTTGATCACTGATTTTTTGTTCTTAAATAGGTCTAGGACGAGTCACCAATGAGGAATTACTTGTTTCTTCCAATTCCTCTCTCTTTTCTTGTGGTACGATTTTTTTTATAATGATTGTCTTCTCCAAACGTCTTTCCCATGCTTCCTCTTCTCTTCATTGAACATCTTTGTTGATTATGAACTTATTAGTTAATGGATTGTAGAGCTTGCAAGCCTTTAATTCATCACTATAGCCAACAAATACGCATTTCTCCCCGTTATTGTTCAACTTATTCCTTAACTCATCTGGGACATTTCGATAAGCCACACATATAAACATTCTCATGCGAGTGAAATTATGATTTATTCCACTCCATGCCTCTTAAGGAATATTATTCTTGACACTTTTGCTTCAACACCTATTTATAATGATTATTGGGCTATAAATTTAAGCTAATAATCATGTGGTAAATATTTTTCCTTCAACATACTACTTATCATTTCCATAATGGTCATATTTTTCCTTTTTCTAACACCATTTTATTGAGGTGTATACCTTATTTTATATTGTTTATGAATACCATACTCCTTTCATAACCAAAGGAATTCATTTGATATGTATTCTTCACCTTTGTCGGTCCTTAAGAATTTCATGTAGTTCATACTTTTCTTCTCAACAAGTGATTTGTATTAGAGGAAGAGATAAAACACTTCACTTTTCTTTATTGACAAGTAAACCCATGTCTTCCTTGTATAATCATCTATGAATGCCAAAAAATAATAGATTCCACTAATTGATGGTGGTTGCATTGGTACACATAAATTTGAATGGACAATCTCCAAGGGTGGCTTTTCCCTTATTAACATTCCTGCTGGAAATGATTCTCTATGTCATTTTCCTGAGATGCATCCTTCACATAATTTTTCTAGTTTTTCTATGAGTGGAAATCCCTTCACCGTGCATTTCGTATGCAACAAATTTAAACCTCCAAAATTAATATGACCAAAATGTAAATTCCATAATCAATTTTCATCTTTGATCTCTACTCTAAAATTTGGTTGTGTAATAGCAGTTTCCTTTCTTTTGTCTTGTGAATCCATTGAAAATTGTTCTTGTGCACCTTCTTCATTCAAATCTAGTTTTATATTCATGGGAAGCATTCTATTGCTTTCAATTCACACTTTTTTTTTTTTTTTTTTTTTGTAAGCTACGGTAGAACCCATTCTATTACTCGATAGAAATAAAAAGTTTACAAACCATCAGGATAGTGCAGAGAACCCGCCCTCATGGGGAAACCGGGTGATAATCCACCTATAGTTTCTGGTGGCTGCCCAAAAATAAAATGCCCATAGTCTCAAAAATTTTAGCCAAAATTACAAGGCAGTCCTTAGATTTTCTAAAACTATTCATCTGTAATACGCAAATATCAGCCTCTACATAACCCAAAAAACTACAGTTAAAAAAGCATTGAAGATTTTCCAGCATATCTTAGCTCAGGTGGTATCCAGGTCCAGTTGCTGTCGCGTTCCTCCAACATCAGCTCCTTGCATGCTCCTCAGCAGTTGATGCAGGGCCTCCATCTTCTCCTCCTGATGTTCCATAGCAATTCGAATGAAACTCAGCTCCCTGCGCAGGTCCGGGTCGCCCTTGGCCAACTTCACCATCTCTAGAGCCACCTGCTCAAGCGCCTTCGCCAGGAGACCTTTCATCACCCAGTAAATGTGTAATGACTGTTTAAAGAGCGTCATTCGCCCCCTAGTATGGTCGGGGTCGTGCAGCAAGGATTCCCATTCTTCCATCTCATCCGCAGACTGGTTCTGGAGGGACTCCTCCTACAAAAACTCCATCACTCTCCGGACCGCAGCGTTAGACTCCTTCTTGAACGCCCTTTCCGCCCATTTAAGTCTGTAATTCACCGTCAGCCGAGTCTTTTTCTCCAGATTCGGCATCCGTCCCGTCCTCTCACTTTCCCTCTGCACCCTCTTCCTCGGGCCCCAACCTCCTTTTCTTCTTCCCTCCGTTTCCTCGACAGGGGTGGTAGCACTGTCCCTCAACCCCGGGCGCCGCCCCTTCTTCCCGCTTGGCTCAGAGAACCCATCACACTGCTGGTGCTGGCCCTCAGCAACCATCCTTTTCAGCGGAACCGACCACCCTCCTTCTCCGTCTAGAGGAATTTCCTCCTCCGACTCATCTTCGATTTCCCAAATTTCTATCGAAGGGCTGTCCTGGGCAAGTCCTTTCCCTTTCTGATTCTGTGTTCAATTCACACTTTTTTAATCATTTTCTTTCTTGGAAATTTATCCAAGATTGTGCACTCACCATTTTTGAAAAAATGCATTGTAGCCCTTTTGCATTTGTTGTCCAATGCTTATCAAATTGTGCTTCAAACTTGGAACAAAATATACATTTAAAATATACTTCTTCTCCCCCTACTTTGTTATAATGTTGACTCTTCTTTTTCCAATAGCAAACACTTTATTATAAGTACCTAATGTCACTTCAAATTTTACACTTTCATCTAGATTGGAAAACATTTCTATGTTCCTTGTCATGTGTTTGCTACACCCTAAATCTAGAAACCATACATCCATTTTCTATTTTTGTGATACATTAAGTGCTAAAATCATGTTGTCTTGGTTTTGATTTTCCTTTGTGAAATTTGTGTTTGGTTTTTTACTAAGATCATGATGTTTCTTACTACATTCACTAGCATCATGGTCATACTTCTTACAATAATGACATTGAACTTAAGATTGATCATACGTCTAACCTCATCCTTGATTTTGGTTTGGACTTTGACTTGGATTTGTATTTCCGCCTCTTCCACTTAATATTCAAGGGGTTCCTCTTCCACCTTTGTGTGGACTTCTTCCTCTTCCTCTTGAATTTAATCTTCCTCTACCTCTAGTTTGACCAAATGATACTTATGTCTTGAAGGCATGCTCCACTGAAGTATTTGATGTTTTATTTAACCTATGATCATGAGAAATTAATGATTCCTAAAGTTCGTCCACTAAAAATTGTGAGACATCTTTTGTCTCTTCTATAGTCACAACAATAGGGTCAAATTTTGATTTAAAACTCCTTAAAATTTTCTCAACTATCCTCTTATCTTCAAGTGTCCCATCATGAGACATGATTTGAGTAATAACTACAATTACATGTGTGAAACATGATTCTATATTCTCATACTCTTTCATACATATTGTCTCAAAGTCTCTCAATATACTTTGTATCTTTGTTGTCTTCACTTTTTCCATGCCTTGATAGGGTGTCTAGAGAATATCCCATTCTTTCGTGTACTTTGTTGATAATGCAATCTTAAAAGATGTAGAATATGGCTCTGGAGTCCTTCTTCATATTGTCTCTCAATAAACCATTTTCTTCTTGTGTCAAATGTTGCTCCATCTGCTGGTTTTGAGAACCCATTCGCCAGAAAATCCCATATATGTTGAAATAAAAACAGGGCCTTGACTGTGATATCCCTATAGTCATAATTTTTTTCATTGAACTGAGGTCTTTCTGGGTTTTTCAATCATTTTCTTAATATTTCTACCATGTTTAACTGTTAAAAAGAAACTTCATTAACCCTCTCCCATACCACTATTTGATTTCGACACATAGTGTAAAAACCAAGAAAATTTATGTGCCATAATAACACAGTAACACAACTCAAAGTAACAACAGAATAAAAATAGAGTAAAAACATGTTGTAAAATAGGGTAAAATAGGGGATGCACAATATAAACAAAACTATGGCTATCCAGTAGAGAATGGAAACAAAAATACTTTATATTAATATATCAAGAACAACTAAAACAATTACAAAGATAAAAAATGAGACTTTAGCTCATTCACTACTGTGAAAGATAGAAATTTTACACACTATAACTACACTTTAGTTAAGTGTTGTATCAGGTTGTATCATCCAGTAAAAATTCTCTTGTAATTTTCTCCTCTCGTCTCCACACCTTTGATCCCCTATAAAAACTTCACTCAAGTACTTCTGAACAACATAGGCTATGGTGATACATTCATATATAAAATTAGATACTTCATATGACTTCTCTAACTGACTTAACATTTTCATGACAAGACAAAAACATAAAGGGAATTTATATGATGAGTCACATAAGTTAATTTTCTATGGTTTCATTTACTACAAAATAACAACCTAGCTTTATAGCCACAAACTATAGGTCGTCATGCCTGCAAAACATTAAATTATACATTCCTTCAACTGATACACAAAATCCTCTCCCTACTACAAAATAAGGCTTGTTGATCTACTTATATACATTCTTCAATTGGCTATTATCAGTCGTTAAATTACGTGGCTGGGAGTGATTTTCCAACAAATTCCAAGAGGAGTGATTGGCCAGTTAATTAACTAAACTTATAGTATTTATCTAGCATATTAGGATCCTTGAGAGCATATGCTAAAATCATTCCTCAGTTTTCCCATCAAAGTAATAGTTATCTACTTGGATATAATTCAAACCATAACTTTAAGGGTAATAATGATAGTCGCTCTAGTGATTTATATGTAGGATGTACTTTGCATATTGCATGAAGTCTATTCCCATGTCTCAACTAAACAATATAATGTAAAAAAATAAGTGAAAGATTGTTAAAACCCTACATCAAAATTTAATTCCCTACCACACGGGGGTAAAGAGTTTTCATTTCTATTATAGTAATGTTTTGTGGAAAGAGATTTTTTCTTCCTACCGGGAACAAAATCTAGTACCAGCGCTAGTGCAATAGCATGAGAAACTCTAATAAAACTTTAGGAGACTCTAAGATAAGTCCATGTGAATGGAACCAAAGAAAGTTCTTAGATTGAACTGGAAGGAACTCTAGTGTGGTCCTTATCAGTTGAGAATACTTCTTAGTTTGCTGGCATAACACTAATCAACTGGTGATGTCACCAAACATAATATTAGATCTAGTAATTTAGTTTGGGGATGACACTAATCTATGTAGGGGTAGAAATTTCATGTTCCTGCTCTTGAATGGTCTTTCAGTTTCCGTAGGTCACATAGATTGCGAGAATAAGCAGGAAATGACTAACAAAGTAATGGTGTTTTGCAAAACCCATCAGATTTAAACATTAGTTCAATTTTTATTTTAAATGGTATTGCATTTCTTTTAGGAAATTTCAATTTATTTACAATGCATGTACAACATGGCAAGAATAGGAGGCTTATTGAGTGTCACATAGATATGAAGAAAATTATAGATACATGATAACTCTAACTTCACATTTAAATTTTGGTTAGACGTTATGTAAGGGTTTAACATTTTCAATTTTATTATTTTTTATTCTCTCTTTTAGTAGGTAATCTTTTTTACATTAATTAAATGTGTTATTTAAAAATTGTAATTTGTAATTTGAGGGATTACATAGGTATGGCTGAAGCACAATGACAGTTTTTTTTGCATTCATGTACCTCCGCACTCTGCTTGCATTAGACAACATAATCTAAAACAAAAGATCGAAATTAGCGACAAGGCCATGATGTGGCACAGAACCCCTCAAAATTAAACTAAAATTCACTTTGTTACTTTAAATGGTATTACAATGGTTTTATTGATTTTCAATTAATTCTAGTGGTTATACAACATTTATATAACATTATGCTCATTGAGTATGACATAGATATCAAGAAAATTGCAAATACTTAATAATTATAAATTTACAACTAAGGTTTAGTTAGATGTTATGTAATTGTTTAATATTAAAATTTATATTAATCTTTATAGTGTCTACTTTAGTGGGTAATCAATTTTCTCTGGATGGGTCTTTTCAAAGTTGTCTAGAAACAAGTGAAAAAGTCTAGGAATTGCATAGAGGCTACCAAGGCTTGGCTCCAACTGCACACTATGCAGTTCTAGGAGCCACTCCTAAGCCTTTGCCATTGGGATTGTGCAATGCACAATCCTACCCAGCCTAAGCTAGACTGAACTATGCATTGTGTAGTTCTAGTCAATAAGACATCCCTACTGGCAGCTAGGACGATGCAATGTGTAGAACCAGCTAGCAATTAGTCACCTTTGAGGGCCATGATTGTGCAGTTCTTCTTAGAAGTTTCCAATTTGTTGCTCGATGTTGGGTCCATATAATACTAGTGATTACCCCATTACTATTGTAATTGTACCCTTTATTGATATTGTTGTGCCCTATTATCCCCATATTGTTATTACTGTGCCTCATAGAATCCCTCTATTGTTATTTTTGTGGCTTTATATTATTATTGTTAGGTCGGCTGGGTTATATTGTGACTCCTTAGACTCCTATATATAGAAAGGTGGTTTTTTCATTTGTATCATCAAAGAATTGTTCATTTATGTAATGTAAAGGAGGTTTCCCCCTTGAAGAGGCTGAATTTTAAGGCGTTGATCTATCTTTTCTAACTTTTTCTTGAGCTGGTTTCATAACATTTGGTATCAGAGCTTTGGATTCTACGGTTTCGCTGCTCCAAACATGTCATCGTGGCATTTTCACTATAACTTTTATTCCGCGACGTTTCAGAAGCTAACAAAAAGCCCATTTGAGAAGACATCGCATTGAAGCTCGGGTCAAAATTTTAGATCTTTTCGCACGATATTTGCAGAGATATGATCTGAGGAAGTTGGTATTTTTGCAGACTCCTGAATTAAATTCCAAACAGGTGACCTGGGGAAAGTTGTCATAACTTTCTCTCTGAGCATCAGATTGAAATTTCATTAGAAGGTATAGAAAGAGGATTGACCACAGTTTCTTGTATATATTTTTTAGAGCCGAAGGTCGAAACAGTGACTCGTTGCACGTCGTACAAGTTCGCTCTACTAAACTAGTCTATAATCAGGTCACTGTTGGAGATTTCACATAACTATTCCTTGGAGAATCCAATTTGGATCAGACTGGTGGCATTAAAAAGAGGAAAAAGAGGGATATTGTAGGTCAAAATTTCATAACTGGATGATTTGAATTTATAGAGATACATCAGACTCAATATCGAGCTCCTACAAAGTGAAAAAAGGTGTGTAGATTCTTTTAAATTTTTGCTTAAGATTGGTTTGAAATTTATTTTGAAGGAATTCAAAGGGCATAGTAGAGCATTTGTTGGCTCCCTATAATACTAGTGATTACCCCATTACTATTGTAGTTATAACCCTTATTTATATTGTTGTGCCCCCATTTCCCACATATTGTTATTAATGTGCCCATAGAATCCATCTATTGTTATTTTTGTGGCTTTATATTATTATTGTTAGGTCGGCTGGATTATATTGTGACTCCTTAGACTCCTATATATAGAAAGGAGGTTTTGTCATTTGTATCATCCAAGAATTTTTCATTTATGTAATGTAAGGGAGGTTTCCCCCTCGAAGAGGCTGAATTCTAAGGCGTTGATCTATCTTTTCTATCTTTTCTTGAGCTGGTTTCATAACATTTGGTATCAGAGCTTTGGATTCTAGGGTTTCGCTACTCCAAACAGGTCATCGTGGAATTTTCGCTATAACTTTTCTTCTGTGACATTTCAGAAGTCACAAAAAAAACCCATTTGAGAAGAAATCACGCTGAACCTTAGGTCCAAATTTCAGAGCTTTTCGCGCGATATTGTCGGAGATATGATATGAGGAAGTTGGTCTTTTTGTAGACTCCTGAATTACACTAAAAACAGGTGACCTGGGGAAACTCATCATAACTTTCTTTATGAGCATCGGATTGAAATTTTGTAAGAACGTAGAGAAATAGAACGGACTGTAGTTTTCTTTTATATATTTTTCAGAGTCAAAGGTTGAAACAATGACACGTGGCACTTCATACAAGTTCGCTCTGCTGAACTAGTCTATAATCAGGTCACTGTGGGAGATTGTGCATAACTCTTTCTTGGAGAATCCAATTTGGATCAGACTAGTGGAATTAGAAAGAGGACAAAGAAGGCTACTTGATGTCACAATTAAAGAACTGGATGATTTGAAATTACAGAGATACATCAGATTCAATATCAGGCTTATACAAAGTAAAAAAAAGGTGTGTAGTTTTTATTTTTATTTTTGCATAAGCTTGGTTTGAAGGAATTCAAAGGGCATAGTAAAGCATTATTATCGGTAACTAATGCCACGAGGAAAGAAAATGCAAACACCTAGTAAGGAACCTGAAAGCTATAGCATGACTCATGAAGAAGAGGAATAAATGCTACATGATATATCAAAATTACAAGAACAAGTGCAACAAATGTCACGCTCACAAAAGCTAACAGATGCTAAGATAAATGGCATGGAATCTAAGACAAAGGGCATGGAAGCTAAGATGGATGATCTGAAGACAGATTTGAGGACAGATTTGAAGACAGACATGGCAGATTTGAAGACAGATTTGACAAATTTTCTACAAGAAATACTTACTAATGGTGAAAAGGTTGTAAAGGAAACTCATGATGTGAACAAAAGAAATGTTAATCATGATTCCATAGACTCTAATGTTGGATCGAAGACCCACCATATTCCAAAAATCGATATGAGGAAGTTTGATGGCAAGGATCCCGCCACATGGATATTACAGATGGAGCAGTTCTTCAATCTCAATAATGTGCAAAACACACAAAAGGTACGTATGTATCAATGGCTTTGCTCTCGTAAACAATTTATCACTTGGGAAATTTTTACGGAAGAATTGATAGCACATTATGAGGATACAAAAAGCAACACTTTTTTTAGCCAATTGATAAGTCTCAAACAAAAGGGTTCAATAATGGAGCACATTGAGGAGTTCCAAAAATTGAACATAAGGGTAAAAGATATTCCAGAGGAGCATAGGATTGATGTGTTCATAGGGTCTTTAAAGATAATATCCAACATGATGTTCGACTTTGGGAACCTGATTCATTAGAGAAGGCATTCAGGTTAGCAAGAAAAATGGAAAGCAAAATTATGGCAACTAGAAAGCATACCACTCACAACTATAAAGACGGAAGTGTTGTTGCCCCTAGTCTTCCACAACCTATAAGGTTGACACCACAACAATTGGAAGAAAAAAGAGCAAAAGGGCTTTGTTACAGTTGTGATAGCAAATACACTAAAGGTCATAAGTGTGCTGAGAAGAAATTATTCTACATAGATTGTGAAGAGGAAGAAGAAAAGGAGCAAGAAAGGTCAAAAGAAGAGGATATACTCCAGGAACAAAGCCTAGATGAAGAAAAAATAAATCCGACCATATCTTGTAATGCATTGGAAGGAATTACCACTCCTCAAACCATCAAGATAGAAGGACAAATCAAGAAGAAAAAGGTAATAGTGTTGATTGATTCAGGAAGCACCCACAATTTTATTCATTGTAGGGTAGCAAAAGAATTGAATTGCTTCCTATATCCAGCACCAGAGTGTCAAGTGATGATTGCAAATGGAGGAACAATAAATTGCTCTGGAAAGTGCCATAATATCAAGCTATCCATGGGAGAATATGTATTGACTAGCCCAATGCTTTCCATTCCAATGGGAGGTGTTGATGTTGTACTAGGAGTCCAATGGCTACAATCCTTGGGTACAATAGCTTTTAATTTTCAAAACTTTTCATCAAATTTTCTACGGAAGGAAAGGAAGTTGAATTAAGGGGTATTGCAGGGAAACCAGGAAAGATAATCAGCTCTAATGGTATGACAAAGCTTCTAAAAAAGGAGCAAAAGGGTGTAATTGCACAATTATGTTCGCTAGATGTTTCCACATTAGAATCATCTATTTCTCCAGATCTCCAAAAAGTCCTGGACAATCATTCCAAGGTATTTGAGACTCCCAAAGGTCTCCCACCTATGCGTGATCATGATCATGCTATTCATCTGATTCCAGGAAGTGTTCCTCCAAACATCAGGCCGTACAGATATCCCTATGTCCAAAAAAGTGAAATTGAACGTATGGTTGCAGAAATGCTAGAGGCTGGTATAATTCAACCGAGTCAAAGTTCTTTCTCTGCTCCAGTAGTATTGGTGCACAAGAAGGATGGATCATGGCACATGTGTCTGGATTATAGGGAGCTCAACAAGCTCACTATTAAAGATAAGTTCCCCATTCCTGTCATTGATGAATTACTGATGAATTGCATGGATCAATTTACTTCACCAAGTTGGATCTTCGTTCAGGATATCATCAAATCAGAATGAAGATTGAAGACATTCCGAAAACGGCATTTAGAACTCATGAGGGTCATTATGAATTTTTGGTCATGCCTTTTGGCCTTACCAATGCACCTTCAACATTTCAAGGTTTGATGAATTCAATTTTCAAACCATTCCTTAGAAAATTTGTGTTAGTATTTTTTGATGATATACTAATCTACAGCAAGTCTTGGAAGGATCATGTTGAACATGTTGACAAGGTGCTACAACTATTGGAGGAGAAACAATTATATGCCAAAAGATCCAAATGTTTCTTTGGAGTCCAGGAGGTGGAATATTTGGGTCATATTGTATCTCATGAAGGAGTTAAGGTAGACCCTAGCAAAATTAAAGCCATTAAGGAATGGAAAATCCCCACATCCATAAAGCACTTGCGAGGATTTCTTGGGTTGACAGGGTATTATCGCAAGTTTGTTAAGAATTATGGGAGAATAGCAGCACCTCTAACAACATTATTGAAGAAAGATGCATTTTCATGGACTCCGGAAGCAACAAAGGCCTTTGAACATCTTAAAGAGGCAATGTGCCAAGCACCAGTCTTAGCTACACCAGACTTCACAAAAACCTTTATTGTGGAATGTGATGCTTCAGGAAATGGAATTGGTTCTGTTCTAATGCAAGATGAAAGACCCATTGCTTTTGAAAGTCGTCCAATCAAGGGAAAGTTTTTAAGCAAAGCTATTTATGAGAAGGAAATGTTGGCAATACTCCATGCACTTAAGAAATGGCGACCCTACCTAATGGGAAGACACTTCAAGGTAAAAACGGATCATGATAGCCTTAAATACTTTTTAGAACAAAGATTATCCTCTGAAGAGCAACAAAAGTGGGTCACAAAGATGTTGGGTTATGACTTTGAAATCATCTACAAAAAAGGGAAGCAAAATGTGGTGGCAGATGCACTCTCAAGAAAGGATGAGGATGTGGAAGCATTGTTGTGCGCTATTTCTATTATCCAACCAGATTGGATAAATGAAGCAAGGGAGGAATGGAAGAATGATGAAGAAGTGTGGGCACTTATTCGAAAGCTACAACAAGATTCCAGTACGTCTGATACATTTAGCTGGAAAAATGATTCGTTATGGTACAAAGATCGCTTATACCTCTGTAAGAATTCCCAGCTAAAACAAAAGATTCTTATGGAATTGCACACTTCTCCCTTAGGAGGGCACTCAGGATTTTTAAAAACTTACCACAGGGTTAAGAAGGAATTTTTTGGGATGGCCTTAAATCAGATATTCAAAAGTTTGTGGCAGAATGTTTGGTTTGCCAACAAAATAAAGTTGAAACAATTAAGACACCGGGTCTATTACAACCTTTATCCATTCCAAGCCAACGTTGGGAGGAGGTTTCAATGGATTTTATCACAGGTTTACCCAAGTCTGAGGGAAAGAGTGTCATCATGGTGGTAGTTGACAGACTTACCAAGTATGCACACTTTTGTGCATTATCACATCCAATTAAAGCCAGTACAGTTTCTACTGCATTTATGGAAACAATTCAAAAGCTACATGGAAACCCAAAGATTATTGTAAGTGACAGAGATCCCATTTTCACTGGAAATTTTTGGACAGAATTATTTTCTTGTCTTGGTACTCAGTTAGCTCATAGCTCATCTTATCATCCTCAATCTGATGGGCAAACTGAGATAGTAAACAAATGTTTGGAAGGATATCTTCGTTGCTTTGTATCTGATAAACAGACACAATGGGTCAAATGGTTGCCTCTGATTGAATGGTGGTATAACACTTCCTTTCATACAACAACAAAAATGACCCCATTTATGGCACTTTATGGGTATCAACCACCATCCATCACATCATATTTAAGAGAAAATTCTAAGGTTCAGGCAGTGGAACATCACATCGAACATCAACAACAAGTCCTCCAACTCTTAAAGGATAACCTCGTGTTGGCACAAAATAGAATGAAACAACAGGCAGATCAACATTGCAGTGAAAGAAGTTTTGATGTAGGTGATTGGGTATTCCTATGGCTACAACCATATAAGCAAATGTCCCTCAAGCAAGCTAAGAAGGATAATAAATTATCACCAAAGTATTATGGTCCGTACAAGGTGTTGCAAAAGATTGGTACTATGGCATACCAATTGGAGCTTCCTACAGCTTCTCGATTGCACCCAGCTTTCCATGTTTCATGCCTAAAGAAGGTTATAGGTGACAAGCTCCCAGTTCAAACAATATTGCCAGAACTTGACGAGGAAGGAAAAATTATATTGGAATGGGAAGCTGTTATAGAAATAAGAACTCGACAGCTACGAAATCGAACAATTTCAAAGTACCTTATCAAGTGGAAGAACTTATCCGCTGAAGATTCCACATGGGAGGATGAGAATTTTATGCAGGAGTATCCAAAACTACTCAAGCGTTGAGGACAACACTTTTTTGAAGGAGAGGGGCATGTTGGGTCCCTATAAATCTAGTGATTACCCCATTACTATTCTAGTTATACCCCTTATTTATATTGTTGTGCCCCCATTGCCCCCATATTGTTATTAATGTGCCCATAGAATCCCCCTATTGTTATTTTTGTGGCTTTATATTATTATTGTTAGGTCGGCTAGATTATATTGTGACTCCTTAGACTCCTATATATAGAAAAGAGGTTTTGTCATTTGTATCATCAAAGAATTGTTCATGTATGTAATGTAAGGGAGGTTGCCCCCTCGAAGAGGCTGAATTATAAGGCGTTGATCTATCTTTTCTATCTTTTCTTGAGTTGGTTTCATAACAGCATTATTTTCGGTAACTAATGCCCCGAGGAAAGAAAATTTAAACACCTAGTAAGGAACCTGAATGCTCTAGCATGACTCATGAAGAAGAGGAAGAAATGCAACATGATATATCAAAATTACAAGACCAAGTGCAACAACTGTCCCTTGTACAAAAAGGAACAGAATCTAAGATGGATGGTTTAAAGAAAGATGTAGAAGCTAAGATGGATGGTTTAAAGAAAGGTATAGAAGCTAAGATGGACTGTTTAAATAAAGGCGTAGAAGCTAAGATGATTGACGTGGAAGTTAAAATGGATGATTTGAAGATAGATTTGAATACAGACATGGAAGATTTGAAGATAGATTTGAAGACAGATTTAACAAAGTTTCTACAAGAAATGCTTACTAATGGTGAAAGGGTAGTAAAGGAAACTCATGATGAGAACAAAAGAAATGTTAATCATGATTTCATAGACTCTAATGTTGGATCGAAGACCCACCATATTCCAAAAATCGATATGAGGAAGTTTGATGGCAAGGATCCTGCAACATGGCTATTACAGATGGAGAAATTTTTCAATCTCAATAATGTGAAAAACACACAAAAGGCGCGTATTGCAACTTTATATTTGGAACCAAATCAGTTTGTATGGTATCAATGGCTTTGTTCTTGTAAACAATTTATCACTTGGGTAATTTTTACGGAAGAATTGATAGCGCATTATGAGGATACAAAGATCAACACTTTCTTTAGCCAATTGATAAGTCTCAAACAAAAGGGTTCAATAAAGGAGCACATTGAGGAGTTCCAAAAATTGAACATAAGGGTAAAAAATATTCCAGAGGAGCATAGGATTGATGTGTTCATAGGGTCTTTAAAGGATAATATCCAACATGATGTTCACCTTTGGGAACCTGATTCATTAGAGAAGGCATTCAGGTTAGCAAGAAAAATGGAAAGAAAAATTATGGCAACTAGGAAGCATACCACTCACAACTATAAAGATGGAAGTGTTGTTTCCCCTAGTCTTCCACAACCTATAAGGTTGACACCACAACAATTGGAAGAGAAAAGAGCAAAAGGGCTTTGTTACAGTTGTTATAGAAAATACACTAAAGGTCATAAGTGTGCTGAGAAGAAATTATTCTACATAGATTTGAAGAGGGAGAAGAAAAGGAGCAAGAAGGGTCAAAAGAAGAGGATATACTTCAAGAACAAAGCCTAGATAAAGAAGAAATGAATCCGACAATATCTTGTAATGCATTGGCGGGAATTACCACTCCTTAAACCATCAAGATAGAAGGACAAATCAAGAAGAAAAAGGTAATAGTGTTGATTGATTCAGGAAGTACCCACAATTTTATTCATTGTAAGGTAGCAAAAGAATTGAATTGCTTCTTGTATCCAGCACCAGAGTGTCAAGTGATGGTTGCAAATGGAGGAACAATAAACTGCCACGGAAAGTGCCATAATATCAAGCTATCCATGGGAGGAAATGTATTGACTAGCCCAATGCTTTCCATTCCAATGGGAGGTGCTGATGTTGTACTAGGAGTCCAATGGCTACAATCCTTGGGTACAATAGCTTTTAAGTTTCAAGAAATTTTCATCAAATTTTGTATGGAAGGAAAGGAAGTTGAATTAAGGGGTATTGTAGGGAAACTAGGAAAGATAATCAGATCTAATGGTATGACAAAGCTTCTAAAAAAGGAACAAAGAGGTGTAATTGCACAATTATGTTCACTAGATGTTTCCACATCAGAATCATCTATTTCTCTAGATCTCAAAAAATTCCTGGACAATCATTCCAAGGTATTTGAGACTCCCAAAGGTCTCCCACCTATGCGTGATCATGATCATGCTATTCATCTGATTCCAGGAAGTGTTCCTCCAAACATCAGGCCGTACAGATATCCCTATGCGCAAAAGAGTGAAATTGAACGTATGGTTGCAGAAATGCTAGAGGCTGGTATAATTCAATCAAGTCAAAGATCTTTCTCTGCTCCAGTAGTATTGGTGCACAAGAATGATGGATCATGGCACATGTGTCTGGATTATAGGGTTCTCAAAAAGCTCACTATTAAAGATAAGTTTCCCATTCCTATCATTGATGAATTACTAGATGAATTGCATGGATCAATTTACTTCACCAAGTTGGATCTTCGTTCAGGATATCATCAAATACGTCTGATACATTTAGCTGGCAAAATGATTCGTTATGGTATAATTCAATCAAGTCAAAGATCTTTCTCTGCTCCAGTAGTATTGGTGCACAAGAAGGATGGATCATGGCGCATGTTTCCGGATTATAGGGTGCTCAACAAGCTCACTATTAAAGATAAGTTTCCCATTCCTATCACTGATGAATTACTGGATGAATTGCATGGATCAATTTACTTCACGAAGTTGGATCTTCGTTCAGGATATCATCAAGTACGTCTGATACATTTAGCTGGCAAAATGATTCATTATGGTACAAATATCGCTTATACCTCTGTAAGAATTCTTAGCTAAAACAAAATATTCTTATGGAATTGCACACTTCTCCCTTAGGAGGGCACTCAAGATTTAAAAAAAATTACCACAGGGTTAAGAAGGAATTTTTTTGGGATGGCCTTAAATCAGATATTCGAAAGTTTTTGGCGAAATGTTTGGTTTGCCAACAAAATAAAGTTGAAATAATTAAGACACCGGGTCTATTACAACCTTTATCGATTCCAAGCCAACGTTGGGACGAGGTTTCATTGGATTTTCTCACAGGGTTACCCAAGTGTTGTTGGGAAAAGTATCCAATACGGAATGACCCTATCCCACTCTAAGGGTGATAGTACCTCAGCAACAACTGAATGCAAAGCTATTCAAGATTACTTCTTTATGAGATGAGAGAGAGAAAGGAAGGATGATCTACTAACCGTTATCTTGCGCTTAATAGTCGATCCAGTCTTCACTCCTTGCTGCTTGCTCCTAGCTCCTTGCTCTTTCACCGGCCCAGCTACACAAAGATCCTGTAAAAGCACAAGAAAAGGAAACTACAAGAAGCATACATCCATAATCGATTCAGGGATTAGCATAAATCAAATATACAAGCATCTATTCACCATAAAGACACATGCAAATAGAAGAATCTCAAATACTTTATTTAATAGAAGAAGCAAAGTTCCGAGAGAGTTACAACCATAATAGGCCCAATCCAGCAACACCTCCCAGCAGAAAGAAATCTCCTCTTCACCTGCTTCAAGCAATCACCCAATAGTTCTATACACAAACCAACAGCACTTCCTTGATTGCACAAAATTCCAGCCTCCCTAGAACTCATGAGAGAGTTCTATATATAGGGTTTTGGAGAAAGGATGAGTCATCTTGAGACTGGCATGAAGCTGACTAGTGTCCTCTCCCACTTTAGTTAATCTTCAGTTCTTGAGTCCACTTGGATATTCTTGCTTCCACTTGGAGATCAAGACCCTCTTACTCATCACAAGGCGAATTCCTTGACCCAAGTGTCAGTTTGGAAGCTTCCTCGGCAGTTGACACCTTGCAGAATGACTGTGCCACTTGGGCAATCTCGCCCAGCGCAGGTAGCCTTCATTAGATTTTACATTCAGCGCAGGTACAGAGTGGAGCAGTTGACATTCAGCGCAAATGCTCAGTGGAGCAGCTGACATGATCCAGAAATAGCCTGTTTTTGAGTGTTTTCAGGTGGGGAAATGATTTTCAGTGCTATGGTTTGCTGACCTTGTTCCTCTAGGGGTAAGAACAACATGTTTAGGGACTTTGGATCCCTCAGATTATTGACATTTCATGCTTCATGCTGTTAGGCACAAAAATGTCTATAACAGTTGCCCCCTAAAGTATGATGTTGTTTATCGGGTGAAATGCTTTATCAGGAGGATCTGAAGTTCATTCAATCACTGAGAGGTGCCCTGTAATAAGATACAATACAATACATTATTTTTCATTCTGCTTTCATGATCTAGCTGAGGCGGGCATTCCCATGCTCAGCATTATAAATTCATTTCGGTACATAGAACAGACAATCGTCTGATGGTAGACTGATAATTCTCTGCTGAAATTATCATCCTTTGAGTAGGATGATCATCTGCTGCAATGATGTACATAACAAATGTCTTTATATTTCCTGAATATATATTGCAGCTCGGATGGATGAAACTAGATCCGGGGTCTTCAAACTCGTTCGATCTTCACTCTAAGTACAAGTCGATCCATGTGAGAATTGCGCTGAAGTCGAACATGGAAATACATCGCTTGATTACCGGCCAATAATGTAAACCGTTAACAAGCGCGAGAGGAATCACCAATAATGACAATGACCCTCAAGGTACTGCAGTACAATTCACGTGGTGTGAATAAAGGACTTGGCGTCGAACACCACGCAAAATCTTCTGGTCGAAGGTCATTGATGTATACCTGTCGCCAGAAGTGAGAAACTTGCCATTGAGGCATGCAAGCTTCAAAGTACTGTGGGGGTTGTTCCTAGATCGACTTCTTGGATAATGAGCTGAAGTCGACAAGAAGCGATCTGTCAAAGGAGGGCCTTAATGAATCCCACATCAGTGACACGGAATGGAGCTAATGATTTTGGAGGTGAAAACAATCTATGAGATATGATTCAGGGTGGCGATCATGGGTGTGAAGGATAATGTATGGCAGTGGATGGGACACGGTTGACTCTTTCTGAACACATCTCTTGAACATATAACGACACTAATGTGATGGATCGGTAGCATTACCCCAAATGTGGATGGTTTGGCGAGGACCATGGTGATGAGATCGGTGAATGAAACAACCCAACCCGATGTGATGCGGAGGACAAAGTGTCATGTTCAAGAGCAACTTGCTACCATTAAAGCTTTGAGGTTCTCCCAATTTTTCCCCAGTCATTTCTGACCAGTACCTCTTTATTTTTGTCAAGCTTGAGGAGGATAACATATGCTTATTCTATAACCTGCCCTTCGGGCAAGCCCATCACTATGTTTTAACGAGCCTAGCGATAGGGAAACTCGTTCTCGTCTAAAGACAAGTTTGTCGCTATTCAATCATTTTAACGAGTCTAGCGACAAAGACAACTCGGTCCCTTTCATTTTTAGAGAGACTGAAAAGGTACAGAAAGTTAACTCCAAAATTCCGTTTTCGTCATCTAATCCCTTAAGTCTGAAAAAGTATAAAACAATACAGAAGGGATGAGTTTTCGATTACTTTAACGAGCCGAATAAAAAAAGCGCTCGACCTTTTTGTGTAATAATCCCTCAGGTCCAAAAAGATTAAAATCTAGAGGAGGGATAGCTCTTCCGGTCACTTTAACAAGCTGGAAGGCCAAAACTCGACAAACTTTTCATATTTTACGAGTCAGGAGAAAAGAGCTCAAAGAAGACTCGTCTTTTGAGGAACGAGTGATAAACAGGGATAGCAGCAGATTCCAGGTACGGGTTGGAATTTTCCAATCACGGCAGTATCACAAGGATGGCTAAGTGAAATCACTCTTCGCAGTTGTTCCTCAAAATGGGTAAACAATCATATGGAGGTGAACGATTGGCCAAATGAAATGGAGGTGGCGGGTGTAAACATGACCAAGGCTTTTATGGCTAATAAATTTACGATCACAATGGTTATTTACCGATACTGGGTTCATTTTTTAAAGAGCTTGAATGCGCCAAAACACTGCTCAAAAGCTTATGTTTATTTTTTAACGAGCATGAACTATGATGCTAAAACTGCTTGGATCTTCGCTTTTCTATTTTTTAACGAGCATAAATTCCGCGGTAAAACTGCTCGACTATATGGTCATATTTTGATTTTTTACCATTACTAGCTTTTCTCTCTTCAAATATAGTACTGCTTTTTCAATTGCTGCAACAAACTTTGTTAGAAATGAATAATATTTGCATGAAAATGAGATTATAACCCTAATATTTTACTTTAAACTTTGTAAAAAGCCATTAAAAGGAGTTTTTACCTCTCATTTACCATTTCATTTGCATTTGGTTTGTTGGAGCTCTGGAGGTGCCTCTTCCCCCTTGATTTTCACCAGCTGATTCCGGGAGATTCTGCGGACGATTTTCGGTGCCGTCTGAACCAGGTAGGAGCTAAACCCTAGCTCTTTCTTTTCATGGTTTCCTTTTCCTGTTTTTTGCCTGTTTTCCAGTCTTTCTGAGCCCCTGGGGTTTTTCCAGGGTGCCCTAGGATCAGCGCAGGTTTCCCTTTCGAAAATTGCGCTGAAGGTCAAGCTGCCTTAAGGCAGCCTGACCCTCAGCGCAAGTGGGAGACTTCCTGCCTGCGCTGAGCTCAAAAAGACTGAGTTTTAAGGGTATTTTTGATGATTTTTTTGCCAGTTTTTCATCAAATTAGGAATTCACTCTTTCTCTTGTTTCTTTGCAGGGAACCTTGAACAAAATGTCCCTTACATGGCGAGAATGAGAACATGAAGAGGAGGACATGATTGCCCTTCATGACCCGGTCACGGTGAACGCGCTGTGGAACTGTGGCCTGCTGAAGTTCTTCCGTATCTCTAGCATGAGAACACAAATTTCTTTACTGCAGTATATGCTTGATGCTTGGGATCCTGTTAACCAAGTGTTCCAGATTAGGGGGAAGACCATCCCCTTGACCATAGAGGACATGTACTTCTTGACTGGACTGTCAAGACGAGGTGCCCCCATTTCCTTATCAGGTACGGCCCGGGGGACTGATTCCACCAGAGATTATGTCCGCCAGTATTGTAGGGAAGGTTCTCAGCCGAGCAGAGACGGCAAGATAGTTATCCGTGAGATTACTGATCGGGCTCTCAGGTCCATTCTGTTCACTATTGGTAGGATGGCCGGCAGCGCAGCTTTACATGTTCCCAATAGGTCCTATATGCAGCATGCCCTGGAGTGTCTCCAACCGAAAGTATTCAACTGGTGTGATGCAGTACTTGTTCAGATGAAAAGTTAATTGACCAAGGTAAAGGACGGGAAGCTGAAGAACTTTGGATTTGGTTCTATTCTGACTGCCTTTGCCTTGGAGAAAATCCCACTGATGCAGCCTCAGTACATCATACTTGACTTGCCTTCTCCGACCGAGCCACACATGCAGAGGTGGGTTGACCACATGTCTAGGCATGCAGGTCAACCTCAGATTACTTTTACTGAGGCCTTCTTTAGGTGGTTCAAGCGCCAGGAGATGGCGTTTTCTGAGTATCCATATGTGGGTATGGATTTCCGAGGTGATCCGGATTTGGTGCTACCGGACGGCGAACAGTGGGGTGCCATTGGTAAACTCTTTGATCATATTACTGTTTAGTGTTCTTCTTCATAATGTTGCTGTGCTTTATTCTATCAAGACTTTTAATTGTACTCTTGGGTGCATGCAGATATTGGTCCTGTTCGTCCAGCAGTTCATCCGAGATCGCCAGCTGCTGCCCCGGCAGGGGAGCCTGCTAGGAAAGTTGTTATTCGCGATATTGACGACACTGAGACCCTTACAACTGTGCAAGAGCAGGTCGAGAGTCTTACTCGTGGCCTTCCGGATGTACAGATTGACGAGTTACCTTTACAGATGCAGCGGCATACTATTGGTGTGCCTAGACGATGGACTCGTCTCTTGCGCATGATCGCACAGGCCGTGACGTACTATCATGAGCACCACTAGGCTAGGGTGCCCCCTAGCATCTTTTTGAGTTTTTAGGTCATATGACCAATTTTGTCTTGGTTACAGAACATTAGGTATGAACTTATATAAACAGCTTATATATTTTGATTTTCGGATTTTATTCTGGTTGATTGATCCATATGTGCAATCTTTGATGATGTGTCCTTTTTATAAATGTTGCAAATGTCTATCTAACACATAGTTTGCCAATGAGTCGGTTAACGTGTTCAAATTTCTTGAAATATGTTGATATTGAATTGAATCAAATCGCCTTTCTAAGATCTTAACCCTTAGGAACATGCGATAAATAGCTGGATTGCGAACAGAGTATATACCATTGAGTTGTAGTATCACGAGCTGTGAGTCTAGCCTGACAATTAGTCGGCGTATGCCACGTGTGATGGCATCAGAGAGTAGTTCTATCAATGCGCTATACTCAGCGATGTTATTCGTTGATTTCCCAATACATACACCTCTGAAACTTACTAACTCGCCGCTTGGATCAAAAATGGCCCAGGCCGCGGAAGACAGGTTCTGCGAACTACGACTCGCTCCATCGGCGTATCCAACACATGTCTCCATAAGGTTCGACATCTGCCATAAATGAAAAAGGTGGATCACTCGACCAGAACAAATACTTTAGCGAAAACAAAATACAACAAAAGCATGCAGGTTACTATTTAAGCATAGTAACGCTTGAGGTACAACCCGTTGCGGGGCTGTGCCAGTGGAATTCCCTCGTAATCCATTAACTCGTAGGCTCCTTTTGCTAACACCCTTTTAACAATATAGGGGCCCATCCATAAGGACTTGAATTTACCTGCTCCCAATTTATCGGATTCTTGATCATAAAGCAAGACCAAATCACCTTCTGAGAAGACACGGGGTTTGACATTTTTGTCGAACTGAGCCTTGACTCGTTTCTTATGGGCCTCGTTAGCCAAAGCGGCGTCACGACGGGTTTCATCCAACTGGATTAATTCCAAGAAACGAGCCTCTTCTTCTGAGGTTCTGGGGAGAATATCGATTGCGAGTTTAAGCGACGAAATTTCGCACTGGATTGGCAAGACTGCTTCCAGGCCATACACCAGTTGAAAAGGTGTGAACCCGGTTGCGTTCTTTACCGAGGTCCGGTAAGCCCACAAAGCTGAGTACATGATTAGGTGCCACCTTCTTTTATGAACCCCAATCATCCTTTGCAACATACGTTTCAGGACCTTGTTGATTGCCTCAACTTTTCCGTTGGCTTGCAGATAATATGGGGTAGAGCTGTCGTGAGATAGCCCTAGCTTGGCAGCTAATTCGACCATCATGTGATTGCGAAAATGTGATCCATGATCTGTAACTATAGCCTGTGGTACGCCGAACCTGGCGACTACATGATTGAAAAATAAAATGGCAGCCATTTCACCAGTGTTATCCAATGTAGGCATCGCCTCGGCCCATTTGGTAAAATAGTCAACAGCGACTATAATATACCCATGCCCCCCGGTCGAGGTGGGGTTACATTGCATGAAATCGATGCCCCACTTGGCGAAGGGCCCAACAGCAACTATTGGCTGTAAAGGTGCGGGTGGTCGTCTGGTTTTGCTATCAAAGATTTGACAAGCATGGCAACTTCTGACTGCGGTTATGCAATCTTTGAACATGGTTGGCCAGACGTATCCTGCTCTTAAGATTCTTTGTGTTGTTGCATATCCAGACTGATGTCCCCCACACGCGCCTGAATGACAATCATTCAGGGTTTTTTCGGCCTCCTCATGGGTAAGGCACCTCCTCAGAACTGTATCGACACCATGACGGTAAAGTGTATCACCGACGATCATGTAGTCTTTTGCTTGGTATCGTATACATTTTTGTTCGGAGTGAGAGGTATTAGACCTGAATTTTTGGGTTTGGAGATAAACTATGATATCTCCATACCACTCATCGCTTACAGATATTAGAAACAAACTTTCGTCCACGATTGACTCTTCCGATGTTTCATCGTTGGATGATGATGGGAGATCGCACAATAATTCTGCGAAAACTAGAGCTTTCTTTGATTTGGATTTCACAAATTCCAGATCAAACTCTTGAAGGATCGCTATCCATTTTGAATATTTTCCCCCCAGCAACTGTCGCGACAGTATATAAGTCATGGGGTTGCAATCTGACAGGATGGTAGTTTTCCGAAAGAGGACATAATGTCGAAACCTTTGAATCACTTGAACAGCTGCAAGCGCTAGTTTTTCAACATAAGAATATTTACTTTCTGTATCATTTAAGTTTTTACTTAAATAATATATAGGATGTTCTATTCCATCGACTTCTTGAACTAAAACCATCGCAATGGTCGTATCTCCTGCAGCCAGATACAGGTTAAAATCTCTTTGATAGTCCGGGCCATACATTAATGATGCTTTTACTAGACAATCTTTCAGAGCATCAAAAGAAGCTTGCACCACCTGGTCCCAGACAAAAGGTACATCCTTTTTCAATAGACGAGTATAACCCTTAGCAAGTTCTGCGTAATTTGGAATGAACCTCCTCAGAAAGTTTTCTTTCCCTTGGAGTTTCTGAATCTGAAGCAAATTTGAAGGTTGAGGCAAATTAATGATTGCCTGAACCTTGCAGGGCTCGAGACGAATCCCATCCTTAGAGACTACAAAGCCAAGTAAACAACCAGAACCGACGCAAAACACACATTTGTGCGGATTGAGTCTTATCTTGTAGTGTCGGGAACGTAGAAATATAGCTCTTAAATGCTGCGGATGATCAGTCCGCTTTCGCGAATGAGCCGGAAGATCGTCGAGATAAGGTTGAACAATGTTCTTGATGTCATGGAAGGCATAATTCATCGCCCTCTGAAACGTCGCCCCTGCATTCTTTAAACCAAAGGGTAATTTTTGATAAGCGAATGTGCCCCACGGACAAATAAATGCAGTCTTTGACTGGTCCTGTGGGCGGATATTGTGCACGAGCAATCACTTGCTCCTCTGTTACGACTCCCCCCTTGGCCACATCTTCCGTAATAGCCGGAAGTAACGACTTTATAAACCATTCAGCTAATAGATGATCGGGAACATATATTTTCACCATCCTACGACGACGACGCCACTCATGTATATGATTAGATATATGGGTAGCAATTGTCTATTTGAAGTTGGTTAATATTTTTGTTCCCGTTTCATACCTTATCGGTAATTGAAAGTGGGTTAAGAAAGTCGTGGCTAGGGAACTAAAATTGTCAAAAGAGGCTCTTGGCAATTCAATATACCATTTAGCCGCTGGACCTGTCAATGTCCTCTGAAAAAGGCGAAGTCTTATCGAATTGTCGTTAAGGGTGTTTGATGAACACCACAGATGAAAGGTCATCACGTGATTTGACGGGTCTTCACCTGGATTTCCGTTGAATTTAGGAATGTCAGATGGAAGTTTATGAGGAATCGCTAGCCACCAAGGGGCATAAGCAATCGGATCGTTCGTTAAACTGTGTAAATCAGGTAACTCTAAAGTTGCCACGAATGGTAACTGTTGATTCAGGTTAGGCGAGGCGTAACCAGGGTACGATGGAATCGCTTGAGCAGTGGGTCTTTGCATACCAGCATAATGTAATTGATGTTGGTATGATTGATACGGTTGGTGGACTTGACCACTGTAAAGTGGTTGGTTTTGACCGTTTTGGATATACGGCTGTCCACTATTCGCAAAGATCTGTTGCTCAGAACCTTGGTACACTTGTTGGAACTGCGGTTGTTGGTATTGTACAAGCCATGGTTGTGACGCCATGTTCTGTTGCGCCATGCTAACCATTGGACCAAGGTGTGGGGTAATTGTACCCGTTTGTACTTGTGTCGTCCCACCAGTTGGCGATTGTGGTTGTGACCCATGGTTAAGCGACTGTTGCATTACAACCTGAGGTTGACATGTAATAGGTATCGCTTGAACTTGCGACACGGTTACAATAGCCGGGGTGGTTGGGATGTTCGTCACAGGTACACACTGTTGCAGAGAATATACAATCCTTGGTTGTTGAGGTAGCATAGGTACCCAACTACTTGATGCAATTCCAGTATAACCAGAATACTGTTGAGAACTGCCATATGGATATCCTCCCTGAGGAGGTAATGAAAGGGCATACTGCCCCCCATCTGGTAGCAATCCGGAACTCAGAGGGATTGTTAGTCCTTGAGGACTAGATGGCCCAAACTGACCTCCATGAGGATCAATCTGTCAAGTTTCAACACAAGAATTACCGGGTATTACTCCGGATGAACAAACTGGAACAGACCATACTGTCGAAATAGTCCCTTGGTGGACTCCTTCTAGCTGTTGAGAGCTAGTTGGGACAGCTGGTATGCCGGCAAACATCGTTGGAGTGACGGTAGGAGCTTCTGCTGTCGTTTTGTCATTTGACACAGTCCTAGATGATGACGGTTGTTCAGACATTTTAAGTCTATCCAATAGATTGCGTAGCGATTCTACAGGGACTTCCACTTGTGATGGATTAACCTCTGATGAAGGAAAGAGAGTGACCCCTACTCCAAAATGAGTTGGAGTAATTGCTTGCGGATCCTCTGCAATTTCCTCTATCGCAATCAAACCCGGTGGAAGAGGAAGACTGTCAGGTTCGTAAAATATTTCTGGTGCCGAAGAAGTGGTTGTTTCGACAGCGACAGTTGTTTGAGGAACAAAACTCTCTGGACCGGTTACAGATGGAATTGGTTCAGTTACACAAGTATTTGCCCCCAGACCAGGATCAGTATTACTGTCCTTCTGTGGCTGCTGAACTTCTTCTATAGAGGCAGGGTTTCCAGAAATGTTAGGAGTAACCGGAACCTCAGATGTAGCTGGAAAACTTGTTCTAACTTTCAAAGGAGATTTTGAACCGGTTAAACGAGTTCGCTTTGCCCGTACTGTTTTCGATTCCGGGGACAAAGACGGTTGACTCACAAGCCTCCGCGAACAATGGGTTTTCAATTGACTTTCTTCCACGATTGCGGATTACTCGATCAACTAAAATATTAAAAGGGGAAATTTGTGTTTCCGAATTGAATAAATTTTATTAGACGCTTTTAGACACAACTTGTTTTTTCACTTTTTAAGAGTCGAGAAAAAGCTAAAGATGACTCTAGTCTCCTTCGATGTATTAACGAGCCCGAAGTGACAAGTGCTCGGTTGGACTTTTTCAGTTATAGAGTTTGAAATAGGCCAAAAGAAACTGCTCTGGAGATCTAGGCAGAGGGTGTGCCAAACCTTTCGCAAAACCACAGAATACGTTTTACGGTACGGGTGGTCGATCTTCGTGAATGCTGTGTTCACTGCATTGCGATCAGTAGGGCGGTCGACACGGTTTCCTATTGGATAAAGGCTTTATTCCTATAGGGGTCTCCCAATATATACGCGACGGTACGTGGGAGCACAAGTCCGTATTAGTGCCACCGACTCTCAGGAGGAATCACCCACCTTCGTCGAGATCGACAGTCACTACGTTTAACGACGCCGGAACACGTCTCTAGCTTAGACCTCTAGATGTTTGCGTTATGTTTCAAAGCATTATTAGGTTCATTCAATATATTTTAAGTTGATCTTTTTAAAGTTTGCCTTTCAAGGTTCACCACGAGATGTATTGATACAGATTCCTAAATGCAGTATAAGATGAGAAGCAAGCGTTTTCAATCTTTTCGACTTATGAAAATCTTAACTACTGAGGGAAAAGAGAGACAAAATCTTTTCACACAGATCAAAGAGCACTCGCTAATGCACTTTTTCCGTAAATCAACATACAAACTTATATGCAAAATGCAAAGATGCAGGTATTTCTTTTCTCTTTCTTAATGTTGGTGAAATGCAAAAAGAAAGTTGTTGTATAATTTTGAATTCAATTTCAAGTGAAAGCAAACAAGCTTGTCCAAAATCAAAAGACACCTTAATATTTACTTGTTTCGACACTAGAAATATATAAACTCAAACCAAATGATGAAAGTAAAAGCTCAATCAGCTATGAACAGCAAATAAACTAACTCTTAAGATCAAAACGACACTTTATCACAGGTCTAGATCTAAGAGGTCATAGCAAGACTAGTTCACTTTTCGTTATGGGAAACTGTAAATGTATAAGAAATACACAAAGAACAAACACAGTTTCTTTATACAACTGAGGCAGAATAGTGACAAGGGAAGTTGGTTTCAGATAGGCCTACTGACTGGTAACAAACAGCAAAAACAAGAGTGAAAACAAGGCAAGAAATAGCAGGAAACCCCAGCAGCACAAGGCAACACTAGTCCAGCGCAGGTGGAACACTGCCTGTTTGACCTTCAGCGTAGGTAGCCCCTTCGGGAACTGCGCTGAAATGCAAACAACCTTTGTACAGCCTGCACTGAAGAACGAGACTTTCGTCCCTCTTGGTTTCCGGGTCACAGATTGCTCAAAAATTCACAGTTTTTGCTCAAATCAGAAGCTATCAGTCAAGGACACACTAAGGGATGACAAGGAGGATGAAAAGCTATCACTAAGAGCTTATTAGAGTCCTTTTGGATCAGCTCTTCAAATCATAAACTTCCCCAGAAACTGAGCTAGAGTAGTTGCCCTCTACTTTGTATTTGAGAGATTCAAACACAGTTCGATTCGGTACTCCCTTTGTTTATGAAATGAATAGAAAAAAACACAATCAATCAACAAGATACGCTCCCAAGTATGGTCGCCAATTTGTTGTTGAGAAAAGTATCCAATACAGAATGACCCTATCCCACTCTAAGGGTGATAGTACCTCAGCAACAACTGAATGCAAAGCTATTCAAGATTACTTCTTTATGAGATGAGAGAGAGAAAGGAAGGATGATCTACTAACCATTATCTTGCGCTTAATAGTCGATCCAGTCTTCACTCCTTGCTTCTTGCTCCTAGCTCCTTGCTCTTTCACCGGCCCAGCTACACAAAGATCCTGTAAAAGCACAAGAAAAGGAAACTACAAGAAGCATACATCCATAATCGATTCAGGGATTAGCATAAATCAAATATACAAGCATCTATTCACCATAAGGACACATGCATATAGAAGAATCTCAAATACTTTATTTAATAGAAGAAGCAAAGTTCCGAGAGAGTTACAACCATAATAGGCCCAATCCAGCAACACCTCCCAACAGAAAGAAATCTCCTCTTCACCTCCTTCAAGCAATCACCCAATAGTTCTATACACAAACCAACAGCACTTCCTTGCTTGCACAAAATTCCAGCCTCCCTAGACCTCATGAGAGAGTTCTATATATAGGGTTTTGGAGAAAGGATGAGTCATCTTGAGAATGGCATGAAGCTGACTAGTTTCCTCTCCCACTTTAGTTAATCTTCAGTTCTTGAGTCCACTTGGAGATTCTTGCTTCCACTTGGAGATCAAGACCCTCTTACTCATCACAAGGCGAATTCCTTGACCCAAGTGTCAGTTTGGAAGCTTCCTCGGTAGTTGACACCTTGCAGAATGACTGTGCCACTTGGCCAATCTCGCCCAGTGCAGGTAGCCTTCATTAGATTTGACATTCAGCGCAGGTACAGAGTGGAGCAGTTGACATTCAGTGCAGATGCTCAGAGGAGCAGCTGACATGATGCAGAAATAGTCTGTTTTTGAGTGTTTTCAGGTGGAGAACTGATTTTCAGTGTTGTGGTTTGCTGACCTTGTTCCTCTAGGGGTAAGAACAACATGTTTAGGGACTTTGGATCCCTCAGATTATTGACATTTCATGCTTCATGCTGTTAGGCACAAAAATGTCTATAACACCAAGTTTGAGGGAAAGAGTGTCATCATGGTGGTAGTTGACAGACTTACCAAGTATGCACAATTTTGTGCATTATCACATCCATTTAAAGCTAGTACAATTTCTACTACATTTATGGAAACAATTCAAAGGCTACATGGGAACCCAAAGATTATTGTAAGTGATAGAGATCCCATTTTCACTGGAAATTTTTGGACAGAATTATTTTCTTGTCTTCTTACTTAGTTATCTCATAGCTCATCTTATCATCCTCAATCTGATGGGAAAACTGAGATAGGAAACAAATGTTTGGAAGGATATCTTTGTTGCTTTGTATCTGATAAACAGAAACAATGGGTCAAATGGTTGCCTCTGGCTGAATGGTGGTATAACACTTCCTTCCATACAACAACAAAAATGACCCCATTTATGGCACTTTATGGGTATCAGCCACCATCTATCACATCATATTTAAGAGAAAATTCTAAGGTTCATGCAGTGGAACATCACATCGAACATCAACAACAAGTCCTCCAACTCTTAAAGGATAACCTCCTGTTGGCACAGAATAGAATGAAACAACAGGCAGATCAACATCGCAGCGAAATAAGTTTTGATGTAGGTGATTGGGTATTCCTACGGCTACAACCATATAAGCAAATGTCCCTCAAGAAAGCTAAGAAGGATAATCAATTATCACCAAAGTATTATGGTCCATAGAAGGTGTTGCAAAATATTGGTACTATAGCATACAAATTGGAGCTTCCTGCAGCTTCTCGATTGCACCTAGTTTTCCATGTTTGATGCTTAAAGAAGGTTATAGGTGACAAGCTCCCAGTTCAAACAATATTGCCAGAACTTGACGAGGAAGGAAAAATTATATTGGAACCAGAAGCAATCATAGAAACAAGAACTTGACAGCTACGAAATCTATCAATTTCCGAGTATCTTATCAAGTGGAAGAACTTATATGCTGAAGATTCCACATGGGAGGATGAGAATTTTATATAGAAGTATCCAGAACTACTCAAGCATTGAGGGAGACAGTTTTCTAAAGGAGAGGGGCATGTTGGGTCCCTATAATACTAGTGATTACCCCATTACTATTGTAATTGTACCCCCTATTAATATTGTTGTGCCCCTATTATCCCCATATTGTTATTATTGTGCCCCATATAATCCCTCTATTGTTATTTTTGTGGCTTTATATTATTATTGTTAGGTCGGCTGGTTTATATTGTGACTCCTTAGACTCCTATATATAGAAAGGAGGTTTTTTCATTTGTATCATCCAAGAATTATTCATTTATGTAATCTAAAGGAGGTTGCCCCCTCGAAGAGGCTAAAATTTAAGGCATTGATCTATCTTTTCTATCTTTTTCTTGAGCTGGTTTTATAACACTCGATCTATTCTTGAAGTAAATTTTGTCTCAAGCTAATGCTTTCATTCCATGAGGGTCCTCTCTGTCTCCAGGTACAAGATTTATTCAGAAACTCTCCAACAGTTATATGTAACATGGCTTCCAAGAGAGCTCCATCAGAGGATACTCTTGAGAGTAGCACTAGGGAATCAGTTGAGACATGTCAATGAATTTTCCAGTCTATGCAGAGACTCAGCTGTTCATTTAGGTGGGCATGAAGTTAACATGGCAGGAAATCAAGGATATCTTTGGATGGGAATTCAAGGAAGATCTAGAGGATCAACAAGTTTATGCCAATGTCCACCGTCAGGATTACATAAGGTTGCATGCAAGTACCCCGCCTTCTCTTGTGTGAACATTATCCACTAGATTTTCTCACACACAGATACAAAGACTATTACATTGATAATTTCTAGTGGGACACAACTGGCTACCTTCAAGACAGACAATTATCATCCGATGTATAACTTATACCAACCTATGAACTACATGGATGCACTTTTCTATTCCGCCCACAACTATGTGAACACCAGAGACATTACAAAGCATTGGGTGAAAGAGCCATCAAAGTTCAGAGTGACACCCAATAATGTTTACAAGACTAAGTCACTCAGAAGGGCCTACCATCTCTTGATCATCCTTGGATGTCGACTGTACAGTCAATAGAGCATGGAGAGATTTCCACAGAATTGTGTGTTTGTGTTGGACTAGTTGGTGAATGATGGAAGACCATTCAACTAATTAGATCAGTTGGATCTTCAGTTGAAATTCCATGTGAGTAATGCCCAAAATCTAGCTAAGGATGATTAAGCAATACTCTACATGTATGTGTATTTACTTGATGTAATCTATTGCCCAACATCAGTTTCATGGCATGGGTTGGACATGGACATTGAAAAAGACAGTCGTCAACATTTATTGTAGGTTGCTTTCCAATTGCAGCTAAAGAGGAGTTATCGTGAGGCTAGCTGACCATTTCATTATCCTAATTTACAAGTTTATCTTTGAGTAAGATCCACCTTACATGTCCTAAGAAGTGATGGAGGAAATACTTAACATTGTAGATTGGCATGCCTACACCACTAGCACCTTCATCAGGATGTCTGGCAGAGAGAAGCCTCTACATGTTCTACCAAGGTTTGCAACAAACAATTTCGTCATGCAAGAGGTCTCATGCCACATCTACACAGGTTTATTAGAAGTGTTTGATACAAGGAAGAAGGCACCATGGCTCGCTCTTCCTTTGTAAATTGGATTGTACGATATTAAGAGCTTGAAGGATGTGGATGCAGAAGCTGAGGATATAGTGAAGTTCGAGTTCAACACCAAATACTACCATCCATATGAATCCCCAATTATTTACAAGAACCACTATGTGGAGGTGTACTATCCATGGATCATCAGGACACTTCAATGGGAAGAGGAGGACCCTTGGTGGTACTATTACAACTCCTACAAGATCAATGGATATGTCAGTATATCCACCACATGGAAAGCGTCTGTGTAGGCAACAACAGTGCAGGAAGCAACAACAATAGTAGCAATAATCAACAAATTGGCATAAGAAAAGGGTAACAGGAATGTTGTAGAGAACCGAGAGGCTGAGAGAAGCTACAAGTTCAAAGAAGATCCTATCATTGATAAAGAAACTTTGGCAATGAAGGAAAAGAGGGAGGGGTGGCTAAAGAGAGAAATGCATAGGAACAGAGAAAAGAAAAGTTTTGAGGAAGCATAAAGGAAGATGTAGGAAATAGGGAAGGAGCTGAAGGAATAATAGGAGCTAATAAAGAGAGAGAGGGAAGAGAATAATAAAAAGGAACAAGAGGAAGGGAAAGGCACAATGATAGAGAAAATTGTGCCCATATAGGTTGAGGATTCAAAACAACCAGCAGACGAAGAAGAGGATAAGTAGATTTGGGATCGAGAAGTTGTTCAACATAATGAGAAAATAATTGAAGTAATGAACATGGAGTTGGAATAGGAGCCAAAGGAAAAATATATCGACCTCATGCTGAGAGAACCTGACGTCACCCCCCAATCTCCTTCACCTCCAGTATCACAACTAGTCCTGAATGAGCAAGGAGAGGTTGTTCTCCTTAATGATGATCTACTGATGGATGCGTCCAATCTATCATTTGATGAGTTGCAATAGAATGTTGTACATGTGGAGAGAAATCCTTTCCTAGATGATCACTTACCTGCATTTATGGAGAAAAGAGTGATAATGTCATATGTTAGAAAGAATCCATCGTCATGATCGATGCCATGATGGCTTTTACAAGAGCCATGTGCTCAAATGTTTAGTTCTTGTTACAAGAGAATGAACAAATGGAAAAGAACTTGCCAGTGGTTAGGAAGAAGGCAGAGCAATCCGCAGGATCCGCAATGTCAAAGGTTAGGAAAGCGACACATTCTAAAGTATCAACTCTTGAGGCCACCATATGGAAACTCTATGAAGGAGTTTTCACCATGCATAAGGTAGTTTGTCCATCTATATGGTTTTCAAGAGTGGAGCAGAAAGGTTGTCCAAAATCTCAAGGACATACCTGCTAAAATTGGCCATCTATAAGGATGGATGATGAGGTACAAGGGATTCCCACTTCACTTTCTGAAGATGATGAAGCTGTAGGCAGAGCTAGACAAAGCAAGGATCTAGATGTTGATCTAGAAATATGAGTAGCTTCCCCCATTTGTTAGCAGTATACAAGCTTCATATGCATGATTGTATAAGAGTTTGGATGTCATGGTGAGAATGCACAAGATCTCGTCAATTGGTTCCCTCACCAAATCTAAGGAAAAGAGCCAAGTCCTGCTAAAGTTGAAATCTACATGGAGCAGCTAAGTTGAGAGGTGACCAACGATTACTTGGAGATGAGCACGGAAAACATACAGAACTACATTGGTGGTCTTGTTGTAGCTAATACCATGCTTCACATGCCTCAGGATTAGTTGGACAAGGGTCCCAAGACTATATACCCAGAAGCTATGGAGGCAAGAGTCCGTTATCAAAAAGACATCATCAAGAGGTTTAGTGATACCATAGCAAGTATGAACCTCTCTATCAGTAAGTCACCAAGGAGCATCAAGAGGAGGTTTCTGAGTTGGTCTTTGCCACTTCTAAGTCATAGTGTTTTTTATTGTTAGCTTATCTCTAGCCTATTTTTTCTCACATCGTTACATGTGGAAAATGTATATCGTTTGTAACTATGTTATAAGTGAAATTCCTAGTGTCATTAGTGGAATGTGAACAGTCACTATGTGATGTAATGAGTTATTTGTAAAGAAGTTGAAGAGTCATGAGGGTACTGGAAGAGTCACAAGGGGGAATGCCAAGGGTCATCCCACCCTTTCTCATAAATAAAACCTCATAACTCATAGACCAGGATTTTTGGGAGCCAAGATTTTGGCTAGGCTTAGGCTTAGAGAAGGCCTGGGAATATTGTGATGAGCCTCAGCTTCTCCACAATGTAGAGAAAGTCTTGTTTGGAGGAGCATGTGTTTTTGACTATAATGTTCCATTATTAAGGCTAGTGGTTGTCAATGGTGTATGTATGAATGCAAATTTCACTTATAATAATAATAACGGAGCCAACATGCATTCATGCATATGTTGTTATTGTAGTTGGACTATTCTGGTTGCTTTAGAAATGTATGTTGAACTTACGGATTTTCTTATGAACTACTTTGTATATAATTTTATGAATCTTGTTGAATGTGTGTTGTTGGATTAGCCTGTCACTTTGGCTTGTGGACTATTCCTCTTTCTATTTTGTGATGTTATTATGCTTGTGTGTTCCTTTCAAGGTGCGTAGTATTACATGCTTCTAAAGGACACAGTTTCTTTTCCCCTCTACGTGTTAGAACCCCCATGCATATCACTTGACTCACTGCAAGGTCACACACTTGCTTTCGACCAAAGTAGTCATACTTATCTCTACGTTCTATCATGATCAAGGCACTACATTACCACCCACTGCTACAACTCCTACTCCAAATGGCCTAAGCTCTAGTTGTGACTTCTTACTCAAGAGATCCCCTTGAACGTTGGCAGGTCCAACACTGTCAACATTTCTAGTGCTAGAAGCAGGGTTAGATGACAAGCTAAGCCCTCAAAGTTTGTTTTGAATGTATGCACATCATTCATGACTTACATCACAATCTCAACCCTGAAATGTTTTTCTCACACTTTTGATTTTGACGTATCGATTTATATTATAGATGAATTATCATGACTTAAATATGATGGTGAAAATGGAACATCCCTATTGATTCACGAAATTTCCTTTCTAGTTTTTTTGACAAGAATGAAGTCCCCTCGGACAAAATTCCCTATGAGTTGTTCTCTTACATTTTTAAAGGGTGCATTAAGCAATGGTGTCACACATTGTCTGTGGCCTCTATACATTCTTTCAACCACATGCTCAGAGCCATGCTTTCTTATTTTATGATCGTAAAGCACTTAATTGAAAATTTTTAAAATTACGAAAAGCACCTAGCGAATATATTGCGTACTTTTATGATTGTTTCTGTCATTATTGTTTTGAATTTCCAGAAGATGAAGTTGACTGTAAATTTCTGATTGAAAGATTTCATTATCTTTTCACATCTTAGAAAATCCACAAGAGTTAAAATATTTTGAACCCTTCCCAACATACCTCAGTATTAGATCTTCTAAATATGAGGTAGACAAGGTTGTTATCACAAGTGACTCATGATCCCCTTCTCATAAAAAAGATCTAGCTCCGGAAGATGAGGTGGGAGAAGCTGTGAACCTACGTGTTGAACTCTCACCATCTCCTCCTACCCCACCTACTCTATGTTTCTATGTAGATTTGGACTACAAGCCTGATGGTTGTCACACAATCTCATTTTCTAAGGCTCCATCCTCTAGTTCCTTTAATCCTCCATATTTTTGTTTGTTTTGTTCATTCGTTCTGGAGTCCACATGTGTTGTTCATGATGATCAAGTTGTCGATGGAGTTGGTAGTGGGCAGCCAACCTACTCTATCATTTTTTATGAGTATTTGTGGGCATAAGAACAAGAAGTTGTGTAGAAGGATGACCTCCTTATGTTTTCACCTCATCCACTTTATCCTAACATCTTTTTCAATTCTTCCATATTTTGTTTTCGTGTGAAAAAAATTCCCTAGATGTTTCCACTTACGATCATTCATAGAATGCATAGGATGTTAGTCCGTCATTTAATTGCGGACAGGAAAAATATTTCTTCGCGAATCCACTTGATCTCTCATACTTCATTTCTAAAAAATAAAAGGGTGAAATATTTTGTTTTCCATCACTTCCTTTGTATGATTATCCATATCATGAGGATGCCAATATCGATCTTGAATTTTCTAATCGTGGCTATCGGGATCTTTTCACTCATTCATTTTATCATGATTCTGATTGGCCTATTTTTGATCTTTCTAGGGCACTGGTGATGATCTATCTTTTGATGAAGTGGAAACCCCTCAAGCTATTGAGGCACTTTAGTCCAAGATGATGGTTATGTCAGGTTCTCATAGCCTTGAGGTTAGTTCCACTTCTGATCTGAAATCGGTTGAATCTCCCTAGGCTGCTCATCACTCTCCTGTTCATATTGGAAACCAATTGCGTTTACTGTTTTCACATCCTCCATCATAATGACACGATCATATCACTCATGTATTGAAGGATTCATACCCAACATGCACGACTGTGAAACAAAAATTTTCTTTTTTCTTCATTTTTCCTCATTTGCCAAGTTCTAAAGTCTGTACATGCTTGTCATCCATGTGCAATGTGACACAACACCATGATACATCTAAAGAGTGACATTCATATGATTTCAATCATTTCATTTCTGTGGACCCATTCAAACTTCGAATGTTCTAGTTTTCACTACTTTATCTTTCTATTTTTATTGGTTTTCTCAAATATCTTGCTTGTTAGTCATGCCATCACTTACATCGATCAACCAATGTTCCAGTGGCTACATTGGAAATATCACCTCACGTGAGTTGGCCCATGCTCTGCTTAACTTAGGAGTAGGAGTAGTGTTTTCTTTGTTGTTTTTGTTTTTTTTGTTTACTTGGTTTTATTTTCATCTTACTTCTTTCCTTTGATTGTTTATCTGTTTTTGCACCCATAGGATTACTTTCCCCATAAAAAAGTGTTTGGCTTCTTCAGGAAGTAGGGTGAAATCGAAGAGGACTTGTACAACTATCAACATTTGGTTATCTGTTGGTTCCCTCTCTTTATAAATATCTTTAGTTTCTTCTAGTCAATGATACCCTGATAAAGAATACATTCCTTTCAAAGTGAGTCTTAGTGAAATCACAATGCTTTCACTTTAACTAGTACTGCCTACTCTAATGAATTTTCTATATTCAGTTAACCATTGTCAACTCAGTATAGTAGAGTAAGGTGAAGTGGGGAACCTTAACAAGTATGTCATAGGTAGATATAAACATCCTTCTCTGAAGGGACAACATCTTCTGCTCTCAATAAGTTGGGATTCCTCTTCTGCCTCATGAAATAAATAAGTGCCTATGCACAATTCTTTGAAAAATGAAAAGTGAAATAAATAATTTAATAAAGGTAAAATAAGAGAAAGGATTCCTTCATAGAGAGGTGAAGCAATCAAATTTGTCAGGGTACTATCCAGGCTCCCTGGTAGCGGAGAAATGCTTATGTTCCTAAAGTGAGTCCATCAGGGTATTGTCTAGGCCCATTGGAAATGGAGCAACAATAGAGATGAAAGTAAAACTATGAGAGTCTATAATACTTCTGCATCAATAAAGCCCTCATCCTCAATCGAAACAACTCAATTGACTTGGCTTGGTATGTGTGCTATTGATAAAGAGAATGGTAAGGACTAAATATTTAACTCAATCTAGTGAAGAAGTCATGACGATGAAAGAATTGAATAATACTTCTGGACGAGTTATAATTTTTTTCATGAGAAAAGGTACATATAGAAAACTAGAGTTCTATTGATGTGTCATCAATGTTTTAGTAGCTACAACTGCCCTCCAAAATTTTGCCTACATTGACCCAGGTACTTGTGCCTTGATTTAGATTTACCTTTTTCTTTATGGCTTGTGTTATCTCACTTGGTTTACTGTCTAATCCACAAGTCGATCTCTTGACTTGGTTTGAACTTGGTTTCAGGCTTGCCTTAGTGAACTGTGTAATCCTTAAGGGAAAAAACCTTTCTCTCATGAATTGCACAGTCTAAGCCAGAAGTGAGCCTTCAGCTCTAGAACTGCACAATGCCAACTGACAACCCACATTTAGCTAGGAAACTACACAGAGCATGAGAGGTAGTGAGGGACATGTTGTGGGGGAAAGTATCCAACTCGGAATGACCCTAACCCACTCTAAGGGTGACAGTTCCTTAGCAATAGCTGAAAGCAAAGCTATCTAAAGTTTCTTCTTTATGACATGCGAGAGATAAAAAGGGATAGATCCACCTACCGATGTCTTGCGCAAGTGGTCGATCCAATCTCCTTTGTTTGCTGCCTGATCCCAGCTACAAGTCTTTTCACGGGCCCAGCTACACGAGATCCTGCAAATAAGACAAGAAAAGGAAACTACAAGAAGCATGCATGCATAAATGATTCAACGATTAGCATAAATCAAAGACGCAAGTAAGACAATTCATCATTGAAACACATGTGAATAGAAGAACCTCAAATTCTTCATTAATATATGGAAGTAAGGTTCAGGCGGTGATACAACCATGCGAGGTCCAATCCAGCATCACCTTCCCGATGGAGAGAAATCTCTTCTTCACCTCCCTCAAGCAATCACCCAATACTCTCAACTGCAAACCAACAGTGATTCTTTGCACTGAATTCCCCCTCTAGATCCCATGGGATGAGACCCTTATATAGAGTTTTGGAGTGAAGATAAGCCAGCTTGATGTGTGACTTGTTGTCCTCTTCAACCCCAGTTGTTCTTCAGTCCTTCACTCAGAGTTTCTTCCTTCCACTTGGAGTTTTAGAAGCTCTTAACTCATCATTAGGCGAATCTTATGATCAAGTGTCTTTTTGGAAGCTTCCTGGACACTGGCACTTTGAGAAAAAGATTCCTCCACATGTCCAAGTACGCCCAACGCAGGTAGCCTTTGTTCTACCTGCTATGCAACGCAGGTAGCCTTTGTTGTACCTGCTATGCAGCGCAGATGCCTAGTGGAGCAGCTGCAATGATCCAAAACTGACCTGTTTTTGAGTGTTTTTCAGTGGAGAACTGAACTGTAGTGCTGTGGTTTGCTGACCTTGTTCCTCTAAGGGTAAGAACAACTTGTTTAGGGACTTTGGATCCCTTAGATTATTGACATTTCATGCTCTATGCTGTAAGGCACAAAAATTTCTATAACAGTTGCCCCCTAAAGTATGAGGTCGTTTATCGGGTGAAATGCTTTATTAGGAGGATCCAAAGTTCATTCAATCGCCAGGAGGTGACCTGTAACAAAATACAATACAATACATTATCATTTCATACTTTCTTTTCATGATCTAGCTGAGGTGGGCATTTCCCATGCTCAACTTTATAAATACATTTGCTGTACATAAACAGACGATCGTCTGATAAGAGACGGATAATTCTCTGCTTTTAATTGTCGTCCTTTTAGTAGGATAATCATCTGCTGCACATGTCTATGTTTTTATCTCCTGAAAATATATCGCAGCCCGGATGGATGAAACTAGATCCGGGGTCTTCAAACTTGTCTGATCTTCACATTAGTACAAGTCGACCCATGTGAGAATTTCTTGAAGTCGAACATGGAAAGACATCGCTTGATTACCAGTCAATAATGTAAACTGTTAACAAGCGCGAGAGGAATCACTGATAATGATGATGACCCTCAAGGTACTGCAGCACAATTCACGTGGTGTGAATATAGGATCTGACGTCGAACACCACGCAAAGTCTCCTGGTCGAAGGTCATTAATGTATACCTATCGCCGGGAGTGAGAAACTTGCCATTGAGGCATGCAAGCTTCAAAGTACTGAGGGGGTGTTCCTAGATCAACTTCTTGGATAATGAGCTGATGTCGACAAGAAGTGATCCGTCAAAGGAGGGCCTTAATGAATCCCACATCAGTGACACGGAATGGAGCTAGTGATGATTGGTGAAAACGATCCGTGAAATATGATTCAGGGTGACGGTCATGGAAGGATGAAAGATGATGTACGGTAGTGGATGGGACCCGGTTGACACTTTCTGAATGACATCTCTTGAACATATAACGACACTGATGAGATGGATCGGTAGCATTACCCCATGTATGGATGGTATGGCGAGACCATGGTCAAGGGACCGGTGAATGATAATAACCCAACCCGATATTTACGGAGGCAAAAGTGTCATGTTCAAGAGCGACTTGCTACCATTAAGCTTTGAGGTTCTTCCCAATTTTTCCCCAGTCATTTCTGACCAGTACCTCTTTATTTTTTGACAAGCTTGAGGAGGATAACATATGCTTGATCTATAACCTGCCCTTCGGGCAAGCCCATCGCTATGTTTTTAATGAGCCTAGCGATAGGGAAACTCGTTCTTGTCTAAAGACAAGTTTGTCGCTATCTAATATTTTTAACGAGTCCAGCGACAAAGACAACTCGGTCCTTTTCATTTTTAGAGAGTCTGAAAAGTGTACATAAAGTAGACTCCAGGGGTCCTTTTTCATCATCTAATCCCTTAAGTCCGAAAAAGTATAAAACAATACAAAAGGGATTAATGTTCGATATCTTTATCGAGCCGAACTAGACAAGCGCTCGATCTTTTTGTGCAATAATCCCTCAGGTCCAAAAAGATTAAAATCTAGAGGAGGGATAGCTCTTCTGGTCCTTTTAACGAGCTGGAAGGCCAAAACTCGGCAAACTTTTCATTTTTTTACGAGTCAGTGAAAAGAGCTCAAAGAAGACTCGTATTTTGAGGAACGAGTGATAAACAGGGATAGCAGCAGATTCTAGGTACAGGTTGGAATTTTCCAATCACGACAGTATTACAAGGATGGCTAAGTGGGATCACTCTTCGCAGCTGTTCCTCAAAATAGGTAAACAATCAAGTGGATGTGAATGATCGGCCAAATGAAAAGTGGAGGTGACGGTGCACAAACACGACCAAGGCTTTTATGGCTGATGAATTTACGGTCTCAAATGGTTATTTACCGGTTCATTTTTTCCGAATGAGCTTGAACACTGGGGGAAGCCTGCTCACAAGCTTATGTTTATTTTTTAATGAGCATGAATTTCCGCATTAAAACTGCTCGGATCTTGCGTTTATTTTTTAACGAGCATGAACTTTGCCAAAACTGCTCGTTTTTACCAGTCATAAAGTAGTAAGGTCTCATGGAAGATTCCTATTTTTTAAAGAGCTTCATCTCCCTACGCTTTGCTCCATATACCCTCTTTATGCAAGTTGGGTATCGGCCCATCCTACGGGTTAGCGGGGTTAGTCCTACCTAAAACTAAAAAGCCGCCCGAGCTTGCATTCCAAGAGGTTTGCATGCCCCCAGGTGTAAGTCTAATTTCAAGGCTGCCCCTACTTTTCCGTCAAAACCCTTTGTTTTCAACATGTGAGGCTTACCTCTTTCAGGTTACCCAAAGATTGTCCTGCTAATTCTTTCAAACAGAGACTTTCTTCGGCGATGTCTATCATTAGGGTACACAAAGATGGTTACAATTTGTTGCAGCAATAGAATTTCTTTCTTTGGAGGCTGCCCCTACTTATCCTCTAAAACATTTGTTTTAATGGGTGAGGCTTGCCTTTTATCCAGAGATGGTTACTACTTGCTGCCGCAAACGGATCCCCTCCTTTGGTAGAGCCTACCTATTTAGACAAAGGTGAATGACGACGCTTCGCCACACACTTAACTTTAACAAAAGAATCTTTTTCCAGAACAACCCCACTCCCAATTACCCCTTCTGAGAGCCCATCTCTCTCTTTGTCTTCTTGTCCTTCTTCTCCATGAAGATGGCTCAGAGGAAGATTCACAAAGATGAAGGAGGGGATGGGGTACGGACTAGTCATATTCTCCCGCGGAAATTCTACTTTACACCCAAGGTTTCTTCTGCCTCCAGAGCAGACCAGGATGCATGCCCCCTGGGTTCCGGCCTTCCTTTCCTGAATCACTCGCCTTCATCAGGAAGAAGAACTGGAGGTAGAGACCTTTCTTGATCGAATAGACCATTGAGGATGGGTATGTGACTACTTGCGATGCGCGATCCCGGAAGTGAAAGTTGGTCTACGAGCTTGACCATCCTTCCTTCGTATGGAAAACACATAATTCGAAAGAGCGAGGAGACTATTGCTTCCATGCAATATATGTAGTCTCGTCCAAGGAGTAGGTTATAATCCAAGGGTCCTTGGACGACCATCAAATTCATCTTGACAGCCTTCCCTTTCAGTGCAATAGGCACATTAGGTAGAATCCCTAATGGTCGACTGGTTCCTCTGTCAAAACCCGAGAGATTTCTTGTCTCAGGTAAAAGCGTCGGGCAACCCAGTGCTTTCCAAGCAATAGAGGACAGGATACTCACAGATGCCCCTTCATCAATGATAGTTCCAGCCATCACCATTTTGTATATTTGGACTATAATTCTAAATGGTGTACTGGCTAGTAACCGGGGTCTGCCTAGTTGGTTCCAATCAAAGGACACAACTAGGTTGCTTGGTGGTGGGACCGAATATACGGCCGGATATGATCCTGACGACGCTCCTTCTTGTGATAAAGGAGTGGGCACATTGCCCTGATGTTCATCAGAATCGGTGTTGACGAAGAGGACCTGGACGGTGTCATCCTTACTCTCTTCAGTAGGGGTGTCAACTGAAGATGAATCCTCAGTGACTGTGGTATGTGAAGATGAAACTTCTGAAGGGAGAACCGGGTCAACTGCCGTTTCGACCTTTGGACTTTCGTCCGGTCCGGATTCAGTAGGTTCACTTTCAGCGACTGACACTTCAGCTGGCCCTATGAGCGGGGCAGCTGTATTTTCGACCAACGAAGGACTTGGCGCGAGTTTTTGATATCCAGGAGGAAGTAGCACCGGTGCCACCGGTTGATCTTCCAAAACTCTCTTTGCTTCGTCTAAAAAGGGACAACGGCGAAGGGTGTGATTGCCTTCACACAGTTCGCAGGGGAATCTCATTCCCCTTCGTCGTCTGCGACCTTCACTTTCGTTGGTCGACGGTAAGCATTCAACCTGGTTGTCAGAGGTTGACGCTTCCGAATCGTGCAAACGAGGGGACCAGTCCCTTAGTATCCGGGGAATACTGGGACAATCACTGTGGAAGTGGTTCCCTCTACATATGACACATGGCGATTTGGGCCCGGTCCGTGCTGTGTGTGGGTTTTCGTTAGATACCTTCTGCTTGCCCCCAGGCGCCTTTGGCTCCTTCTGCTTCTTTTCTTTCTTCTTCTTTTCCTTTTTCTTTTCTATGGGCGCCGCGCTTTCGGCGGCTTGACCTTTCGAAGAAGAAGGATCGGAGGAAGGCGTATAAGAAGTGGAAGGCTGGAGGGTAGCTCTAGACGGGTCTAACTGTTGACTCGACGGTTCAGGAACTGTGGTGGTCTGAACTACAGTGGTTGAGAATAGCCAAACTGGCAGGCCAATTGTCAGCCCTGGAAGTGACAATGTGGCCATGTGGGGCGCACCAACTTCTCCCCAAGAGGAGAAAGGGCTAGGGGTCCCATCATGCGGAATCCCTTTGTTGGTGTGCTCCATGTTCTCAACTTTAAGATCAACGTAGGAATCAGGGGTAATTATGTTCCGTTTAAGATGAATTTTATATGACGACGCTTTAGACACAACTTGCTTTTTCACTTTTTAAGAGTCGAGAAAAAGCTAAAGATGACCCTAGTCTCCTTCGATGTATTAATGAGACCGAAGTGACAAATGCTCAGATGGAATTTTTCAGTTATAGAGTTTGAAAAAGGCCAAAAGAAACTACTCTGGAGTTCTAGGCAAGGGTGTGCCAAACCTTTCGCGAAACCACAGAATACGTTTTACGGTACGAGTGGTCGATCTTCGTGAATGCTGTGTTCACTGCATCGCGATCAGTAGGGCGGCCGACACGGCTTCCTATGGATAAAGGCTTTGTTCCTATAGGGGTCCCCCAATATACGCGACGGTACGCGGGGGCACAAGTTCGTATTAGTGCTATCGTCCCTCAGGAGGAATCACCCACCTTCGTAGAGATCGACAGTCACTATGTTTAACGACGCCGGTTCACGTCTCTACCTAGACCACTACTGTGTTTCGTTATGTTTCAAATCGTTGTTAGATAAATTCAGTTCTTTTTAGGTTGATATTGCCTAGCAGTTTGCCTTTATGGATCACCACGTGCTGTATGAGACAACTCCTAAATGCAGTCTAAGAATGATAAGCAAGCTTTTCAATTCTTTCAACTTATGAAAACCTTAACTACTAAAGGAAAAGAAAGACATCATATTTTCAAACAGATCATAGAGCACACACTGATGCACTTTTCCTAAATCAACATGCAAACTGTCAAAATGCACATGCACAATGCAAGTATTTCTTTTCTTCTTCCTTAATGTTGATGTATACAAAAAGAAAGTTGTTGTAAAATTTCGAATTCGATTTCAAGCGTAAGCAAACAAGTTTTGTCCAATAATCAAAAGAACACCTTAAGATTCACTCGTTTCAACACAAGAAATACTGAGATCCGAACCATATAACGAAAGCAAATGCTCAAGAACCTATGAACAGCAATAAACTAACTCTTAGAATCACAACGACACTTGCTCACATGTCTAGATCCAAGAGGTCATAGCAAGACTAGTTCGCTTTCGCTATGGGAAACAGTGAATGATAGCAAGAAATACAATAAGAACAATCACGGTTTCTTCATACAACTGAGGGGGAATGAAGGCAAAGAGAAGTGGTTTCAGCTGGGTATACAGGTTGACAGCAGGCTGCAAAAACAATACTGAAAACTGGGCAACAGACAGTGGAGAATCCCAGCTGCACAAGGCAAAACTGGATCAGCGCAGGTGCTGCACTGTCAATCTGAGATGCAGCGCAGGTAGCCCCTTCGGGACCTGCGTTGTCAGTGCAGGTAGCCTTTGTTGCAGCTGCACTGATGAGACAACTCTCGTCTCTCTCAGATTCCGGCTCACAGTTTGCTCAAAAATGAACGGTTTTTGGCCAAATCAGTTGCTATCAATCAAGTATACTCTAGAGGATGATTAAAGGAAGATGAACACTATCACAAAGAGCTAAAAAGAGTCCTTGTGGATCAGCTCTTCAAATCATAAACATTCCCAGCACTGGGCTAGAGTAGCTGCCCCTCTACTTTGCATTCGAAGGACTCGAATGCAGTTCGACTCGGTACTCTTTTGTTTAAGAAATGAATAGCAAGAAACACAAGCTACCAACAAGACACGCTCCCCAGCGGAGTCGCCAGTCTGTTGTGGGGGAAAGTATCCAACTCGGAATGACCCTAACCCACTCTAAGGATGACAATTCCTTAGCAACAGCTAAAAGCAAAGCTATCTAAAGTTTCTTCTTTATGACATGCGAGAGATAAAAAGGGATAGATCCACCTACCGATGTCTTGCGCAAGTGGTCAATCCAATCTCCTTTGTTTGCTGCCTGATCCCAGCTACAAGTCTTTTCACGGGCCCAGCTACACGAGATCCTGCAAATAAGACAAGAAAAGGAAACTACAAGAAGCATGCATGCATAAATGATTCAAGGATTAGCATAAATCAAAGACGCAAGTAAGACAATTCATCATTGAAACACATGCGAATAGAAGAACCTCAAATGCTTCATTAATATATGGAAGTAAGGTTCAGGCGGTGATACAACCATGCGAGGTCCAATCCAGCATCACCTTCCTGACGGAGAGAAATCTCTTCTTCACCTCCCTCAAGCAATCACCCAATACTCTCAACTGCAAACCAACAACGATTCTTTGCACTGAATTCCCCCTCCAGATCCCATGGGATGAGACCCTTATATAGAGTTTTGGAGTGAAGATAAGCCAGCTTGATGTGTGACTTGTTGTCCTCTTCAACCCCAGTTGTTCTTCAGTCCTTCACTCAGAGTTTTTTCCTTCCACTTGGAGTTTTAGAAGCTCTTAACTCATCATTAGGCGAATCTTATGATCAAGTGTCTTTTTGGAAGCTTCCTGGACACTGGCACTTTGAGAAAAAGATTCCTCCACATGTCCAAGTACGCCCAACGCAGGTAGCCTTTGTTCTACCTGCTATGCAACACAGGTAGCCTTTGTTGTACCTGCTATGTAGCACAGATGCCTAGTGGAGCAGCTGCAATGATCCAAAACTGACCTGTTTTTGAGTTTTTTTCAGTTGAGAACTGAACTGTAGTGTTGTGGTTTGCTGACCTTGTTCCTCTAAGGGTAAGAACAACTTGTTTAGGGACTTTGGATCCCTTAGATTATTGACATTTCATGCTCTATGCTGTAAGGCACAAAAATGTCTATAACAGGACACTCAACCCAAAATTGTGGAAAAGATTTTCCCTCAGCTGTTGCCCGATGTCGGAGCCACTGAGTTTCTTAGTCCTTCCCAAAACTGTGTGGTATCTCCAAGAAATTCATGGAATTTTTTTCCTAGAAAATAAAAAAGAAAAAATGTATCCCTAGAAAATAGGGATCTATTCTTAGCAACTTGAAGGTGGCACTTGAGTTATTTTGGAAACTTCTGCCAAGTGTCACTTTTCCCTAGATTTTTGGCCTTCGCATCATAAACCCTAACCAAACTATTTGATAAACACTACAAGAACTAATGTTTACATTCAATCTTGGATCTATGGCATTCTTGAGGAGATCTAGGAACCTTCGCTGTGATAGTCATAGATTTTTGAGTAAGTCCTACTTTTGTAGTCTTTTTCTACATTTTTTGTCGCTTTTGTTTGTTTGGCTTGTGAGAGGGTTGTTTTACCCATTTAATTGAATTACCGTTGGATTTTTTTATTTGTTTTATCTTGTAGAAGTGTTGTTTTATGTTTTGAATTCCCTTTCTCACGTGTTTCATGCATCACCCAGTTTTTGTACTAACGATCGCAACTGCAGTGACTCTCTCCTCACACTTCATTGTTCTTCTGTTTGATTGATTCCTGCACTCATTTTATTTACATGTATCATCATTCAATCAGATCTACACCCATCATCACTCCTTCCTTCATATCTTCTAATTTTCATGCTCTGATTTAGGAGATCAAGGCTTCCTTGGCCTGGATCTTGTTCATCCCCGTCGTACACTTTGCAGTTCTAGATCTTAAGGCTCTGCCTTAGCTCCACGAATTACATAGAGGCTGCCAAGGCTTGGCTCCAACTACATATTGCATAGTTTCAGGAGCCAATAGTAAGCCTTGGCCACTTGGATTGCGTAATGCAGAGTCCCACTCGGCCTAACTAGGACTAAATTGTGAATTGTGCAATTTGAGTTAGCAAGACATCCCCACTAGAAGCTGGGATTACACAATGTACAAAACCAGCTAGCAATCAATCAACTTTGAGAGCCAAAATTGTGCAATTCTTCTCAATAGGTTTGAATTTTATTGTTTTTTCTATTTTTGAAGTGTTTTTGGTTTCAAACTAACACTTGCATGCCACGAGTGTCCTCTTTGTCTCCAAGTAGAGTAGTTGTTGAGGAACTCTTCGGAAATTACAAGTAACGTGGCTTCCAAGAGATTTGTATCAAATGATATTGTCTAGAGTAGCATTGGGGAAGAAGTTGAGCAGGTGTTAGTGACTTTTCCTATCTATGAGGAAACATAATTTTACATTAAGAAGGAAATGAAGTTAAAATGGTAGGAAATTAAGGATATATTTATAGGTGACTTCAAGGAAGATCTAGAGGATTAGCATGTTTATGCTAATGTCCATTGGTTAGGATTACATAAGGTTGAATGCCAGTACCCCACCTTCCCTTGTGCAGACATCATCCTTTAGATAGTCTCACACATTGACTGAGAGACTATTACATTTAGAATTTCTAGTGTGACACAAAGTTATACCTTCAATACAAAGAACTATCATCACATGTATCACTTACCTTAGTGGTGAACTGCATGGATGGACTTTTATTTACCACCGACAGCTATGTGAACACCATAGACATTATAAAACAATCAGTGGAAGAGTCGTCGAAGTTCAGAGTGAAACCTAATCATGTTTACAACACTAAGTCACTTAGGAAGGCCTACCAGCTCTTGATCATCCTTACATGGTGATTGTACGGTCAAGAAAGCATAGAGACGTTTCCGCAAAATTGGGTGGTTGTGTTGGATCAGTTGGTGAATAATGGAAGGCCATTCAACCGGTTGGATTTCTTGGCTCTTTAGTTGAATTTCCATGTATCTAACACCCATATTCTGCCCAAGGATGAGAAAGAGAGATTCTAGATGTCTGCATATTTACTTGATTCAATCTATGCCCAACATCAGTTTCGTAGCATGGATTGGACATGGAGACTATCAGAGACTGCCGTCAACATTGAATTCAAGTTACTTTTCAATTGCAACAACCAAGGATTTATGGTGCGGCTGACTAACCATTTCATTAGCCAGGTGTACAAATTGATCTTTGAGAAGGATCCACCTTGCATATCCCAAGAAGTGATGGAGGCAATACTTAACATTTCATATTGGTATGCATCACCTGGTGGCACCTTCATTAGGATGTTTTATGGAGATAAGCCTCTGCATGTTCTACCAAGGTTTTCCACGTACAAGTGGTCATGCAAGAGTTATCATATAACATCTCCACCATGTTATAACCAATACCGCATAGAAGGAAGAAGGCACCATGGCCCTCTCTTCCTTTGCGGACTGGATTGTATGAATTAAGAGTTTGAAGCATGGGGATGGTAGAGTTAAGGATATAGTGAAGTGTGAGTTTGGAATCAAAGACTACAATATATATGACTCCCATGGTGTTGGCAAGAACCATTTGCAAAGGTGTACTACCCATTGATCCATCAGACATTTCATTGGGAGGAGGAGGACCCTTCGAGGTACTGTTACAACTCCCCCAATCTCGATGAATGGGTGAGTATAGCCACAACATGGAAAGTGATTCTGAAGGAAACAATAATGCAGGAAGAAACAACAACAAAAATAAGAAGTAAACTAGCACAAGACAAGGGTAGGAGGAATATTTTAGAGAACCCATAGGCTGAGAAAAGCTACAAGATCAATGAATATCCTATAGCTGAGAAAGAATCTTTGGTAGTGGAGGTAAAGAGGGAGCAGTGACTAAAGAGAGATGAGTGTAGGAAGAAAGAAAAGAAAATGTTGGAAAAAGAAGAAAGGAGGTTTCAGGAAACATAGAAGAAGTTGAAGGAAGAACAGGAGCTAAGAAGGAGAGATAGGGAAGAGAAGTCGAAACATGAATAAGAAGAAGGGAAAAAAACTACACCCATACAAGTTGAGGAGTCTGCACAGCTAGTAGATGAAAAGAGGGTGAGAAGATCAGGATCAAGAACTTGCTGAGTATATTGACCGAATAATTGAAGTAACAGAAATGTATTTGATACAGGTGCCACAGGACTAAGATACTGACCTTGTGTCCAAAGAACCTGAGGTCACCCCCTAGTCTCCACCACCTCTAGTATCAGAACTAGTCCCTAGCGAGAAAGGAGAGGTTTTTCTCCTTGATGTTGATCTGGTGATCAATGTGTATAATCTATCATATGAAGAGTTGCAGCAGAAGATTGAATAGAAACAGAGAAAAAATTTCCCAAATGATCACGCATCACCTACATTTACGAAGGAAAGGATAATAATTTCAAATGTGAGAAAGCATCGAATTTCCATAATCGATGCCATGATGGATTATGTAGGATCCACGAGCTCAAATGTGAAGAGAATGAACAAATGGAAAAGAAATTGCAAGCGATCAGGGAGAAGGAAGAACAAATCATAGGATCCATAATGGTAGAGATGAGAAAATCAATGCTTTCTAAAGTATCAACTCTTGAGGCCACCATGCAGAAACTCTGTGATGGATTTTTCACTATGCATAAGGAAGTTTTCCATATATATTGTTTTCACTAGTAGATCAGAAAGTTTTTCCAAACTCTCAAGGACATACATGCTACTATCTCCCATGTGAGAGAATGGAAGATGACGTACAAATGAGGCCCACTTCACTTTCCAAATATGATGAAGCCACAGGGAGAGCTAGAGAAAGCAAGGATACAGAAGTTGATCTAGAGCTATGAGTAGTTCGCCCTGTTCATTAGCAGTATACTGGATTCATATGCGTGGTTGTATAAGAGTTTGGATGTCATGGTGAGAATTCAAATTATCCCATCAATCAATTCCCTCACCAAATCTAATGAAGATAAGTAAGTCTGATAAGAGGTTGATAGGTACATGGAGCACCTAAGGTGAGAGGCCACCAACAATGACTGGGAGTTGAGAACATGCAAAAGTATATTGGTGGTATTACTATAGTCAATACCACGTTGGACATGCTTAAGGATTAGTTAGACAAGGGTTCCAAGACCATATACCCAAAATCTATGGAGGCAAGAGTCTACTATCAGAAAGACATCATCAAGAATTTTTGGGATATCGTAGCATAGTACCAAGCTTGGTATCAGTACGTCACCGAAGAGCATCAAGTGGAGGTTGCTGAGTTGGTCTTTCCCAAAAATTTAGAGTCATAGTTTTTGTCTTGTTAGGTTGTCTCTAGCCTATTTTTTCTCACATGGGTACTTGTGGAAAATGTATATTACTTGTAAATATGTTGTAAGTGAAATTCCAAGTGTCATTAGTGGAATGTGAATGGTCACTATGTGATGGAATGAGTTATTTGTAAAGAAGTTGAAGATTCATGAGGGTAGTCAAAGAGTCAGAAGGGGTAATGTCAAGGTTCACCCCACGCTTTGTTATAAATAGAACCTCATAACTCATAGAACAGGATTTTTCAAAGCCAATGTTTTCGCTAGGCTTAGGCTTAGAGAAGGCTTAGGAGTATTGTGATGAGCCTTGGCTTCTCCATAACATAGATCAAGTATATTTCTTTGGAGGATGAGGAGGTGTTCTTGACTATAATGTTCCATTATTGGGGCTAGTGGTTGTCAATGGTGTACGTATGGGTAGAACCTTCACTTATAATAATAACAGAGCCATCATGCTTACATGCATATGTTGTTATCGTAGTTGGACTATTTTGGTTGCTTTAGAAATATATGTTGTTTAACTTATGCATTTTCTTAGGAACTACCTTGTATGAAACTGTATCAATCTTATTGAATGTGTGCTGTTGGATTAAGCCATCACTTTGGCTTGTGGACAATTCCATTTTCCAGCTTGTGATGTCATTATTCTCATGTGTTTCTTTCAAGTTTCTTATTATTACAAACTTCTAAGGGGCACATTTCCTTTTCCCCTCCATATGTTAGAACCCCTATGCATCTCACCTGACTAATTGCAAGGTTACACACTTTCTTCTGACCATAGTCATCATAAATATCTCTACAGCATTATTGCGATCAAGGCACTACATTACCACCCACTGCTAGAACTCCTACTCCAAGTGGTCCAAGGTATAATTGGGACTTCTTACCAAGGAGATCCCCTTGAATGCTGGTGGGTCCAACACAGTCAAAAAGCCTCTATTTTCTTCATTTCCATTATTTTCCTTCATTTTACTTCTCACATGTAGCGTGTGACCTTTCACCTTCCCTTTCTCCTAATTTCCATTATTTTCATAAATAAAATGAAGATAAATGCCTCATGCCTTTCCAAATACTTTACCATTTCATTTTTCATTTTCCTTATCCGTTAATAAACCAAAGTGACATCCCACTAGGATGTTTATGCCCACTATTCAACTAGGAATACATGTCCCATAACCTTGGTCTTATTTTTTCTTTTATTAACTTTTACATGGAATATTGACCATAGTTGTTACAAAACCCTTCCCCTTGGGGAAACACTATCCTCGGTGTTCAATGACACCTATAACCAACAAGACCATTGAAAAAAAAACATGCTACCCATGGAGTTTGATAACATAACTCATAGCAGTATTCACAATGACCATCTACTAAAACATGGAAATCGTACCGTTTACTGGAGATTTATAACACAACTCATTACAATATTTAAAATAATAACCACATATACACACATACACATTTTCTTCACCAAAAAAATAATCATACTATCTATGGAGATTTATAAATCCATCTCGATACAATATTTGTAATAATACAAACATATAAACATATGCAGATTTTCTCAACGAACAAATAAAAGGATGCAATGCCTGTATCCATGACAAGGGGATCCTGAGGTTCACACCTCAACCCTTAAAGTAATACTAAGATTCACTGATGCAATGCATGTATCCATGAAAAGGGGATCCTGAGGTTCACACCTCAACCCTTAAAGCAATACTAGGATTCACCTCCTTCCCAGGAAGTCCAGAATCCACTGCAAGGACAAATATAGATCCAATGTGCATCACTATAATCCTGCATCACTTGTGCACTTAGTCAAAAATTACTAGATCATTATTATAGGTCACACTCACAATGTGGATTTGATTCCATCTGGAAATTTTTATGACCAAAACAAACATATCCTCAGCCTTCACTTCTCTGCTACACAGTCCCTCGAGTAATCTAGTCACCCCATTCCATGCAGTCACACACCTTCCAAGTTCCACTGGCACCCCCATGCCGGGAACTCCATCCCTGGGAAAGGTTGCCTCGGACTGAAAGGTTCAAAAACCAAGTCATATCGTTGCCTTAAAATCACCATACTGATCATATCATACTCAAGCCAATGAATGTACACTATTGGGGACTGGTGTCCCACAATAGCCCTACTCTTGAATGCTTAACCAACATATTGCTCACTATTCCAATTCCTATTGTTGTTGCTTCTAACATTTCTCACTAGTTTCGACCACACAACCGGGCATTTCATGCTTTCCTGTACCAAGCACATAATTTCCATTAGACTCAAAATAAATTGAAATAACTTCAAATCATACCTCATTGGTGGCCCGTCAATAAGGTACACTTGCAATTCTATTCGCTTCCTATCATAACAAGTCAAACTAGCATCTTTGACGAAATCATCATGTATAAACATATCACACCACCTGAGCTCAAAATACAACCATCATAGATTGAAATCATAAATCAAGTGTAACCATCATTAACCAGAATCATATATCACATATAATCATCATATACTAGAATCATAAATCACATGAATAACAATACTGAAATAAAATATTGATACTTTTCCTTTAATCAATCCTTAGCTTCAACCTTTTTTCCTTATTTCGTAAGCACACTCGATTGGTTCAACAACTAACAAAACACCCAGTCCCTTCTCCTCAACCATGTGCAAATACACATAGTATGCATTGCATGCATACAACTACACACGACATACAATACCATGCAATACATGCACCTACACCTAAGATACCGCACATATGCCTACACCCAGTGTACAACAAAACGCAATACATACTCCTACATCTAATGTACACAAAAACACAATACATATACCTACTCCTAGTGTACAAAAAAACATAAATATGTACATAGAGTATAGCACAATGAATACATATGCCATGATACCATGACTACACAATGCAAATACATAGTACCGCATGCCTTTAACACAACATGTATAACATACGCACAATACCACATATACACTAGGACCATATGTACATCATGTACACAATACCACCTGTTACACTAAAATTTGTCACTATGACTATTTAGGGTTAGTATGGCTCTATCAACTGTCATACTATCCTCCTTGGCAAGTCTTATACCTCTGCTCCTCATGTCAAACTCCAAGAAAGAGAGAAATTCCTTAAAAAGTCAATTAACTATGGTTACGTAGTTTCTCTTAACCTTACCTGCGTGTACGCACCCCAAGTTCACAATACCTGTGTACTTGTACACTCTGTCTATAAAGGGGTGGGTGCGTACTCCTGTTAAGGTCAAAAGGCGTGAGTTTTACTTCAAAAACGTTACTTGTGGTCGAATCTAGAGCATTCTAGAAGATGGTTTGACATGTATTGAGTGCCTCCAAATGGTTCATGCATCCATAAGAAAGAGGAACTTATCCCATCAAGAGGGGAGCTATCCCATTCAAAGAGGGGCTTATCCCATTGATGGTGGACCTGATTAACTTCCTTCAAAGCACTATAAATATAGGCTTTGGGCCAGAGGGAGGGGAGGTTGAAAGCTGAACATTCCTAAGGGTAGATGCTGCTGAAATTAGGTCTCCCTTATAGAGCTTGAGAGGAGAGATTCCCATCCTTTCTTAGCTTCATTTGCAAGTGGGTGAGCTGATCAAAGTAAAGGAGAACTCTTGTTGGACGCTGGGAGGGACCTGCACAACACCAAGGCACTGGTTGTAATGGTTTCTTTTGTTTCCACTTAATACAGTTAAGTTCATTTTTCTCAACAAGTTGTTATATATAATTTGTTTCATATACTCCTTGGTCTTTATGATGAATATGTTTTATTTTATGAGTTATTCAGGTACTATGTAATTGTTTGCTTGTTAGTGAATGCAAGTTTCAAAGAGAAGGAGGAGCTCATCTGGATCAGAGAGGCTGGACTGCTACGAACAATGTTGGACTAAAGGTATGTTTTAAACACCTGATTGCTTGTATTCTAAATGCATATTTAGGGAAAGATAGTGCTTAATTGTCTTGTTTGTCACTAGAAAGCCTTAGCTTCTAGGGAAGTCGGTTTTGTCCGCAAAACTGACTCTTTTTGCATGACAAAATGGCAACTCCACTGAGGAATCCATGGATTTGATTGATTTCTCTTTTGGTTGATACTTTGATTTGAGAAAAGTCATTTTCTTTCTGGTTTTTGATTGATTGACTGTGAATTTGGGTGCAATAGCTTAGGGTTAAGTTAGGTTTTATTTTTCTTGGTTTTGCTAGGAGTACGCACCCTCTGCGTTAAGCATAGTGCGTACTTGTACGCACTGCATCTTTGTACACAGAGCGTACACGCACCTGTGCAAACATGTTGCCTGCGTACCCTGTCAAAAGTTGAGAAAATTTCAATTTTTTCCGTTTTGCCTCTTAGATTTTGTTTATAATTTGTTTTTGCTGCCCAGATCCACTAGTTACCTATCAGAGGTCTTCATCTAAGCTTGTTTCATTAGTATCAAGGGTTTTAGTGAAATTCATAGAAGTTCTAGCTCTAGGGTTTGATTTTTGCATTGGTCCTGTAGTGACTTTGGCTTTAGAAGTTGTAAAACCTTGGATATCCCTGGTCTTTTCAGTCTTCTTAGGAGTAAGACCTTTCATAAAATCCACCTTTGTGAGAAACCTACCTTTGTCTTGTCTCTTTGCGAAATTTCGAGAAAGCTTGTTGGTTAAGATGTGAATTTCATTCTTAAGAAAAAGAACAAAAGATTTTGTTTTTTGTTTTTGACTGGTTTATGATTCTGCATGAACTAGTCCTTGGTTGAATTGTGACTGAGTAAAAAATCCTGGAATTATACTTTGTAGGCTTTTGCCTCATTAGGTTTTCTTTTAGGTGAATTTCTCTTAGATTTGCTTTTAGGTAAAACTGATTTGATTGTCATAGATTTTTTAAAATTTGGTTTTTGTTAAAGTAGTTTTACATGCTTTGTTAATATAGGAAAAAATACAAAAATCTCTTTTGAAGAAAACTTTGTTTTAGTAGCATTTGAAGTCTTTGAAAAGAAAAAGGAGTTTTCGTGAAATAATTAGTGGTCATGTGTTGTATGTTTTGGAAAAGATAAAGAGGTTGTTTCTTTGATTTTCATTGCCAAGAAAGTTGTCTCTATATCAATTTTGCATTCTCCAACTCTCTTAGCTAGGGAATTCATTGAAAAAAGAAAAATAGTGGATTGAAGTCAAGTCTACACACCATCAGTTTCATCTCCACTACCTTTTGTCCTAAAGAAAAGCCATAAAATTAACGCTTAAAGTAAAATTAACTTAGTAACTTTTTATTTGCTAGGGCTCTGAAACACCAACATAGATCAGGCTAGTGTCTTGGAGTAGGAGAGTAATTAACTCTCAAAGACAGCAAAAACAAGCAAGATCATCTTGTGGTAGGATAAATCCAGCTGTTACATTTATGCTCTGGGAAAGCTCCTCTTAAAGGAGAAGCACGAGATCGTGTCCAAACCAGTGAGGGGATCAATCCTCCTTCATTGGGAACGACGCCAAATACGCACGTACTAAAAACGGTGTAGAGTCGTTAATATACCATTATTATTGTCACTTGTGAACGTTTATTTCACCCATTTCTACCATTCTTCATCATGACATTTATTATAATTTATCATTTAAATCCATTTTATTAATTATTTATGCTCTCATGAATAAATATTATTTATTCTCCTTTATTTCTAATAAATTGATTATTATGCATTATTTTACCAATGATAGTTCTAATAAGTTGGTTGTAACCTTATTTACCATTTTTAGCCTCCAAAGTAACTTCCAGATTGAAGATTTGATTTTTAAATCAGCCAACTCAGAAATTCGCTGGTTTAAGGAGTGATAGTTTTACGGTTAAGATTCTGAGCAAATGAAGACGAATTTGAAAAATCCGGAACATGGGTTTTGTCCAGAATGGGCCCAATTATCTTCCTATATAACAGTTTGCCCAAATTTGGCTTGTACAGGGAGAAACGCAGGGTTCTTTGAGCACGATTTTCTGAGATTTACAGTTGCGGCCGCCCTCCAAAATCTTAGCTGCAAACCCAAATCCGCCTTGTTCTTGTTGATCAATGGGTTAGAATCAACCTAAATTTGTAAGAGAAATCATGATTGTAATTATCTATGCTCTGATCTTTCTCTATTTAATGAAACCAAAGATCAGAGGGCGAGGGGAGACGACTGTTGTTGTAATTATAAGTTTCAGAACAACTTTGATCATGGAGTCTTGTTGAGATCTGATTTTGTATACTTTCGTTAATGCAATCAATATAAAGGATTTGGTGTTCAATTCGTCCCTGCATCTGAAGTAAGTTACGGCGGTGCCATTGGAAGCTACGGGCCTGGCTCCAACGGACACTTGCCTTTGTATTATTATACGGTGATTTGCGTGCGGTTTGTTTATTTCTATTCTGTAGCAATCTGATACATTCTTTATATGATACGCTGTGATTCTGTTATGATCAATGAATGAACGATTTCTCCATGTAAGAACTCTGCACTATATAAATGAATTCACACGGGGTCGAGTTGTATCTTTATTCAGCCATTTCCATAACAGAGTGCTGATATGAATATTTGTGGGATTCGAGAGTAGCATCATTCTGTTTAGAAACATAGCTGCATCATTCAATACTTTCAGATTGCTATATTAATGTAAATCATGTACATACGGGTGATAGTTGTTGTTTCGTAATTCATTAACGATTGCTGTGCCATTTGATTGTTGTTATTCCATTTGTTCTATTTTACTGTTGTATCATTTATTGTTGTCCCATTTCCATTTCGCCGTTCCGTTTTACTTTCTGCTGATTTATTTACTTGCCTTTATTGCTTTGGTGTGAGAGAAGGTCTAAAGCTGTAGTGAGTCAGCAAGCCGCTGCTTAGCTCCCAGATCTTTGGTCCATGCTCTAATTTCCATTCCATTTACTTGCATTTACTATTTTAGTGTGGGAGGAGGATCAAGGCTGTCGTGAGACACAGCAGACGCTATTATGCTCCTAGATCCATGATCCATACTCTAATTCCTTTTCCTTCATCAATTTCTAGAGGAATGAGTTATTGCAACTGTATCCTCGATTGATGGTTATTTGAATGAATGATTTAGTTTAGAACATTTCAGTTTCTTGCTTTAGATTTTGTTTCCAACTTTCATTTACTTTTGGGTTTTAAGCACTATACTGCGAAACATTACTCTCGAGAAAATAGCCGCCTCAGACAGAGTACACTCTTGAAATAAAAAATTGTCCCTGGGTTGATAATTAATGTGAGGTAATTAGGAGTTCACAAGACACCTTTTTATCGCTCCACATTTTGGCGCCGTTGCCGGGGAGAGTGTAGCTATTTCTAAAGAGTAGTGTGAATCTGATAGGGAAGAGTTGGATCTTAAAAACGGAAGGTAAGAGCTTGCGTACAGAGCATGTAAAAGCCCTGCTCCATTGTCCGCTTTCCTAACAGATTTGCTCTTGCTTTATTGTGTAGAAATAGATGTTTGAATTTTTTGAATGACTAGAAAAAAAATAGAAATTTTGAAAAGAATCACATGATCTCACGCAAGTGGTGATGTAAGCACCACCCATTTCACTAACTAATTGACAGGAACATTTGAAGAAGGAGCCTTGAAGAAACACATGAAGAACATCTTCTATTATGGTAAGAAATGGCTCACGTTTCTACTTTTGAATTTCCTATCAAAGATCTAGGAGGAGTGACACAAATGCACATAATTCCCCCATCTTTACCAAATTTTCATGGTTTAGCAAATGAAGATCCACATACATTTTTGTTTGAGTTTGAAATACTTTGTAGAGGATATGATTATTGTACAAATGATCAAAGATTGAAAGTGTTTCCTCTTACTCTAAAAGGAGCAGCTCTCCGATGGTTCATGAGCCTAGGTGGGAATTGCATCCAATCATGGGAGGACATGAAGAACATATTCTTGAAGAAGTACCAAGACTATTGCAAAGCCAATGAAGATATTTTCGATATGATACAAGGGGAAGAAGAAAGTTTGGAGGACTATGTAGATCGATTTCATTATAACCTTCAAAAATCAAAGCATAAGCATTTGGAAAAAGAGATCTTAAAAACACTCCTTCTTAAAGGAATCAAAGATGAATTTTTAGAACTTTTAAATTTGATAGGAAAAGGTGATGTTTTTCAGTTATCATATGATGATGTTTGTGAGTTGTGCATAAGGTATTCAAGAGGAATCTCTAAGGCTGGTAAGAATTCTAGAGATGTTTTTTCTTTGTTTTCCAAATCTGCTACAAGAATAGGAGACATAAGAGCTGAAATCAATGTTTTATTTGAAAATCTTAAAGTTGATTTTATTAGCTCTCTAAATGAAAAATTGGATGTTTTGCAGGTTCATAAAAATGAAGAATTTGATGAAGTGTTTTGTTCTCATGACCGAAAGGAGCATCTCATAGATGCTCACTCTTCCTTATCTAGGATCGAAGTAGCATATCAAAGAGGTAAGGAAGCTGCAACAAGGTCAAAACCACGGAAATCATGGCCCACAGGTATGGTTCAAAACACTCCCTCTCCACTTTCTTACTTGCATAATCCATTATGGAATGCTGATGTGTTAGGGCAGCCATGTCAATTTCAATATAACCACCTATCTTGTTTACAAGTTGGGCATGGTTCATCTTATGATGGCATCACTACTCTCCCTCATCTTGTAGCACAAACATATTCTCCATATTTTTCACCAGCTCTTCCACAACATCATGCTTACATACCAAATTCATTCACTCAACCCAACCAACCACATCATCACAATGCTCCATTCTTTACACATTCTCCTGCTCAACTAATTCCACATCCTCACCATAATAAACCAGTACAACATGCTTACAATGTTGAACTGGAAAATTTACTCACCCTTCCCACCCATTCTATCTCACATGTGTTATTAGAGAAAACCTACAATGAGATTCAGAATGTTTCAAATGCACAAATTGTAGAAGCTATGGAAGGAAATGAGGTTTCTTGTAGGATGCATCAACAAGTTATTTTAAAAGACCAAGGACTTCATGATCTGATGGATATGAGAAATCAACAAAGTAACGCATACATTGAAGATTGGTTTCACTCCATCACTTGTTTGCAACATTGCTCCACACTTCAATAATTTTTGACTCCATCTTTTCAAGGCAAGTTGGCTTCTCATACCCTAATTTTTATCAACATCTATTTTCCAAATTTGGGTATGTGCATACTAGAGGCCTTATTTCTAAAATGGTTCCACTAGAAATACTCTTATACATAAACATAATCAATTCTCAAAGAAGAGTAGGATAGTGGAGAAAATAAAATAAATAACGAAATAAAACAAGCACATTTTTTTTTTTTTTTTTTTTGTAAAAAACTAGGGTTTTTGTTGCAACATGCTATGCAAATCAACATCGGTGATAATTTTTTTTATAATTTGTGTATGTGGATGAATCATAATTGAAATAATAAGTTCTACAAACACTCATTTTCATTTTTATCACCAATTTGAAAAAATGCTTGAATTCCATTTTTTTGGCTTGCGGGCTTGATGAACTTTCTGGAAAAACAGTCGGGACAGTCATGTTTTGAGGGACCAAAAATGAATATTTTTAAAACCTGTTTCAATCCTAAGTATCCCTTGATGTCTACTTTCCAATCCAATTTGAATCACTCAATTTGGATTTGAAACGAAAAAGTTAGAGCCAAAACATTGACCGGATGTCTAGCGGGCAGCTCAGGAACAGAGTTGGGACAGTCAGTTTTTGGAGGCCTAAATGAATGCATTTTTAAAACCTGTTTCTATGGTATGTTCTCCTATGAATCTAGTTTACAATTCAATTGGAATCACTCATTTTCGATATCGTATGGGGAAGTTATGATCAAAATACTGACTGTCTATCGTAAATCAGCACCCTTAAAACTATGTCCTTCCAGCTGTTCCTTAACATATTTGACCTATCAATTCTTCTTGTCTTCAAAACATGTTTCTATTGGAGATCAATAAATGAATCTATTTTCATTTCCAATTTGAATCATTCGAATCCGACATCAAACGAAAAAATTATACTTGCAATATCAACTGTTGGTCTAAGGCGGGTAATCGAAAATGACTATGTTATGCAGGTTGTTCTAGCTAAAATTGACATATCATATCATTGAATCTTTAAAACCTGTTTCTACTGGAAATAAAAATTTGAATTAACTCTCATTTGGCTTTGGAATCACTCGATTTCGACGAAAAACAAATAAGTTGTGATTAAAACACTGCTGGTTAGTATGGTCGACCACTGCTCTCCCGCAGGTAACAAATAAATTTTACTTTGTTATTTTCTCTATGGATTTGTTATAACAGAGTAACTACTTGTTGTTTTTTGCATAATTCTTGGATTAGGGGAGCCCGATCACCTCTCTTTCTCCATGTTTGAATGTTTTATTGCAGGTAGACACTCGTTTTTTGCAGGTCCTGGGAAAATAAAGAAGGTCAATTTATGGACGAGTGACTTTTCAAAGAAATTTTTATAAAACAAAGGAATTTTATCCAAATCATTACCCAACGGATTCATAATAGAACAAATGAAGAATTGATTTCCATTTGAAGATTCATGTCATGTCTTTGCTGCCAAAACATTTTTCGAATAGATCATTTTTTTGACATAACATCATAGCTTTTGCAACTCAATTTATTTTACATATTGTTTTTAAATAAAATGTTGTTTTTTTCTAATTTATTTTATATTTTGTGTTTCAGGTGTTGCTTCATTCAAAGTGCAACTCATTCTCAGCATCAATGCAGTGAACAGCTAATTCATTCTTTGCGTGTTTTCGCTATTTTTGCTGTTCCTTTCGAAATGGAACAGCATTTGTATGATTTTGTTGTTCCTTTTCGAAATGGAACAGCACTTGCGTGTTTTTGTTGTTCCTTTTCGAAACGGAACAGCATTTGTGTGTTTTTACTGTTCTTTTTCGAAACGGAACAGCATTTGTGTGTTTTTGCTGTTCCTTTTCGAAATGGAACATCATTTGTGTGTTTTTGCTGTTCCTTTTCGAAATGGAACAGCATTTGTGTGTTTTTGTTGTTCCTTTTCGAAATGGAACAGCATTTGTGTGATTTTGCTGTTCCTTTTCGAAATGGAACAACATTTGTGTGATTTTGCTGTTCCTTTTAGAAATGGAACAACATTTGTGTGTTTTTGCTGTTCCTTTTCGAAATGGAACAGCATTTGTGTGTTTTTGCTGTTCCTTTTCGAAATGGAACAGCATTTGTGTGATTTTGCTGTTCCTTTTCGAAATGGAACAGCATTTGTGTGTTTTTGTTGTTCCTTTTCCAAATGGGACAGCATTTGTGTGTTTTTGTTGTTCCTTTTCGAAATGGAACAGCATTTGTGTGATTTTGCTGTTCCTTTTCGAAATGGAACAACACTTGCTTGTTTTTGCTGTTCCTTTTCGAAATGGAACAACATTTCTGTGTTTTTGCTGTTCCTTTTCGAAATGGAACAACATTTGTGTGATTTTGCTGTTCCTTTTCGAAATGGAACAGCACTTGCGTGTTTTTGCTGTTCCTTTTCGAAATGGAACAACACTTGTGTGTTTTTACTGTTCCTTTTCGAAATGGAACAACATTTGTGTGTTTTTGCTGTTCCTTTTCGAAATGGAACAACATTTGTGTGTTTTTGCTGTTCCTTTTCGAAATGGAACAGCATTTGTGTGTTTTTGCTGTTCCTTTTCGAAATAGAACAGAATTTGTGTGTTTTTGCTGTTCCTTTTCGAAATGGAACAGCACTTGCGTGTTTTTGCTGTTCCTTTTCGAAACGGAACAGCATTTGTGTGATTTTGCTGTTCCTTTTCGAAATGGAACAACACTTGCATGTTTTTGTTGTTCCTTTTCGAAATGGAACAACATTTGTGTGTTTTTGCTGTTCCTTTTCGAAATGGAACAGCATTTGTGTGATTTTGCTGTTCCTTTTCGAAATGGAACAACATTTGTGTGTTTTTGCTGTTCCTTTTCGAAATGGAACAGCATTTGTGTGTTTTTGCTGTTCCTTTTCGAAATGGAACAGCATTTATGTGATTTTGTTGTTCCTTTTCGAAATGGAACAGCATTTGTGTGATTTTGTTGTTCCTTTTCGAAATGGAACAGCATTTGTGTGTTTTTGCTGTTCCTTTTTGAAATGGAACAACATTTGTGTGTTTTTGCTGTTCCTTTTCGAAATGGAACAACATTTGTGTGATTTTGTTGTTCCTTTTCGAAATGGAACAGCATTTGTGTGATTTTGCTGTTCCTTTTCGAAATGGAACAACATTTGTGTGTTTTTGCTGTTCCTTTTCGAAATGGAACATCATTTGTGTGATTTTGTTGTTCCTTTTCAAAAAGGAACAGCATTTGCGTGTTTTTTTTGCTGTTCCTTTGCGAAAAGGAACAACACGTGCATGTTTTTGTTATTCCTTTGCGAAAAGGAACAACACTTGTGTGTTTTTGCTCATCCTTTGCGAAAAGGAACAACATTTGAGTGTCTCTGTTGTTCCTTTCTCAGAAGACACAGCATTTGTGATTTTTCGAACGACATTTGCATTTTCACGTTTTTTGTATGTATTTTTGTTTTTTTGGTGTGCATTTTCTTTAATGTTCCTTACACGAAACACCGCTTTGTGAGTGTTTTTGCTGATTCATTCAAAAGAGCAACACTTTGGGAATATTTTCGAGGGCAACCCTTTCCTTTCTCTTGTGGGATTATTCATAGTCAGCTCAACCACATTCTCCTGATTCTCTTTCATGGCATGAAGTACACTATTTTTATGAGGACAAGAATTATGGATTCTTTTGAAGCAAGTATTATCATTTACGTTATGATCTTTAACAGGACAACTCCTTGATGTTAGATTCTTTTCAACAAGGGACACAATTATTTATATATTACTTTACTGCATTGTTTTTGTTGTACATGATATTGATTGATCATCTTAATACCATGCTGGTTCCACCCTTCATGGTTATAACCTTCTCTATCTGTAATAAATGAGATTATGGGTATATTTTTTTTATATTGACATGTTCAACTTCTTCCGCCATCCCTGCTCTTGAGGAGTACTGAGCCTCCCTCTTTTTATCATAAAAATGTGTAATAATAACAAAATTTTGTTCGCAGATGGAGGATAGGGGGTCTCATTACGAGCCAGCCTACCATGTTCATAAGGCTGTAACAAAGTGACATTCCCATTATGGCCACCACACCAGGGTTATGATCCATTGGATAGCCAAATTATCCTTGGAGCAGGAGGTCTCATCACGAGTCGGCCTGATCACTTTTGCTACCTCCTAGTGAATGGCAGTGTGGTTATCTGGTTACCACGCCAGCACACTGATTTGTTCTGTAGAACAACACTAAAACTCTCCATTTATAAATTGAGGATCCTGGCTCATATGGGTTAAAAAGCAACCCTGCCGAGGCTATGGACGCCTGCTGGCAGCTGCGGCTTTGCTTATGGTATTGAAGTTATATCTTTTCGTCAATTATTATTACAATACCCTTTTCTTATTTTCTTTTATCAGAGAAGTTATTTCCTTAACTTTTTCCCTGTTTGAACCTTTATGCATGAGAAATTGTTTTATGATCAATCACATCATTTTCAACTAGAATACCGTCAGCAAAGCATCTTTTTAGCATATTGTTGTTTTTTTTCGTTTTGCATAAACTATCATCACTCCAAAGCGTCCTATCTCTTATTCATAACTATCTTTACACACTTTGCTCTCAATATAACCATAACTTTCACCGTCCTATCATTGATAAGTGTACTCTGCCTCCCTTACTGATATATTGTTCATTCCATTGCCTTGCCGTCAGCACCACCCCTTTCATATGCTTTATTGTTATGAAACCCATTTTCCAATTGGAGGGGGGAATGTATGCATTATGGGATTGCATGCGATATGATTACTCCACTTTACCATACCTTGTTGATTTGACAACATATTAGTATTGCATGTATACATAACTTTTTCTAATTGAAATTTTGCATGCATCTTGTCTGTTGCTATTCAACGCTAACACTATGGATTTAAGAACATTGTATGCAAAATAGTGCTTTGTTTACAGGAGAACAACAAGTATGCAGGGGCAATTCTATTCGTAGCATGACCACACTATTGCACTTCACAGTAGAGGCTCGTGAACGTGAACAATTCTTCAGATATGATGTGCTTTTCTGGATTCCACCTTTTGCATTACTTTCAGAACCAACTCTGCCTACATCATCTTCAACAACTGCCAGTATTTATATGTCATTCCACATTTTTTTGGAGGTAAAACTTGAGGTAAAATCGCATAGTTTTCTAATTTATTATGAATTTAGGAGAATTTCATCAAAATCTATTTTGAGCATTATTTGTCATCTTTCATTCCACATCTTTACCACTTCCCCTTTTTCAGCAGCATATCATTTTCGAGTATGGGGGAGTGTTCCTTCATTTTTTCTGATCGCCATGCCATTTATATTCTTTATCATCCATTGCTATTCTTATTCACTCTCAACACCTCCCTTATTCCATGTTGTTTTACACCAAGCATAGAATTCCACAGCTGGTAGCAACCACCTCTATTTGTTTTCTAGCATCGCATGAGGACATGCTAATTTTTCAGAGAGGGGAAGGAATTGCTATGCATGATGAATATTTTCTACTTTCTTCCTTATTTAAGGCATACAATTTCATTTTTTGATTTCCACATATTTTTTAAAACTATGAACCCAATTCTTGTAATTTTTGGAAAACACATACCTATCATTAATACAAACCCACACAATTTCAAGAAATAGTGGTTCATAAAATTTCGGAAATCATGCACTCTCACTTACAGCCATTTTGTTTATATCTCATAATCCGTGCATCAAAACAATCTGATTTTTGGATCATAAAGGCATTCATATATTATAAATTTACTTGTCAAATTTCAACAAAAGCTGGTTTGTAAGTTTTTGAGAAAATGGTTCATGAAGTTTGCTGTTACATATATCATATTTTGTTGCAACTTCATATATACATATAATTGAATGTCAATGTAAAAATTGTTATGCCTTCATCAAGATTACCAAAAGTGAATATTCATTAATTAAGGAAGAATTCATTTGTTCTATCCATTTCATGAGCTGAGATGAACATATTTTTTTATTGCTTGGTTAACACATGGGTTTTTGTCTTTGGGTTGCATGAGGACATGCAATATATTCAGTTTTCGTTGCATGAGGACATGCAATATATTGAGTGTGAGGGTGTGTAGAGTCATTAATATACCATTATTATTGTCACTTGTGAACGTTTATTTCACCCATTTCTACCATTCTTCATCATGACATTTATTATAATTTATCATTTAAATCCATTTTATTAATTATTTATGCTCTCATGAATAAATATTATTTATTCTCCTTTATTTCTAATAAATTGATTATTATGCATTATTTTACCAATGATAGTTCTAATAAGTTGGTTGTAACCTTATTTACCATTTTTAGCCTCCAAAGTAACTTCCAGATTGAAGATTTGATTTTTAAATCAGCCAACTCAGAAATTCGCTGGTTTAAGGAGTGATAGTTTTACGGTTAAGATTCTGAGCAAATGAAGATGAATTTGAAAAATCCGGAACATGGGTTTTGTCCAGAACGGGCCCAATTATCTTCTTTAGAACAGTTTGCCCAAATTTGGCTTGTACAGGGAGAAACGCAGGGTTCTTTGAGCACGATTTTCTGAGATTTACAGTTGCGGCCGCCCTCCAAAATCTTAGCTGCAAACCCAAATCCGCCTTGTTCTTGTTGATCAATGGGTTAGAATCAACCTAAATTTGTAAGAGAAATCATGATTGTAATTATCTATGCTCTGATCTTTCTCTATTTAATGAAACCAAAGATCAGAGGGCGAGGGGAGACGACTGTTGTTGTAAATATAAGTTTCAGAACAACTTTGATCATGGAGTCTTGTTGAGATCTGATTTTGTATACTTTCGTTAATGCAATCAATATAAAGGATTTGGTGTTCAATTCGTCCCTGCATCTGAAGTAAGTTACGGCGGTGCCATTGGAAGCTACGGGCCTGGCTCCAACGGACACTTGCCTTTGTATTATTATACGGTGATTTGCGTGCGGTTTGTTTATTTCTATTCTGTAGCAATATGATACATTCTTTATATGATACGATGTGATTCTGTTATGATCAATGAATGAACGATTTCTCCATGTAAGAACTCTACACTATATAAATGAATTCACATGGGGTCGAGTTGTATCTTTATTCAACCATTTCCATAACAGAGTGCTGGTATGAATATTTGTGGGATTCGAGAGTAGCATCATTCTGTTTAGAAACATAGCTGCATCATTCAATACTTTCAGATTGCTATATTAATGTAAATCATGTACATACGGGTGATAGTTGTTGTTTCGTAATTCATTAAGGATTGCTGTGCCATTTGATTGTTGTTATTCCATTTGTTCTATTTTACTGCTGTATCATTTATTGCTGTCCCATTTCCATTTCGCCGTTCCATTTTACTTTCTGCTTATTTATTTACTTGTCTTTATTGCTTTGGTGTGAGAGAAGGTCTAAAGCTGTAGTGAGTCAGCAAGCCGCTGCTTAGCTCCCAGATCTTTGGTCCATGTTCTAATTTCCATTCCATTTACTTGCATTTACTGTTTTAGTGTGGGAGGAGGATCAAGGCTGTCGTGAGACACAGCAGACGCTATTATGCTCCCAGATCCATGATCCATACTCTAATTCCTTTTCCTTCATCAATTTCTAGAGGAATGAGTTATTGCAACTGTATCCTCGATTGATGGTTATTTGAATGAATGATTTAGTTTAGAACATTTCAGTTTCTTGCTTTAGATTTTGTTTCCAGCTTTCATTTACTTTTGGGTTTTAAGCACTATACTGCGAAACATTACTCTCGAGAAAATAGCCGCCTCAGACATAGTACACTCTTGAAATAAAAAGTCGTCCCTGGGTTGATAATTAATGTGAGGTAATTAGGAGTTCACAAGACACCTTTTTATCGCTCCACAAATGGTAAACCTCGGATTATTGTTGAGGAGCCTGGGGTCACTTGTCGGTAAACCTTAGATTATTGTCAAGGAGCCGGCAAGGGGATTGAGCTTGATACTCTGCCCTTGCGTGCTATCGGATCGTAGACTATTCCCCCAGGTGTATTTGTTGTTGTTGGTGACCTTAGTGACCATTATCTTTAGGGTTCTACCCAAGGTGACGGTGGAGGGAAGATCCCACTGTACCTGGAGCAGACGTCGGCTAGACTCACTTGGATTTTCCGAGGGGTTCACTTCACTCGAGACGCTTAAAGTGGAGGAACTTGTGTCGATCTATTGATTAAGCAGGTTGCTGGGGTAACTGTTCCACCCGCCACTTCTCTACTGAATTCGGCGATGTTGGGCTTCATCACCAACTAGTGTTTTCGGTCCGGAAGGCTACTGTTTGTGTATGGTTTGATGCCCTAGATTCTTTAGGCGCGTGATTCGAATTTGTTTGGTTCTTTAGAGACTTTAGGCGGTTTGCTTTGAGATTTTACTTTGTTTGCGTGTGCAGTAGTTAAAAGTTTTTAACTGTGGCTGAATTACCGAGACAGTCCCGTAGACTTCGCGGCCAGTCTCCTGAGATTGCAACCGTGGTTGATTTGTTGAGGAAGTCCCGTCAACTTCGGGGCCAACCTCATGAAGACGTCCCGGGTCATTACAAAGGTTTGAAAGTCCTTGTGACTCCTAGTGGCAGTAAAGTAGGTTCACTTGAAGAAGGAGAGTCTTCGTTGGTAGTTCATCCTGATTACCAAAGTCTAGAAACAGGTTATAATCCTGAAGCTATTGCAGTGTCTAAGCTTGCTGGTAGTTTTTCATCTACTAGTGATATAGGCGAAGAACCTGAGATATCTGAACCTGTTACTCCAACTTCTAGTGCTCCTGATTCACCTAGGGTAGAAAGAGTCATCACTGAAAATCTTCCTTCTGGTTTGATAGCTATTGAAGAACTTGCTCCAGAAGAAGAAACAAGCGTCCCTATCCCTGAAAATCAACCTACTATTGACCTAAGGGAGCGTGAATCCATTTTTTACAGTCCACCTAGAAGTACTACTTTGTATCTTTCATTAACTAATTATTTGGACAACTCAGGGTCAAGTTTTTCTCCACCTCGTACCCCTTATCCACCTGGAGGTATTTATACTCCTGTAAATATGTCTGGTCAGTCATCCATGTTTACTCAATCTCCTGAATCTTTCTTGTATGGCGGTCCTTCTGTTCCCTCTGGGTATCAGTCACTTTCTGGTACTTTTGCGGGAGCATCTCCTCAACCCATTGAACATGGGTTATTAACTGGAAACAATGGTAATAAACCGTTGGGCGTAGGAGACATTTACATGATGTCAGGTTCAATTCCCAGTTCTCAACCTCAAGGTGGCCAGTTACCGCCTGGGGGACAACCTCAATTAATGCCTGGGAGGCAACCTCAAGGTACCCAAATTGCATCTGGGGGGCAGCCTCAAGGACAATATGTACCAGTGGTGCAGTACATTCCTCAAGGTCAACCCCAACCTCAATATGTACCCCAAGGTCAACCTCAGTATCAATTTATACCTCAAGGTCAACCCCAGTATTAGTACTTACCTCAAGGGTATCTACCCCAAGGTCAATACTCGAGTCAAGATTATCAACCACCCCAAGGTCAATCTTATGTTCAAGGTACAGGAAATGTACCTTTCAATTATCAATCCTACCCTCAATCCGGTTATGGATCTCAATATCCTCAAATTGTTATGGGTCAATACCCTGGAATGAACATAGTGTGGGATCCATCGCAAGTTTAACAGGTATTGCAGCCAAGTGTACAGTTGTCATCTCAAGCTGGACAACCCTTAGTTTCTGGTTCACCCCAGCAACCAGTCCAGTCTAATGTTCAAACTTCTGTACCTTCGGTAGTTTCTCAGTCTGGGCCTATTGCACCTAATACTCCATCTCAAACGACTGCTGCAACTACCGCAACATCTGTTCAATATACCCCACTTGCTTCTGGAGTATCGACTGCTCCGGTTTCTACTGTCTCTGTAACTACTCCTCAGACATATTTACCATCGTCTGGATCCACGATTCAAACTACGGTTCAAATGCCTGTAAGACAACCTGGTTGAAGTACGGTTGTCACCAGTCAACCACAATTCACTTACCAACCGTACTAGGGATAGTACCAATACGGGCCTGCTGTCTAGCAGCCAGTTTACCAGTATCAACCGTATCCTGGGTACACTTATCAACAACCACAACAACCCCAGTACGGTCTGGTTAATCCTGGTTTTTCGGGAGGATACAATATCCCAAATGCGATTCCTATTCCAAGTTATCCTGGATATCATCCTCCTAGGACTGGTCTCGTGACCCCGAGTTTTAGGGATCCTAATCGACAATTACCGTTTATCGCAACTTTGGATTTACCAGACTTGTCACGCCTAACGAACGATCCAATAAATTATCTTCCGTTGTGGCCACCAATGCCAAATAAGTTGCCCAGTGACATACCCAAGTTCGAAGGTAAGTCTGGAGAGGACCCACCAAATCATGTGATTACTTACCACCTCTCGTGTGCCTCTAATTCCATCTCAGATGATTCGATCCGCTTACGTCTTTTCCAGCGTACTCTCATTGGTCTCGCGGCCAAGTGGTAAATTGAGTTACCACGGGCCTCTTTTTATAACTTTAGCCAGTTAGCTACCTCATTCTTAACTCATTTTCAGTTCCCGGTCAGATATGATAATGGCACGGAGTTACTAACTTCATTAAAACAATCGACGTCCACTTATATTTCCGATCATATTCATGAATGGAGACATCGAAGATGATTAGTGAAATTTTTTATCCCGGACCAAATCTTAGCTGAATGGTTTGTTAAATCATTGCTACCAAAGATTACTGAAGACATAGCTAAGGCTGGAGTAGTCACTGAGGAGCAAGTAATTGCTCAAGCGCAGTACCTTGACTTAGTTTACACTCAGTCAGGTACGTTACACGAAAAGATCCCAGATCTTCCTAAGTCAAATCAAATCGCTCCTGCTCCTTCGGGTTCTCATGCCGCTGATGGCATGATTGGTATGGTGAATAATAAAAGCAAGAAGAAATCCTCAAAGAATTCTTCGCCTATTATAACCTTACCGGACTCTCCGACAGGAGAATCTTCTGCTGAAGTTTCTGCTGATATTCACACTGTAGAGTCATCTACGGCTAAATCAAAAACCGGTGGGAAAAAGAAAGGCAAGAAGAAGAATAAAACAGACAAAACTCCAAAGGAGAAAACTGAAAAGTCGGAAACCAATGACGAAAAGCAAAAACCTCGATATCCTTGTCTTGTTTGTGAAGAGGATCATTTTAAAAGAGATTGCCCTCATCGGGCTGAGGTTGTGAAAATCGTCAAGGGTTCCCCAACTCCTGTTGTTTTGAAAGATCCATTTCCAAAGCAGGAGAGTAAGATGATAGGTTCTTCCTCGAGTGCCAGTGAAGAACCCATATTGATGATGTCTCATGTAAGGATTGCGACTCGATCGCAAGATTATGGTAGTAAAAGTCCTGTTGATGGCAAGGAAGCAGAATATTCTCATTCTAATCCATCAACCTCAGCTCCCGGTTCCGTTCCACTACAGATTGAGAAACCTAACCCGGACTTAGTAATCAAACCGCCTGCCAAGGGTGTACTTCGAAGGTCTGCTTTCAATCCACATGCAAGAGCGGCCTAGAATTACAACATTGTTGAGGATTTAGCTGTTTCACCCTCAGCAATGTCGGCTTTGGAAGTGCTGCAATCATGCCCAGCACAACGCAAATTACTTTTGTCGGCTATAGGAGCTGTTGATGTTCAGGACCCGAACCTAATAATCTTTGATCTAGAAAATAGTACACCACGTTTACCTCATCAGATGGCTTTCCAAATCCCAGTGATAGTCAAAAACAGGCCTATTCATCAAACTTTAATTGATGAGGGAGCTTCCACGTGTATTATGTCGATACAGTGTTGGAGATCACTTGGTTCTCCTTCACTAAATCAGTCCCCGACAATCCTTAAGGCCTTTGATGGCTGTGGGTTCCATCCTTTTGGCATTCTATAGGATTTGCCTATAGGGGTTGAAGGAAAAACCATTAGTCTCGATGTGGAGGTGGTTAACGCCCCTTTAGACTACAACCTTCTCTTGGGTCGAAGTTGGTCTTACGCTATGATAGAGGTCGTTTCATCGGTCTTCCGAGTAATCAAGTTTCCACATAATGGTAAGATCGTAGCCATAGACCAGATGGCTTACTTCTCATCCGACCCAGCCTCTTCAGAGAGTATCCAGCATGTCGGTAAAACGACTATCCCTTATAAGGATGTTGGAGTAGGATTAGTTAAAGATGTCGGTTTACTGGGAACTTTTCCTTTTCCTCCAATCAATGCCTTGTCTTCGTTTGCATCCATTCATATGATTACATCAGATACCATTGTTTATGACGATCCTTGGATCATTCCTTCTGAATATGAGATAGACTCATTTGGTGATGCTATGCCTTTGAGTCCATATGAAATTGCCTATGAAGCTGTGCAGTCTTTTATCGACCCGAGTTCAACCAAAATCGACCAAATGAATGTGGTCTGGGAGGAATCACTTTTCACGTCAACCTCGGAGTTAATAGCGTTTCCCGACGTTGTGTCATCTGACGAGCAACTTCGTGAAGTCCTATGCGTAGACGATTTACCATGGGAAGATCTCCATCACAGATTTTCGTTTTTACCTGAGGATGATCGTTTCGAAAACGATTTCTCATCAATCTTTACAGCTGAATATGTCAAAGAAGCTCAGAATCCAATGAAACATCCTGATTCAGAGCTGAATTTGGGAAACATTTCTCGCACTATTCCCATTGACATTTCAGTCAAGCCTGGAATTGTTGAGCACATTCATATAGGTGCCTCATGTTCAGATGACGAAATTCAGACATACAAGGCCCTATTTCAAGAATTTCGCGACGTATTTGCCTGGTCCTGTGAGGAAATGCCAGGAATTGATCCCGCAATTTTTGTCCATGAGATCAAGACTTACCTGGATGCTAAACCTATTCGGCAACGTCTGCTTCAGATTCACCCACGAAAAGCAGCTGCAATTAAAGCAGAAGTTGAGAAGCTGTTGAAAGCAGGTTTCATTTATCCGATCCCGTTAACGGATTGGGCATCAAATATTGTTCCGGTTAACAAAAAATAGGGAACAATAAGAATATGCATCGATTATAGGCATATCAATCGAGCTTGTCCCAAGGACAACTACCCAACACCCTATATTGATCAAATAATTGATGATTGTGTCGGCAGTGAAATATTTTCCTTTATGGATGGTTTTTCCAGTTACAACCAAATGAATATTCTACCTGCCGATCAACCAAAAATGACTTTCATCTGTCCATGGGGGACATTTGATTATTGCAAATTACCTTTTGGGATTAATAATGCCGGAGCCACTTTTCAAAGGGCGATGTCTTATGCGTTTCATGACATCAAACACATTGTGCAACCATACCTCGATGATTTTCCCGCTCATTCATTACGTCGAGCTGATCACCTTGTCCATTTACGATCAATCTTCATGAGGTGTAGGCATTATCGTATTCGGTTGAACCCACACAAATGTGTCTTCTGCATAGAAGTGGGACGATTGCTGGGATTTGTAGTTTCGAAAGCCGGCATTCGCGTCGATCCCTCGAAGGTAGAAGCTATCATCAAATTGCCTCCTCCTTCGAGTCTTCGCCAACTCCAAAGTTTGTAGGGGAAAGAAAACTTTTTTCGAGGATTCATTCCCAACTATGCCGCGATTACAAAGGGTTTTACTTGGTTGTTGAAACAGAATGCTCAATTCTCTTGGGATGAGATAGCTCAGAAATCTTTTTACAACCAGGATTACTTTTTGTACCTCGCTGCCGCCCATTCCACCATCGGCATGGTCTTAGTACAGGAATATGAATTCGGAATGGAACATGTGATCTATTACCTTAGTCGGACGTTAAATCCAACTGAGCTCAAATATTCACATGTGGAGAAATTGGCCTTGGCAGCCGTTCAAGCTGTCCAACGTTTTCGTCACTACATTCTACTCCGTAAAACTACAGTCATTTCAGATTGCAACCCTATGATCTACATTTTCAATAAACAATTGCTATGGGGCAAGTACTCTATATGGATCGTTATCCTGCAGGAGTTCGACTTGGAGTTTGAGAAATCTAAGTCTAAGAAATCTTTAGTTTTTGCAGAGTTAATGTGTGACTTCCCGCGTGTTGACACACAAACTGTGGTAGAGGAACCCATTGCGGACGAATCTTTGTTTCTCATCAGCACTTTAGATCCGTGGTATGGGGATATCATCATCTATCTCTAGACCCAATCCTTTCGGCCCGAAGTTTCAAAGTCGGAACGTCGGAAAAATCAATTCCAGTCCCAACAGTACAAAATTATTGGAGATACTCTTTATCGCCGTGGGGCGGACTTGGTTTTTTGACGTTGTTTAACTCACGAGGAAGCTGAAAGGGTTCTGAATGACTGTCACTCTGGAGCGTGTGGCGGTCATATGTCTGGGTATGCCACAAGCCAAAAGATATTGCGCACTGGCTACTTCTGGTCGTCTTTGTTTAAAGACTGTATTACTGCGGTTCGAAAATGCCACAACTGTCGAGTGTTTGATCGCAAGATGCGTGCTCCACCTGCTCCTCTCCACCCTATAATTGCCGTTGGTCCTTTTTCCAAATGGAGTATCGATTCTATTACATGTAACCCTCACTCGGCCGGGGGGCATGCGTATATCGTCCTTGCGGTAGATTATTTTACTAAGTGGGCCGAGGCGATGCCTACATTCGAGGCAGACGGCAAGACAACTACATTTTTTATATCCAATCACATTATTGCTAGGTTTGGTGTCCCACAAGCGATAATCACTGACCATGGGCGCCATTTCCGAAACGTTATGATGACAGAACTTACAGGCCAGCTTGGTTTGCGTCACGATAGCTCAACTCCTTATTATCTAGAAGCGAATGGTCTAGTTGAGTCCATCAAGAAAGTTTTAGTTATCATGATCCGACGAATCATTGGTATTCATCGGTCGAATTGGCACAACATGTTATTTTCCGCGCTTTGGGCATACCGAACCTCAGTGAAAACATCAACAGGGTTCACTCCTTTCCAACTAGTCTATGGTTTGGAAGCTGTGTTACCCATTGAATGGGAAATCCCGTCACTGCAAATGGCCATCGAGTTACTTCTAGCTACTTCCGAAGAGGAAAAGTGTTTATTATACTTAGCTCAATTAGATGAGACTCGACGTGATGTTGCATTAGCGATTGAGACTCATGCAAAATGGATGAAAGCTCAGTATGATCGAAATGTGACCCCTCGAAATTTTTCGGAAGGAGACCTAGTGTTGTTATATGATCAAGCTAATGATAAATTAGGTGCTGGAAAATTCGTTCCTATGTGGCATGGGCCCTACATTGTCAAGCGAAAGCTAGCAAAAGGGGCCTATGAGCTGGTAGACTTTGACGGGGACTCTTTGGGTAAACCCAGAAATGGACTTTACCTAAAGAGGTAGTATGCTTAAATGATGGGTATGGAGATTTTAGTTAGGTTAGGTTTTTTCTTTCTAGCTGGTGTGTTTGTTAGCTTAGGCAGTGTGCTTAGCTTAGAAAGTGTGTTTTTCATCGTTATTCTGCTTATCTTATTTTTACGCTTGATGTTTGCAGATGCCGATGCCTCTCCAAACATAGATTGGATTTGCTGATGGTGCTTGTCGTAATACACAGAATATCTGTTCCACAGCTTGGGTTATCTATTCGCCCTCTGACGAGTTAGTTTCTATGCATGGGGTAAGCCTCGGTCAAACAACAAACAACATTGCAGAGTACAGTGCAGTGATTGAGTTATTGTCTGAATCTATTTCATTTGGAGTTCGAAATTTGATAGTGAGGTAAGATTCTGAACTCGTTGTATTATAGCTTAATAGAGTGTATGCCATTATAAATCCAGTGTTATTGAGGTTATTTTTGAGAGTGCATCTCTTGGAACGTGAATTTGATTACATTGAATATCAGCATATTCCAAGGTCTTTAAATACATTAGCAGATGCAATTGCTTCTCGAATGTTAAATAGACATTTGCAATAATCATACATGTAAATTTAAAAACATTTCATCACACATGTTTAACAAGATAAGCCAGTAATAATGATATATATAGATAGGAGTGTGTCAAAAAATACATCGTCTTCGATCATAGGTTGAAAACCACCTTATGATCGGAAAAAATGATAAGTACAAAAAACCAAAATGTCGCATGTGTCTACAAAAGCGACCATCCAATCACTGGTGATGCTCTCTATACAACACCACTGCACGCGCCACCCTACACAAGAACCTCCTAAAAGGTCCTGGGACTGCGACTACATAGCGTTGAAGTCTGATAGGAATATCATCTATAGTAGTCTCTGGTATGTCTGCTGTAAGACGCTCTAGGTCTTGTTCCAACTCAGCTAGGGTCTCTGTGGCCTCGTCCCATGGGGCCGGTGCCGCTGCAACTGGTAGTCTCCTCTCAAAAGGCCGGAGATTGGCTAGAGGGCGTGGGCCTACATCTGCATTTTGAAAATTATTACTGTCAGTGTTGAAACGATATAAAAAACAAAAAAAAATATAAATAATTTAAAAACTTGTGAAAAATGAAGTACCTGTGTCATCCCACTGTTCTCCCGGTGGAAGAACCATGTCCGGATCTCCACGAAAATAAACTCTGGCATAAGAAAAATCTTGTATAGAAAATATCTGGTCCTCCAACCAGTGAAAATACTCCGGAGTAAATCGGACAACCTCCGTGCCCTCGTCAGGATGACGGGCCATAACCGCAACCCATCGCATCAATTTAGGCTCTCGGGGAAGCCCAGCCTCAACAGTGAGCTGCTGTGGGATCAGCATTCGAACCCTCTCTAAGCCAAAACTGACAACTAAAGGCCCATAACCAAAAGTCTTCAGCTGCCCATTTTTGGCTCGAGTCGATTTGCCTTTTAAATTGGCCAACACAACATCACACCAGTTGAAAATGGTGCCTCGATAGCAATCAATCGCCATCTACATCTGGGACCCGGTGGCAATGTGCAAAGCGGCAGCCTCGCAAAGTCTGGTATCTGTAAAGGCAATCACCATAAGTTCAGGTTGGGATATAGTTTTAATCTCTATCCCCTTCTCCCGGTTCTGAGTGTTACACCACTCTAGACGGAGACTAGCGATGGACTGACCACCTGGCCTAGTCCCGAACAGAGTCAAGTGTTCACCTCTCTTGGGCAAACCAGTGAGAAAGTAAATATCTGAGGGCTCTATCTCGAGATGGTGCCCTCCAATGTAAAAGCACTAATCCTGAACATTCCACCTTTCTACCAGCCACTCTAGAAATCTCACCTGGGCCCTCATGCCAGGTATGGCCTAGTATTTGTAAAGGCTGCATGCATTCAAAGCATCAATGGACGGTTGGTGATTAATGGCGGCCAAATCAACATCTTTGTGCTCTCTCTCATGCAAATCAAGCATGATGGGCAATCTACACACCAGAAAACATCCATTAGAATTCATAAAATCAAAATTTATTGGTCCAATTTGGAGAATTTGGGGTTTGTAAACCCTTTGCATGGAGTACGCACCCCGCCTTTAGGAACAGAGCGTGGGTACGCGAGTTCCTTTAAGGCAAGTTGCGTACGCCCACCATTTTCCCAACTGAGAAAATGTTGGGGTACGCAGGTCACCAGTGGAGCACCTACGTACCCCGAAAGGCAGACCTTGAAACCCCAAAGCCTCCAAAAAAAGAAACTAGGGCCTAAAAACAAATTCTAAATGGATGAAAATGCAAAGGAGGATGTTGTAGAATACCTGATGAGACGGCGTTTGATTTCGACGGTCGGACTCTCCGCAATGTCCACAGGAAGTTTCTTGCTAAAAGCCCTTTTTCTCTCCTCAACAGTAAAATGGTAAAAATGAATTGGTAAAAGCCCTTTTTATAGGTTTTTTGGGTAAATAAACGGTAAATTTGTTTATTTTTCACCATGAAAATGTATTTTTCAAAGTATTTTTATCTATCTTTAAACAGGTATGAGTAATGTGTTTGTTTTTGTGCAGGATAAAGGATTTTCAGGGAAAATTGCCATTTTTCACAAACAAAAACATTAGAGTCATCTTTAAGCCCTTTTCTGACTCCTAAAACATGAAAAGATTGCCGAGCGTTTCTTTTACACTCGTTAAACAGAATTAAAAAATGGTCCTCTTACAACCCTTTTCTGACCGTAAAAACAGGAAAAGATTGTCGGATTTTTGTGGTTTCAAATTCGATACTGGAAATAAAACGACGTTTCCTTGATCGCTTTTTACTTTTCAGGTCAAAGAAACTAATTATGAAAGTACTCCTTGGTCGTAAAAGATCAAGCGATTCTCTCAAGTATTATTTTATACTTTTTCAGGCTTGGGAGACACAAATTTACAAAAAAGTCAACCATGCAGTCTTCTTAAGTTTTTTTAGACTCTCTAAAATTGAAAAACGCTGAGTTTCTCCTATACTGGACTCGTTAAAATTTCACAGTAAAGGACCTGTTCGATTACGAACAGGAACGGACCACTCCTTCTTAGGGTTCGAATCTAAACTAAGTTGGACTCATCCGAAGGATGAGCTTATAATCAAGCATATGTTATCCTCCTCAAGCTTGTAAAAAATAAAGAGGTACTTGCCAAAAATGGTGGGGGAAAAGAGAGAAAAATGAGCCTATTTGTTATCCTTTGTCTAAGAAGAAACCTTATCACCACTCTTGAACACGACACTTTTCATTCACCTGGGTTGGGAAATCCTTTGCCTAACAGTTGATCAAACCACATTGAAAATCTTCAACCGGTTCCGGGTATTAACTTTGGGTCAATTGTCACCAAGCCATCTGTCGTGTCGTTATGTGTGCAAGAGGTCACTGCAAATAAACCATTCATCTGCAAAATACCTATCATCCATCTAGACCATCCCTGAGTCAGTCCTTATAGCTACATTTCTTCAACTTAATTTATGATTTCGTGTTGTGGGCTTGCCTGCAATGGGTCGCTTTCTATCGACATCAACACATTATCTAGAAAGATGACCTAGAAATCGTCAGTTCCTTGAAATCTGCATGCATCAATGGAAGGTTTCTCGCCTTTGACGACAGTTTACATCATTGACTTTCGATCGAAGGATTCCGTGACGTGTTCGACATCAATGCATCCATTCGCACCTCACGGATTGTACTGGGTACTTTGAGAACCATTAACATCACTGGTGGTCTCTCTCACACTTGTTAACAGTTTACATCATCGACTGGTAATCAAGTGGTTTCTACCATGTTCGACATCAACTCATTTATTCGCATGAATAGAATCGTACCATTTCGGGAAGTAGAAATGAAGACCCTGGATCTAGTTTCCACCATCCAGGCTGCGAGGAGTTTTGTATTCATTATACAGTAGACTAATCATAAACAGATGGCTGCGTCCATACTGTGTCTACAAGAGTCTATGATTATGATGTACTGCGAGATCATTCCTATATCAGAGCAATAGTTAGTTTGTTAGTTAAAGTTTTCAATCTGAGTATGGGAATGCCTACCTCAGCGATGATATGATCTTACATATGTATTTTGTGTTGAATATTTGCAGGTTCCGACTGGGCTCTCCACAAGATAATCCTTGAAATGATAAAGTACTTCACCCTTCCTAGATGATATGAAACCCTAATCTACTACATGCTTCACACTTTAGGGGGCAATCTGTTACACTAAAATTTGTCACCATGACTATTTGCAGTTAGTATGGCTCTATCAACTATCATACTATCCTCCTTGGAAAGTCTTATACCTCTGCTCCTCATGTCAAACTCCAAGAAAGAGAGAAAGTCCTTAAAAAATCAATTAACTCTGGTTACACAGTTTCTCTTAACCTTAACTGCGTGTATGCACCCCAAGTTCACAATACCTGCGTACTTGTACGCTCTGTCTGTAAAGGGGTGGGTGTGTACTCCTGTAAAGGTCAAAAGGCGCGAGTTTTACTTCAAAAAATTTACTTGTGGTCGAATCTAGAGCATTCTAGAAGATGGTTTGACATGTATTGAGCGCCTCCAAATGGTTCATGCATCCCTATGAAAGAGGAACTTATCCCATCAAGAGGGGAGCTATCCCATTCAAAGAGGGGCTTATCCCATTGATGGTGGACCTGATTAACTTCCTCCAAAGCATTATAAATACAGGCTTTGGGCTAGAGGGAGGGGAGGTTGAAAGCTGAACATTCCTAAGGGTAGATGCTGCTGAAATTAGGACTCCCTTATAGAGCTTGAGAGGAGAGATTCCCATCCTTTCTTAGCTTCATTTGGAAGTGGGTGAGCTGTTCAAAGTAAAGGAGAACTCTTGCTGGACCCTGGGAGGGACCTGCACAACACCAAGGCACTGGTTGTAATCGTTTCTTTTGTTTCCACTTAATACAATTAAGTTCATTTTTCTCAACAAGTTGTTATATATAATTTGTTTCATATACTCCTTGGTCTTTATGATGAATATGTTTTATTTTATGAGTTATTCAGGTACTATGTAATCGTTTTCTTGTTATTGAATGCAAGTTTCAAAGAGAAGGAGGAGCTCATCTGGATCGGAGAGGCTGGACTGCTACGAACAACGTTGGACTAAAGGTATGTTTTAAACACCTGATTGCTTGTATTCTAAATGCATATTTAGGGAAAGATAGTGCTTAATTGTCTTGTTTGTCACTAGAAAGCCTTAGCTTCTAAGGAGGTCGTTTTTTTCCACAAAATTGACTCTTTCTGCATGACACCACCTGTATACAACACCACCTACACAACATGTGCATAACATGACATCTACACGGCACCACCTACACAACGTGTAGACAGTGCCACATGTACACTACACCACCTATACAACATGTACATAATACCACATTAACACAGTACCACACGTACAACATGTACATGGCACCACATGTAGACAACATCACATGCATGACATTTACACAACACCGCCTGCGCAATAACATATGTACAACATGTACACAACACCACATGTACATAGTACAACTTTTAAAACATGCACACAACACCATATGTACATAGAACTACATATAAAACATATACATAGCATCATATCTGCACAACACTACATATCCAACATGCGCACAACATCATATGCACACAAAATTATGTATGATATGTACACAACACTCCATATCCAACATGTACATGCATGTATGATGTGTACGCTACACTACATATCCAAGATGTACATAGAACAATCTGTATTGAGCACTACATATGCAATATGCACAAAACACCATAGGTACAATCACTGAATATAAATTATGCACAACATATACACAACAATAGCACTATGCATCCAAGACGACACTACCTCTACCAAGCAACCTTGCTTCCAATGTCTCTCTACCATACGTGCTTATCCTAGCATGCTGCAGATCACATTGTTTTCATTCCGTTGATGTATATTTCAACATTAGCTTGTCCATAACATTAACATAGAAATAATATAATCAAATATATCAATTCATATCCACATGACACTAAACTAAGAGATCTATAAAGCTACTCTTCCCACTTTATTTCTCATGAACCAGGAATTGCTTCATGTCGCTCATCTGTATAAGGAATCATTCCTCCACAAGAACAATTCGTGATGATATATACATATAAAAATCAACGTAAAACAATCATGATCCCATCATAAAATTACATACATATATACATGGATATATAGAAACATTAGCATAAACATGATCACAACATAATTAACAAATATCATAAGGTCAAGGTTACGAGAAATCCCTTTATCCATTCACAACATGCACAACATTAAGAAAAAATATTCCCAACATAGCAAAGGAATCAGATGCCTCACATCCATTCACTTTCACTTTCTTGTTATCTTTTTCATGATTGTCCTACCACCATCCATTTACACCAAACCAACTTATCTGACCATCATAATCTTACCTTTAGTAGCCCTTACACATGCACCAACTTCATCTAAGCCTTTCATTCCCTGTTGGGTTCTAAACAACCCCCCCTAAGTTCCATTATCTTTCTTCTTTCTAAACCAATTGCCAAGGCCCTCAAACATAAAAGGCAAGAACAAGAACCAAATAAGAAGAAAGTCATGAAAACCAATAAAAATATGACACTGCAAACAAATTGGTATGATCATGCACTAGACATAATGAAACTGAAAATCAAGTGCAAAAAATTGACAAGGTACTGAAAGTGCAAGACTCTCAACAGACACCATGACTCAATCCCCATGGGTTTCCAATGCTTTCAATGGAAATATCAACCTTAACCTTCTTCAATATTAGATGGAAATTTCCTTGCCATGCAATTCTTTGTATCATACTGGCAGAACACATAATTTTCAATGCATAAATAAATTTAACAATATACTAATTATATCACCTTATTATGCCAATCATTCTGCCTTGTAACTTAAGACACAGGTCAGCCACATGTTCCAAACATCAAGAGAACATATCTACCAATCTTAAATCAACCTTTACCAAGACTAAAACTCATGTCATAATCTATAGTTAACTTGTAGTCATTATACATAATGCTACAACTGTCACCTACTTACACTCAAGTACATATTAGAGATCTCAACACATATGTTTGAGTTAAACCATCTTAAAACAAGATCATTCCTTTGAGCAATATGTCATACACATAGTCATATTATGCAATTCATGAAACATTCAATCAACTTGCAAACATACCATGTTAAATAAATCAACTAGATGACATAATTAAACATTTAAACATAAAATATATTACATAGTCAAAAACATACATTAATTTCATAAGCGTAAGCATCTGCATAGGCCAATCCAATTTAGCATGATACATATAATATCAAGATCTTAATGCAATATACCTAATCATTAACTAACATATATCAACAACAATTTAACATATAACATGGTCATCAACAAAATATAACATAATCTTCATGTTAGCTATCATAAAACAACAATAGCAATGCATACAACCACAGGTTACTATCATTAATGACTATCTGACACGTATATATTTTCACACTAATTAAATAAAATCTATCATGCATGTAACCATAATAATAATAGAACGAAAAGAATATAAGTAACTATAATGCTTATAATAACCATTAACCACATACTTGCATGCCCACCATAATAATATGTATGATGATCTTCTCTTATGTTGATGTCCATTATTGCAAATTCACTTTGATGATTGCATCTCCTACTCTATCTCAAACAAAACATTAGCATCATAATATACCAATATCATTAGGATGACCTAATTGCATATAATGACATTTTCCACAATGACCTTCACCATGAAAATGCATGCATAACAACATATAGACATTGACATGCATAACAAATGCATATACAACCATACACTCATGAAGACACATCCCAAAACAACACCATCAATCCTTACATGGTGACATCAATACAACCATGATCAACACCATGAAAATGAAACAAGAACATGGAATACATGCATAAGGAACACATATGCAACCGACATGAATGCATGACCAACACATCGCTCATCTAGTTTGAGGGGTGAAGCATGCTCAGATACCACTCTATAGTATCTAATTTCACCCAAAGAGAATAGAAACAACACATCCCAAAAGAGAATGGAACCCACTCTGATACCACTCTATGGTATCATATATCACACAAGGAGAACAAAACCTAAAAATCATCCAAATAGAATGTAACCCACTTTGACACCACTTTGTGCTATCAAATATGACCCAAAGAGAGTGAAAATCACTCTCGTACCACTACGTAGTATCATATATGAATCAAAGAGAGTGCAACCTACTATGGTACCACTCTGTAATAATGACCTCCAAAATGTACCCACATAACTGACAAACTGGGGTAAACAAATGATGAGAAGTTAGTATGATATGATTTGATTCCCTATGTGTCAGTTAAGGAAGTGGAACTAGCAGAGCACATCAAACAGACCTTCCACATCAGAAATAGAACTCCCATGAGCCATGCCAACCACTCAGGTAACCATCCATTGAGACCAATTGAAGTATTACCGCATCACACCTGTGGAGGCTCCATTGATATGGACCAAGGTGCATCTAGGAGGCTCTAGACGCTCCCATAGTAAGGGAAAGGGAGCTTCTGAAGAATTTTTTCCCAATGTTGTGCCTACATATTTTGGATTGGTTCCACTTTTTCAGTCCCAAAACCTAGGTCACTCCCAAAAACTCAATGACATGTTCAGAAATAAAATTTCATAGTGGAACAAAGAACCATTTGAAAAAACATCAATAAGCACTAGATTGGAGCCCTACTAGCCATTATAGGCATTTTTTCAAACATATCACAAATATGAAATCTACATGTCTTACTAGCATAGTTGAGCATAGCGGTCTCATACTTATCTGATATTCGCTATGAGGCATTGTTTCATTATCACATTAGCTGCATTATCATCTATTAGGCCATATATACATTTTTCATTCATTTATAGGTAAAAACATAATGAGAGTCATACATGACCACTGTCATAACACATATTCATAACCAACATAATAACAATACAAATACCAACGAAAATACAACCATATAATCCAGATATGAACTAGTACAATGCTCATGAATTAATAAGGATAAATAACCTCATATTTATGATGGAATGAAAATCTAGGTTTGGGACTTCCACGAACCACCCAATGATATATTGGATGAACCACATATTTCTTTCACCCAATCACCCTCATGCCATATTCCAAGCATGATTGTGGGATCTCATAAAACAAATCAATCAAAATCATCCAGGGGTTCTAGAGGCCAAGCCACCTCAACCCTCAAACAATGATTCCACCTCACGGTAAGACATCATGAGCCATCACCAAATTGGTCTCTTCCCAAGTTTTCCTGGGATCCACAGTGTTTGTTCCAACCAAGGCTTCAGGACTAGTAACTCAACCCACCACTATTATCAGGCTCTTGTACTAGTAACTCAACTGGCCAAGGGCTCCAGAGTGTTTTTCCACCCAAGGTTCCATGACTAGTAACTCAACCCAAGCTATTACATTTCTCTAGAGTGTTTGTCCAACCAAGGCTCCAGGAACTAGTAACTCAACCCACAACTAAAGGAACATGAGAACCTACTAGAAAACAAAAGGAAAAGGAACCCACAACACCATGCCTTTCCAGGAAATGGCAAGGCTATGAAAATCCACTTTCAATAGAGGAAATCCTCCATTCTAATGATAGATCATAACAAAGAAACCACATGCATATGCCATGCATGCCAAAAATAGTGAGGAAAACATACATGCATCTTTGTACCTGCAAGCAAAACACATTGTAGTTGTTGATCCCGATTTCCTCTTATGCTTTCCCTCTCTTTGTTTTCCTTCTTGCTCCAAGCATCCAAGTATGCCACACTCTCCAAGAGTCCTCCATGAAAACTCAAGTGTCCTAGAATATGTGAGTGAGAGAATAGAATGAGAGCTCCAAAATTAAACTGACAAAAGGATTGAGCCAAAATATTGCCAACTGATCCTCAAAAGCCTTTTTATCAATGAGGCCTCTATTTTATTCATTTCCATTATTTTACTTCATTTTACTCCTCACATGCTACCTGTGACCTTTAAACTTTCTTTTATCCTAATTTCCATTATTTTCATAAATAAAATGTCAATAAATGCCTCATGTCTTTCCAAAGCCTTTACCATTTCCTTCTTCATTTTCCTTAGCGATTAATAAACTGAAGTGACAGTGCAATAGGATGTATTTTCCGACCATTTATCTTGGAATACGTTTCCCATGACCATGGTATTTTTTTTTCCTTTATTAACTTTTACATGGAACTTTGACCAAGCCTGTTATAGAATGCTCCCCCTTAGGGGAACATTGTCCTTAGTGTTGAATGACGCCTATAACCAACAATACATATCAAAAAAAACATACTTCCCATGGAGCTTTATAACATATATCGTTGCAGTATTTACAATGACCATCTGATAAAATGTGACAATCATACTATTTATTGGACCTTTATAACACAACTCATCACGGTATTTAAAATAATAACCTCATATACACAAATACATATTTGTTTAATGCAACAAATAATCTTATTGTCTATACAACTTTATAAATCCAACTTGATACAATATTTAAAATAATACACACATATACACATATGCACATTTTCTCAACGAGAAAATAAAAGTATACAATTCATGCATCCGCAACAAGGGAACCTAGAGCCTCACACCTCCACCCTCAAAGTAATAGTAGGATTTACTTCATTCCTAGGAAGTCGAGAATACACTGCAAGGTCAAATATGCATCCAATGTCAAGCGTTATTATCCGTGCCACTTGTCCCCTTAGTGAACAGTTACGACTCATATTTTTAGGGCACACTCCCAATGTGCATTTGATTCCATCTAGCAATGCTAAGGACAAAAACAAATATATCCCTAACCTACCCATCTCTACTACATAGTCCCTCGAGCAATCCGGGCACCCCCTTTTGTGGAGTTAGATAGATTCCAAGTTTTGTGGCACTCCCATCCCGGGTAGTCCATTCCTCATCAAGGTTTCCTCACATTGGAAGGTCCAAAAACAAAGGCATATCCCTACTTTAAAACCATCATGTCGGTCATAGCATGCTCATGGAAATCAATGGAAACTATTGGGTACCAATGTCCCATAATGGACCCACTCCTGAATTCTTTAACAACATACTGCTACCTATACCAATTCCTTTTGTTGTTGTTGTTAACGCTTGTGTTCACCTTCAACCACCCAACCAAGAATTTCATGTTTTCCTGCACCAAGCACATAGTATCCATTACATTCAAAATAAATTGAAATAAATCCAAGTCATGCCTCATTGGTGGCCCATCAACAAGGTACACCTTTTGCTTCCTGTCACAACAATACTGGGTATTCCAATTCTTTTATCTTCTTGTCACAACAAGCCAAACTAGCATCTTTGACCTAATAATCATCTATAAACATATCACATCAAGTTAGCTCAAAGAAAACCCATGATAGATCAAAATCATAAATCACGTGTAACCATCATAAACCAGAATCATAGTCACATGTAATCACCATAGATCAGAATCATAAATCACATGCATAATAAGACTTAAATAAAATATTGATACTAATCCTTTAATCAATTCTTATCTTCGACCTATGTCCTTATTCTGTACACAAACCAGATCAGTTGCCACACTAGAAAAGCACCTAGTTCCTTCTTCTCAACCATGTGCACATACGCATAGTGTGCATCACACACATACAACCACACACGCCATACAACAACATGCAATACATGAACCTACACTTGACATACCATGCATACACCTACACCAGGTGTACAACACAACACCTAGGTACACCAAAACAAAATACAAAAAAATACACATAGTGTACAACAAAACACAAATATGTACACATAGTACAACACAATGAATACATATGTCATGATACCATGACTACACAATGCACATACATAGGACTGAATAGCCACAACACAACGTGTATGACATGCACACAATATCACATGTACACGAGTACCATATGTACAACATATACACAACACCACCTACAAAACATGTGCACAATATCACATGTACACAACATCACATGTACACAGCACCACATGTACAACGCGTACACATTTCCACATGTACACTGCACCACCTGTACTTGTACATAGTACCACATCTATACAGTACCCCATGCATGACATGTATATGGAAACACATGTACAAAACATCACATGCATGATATGTACACATCCCCCCCATACAAAACACCACATGTAAAAGATGTAGATAGAACCACATGCACACAACACCACATGTATAGTCATGCACACAACAATATATGTACGTAGTACAACTTGTACAACATGCACACAATGCCATATGTAAATAGAACTACATATAGATGTTGTGTGTAGCATCATATGTACACAACATCGCATATCCAACATGTGCACAACAACATATACGCACAATGTTGCATATCCATCGTGCGCACGATACGATATGTACACAACACAACATATCCAACGTGTACATAATTCCATCTATACCGAACACTTCCTATGAAATATATGCAAAACACCATAGGTACAATGAATCAATAGAAAATATGCTTAACATATAGACAACAATGGCACCACACATCCAAGACTACACTGCCTCTACCAAGAAACCTTGCTTGCATTGTCTCTCCACCATCCATGCTTATCCTAGCATGCCACGGATCACACTATTTTCATTCCACTTGTTATCACTTAGAATTGCAGTCAATGTATGTAATGTTGTCCAAAAAATTTCATAGTCAAAAAAGAGTTGTCTAGTGGTTATGTTCCTATGTGTGTTACTTAGGGATCATGTTTTAAAAAGGTATTGATGTCAGTCATTTTCAAAAACCGTTTATCATCCTCCATCATAATTGTTTAAGGCATGTCTTGTCTTGTTTGCGTCATTGGTCCTTTGCGCAGTTTCGCAGCGCAGTCTGATTGGCCAATTTGGCAGTGCAATAATGTTTCTGCCTTTTCGTAGCGTGTCAATAATCAACCATTTCGTAGCACATTTCGTTAATTTTAAACTGTCCGCGATACTAAATCGGGGATTCGGGGATTTTACAGCGCGTTTTCTTGAAATGTCAAGTCTGGGGGGATGAGTCATTAGGTCCGTCCATATGTTGTCAGTTGATGTCCTCTCCAGGTCATTATGGGTCATCATTCCGCCATGAGGTTCAGAACCACGCACATAAACATCATTCAAAGTGATTTTATGATGTATGGTAGTGTCATGATATTTGCTATTAGTGTGTAAACTGACTGGCTTGTATGACAAGACTATTGAAGGGCAAAGGGAGCCCGAGTTTTCATTTAAAAGGACCTGATTGCAAGCGAGCCTGCATTCCAAAGTTTGAAGTTGCATTCTGAGTTGAAGCTTCTGTTAGTTCTCTGTCCGAAAGTTTTCAAAGTAAAATGGAGAAAAGGGAACATCGATCCGGTAGGTGCCAAAGAACAGAACCGGAGGGGCTTGATATTACGTTAAAAGATGAAGGTGTGGCAAGAGCTTTTAAAAGTGCTGGTTGCTGGAGGTTTTGTGAGAAGTTGCAAGGAGGGCACGCAGAGGTAACAAAAGCTTTTGCATTTAATTTTACTGGTTTAAACTCTAAGGTGTCAATGCTAGAATTCCCTGTATCCCCAGAAGCCATTTCTAATGTGACTGAGATTCCTAGAGGTGGACATGAATGGTTCAAAAATTTTAAATTCGACATGAGCCCCTGTAAGGAATTTTTGAAGGAGCCTTATGTAAAAGAGGATCTCACAAAAGCTGTGCCAAGGAGTTACGTGAAGGAGCATTTTGCCCTGCTCCTCACATGCATCCAAAAATATTTAACATGCGAAGGGAGGTATAACAAAGTTTATTCATATCATTTTAAACTTTTGTTACATTTCACAGGCAAAGCATCAATAGATATCCCTTTCTACTTGTTCAGAAGCCTAAGTAAACTGTGTGATAAAATTCAGCTGAAAAAAGATGACTGTGAAACATCACTGTTTCATCATGGTTTGGTGAAGTTGTTAGTGTTAGATGGTTTGCAGAAGATTGGTAAAGACTGGGACTCCTTTATTTTTATGGCTGGCTTTCAGAGCAAGACAGGCCTTACTCCATTGCCTGTTAGGGAAAAAGAAAAAGCAATTGAAGAACCTACTCTTGCTGAGCTCAGAAAGGAGGTGAATGATCAGAAGAGGTCCAAAACCAAGTTGAAGAAACCAGTGAAGCCTTTGGTGATCAAGGAGACACCTCAATCATCATCAAAACAGAAGGTCAAACAGAAGAAGGATGCACCTGCATCAAGTGAAGTTGAAAAGGTATCATGAGTAAAAACCAGAGGTCAGTTAAGCAAGGAGAAGGGTAAGTCAATTGCTGTTGAAGAAAGTCCTATGTCAAAAGCTAGTTTAACTGATTTACTTGAAGCAATTGAACTTGAACAAGATCAATCAGTGCAGATTGAGCCAATGGAGTTTGAGCAGGACCAGCCAGTCAACCAATGCACATTGACTTAACCCAATCCTCGCCAGACAGCATGAAGAAGTCAAAGGCTTCGAAAAGGTTACAGTTTGAGGAGCCTAGTGAAGAGTATGTGTTCAAGCCACGGAGGCCAATTACAAGAAGACAAATGAAAGAGGCCGAGAAAGTGCATAAAGAGGACGCAGCTGTAAAAATGCCTAGTACAGAGTTTCTTGAAGTTTTGACTAAAACAGTGCATGCAGCCAAGAGTAAATATAAGAGTAAAAGGTTTATTATTAGCCAAGGAGGAAATGTCATTGCTATCAAGAACCAGGCAGGAACAACTTAGGAAAAAGTGGCTCAGATAAAGAGTTTTTCTAGAGAACGTGCAGTGAGATATGCTAGTTATAGAAGGGCTGTATTGAAAGGTAGCACAAGTCTACTAGGGAAAGCTGACTCAAGGTCTGATGTGTTTTCATGGATGGTACCAGCACTTAAGCAAGCAAAACTCATAAGAAAGATGAACATGAGTCTGAGATCAGAAAATAAGGCTTTGAAGAAAGAGATTAGCAGTTTGAAGGAGAAGCTAGGTAAACTAGCTCACTGACTTAAGAGGAAAGGTGCTTTTCAAGTTTTGATAAATTTTGGTTAAAGTTCCATCATTTTGAAATTATCTAGGTCCCTAACACCTGTACAAAATGTCTGAAGAAATCATGAGTTTAAGCAGAAAGCGCTTGAAGATAAATATGTTTTGTTTTGACAAAAACAGTAGTTTCGTAGCGCGCTACGAAACTACTGTAGATGCTGTTTTATAAGAAAACAATGAATTTGATGATGAGGTCAGCGAATTTTGAAAGGAATGCCTCGAGGACAGGAGGGAGATCATACAAGGCTATCATAGCAATTCAAACAGTGACAGGTGTAAGTTTTGAAGAAAAAGTGAAATATTTTGCTTTTTGCTAAAGTTTTCTTAAAAGGCACTTTATGACCGAATTACTAGGGTTCTAGTAGGGTTACCGGGATTTTTGGTTTGTACACCTGTTCAGTCCACAAGGCATCCAGATCACGAGGCATATGGTGTTATGCGTTGTTATTGAAGGATTAAAGAGCTTGGAGCGTGGTCTTTAAATAAGTGAAGAAGAATGGAAGACAGGGACCGTGAAGATAGGGTACTCATCTTTACTAGTTAATGAGTCATCTGCACAGCTAGCATCCGAGACCAGCTCGTTCAATGAATGTTCCTCCAACATATCTCAGCCACAACAGAAAATGTACAGCTGTCAAGGATCCAAGAAAGGCATCATGCATACGAGGAGATAGAGTTGGACTTTCAATGTAATTAGGACTCTATGTATTTACAGCACAATACCTTATGTATTTAATAAGTTTGTTTAAAAATATATAAGGTTAGTTAATGATCATCGAGCTCTCCCCTCATGCTTGAGGAGGAGACTCAAGGTAGTTTTAGTTTTGGTTTTTCTATATATAGTGAAAACTCTGATGTAAGTAGGGTTGGAGATTTATGAAAAAACAGAGTTTTGTATATCAGCTTATGTAAAAAAGACTTTTGACAGTAATATAAAGATTACTTTTTCTTCCCAAGATTCATCATGTGTTCAAGTGCTTAGAATATATGTGGCTTTGTCTTTATCCTTTTATGTTTTACAGCTCACTAAATATGCAATCACTCTGAATTCACCTAGTGCTCAGACTTCCTGTGTATATTTATGAGTTGAGGTTCCTTTTGAGAGATGTTCTGAGTGTTTAACATTATATGCCTTGGCTTCCATGATTAAGTAGTTGATAGTTTACTGCAGAGGTGTTTGACTCCATGAGCCCAATAGAAGAAATGTTCTTTTGTTGTTCCAACCAGCTTACTTTCATAAACTGTCTGAAGAGTTAGCCATCTTTTCTTATTAATAATTCCTATCAAAAATCTGTGAGAGAGCCCTCTCTGACTAAGGAGGCTAAGCCTTAGTCTAAAGCCTGGTTTGAAGTAGTTACATGAGATCTTGCTAAGTAGCAGCCCTTAGTACACGATTTTGTGATAACATTTTGGTGCGTCTGCCGGGAACCTGATGATTACTCATTCCCGAAGTTTGAAGATTGAATTTCTGAAGGTAGTAGGAGTTCAAGATGATTTTCGAGGCTGCACTCTACCTTGGTGACTCCATTGTTTCTTAAAGCTTAAAGGTGGCTTCGAGAGGAAGATATACAAGAAGCAATCCTGACCCAAACCCACCTAGTCCTGTGGAGAATCCTAATATCATCTCAAGGAGTAAACAAAGATTTTCTGATATACCAGGTACTTCAAGCATTTCAAAGTCTTTATTTCCTGAGTTTTCTAGAAGTCCTGAGGATAAACTTGTTGATGATAAAGTTCAAGAGGTTTTATTAAGGTCTGAGAATGAAGAAGAATTGATTGGTATCATTTTGGATCTACAAAAGAGAGGTATTGATACTTCATCTCTAGTATCACAAAATGATAAAGAGGAGTTTTGGGAAATTGTTACTGCTGAATTGTTATTAGAGGAAGAGGACTTGAAACAGCTCAAGGAGCTTGACCCTTTTGAAATTTTGCTCAACTCAAAGACTGGTTTACCTCTCCCAAATTGGAGTACCTTTGTCAGTGGTTTACAAAGTCCCAATAGTCCTTTTCGTACTCATACTTTGTCTTCTGCCTCTGCTAGTCCAAACAGCCCTCAGACAACATCTCATTCTAGTTCTGGTCCTTCTGGTCATACAGTACCTATTGTCACTGTTCCTCCATTAATTATGGTTGTACCTGCTAGGTATGCTCCTCTAGCTCTCCCTGCTGTTTTGCATGATCTCCCTAGCAAATATGCTGCCAGGATTCCAACATGGGGAGGAGATGAAGACATTACTGTTGAAGAACATGTGGATAGATTCAATGACTTTGCTGACAGAGAAGAGGTGGATGATGAAGATGTAAAATTAAGACTATTTGCACAAACTTTTATTGGAGAAGTTCGAAAATGGTTTAAAGCTTTGGGAGCTGGTAACATTCATAGTTGGGCTGAGTTTGAAGATAGTTTTTTGAGGAAATGGGGAAATAGAACTAATCCTGTTCAAGCCCTCACTGAATATAATAATTTAAGAAGAGCTCCAGATGAGACTGTTCAAAGTTTTTCTAAGAGGTTTAACAAAATTTATAATTCCATCCCAGCACATTTGAAACCTCCTGGAGCCTTGGCACAGTTAAGATATGCTGAGTCTTTTGATTCAGATTTCTCTCTTTTACTCAGAGAAAGAGAGTCTGCTAATTTGGCTGAAATGCAAAATGATGCTATCAAAGTAGAGGTGAATATACTTGCTGCTAAAAAGTCCAAGATGGCTAAGGCTAAGATAAAGGAAGAGGAGAGGCCTTCTACCTCTGCTCAAGAAGATAAATTTGAAACCATGATGAAGAATATGGAGAAATTGATGGATTAATTAGCACTTGGAAATACTGCTGCTCCCCAAGCACAACAAGAACCTCGGTTCAGGAATCCTCAATTTAGAAGGCCTCAAAATCAGCAAAGGCCAAGAGAAAATAGAAATCAGCAAGCTGATCCTCCTATGAGACCTCCTTTTCAACAAAACATGGTGGATGAGGAAGAAGAACCTGAGGAACCTGAGGAATCTATTCATTGTCTTGGTGAAGAAGATTCAGAGATCTTCTTAACAAAGGAGGAACATGATGAGTCCAACCAACTAAAAGCCGAGGAGGAACCCTCAGATTTCTTAAAGGGTTATCAACATGCCATATTTGAAATCCAAAAGCAATACAACCTCAGAAACAAAGATGTCCCTATTACAACAAACAAGGCTCAGCCCAAGAAAAATGTTTCAAAAGCAGTGGAAGATAAAAAGGAAAAGCCAAAACAAGCTGATGGAAAAGGTGATTCTCCTCTTGAGAAAAAGGATAATCAAACCCCTGCTCCTCCTAAGGAAATTGAAAGGTCTACTTCTATGTTTAATATAGAAAATGAGATTGCTAAAATTAAAATATCAGTCCCATTTAATGAAATCTTGAAAGTAGACAAGTATAGAAGTAAGATTGTGGAAATGCTTAATTCTCCACCAGGAGGGGCTGATATTTTGAATGTGCAAGAGGATAATCCTATTATTTGTTTAGGTCCAAGACTTGAAGATGAGAAAAATGATGAGTTTCCTCCTTTCTATGTAAGCATCAATATACATGAGATGACTCTACATAATGCCATGCTGGATTCAGGGGCATCCCATAACCTCATGCCTAAAGTCATTATGGAAAGGTTAGGATTAGAAGCGACTAGACCATATAAGGACTTATTTTCTTTTGATTCAAAGAGGGTTCATTGTATTGGGCTGATAAAGGATGTGGTTGTAGCACTCACACAAATCCCAGCCAAAACCATTGTCATGGATATTGTTGTTGCAGATGTTCCACCTAAATTTGGGATGTTACTCTCAAGGTCATGGGCAGCGAAAATAAAGGGTACCATGCAAATGGATCTGACTTATGCTACCATTCCAGTGTTTGGTGAGCAAAGAAGGTTATATCGTGAGACAAGGATGGCATATATGGTGAGAAGCAAGGACAAACCACAGAATTTCCCTATTTATTCTTGTGATACAGGCCTTGGATCAGCCATTCTCTTCAATGAAGCAGTTGGAAAGGAACCACAAGAGGAACATGCAGAAAATCAGTGTCAAGAGGTGCAGCAAAGTAATGAAGAAGACATCACTGGTTGCTGGTCTTTATACTTTGATGGAGCAGCAGGGAAAGAAGGTGCAGGAGCTGGGATTTGGGTCATGAGTCCAACTGAAGAAAGTAAGTTTCTGTCATATAAACTTAATTTTGATTGTACTAATAATATGGCGGAGTATGAGTCTCTCGTATTAGGCTTAGAAACCTTGATAGAATTGAAGGCAAAAAACATTGCTGTTTATGGAGATTCTGAATTAGTCATAAAGCAAGTTCAAGGTACTTATCAAATAAAGGATGCAAGGATGAGAGCTTATAGAAACTTGGTGTTGGAATTGTTGGAAAAGTTTCAGTCCTATACTTTCAGTATAAAAACCAGAGATCAGAATTCAATTGCAGATTCCCTTGCTGTTGCAGCTAGTCTTTTTGTTATCCCTAAGCATTCTTCTGATAGTTATGAAGTGAAGGTTCGCCATAGGCCAGTCATCCCAGATAATGTCCTAAATTGGCAAGTTTTTGAAGATGATCAGCAGGTAAGAAGTTTCCTAGAGTTGAAAGGAGAATTTGAACATAGTCAAATTGATCAGCAGAACATGTTAGTGGAGACAAAAGAAAAGCTTGAGGTATCGCAGCTGCAAAATAATCTAATTCCTAAAGGTCTTATTCCACTTGAGAAACTATTTGATCAGAATGATGTGCTTAAAGCACCAAGGTTGCAAGCTAATGAAGAAGAGATAGAGAGCTGCAATTTAGGTGACTCAGTGGTGCCTAAATTAGTCAAAATTTCAAAGTTTTTATCAGCTGATATAAAAGTCAAATATGTTGAACTGATGAAGAAGTTTATTGATGTTTTTGCATGGAGCTATGCTGATTTGAAACAGTATGATTCTTCAATAATACAACATACTATCCCAATTAAGCAAAATGAGAAGCGTTTTAAGCAAAAATTAAGAAGAATTAATCCTCTCCTAATGCCATTAATTGAAAAGGAAGTGAAGAAGCTTTTTGATGCAAAGATTATTGTTCCAATCAGATTTTCAAATTGGCTTGCTAATTTGGTACCAGTTAGGAAGAAGAATGGAGAGATAAAGATTTGCATAGACTTCGGGAATTTGAACAAGGCTTCACTGAAAGACAATTATCCTCTTCCTAAAATGGATCTTATTTTGCAGAATATTGTTGGTTCTCAAAGAATGTCAATGCTAGATGGTTTCTCAGGGTACAATCAGATCCTTGTTCATCCAGATGATCAGGAGAAGACAACTTTCACTACACCATGGGGCACATTTATGTATGCAAAGATGCCTTTTGGTCTCATGAATGCAGGGGCGACTTTCCAGAGGGCTATGGACATTGCTTTTGCAGAGGAAAAAGATAAATCAGTGGTGGTATATCTTGATGATATCACAGTCTTTTCAAAGAGGGAGGAAGATCATTTAAAGCACCTTGAAAGGATACTACTGAAGTGTAGGAGGTTTGGTATTTCTTTAAACCCAACCAAAAGTATCTTTGCTTTGACTTCTGGTAAATTGCTTGGGCATATTATTTCTGAAGAAGGAATTAGGATTGATCCTAGTAGAGTCAATGCTATCCAAAGGTTAGATTTGCCAAGGAGCAAGAAAGAGATTCAATCTTTCCTTGGTAAAGTTAATTTTGTTAGAAGGTTCATCCCTAACTTTGCTGAGGTGGTTAAACATATCACTAAAATGCTAAAGAAAGGAGCAGACTTTAAGTGGACAGCTGAGGCAAGAAAGTCATTTGAAGAAATTAAGAAAGCACTTACTCAAGCACCAGTCCTCATCAGCCCTGATTTCACCAAGGAATTTCTAATCTTCACATTTGCTTCTGAGGATACAATTGCTGGAGTTTTATTGCATAAAGGAAGCCAAGGTGCTGAACAGCCTATTTCCTTTTTTAGTAAGACATTGGCTAATGTTGAATTGAAGTACAATATTTTAGAGAAGCAGGCATATGCATTGGTAAAGGAAATCAAGGATTTTAGAATTTATGTATTGCATTCTCATATTGTTGCATATGTGCCAAGTGCTGTTATTAAAGACATCCTTACACAAGCAGACCCGGATTGAAAAAGATGAAAATGGATAGCCAAGTTGTTACAATATGACATTGAAATTAGGCCCACTAAGTTGGTGAAGGGTCAAGGTTTGGCAAAATTGTTAACTCATTCAAATCTGGACAGCAGTGATATCAATTTAAACGTAGAAATATCAGAAATTTTTGAAGAAGAAGAAGAGTTGGTTCAAATCAATGAAAATTTTTTGACATCAGAATGGTATAAGGATGTGGCATTTGTTTTACAGCACAATAGAGCTCTTGATAACCTTTCCAAGTCTAAAGCTCGGTTCACCAAGCTGAAGTCCCTTAGATACTTTGTGTATGAAAAGAATTTATTTTGGAAGGATGTTGGAGGGATTATATTAAATTGTCTGATTGAAGAAGAGGCTGATAGGGTGATTGATGAATTTCATAAGGGAGATTGTGGAGGCCATCATTATTGGAAGGCCACTGCAAATAAAATTTTGAGAGCTAGATATTTTTGGCCCACTATGTTCAAGGACATTTACAAGAAAATAGCAGCCTGCCATGAATGTCAGATGTTTGAGGGCAAAAGAAAGCTTATGCCTATGCCATTGGTTCCTATCTATGTAGAGGCACCCTTTCAACAGTGGGGGTTAGATTTTATAGGTGAGATACATCCCCCTTCATCAGGACAACATCGGTGGATACTCACAGCCATTTATTATTTTACAAAGTGGATAGAGGCAATCCCTACCAGGCAAGCTAATGATTCAGTGATAATATCTTTTCTAGAAAATAACATTTTATCAAGGTTTGGTTGTCCAATCAAGATTATCACAGATAATGCCCTGGCTTTTAAGTCAAAAAGGTTGATTAATTTTTGTTATCAATACCATATTTCCCTTGGTCACTCCACAGCTTATTATCCACAGGGTAATGGTCTAGCTGAAAGTTCAAATAAAAGTCTTGTGAGGATTATCAAAAAACTGCTGCAAGAAAACAAAAAGGCTTGGCACTTAAAGCTGAAGTATGCCTTGTGGGCTGATCGCATTTGCACAAAAAGATCTATTGGAACATCACCTTATGAGCTTGTGTATGGAGCAGAAGCTATTTTCCCAACATCTCTTGGGGTACCAGTTATGAAGCTGATTCAAGGACTAGAAGAGGAACCAAATGCCATACAGCGAAGGATAAACCAGTTGATAGCTTTGCAAGAAAAAATGAATGAGTGTTTGAAGGCCATAAACAGAATCAGAATCGGGTCAAGAGAGCTTTTGACAAGAAGATTAAGGATGTCACATTTCAGATTAATGATAAAGTCTTGAAGTGGGAAGCTAGAATTGAAGAAAAAGGTAAGCATGGCAAATTTGAGAATTTATGGAAGGGACCATATCTGATTTCTGCTTTCCATGGGAACAACACCTATATTTTGCAAGAGGTTGATGGATCATCATATGCTGGAGGACCTGTTAATGGCAGGTTCTTAAAGCATTACAATCAGTAAAAGTCTACCAAGTATCTCATGAGCATTGTATATAACCATTTTGTGAATGTTTTCTGTTAAAAATAAATGACAAGCTGAACAAGAAAACTTTAGCCCGAGGTGAAGGCCCACAAAGTTTGAAGGGAATGCTTGTCAGCCATGTGGGAGTGTAATAAAATGGACAAAGGCACTGGTTCTACGAGTTCTTAGTGCACTACAGGAGCACACTATCCCAAGTGGAGCCACTGTTATCACTTAGAATTGCAGTCAATGTATGTAATGTTGTCCAAAAAATTTCATAGTCAAAAAAGAGTTGTCTAGTGGTTATGTTCCTATGTGTGTTACTTAGGGATCATGTTTTAAAAAGGTATTGATGTCAGTCATTTTCAAAAACCGTTTATCATCCTCCATCATAATTGTTTAAGGCATGTCTTGTCTTGTTTGCGTGATTGGTCCTTTGCGCAGTTTCGCAGCGCAGTCTGATTGGCCAATTTGGCAGCGCTATAATGTTTCCGCCTTTTCGTAGCGTGTCAATAATCAGCCATTTCGTAGCACATTTCGTTAATTTTAAACTGTCTGCGCTACTAAATCGGGGATTCGGGGATTTTGCAGCGCGTTTTCTTGAAATGTCAAGTCTGGGGGATGAGTCATTAGGTCCATCCATATGTTGTCAGTTGATGTCCTCTCCAGGTCATTATGGGTCATCATTCTGCCATGAGGTTCAGAACCACGCACATAAACATCATTCAAAGTGATTTTATGATGTATGGTACTGTCATGATATTTGTTATTAGTGTGTAAACTGACTGGCTTGTATGAAAAGATTGTTGAAGCACAAAGGGAGCCCGAGTTTTCATTTAAAAGGACTTGATTGCAAGCGAGCCTGCATTCCAAAGTTTGAAGTTGCATTCTGAGTTGAAGCTTCTGTTAGTTCTCTGTCCGAAAGTTTTCAAAGTAAAATGGAGAAAAGGGAACATCGATCCGATAGGTGCCAAAGAACAGAACCGGAGGGGCTTGATATTACGTTAAAAGATGAAGGTGTGGCAAGAGCTTTTAAAAGTGTTGGTTGCTGGAGGTTTTGTGAGAAGTTGCAAGGAGGGCACGCAGAGGTAACAAAAGCTTTTGCATTGAATTTTACTGGTTTAAACTCTAAGGTGTCAATGCTAGAATTCCCTGTATCCCCAGAAGCCATTTCTAATGTGACTGAGGTTCCTAGAGGTGGACATGAATGGTTCAAAAATTTTAAATTCGACATGAGCCCCTGTAAGGAATTTTTGAAGGAGCCTTATGTAAACGAGGATCTCACAAAAGCTGTGCCAAGGAGTTACGTGAAGGAACATTTTGCCCTGCTCCTCACATGCATCCAAAAATATTTAACATGCGAAGGGAGGTATAACAAAGTTTATTCATATCATTTTAAACTTTTGTTACATTTCACAGGAAAAGCATCAATAGATATCCCTTTCTACTTGTTCAGAAGCCTAAGTAAAATGTGTGATAAAATTCAGCTGAAAAAAGATGACTGTGAAACATAATTGTTTCATCATGGTTTGGTGAAGTTGTTAGTGTTAGATGGTTTGCAGAAGATTGGTAAAGACTGGGACTCCTTTATTTTTATGGTTGGCTTTCAGAGCAAGACAGGCCTTACTCCATTGCCTGTTAGGGAAAAAGAAAAAGCAATTGAAGAACCTACTCTTGCTGAGCTCAGAAAGGAGGTGAAAGATCAGAAGAGGTCCAAAACCAAGTTGAAGAAACCAGTGAAGCTTTTGGTGATCAAGGAGACACCTCAATCATCATCAAAAGAGAAGGTCAAATAGAAGAAGGATGCACCTGCATCAAGTGAAGTTGAAAAGGTATCAAGAGTAAAAACCAGAGGTCAGTTAAGCAAGGAGAAGGGTAAGTCAATTGCTGTTGAAGAAAGTCCTATGTCAAAAGCTAGTTTAACTGATTTACTTGAAGCAATTGAACTTGAACAAGATCAATCAGCGCAGATTGAGCCAATGGAGTTTGAGCAGGACCAGCCAGTGCAACCAATGCACATTGATTTAACCCAATCCTCACCAGAGAGCATGAATAAGTCAAAGGCTTCGAAAAGGTTACGGTTTGAGGAGCCTAGTGAAGAGTATGTGTTCAAGCCACGGAGGCCAATTACAAGAAGACAAATGAAAGAGGCCGAGAAAGTGCATAAAGAGGAGGCAGCTGTAAAAATGCCTAGTACAGAGTTTCTTGAAGTTTTGACTAAAACAGTGCATGCAGCCAAGAGTAAAGATAAGAGTAAAAATGTTATTATTAGCCAACGAGGAAATGTCATTGCTATCAAGAACCAGGCAGGAACAACTCAGGAAAAAGTGGCTCAGATAAAGAGTTTTTCTAGAGAACGTGCAGTGAGATATGCTAGTTATAGAAGGGCTGTATTGAAAGGTAGCACAAGTCTACTGGGGAAAGCTGACTCAAGGTCTGATGTGTTTTCATGGATGGTACCAGCACTTAAGCAAGCAAAACTCATAAGAAAGATGAACATGAGTCTGAGATCAGAAAATAAGGCTTTGAGGAAAGAGGTTAGCAGTTTGAAGGAGAAGCTAGGTAAACTAGCTCACTGACTTAAGAGGAAAGGTGCTTTTCAAGTTTTGATAAATTTTGGTTCAAGTTCCATCATTTTGAAATTATTTAGGTCCCTAACACCTGTACAAAATGTCTAAAGAAATCATGAGTTTAAGCAGAAAGCGCTTCAAGATAAATATGTTTTGTTTTGACAAAAACAGTAGTTTCGTAGCGCGCTACGAAACTACTGTAGATGCTATTTTATAAGAAAACAATGAATTTGATGATGAGGTCAGCGAATTTTGAAAGGAATGCCTCGAGGACAGGAGGGAGATCATACAAGGCTATCATAGCAATTCAAACAGTGACAGGTGTAAGTTTTGAAGAAAAAGTGAAATATTTTGCTTTTTGCTAAAGTTTTCTTAAAAGGCACTTTATGACCGAATTACTAGGGTTCTGGTAGGGTTACCGGGATTTTTGGTTTGTACACCTGTTCAGTCCACAAGGCATCAAGATCATGAGTCATATGGTGTTATGCTTTGTTATTGAAGGATTAAAGAGCTTGGAGCGTGGTCTTTAAATAAGTGAAGAAGAATGGAAGACAGGGACCGTGAAGATAGGGTACTCATCTTTACTAGTTAATGAGTCATCTGCATAGCTAGCATCCGAGACCAGCTCGTTCAGTGAATGTTCCTCCAACATATCTCAGCCACAACAGAAAATGTACAGCTGTCAAGGATCCAAGAAAGGCATCATGCATACAAGGAGATAAAGTTGGACTTTCAATGTAATTAGGACTCTGTGTATTTACAACATAATACCTTATGTATTTAATAAGTTTGTTTGAAAATAGATAAGGTTAGTTAATGATCATCGAGCTCTCCCCTCATGCTTGAGGAGGAGACTCAAGGTAGTTTTAGTTTTGGTTTTTCTATATATAGTTAAAACTCTGATGTAAGTAGGGTTGGAGATTTATGAAAAAACAGAGTTTTGTATATCAGCTTATGTAAAAAAGACTTTTGACAATAATATAAAGATTACGTTTTCTTCCCAAGATTCATCATGTGTTCAAGTGCTTAGAATATATGTGGCTTTCTCTTTATCCTTTTATGTTTTACAACTCACTAAATATGCAATCACTCTGAATTCACCTAGTGCTCAGACTTCCTGTGTATATTTATGAGTTGAGGTTCCTTTTGAGAGATGTTCTGAGTGTTTAACATTATATGCCTTGGCTTCCATGATTAAGTAGTTGATAGTTTACTGCAGAGGTGTTTGACTCCATGAGCCCAATAGAAGAAATGTTCTTTTGTTGTTCCAACCAGCTTACTTTCATAAACTGTCTGAAGAGTTAGCCATCTTTTCTTATTAATAATTCCTATCAAAAATATATGAGAGAGCCCTCTCTGACTAAGGAGGCTAAGCCTTAGTCTAAAGCCTGGTTTGAAGTAGTTACATGAGATCTTGCTAAGTAGCAGCCCTTAGTACACGATTTTATGATAACATATTCATCTCTCATAACTAGCCTATCCATACCATAAAAATAGACATATTATAATCACATAATATCAATTCATATCCACATGATACTAACCTAAGATATTTGACAGGCTACTCTTCCCACTTGATTCCTCATGAACCAGGAATCGCTTCATGCCATTCACATGCATAAGCAAGCATTCCTTCATAAGAATGATTGTTGATAACCGTGTGGAAAACGGTATGCATATATATATATATATATATATATATATATATATATATATATATATATATATATATATATATATATATATATATATATATATATATATATATATATATATATATATATATATATATATATATATATATATATATATATATATATATATATGTATGTATATATATATATATGTGTATATATATATATATATATATAGATAGATAGAAACATCAACACAAAACATTAATGACCCTTTCAGACAATGACATACCTACATAAATATACATACATACATACATACATACATATATATATATATATATATATATATATATATATATATATATATATATATATATATATATATAAACATTAGCATAAACATGATCATAACATAATTACCAAATATCATAAGGTCTAGGTTAAGAGATCTCCCTTTATCCATGAATAACATGCACATCATTGAGAACAATCATTCCCAACATAGACAAGGAATCAGACACCTCATGTCTGGTCACTTTACCTTTCCTGTTAGCTTTCTCATGATTTTCCTGCGACCATCCATTTACACAAATGAAACCAGCCAAATTAGTTGACTATGATACTCTTCCCTTTATCTTCCCTTAAACTTGCAATAACTTCATTTGAGTATTTTATTCCCTATTGGGTTCCACACAACACACCCTGATTTCCATCAAACTTCTTCTTTCCCAACCAATTCCCAAGGCACACAAAACATAGTAGGAAAGAAAAAGAAACAAACAAGAAGAAAATATTGAAAACCAATAACAATACGACACCACAAACAAAGTGGCATGATCATGCACTAGACATAACGAAACTACAAATCAAATGCAAGAAATTGACAAGGTACCAAAAGCACAATACCCCGATAAACACCACGACTCAATTCCCATAGGTTCCCAGTGCTTCCAAGGGGAAGTTCAACCTAAGCCTTCTTCAATATTCCATAGCAATTTCATTGCCATGCAATTCTCTGTATCATACTGCCATAACACATAACTGTCAATGCATAAATAAATGTAAAAATATACCAATTATCTTACCTTGTTGTGCAAGTCATGCTACCTTGTAACTGAACACACAGGTCAACCACATGTTGCAAAGATGAAGACAACATATATACTAATTTCAAATCAACCTTTACCAAGTCTAACAATCATGTCATAATCCATAGTCAACTAGCAGGCATTAGACCTAACGCTACAACTTTCACATGCTTACACTCATGTAAATATTAGCTATCTCGACACATATGTGTGAGTAAAGGCATCCTAAAACAAGATCATTCCTTCCATCAATCTTACATAATGTTAAATATAAACATACCATCAAACATAAGATGTTAAATAAATCATTTATATGACATAATCAAACACTCAAAAATTAAATAGATGACATGGTTAAACCCATACTTTAATGTCATAACCCTAACCATTTTCATAGGCCAACCATATTTTTCACGATACATAAAACATCAATATATTAATGAAATAACCCCAATCATTAACTAGCATATACGAACAACAAGTTAAAATATATTAGATATCATTTTTGGGATTCAACTGCGTTAAGTAAGTCATTCACGTATGACCATTTCCATGAGAGGTAGTCGTAACTGACTAATTTCTCATGATTTTTGAATAGTTCACTTAGCACTCATTGCATCGGGTGATGCTCACAGGGGTGAAGAGGTGGGATTGAAACTAGTGAAATGAATCACATAGCATCAATCATCACTTCCGGGGCTTGCACCCGGTAACCAGGACTTCCCGGGAGGTCACCCATCCCAGAACTCCTCTGGCTCAAGCGCGCTTAACTGTGGAGTTTTCCCCACAATCAAGCCCACTTAGCTTGCTACCCCATTTGCAAAACCTTAGCAAGTATTGTGCCTCATGAACCATTCAATTAGAGATCCATTGACTCTTTTTGAATTTAATTATGGGGGTTTACGCAGTGCATTATATTAGATATCATTTTTGGGATTCAACTGCGTTAAGTAAGTCATTCACATATGACCATTTCCATGAGAGGTAGTCGTAACTGACTAATTTCTCATGATTTTTGAATAGTTCACTTAGCACTCATTGCATCGGGTGATGCTCACAGGGGTGAAGAAGTGGGATTGAAACTAGTGAAATGAATCACATAGCATCAATCATCACTTCCGGGGCTTGTACCCGGTAACCAGGACTTACCGGGAGGTCACCCATCCCAGAACTCCTTTGGTTCAAGCGCGCTTAACTGTGGAGTTTTCTGCGCTTGAGCCAGAGGAGTTCTGGGATGGGTGACCTCCCGGGAAGTCCTGGTTACCGGGTGCAAGCCCCCGAAGTGATGATTGAGGCTATGTGATTCATTTCACTAGTTTCAATCCCACTTCTTCACCCCTGTGAGCATCACCCGATGCAATGAGTGCTAAGTGAACTATTCAAAAATCATGAGAAATTAGTCAGTTACGACTACCTCTCATGGAAATGGTCATACGTGAATGACTTAACGCAGTTGAATCCCAAAAATGATATCTAATATAATGCACTGCGTAAACCCCCATACTTAAATTCAAAAAGAGTCAAGGGATCTCTAATTGAATGGTTCATGAGGCACAATACTTTCTAAGGTTTTGCAAATGGGGTAGCAAGCTAAGTGGGCTTGATTGTGGGGAGAACTCCATAGTTAAGCGCGCTTGAGCCAGAGGCGTTCTGGGATGGGTGACCTCCCGGGAAGTCCTGGTTACCGGGTGCAAGCCCCGGAAGTGATGATTGATGCTATGTGATTCATTTCACTAGTTTCAATCCCACTTCTTCACCCCTGTGAGCATCACCCGATGCAATGAGTGCTAAGTGAACTATTCAAAAATCATGAGAAATTAGTCAGTTACGACTACCTCTCATGGAAATGGTCATACGTGAATGACTTACTTAACGCAGTTGAATCCCAAAAATGATATCTAATATAATGCACTGCGTAAACCCCCATACTTAAAGTTAAAATATAACATAATCATCAACTTAACTATCATAAAAAGCAATATCAATCCATACAATCGTAGGCTACTATCATTCATGACTATTTGACACATGTACATATGATCACACTAATTAACTAACAGATATCATACACATAACCATATTAATAATAGAATGGAAATCATATAAGAAACTTTAATGCTAACTACCATTAACCACATACCTCCATGCCCAAAATACAAACTATATGATAATATGCTCTGACGCCGAAGTCCACACATAACCATATTAATAATAGAATGGAAATCATATAAGAAACTCTAATTCTAACTACCATTAACCACATACCTCCATGCCCAAAATACAAACTATATGATAATATGCTCTAACGCCGAAGTCCATTGCTGCAACTTCACTTTGATGATCTACATATCCTTCCCTATATCAGGCAATACATTAGCATCATAATGTACTGATATCATCATGATGACCTAATTGCATAAAATGACCTTATGAACAACAAACTTCATCATGAAATGCATGCATAACAACATATAAACACTTCCATGCATAAAAAATGCATATGTAACCATACACTCATGATGACACAACCCACAACAACACCATCAAACTTCACTTGGTGACATCACTACAACCACGATCAAAACTATGAAATGCAACAAGCACATGTACTACAAGCAGAAGGAAAAGATATGAAACTGGCATGAATATTGCATGACCAACACATTGACCATCTAGTCTAAGCGGTGAACCATGCTTTGGTACCACTCCGTAGTATCAGATAACACCCAAAGAGAACAAAAACTAGACATTCCCCAAAGATAACGGAACCCGTTCTTATACCACTCTGTGGTATTAGATATCACACAAGGAGAATGGGAACCAAGAACCACCCGAAGAGAATGAAACCCACTCTTATACCACTCTCTAGTATCAGATATTTCCAAAAGAGAGTGTAACCCACTCTCATACCACTTTATAACATCGTCCTCCAACATCTACGCAAGTAACTGGCCAACCGAGGTAAGCATGTCACAATAAGTTACTATGATATTATTTGACTCCGTATGTATCAATTATGGAAATGGAACCAACTCGACACATCAAAAGAACCTTCCACATTAGCGACAGAACTCCCAGGAGCCATCCCAATCACTTAGGTAACCATCCCCTGAGATCAACTAAAGTTTTATTGCATCAAACCCCTAGACCCCCCCTTGATGTGGACCAAGGTGTGTCTAGGAGGCTCCATACACTCCCACATCAAGGGAAAGGGAGCTTTCAGAGACGTTTTTCCCAGTGTTGTGATCGTGTCTCCAAGAGTGGTGCGTTGTTTTCAGGTTGAGAGAACAAATCATTTCCCACAAATAAATGACACCTTCAAAAATTAAATTTTACTAAGAAATAAAGATATATTTGCAAAAAAATCAACAAGGACTAAAATGAACCCCTACTAGTCATGACATGCATTTCGTTAAACATATCACAAATATGAAATCTATGGGTCTGTTGAAGCCCCGAAAATTGCTACAACAACATGGGGGATGACCACCCGGTCCAAACCTTAAGGCAACTCCTTTTCCATTTGGAATGGTGGTTCCAACTAGTTCAATTAGGTCCAGTTACCTTCTCTCAATCTCCAGTGGCTTTAAAATATGACTTTCATTCACCAATGGAAAAGAGACATCAAATCAACCTTCTTGCTGATTAGGCAAGAAAGTGATCCTTACAATGATTTAGGGGTCAGCCAATCCACTACTAAAGTTTGCTTCTTTGGGAAGAGAAATTAAAAGAATGCAGAAATTATTCTAAATGCAAACTTATTCTAAGATGCAAGCAAAATGAACTATCTTAATCCTATCTCAATTAAGCAGATATAGATCTAACCCAACCAAGAGTGGGTATTTAAAATATTAAAATTTAAATGTCTCGTTTATAATGAATATCAAGTTAATGAAGTAGTTCAATTAACTGACATTATGGATACCAAACACATCCTATTGATACCTTTTAACTGAAATAAGCAATCAACAACACTCAAGAAGAAGTTCACAAATTGATATTGATCATTTAATCAATAACTTGAATTATTAAACAATAATATGTGGAAGAAGTTCACAACATATCACTATTTATTCATCCAATATTAAAAGACAGATTTATGGGTAAACAGTGACTAAGAAATCAAAATTCATCCCATAAGAGCAGAGATAAATAACAACATAAAATAGAGGCAAATTACCCATACCTACAAAAGTGCACAAATATGTAAGTAAATTGACACAATTCTTGTTATCATAAAATAAAACCAGCATTTAAAATAATAGTATTCGAAATATGAATTTATTGAGTCCATTTCTCTAGCTCTAGTCTCTAATAGTCCTTTAGAATGCCTGGTATTTTTCTTTCAAAAGCAGAGCTACAATAGTGCAAACTCTGTTCATTATACATAACTCAGGATGTAAAAGAAAAACCTAAATAATCTCGAGATCTGAGATTCTACTCCTCCCACCTACAACTCTAAATCCCTATTACAAAAGTGCTTTTAGAATTGTAGAGGAGAGTAGCCCATATTGCAATCTGTTATTTATAACATCTAACAAAGCAATCAAAACAAGAATCCAAAGAAAATGAAAAATTAACAAAAGCATAGGATAATCAACTAAATAAAATTGCTGAAAGGCGTTTAGCCCAAAATTTTATAGAAAGGGTCCCCATTATTTGAAGTGAGTACATCAATAATCGGGGGTTGTGTTTTTACCAAAAGAATGGCGACACACAGGAGAAGAACCAATTATCTTTGTTTGATATGAATGAGATTTTCCTAAAATTAAAGTAAAAATAATTAAAGAAGAGAGTATTATTTTGTGGAATGTTTGACTAGGTTCATTAGTCTGAATAAAAGAAAGAATCATCTAACTATGATTATAATTAAAATTTCTCATAAATTAAAACATTTCAATGCCCTATATGAGTCCTTAATTAGCTGTAGAGATAATGCAGGGGTCACTTTACAACTTAGATTTTAAAATATACTCATTTGTTACAGGTAGAGCCACTGCTGCCAACAAACATCTATAGTCTCGATAGGGTTACCTTTTAATCATCAATGATTCAGAATCCCATCTATTTAAGAATTATTGACCTAGAGATAAATCCATCTAGATACGTTTATTTTTCTATTTTTAATTTTTTATTATTCTTAAAAGCCATTGTCCTAGTTTGGTAGCCAGATAGTTGACAATGCCATTCACTGGTTATAATTGGACTAAACAAGTTGGCTCATGATGAGACGCCTTGTCTTATAATTGTCTACAATCATAAGCCATTACCTTGGTTTGTTTAGCAGTGTTGGTAATGTCAGGCTATTTTTCCCCTATGATCATGGTAAGCAGGCTCATGATGAGACCTCTTATCTTTTAAGTTTAAATATATTTTTGGATTATATTCTAGAAAAATAAGACTCTTTGGGATGGGGAGAATCATTGACTCCTTAAGAGTTAAGAATGACAATTTCAGAGTTGAAAGTGCTTTGTTGTACAATTTCTTTACTTGGTTAAAAATAACTTTTCTTGACTGATAATGAAATTTTGAAAGATCTTAATAAAATATTGAAAACTCAAAATGATTAAAATTTTAATGAAAATGAATTTCTTTAGATTTTATGATGCTTTGTCAACTTCTCTTGTTTTGTAATTTCTTCCTTCAGTATGTCTACCTTTATAATAAGAAAATCAAACTTTATTAAGAGATTTAAGAAAAATCGAATAGGTGACTATTAACAATTTTCCTCCATGTATGCTGACCATTGTTAGGTAACAAGTAGGCCTTCCATACAAATCATCGCAAAGTCACCAAAATCAAAACTGAAAACCAAAGGAAAATAATTCTTATGCTAAAGTGGGAAAAGAAATCAGCAAACAAAAATGAAGAAATTGAAAAGCGAAAGGAAAATCTATGTTTTGAAATACAAACTCTAACAAGAATGGTTATACCATTGTCTCAACAATATCAAGAAAAATAATACAATCACGTGAACATTTCTTCTTATGTTGAGATTTAGAAAAATCATACCTTGCAAGGTTGTAAGTGTTTTAAGTTTTTTTGGATAGTAGTGATGATAAAATTTAGCCACAATGAAACTTTTCTGTCTGATATCAATCTTCATGTTTCCAAGCATCATCTTAATCATTTAATAATAAAAAAATGAATGTTTAAAGAAACAAACTAAAGGTTCAGAAACTTTCTGGTGTAGTTGTTTCGATGAATATTATCGCTGCTTCTTGAAATTAAGCTAGGAGAAGAGTATGGACTTCGAAAATATGATTTGGAGGAGGATTGGAAGCTTTTATGAAGAGCTGCAAAACATATTTATATATCAGGAAAACAAAACTAAAACTTAAAGTAATGAAATGGAAATTAATGAAAGTGGGTACATGAATCTTACCATTGGATAATTGCTTTTGATCTTACTTGGAAGGTATCAATTTCTCCAAACTAGCTAAATTCTTATTTCAATTAACATTAAAAACTTGAAGAAGTCAAACTAACCAAAATCCTATAACCCAAAATCATTATTTATTTTCTCTAAACTAAAGCAAGCAGTAAAATGCAAAAATGGAATGCTTATTGTTGTACAGAAAAAAAAATGCATCGAAAATGAGAATGACAATTTGCAGCAATGACTATTTCTCAAAATATTATAAGTTTCATATAAACTCCATGATTTTATAAATTGTCCAGAATCAAGACCACATCCAAGATAATAAAATTTAAATGTGAAGATAGAGAGGCCTTAAATTCCATATTTAATTATGGAATTATATATTGAAAATTGAAATATATGAGAAATCGAAATGATTTGAATATGCTTGCAAATTGGTCATTAACTGTTTTCTTACCATAGTGGTTACCCAAGCTTGCTTTTAAAATTACACATAGTTGTATCAGATGATTCGTATCACATGTTTCTTCACCATGCTTCAAGTTTGATTTGCAAGAATTCACCTTTATTGCTATGGCATATATTGATTAAATGTTAATGGCTTAGATGCATGCATCGGAAGCTATCGCATCGGAGATTGCAATCACAAATTTCTGATATGAAAACATGTAACGAGAAGATGTGCGATGAAATGGAGCGATAGAATCATTGAAGAAATATTATATCAGGGATTGAGGAATATTTACATTGTGCTTCCCATATCGAAAAACGCACATCGCAGATTCGAAATTGTGATGTGAGCATAAATAAAAATGTTATGAAGCGATTGTGATATCGGTGATGTGATGAATGACGTGCATATCGGCGATTAGTGATATTAAGCACATGAGGTAACAATTATCAATACACCGATATGCGATGAAGAGTGGACCTGATAATTTTATGATGAAAATTTAATAACATATTGGATCTGAGACATTGGCCCTCTAAAAGGTATGCTGCCACCATTTTTTTTGTGATTCAGCGGACGCGATATTTTTATGGATTTTATTTGAATTTCATATCGGGTCTGGAATTATGTGGTCATGACAATATTGGTAAAGTCGATTATTAGAGATCGGAAATTCATGATAATGGAAGTATACTTCAACTGCAAACCTCTGATATGTGAAATGCGACATGGCATAGGAGCGAGGTAATACATCGAAGATATTTTATTAAATAATTTGTGATAAAAATTGCTAAAAGCTACTTCCAATGAAATATTTTGCTACAAATGGTTATGATATGAATGATGTGATTGACGAAGATGAGCGAGCTGAGAATATTGCGAACATTTTCACTGAAGTATCAGCAATATGAAAATCAAGGTGAATCCTATGATATTTCTTAAATTTCAATTGGCTTTTCTGATGGTTGAAAGCAAAGTTAAAAATATTCAAATTCTAATGAATCACAAAATAAAATTTCCCTGAACCTGATGCAAATTTGAAATGGGTTTGCTTCTTACTTCAAGTTTTGAAAATAGATGAAAACCTGCAAATAAAACAAAACAAAAATAAAAAATAGACTAAGGAAAAGAAAAAATAATAATAAACGAGAATGAACTTGTGAATGTGTACCTGGAAGGAAATTCTCTGTAGCTTTTACCTCATGAATCTTCAATTTTTTTTCTTCGATATATCAAAAATTTTCCTTTGTTCAAAGTCATCTCATCATTTATTCTAAATCGAAGTGGGCAATCAAGCTGAAGGAAATCAATTATTCATGTTCATGAAATCTGAAATTCATAAAATTCATCAGAAATAAATATGAAACTATGCTTCCCTTTTGAATTGCAACAACAATATATTACCTCTGCTCACTTTGAATTAACTTGAGAAAAAATTTGTATTGTTATAGTGACTGTTCAATAATGCCTTCAATAAACAAATATGATGCATATTGCAACATCAAATAATAAACTAAAGATCAGAATGGGATAAAGCCACTAGTCATGGAGAATATCAACACAGATTTAAATGTGTCAGGTGCATACTCAATTAAATTCTGTCAATTCATTATTCAAAAATAGGCAGAGATGTATTCATGGGTAAAGGTATTGCTACAATATATTTTGATTTAAAAATGGGAATGAAGAATTAGAAACTTTCTTATGAGAGGTAAATATTTCTTTGAACATGTATATGATATGAGAAGGGTTGATTGCTTCCTTTATTTTTATCTGCAGAACTGTTGAAAATAACTTAACTAGATTAACTCTACTCCTATTCTAACTGTATACATGAGAATGACTAGGTATAGTCATATTTCCAGTGTAACCTTTTTCTCATTTTAATTCGTGCATGTATGTACAATTCAAATGTTAGTAATAAAAATAGAAATCTTATTGAAATAAGAAAATTAAATCTGTAAGTAGAATTCACAGTTATTGTTAGCAACTTAATGAAAACCTCTTTCTTTTAAATTTCCTTTCCAATTGAATACCAATTGGATCATAGAAATATGGATGGATTTCTATTAATAATTGGGAAATGTTCAAAAGAGGAGATGAAAGGCCAAATTGTGGATATGAGCTTTTAGATTCAAAGGCTTAGAAGAAACTATTAATGTTATGTGTAAATGTCAAGCTATTGACAATATTCCATGAAGGAAAAGTTTCCAAATATTTTTCAAATGAATTAATGAAAAATGGATGGAAATCTTTCAAATGAAATGGAAAATTATTATTTAAGTTGGATTGCTGGTAGATTTCTAAAAATATATTCTCTTGTTGATATTGCTTCTATGAAGATAGAAACTTTTGATAAAACATTAGCATTGATTGAAACTGAAATTGAAATAGCTTTTGATACTCTTGATTATAATATAAAACTTCAATTTTCCAACAGAGCAATGCATCAATTGAATGTTTGAGAGTAAAGTGCTTAATATGCGAGTGTAATATATCAAAAATCTATAAAATAAAATCTAAAAATAAATCTGATTTTATATAAAATAAGTGAGGAAACAAAAATAAAATGAAATCACTATTTGTACAACTAATGTTACAGCACAATTGGGATCGTTTTGAAATAATTTGTTTACACAAGGATTGACTAGAATTATGGAATTTGAGTAATTTTGAATTCCCACTTGTGAATTATAAGAGAATTATGATTATGAATATGAATGAAAGCTTGATCATGATATGAATCATAAATTGGAATGTTTTCTTGAATAGTGAAATCATGAACATAATTTTCTATTCTAGACTGAGGATTGGTTGGAATAATTTCTAAATTAAAGTGTCCCTCATTCTCAGATGTTATTGAATCTTCTCATGTGGATTTCCTTGAGAATAATAGAAATCAACATCCTAGATGTCATAGTAATTACCATAAATGACTTTACAAGATTCTTTAGAATTCCCTTCAATCTCAACCAATATATCCAAACAAGGAGGAACAAGAATTTGATGTTGATTAATGGCAAAAGAATGATAAATAATTTCTTCTCTGTCTTGATAAAAATTTAACGGTAATTCATTTAGATCAGCCTCTATATTTTCTGAAATATCATTAATACCAAGAGGGGAAAAATTACCATCACTAAAAATATCGGGATAAATGGAAAAATGTGAATCTGAAATAATTCATTTAAAAATGTTTCTATTTGAGAATTCTTGTACATTATGCTCATTGTAAATTTCATATTGTAAATCATTTCTTTGCGTACTCATGCTTTTTTGAAGAAGATTGCTTTGCTGCTCTGATTTCAGCCTTTTCTCATCATGGAAAGATTCAGAAATTTGTACAGTAGTTTGCATGCTATTATTTACTTTGATTGTTGCTTGCACTTGCTGATTTGCAATATGATTTTCTGAATTTAATGCAGAGAATATTTCAGATTCCAATGTAGGTATTTCTCCAAAATTGCTATTGTTGTCTTCTTGCATTTGATTAGAAATATTTTCCAAGCTTTAGGAAACCTCTTCATCACAATTTACTTGTACATCCAAATTGGATTTCTCATTTATATTGGAAGGGGATGGAGCAAAGCTTGAACTAATTCCATATGGATCGGGAATAGGAGGGAGAGAATAATTATGTTCAAACCAATCTAGTGATTCTTCTTTCATAGGTTCATCTTCGACATTAAATTTTAAATAGTTCAAGTGAAATCGAATATTAAAATATCTAACAGACTCATTTTATTTTCGAAAATATTCAATATCATCATATACCTAATCATAATTATAGTTGTCAAATTTGCAAATGAAAATTGTAACAAATTGATCCTAGCTGTGAATTGAGGCAACTAGAAGAGTTCTACACCAATTTCTAGCTTCTGCCGCAAATGTGAGAGTAAAAATTCTGCATAATATGCCTTCATCAATTCCTTGAAAATCATAATTTGAAACATTTTGAATAAATTGAAGGACATTATTAAAACCGAAAGAATTTCTCTTACCATTGAATTTTACCTGAGATAAGATTCTTACCACTTCGGGTGGAGTATCGGAAGATGCACGTCCATGGATACAACTCCAAATTGGAAGTTTAGGAGGAGCCATCATGATTAAAAAAAATGTTGAAATTTAAAAGACTCCAATAGACAACAAGTTTCAGGCCCTCCTCCTAGGGCTAAAATGTTGAAGCCTTAAAAATCACTGCAATGACATGGGGGATGACCACCTGGTCTGGACCTTAAAGCGGCTCCTTTTCCATTTGGAATGGTGGTTCCGACTGGTTAAACTAGGTCTAGTTACCTTCTCTCAATCTCCAATTTCTTTAAAATACGACTTTCATTCACCAATGGAAAAGAGACATCAGATCAACCTTCTTGCTGATCATGCAAGAAAGTGATCCTTTCGTTGATTTAGGGCTCAGCCAATCCACTACTAATGTTTGCCTCTTTGGGAAGAGGACTTAAAAGAATGTAGAAATTATTCTAAATCCAAACTTATTCTAAGATGCAAGAAAAAGGAACTATCTTAATCCTATCTCAATTACGCAGATATATATCTAACCCAACCAAGAGCAGGTATTTAAAATACTGAAATTTAAATGTCTTCTTTATAATGAATATCAAGTTAATGAAGTAGTTCAATCAACTGACATTATGGATACCAAACACATCCTATTGATACCTTTTAACTGAAATAATCAATCAACAATACTCAGGAAGAAGTTCACAAAATGATATTGATCATTTAATCAGTAACTTGAATTATTAAACAATAATATGCGGAAGAAGTTCACAACATATCACTATTTATTCATCCAATATTAAAAGACAGATTTATGAGTAAATAGTTACTTAGAAATCAAAATTCAACCCATAAGAGTAGAGATAAATAACAACATAAAATAGAGGCAAATTACCCGTACCGACAAAAGTGCACAAATATGTAAGTAAATTGACACAATTCTTGTTATCATAAAATAAAACCAGCATTTAAAATAATATTATTCGAAATACCAATTTATTGAATCCATTTCTCCAGCTCCAGTCTCTAATAGTCTTTTACAATGCCTGGGCTTCTACTTTCAAAAGCAGAGCTACAATAGTGCAAACTCTGTTCATTATACATAACTCAAGATGTAAAAGAGAAACCTCAATAATATCCAGATCTAAGATTCTACTTCTCCCACCTACAACTCTAAATCCCTATTACAAAAGTGCTTTTAGAATTCTAGAATTGAAGAGGAGAGCAGCCCATATTACATTCTACAATCTGCTATTTATAATATCTAACAAAGCAATCAAAAAAAGAATCCAAAGAAAATGAAAAATTAACAAAAGCGTAGGATAATCAGCTAAATAAAATTGCTAAAAAACATTTAGCCAATTTTTTTATAGAAAGGGTCCCCAATATTTGAATTGAGCACATCAATAATGGGGGGGTTTGTGTTTTTACCACAACAGGGTCTTAACAGCAGAGATGATCATAGGGGTGGCATACCTATCTGAGATTTGATATGACGCATTGTTTCCTTATCACATTAGTTTCATTATCATCTATTATTCCATAGATACATTTTTCATTTATTTACAAGTAAAAACATGATGAGATCCATATATGACCACTGTCAATACATTTTCATAACCAACATAATAAAAACAGAAATACCAAGGAAAAAACATCCATATAATCGACATATGAACTAGTATAATAATCATGAATTAACAAGGAGAAATAACCTCATATTAAGGATGAAAATTCCAACCAACCATGAACAACCCAACAATAGATTGGCTGAGCCAAATATTTCTTTCTGTCAATCACCCCCGTGCCATGTTTCAAGCATGACTGTGGGATCTGTAAAACAAATCAATCAAAACCATGCAGGGCTTCTAGAGGAAAAACCACTTCAACCCTCAACCAATGATTCCACCTCACCATGAGGTATCACTAACCATCACTAGATTGTTCTCTACCCAAGTTGTCCAGGGCTCCAAAGCATTTTTTCCAACCAAGGCTCCAAGAACTAGTAACTCAACCCACATCTAAAGGAACATGAGAACCAACCAGAAACTAAAGAAAAATGAACCCACAACAACATGGATATCTAGGAAATGGAAATGCTATCCAAATCCACCATCAATCAAGGAAATATTCCATGCCAATGATAGATCATAACCAAGAAAGCACATGCATATTCAATGCATAAAAAAACAAGTGAGGAAAACATAAATGCAATTATGTACCTACAAGAAAAAATCATTTTATTTGTTGATCCTCATTTCCTCGTGTAGTTTCATTATCTTCCATTTCCTTAATTCTCCAAGCATCCATGTATGACACACTCTCCAAGAGTGGTCCAAGAAATCTCTATGTGTCTAAGAGTATGAGAGAAAGAGAATATAATGAGACCACCAAAAATGATTTGATAAATCCTCAAAAGCCTTTTTATCAATGAGGCCTCTATTTTCATAATTTTCATAAGTTTCCTTCATTTTCCTCCTCACATGCAACTTATGACCTTTCACCTCCCTTTTCTCCTAATTTCAATTATTTTCATAAATAAAATGCCAATAAATGCCTCATACCTTCTAAAATCATGTACCATTTCCTTTGCCATTTTCCTTAGCCATTAATAAACCAAAGTGATAGCCCATTAGGATGTTTTTTCCTGCCACTAATATTGGAATACATGTCCCATGACCTTGGTCTTATTTTTTCCATTATCATAGAGCCTCCCACTTGGGAGAGCATTGTCCTCGGTGTTCAATGACACATATAACTAACAAGACCACTTAAAACCAAACGTACTACCCATGGAGATTTATAACATAGCTTGTTGTAGCATTTACAATGACTATTTGCTAAAAAATGACAATCATATTATTTACTAGAGCATTATAACATAACTCATAATGACATTTACAATAATAGCAACATATAAACACATATGCATTTGCTTCACCCAACAAATAATCATAGTGTCTATGGAGTTTTGTAAATCCATATCGATACAACATTTACAACAATACACACATATACACATTTTCTCAACCAAAACATAAAAGGATATGATGCTTTCATTCTCAATAAGGAAATAGAGTGTCTCACACCACCACCCTCAAAGTAATACCAAGATTCACCTCCTTCCCAAGAAGTCTAGAATCCACTGAAAGCTCAAATTTGCATCCAATTAAAGTGTTATAATCCTGTGCTACTTTTTTCCTTAGTGAATAGTTATCAGCTCATTTTTCCAGTGCACACACCCAATGTTCATTTGATTCCATCTGGAAAATATAATGACCAAAACTAATATATCCCTAATCTTTCCTTCTATGCTACATAGTCCCTCGAGTAATCTGGTCACCCCCTTCTAAGTAGTCACACACTTTCCAAGTTTCAGTGGGACCCCCATCCCATGTAGTTGATCCTGGGCAAGGTTTCCTTGCATCAGAAGGCTCAAAAGCCAAGGCATATGCCTACCTTAAAACCATCATATATGGCATATAATTCTCATGGAAATCAATGGACACTATTGGGTACTATGGTACCACAATGGCCCTGCTCCTGAATGCTTTATCAACATATTCCTGCATGTTCTAATTCCTTTTTTGTAACAAGCACATAATTTCTATTAGATTCAAAATAAATTGAAGTAACTTTGAATCATACCTCATTCATGGCCCGTCAACAAGGTACACTTGCAATTTTGTTTGCTTCATATCACAAAAAGTCAAATTAATAGTTTTGACCAAATCATTATGTAGAAACATATCACATCAGGTTAGCTCAAACCACAACCACCATAGATCAAAATCATAAATCACATGTAACCATCATAAACCAGAATCATACATCACATGTAACAATTATAGTCCAAAATTATAAATCACATGCATAATAAAAATGGAATAACACATGGATATGTATCCTTTAATCCAGTATTAGCTTATACCTTTGTCCTCATTCTGTATGCACACTGGATCTGTTTTCAAACCTAATAAATGCCCAATGCCTTCTCCTCAACCGTGTGAATATACACATAGTGTGCATCACACACATACAATGACACATGACATACAACACCATGAAATATAGGCACCTACTCCTCACATACGACAGATATACCTACACCTAGTGTATACCACAACACAGTACATACTCCTACATCTAGTGTACACCACAACAAATACATACACATACCCCTGGTGTACAACACAATACAAATACTTACATAGAGTACAACACAACAAATACATACATCATGATACCATGACTATGCAGTGCATATACATAGTACCACATGCCCGCAACACAACATGTACGACATGCCCACAATACCACATGTACATCAGTACCATTTGTACAACATGTACATAGTAACACCTATACACATCACCACATGCATAACATGTGCAGAACTTCACATGTACACGACACCACCTTCACAACGCATACAAAGTGGCATATGTACACTGCACCACATGTAAAATGTGTACACAATACCACATTTACAACGTGTACACAATACCACATGCATGAAATGCACATGACATGACATTTGCATAGCATCACATGTATACAACACCACATGTACAATGATTCACACAACACCTTATTTACATAGTACCACTTGTACAACATGCGCACAAAACCATATGTACAAAGCACTACATATACAACATGTACATAACATCATATGTACACAACACTACATATCCAACATGTGCACAACACCATATGCACACAACGACACATATCCATCATGCACATAGTACAATATATACACAACACTGCATATCCAACATGTGCATAGCACCATCTCTACCTAGCGCCTCATATGCAATATCCACATAACACCATAGATAATATCACTATATATAAAATATGCACAACATCTACACAAGAATATCACTCCACATCCAAGACGACACTTCCTTTACCAAGAAAACATGCTTCTAGTGTCTCTCTACCATTCATACCTATCCTAGCATGTCACGGATCATGTTTTTTTCATTCCACTAATTTATCTCTCAACATTAGCTTATTTATAACATACGCATTGACATAGTATAATCACATAATATCAATTCGTATCGACATGATACTAACCATACATATATGTCAGGATCCCTTTCCCACTTGATTACTCATGAACCAAGAATATCTTCATGCCATAGCATTCCTCCACAAGAAAGATTCCTAACGACCCTATTAGACGACAATATATATATATATATATATATATATATATATATATATATATATATATATATATATATATATATATATATATATATATATATATATATATATATATATATATATATATATATATATATATATATATAGACACACACACACATAAATATAAAACAATCATGGTCATGTCAAACAATGACATACATACATACATATATATGTGCATATATATAAACATTAGCATGGACATTATCACAACATAATTACCAAATATCATAAGGTCAAGGTTAAGATAACTCCCTTTACACATGAAAATCATACACAACATTGAGAACAATCATTCCCAACATAGCCAAGGAATCAAATGCCTCACATCCATTCATGTTGCCTTTCATGATTGTCTTTTCTCCATCCATTTATACTAATGGACCCTACCAACTTAGACGACCATCAAAATATTACCTTTAGCTATCATTACACATGCACTAACTTTATCCACGTCTTTCATTCCTTGTTGGGTTCCACACATCTCTCCCAGAGTTCCATCAAATTTCTTCTTTCCCAACCAATTCCAAATACCCTGAAAATATAAAATGAAAGAACAAGAAACAAACAATAAGAAAACCATGAAAACCAATAACAATACGACACCACAAACAAAGTGGCATGATAATGCAATAGGTATAATGAAACTACAAATCAAGTGCAAAAAAAAGACAAGGTACTGAAAGCACAAGACTCTCAAGAGACACCATGACTCAATCCCCATGGGTTCCTAGTCCTTCCAAGGGAAAATTCAACCCGAGGATTCTTCAAAATTCCATGGAAATTTCTTTGCGATGAAACTCTTTGTATCATACTTCCATAACACATAACTATTAGTGCATAAATAAACTTAACAATATATGAATTATCTTACCTTGTTGTGCCAGTCACGTTGCCTTCTAACAGAACACACTGGTCAACCACATCTTCCAAAAATGGAAGAAAATATATCTGTTAATTTGAAATAAACCTTTACCAAGGCTAACAATAATGGTAGAATCCATAGTCAACTAGTAGTGATTACACATAAAGCTACAATTGTTTCCTACTTACACCCAAGTAGATATTAGCTTTGTCAACACATATGTGTGAGTAAAACCATCTTAAAGCAAGATCATTCCTTCGAGCAATCTTACATACACATAGTCATATTATGAAATTCATCAAAAATTCAACCAACTCTCAAACATACCATGTTAAATAAATCAAATAGATGACATAATAAAACACTCAAACATCAAATAGAAGACATAGTCAAACTCATACCTTAATATCATAACCCTAACCGTCTCAATAGGCCAATCCAATTTAGCATGATCCATACAACATCAAGATCTTAATGCAATAACCCTAATCATTAACTAACATATAACAATGACAAGTTAACATATAACATGCTCATCAAAAAAATATAACTTAATCATCATGTTGACTATCATACAACAACATTAACAATACATATGTACCACAAGTTAATATCATTGATGACTATGTGACACATGTACATATGATCACACTCATTAACTAACATCTATCATACATGTAACCATAATAATCATACAATGGAAAACATATAAGAAACTCTAACGATCATAACAACCATTAACCACATACCTGTATGACCACCATACAAGCCTTTATGATGATCTACTTTGTTATGAAACCAACTGAAGAAAAGATAGGAAAGATAGATCAACGCCTTAGAATTCAGCCTCTTCGAGGGGGCAACCTCCTTTACATTACATAAATGAACAATTCTTGGATGATTCAAATGACAAAACCTCCTTTCTATATATAGGAGTCTAAGTAGTCACAATATAACCCAGCCGACCTAACAATAATAATATAAAGCCACAAAAATAACAATAGATGGATTCTATGGGGCACAATAATAACAATATGGGGGCAATAGGGGCACAAAAATATTAATAAGGGGTATAACTACAATAGTAATGGGGTAATCATTAGTATTATAGGGACCCAACATGCCCCTCTCCTTCAAAAAAGTGTTTTCCTCAATGCTTGAGTAGTTCTTGATACTTCTGCATAAAATTGTTATCCTCCCATGTGGAATCTTCAGTGGATAAGTTCTTCCACTTGATAAGATACTCCGAAATTGATCTATTTCATAGCTGTCGAGTTCTTGTTTTTGTGACTGCTTCTAGTTCCAATACAATTTTCCCTTCCTCGTAAAGTTCTGGCAATATTGTTTGAACTGGGAGCTTGTCGCCTATAACCTTCTTTAAACATGAAACATGGAAAACTGGGTGCAATCGAGAAGCTGCAGGAAGCTCCAATTTGTATGCCATAGTACCAATCTTTTGCAACACCTTGTATGGACCATAATACTTTGGTGATAATTTATTATCCTTCTTAGCTTGCTTGAGGGACATTTTCTTATATGGTTGTAGCCATAGGAATACCCAATCACCTACATCAAAACTTCTTTCACTGCGATGTTGATCTGCCTGTTGTTTCATTCTATTCTGTGCCAACACGAGCTTATCCTTTAAGAGTTAGAGGAATTGTTGTTGATGTTTGATGTGATGTTCCACTGCGTGAACCTTAGAATTTTCTCTTAAATATAATGTGATGGATGGTGGTTGATACCCATAAAGTGCCATAAATGGGGTCATTTTTGTTGCTATATGGAAGGTTGTGTTATACCACCATTCAGCTAGAGGCAGCCATTTGACCCATTGTGTCTGTTTATCAGATACAAAGCAACGCAGATATCCTTCCAAACATTTGTTTACTATCTGAGATTGCCCATCAAATTGAGGATGATAAGATGAGCTATGAGCTAACTGAGTACCAGGACAAGACAATAATTCTGTCCAAAAATTTCCAGTGAAAATGGGATCTATGTCACTTACAATAATCTTTGGGTTTCCATGTAGCTTTTGAATTGTTTCTATAAATGCAGTAGAAACTGTATTGGATTTAAATGGATGTGATAATGCACAAAAGTGTGTATACTTGGTAAGTCTGTCAACCACCACCATGATGACACTCTTTCCCTCAGACTTGGGTAAACCTGTGATAAAATCCATTGAAACCTCCTCCCAACATTGGCTTGGAATGGATAAAGGTTGTAATAGACCCGGTGTCTTAATTGTTTCCACTTTATTTTGTTGGCAAACCAAACATTCCACCACAAACTTTTGAATATCTGATTTAAGGCCATCCCAAAAAAATTCCTTCTTAACCCTGTGGAAAGTTTTTAAAAATCTTGAGTGCCCTCCTAAGGGAGAAGTGTGCAATTCCATAAGAATCTTTTGTTTTAGCTGGGAATTCTTACAGAGGTATAAGCGATCTTTGTACCATAACGAATCATTTTTCCAGCTAAATGTTTCAGATGTACTGGAATCTTGTTGTAACTTTCGAATAAGTGCCCACACTTCTTTGTCATTCTTCCATTCCTCCCTTGCTTTGTTTATCCAACCTGGTTCGACAATAGAAATGGTGCACAACAATGCTTCCACATCCTCACCCTTTCTTGAGAGTGCATCTGCCACGACATTTTTCTTCCCATTTTTGTAGATGATTTCAAAGTGATAACCCAACATCTTTGTGACCCACTTTTGTTGCTCTTCAGAGGATAATCTATGTTCTAAGAAGTATTTAAGGCTATCATGATCCGTTTTTACTTTGAAGTGTCTTCCCATTAGGTAGGGTCGCCATTTCTTAAGTGCATGGAGTATTGCCAACATTTCCTTCTCATAAATAGCTTTGCTTAAAAACTTTCCCTTGATTGGACGACTTTCAAAAGTAATGGGTCTTTCATCTTGCATTAGAACAGCACCAATTCCATTTCCTGAAGCATGACATTCCAAAATAAAGGTTTTTGTGAAGTCTGGTGTAGCTAAGACCAGTGCTTGGCACATTGCCTCTTTAAGATGTTCAAAGGCCTTTGTTGCTTTCGGAGTCCATGAAAATGCATCTTTCTTCAATAATGTTGTTAGAGGTGCTGCTATTCTCCCATAATTATTAAAAAACTTGCGATAATATCCTATCAACCCGAGAAATCCTCGCAGATGCTTTATGGATGTGGGGATTTTCCATTCCTTAATGGATTTAATTTTTCTAGGGTCTACCTTAACTCCTTCATGAGATACAATATGACCCAGATATTCCACCTCCTGGACTCCAAAGAAACATTTGGATCTTTTTCCATATAATTGTTTCTCCTCCAATAGTTGTAGAACCCTGTCAACATGTTCAACATGATCCTTCCAAGGCTTGCTGTAGATTAGTATATCATCAAAAAATACTAACAAAATTTTTCTAAGGAATGGTTTGAAAATTGAATTCATCAAACCTTGAAATGTTGAAGGTGCATTGGTAAGGCCAAAAGGCATGACCAAAAATTCATAATGACCCTCATGAGTTCTAAATGTTGTTTTCAGAATGTCTTTAGTCTTCATTCTGATTTGATGATATCCTGAACGAAGATCGAACTTGGTGAAGTAAATTGATCCATGCAATTCATCCAGTAATTCATCAATGACAGGAATGGGGAACTTATCTTTAATAGTGAGCTTGTTGAGCTCCCTATAATCCGGACACATGCGCCATGATCCATCCTTCTTGTGCACCAATACTACTGGAGCAGAGAAAGAACTTCAACTTGGTTGAATTATACCAGCCTCTAGCATTTCCGCAACCATACATTCAATTTCACTCTTTTGGACATAGGGATATCTGTACGGCCTGATGTTTGGAGGAACACTTCCTGGAATCAGATGAATAGCATGATCATGATCACGCATAGGTGGGAGACCTTTGGGAGTCTCAAATACCTTGGAATGATTTTCCAGGACTTTTTGGAGATCTGGAGAAATAGATGATTCCGATGTGGAAACATCTAGCGAACATAATTGTGCAATTACACATCTTTTCTCCTTTTTTAGAAGCTTTTTCATACCATTAGAGTTGATTATCTTTCCTGGTTTCCCTACAATACCCCTCAATTCAACTTCCTTTCCTTCTGTAGAAAATTTGATGAAAATTTCTTGAAAATTAAAATCTATTGTACCCAAGGATTGTAGCCATTGGACTCCTAGTACAACATCAGCACCTCCCATTGGAATGGAAAGAATTGGGCTAGACAATACGTATTCTCCCATGGATAGCTTGATATTATGACACTTTCCAGAGAAATTTATTGTTCCTCCATTTTAAATCATCACTTGACACTCTGATGCTGGATATAGGAAGCAATTCAATTCTTTTGCTACCTTACAATGAATAAAATTGTGGGTGCTTCCTGAATCAATCAACACTATTACCTTTTTCTTCTTGATTTGTCCTTCTATCATGATGGTTTGAGGAGTGGTAATTCCCGCCAATGCATTACAAGATATGGTCGGATTTATTTGTTCTTCATCTAGGCTTTGTTCCTGAAGTATACCCTCTTCTTTTGACCTTTCTTGCTCTTTTTCTTCTTCTATGTAGAATAATTTCTTCTCAGCATACTTATGACATTTAGTGTATTTGCTATCACAACTGTAACAAAGCCCTTTTTGTCTTTTTTCTTCCAATTGTTGTGGTTTCAACCTTATAGGTTGTGGAAGACTAGGGGCAACAACACTTCCATCTTTATAGTTGTGAGTGGTATGCTTCCTGGTTTCCATAATTTTTCTTTCCATTTTTCTTGCTAACCTGAATTCCTTCTCTAATGAATCAGGTTCCCAAAGGCGAACATCATGTTGGATATTATCCTTTAAGGACCCTATGAAAAGATCAATCCTATGCTCCTCTGGAATATCTTTTACCCTTATGTTCAATTTTTGGAACTCGTCAATGTGCTCCATTATTAAACCATTTTGTTTGAGACTTATCAATTGGCTAAAAAAAGTGTTGCTTTTTGTATCCTCATAATGTGCTATCAATTCTTTAGTAAAAATTGCCCAAGTGATAAATTGTTTATGAGAGCAAAGCCATTGATACCATACAAACTGATTTGGTTCCAAATATAAAGTTTCCATATGTACCTTTTGTGTGTTTTGCACATTATTGAGATCAAAGAATTGCTCTATCTGTAATATCCATGTGGCGGGATCCTTGCCATCAAACTTCCTCATAACGATTTTTGGAATATGGTGAGTCTTTGATCCAACATTAGAGTCTATGGAATCATGATTAACATTTCTTTTGTTCTCATCATGAGTTTCCTTTAGTACCCTTTCACCATTAGTGACCATTTCTTGTAGCAACTTATTCATATTTATCTTCAATTCTTCCATCTTATCATCCATGCCATCCATTTTAATGTCCATGCCATTCACCTTAGCTTCCATGCCATCCATATTAGCTTCTATGCCTTTCTTTAAACAATCAATCTTAGCTTCTACACCTTTCTTTAAAACATCCATCTTAGCTTCTACATCTTTCCTTAAACCATCCATCTTATATTCTCTTGCTTTTTGTGCAAGTGACACTTGTTGCACTTGTTCTTGTAATTTTGATATATCATATAGCATTTCTTCTTCTTCTTCATGAGTCATGCTACAGCTTTCAGGTTCCTTACTAGGTGTTTGCATTTTCTTTCCTCGGGGCATCAGTTACCGATAATAATGCTCTACTAGCCCTTTGAATTCCTTCAAAATAAATTTTCAAACCAAGCTTAAGCAAAAATTTAAGAAAATCTACACACATTTTTTCACTTTGTAGGAGCTCGATACTGCCTCTGATGTATCTTTCTAATTTCCAATCATCTAGTTCTAAATTTGTGACCTACAGTATCCCACTGTGTCCTCTTTCCAATGCCACAATTCTGACCCAAATTGGATTCTCCAAGGAAGAGTTATGCGAAATCTCCCACAATGACTTGATTATAGACTAGTTCAGTAGAGAGAATTTGTACGACGTCCCACGAGTAACTCTTTCAACCATTGGATTTGAAAAATGCCTAAACGAAGCTACACTCTATTCTCATTCTGTAACTTCTTACGAAATTTGAATCCAATCCCCAGAGAGAAATTTATGATGATTTTCCCCAGGTCACCTGTTTGGAATGTAATTCAGGAGTCTGCAAAAAGACCAATTTCCTCAGATCATATCTCCGCAAATATAGTGCACAAAGATCTAAAATTCGTAACCAAGGTTTAGCGCGATTTCTTCTCAAATGGGGTTTTTTTCCAACTTCTGAAACATCACAGAAACAAAGTTATAGTGAAAAAGCCATGATTACCTGTTTGGAGCAGCGAAACCCTAAAATCCAAAGCTCTCATATCAAATGTTATGAAACCAACTCAAGAAAAGATAGAAAAGATAGATCAACGCCTTAGAATTCAGCCTCTTCGTGGGGGCAACCTCCTTTACATTACATAAATGAACAATTCTTGGATGATTCAAATGACAAAACCTCATTTCTATATATAGGAGCCTAAGGAGTCACAATATAACCTAGATGACCTAACAATAATAATATAAAGCCACAAAAATAACAATAGAGGCATTCTATGGGGCACGGTAATAACAATATGGGGCAATAGGAGCACAACAATATTAATAAGGGGTATAACTACAATAGTAATGGGGTAATCACTAGTATTATAGGGACCCAACATACTCTTACCCCGAAGTCCATTGTTGTAACTTAACTTTCATTATCTGCATCTCCTACTCTATCTCAGCCAACACATTAACATCATAACATACCAATATCGTCATGATGAACTAATTTCATGCAGTGACCTTATTCACAACAATATTCACCATGAAAATGCATGCATAACAACATATAGACGCTGAAATGCATAAAAATGTATATACAACCATAAACTCACTAAAACATCTCCCACAAAAAGATCATCCAACTTCACATGGATATATCACTACAACCATGATGAAAACCATGGAAATGAAACAAGCACACAGACTACAAGCATAAAGAACACATATGCAACCAACATGAATGCATGACCAACACATCATCCATCCATCAAGACGGGTGAACCATGCTCTGATACTACTCTATAGTATCAAATAAAACCAAAAAAGAATAGAAACCATATATTCTCCAAAGAGAATGGAACACAGTTTGATACCACTTTGTGGTATCATATATCACACAAGGAGAATGGAAACTAGAAACCACCTAAAGAGAATGGATCTTGCTCTAATACCACTCAATGTTATTAGATATGACTCAAAGAGAGTGCAACCCACTCTCATACCATTGTGTAGTATCATATATGACCCAAAGAAAGAACAACATACTCTGATACCACCCTGTGGTATCAGAAATGACCCAAAGAGAGTGAAACCCATTCTAATACCACTCTGTAATATCATCCTCGAACATCTATCGATCAACCAGGGCAAACATGTGACAAGAATTTACTATGATATGATTCAACCCTTGATGTGTCAGTTTACGAAGTGGAACTGGTGGAGCACATCACACTAACCTTCCATGTCGACAACGTAACTCACAAGAGCAATCTCTGTAAGTTTTAACTTCATATAGAAATTACCTGCATACGAATTCTAAAACACAGAAAATAAATAATGCACGAGCATAACACATAAAACACATATACACAGAGATTTCCCCTGGATCCCAAAACCGGGATTACCAGATTGACTTTTCATTATATTCCTTTCAGTGTTACAATACATATATATACATACTGAAGCATCCAATACCATGGACTGAAAACCATCACGCCCAAAAGCCATGTGCGAAAACCATGAACAAAACCATAGGTAGGTTCACCCCACCTAATATAGGGTCCAAAAAACATTTCCACAGGGTGCAACCCCAGACCCCATAGAGGGGGGCTACCTGCCCCCCTCAAACCCTCTAAATAAGGGGGGCTACCTTCTCCGTGTGACTGCAATAGATCTAACTTGAAAATATAGAAACAAACCTAGAAATAACAAGATAGAAATAGATAGAAATGTTTATTTATTGACCAAAACCCTTAAGATAGGGCAACGCCATACATTCAGTCCTTAAGGAATGAGAACACTCCACAAGTCATATGCTTTACAATACAATAGTCCTTGACATCTCTCAATGGGGAGTCTCTAGCCTCTATATAGGCCTCATGTGTACAATACCATGGGTCATTACCATGGTTCCCTCAATACCATCTATCTAATACAATGGGTTTATTACATTATTTCTAACTGCTTGTGGTCCCTTACATGATACAGGTTAACCACATTATTTATTACTTTGGTTCATCCCATTATTATATTATTCCCATGGGTACCTCCCTCTGTACCTCATACTATACCCCCTAGGTATACTACATTCCACCCCCCTTAAAAATGTTTCGTCCCCGAAACATAAGAAGAACACAAATAATAAGATCTACTCAAAAGAGTAGTCCACTGGTACCATGCACATGCATCTAGTCATCCAAGAGAAAGGTGAACAATTGATCTAACTGGTGCCTCACTCGCTTGAGATGGAAGTTGACCCTAGAAGCTATTTTGTCTTGATGTGTAGTAGGTGGATTGTCACCCCTCTCTATCTTTCATGCGAGGGTTGTTGTCCTTGTGGCTAATTTGTTGCCATTGTGTTGGTTGTTTTCTTTCGGGGTGATGTGGGTGGTGATATGTTGAAGTTTTAACTAATAGCACATCTTTCTTTAATTCACCACCTAATGGAGCATGCTTGAAATCTGTTACATGTTGTTGCATCTGTTTTTGTTGCTTATCTTCCAATATTACTTTAACCACGTATTCCGTATCTATAACATTTTCTACTTCAACCTCCTTGGACTCTACCTGTTTTCTAGTACCTAGTCTAATGTTTGTGTTTGGTTGTCGACCATCAAGGGCTCATCATCTAATGTGTCAGTCCCTGGAACACCTTATGCTTCAGCCTCCATGGACTCTACCTGTTTATTGATGGAAATATCCTGTGATGTAATTCTCATCTTTTTATACCAGAGCTTCAGGAATTTCTTCTGCACATTAATATTGATAGTACCAACAGATTCCATCCAAGGGTATCTTGAAACAACATCCACATTAGCCATATATGAAGCATAAAAATCAGAATGGAATACATACTTATCTATGGAAATATTTAATTCTTTAAAGACTTGTGCCTGCTCATTATTAACCTGTGTGTGTTCCATTTGTTTAGATGGAATTTGCAATCTTTTAGCTAAATGAACATTAATAAAATTATACTTGCAAGTAGGATTGATAGACATAATTATCTTCTCTTTCTAAATACATCCATGAACCTGTAATAATGAGATACCATAAGAAAATAACCTCTTACATGTCTCATTCTCCTATCTTCTAGCATGAGACCATTCGTATAAAAATAATTTTTCAAATTCTTCATCCGAAAGTTTGTACAACTTATTACTGTCAAAGAAACTCCACCACATGGCAAATTCATCTTTCAAACCCAGCCATATGAAACCTTTCCAATATTTTGGATGGTTTTCCTTAAGATCTTTTATGAATTCTTCAATAGTAGGACCATTATCTTTCCCTGTAAAAAAATGCTTGCTAGAAGCAATGAAAAGGGTTTTGAAAAAAAATCACTTGGCGAAAATTTAAAATAGCCACCACTCGGTCAATATTGCTCAGAATCCCTATTATGACCTACTTTCGGAAATGGAATGACCATTCCACATCTTCTCGTGTGTTAGAAATATTGATCTACAGAATAGAATTTGAAATTCGTGTTGTAACTATCCCATCGTCATAAAAATTTCTAAAAAGGAGCTGATTTTAAATCAGCGATATCTCCCTCATCTAGACTCCGATTCAAACAATTGTTTTTTTGAAATTGGGTATTTTTTCACAAGAAACCCAGTTCTGCAATTAGATTCTATAAATTTTGCACTAGAACATACAGATCGGATCTGAAAACTCACCACCCAAAAAATGTCTTCAACACCGTTGATTTTTAAATCAGTGATATCTCCCTCATCCGGACTTCGATTCGACGATTTTTTTTTTTCAAAATGGGCATTTTTCTCAAAAAACCTAGATCTACAGTTAGATTCTATAAATTTTGCACCAAAAGTTCCAGATCTGATCTACACACTCACCGCCCCAAAAATTTCTTGCAAAAAATAAAGAAAAATATTTCTCCCCTTACTCAAGAAAGTGCTCTGATACAACTTGTAATAGATCTAAACTAAAAAGATACAAAAAACCTATAAATAACAAGATAGAAATAGATAGAAATGCTTATTTATTGATTAGAACCCTTAAGATAGGGCAACACCATACATTCACTCAAGCAATGAGAACACTCCACAAGCCATATGATTGACAATACAATAATCCTTGACATCTCTCAATGGGGAGTCTCTAGACTCTATATAGGCTTCATACATACAGTAACATGGGTCATTACCATCGTTCCCTCAATACCATCTATCTAATACAATGGACTTATTACATTATTGCTAACTACTTATGGTCCCTTACATGATACAGGCTAACCACTTTATTTATTACTATGGCCCATCTCATTATTACATTATTCCCTTGGGTACCTCCCTCTGTACCCCATACTATCCCCCTAGGTATACTACAATGACCCCCCTACTATGCAGTCAGCACAACGAAGGGGGGCCTCCTCCCCCCCTCTAACCCCTTGGTTAACTAGAGGAGCTAGTCGTGGAAAGAATATAACACAACCCAACATTCTCCCACTTGTTGTTTTCTTTCCATAGGGGGCCACAAGAGAGTTTAGTAATTTATCTAGCCCTAAAATGCGCATTGTTTCTCTACACCAAGAGAACTTCTCAGAGATCACAGATTTTTTCAATGTATTTATAGTATTCTTCAAAGTGTCCACCCTTTACCAGCAACACATTTTTGTCTTCTATCATATCCCTCACAAAGTCATACTAAACATCAATATGCTTTGTCTTTGAATGATAAGCATGGTTCTTTGCAAAGAAAATTTCACTTTGGCTATCACAATCTATCATTATAGCTCCCTGTACTAACCCCATACTTGAACACAATCTCTGCAACCAAACTACTTCCTTGCTTGCATGAGTGGCTGCCATGTATTTTGCCTCTATAGTTGATAATGCCAATAAAGATTGTTTCTTACTCATCCAGCTGACTGCACCTCCAAATAGGTTAAAGAAATACCCACTTGTAGATCTTCTCTGATCCAGATCTGCAGCCCAGTTTGCATCAACAAAGCCACGGATATCCAAAACTCTGTCCAATCTTCGTCTTCCTTGGTAGCATAAACCATAATCACTAGTGCCACACAAATATGTGAAAACCTGCTTCACTATTGTCCAATGCTCCTTTCTTGGTTTTGACATAAACCTGCTCAATACTCCCACTGCATGTGCAATGTCTAGTGTAGTATAGACCATCTCATACGTCAGGCTACCAATTGCACTTGCATATGGAACACGAGACATGTCCTCTTCCTCTTCTTGTGTCTTGGGACACTGTTCAATAGATAAATTTACACAAACAGGAATAGGAACCTTCACCAGTTTGCTATCCTACATATTAAACCTATACAGTATTATCTTGACATACTTCCTCTAGTTTAACGAGAGCTTCCTCTTTGCCCAATCTCTTTTAATTTCCATGTCCAAAATACAGTTTGCAGCACCAAGATCTTTCATGTCAAATTTGGAGGACAATTGGGTCTTCAAATCCTGGATAATTTCTTTGTCATTTCCAACCAGCAACATATCATCCATATACAAGACCAGATAAATAACACAGTCACCAATTAAGTTAAAATACACACAGTGATCTTCTTTGCTTCTAGTGAACCCAAGTCCCTGTATAATGTGTCAAATTTTTGATACCATATCCTTGGTGATTGTTTTAGCCCATACAGAGACTTCTTTAACTTGCATACCAGTTCTTTCTTACCCCACCACAAAGCCGCCAGGTTGCTTCATGTAGATCTCTTCTTCCAGATCTCCGTGAAGAAATGATGTCTTCACATCCATCTATTATACATCAAAATCAAAAGCAGCAAAAACAGATAAAATTAATCTAATAGAAGCTACCTTGGCAACAAGAGAAAATATATCACCAAGATAAATTCCCAGAACTTGGGAATAACCTTTTGCTACCAACCGAGCTTTGTATTTCTCCACATTTCCTTATGCATTTGTCTTCTTCTTGAACTCCCATTTTCTGTCGATTGGTTTCCTTCCATCCAGCAACTCCACCAGATCCCAAGCCTCATTTTTGTGCAAATATGCCATTTCATCAACCATGGCCTCTTTCCAGAGCTTCCCATCATCTGAATCTACTGCTTCCTTCACAGTTCTGGGATCATCATTAGTAATGGATAAAGAAAAATTTGAACAAAAATCATATGGAATATACCTTTCTGGCTGCCTTTTTTTCTCGAGCTGATCTTCTCACACCTAGAGTTTGTGGCTCTTCATCTTCTGATTCCTCTTCTGCTATAGAGTATGATAATTCCTCCTTAAGCTCAAACTCTATCTTCTTAGGTTCCTGTGGTTGCAAAGCTTATAACCCTTTAAACCATCCTTATACCCAATAAAGATGCACTTTTCAGATTTACTATCCAACTTGGTTCTTTTTTCCTTTGGAACATGTACATGTGCATCACATCCAAATACCCTCAGATGTGAAAGGGAGGGTTTCTTACTAGTGTATACCTCTTGTCGAGTCTTATCCTCCAACTCTGATGAAAGTGATCTGTTGACCAAGTAACATGTTTTCTCCACTACCTTTGTCTAGAATTCCTATCCTAACCCAGCACCACTAAGCATGCTTCTGTCCCTTTCCATAAATGTCTTTTTCATTCTTTTTGCAACCCCATTTTTCTCAAGTGTGTATGGAGTAGTCTTTTGTCGTGCTATACCACACTTCTTATAGAATTCTTCAAATTCCTTACTGCAAAACTCTCCACAGTTATCTGTCCTCAACACCTTTATCTTCTTCTCTATCTAGTTTTCCACCAAAGCCTTAAATTATAAGACTTCAGATTTCTTCTGGAGGAAATATATCCATGTATTCCTTGAGAAGTCATATGTAAATGATACATAGTACACAGACTTACCCAGTGATGGAACCTTCACAGGTCCAAACATGTCACTGCACACAATCTCTAATATCTATTTCTCCATTTTCCACCAGAGGGGGAACTCACTCGATTATGCTTCCCATATACACAATTTTCACAGAAATCAAAATCCATATGGTGGTGGCCTCAAAATTTCTCCCCTTGGGAAGGTATGAAGGGCCTTCCCCATAAACCTTGGTTGGCATGGAAAAATGGTTTTTTTTCCACCCTTTAAGTCTAAGTGCTCCTCGACATAACAAGCTTGTTCCACAACTTCTGAAACTAAGGATGGTTTCCACATCCGTACCATTGCCCTAATCTTAGGGTTCAATCCATAAATAAAATGATCTGCTTAGCGCTAGTCAGTATCCATGTAGGAGACATACATGACCAATTCCATGACTCTAATTTCATATTCTTCTAGCGTATGATTTCCTTGTACCAGGGCATGGAAGGCTCCTACCTATTATTCGTCATAATATGCTAGTGGGTACCTTTTCCTCAATCTCTCATCAAATAACTCCCAAGTAACTCTGTCGGGAGTGAGGTGTAGTTGATGCTTTAAGTTACCCCGCCAATTCAGAGCACAATGTCTGAGTTGGAATATTTCTATTTTAGTTTTTGAATTTCAATTATAAACCCTTAGTGTGAAGCACCTTCTCATTCCTTCTAACCATGCTTCTGCACGTTCGTTAGCACGACCTCTTGCAAACTTTGAGAGCTTAATCTTTTGGAGCTCCATAGTAATGTCCTCAATTGGAGGTCCTCTCTCAGAGTCTCTTAATCCCTTGAGATTTCCTAACCCTGATGGAGGGTGCTCCACTTCCACTTTATTTGTTTGGCACCCTTTTAAAGTTTCATCAATTGCTTCTAAGGAACACAAGATGAGAGTCAACTCCGGTCAAGGTAATGGGTTATTTGTAGGAGGTCCTTGTGATGACTCTCCATGACCTTGATTTCTTCACATCCTCACCATTTTGAATTGTCCAAATATCTGCATGATGCGCAAGACTCATTAATCCCTCTTAGGACTTGTCCCTCTTAGCTGACTCACATATATGTGCATAACGATAGTCATATGTTTTCCTCTTACTATGCTTGTAAACAAGCATTATTAGTACCAAGAAGATTCCCAAGGATCTAAAAAATCCTCTCATGTGTGAGTTCTACATAACTTACAAATTTTCTCTTGAGAATTGTTAGGGTTTTTGATTTGGAGATGAAATTAAACTCTGCTGCAATTGGAGATGAATTTAAAATCTGTTGTAACTGTTATTATAGGAAAACTATACCAATGGTAAGTACCTTTACCACTGAGTTTGATTATCCATGACGTACATCCTAAGTGTGTCTTCCATAACCTGATTTACTCTTTTAGTCTGCTCATCTGTTGTTGGATGATATGCAGTGCTCAGGATCAGCTGAGTCCCTAGTGATCGCTGCAAACTTGTCCAAAACCTAGACATAAATCAAGAGTCTCTATTAGAAATGATCTCTGTGGGTAATCCATGTAGTCAAATAAATTCACTTATAAACACTTGTGCCACATTAGTAACATCGTAAGTGTCTCTTAATGGAATGAAATAGTAACTTTTGGTCAATTTATCAACTATAACCAATACAGCATTGTTCCTCTGTGAAGTGAGTGGAAAACCCACAACAAAATCCATGGAAATTACCTCCTATTTAGACATAGGGATGTCATGTGGTTGTAGGAGTCCTATTGGATGACAATGATCAGCCTCCACTCATTTACATTCCAGACATTTGGTGACAAAATGGACTATGTCGTGCTTCATGACTACCCAAAAGAAGAGTTTCTTCATGTTTGCGTAAATCTCCTTTACTCCGATATGTGCACAATAGATTTCTCTATGTGACTCTTCGAGCATGGTACTTCTTATACCCCCTTCCTTAGGTATGTACATTCTCTCTAGAAATCTCAATAGTCCATCTAGCTCAAGGACATATCCTTCAAACTTTTTTTTTACCTACTTCCCACTCTAGAGTGCTGAGATGAACTTTAAATACCAACTATCTTCAATGAGTTTCTCCAACACACATTCCCTAAAATTTACCTTTAAGGCTACTAGCGAGAAGGTTTGTGGTCTCTTGCTTAGTGCATCATCCACCACATTCTCCTTTCCCTTGATGTATGAAATCTCAAAATCATACTCACTCATGAATTTTCTCCATCGCCCTTGTCTAGCATTCAAATCCCTTTGAGTGAAGAGATGCTTAAGGATTTGATGATCTGTTCTTAACTCAAATCTTCACCCAATGAGGTAATGTGTCCACAATTTTAAAGCTAACATCACTGTTGTTAATTCTAAGTGATGGGTACCATACAAACCTTCATTTTTCTTCAATTTTCTAGATGCATAAGCTATTACTCGACCTTCTTGCATCAATACTACACCCAATCCTTGCTTCAAAGCATCAGTACAAACAGTGAAGTATTTTTCCATGTTCGATACTCGAAAGATCAGTGCACTAGTTAGTAACCTCTTTATTTTTATGAATGCAGTGTCACATTCATATGCCCATTCCTACCTAACACCCGTTCACTGTAATGTGGTGATGGGTTTTGCAATCCTCAAAAACCCTTCCAGAAACTTGTGATAACACCCTGATAACCCCATAAAACTACGTGCCTCATGAGATTTTTTTGTTACTGGCCAATCCATTATGCCCTTCACCTTTTTCGAGTCAAATGAAATCCCTTCTGTTGAAATGATGTGCCCAAGGTAATGAAATTTCTTCTGAAAGAAGGAACATTTTGATAATTTTCCATTAAATTGATTTTCCCTTAAGCAAGGCAATACAACTCTTAGGTGATTTTCATGCTCCTTTTCATTCTTGGCATACACAAGAATGTCGTCCAGAAAGACTTGCACAAATTGTTCCAAATACATCCTGAACACACCATTCATGAGGCTCATGAATATTGTTGATGCATTGGTCAAACCAAATGGAATAACTGCAAACTCATAATGCTCATAACACGTTCGAAATGTGGTTTTTGAGATGTCCTCTTCCTTAATCCTCAATTGGTGGTATCCAAATCATAGATTGATCTTTGAGAAAACAAATGCTCCCTTCGTTTGATCAAATAGGTCATCTATTTGAGGTATCGGGTACCTATTTTTTATTGTGGCTCTATTCAAGTCCTTATAATCTATGCATAGTTGTAAGGAACCATCCTTCTTCTTGAAAAAAATCACTAGTGCACCCCAAGGTGAAATACTAGGTCTGATAAATCCCAAGTTTAAGAGCTCTTCTAACTGCATCCGCAACTCACAAAGTTCTAGAGTTGTCATCCTATAGGGTGTCTTAGATATTGGTTCTACACCAGGTTTTAGGTCGATTGCGAAATCAATCTTCCTTATAGGAGGTAATAAAGGAAATTCCTTAGGAAAAACATCCTCGAATTCTGACAAAATTGGGTGTTCATCTAGGGAGGGTCCTTTCTGGTCACCTACAACCTCGAACACATATAGCTTGCAACCTTGTCGGAGACAACATTTTACCTTCATCATGGATATGAATTGTAGTGACACAACTCTCTTGATTCCAAAATCTTAATTCGCCTACCTTCATCATCTGAAAAAATCACCTTCTCTTGAAACAGTCTACCAAAGCACGATGAGCTTCTAGCCAGTCCATTCCAATAATTACATCATATGTCCCCAATGTTGTGATGTGTGCCTTCAACTTAGTCATACACACCCTGAGGTTTGCCTGACATTGGTCAACACTAGGTCCTACTACTTGTTTTATCCCAGAAGCCTTCTCAACTTGCTTAAAGTCATCGTGCTCATAGGCTGTCAACCCAAATTTTTCTAATGCAACTAGTGAAATGAAACAATCTGTAGCACAAAAATCAAACAAAATTTTAACTTTTACTTTGTTTATCATACGTGAGGTTTCTACCACAGAAGGCTGGTGTTCAAGGTTATCAACTGCTACATAGATTCGATGGTGGCTACTTGCCCACCCCCATTAGTGCTTTTCCTTCTCTATGGTTCTTACGAGGTTGTAACTCAGGGTAGTCACACTGGTAATGAGGTCCCCCACATCCCCAACAAGTGATGTGAAGTAGACCTTGAACCAAATGTTGTGGAGTTCTTTGGAAAGAGTTCATTCCTTGGGACCCCTGCCCCTACTTGTTTCTCTTCATGTATGACCTTGATTTGCACGCGCTATTGAAGCTGCGGGTGAAGCTGCACTAGTAAGCATTGAAATCCCCACTATCGGTGCTCTAGGTACAAGGGGTCGCCCAAATAAACCTTGTTTTGTGTGAAAATATGGTTTTGTTTCCACCCTTTAAGTCTACGTGCTCTTCGACATAACGAGCATGTTCGACAGCTTATGCAACTAAGGATGGTTTCCACATCTGCACCATTGCCCTAATCTTAAGGTCCAATCAATAAATAAAACGACCTACTTAGTGTTGGTCAGTATCCATGTAGGAGACATACTTGAGCAATTCCATGAATCTAATTTCATATTCTTCTACTATACGATTTCCCTAGACCGGGGTATGGAAGTATCCTACCTATTGTTATTCATAATCTGTTGGTAGGTACTTTGTCCTGAATCTATCCTCAAATAACTCCCAAGTAACTGTGTTTGGAGTGAGGTGTAGTTGATGCTCTAAGTGACCCCACCAATTCAGAGGACATTATCTGAGTTGGAATATTGTTATTTTAGCTTTTTAATTGGAATTATAATCCCTTAGTGCAAATCACCTTCTCATTCCTTCTAACCAAGCTTCTGCATGTTTGCTGACACAACCTCCTACAAACTCTAGGAACTTGGAGATCCCCAGTAATGTCCTCAATTAGAGGTCGTCTATCAGAGTCTCTTGCTCCCTCGACATTTCCTAACCTTGATGGAGGGTGATCCACTTCCACTTCATTTGTTTGGCACCCTTTTAAATTCTTGTTAATTGCTTCTAGGGAATGCAATATGAGAGTCAACTCTAGTGAAGGTAATGGGTTATTTGTAGGAGGTCCTTGTGATGACTATCCCTGACCTTGATTTCTTCATGTCCTCACAATTTTGAATTGTCCAAATATCTACATGATGTGCAAGACACATTAATCACTCTTAAGACATGTCCCTCTTAGCTGACTCACATATATGTGTATAATGATAGTCATACGTTTTCGTTTTACTATGCTCGTAAACAAGAATTACTAGTACTAAGAAGATTCCCAAGGATCTACCAAATCCTCTCATGTGTGAGTTCTACATAACTTACAAATTTTCTCTTGAGAATTGTTAGGGTATTGGTGCAATCTTGTTTTACTATATTCAAATAATTAAGTCAAATAATAATGTGACTAATACCCTTTTTAGCCATGTCTTCCTTCTATGGCCATTAGTTGTTTGTTTCCCACCCTTTTATATTATGTTTTTAAAATCCTTTATGTGCATTTTATGAATCTTGGGATACCCTATAGGACATATAAACAATTGGTCTCACCTCTTGAATAGGCAGTGTCTTGAAGCAAGGTTCCTAAGCAATTATCCATGAACACACACACACACACACACACACATATACCTATTTGCAATAATTAGTTTAAAGAGTAAAAATTACATTGCCAAAATAAATGTGACTTCTTACTAGCTTCATTAACAAAATCTAAAATATTGTGGGATGAAATAATGCCACTTTGTGATATTAATAGAATGAATAATGAAAATTAAGAGTACTTATATACTTGCGAAACACATAAATCTCAATTTAAAAATGTATTTAACATATAATTTTCATAACTTCTTAACTCATCGAACTAATAGAATTTAGAGAAGCTTCTAGGTCAATATTTGTGACTTAGTTTCGATAGATTTAGATTTTTTTTTTTGAGATGGTTGTGAGGATGCAAGATTGAGCCATATCTTGAATGAGAGGTGTAGCTTTGGTATTCACAAAATGATTTCAATCCATGCCTAGAGCAATGTGTTGCATACCCAAACATTGTCAGACATGTTTTCAATCTTCACGGATCGAAGTTTTCAAAGACTCAGAAACATAGAAGGAAGTTTTGTGAAACTAAAAAAAAATAACAATGGAGACCAAATGAGGCCTGCGTATCTTGACAATGATGAGAGACATATGATTCACTATGTATGACACAACAGAAGGTATACAACAATATGGTTAAGATGGTTTTTGGATATGTTAATTACAGGTTCACATCCTAAATAACTCCTTCTCTATTTTAATTCATAGCAAGTATACCTTGCTTGTATTTTTTTGGCTGAAATTTACTTTTCTATATTAATAGGGTAGTCTTCAAAGGACTGTAGTGCATATCAGTCATGGAATTCTAAATTGATCCTAATATACTGAGAGTAAGGTGAAGAAATTAGTTCCACATACTTCTTATATATAAAAAAAAATAGCAGAGGTTTGTGTCTAGTGGGCCTTGGGTCCAAATTTTGAACCCACTCTGATACCATGTGTAAGGCTCCATCCTAGGCTCGTCTAATAGAACTAAATTCTATAATTTCAAATACATTAAAACAGAAAATAGTTTATTTCTAACTAATTTAATCGGTGATAATTTACCACTAAAATTATTTCCTACAATTAAATAGTGAGCATTTCATTTCAATCACTTATAGGAGTCATCAATTAATAGAGGAATACCTATTCCAATAGCCTGGTTGAGATGCCCCTGAGCTCTTGATCCTGCTAGGATGATCCTGTTGACTACCGACTAGATTTACCTCCCAACCAACTAGGAAGTATTTTCTAGCCTATGAAACCTCCATATGTTCCCTAGCCCTCCGAGCCCAAGTCCAACGAGATGTAGTGTGTCCAAGATAAACAATTTTCTCCTTATCTCCCTTATCTCTTGCCCACCTTACTCTCAAAACAAATCCTCCAAAACCAAAAGCAACACCAAGGATCCCCTCTCCTCCCCTCATCCTTCCCCTTTTATGCCCCCTTCTCTTCTCCACCTCAACCACCTCTCATTAATGTCATAACTACCCCCTCATCCTTACATTTGACTTTTCTTCTCCCAAGTAAATTTGAGAGGGCATTTTGGGGATGAGATATGAATATACAATTCGGTAATTAACTGCAGAGGACCATGTTTTCTCCCAAGTAAATTTGAGAGGACATTTTGGGGATGAGACATGAATATATAATTTGGTAATTAATTGGAGAGGACCATTTCTTCTCCAAAGTAAATTTGAAAAGACATTTTGGGGATGAGATATGAATATATTATTTGGTAATTAATTGGAAGAGGACCATATACTATCAAAATTTAAATTTGAGGAGGTAAGTTCAGAATTGAATAATAACAAAATTTATATCATAAATAAATTTACAGTTTCACCAATGTAGGTATGTACCAATATTTCTTGATAACTATAAGTCAATATTTTAAGGTAATTTAAACACTAGTAAAATTTTCATGATAATATTAAGTAGGGCATTATATCACCCTCTAATTTTGTTACTATATCCTTCCCTCTCTCCTCTCTCCTTCTCTCCCCCATTCTCTCCATCTCTCCTTCTTTGTCTCTTTATCTCACCCCAGAGACTAAGTAGTCCAAGAGACCTTGAGATGTGAAACCCAACGGTCACATATTTTACTATAAATGTATATATCTTGTTAATAAAAATTGTACTCTCATAATTTATCATTCATATTATACTTGCTCCCATGTGTGTTTAACACTCTCTCTCCATCTGTCTTTCCTCTCCCTCTCTCTCTCGTCTCTTGCAATTCCTCTCTCTCATCGTTCCTCTCCTACCTTCCTCTCTCTTCCCCCATCTCTCTCTCCGCTCTCCGATCCTCTCACTATCTCCCTCCCTCTCTCCTTCTCTCTCTCGCTCTCCATCTTTGTGTCTCCCTCTCTCTCTCTCTTACCCTTCTCTACATCTCTCACTCATCTCCCTCTCTCTCTTCACTCCTCCTCTCCCTGGTCTTCAATTTTATCTCGATCTCTCCCTTGTCACTCCTTGTATCTCTCCATATGTATCACTCAATGTAAGTATTTGTTCTTCTCGCTCATTTATATCTAGAGTTAATATATATCATAATATATTAATATATACTATAATATAAAAATTTAATATTGTATTAATCCAAAGTTATTAAATTTAATAATATTAATATTATAATATATTAATACGAATATTATATTTAACAATAATATTAATATTAAATATGAGGGTTAACAATATGGTATTTGGCCCATAGTATTAATAATTATTTGTCCCATGGTATTTCTCTCATAGAGTTCACCTAAATAAAACATTTTTTGAGTTTTCCTAAATATAAAAGGGTTTATGGAATAAAAAAGTTTACCGTACCTCTAGTTTATTTATATTTTTTTTTTATTTACCATACCTCTTGAGTAGATATATATAAATAATTTAATAATTATAAGTATAAAACCTATCTCCTATAAATCCTACACATATTGCTAACGCAAGAGACATATATGGTTAATGTTAACACAAGAGCTATGCATAGTTAATGTTATGATAAACCACTTTAAAAAAGGTTGAGAATCTTGAGTCTTCCCATGGAAAACTTAGGGCGAACATACATATTCGTAAGCGGCCCCTACATGAATTGTGCGCCCCCCTACATGAATTGTGTTAACAATAGTGAGGGTCTTCATAAAAAAAGATATGTTTCCAGCTGCTAAGAAAAGCTCTACTAAAGTGCATTTCTATCACAAGAATTAGATATCCAAAGTTTAATAGAACTATGGTAGCATTTAAATAATATTAAAAAATATAGGTTTTCTAGAAAAGTGCATTTATGTGACTGGAATTTGATATCCCAAATTTAATTGAACTATAGGGTAGCATTTAAATAATATTAAAAAAGATAGGTTTGCTGGTGAGAAAAAATTTCTACGAAAGTGCATTTGAATTTTTTTTAGCCTGCAAATAATAAGGTACATTGGTACGTTACATGGGTCACCCATGATATTGGATTATAAAAGATTAATAATTTAAATATTTAAAAGTAAACTTAGGAAAATAAATTTGCAATTCCGACTTGAAAATAACTATGTTGTATATTACTGTTTTTTAAATAACCAAATTAAATTAAAAGTCACCAGCAATGATTAATTTTATATCATCTTTTTCCATGATCGTATATGAAAGATGAAAAAGGAGAAATCACGACAGAATTTTTCAGCGCACTAGCGTCATTCAAAGAGAAATTAGGTTCTTCACTTTTCTATGTGTAGTTTCGACCATATCTGGTCGGACGCTTATTTGCTTTTGCGGCGGCTTTTGAATTGGAGATGAATTTAAACTCTGCTGCAATTGGGATGTGATCGGAAGAACGCTTAACTGAAGGAAGTGCGCGGTCCTTCACCTCGTCCTCGTCAATTAGCTCCAGTAACGACACCACCTTCAACTTCCTGGGACTGTAGAGAATGTAATCCAACGTTCCCTGAAATTTTCCGCGGCGATTGTGGACGAAGTTAGTGAAACGCGGCTCCTCTGTACCACCTATTTTCTTCAACGCGTCTTGTAGGGGAAGATTGCATCGGGAATACTTAAAATAAGCACTTGCTAAAGGTATTCTATGACGAAACTGCAGTATATGAGATGGATCAAAATTCGAAATTTCCTTGTGTGATGGATGGACACTGCCTGTCGTAAGAAGTGAGTGGACGGCACTTCCGGGCAAAGAATTGAAGTCACCACATAGTAGAAGCGTGAGGTCACGGTGATCCCGGACATATGCCTCCAAGTGTTTGACCAAGTAATGAACCTGCAATAGTTTTATATCGCTATTTTTAGTATTTGCATGGATGTGGGTATTGGTTATGCATAAAGGTTGATTGGTATTTTTGAATGAAAGGATCACATGCAGGGCAATGTTGTCTTTATATCTCAAATTAATCGAACACAAAGTTATCAAGTCAAATTGATTCAGTTTATAAAACGTTGCACAACCATCAACAGTTGGAATGTTGCCTTCTCTCTGCTTTCGCTTAAACATCCCTTCATATCCTAATTTGGCCAATTCTGGATGGAAAAAATCAGAAAAATGGTTCTGTTGTACCTCCTGGAGGCAAATGATGTCAGGGTCGCACTCTAATATTTCCTTCAACAAGTTTTGTCTGCGATTTTCCCATCTGAGCGCGAATGGAGGACAGTTGGGGAACTGCTCTGAAGTAGCATACACGTCCGCCAGAATGTTGTATGTCACAACTCTGAATGATGGACCCCTCAAACTTCTATCATACCTGTCGTTGTAAAGTTGAATCATTCGCCTAGGAACGGGGTGGGGAAATGGAATAACTGGCTCAGTAACGAAAAACCCCTTTCCTTCAACTTCTAGAACTAATACCTTGCCCACATCATCGGTGGTGGGTCTGTAAAAGTCAGAGGCAGACAGTGACATACAAGTGTTGTTGGGAAAAAAGCGCTCATCAACAATAGTGGTAGAACTGATAGAATACCATCTCTTGCTCCTGAAATAGTTGGAATCACGACTTAACAAATCCTTTGCACTTAGTGTTACATCAACAACAGGTTCAATACCAACCATTTTCAATTCCTCCATTTTCACCCTTCAATGTAATTTGTCGTCAATACTCGAAGTTGTTCTCCTTTCTTTCTCTCCTTCCTGTACCACCTTTTTTTTCCGAAACTCCTTACTGTACCAGCCTAGGCGTTGTTAGGTTTAGCTTTTTTATACCAGCTTTCTTACCCTCACAAATTTGGAGAAGTTTGACCGAAAAGATAAATCTGTCCTTTTATTCGCGATATAAACAGAAATATAGCTCCACGCTCTATAACGACGGATCTGTCTTTTTATTCGCGATATAGGTAGAAAAATTTCTTATATACCGAATTTCATTAACTTTTATTTATATAACACAATTGTTGCATTTGATGGACCTAGGCCTACGCATGGAATTTGACGGCAAATTGACCGTCGTGGGTGATTTGCCCGTAAAATACACCCAATTTTCTTAATATTTTACCATGTCGGCCTGATCTTTCGTACCTCCAAAGGATGGGTGGTCATCGTTCCATGATGTACACAATTTATAAGAGAGATTGCACCGTAATAAATCACATGATTAAAATAAGTTTTATGTGTAAGTTATTAATGATTTATTTAGTTTATAAAAAGGCAAAAATGTAATCCTTAATACTAGTGTAATTATACATATTAAATGGTTAGTGAATTGGTTAGTGAATGGGAATAGATATTAATAAACATCAAGAGGATTTATCATGATGGATTTTAATTTATTAAAAAATAATTATAGTTAAATTATAATTATGTCTAGAGACACTCTACAATCTAGTATATGAGGGAGATGTTATCATGTTATGTAACGTTACATTCAAAAATATTAAAAAACTATGAGGGAGATGATGTCATGTACTGTTACATTACAAAAAAATATTAAAAATATATGAGAGAGATGTTGTCACGTAACTTAACTTAATGTTACATTAAAACAAAAATATGAATTATGTGTGGCTAACATTATTGTATATGCTGAAGATATTATTCATTGAATAACAAAAAAAATTAGGTGAAAGAAGAGGAGGATTCAGTTGGGCATATCTTGTAATCATAACAAGTAAATTTCATGGCGTCCCCATAATTGGGCATATCATGTAATAATAACCAAGTAAATTTCTTGGCGTTGGCATAATTGGGCATATCCTGTAATAATAACGAAGTAAATTTCATGCATAACTCGGCATATCATGTAATAATAACCAAGTAAATTTTGTTCCCATAATTGGGCATATCCAAATTTCATGGTTTGCATATATATGGCCTGCCCAAAATTGGGCATATCCTGTAATAATGAAGAGGTAAATTTCATGGCCATAATTGGGCATATCGTGTAATAATGAGAGGTAAATTTCGTGGCCTGCACGATAATTGGGCATATCATGTAATAATGACGAGGTAAATTTTGTGGCCTGCCCGATAATTGGGCATATCCTGTAAAAGGTAAATTTTTCGCGTTTGCATATATATGGCGTTAGCATAATTGGGCATATCCTGTAATAATGAGGAGGTAAATTTCGTGGCCTGCCCATAATTGGGCATATTCTGTAAGAGGTAAATTGCATGGCGTTCACATATATATGGTATTATATGGCATTCCCATAACTGGGCATATCCTGTAAGAGGTAAATTGCATATATATGGCGTTCGCATAACTGGGCATATCCTGTAATAATGACGAGGTAAATTTCGTGCCTTTCGCATACATATGTTTCGTGTCTTTCACATACATATGTTTGGCTTAATATATATTGTATACGTTGAAGATATGTGCAACATTACTATATATGTGTGGGCTAATATATATTGTATATGTTGAATGTTACTTTAGAATAAAATAAAAAACTAATTAAAACAAAAAAATGTGTCGGCTAATATTAGCAAACTCAATTTTGAAAACGATATATATACCATTTAAAAATTGAAAACTACATATATACAATTCAAAAAGAGATCAATTAGCTTATTCATTGAATAACAAAGAAAATTAGGTAAAGGAAGCAGAGCATTCAATTGTGCATATCATGTAGGTTTTCAGTCGTGTGATTTTTGTAATAATAATAACCTAGTAAATTTATATTTTGTGGCATTCACGTTTTGGTTGTGTGATTTCTCTAATAATAATAATTAGGTAAATCTATATTTCGTCGAAGGTGATCAATAAAATTAGTAGGAGTGAGGTGAAATATTGACTAGAATGTAATGTTTAGTGTGGGGTACTTGAAATATTAGGTAAATTTAATAAAATTACATTTTAATTACTATTTCTCCGCACCACTGGCCACTATTTATTAGGTGGGGGTGGCTATAAATATTGGGTAACATATAATATTATAACATTATATTTTGTGTAATCAATATATTTGTAACACTTAATATAGATGTGATCCATCTATAAATTTTTATGATATGACAAGATTTCTAATCATGAATATTTACCATGGATATTAGGTTTTTTACAATACCATGGACCAATACCCACAAGAGAATGATAGAGAAGGGGAGGAGGGAAGAAAATTATAATACCATGGGATACTACCATGGTTTATCAATACCATGGGCCATCTAGACTTTTGATTATTATGTTATGGATCTAGAATTTTAATTGTTACAATACCATGGGCCAATACCATGGCTTATCAATGCCACATGCCCAAAAACAATAATTTATTCAAAACAAAAATATTTTACAAATATTTTAATTTAATTAAATTAAATTTAAGAGCAAAAGGGTTATAATTAATTCTGAGATATATCTAAACTCTTCATCCTCATGACTACTAACAATCTTTTCATAGAGATTAAATGAAGGTTTTAATAAATTAAAAAATGAGAATACTTTTATATATACATCTGTGAAATTTATATAATATAAATAATATTATAAAGTACTAGGATAGATGCATCTTAACCAAGGATCCAAGTGAAGTGAGAAAGCAAAGTGATTAACAATGACAGAGGATAGATAGTGGGTGGTTCTTTCAATCTTTTTATTATTGTATTTTCTTTAACAAGATTGATCCAAAATATAGGTTTAATATTTTACAACCAATTATGTTTTTTTATTAATTTAAATACTTTCTTAAATATAATACAATGATATGATATTTAAGAAAGAGAATGAGATGTAAGGGGGAATAGAGTGCGGGAGAGAGACATAGAGTTGAGAGACAAGGTGACAGAGAGAAAGGAAGAGAGAGAGGAGGGGGAGAGAGGGAGGGAGAGAAATGGATTTGGAGGGGGAAACAGAGGGAGCGACAAGGGAGAGTTGAAGATGGAATGAGGGAGAGATGAGACAAGGGGAGAGAGAGAAAAGGAGAGGATAAAGATAGGGAAAGAAGGGGAAGAGACAGGGAGATACATATATGGAGGAGAGAGAGAGAGAGAGAGAGAGAGAGAGAGAGAGAGAGAGAGAGAGAGAGAATGGCATTTGTTTAGGAGGTTAAGAGAAAGAGACAAATAAGGAGAGATGGAAGGAGTTATAAACATAGATGGTAGGGGGAGAGAGGAAAGAAGAGGAAGATAGAGAAAGTTAGGGAGAGGCAGGTAGAGTGAGACAGGGGAGAGAGGGAGGGGAAGAGAGAGAAGGAGAGGAGGAGGGAGATAGACACAAAATGGAAGGTGGAGAGAGAGAGAAGAAGAAGGAGTCTCACAGAGACAAATATAGACATAGAAGTTAGATCTAGAAAGTCATGAATGTTTTATATTTTCACTAAAATAGATGTATTGATTTCAATTTAGTTGTTGATTTCTAATCATATTTGAGCACATGCACGATATCCATTGATTTTAGTGTAGGTTTTGGTTTATAATTATATTTAATACCTTACACTAGATGCATTGATTTTAGTGTAGATGTCGATTTGTAGTCATATTTAATACCTTACACTAGATGCATTGATCTTAGTGTACATGTTGATTTCTAGTCATATTTGATTGCTTGCATTAGATGCATTGGTTTTAGTGCAAATATTATTTTTTACTCCTATTTGATTGCTTGCACATGATGCATTGGTTTCCATGTAGATATTAATTTATTATCCTATTTAATTGCTTGCACTAGGTGCGTTGATTTTAGCGTAGATGTTGATTTATAATCATATTTAGTACCTTACACTAGATGCATTGATTTGAATGTAGATGTTGATTTATACTCATATTTGATTGCTTGCATTAGATGCATTGGTTTCAATGTAGATATTGATTTCTAATCGTATTTTATTTCTTTCACTAGATGCATTGATTTTAGTATAGATGTTGATTTCTAATACTATTTGATTGTTTGCACTACAGGCGTTGATTTTAGTATAGAGGTTGATTTATGATTTGTTGCAACAAGATGTATGATGTACAATAATTTAAAAGTAGTTAGATTAATAATGTGCATTGATTTCAATGGAAGCACATCTCAACCTCCTCCATCTATATCTCTATCTCCCTTTGTTTCTCCCTCTCTATCTCTCTATCTCAACCCCTAAACATACACTCTCTCTCTCTCTCTATATATATATATATGTATATCTATCTCTCCCTCCCTGCCTTTTACCCTCAATCTGTCTCTATTCCCCTTCTATCTCTCGGTATATATATCTCTTCCTCCCTCCCTCTCTTTGCTCTCTCTTCTTCCCTCTCCCCCCATCTATATCTCTATCTACCCTTGTCCCTCCTTCTCACCCCAAAACACACACACTCTCTCTCAATGTAAGAACATAACAAATTATTCAACATTACATACAATACTTGAATTTTCATCCTATATAAAAGGTTTTCTTACCCCAAATGTTTGCTTCTTGAAAATATAAACTATTTATAACTGACTACATTCTTATTATTTCCATTTTCCATTATTGTACATTGTTAATTACTTTGCATTCAAATGCAGTAATAGAAAATAATTACCATTGAAAATTATTTGGGGTTTAACACTCCATAAGTTAGAATGATTGACTTTGTAGAAAACTATTATTAATATCAGAGAGAAACAAAGACAAAGTATGTTCTTTAATACACTAGATCGAGTTAAATATTTGAATGGTCTATGCTTCCAACTACTCTTTTCATATGATCGATACTAGAAAATGGAAAAGCTAATAGCTGTGATAATATAAACAGTATAAGAAAATAGTTTCAGATTGATTGCAATGAAGATTTTTTGTAATAGACTATATTCTTAGTATTCACATTTTCTATCTATCAAAATTGTTACATTGACACTTTGCACTCAAAATTTGTATGTCATCATTTTTCATCATTCAAGTTACTAACAGTCTCTCTCATCTCAAGAAATTGAGGTAACTAAGAAAATTTTAAATTAAATTGACCAAAGTAATCTTAAACATATTTAGCGTATTTAAAATGATCAAAATAATTAGAAGCTTATCAAATTTTGTATGACTGAGTGAAACTAGCCTAGATCCATCTTAACACCATATCTATCAAGTGCCCGGAGAGATCAAATCTCTCGAGGTGAGGTGCAAACCTTTACTCAAGTTTTGTACTCAAAAAATAGGCTTGCACCTTGAGAGATTTGATCCCTCTCGGCGCTTGATTGATCCGGTGTTAAGATAGATGTAGGTTGGTATTATTTCAAATATTTATTAATAATCACAAAATTTTATATACACATTAAATATATGTATCTTTAAATAAATAAAAACATGTTCATAACCATGGAAGTTCATCCCACTATATCTTGAAGCTTACTAATGTATAAAAGACCTCCATACCATGGCTTATCATATCACCAACCCCATAAACCATAACCTATTTCATAAACATAGTAAGGCATTATCTTTCCATCCTAGGAAAGAGTAGCATTAAATTGTTACTCTTCAATTATGAAAGTGAAACTGTCACCAAATGTTTCCAAAGGGTGTAAATATAATTTTGGATATTGGTTGAAGAGGGGGTCTCATGAATTGCATCATTGACATGACATAAGTATCCACATTATTAGATTCTCTCTTTTTACTTATTTAGTGTAGTTGCCACAGAATGCACTCTAGAGGTGGTAGAGATCTCTATCCTTAGCAATTATAGAACTTGGTCTTTTGGTTAAACATCCATATGTATTTCCACTACAACATTTGTGTTCGAAGTATTTGTCTACTTGAATGGTTGGAATTTACCTAAACCCTATTTTTATATGCCATCTTTTCTTGGATTCAAGATTTCTTGCAATTGATATAACTCTCTTGGGTTTCATTAAGATCCATTTACATTGTTCCCCTAATTGGAACTCTAGGAAACATTTGTATCATAATATTTTTTATCATTCTATGGACCCTAGTGGATGATAGTGACTTACATCAAATGATTTTGGATAAATTATAAGAAGATCAAGTTGAAGCCAAAATATGAATCTTTTGAGCTCAAGGCTCTTGAAAATATCAAATTACCATACTCTACCACAAGTATGGAAAATTTGAATAATTAAGATCAACACATTTGGTCTTTGTATCCTAGAAAGGACTATGATCCTAATATCAACAACAACCCATGAACAAGTGATTAAAGTTTCTTTGGAAATTCAATTTTTTGTCCAAATAAAAATCATCATGAGTTCACTTTTAACTAATAAAGTTTTAACACGAAAGATCCTTCGAAAAATATAATAATTAGTTCACTCATGCTCCTTGTTTGTAATTTTCCTCTCAAAGTACTTCATGTAAAAATAATGGTTCTTATTGAATGAATTTAAAGATAAACACTTCTTTGAAAATTTTGATGAGATTTGTAAGGATGGACTTTAATACTTTCTGAAGCTCTTTTATATTATTTCAAAATTTTTATATTTGATCCAATTAAATCTGAATTTTATAATAAAACTAAAGTTATATTGAAAGTTAGTGTTTGAAATTCAAATTAACATAAATCAATCGTATATATTGTATTTAGCAAAAACATTATTTCAAAAACAATTATAATTCCAAATTGAACCAAATAAATTTGAAATGATAAAATTGAAAGTATTCTAATTTAAATTTTTCTTAATGAATATATATCACATTCCAAAGAAATATTCATATAAAATTTACAAAATCTCTTGTGTGTTGTGAATTCATTTAATAGTCGGCCCTTTCTCTTCAATGCCCAACACTTATAGCTTGTCACGCTATGTAACATTACATTCAAAAATATTAAAAAAATATGAGGGAGATGTTGTCACCTAACTAAACGTAACCTTACATTAAAACAAAAGTATTAATTATGTGTGGCTAATATTATTGTATATGCTGAAGATATGTGTAACATTACTTTAAAATAAAAAATTTGTCTACTAAAATTAACAAACTAAATTTTGAAAACGATATATATACAATTTAAAAAGAGATCGATCATCTTATTCATTGAATTACAAAGAAAATTAGGTAAAGGAAGAGGAGGATTCAGTTAACAGGTAAATTTCATGGCGTCCGCATAATTAGGCATATCATGTAATAATAACCAAGTAAATTTAGTGGGCTGCCCATAATTGGGCATATCCTATAGTAATAATAACGAGGTAAATTTCCTGTCTTTCGCATACATATGTCTGGCTTAATATATATTGTATATGCTGAAGATATGTGCAACATTACTATATATGTGTGGGCTAATATATATTGTAATGTTGAACGTTACTTTAAAATAGAATAAAAAATTAATTAAAACAAAAAAATGTGTTGCTAATATTAGCAAACTCAATTTTGGAATATATATATATATATATATATATATATATATAATTTAAAAAGAGATCGATTAGCTTATTCATTCAATAACAAAGAAAATTAGGTAAAGGAAGCAGAGCATTCAATTGGTCATATCGTGTAGGTTTTTAGTTGTGTGATTTTTGTAATAATAATAATCCAGTAAATTTATATTTCGTGGCATTTGGGTTTTGGTTGTTTGATTTCTGTAATAATAATAATCAGGTAAATTTATATTTCGTTGAAGGTGCTCAATAAAATTAGTAGGAGTGAGGCGAAATATTGAGTAGAATGTAATATTTAGTGTGGGGTGCCTAAAATATTAGGTAAATTTAATAAAATTACATTTTAATTACTATTTCTCCCCACCACTGGCCACTATTTATTAGGTGGGGGTGGTTATAAATATTGGGTAACATATAATATTATAACATTATATTTTATGTAATCAATATATTTGTAACACTTAATATAGATGTGTTCCATCTATAAATTTAATTAATAAGTAGAGAAAAGCTTAATATTTATGATATGACAAGATCTTTAATCATGAATATTTACCATGGATATTAGGCTTTTTACAATACCATGGGCCAATACCCACAAGAGAAAGATAGGGAAGGGGAGGAGGGAAGAAAATTATAATACCATGGGATACTACCATGGTTTATCAATACCATGGGCCACCTAGACATTTGATTATTATGTTATGGATCTAGACTTTTAATTGTTACAATACCAAGGCTTATTAATACCACATGTCCAAAAACAATAACTTATTTCAAAACGAAAACATTTTAAAAATATTTTTATCTAATTTAATTAAATCTAAGAGCAAAAGGGTTATAATTACTTGTGAGATATATCTAAACTCTTCATCCTCATGACTACTAACAATATTTTCATAGAGATTAAATGAAGGTTTTAATAAATTTAAAAATGAGAATACCTTTATATATACATATGTGAAATTTATATAATATAGATAATATTATAAAGTACTAGGATAGATGCATCTTAACCAAGGATCCAAGTGAAGTGAGAAAGCAAAGTGATTGACAATGATAGAGGAAAGATAGTGGTTGATTCTTTCAATCTTTTTATTATTGTATTTTCTTTAACATGATTGATCCAAAATATAGGATTAATATTTTACAACCAATTATGTATTTTTATTAATTTAAGTACTTTCTTAAATATAATACAATGGGATGATATTTAAGAAAGAGAATGAGATGAAAGGTGGAATAGAGTGTGGGAGAGAGACATAGAGTTGAGAGACAGGGTGATAGAGAGAAAGGAAGAGAGAGGAGGGAGAGAGAGGGAGGGAGAGAGATGGATTTGGAGGGGGAAAGAGAGAGAGCGACAAGGGAGAGTTGAAGATAGAATGAGGGAGAGATGAGAGAGGGGAAGAGAGAGAAAAGGAGAGGATAAAGGTAGGGAAAGAAGGGGAATAGACAGAGAGATATATATATGGAGGGGAGAGAGAGAGAATGGCATGTGTTTAGGGGGTTAAGAGAAAGAGACAAATAAGGAGAGATGAGGGAGTTATAAACATAGATGGCAAGGGCAGAAAGGAAAGAAGAGAAAGATAGAGAAAGTTAGGGAGAGGCAGGTAGAGTGAGAAAGGGGAGAGAGGGAGGGGAAGAGGGAGAACGAGAGGAGGAGGGAGATAGACACAAAATGGAAGGTGGAGAAAGAGAGAAGAAGAAAGAGTCTCACAAAGACAAATATAGACATAGAAGTTAGATCTAGAAAGTCATGAATTTTTTATATTTTCACTAAAATAGATGTATTGATTTCATTTTAGTTGTTGATTTCTAATCATATTTGATCACATGCACGATATGCATTGATTTTAGTGTAGGTTTTGATATATAATTATATTTAATACCTTACACTGGATGCATTGATTTCAGTGTAGATGTTGATTTCTAATCATATTTAATACCTCACACTAGATGCATTGATTTCAGTGTACATGTTGATTTCTACTCATATTTGATTGTTTGCATTAGATGCATTGGTTTTAGTGCAAATATTAATTTTTACTCCTATTTGATTGCTTCCACATGATGCATTGGTTTCAGTGTAGATATTAATTTATAATCCTATTTAATTGCTTGCACTAGATGCGTTGATTTCAACGTAGATGTTGACTTCTAATCATATTTAATACCTTACACTAGATGCATTGATTTGAATGTAGATGTTGATTTATACTCATATTTGATTGCTTGCATTAGATGCATTGGTTTCAATGTAGATATTGATTTCTAATCGTATTTTATTTCTTTCAATAGGTGCATTGATTTTAGTATAGATGTTGATTTCTAATACTATTTGATTGTTTGCACTACATGCATTGATTTTAGTATAGAGGTTGATTTCTAATGTGTTGCAACAAGAAGTATGATGTACATTAATTTAAAAGTAATTAGATTAATAATGTGCATTGATTTCAATGTAAGCACATCTCAACCTCCTCCATCTATATCTCTATCTCCCTTTGTCTCTCCTTCTCTATCTCTGTATCTCAGCCCCTAATCATACACTCTCTCTCTCTATATATATATCTGTATATCTATCTCTCCCTCCCTCCCTTTCCCCTCAATCTGTCTCTACTCTCCTTCTCTCTCTCGGTATATATATCTCTTCCTTCCTCCCTGTCTTTGCTCTCTCTTCTTCCCTCTCCCCCCATATATTTTTCTATCTCCCCATGTCCCTCCTTCTCACCCCAACACACACACACACACTCTCAATATAAGCACATAAAAATTATTCAACATTATGTAAAATACTTGGATTTTCATCCTATATAAAAGGTTTTCTTACTCCAAATGTTTGCTTCTTGAAACTATAAACTATTTATAATTGACTACGTTCTTATTATTTCCATTTTTCATCATTCAACATTGTTAATTACTTTGCATTTAAATGCAGTAATAGAAAATAACTACGATTGAAAATTATTTGGGGTTTAACACTCCATAAGTTAGAACGATTGACTTTGGAGAAAACTACTATTAATATCGGAGAGCAATAAAGACAAAGTATGTTCTTTACTACACTAGATCGAGTTAAATAGTTGAATGGTCTATGCTTCCAGCTACTCTTTTCATATGATCGATACGAGAAAATGGAAAAACTAATAGGTGTGATAATATAAACAGTATAAGAAAATAGTTTTAGATTGACTGCAATGAATATTGTTTGTAATAGACTATATTCTTAGTATTCACATTTTCTATCTATCAAAATTGTTACATTGACACTTTGCACTCAAAATTTGTATTTTATCATTTTTCATCATTCAAGTTACTAACAGTCTCTCTCATCTCAACAAACTGAGGTAACTAAGCAAATTTTAAATTAAATTGACCAAATTAATCCTAGACATGTTTAGCATATTTAAAATGATCAAAATAATTAGATTTTTAGTAAATTTTGTATGACCACACACAACTGAAACTAGCCTAGATCCATCTTAACACCAGATCTATCAAGTGTCGGGAGAGATCAAATCTCTTGAGGTGCAAACCTTTACTCAAGTTTTGTACTCAAAAAGGTTTGCACCTCAAGATATTTGATCCCTCTTGGTGCTTGATAGATCTGGTGTTAACAAGGATGTAAGCTGGTATTATTTCAAATATTTATTAATAATCACAAAATTTTTATATACACATTAAATATATGTACCTTTAAATAAATAAAAACATGCTCTTAACCATGGAAGTTCATACCACTATATCTTGAAGCTTATTAATGTATAAAATACCTCCATACCATGGCTTATCAATATCACCAACCCCATAAACCATAACCTATTTCATAAACATAGTAAGGCATAATCTTTCCATCCTAGGAAAGAGTAGCATTAAATTGTTACTCTTCAATGATGAAAGTGAAACTGTCACCAAATGTTTCCAAAGGGTGTAAATATAATTTTGGATCTTAGATAAAGAGGGGGGTCTCATGAATTGCTTCATTGACATGACATAAGTATCCACAATATTAGGTTCTCTCTTTTTACTTATTTAGTGTAGTTTCCAGAGAATGCACTCTAGAGGTGGTAGAGATCTCTATCCTTAGCAATTATAGAACTTGGTCTTTTGGTTAAACATCTAGATGTATTTCCACTAACAACATTTGTGTTTGAAGTATTTGCCCACTTGAATGGTTGGAATTTATCTAAACCCTATTTTTATATGCCATATTTTTTTTGATTCAAGATTTCCTGCAATTGATATAACTGTCTTGGGTTTCATTAAGATCCATTTACATTGTCCCCCCAATTCGAACTCTAGGAAAAATTTGTATCATCATATTTTTTACCATTCTATGGACTGTATTGGATGATAGTGACTTGCATCAAATGATTTTGGATAAATTATAATAAGACCAAGTTGAAGCCAAAATATGAATCTTTTGAGCTCAAGGCTGTTGAAAATATCAAATTACCATACTCTACCACAAGTATGGAAAATTTGAATAATTAAGATCAACACATTTGGTCTTTGTATCCTAGAAAGGACTATGATCCTAATATCAACAACAACCCATGAACAAGTGATTAAAGTTTCTTTGGAAATTCAATTTTTCTTCCAAATAAAAATTATCATGAGTTCACTTTTAACTAATAAATTTTAAGACGAAAGATCCTTCAAAAAATATAATAATTAGTTCACTCATGCTCCTTGTTTGTAATTTTCCTTTCAAAGTACGTCATGTAAAAATAATGGTTCTTATTGAATTAATTTAAAGATAAACACTTCTTTGAAAATTTGATGAGATTTGTAAGGATGGACTTTAATACTTTCTCAAGCTCATTTATATTATTTTAAAATTTTAAAATTTTAATATTTGATCCAATTAAATATGAATTTTTTAATAAAACTAAAGCTATGTTGAAATTTAGTGTTTGAAATTCAAATTAACATAAATCAATCGTATATATTGTATTTAGCTAAAACATTATTTCAAAAATAATTATAATTCCAAATTGAACCAAATAAATTTTAAATGATAAAATTGAAAGTATTCTAATTTAAATTGCTCTTAATGAATATATATCACATTTAAAACACAAATTCTAGGAGAAAGCCAAAGAAATACTCATATAAAAATTACAAAAGCTCTTGTGTGTTGTGAATTCATTTAATAGTTGGCCCTTTCTCTTCAATCCCCAACACTTATAGCTTATCACTACCCATGTATTAGCGGGTATAAAGGATCATTCTTACCCAATATCTCTTTTGATCTAGGTGGATATTGGTGGCCACCTCGCTACTCCACCTATACCTCCAATAAGTTTCATCAGTTTCCCTGATTATAGTAGAATTTACTATTTTTAGTACTTTTTCGGGTTTTGAACTTCTTGAGTTGTTTTGACCCTGTAAACGAAAACAATTTCACATTCGGAGTAGGCTCATTTCCATAGGCAAGCAATTTCTGCAAATCCTATAGTACTTGGAGGGATATTTCCAATGAGGTATCGTATGCAACAAGTGGAGATCATATGACCAAATTACGACCCTGGGAATCTAGTTGCTTAACTAAACCCAATGTGGCCCACAAACTCTTGGCATTCCATCTCCTGGGATTAGGGTCTTGGTTTTTTATCATTTCCCTTTGTTGCTCAATAATAAAAAGGCCCTTGATCCTCATTGTAACATAGTTTAGAGACATGTAGTCACCACATCTATTCTTAGAGATAAGAGCTACCATTTCCCAAGTTATTTTATTTCCATTCATCATGTAAGCATATTTCAATTCTTTGATATTAATGAAAGGAACACCTATTTCTACGCCATCTATGTGTTTATGTTTATATATATATATATATATTGTTGTGCTCCTGCATAAGCCCAGATCAGTGGAATCAGAGTAGTCTATTATTTCTTTGTTTTTCTTTGCATGTCCCCAACAAGGTCAGGCTAGAAGGAGTTAGGGATCGAACTGGTTGAAATTTTACAAGACCACCCTCATGAACCCTAAAACCCTCCCATGGCGGAAGAAAAAAAAGACGAGGGAGCAGGGGATCCCTTCAAAATATTACCCGAGGAAACCCTTGAGCGATGGAGGAACATGGTAATGGATAAATTTGTCGAGATCCTTTGGTGGTTACCCATAGACAATGCATCTTCATCTAGCAATGACTCTGGTGGCTCCGCTCCCTTGAAGGTACAAGTCAATCTTGACATTCCCATATTTGAAGGCCAGATAGATGCAGTCACCATAGTTAGATGGTTAAATCTATTGGAAGGATATTTTTTGGTTCATGACTTTTCCAATTAGGAAAATATTACTTTTTCACTCCTCAATGCCACCCCCCATGTCAAGGACTTGGTGGGAAACCTAGTGTTAATAGAGGGACTAGAGGGAACCCTCACTATTTTCAGTCGCACTTTCCTTGAATTCTTTATGCGATACCATCAAGGAACAATATTACCCTGTTGGGAGCTATGAAGATAAATACATAAAGTGGACCACGTTGCAGAAGGGATGGGACCAAAATTTGTTGGAATTCACAAATATTTTTCATATCGTTCGCACGAAGTTGGGTATCAAGCAATCTGAGTGGAATTTGGTTCTCAAGTACCATAGTTATCTACACAAGTACATCTAGGACGAGATAGAGTTCCTAGACATCTCCTTGCTTCACGTTGCCTATCGATACACAATCAAGATTAAGAATAAATTCGAATAGAAGAGGTAAGACTTTGGATCTGCAAATCCAAATTAAGGGAAAGGTGCCCCTAAAATGCAAAACAAATTACAAAGCCAACGCAGGGTGATCAAGGACAACCTTTTGAAGCTGCAAGTAAAGAATAACACCACAAAAAAAAAAGGACACAGGGAAATGGCATGAGTTACATAAGATCCCCCACTCGCAGCACAAGTGAGTGTCGATCCAATTTGTCACTAGTCGTTGAGATGAAGGATTTTGAATCAAATGGATGCTTCGACTATGAGTCTGAACCAAATAAGGGGATTGATAAAGGGAAGTAGATTATTGATGTAGATCCTAGTGCCATTATTTCCACGACGAAGATTTAGAAGATTGAGCCCAAAGATCTAGAGGAGGGGGAGTGGCTCCTCCACACATAGATATGGGTCAAGGTTTCTCTGTTGTAATTCATTGTCAATTATGATAGCCAAAAGAACCTCATTTCAGTAGTGACCATGAAGAAATTAGGCCAAATGACCACACCGTACCCTCAACCATAGACTATTGGGTGGCTTCACCAAGGACGAGATCTCCACGTCAACCAATAGTGTCACCTTTCCTACAACATCAAGCCCTTCACAAATGAGGTAGTCCATGATGTTGCTCCTCTTGAAGTTTGTGATGTATTATTAGTCCAACCATACTTGTTGTAGCATCATGTTGTGTATGAGTCTAGGACTCACACTTTTATTATTTCTTTGGGAAATAAGTTATATAGGATACTAGAGGTAGCACCACCTACTTCCATCTCTTTGATCTCTATAAAGAAATGTAGTAACATCATTTCCAAGACTGGGAAATTTTTCTTCATTAAGATTCGCCCTTAGGGTAAGAAGAAGGTTGTGGCCACAACATCTATACAAGGCCACAACCTCTATACAAGGCTCCTCTACATGGTAACAATAGATGGACAAGTTCATGGAGGAGTAGAGGGACATCTTCACCCCACCCAAAAGGGTACCCCTACATTGTCAGGTTAAGCACTCCATCGCTCTAACCCCGAGTGCACTTCTACCCAACATACTGATCTACTGACACTCTGTTCTAGAGAACGATGAAATTAAGAGGTAGATTTAGGATTTTTTCTAGAGATGGCACATCATGCCAAGCTCATCACCCCGTGCGAGCCCAATTATGTTGGCACAAAAGAAAAATGGCACATGGAGACTCTATATTGAATATCCCGCGTTGAATAAGATCACTCTCTAGAATAGATATCCAATCCCGAAATTGGTGACCTTCTAGACCAACTTAAGGGGGCCAAATATTCAAAAAGATTGATTTGAATTCTCATTATCACCATGTGCCAATCAGATGGCATATCAGAGTGAGACACTTTCAAACATAGTCCAAAATTATCCAACTATATAGGGTTGTCAAACAAGGCCAACGGCTTCACCAGGGCAAGTGATTCAACCGGTACCAGGTTCAATAGAAATTTCCTCATGTCATTGAGTCTCTACACGCAATGGGGAGCATTTCTTCCTAATGGGGGAGGACTGTTCCAAGTGTATATTGGTGGCCACCCACCTACTAAATATAGATCTCCAATCATTTTCATAAGTTTCCTTAATTGTAGCAACATTTACTATTTTTAGTAGTTTTTCGGGTCCTGAACCTCAGTTGCAGAATGATCGCCATGAGAAGTGGTCCACATATCTGCAGCAATTACATTTAAACATCAAGTATAAGAATGGGAGAACCAATAATTTTTTGGGTTGTCTCATCCGACCACTATTTATGGTGCTAACCACTATGCTCAACTCTTATGGACACGAGACTTCAAGGTGGCCACAACTTTACAAGAGTGATCCATAATTCAGAAACACATACCAAATCCTCTTGGAATGAAAAAACATTCCATATTTTCACCTCTATGACACACTGTTATGCCACGTAGGACACCTCTGTGTTCCTTCAAGAGAACGTGCCATGATGATTTGCGAAGTGCACTACAGTTCGGTTGCTAGACATTTTGTAATGCTACAGTTGGGTTGTTGATCTACTTGTTATCACTCTGATAATTCTTTTGAAGTAAAAAGGAAGAAAAACCAGAGGTAACCACAAACCACTCTTGGAGATCAAGATCTATCCTTCCTAATGCTCAGAGAGGGCTTTCTCTTTAAAATTTAACTTTGTTTTAGTTAAGATGTTTTTAGGCTAGTTATGATTGTTCAAGGGGTTTTTTATTTGTATTTGAGATTGGGTGGTGGGATCTGCTTAGACAGATGGATAAAATGATGTCTTTAGACCATTGAGTTATGGAGTCAAATAATAAGGAAGAAAAACTAGATTAAATCACTAAAGGGAATGTTCCAAGGGAAAGATAGCAGAGTGTTTTTTAGATATTTGAGATAGAGGGGTGAAAGGGTTTCGCTCATGGTGAGAGAATAGTTAAGGTTTCTCAGACCCAGATAATGAATGAGGAAGGAAGGGGTAATCAAGATCAAAGGGAAATTAAGAATCCATTAACTTAGATATTCATGAAATCTATCTAAACCAAAGAACAATTACGAATTATTTAATTTAAATATCAGCAGAAAACATTTAAATGTATAACTATTAAGACAGTGTGTAATTAAAGAGGTTTTGAAAAATTATTTCAGTTATAACATTTAGATTTGGAAAAACATTAAATATTATGAATAACTTGAGAAAAATAACGATAAAACATGAAAATACTTGTCTAAAATTCACTCAACACATGAATCCTTGGAAATGTCTAATCTTTATTTATCAATCCAGCTTTTTGGCTCAGGAAATGATACAATAACCTTTTGGGTCTTCTGATCAAAAAGTATATAGAAATGTCTAATAGAATCCACCCTACATACTTCGAATTTTGAAGTATTTATACAAATGGAGTTACAAAATATTTGAAATTGTATTTTGAACTAATCTAGGAGAAAAGAAATATCTTCATGCAAGAAGATAGACACAACTATTGAATTGTTTCATGTTGTCCCTTTTATTTTGGTTCTACTAGCTTTGATCTTTTTCCCTTTAATCTACTTTGTTGTATGATCTTTCACACTAGATGCTTCATTTACTTTAGCCTTTCGTCTCCTACACATTCATCTGATACACTTTGACTCTGCTGATCTATCGATATCCTTTTACCATGTTGTTTTACTTTTACTATACATTAACCTTTTTACTGCATATTTCTATAGTAAATCAGTGAATTTATCCCATGTTTCAGCATCAGGTAATTGGATTTTACCATGTTTCTATACGTTTCATTTGCATACATGTATTTGGCAAACGTGGGCTTATTGATAAACAAGTGTTTTACCTCATGTTGGAGGTAAAATAAGTTTTCAATTTTTTTGTAGAGTACTTTGCCTGTTGGCAATGCCTTTATTGATGATGTATTTACTTGATCCTTTGCTGCCTCTCTAATTTTCTTGTTGTGATCCTCTTGTGTCATCAACTTATCATTTATCACTAAGGGATTGGGTAATCCATTTTCTCCCAAAATTTGGAACTTAGCCATAAATCTGCCTACTCCTAGCTGCATATTCTGACAATTATCCTCCAAGTTTTGCATCAAGTTCCTCTTGGAGAGGACCTTTCTGACCTCCAAAATTGTCTTTGTTCTATCCTCTATTTCCAATTCCTGCAGCTCATACTTATTATTGGTGTTAAGGAATTGGATAATTCTGGCAGTCTCTTCTAGCATTTCTCCTAATTCTGCTTTTACTTTCTGGATGGCCTCTGTAGCCAGCTTTATCAAATCTATTTTCTTGAAAATCACCTGAATAGATGGCCAAATATCATTGACAGGGTTAATGATATTGGACCATAATTGTTCCTTAGCCTGCCCAAGGGGTTCTTTCAGTGTTAAGTCCTTTTCTCGGGCTTTCAATATTTCACTCATCTTGGTAGCCTTTTTCACTTCTTCTTTGTGCATGATTTTGGCAAGCTTGTAATCAGTGTCCAAGCTTGTCACTTTCCCTTTGAGCTTATCCATCTCTGAGGTTTGTATGGACATTTCTTCCATAGATTTATCCAATTTTCCTACTTCTTCACTTGATGTACTTATTGTTTACATAGATGCTATAGAAACCAGTAGTGCTATGGCCATTGGAGATGTGGGAGCCAATGAAGGTACCAATGTGGAAGGAACAGCCGTGGTAACTGCTAGAATGAAATTTACCGAGGTAGTACCAAGATAAGTTTGTTTTAATTGGATTAAGAAGTCCAATTCCTTTTTTTGTCTTCCTCAACTGGTCATTGAGTTGAAGGTCTAATTCCATCAACTCTTCATGCTTAGTTTGGCTTTCCAAGACTTCCTGTGTCTGGGGGTGCTATAGTTGAGGTATCCTTAACTGTTTCTTGAGGGCTACAATGTCATCATTCTTCTTTCTGATTAATTGTTCAGTAGCCTTGATGTCTTTGGGATCATGTCCCAATTTAATTACCAAGTCTTCCAAAGACTTGATTCTGGTGTCTTTGGCCTATGAGGAGGCCTTTTCCAACTAATACTGGGCCGAAATGTTATTCAGTGAATTTTGCAACTGATTTGTAGCCATGGCCTTTCCTGTAAGGGTGGAGTAAGTCATTTCTCTACCGTGCTCATGAAATTCAATCTGGTCAATGGGATGAATATCCCTTGCCAATACTTTAAAGTCTATCTTATTGAAACCTGTTAATGTTCTCTATTGTTTCACAATTGGCTTTATGAAGGATATTTGCATCTTTCCTTCCTTGATGTCAAAACCTAACATCAACCTACTTTGATTATGGGGTGTACGCTTTAAATACTGTGCATAGGATTCCACCTTTACTTTCTCATTTCTCAATTTATTCTCATTGAACCTATCCTTAACGTCCTTTTCTCTATCAGCAGGCTTATTGAATGAGGAGACTTCTACACTAAGCTGCTTTTCTAACATTTGAGTTTTTGATGTAGATTGCTCCTGTGTTTCTCCAAATGGAGTTGTGCCTTTGCTCATGTTTAACTCGGTATCAATTATTTTTACTGAGCCTGTTGGGTGTGGAGCCTGATTATCTTCTATACTACCGGCATTTTGAACCCCATTTCAAAATGGGGCGGCAACGCCGCCCGTAAAATGATCGCTGCCGGGGGGTTTCGGGGGCAGCGCCCCCGAAGCTAAAAACAGCTGTAAAATTGCCTTGTAAAAGTATAGTATTTTCTAGTCAATCTGAGCCGTTCATTAGGCGGATGATCTGACGGTAGAACTTATGTTTAGTTTAGGGTTTTTTGCCCTAGAAGGCAACCCCTCTCTTTATATGAGGGCATTGTATTTGAGGCTGGGATATAGATGTGTATTCGGTGAGCGAGAAACATAGAGGTGAGACTGTGAGAGAAAACAGAGGATATTACAGCGGTTTTGCTGTAGGTTGTATCTCTTCATTTTGATGGATAATAGAAAGGAAGGACTGGCTGTTCGGGGTGGACGTAGCCCAAACTGGGTGAACCACGTATATCTGTGTCTCTCTTGTTTTGTGCGTTTTCTGTGTTTATATTTCTGCAATATTATATATGTGTTCCATTGCTCCGTAATATATAATTTTCTAACAACTGGTATCGGAGCCGAAGGTCCATTTGGCTGATAAACTCGCAGGAAAGAAGGGTTCATGGTTCGAGTGGGAGCAATGGCGGAAGATGGTAAGTTTAGGGTCGAGAAATTTAACGGCAAAAACTTCTCGTTGTGGAAGATGCAGATGGAAGATTATCTGTATCAGAAAGATCTATACCTACCATTGGGCGGAAAAACAAAGATGCCGACGGGTATGAAAGACGAAGAATGGAACCTTCTCGATAGAAAGGCACTCGGAACAATACGGTTGTGTCTTGCTGTGTCAGTCGCCTTCAACATTTCGAAGGAAACCACGACAGAGGTTTTGATGCAGACGTTGTCGAAACTATATGAAAAACCCTCGGCCTCAAACAAGGTATTTCTTATGAAACGGTTATTTAATATGAATATGTCGGAAGGTGGATCTGTTGCAAACCATTTAAATGATTTTAATACAGTTACAAGCCAGTTAAGTTCTGTAGGGGTAAACTTTGATGATGAAGTTAGAGCTCTGTTATTCTTGTGCTCATTACCAGAAAGTTGGAATGGTTTGGTAATGGCCATTAGTAACTCCGTTTCTAGATCTAGTACTTTAAAGTTTGATGATGTTGTCGGTGCTATCCTTAGTGAGGAAATGCGACGGAAAAGCTCCGGTGAGACATCGGGAAATGCTTTGAGTGCAGAGTCTAGAGGAAGAAAAATGGAAAGAGGAAAGAGCTCAGGATATCGCAGTAAATCAAGGAAAGGCAGATCCAAGTCCAGATCGGGAATAGTGTGCTGGAAATGTGGAAAGAAAGGACACCTAAAGAAAGACTGTAGATCTCGGAAGGGAAAAGAAGGAGATGCACAGCAAGAAAACAATCATGAAGCAAATGTGATAGGTGAGGTGTTACAAGATGCTTTGATTCTTTCTTTCGAAAATATTACTGATTCCTGGGTGGTAGATTCAGGGGCCTCATTCCATGCCACACCTGAAAAGAAATACTTTTATGACTATGTTCAAGGAGATTTTGGACAAGTTCGTCTGGGTGATGACAAACCCTGTAAAATTGTTGGAATGGGTAAGGTTCTTGTAAAACATCAGAATGGAAACCAATGGCTACTAAAGGAGGTAAGGCATGTTCCAGATCTAAAGAAAAATCTGATTTCAACAGGGCAGTTAGGCAGTGAGGGTTGTGTGACAACTTTCACATATAAAGCTTGGAAGGTCACAAAAGGAGCCCTGGTAATAGCAAAAGGTGAAAAGGTTGGTACATTGTATTTATGCAATGGTATTTCTAACTCTGTTAATGCTTTGACTTCCAAAGGAGCAGATGCAGCATTATGGCATCATAGGCTCGGACACATGAGTGAAAAAGGGATGAAGATTCTTCACTCAAGGAATTTGTTGCCAGGTTTGAAGAATGTTGATTTGGACTTCTGTGAGAACTGCATTTATGGAAAACAGAAGAGAGTCAGATTTCTCAGAGTTGGGAAAGAAAAGACGAACGAAAAATTAGAGCTTGTGCATACAGACGTATGGGGACCTGCTCAGGTATCATCTCTCGGTGGCTCTCGTTATTATGTTACCTTTATTGATGATGCAACTAGAAAAACTTGGATTTATTGTATTAAGAATAAATCTAATGTATTTGATACTTTCAAGAAATGGAAAGCTTTGGTTGAGATTGAGACAGGAAAGAAATTAAAGTGTCTTAGATCAGACAATGGAGGTGAATATTGCAACAAAGAGTTTGATAGGTACTGTTCAGAGCATGGAATTCGTAGAGAGAAGACAGTTCCAAGAACACCACAAGAAAATGGTGTGTCAGAAAGGATGAACAGAACAATCATGGAGCGTGCAAGGTGCATGAGATTGCATGCAGGATTGCCTTTACAGTTTTGGGCAGATGCTGTAGATACTGCTGTTTATTTAATAAACAGAGGACCTTCAAGTTCCTTGGATGGTGGTGTTCCAGAGGAAGCATGGACAGGGAAAAAGGTAAACTACTCTATTTTAAAACCTTTTGGTTGTGAGGCCTTTGTCCATATTGATAAAGAAAATAGAACAAAGCTTGAGGCAAAGTCAAAGAAATGTACCTTTATTGGATATGGTGTTAATGATTTTGGTTATCGCTTATATGATTATGAAAATCACAAAATCATTAGGAGCAGAGATGTAATATTCAATGAAAAGGTCTTGTATAAGAATCAGTTGCAGGAAAAGAAACAAGAAAAAGAAAACAAGGAATATGCAGTTCTTGATGAAATTACTGAAAAAGTAAAGGTGCCTGAAAATAATAATAATCAACAACCACAACAACAGCAACCATCACAACAACAACAGACACCCCAAACACCTGAAAGTGGTGTTAGAAGATCTACCAGGACAAGTAGACCTCCTGAACGATACTCTCCTTCATTATATTATTTATTGTTGACTGATTCCGGTGAACCTGAATGTTATGAAGAAGCAATGCAGGTTGAAAGCAAGAAGAAGTGGGAGGTAGCCATGGAAGAAGAGATGGACTCCTTAATGCATAACCAGACTTGGGATTTAGTCAGGTTGCCTGCAGGAAAAACTACATTGAAGAATAAATGGGTTTACAGGCTGAAGGAAGAAGATGGAGGAAAGCAAAGGTACAAAGCTAGACTTGTGGTGAAGGGGTTTGCACAGAAGAAAGGTATTGATTTTGATGGAATATTTTCTCCTGTTGTTAAAATGACTTCAATCAGAACTATTTTAAGTCTTGTAGCAGCTGAAGATTTGCATCTTGAGCAGTTAGATGTAAAGACAACCTTTCTCCATGGGGATTTGGAGGAAGAGATATATATGTAGCAGCCACAAGGATATGAGGTGAAAGGGAAGGAGAAACTTGTGTGCAGGTTGAAGAAGAGCTTGTATGGTTTAAAACAGGCTCCAAGGCAGTGGTATCTAAAATTTGACAAGTTTATGTCTGAACAAGGTTATACTAGATGTCACTCTGATCATTGTGTTTATCTGAAAAAGCAAAATGATGGCAGCTATATTATATTGTTATTGTATGTAGATGACATGCTTGTTGCAGGATCTAACATGCAAGAAATAAATGTGCTCAAAAGAAAATTGGCAAATTCATTTGCAATGAAGGATTTGGGTGCTGCAAAACAAATCCTTGGTATGAGAATAACTAGAGACAGGGAAAATAGAAAATTAACATTGTCTCAGAATGAGTACATACAAAAGGTGTTGAAAAGATTTAACATGCAAAATGCAAAACCAGTTAGTACACCTTTTGCTAGCCATTTCAAACTTAGCAAAGAAATGTGCCCAAAGACCCAAGAAGACATGGATTATATGTCTAAAGTTCCATATGCATCAGCAGTTGGAAGTTTAATGTATGTAATGGTCTGCACAAGGCCTGATATTGCACATGCAGTGGGAGTTGTAAGCAGGTACATGAACAATCCAGGAAAGGAACATTGGATGGCAGTGAAATGGATTCTCAGATATTTGAGAGGTACCACAAATCAGGCATTATGCTTTGGTGGTTCAAACATATCCCTACAAGGATATGTTGATGCAGATATGGCAGGTGACAGAGATAATAGGAGGAGCACTACAGGATATGTATTTACTGTCGGAGGAACAGCTGTCAGTTGGGTTTCAAAAATCCAAAGTGTTGTTGCACTCTCAACAACAGAAGCAGAGTATGTTGCTGCTACAGAGGCTAGTAAAGAAATGATTTGGTTACAAAGGTTTATGGGTGAATTGGGTAAGGAGCATGATATGGGCACGTTATACAGTGATAGTAAAAGTTCCATTCATCTTGCAAAGAACTCAGCATTTCATTCCAGGACAAAACACATACAGCTCAAGTACCATTTCATACGATCAGTGTTGGAAGATGGAGATTTGAAGCTGGAAAAGATACACACTAGCCAGAACCCTGCAGATATGCTAACAAAAGTTGTAACCAGGGAGAAACTGAGAATATGCTCAGTTTCAGTTGGTCTTCAAGGATGACGATGAAGATGAGAAACAGCCAGGTCCAAAGAGGAGTCATTGTCCAGCAAATGGAGCAGCGGTGGAGTTGCTACAATCAGTCTCCAAGTGGGAGATTGTTGGGTGTGGAGCCTGATTATCTTCTATAGTACCGGCATTTTGGACCCCAGTTCAAAATGGGGCGGCAACGCCGCCCGTAAAATGATCGCTGCCGTGGGGGGTCCAGGGGGGGCGGCAGCGACTTTATGGAGCCCCCCCCTGGCGGGGGGTTTTGGGGGCAGCGCCCCCGAAGCTAAAAACAACTGTAAAATTGCCTTGTAAAAGTATAGTATTTTCTAGTCAATCTGAGTCGTTCATTAGGCGGATGATCTGACGGTAGAACTTATGTTTAGTTTAGGGTTTTTTTCCCTAGAAGGCAAGCCCTCTCTTTATATGAGGGCATTGTATTTGAGGCTAGGATATAGATGTGTATTCGGTGAGCGAGAAACATAGAGGTGAGACTGTGAGAGAAAACAGAGGATATTACAGCGGTTTTGCTGTAGGTTGTATCTCTTCATTTTGCTGGATAATAGAAAGGAAGGACTGGCTGTTCGGGGTGGACGTAGCCCAAACTGGGTGAACCACGTATATCTGTGTCTCTCTTATTTTGTGCGTTTTCTGTGTTTATATTTCTGCAATATTATATATGTGTTCCATTGCTCCGTAATATATAATTTTCTAGCAGGCTTATTGAATGAGCAGACTTCTACACTAAGCTGCTTTTCTAACATTTGAGTTTTTGGTGTAGATTGCTCCTATGTTTCTCCAAATGGAGTTGTGCCTTTTCTCATGTTTAACTCGGTATCAATTATTTCTACTGAGCCTTCTTTGTCTTCCTATTCTAAAATAGGATTGAGCCTAGCCCTTTTTCTCTGGCTAGATTCATACTCTACATTGAAAGTGTCCATACCTAAGCTGTAGCCTTCCTCTCTGTTCCTTTTGGGATTCTTTTCCTCATTCCGAGGAGTCTGCAAAATAAGAGGGGCACTCATGGTTCCTTCTTGCTCTGGTACCTTCAATAATGGGCTTTCATCAAGCTGTTTCTCTAAATCAAACAAGGTATTTCAACATCTACCTTTGTACTATCCCTGTCTATGAGAGTGTTTTCTAACCACTCAAATTGATTTGCATATCTCTCTATTTTTGGGATAGGGTCATGAATGTAAGGTCCCCATTTTACCTTTTGTCTTACTTTGGTTATAAACCCTTGAGGGTCGTACCTCCACATGAAACTGTTCTTAAACTTCATTTGTTTCAGAATTTGATCTACTTCCTGTCCTACCCCTCTAGAATTGAAAATAAAAGGGCATAAATGATTTTTTATCTTGAACTAAGTCCTTTTCTTGGCTGAGACAAAGTTGATATCATCAGAGTTCATTATCTGCCTATAATATATCAGACCAAATAACATCATGGGGAGGTATTTGGGCAGTTTGTACGGGGCAAGCTAGAAACCATAGATTCTTATTTCGGTGTGATTTCGGTAAAGGTACCAATCTCCCACCTTAGCATGTTTGGACAATTGGAGAACTCTTTTGATATCTTGGCTTATTCTTGGTGGAGGGCTTCCTGTCAGCATGGTCATGACTGGATGGACAAGAGAGTCAATGAATTCTGTGTAGGCGTATGGTGATGAAAACCTCTGGAATAGTGGTGCCAAAAATATAACAGACCTGGGCTAGCCTTTAGTATCCTACTTCTAGATGGTGAAGGGACATCTGTCTGACTGATAATGCAAAAACATGTGGTAATGTATAGATGAGTACTTGAATACTCTCTCATTATGCATTCTAGAAAATTGTTCATGCATCATTTCAGCTGTGAACTGGGCATAATTGTACAAAGTAGCAGGAGGCTTTCTTGGGGTGAAGATGGACATGAAGGCCAGGATGAGCTCTTCAACGAATTCATGTGTGGTATAGCCCAAAATACATGATATCATGGTTACAATTTTCTTGCCCCTTTCAGAGAAAATGGCAGAAACATATGTATGGGCATCTGTAGGAATGTGCTGCTTTTCTACAATGAACGTTTGGAGATTTGGGCCAGTCTAGATGGAATCAGTTTGGTGTATTGGTCTAACAAATCCCCAATGGAGATTGGGGTCATGTTTGGACTTGGTTGGAATTAAAACATTTCATTGATTGACTCAACTACAATAGTAAACAAGACTTTTTGGTATAGGGACATTATAACTCTTTGGCTGGGAATGTAACAAGCCTGACACATATGGAAAATCTCAAGAAAGACATGTATTTGTGGAAAATAGTATTTGGGAAAATTGGACTCCCAAAGCCAATGTCATCAGTATGGTTTGGATATATGTCCTTAATCCAACAATGAATTTTAAGCAGGAGTGTATAGGCACTAGTGTGTTTGATTTGAAAATCCCTCTCCACCAGGGGAAGGTGGTCAAGGTCCAAATGGGGGGTTGTCACTGGTCTAACATCCATTGAGATAGGGGAATCCACAATTCAATTCATGTGGATTTTAATTTGACTTATACAGGTTTATATTAGAAGTTTGAAGTTAATTTGGAAGGTTTTAGAAGGGTTTTTGTATTTTAGTTAGGCACACTCTTTAATTTTAAAGTAATTTCAATTAATTTTACTCAATCAACACACTTTAAAGAATGAACGTTTTCCAATTGAAAGGGTGTATGGTAATTTCTCTTCAAATACCTGGAATTTGGGTGAATTAACATCAAATTGGTGTTCTCGGTAACTGGAGAAGGTTGAAAGGTCTCTGGTATGGACTGAGAGCTTGATTGGGGTCTCTACAACTTCTTAAGGAGTGAAATTAAGGTCAGTTGGTACTTTCAAGGTTTGAAGGTGTCGCAATGGGTTGGAAAGGTTTACAAAGAAATTGATTGAAAAAGGCAAAATATGGCTTCTCAGCCTCTTTATTGAACAACGGTCATTTTTTTGGCAGGCGAATTACTAATGAATAGTGGGTGGTTTTTTGGGTTGGGCATGGAGGCGCTTTTTCCAATCCATCGCATCACTTTTATGGAGGAGGTGGTGTAGGCTATGTGGGGCTTGAGCGAGGTTCAAAAGTGATTTAGCCAAAAAAATCCTGGTACTACTGGCCCTTTCGGCAACAATCCGCGAAACGGGCGTTGAGGTCTCACCCGAAGTAGTATGGGAGGGTGTTGGAACCAGGTTTTCGTACCCTAGGGATGTCTGATATTGGGTGATATGTACACGATTCAACCTTCGTGCTTACTAGGTTACACGCACCAGCGAGCTCCTTGCATCCTATGGTACTACCTTCGCACAACTCTAGTTGTAGTGTGACCAATGTTAATTACCCAAGTGTCCTTTAATTAGGTTATGTTCGCTAATTACTTAAGAGGCTTTCATACATAAAAATTCATACAAGTGTCCACATATAAATAAATAGATACCATTAACGCATAACAAAATATAGTTCTACGAAATAGATGCACAATAGGCCAAATCAACTTAGCTTTATTAATAATCCTTTTCAAGTTCAGTTCAATACAGACCCGACTCTGCCTTGCACACTCAGCTGCAGGGGTCCGCGGACTCAATTGTGGACTCTACTAGGCCTCTATGTACTCAGCTGCAAAGCCTGTTCCTACTACTATGACTCAATACACTTCATATGCACTTCTATCCTTTAACCACGCATTCTCATCTCTCTCTTACTTTCTTGCTTTCCAAAGAGTTGTCTTTACACTTAGAGCCTCTCTCTATTTATAGCCGACACAACTTTACATTAAATTACATTATTTTAGGGCAAACAACCCTATGACTCATCCTAAAATTTTGCACTCTGCGCCCGCATTTCACGGAGTCTTTAGATCACGTTCACCAAAACTCAGTATTTAAGCCCCATAACCCTACTGTGGGGGGTTCCACTGCCCAACAAGTCTCCAACACAATCATTGTGACTCATCCCGAGTCACTCTACTGGTTCGGTGATCTTTGCGCAAACTCCATCCAACTGTGCCTGTGGGGTGCGAAGGTCTACAATGTATCATTCTTCCATCGGCTAGATCTGCTCCATTTCTGCTTCTAAATCATCTGTGTCTAACTTAATTCTCTTCTTTGGTTTCGACTTCTAGTACCTGTGTTTATAGTCCCACAACCTTGTCTGGATGCTTGGATTGCGAAGGTTGTGCTTTGGTCGATTAGTCAGACATGTAGCACACCCGTGTAGGGCTTCAGGTGACTGCCATTTACTCTTCCTGGGAAGGGTTCTCCATTACGTTTTAGTAGCTGGACCACGCCTCCGTCTGTGACCTATTTTACCACATATGGTCCCAAAAAATGCATTCTGAATTTTCCAGGAAATTTTTCGAACTTGTTGTCATACAACAACACTAAATCGTTTACCTTGAAGGTGCACAACTTGATATGGTGGTCGTGCTAGGCTTTCTCATACTGTTTTTGTACTTGTTGATGGAATCCCACCGGAACCCATTCTTATTCAAGCTCTTCTAATTGCACAAGCCTCTCTTCTAAGGCTTCGTGGTTCAACATGCCTATAATTTCTGCTATGCACAAGCTGGGTATGATGTATTCCATTGGCATGACAGCTTCCATGCCATAGACTAACCTGAAAGGTGTCTGACCCGTCAATCTTTTGCACGTGGTTCTATATGCCCATAATACGGCAGGTATGTCTAGGTCCCAGTCATTTCATTGCGCGTTACATACTTTGGTCAGCGTAGTCTCCAGTATTTTGTTGAATGCTTCTACTATCCGATTAACTTACAGATGGTATGGTGTACTTTGCTGATGATACACCTGGAAATTATCGGTGAGCACGCTAATGATTTCGTTCAGGAAGTGCATTCCGCGGTCACTCATTAAGATTTTTGGGCAACCAAATCATGTAAACATGTTATCGAACAAAAGCTTCGCAGTAGTGGTTGTGCAGTCCTTAACCGGCCATCTAGTCAGGTACTCCGTCGTAGTGATTATGTAGCGCGCACGCTTCTTTCCCTTGTTAGGGCCTAGTTTTACCTCAAGCTGAGCAAGGTAGGATCTAGGTCCAACATAAAACCACGCTTAACCTAGTAGCTAGCCCTACCAGGTAGGGAGAGGGCTCTCTCTGGGTCAATCTCAGCAAATTATGATCGATGAGGGCTTGAGATGGCTCATAGAAATATTGGTCTTAGGGTAGGTATATGTGTGAAAGATTTTGATTGAATAAAGTGATGTTTTTGTTGGCTCATATGGAAAGGTAGATTTTGGGTGTGGGGAATGAGGCTCACTTTTGCAGAGATCTCAATGGGGCAAGGTAGGCAATTGTTTTTGGCACTTAAAATTGAATGAGATGGAAGGATTAGACATGTGAGGAGCTAAACAGGGCAAGAAAACTCATGGATCCTCTCCAAACAGTTGAAAACATCAAAGAATAAAGCAAACCTCAAGTAGAGCACTACAATTTCAATGGATTCTACTTACACTCTTGTTTGATTTAGCTGAGAAGAAATAAAAGAGATAATGGCATACAATCACATAAATAAAATCACAATTACAAAGGAAATCACTGTACCAAGACAAATTGCCACATGGATCCCAAAGAGTACTTCAAATCCTGGTCTCAATTCCTTAACCAAAATGTTGATATGAGTGTACAATGAAGCTCGAGGCTTTCCCAAAAGTCCAAACTTCTACCAAAATCCAACCTCTACACTATACCATTCATAAATATATATACATTTTCTCATCCTCGTACTAAGGGATTGACCTGAACCATTTTCTTCAAAATAGAATCAGTTACATTAAACTTGGGCTGAATTTATGAAAATAGGTGTTGAATATGAACTCGTATATCGTAAACCATAGCACCTGTTACAAAACTGAAAGATTTTTTTGTATAAAAGGTCATGCTGGAGAAAAACCTCTCTCAAATTTCAGAAATTCATTTCCCGTTGCTCGCAATATGTTCCACAAAATCATCTCTAAAACATAAAATCATTAAAAATTTAAATTTGTGAAAATAAGCTGTAAAGATCTAGTCACATATCAAAATTCATGACACTTGTGAATAAACTGAAAGAATTTTTTGCTATATGTCTCATTCTTAACAAAAAGTAGTTTGGGTTTCTCAAAATTACTTTCTATCTGTTGTAAAATGGCCCCGCACTAAAATGACTAAAACAGTAAAAAATATGAAAATTTTGCTTTGTTTAATTGTAGGCTCCAAATATCACTGTATATCTCCCACATATTAGCATAATATGAAGGATGTTTTTCTTACTTGATATGTGGCGAACAAAAACCTATTTCACTTTTGAAAAATTCCTTACCATTCTTTCAGAAACTGATTTTGTACTAAACTTGTCATTGTGTGCAACAACTGACCTCAAAACATGCATAACCAAAAATCACTCATTCATTTCGATCATATCTTCTAATCCAGGAGCCAGTTACAGGAGTGTGATATACCATTGGAAACATTTTTCTGAGCTTCTTCTGATGGAAACACTTGTGACATGTTTTGTGCTAAACATCATGTTCAAAACATCTAACAAAACATGACATAGTAAGAGATCATGTTGATCCCTGGTGACAGGCTGCGAAGACTGGAACTAACATCGGCTCCATTGGGGATGGAAGCTCCTTGGAGGTGCTAAGAACTATATATCTCTGGAAATTAGATGGTGCCTCTTCCATTGGGCATGGATGATCGAACAACTGCAAACCCAAAACAACTCATACCAATCCAAAAACATATACATACAACAACATGTACATAAACAAATACCGGAAACTGAAACGCTGCCTTAGGCAGCTTATTTATGTACAAATTTAACCCACTTTGCTACAAAATTAATAGATCAAATAATGTTGTAATTCCATATCAACCACTCAAGTAACTGCGGCAAGGATTTTTCTTGAAAGTTCTTCAAAAAGGACACAAATGTAAATACTGACAGCCATACATGCACATAACAAGTCTGGTTGTGTAAAAGACAATTTGATCTACCATTTAAACTGAAAAAAATTTCCTTGTACATTGCAATAGGATCGAAAAAACCAGACTCTGTTTTCTGCCCCAACTCCTCAATGCATGCTTCCAGCTGGAAACTATCAATGCAAATATCCACGGGCAGCTCTATTGTTTCTTGTTTTGAAGGAGGGAGAGTTTCCTAGAACGTTTTGGGATCTCAGAATTCATATGATTGGATCTGATCATTTAAAAACTGAATCTCCTTCTCAAATTTTTCAACAACTAACTCAAAGAAACCAGTTTTAGCTTTAGGAAGAAACTTCAGAGATTTCAAACATTGAAGTAGGGCAATGAAAAATACTTCATCAACTTCAATATCCACTAACTGATCTCTAACTTCTTTTAAAGCTTCACAAAACACAGGGTCTGCCACATACCCTACCATTTTATTTTAGTGCATGAACGGATCAGTGAGCGTTGGAATATCTAGATTGAGTTGGAGTTGTCAGGTGAATGTTTCAGCCTTCATATGTTTCTGACTATTGTCCACCATCAACAATCAGATCTAACTTGATACATGTACTGGGGAAATTTGCAAGTTAGATGTTCAGTTCATAAGACTAGACTGGATATTGACTAAAGCAACTTTTATCTACTTTCACTAATGCAAATAAAGAGTGTTTCGAAGGCTACCTGGCTAACTTCAGGCTCCATCTATAATCTATAAAACAAAGAACACTAACAAACAAATAAAATCTTCGTCCCCTACATGGTTGCCACAATGTTAGAGCATAGAGTTACCTTAGGCTGAGAAAGCTAGGATCTAGGGCCAACATCAAACCATGCTTAACCTGGTAGCTAGCCCTACCAGGTCGGGAGAGGGCTCTCTCTAGGTCAATCTTAGCAAAATATGATCACTAAGGGCTTGAGATGATTGATATAATTACTGATCTTAGGCTAGGTATATGTGTGAAAGAGTTTGATTGAATAAAATGATGTTTTTGTTGGCTCAGATGGAAAGGTCAATTTTGGGTGTGGGGAATTAGGCTCAGTCTTGCAGAGATCTCAGTGGGGCAAGGTAGGAAATTGTTTTTGGCACTTAAAATTGAATGAGATGGAAGGATTAGATAGGTGAGGAGCTGAATAAGGCAAGAAAACTCACGGATCCTCTCCAAACCGTTGAAAACATAAAAGACTATAGCAAACCTCAAGTAGAGCACTGCAATTTCAATGGATTCTACTTACACTCTTGTTTGATTTAGCTTAGGAGAAATAAGACAGATAATGGCATACAATCACGTAAATAAATTTACAATTACAAATGAAAGCATTATACCAAGACAAATTTCCACATGGATCCCAAAGAGTGCTGCAAATCCTGGTCTCAATTCCTTAGCCAAAATGCTGATATGAGTGTACAATGAAGCTCAAGGCTTTCTCAAAATTCAAACCTTCTGCCAAAATCAAACCTCTACACTATAAAATTCATAAAATATATACATTTTCGCATCCTTGTACTAAGGGATTGAGCTCAACCATTTTCTTCAAAATAGAATCAGTTACATTAAACTTGGACCGAATTTAGGAAAATAGGTGTTGAAGATGAACTCGTACGTCCTAAACCATAGCACCTGTTACAAAACTGAAAGAAATGTTTGTAGATAAGGTCATGCTGGAGGGGAAATTCATTTCCAGTTGCTCGCAATCTGTTCCGCAAAGTCATTTCTAAAACAGAAAATCATTAAAAATTTAAATATGTGAAAATGAGCTGTAAAGATCTAGTCACATATCCCAATTCATGACGCCTGTGAATAAACTCAAAGAGTTTTTTGTTATATGGATCATGCTTAATAGAAACCTCTTTGGGTTTCTCAAAATTACTTTCCATCTGTTGTAAAATGGCCTCGCACTAAAATGACTAAAAGAATAAAAAATATGAAAATTTTTCTTTGTTTAAATGTAGGCTCCAAATATCACTATATATCTCCAACATAGTAGCACATGTGCATAAACTAAAGGAGGTTTTTGTTACTTGATATGCGATGAACAAAAACCTCTTTCACTTTTGAAAAATTCCTTACCATTCTTTTAGAAACTTATTTTTTAATAAACTTGTCATTATGTGCAGCAACTAACCTCAAAACATGCATAACCAAGAATCACTCATTCATTTCGATAATATCTTCTAATCCGGGAGCTCGTTATGGGAGTGTGATATACCATTGGAAATATTTTTCCGAGCTTCTTCTAATGGACACACTTGTGACATGTTTTGTACTGAACATCATCTGCAAAACATCTAACAAAACCAGACATAGTAAGAGCTCATGTTGATCCCTGGTGATAGGCTGCGAAGACTAGAACTAACATCGACTCCATTGGGGATGGCAGTTCTTTGGAGGTGCCAAGAACTACAAATCTATGGAAAGCAAACAGTGCATCTTCCATTAGGCATGGATGATCAAACAACTGCAAACCCAAAACAACTCATACCAATCCAAAAACATATACACACTTCAATATGTACATAAACAAATACTGGAAACTGAAATGCTGCCTCAAGCAGCTTATTTATGTACAAATATAACCCAATTTGCTGCAAAATTGATAGATCAAGTAATGGTGTAATGCCATATCAACAACTCAAGTAAATGTGACAAGGATGCTGCTTGAAATTGCTTCAACCAGGACACAAATGTAAATGCTGACAGCCATACATGCACATAACGATTTTGGTTATGTCAAAGACAATTTGATCTATCATTTAAACTAAAAAAAAAATTCCATGTACATTGCAATAGGATCGAAAAAACCAGAATCTATTTGCTACCCCAACTCCTCAATGCATGCTTCCAGCTACAAATTGTCAACGTAAATATCCACTAGAAGCTCTTTTGTTTCTTGTTTTGAAGGAGGGAGAGTTTCCAAGAACTTTTTGGGATCTCAGAATTCATATGATTGGATCTAATCATTTAAAAATTGAATCTCCTTCTCAAATTTTTCAACAACTAACTCAAAGAAACTAGTTTTAGCTTTAGGAGGAAACTTCGGAGATCTCAAACATTGAAGTAGTGCAGTGAAAAATACTTCCTCAATTTCAATATCCACTATCTGATCTCTAACTTCTTTTAAAGCTTCACAAAACACAGGGTCTACCACATACCCTACAATTTTATTTTAGTGCATGAACAGATCAGTGAGCACTAGAATCTCTGGATTGAGTTGGAGTCGCCAGGTGAATGTTTCAGCCTTCATATGTGTCTGACTACTGCCCACCATCAACAATTAGATCTAACTTGATACATGTACTGGCGCAATTTGCAACTTAGATGTTCAGTTCATAAGACTAGACCAGAGATTGACTGAGCAGGATTTATCTACTTTCACTAATGCAAAGCAAGAGCATTTCAAAGGCTACTTTGCTAACTTTAAGCTCTGTTTGTGGTCTGTAAAACAAAGAACACTAACAAACAAATAAAATTTTCTTCCCCTGTATGGTCGCCACAATGTTAGAGCCTAGATTTACCTTAAGGTAAGGAAGGTAGGATCCAGGGCCAACATGAAACCATGCTTAACCTGGTAGCTAGCCCTACCAAGTCGGGAGAGGGCTCTCTCCGGGTCAATCTCAGCAAAATATGATCACTAAGGGCTTGAGATGACTAATATAACTACTGATCTTAGGCTAGCTATATGTGTGAAAGAGTTTGATTGAATAAAATGATGTTTTTGTTGGCTCAAATGGAAAGGTAGATTTTGGGTGCGGGGAATGAGGCTCAGTCTTGCAGAGATCTCAATGGGCCAAGGTAGGAAAATTTTTTTGGCACTTAAAATTGAATGAGATGGAAGGATTAGACAGGTGAGGAGCTGAAGAGGGCAATAAAACTCATCGATCCTCTCCAAACAACTGAAAACGTCAAAGAATAAATCAAACGTCAAGTAGAGAATTGCAATTTCAATGGATTCTACTTACACTCTTGTTTGATTTAGCTTAGAATAAATAAGAGAGATAATGGAATACAACCATGTTAATAAATTCACAATTAAAAAGGAAAGCACTATACCAAGACAAATTGCCACATGGATCTCAAAGAGTGCTGCAAATCCTGGTCTCAATTCCTTAGCCCCAAAACGCTGATATGAGTGTACAATGAAGCTCAAGGCTTTCTCAAAAGTCCAACCTTATACCAAAATCCAACCTCTACACTATAAAATTCATAAAATATATACCTTTTCTCATCCTTGTACTAAGGGCTTGAGCTCAACCATTTTCTTCAAAATAGAATCAGTTACATTAAACTTGGACCGAATTTCTGAAAATAGGTGTTGAAGATGAACTCGTATCCCCTAAACCATAGCACCTGTTACAAAACGAAACGAGGTTTCTGTAGATAAGGTAATTTTGGAGAAAATCCTCTCTCAAATTTTGGAACTTCGTTTCCAGTTGCTTGTAATATGTTCCACAAAATCATCGCTAAAATAGAAAATCATTAAAAATTTAAATCTGTGAAAATGAGCTGTAAAGATCTTGTCACATATCCCAATTCGTGAGACCTATGAATAAAATTAAAGAGGTTTTTGTTATATGGCTTGTTATTAACAGAAAGCTCTTTGGGTTTCTCAAAATTACCTTCCATCTGTTGTAAAATGGCCCCGCACTAAAATGACTAAAACAGTAAAAAATATGAAAATTTTGCTTTGTTTAAATGTAGGCTCCAAATATCACTGTATATCTCCCACATAGTAGCACCTATGCATAAACTGAAGGAGGTTTTCGTTTCTTGATATGTGATAAACAGAAACCACTTTCACTTTTGAAAAATTCGTTACCATTCTTTCAGAAACTGATTTTGTACTAAACTTGTCATTGTGTGCAGCGATTGACCTCAAAACATGGATAACCAAGAATCACGCATTCATTTCGATCATATCTTCTAATCCGGGAGCTGGTTATGGCAGTGTGATATACCGTTGGAAATATTTTTGTGAGATTCTTCTGATGGACACACTTGTGAGATGTTTTTTGCTAAACATCATGTGAAAAACATCTAACAAAACCAGACATAGTAAGAGTTTATGTTGATCCCTGGTGACAGGCTGCAAAGACTGGAACTAACATCCTTGAGGTTTGATCTGCCCCATAAAGTCGACTACCCATTTTTCAAATAGTTGCATTTTCATTTACAGGTTGAGTAGAATCTCATCCCTTCATGATAGTTTTCCAGTCCTTTGACATATGTCGCAAGCCCGACAGTGTGCTTTCAAATCTTGGTGGATAGTTGGCCACCATAGGCACATGCGAAGAATATTCTTTGTAGTCATGCGTACTGCATAGTGTCCTCCTACAACACCCTCATGCACTTCCATGAGGATCCATCCTCATTCAAATTTAGGAACATATCTTTGCAATATCTCATCGTTTCCCATTTTGTAGAGGTACCCCACAATGACAGAAACATCCGCCGCGCGCACCACCAATTATTTCTTCTACTGGATTGAGTATTCCTTCGGTGCAGTCCCTAGGGTTAATAAATGGATTATATCTTCAAAAGGGTCATCCATAATGCATACTACAAATATCTATGAATACGGTAGTCCCTCCACCAATTTTTTTGTCTCCTCGCCTATCTCTATTCGTGATTAGTGATCTGGTCCTGCATTTAAGTGTCCCAGCTTGATGATGACGTCAAAATCATATTCCTGAAATAGTAACAACCATCTTCATATGCGGCCCCCCAACACAGGCTTTTTCACCAGGTATTTCAACACGGAATGATTGGTATACATCTTGAAGTGCCCGCCAAGTAAATAGTGTCTGTATTTCTAAAGCACGTACACCATTGCCAACCCTTCGCGCTCAATAGTAGAGTAGTTCTTATTGGCTTTAGATAGCCACTGACTCATGAACATGATCAAGTTATCCACACCTTCCACACATTCCTGTATGAATACTACTCCCAGTGGAATACACAACGCTTCAACATGTACATGAAATTCTATGTCCCATTTTGGGAAGACAAGGATGGGAGAAAATACCAATTTCTCGTTGAGAACATAAAAAATTTTCATACAATCATCATTCCAACAATATGTAGTGTCCTTTCTCAATAGTTTTTCCATTGGCATTGTTATTTGGGCATAGCTCTTGATAAACTTTCTATAGTAACCCGTGTGCCCCAAAGTAGCGTGTAGTTGTTTGACACTTTGTGGCACTTCCAGATTTAGAATAAAAACAATCTTCATAAGGTCCACCATCAGGCCTTGTTTGCAGAACACATGGCCTAGCAAGTTTCCAAAGGGAATGAGGAAGGTGCACTTCTTAAGATTTAACGCAATCTGGTGGCAGTGGAATGTATCTAGCATTAGCCATAAGCTCGCTATATGGTGTTTAGCTAACCCAAAACATTCCAGTTGTCCAGATAGACCTCTAAGAACATGTGGATGTATTCCTTGAATGTGGCTACCACTATACACAAAAATATCGCTGCACTTTCTTCAGTCCAAAGGGCTTAACAGTGTATTGGAAGGAGCTCCATTTTGTTGCAAAGGTTGTCTTGCTCCTATCTTCCGATGCGATCTTCATCTGATGGTACCCTGAGAAGCCATCTGTGAATGAGTAAGCTTCCTGACTACCAACATTTTCCAATACTTCATCTATGAACGGTGTTGGGAATGGATCGTGAACACAGGCATCGTTAAGTTTCTTGAGGCCCACACATATTCTAATTTTGCCCTTCTATTTTTTCTTCGGCACCACCATAGGACTCACCTAGTCAGATTCTTCCACTGGTTCAATAATTCTGACTGCAAGCATTTTGTCTAATTCGACGCAGACCTTTTCTTTATATTTTGGATTCAAGCGATAATGTCGTTGCTTAACTAGCTTCATGTCTAGTTTCAAAGTGATCTTCATCATCCCTAAGTCGCCAACGATCCCCTTTAAGTCCATGATCTTGGTCGGGAACAAGTCTTGATATTTGCAGACTAACTCAGTGACCTTATATACTGTAGCATCATCCCAATAGTCCCCAAGTGTCGCGTACTTCGACTCCACTTCTGTGCCAATGTTTACCTGCTTTTCTTTGAGTGGTGTGATGATGTCGCGATCCTTAGTTAATGGTCATAAGCCCTTGCGATAGCCTTCAATTTCTAGAATATCAATATTTCATGGGTCATCACCATCCTCTTCCACCTGCATGTTATAACACTCCAACGTGCTACTTAATTGTATTGCCCATTCTGGCTACAGCATTTCCAATGGCTCCTGTGGTATTTTGAAGATGGGAGCTTTTACTTCTTGTAGTGCATCGTCAACAGTATCCAACCATCGGTCTTCAAATGTGAATGTTAACAAAAATCCTTCGCACAGGACATCCCATTTTCCCATACCATGTCGGAGTTATGTCTCAGTATACTAGTTCATGGGTATTACCTCCAGGGTATGGTAGAATAAATGTACCCATTTAGGCTATGGTTCTTCTCCATAGGCCTTGGCTGATTTCGCAAGGTGCATGTGTGGGTCATCTCGTCCATCGTATTCATCTTGTAATCGTAGCTGCGGTTTCCCAAATTTTAGGCGCATCATCCTTCTACATCCACGCCAGTCCTCAAAATTTCCTTGATGTGTTCCCCACCAAAGCGCAGGTGTTGCGTGTAGCGCCCACTTCAATGCATCGAACCACTATTGTTCCAGTATTGAGCTTTCAAAATTGATCGAGAATTCGTCCACCACTGACAATCCATCATATGTCGACAGATATTGGGCCTTTATTGTTACAAAACATAGTGATCTAATCATCATGTTGCAATTTAGCGTTGTTACTTCACTCAACCGATTCTACCAGTGCTCTACTTCTTCATCTGAATCTGAAGTGCAGGAGCTTTTGCACTCCCATGAGATCCTCCCATTTGTAGTCAGATTGACCCAATCCTAGTCTTGCGTAGTTATCTTGTAAATACAATGAAGATCATCATCACTTCCATCATCGCACACTGGTTCAGTGTAGCGTGCTCCTTCGGCTGGGTCTAGCTGGACTGCTACACGTAGTGACTTTTTCTTGAACATCATCTTCCGCTTCTTCAGGTTGATGACTCTATTCATATCAATGGCCCAGTATATTCCTAACAACGCGGGATAGGGATTAGGGATTGCTATCATTGACAATATCTATCACTTCAAAGTCTGTCTGTGTGGTCGTTCAATATCAACTGTTACCGCTTGCAACCTCCCCATGGGAAAAATCTTCTTTTGGTTCGCCATTCGTAATTGAATAGGTGACCACTGCAACATGGACCTGCCAATGCGTTCCCATGTTTGATTCAGTAGCACATTCGCGTCTGACCCCAGATCTAGGATTACATTATCCATTTTGTACTCGTCAATCTACACCATCAATCTCATTTCCCTCGCAGTGTGCAAGGCATGCCTTCCCAATTTCTGGACTACGCGCGGCTCTCCTAACCCTGTGCACCTAGTGATCAGCTCTTGTAGTCACTTCACTACCTTGCTGTTGCGTAGCAATTTCATGCATATCTCCAAAATGGTAGTAAGCATAGAAGGATCCATCCCTGGCTCTGGTTGATCCTTACTACCTGAAGCGGAGGCCTCTTTGAAGCTCTTCTTAGCTTCCATAAATGCCTCCTTTGCGTGTTCTAAGTCAAACTCAAGTTCCTTTGTAGGAGCCTTGTGAACCCATGTATCTTCCTAGGGATTCTTCCCCTTATCCTCCCCCGTGGTTGCACCGCTCTTGCATCATGTTCACATTCGTTTCTTCTTCACGTGGTTCAGAGCTCATCATTTCTATATTCTGAGTTGGAGGAGGCTAGAATACCCCTTTTTTGTGCATCTATGTGATCAACGTAGGGAAATCTACTATGTCATGATCAAACTGAGCATAGTAAGAATATGATATCATCATTGAGTTGGTACAATCGTAGGTATAGTTCCCTAGTACTTTGCAATTGTAACAAATTAACTGTCTACGGCCCCTTCCTGGTCTTATTCCTCCTCATCCTCAACCTCACCCCTAAAATCTAGTACGTGCCATCTCCACAGCTAGGTCAAGGGCTCACATTTCTGTCTGCACCCTATAGGCTGGGATCTGATCCATCATTAGCTCGTAGCCATGACAAGTGTGCTCATCGTGGCCTACCAACCTGCGAAAATTACAAAACAACTACTAGGGAGTCTGTGTATACTTTTACAACAAATGACAATTGTCCGTAGTATGTTTTCCTCCTATCTGACAAATCGCGCACAATAATGTTGGTGTCGCACCCAGCCCTACCTATGGCTCCGGCCTTAATGGCATTGGTCCCCCTCCTACCAAGTAGTTCACGAACACTATACAGTGATCCTTGTCATAACCCTAACCCTCGCATTTTATGCACCATACTTCCTCATGTGCCTCTCACCATAGTGCCCTATATTTCTTCAAACTCTACATTTCCAGGCATAGATTCTATAGTTGTGCGTGGATTTGTTGAACTCCAAACCCACAGTCTTGTATTGGGGTCTCATGCAACCTCATCGCCATTTCCAATGCTTCGGCTTGGGTGGAAAGTTTCTGTTGTGACACCGTCGTCCTCAATTGTGGTGTCAGGGAAGCCACAAACCATGCGAAATGCCAGGCATCTGTTAACATCATATTGGCCTCATGGATCGTACTCTTCTACCGCTAATCTAGATCCCAAGTTGTCTCGCCTGGAAGCATTGCAATCTCTTTAAACCCGACGATTGTCTGTGTCTCTCTTTTTGGTTGGCTAAATTCTCTATTCAACGCATTCTGGATATTTGATATTCCTATGTTTGGGTGGTCATTAGAGTGCTTGATATACCATCTCAATGCGTGATCCTATAGCGCACTCACCAATGCAACCTTCTTAATGTTGTCATCCATGACCCCTTGCACTTCCCACACTACTCTTACCATGAACCAGAACTGGTCCAGGTCTTCATTCCCTACACCTCTAAATACAGGTAGTTTGATTGTGCTCACCATGCTGAACTGTGTGGGCGATGGAGATGGAGGTGAGAGAGGTGAAGCGGGTGGTGTCATGGGTGGAGGTGGTAACTGCAAAATGTGTTGCCTTATCAAACTGACTACACTTCTCAAAAGAGATGAGTGAGCTCTTCCTCGCTCTCTCGCAGAGGTGAAATTAACGGACTGTTTTCTAATTTCCCGCTACCTTTGTAGATCTTTCCACTCTGTGTCGTCCCAAACATTAATGTACTCGCATAACGCACTTTTCACATAACAACATCTTAATCCAAGTATTCAAAGATTTAATATACTTACCCCATGGTCCCTTGAGAAAACCTCATTCTGCTTTGTTGTTGCTCACGGTCATGTCTACCATGAACTCAGTGATGAATCCCCCTACTATCTGGTCGACCCAATGGTCCACATCTCACGTGATCTTATCTTTTGATGCCTCTATTCTACGCACTAATTCCAGAATCCACACTATCGGTTGGTTGAGTCTATACCTTCCCTGGCTATTGGCTAACCTCACAATCCACTCATACAGTTTAGAAGGAAAGGATGCAAAGAAAATCTTGTGGATTTCCGTATACACATAGCGATCTAGCCACCTTTTCTCAGATACTTGTAGAGTTCTGTTTTCCTGTGTCGCAAACTCATGAATCTTCTTGTCCAATCAATCTTCAATTTCCTTCTTTGTTGGGTTCTAGTGGCACGACTTCATACATCCCTTAGGCAGATCCTGGTGTTGGCAATGGAACCATTTGTTGGCTATGTGGGGCCTTACCCAAGTTTAGAAGTGATTTAGCCAACCAAATCCTAGTACTACTGGCCCTTTCGGAAACAGTGTGTAGAGCGTGAACTGAGGTCTCACTCGAAGTAGTATGGGAGGGTGCTGGAACCAGGTTTCTGCACCCTGGGGATGTCTGATATGGGGTGATACGTACATGAATCAACCTTCACGTTTACTAGGTTACACACACTAGTGAGTTCCTTGTGTCCTGTGGTACTGCCTTTGCATAGCTCTAGCCATAGTGCAACTAGTGTTAATTATCCAAATCTCCCTTAATTAGGTTCTGTTCACTAATTACTTAGGAGGTTTTCATACATTAACATTCATACAAGTGCATGCATATAAATAAACAGATACCATTAATGCATATCAAAATATATTTCTATGGAATAGATGCACAATAGGCCGAATGAACTTATCTTTATTAATAATCCTTTTCAAGTTTAGTTTAATACAAACCAGACTCTGCCCTGTGCACTCAGCTGCAGGGGTCAACGCACTCAGCTGCAGACTTTACAAGGCCTCTGTGCACTCGGCTATAGAGCCTCTTCCTACTACTACAACCCAATACACTTCAAATCCACTTCTATCCTCTAACTATGCCTTCACATCTCTCTCTTATTTTCTTTCTTGCCAAAAAGCTATCTTTACAGTTAGATCCTTTCTCTATTTATAAAATCACATGGTCCGCGGACCATGGGTAGGCCGACACAACTTTACATTAAATTACATTATTTTAGGGCAGAAAACCCTATGACTCATCCTAAACTTCTACACTCCGCCCCTGCATTTCACAGAGTCTTTACATCACATTGACCAAAACTCAGTCTTTAAGCCCCAATACCCTGCTGTGGGGGGATCCACTACCCAAAAGGCGATATTTTGGCGAGGTCACCAGATCTACCTTAATGCTTGGAATGTAGCAGATGGAGGCCTAGGCAATACCACTTTATCATGTGGGTAAAGGTCATATTTTAAGTGAACCTGATATGGTTGTGAAACATTGGATTTGGGTGCCGACAATTGGACGACAGTCGGGTGATAGATTAGTACGGATGAAATCAGCAAAGGTTCTGGGGGGGGGCGGGGTTTTAATCCAAGGTGGTTTGTGGTTATTTATGAGTTAAACATGGGATTAAATGTTCAGATGGGGTTAATGAAGAGATTATCTTAACTTTACCAAGAACTGGTGAGTTAAGAGGGTTTTGTTGGGGGCATGGGATAAAAATATAGTTTATAGTTAAACTAAGGGTTGGGGTATTATATACTGGATTTATTTATATATGGGAAAAGGTATATCGGGAGCTATATTATTAAGTTAAAAACTAGTATGAACTGAAATAGGCGGAGTGAAAATAGTACTAAGCATAATGTAATATTTGTCCATTTTCTTTGCTTACACTTATACTTAGGATAAAATATTTTTGTGGGTATTTTGAGTGAAATGGAACTTAACATGGGTTTTTTTTTCTTTTTCTTACTCTTCATAGGAAAATGGAGTTTAACCTCAGGAAAAGTGGTCTTATTAGGGTAGTCAAGGGAAATTACTTTTATGAAGGGAATTCTAACACTTGATGTCCATAAGTCATTAAGCCGAGGGCCCAGTCCCACCAAAAGTCAGAGAAATGCTCTGAGCCTTTATGACTTGAAGAATTTTTTGTACTAGGACATACTTGTGGATGGGGAAATTAGTAAGTAGAGGGATGAAATGAATGAGGGGGGGTCAATTAAATCAACTTGTAAGCCTGTGTTTTTCTTTCTTAATTGCTCATGCACATTGAAACATATGATTAAGCATGATAAATGTGCTTTCATCCAGTCAACTTTATACTTCAACAAGCTTTCTTCTACTTACCCATTACTTACCCTAACATTTTTTCTTCACTTATTTGGGTGCATTTAAGCTAGCAGACCCTTATCTTTTCTTTTAGTTTTATAAAACAAGCTATCTACTTCTAACCTTATATCTTCCAAGGGCTTAGATTAAACTGATGAGCTCCTTTTATTTTCTCTACCTATCTAATGATCTGCCAAGATTATGCTGTTTGGTCATATATTATTCTCTAACTATAAACATAAAGTTCAAAGCATGAAATAGTCGAGATTAAGCGGTTTGACTACTATGGGTTGTGGCATATATGAAAAGCTACACACAACCATTATTTAAGAGAGTAAAGCAGTAAAATAGTAATGGTATTTAGGCTTTCAAACTTTCATGATCTTTTTTTGTGTTTGGGGTTCATATATTTTCAGTTTTTGATCTTTTTTTACTCTTTTTCTCCTTTGATATTTCTTTTAGGACACACCCTCTTTAAATTTTTTAATTTTCAATATGGAGAACATTTTTAGAAAGCAAAGGTATGTACAATATTACAAGGCTTAACCTTAGCCAATTCAAAATTGTGAACCCTATCACTATAGGACTCTAATAGTGGTTCCACATGGGGATGGAATTTCTTAGTGAAATGTCAAGAACTCTAAATATCACCAACCTTTAAATTGTGGCTGAAGTTACCTTCCAAAGTATCCTTCTGTGAATCTTCATTATTGATACTTATGATAGTAAATCTTCCAAAGCTCACGACCTTCTCTCCAGGCTTGAACTTCAAAGGATTACCATCCAATCCAATCTACACTCTATAATGTTATGTACAATCATGCAAAGTAAAGTGAACTATTGTAAGTTTATGGAAAAGTAATGCTTCAGCATCCTACCATTAACAGGTCCTCCTGGTAGATCTGATCCATCTATGTTTGTTAAGGAAAATGCATTGTTTCCTCTGTAGACATAAATGACATACGGCCCCTGCCACAACAAATCAAATTTTCCATGCTTGCATTTTTCTTCTATCCTTGAATCCCACTTAAGGACTTTGTCTCCTATGTGAAAATCATCTGCTTTAGTCCTTTTATCAAAGACTTTCTTAATAATTTCTTGGATTATCTGTGATTTTACATATACTTCTTCTCTAGTCTGCTGCGGGTGTATGGTCTGATTTATTCTTCTCTAAATATCACTTGGTTCCACCTGTAATTCTTGGAGGATCTTCATGACTAGCACTCCTAAGGATGATGGGAAAACTACATCCATCCAATAAACCAACTGATAGGGTGATTTTCCAATAGACCTTTTAGTAGTCAGTTTATCTGCCCATAAGGCATTGACAAACTTCTTATTCCATGTCTTTTTGTTATCCTCCAGTAACTTTTTTATAATATTGACCAAAATTTTGTTGGATGAATCTGCTAGTCCATTACCTTGAGGGTAACAAGTAGTGAAATGGTCAAGGGTGATGTGGTATTTGTTACAGAAGTCTATCATTCTTTTGGATTTAAAGGTTGTTGCATTATCAATAATGAGCTTCTTAGGACATCCAAATCTTGAAAGGATATTACTCTCTAGGAAGGCGATTATGATAGTGTATGTGGCTTGCCTAGAAGGTATGGCCTCTATCCATTTGGTAAAATAGTCTGTGGCTGTTAGAATCCACTTTTGCTGAGCTGAGGAGGCTAGGTGTATTTCTCCAATGAATTCTAACCCCCATTGTTGAAATGGCATCTCACTGGAAAGTGGTTTAAGAGGAAAGGGTAAAAATTTTCTATTTCCCTCAAAAATCTGGCATTTATGACAGGAGGTCACATCTTTTTTAACATCTACAAGCAAAGTAGACTAATAAAAACCAGCCCTTAGAATCTTATAGCAGTACTCTTCCAGTACAATTGTCCTCCACAATCCCCTGCACGAAACTCTTGTAAAATATTTTCAGTTTCATCTTTTAATAAACATGTTAAAACAATACCATGATTGTCTTTCCAAAGCAATGGATTATCTATAACACAATATCTCAATGACTCCGTTTTTAAGAATCTAGCTTTAGTTCTTGTCAATCCAGGAGGAGCTTGTAAGTTTAATAATACAAATGTAATATATGCATACCATGGTGACTCAATAAAAGTTTCACTGATCTGTGGAGTCGTCATCTCCTCCTGATCATCATGGGCACTATTGAAGTTGATATCAAGGGGCTAATAGTTTGATTCAGCCACGAGTTTTCCTAAAGCTTGGCCTTTGATAAGCTTGGTGGGTTTTATCTCTATGTCATATTACAATATTGTGGCAATCTATTTGCCTCTTTGGAACATAAGCAATAATGTGAGAGTATAGAATCTATACTCTGAAATCTTTGATTGCCTTAACCAAAGCTAAAGCATGTTTTTCCATGATATTGTATTTGAGTGTGGTATCTCTTAAGGACTTACTAAGGAATGCTATTGGTTGTTCATATCCTTGATTTTTCTTTTGCAGAAAGACTGCTGCAATGGTGTGTTCTGAAGAAAAAATGATAAAATCTTTGTTAATGTCAGGACTAATCAGGACTGGAGTCTTGGTTAATGCTTCCTTAATAGCTTCAAAGGATTGTTTGGCCTCCAATGTCCATTTAATTATTGAGTCCTTTCTTAGCATGTTATTTAATTCCCTAATTAATTCTGCTATATTTGAGATGAATCTCCTAAGAGCATTAATCTTTCCTAGAAATGATTGTAGCTCATTAATGTTTTGGGGATGGGAAATGGTAAAAATGGGTTCTATTCTAGCAGGGTCTATCCTACTCCCATCTTTAGATATGATGTGTCCTAACAGTTTCCCTCTTCTAGACCCAAAAGTGTCTTTTCAGGATTTAAATAAATCCAAAATTTCCTGCATTTGATAAATACTCTTTTGAGGTGGTGTAAGTGTTCATTGTCAGATTTAGAGAAGACTGTGATGTCATCTTGGTATACTACTAAGAAATAATGGATTTCCTTGGCGAAAGCTATATCCATAGCTCTTTGAAATGGGGCACCTACATTCATTAAACGAAAGGGAATCTTAAAGTACATGAAGATACCCCAAGGAGTAGTAAACGTAGTTTTGGATTCGTCCTCAGGTTGGACTAAGATCTGGTTATACCTAGAGAATCCATCTAACAGTGAAATCCTGGTTGAGCCTACTACCTTCTACAATAAATGGTCTATTTTTGGTAAGGGGCAGTTGTATTTTAAAGAGACCGTGATTAAGTTTCTAAAATCCACACAAAGTCTAATTTCACCTGTCTTTTTCCTGGTTGTAACTAAGGTTGAAATCCAGTCTGAGTATCTAATGGGTGCTATTATTTGGGAATCAAACATTCTTTTAACCTCTTTCTCTATGGATGGCATAAGAACTGGGTTTATCCTCCTAAGTTTCTGTTTGAAAGGTTTATGATCTTCTTTTAGAGGTATTTTGTGTTGGATTATGTTGGTGTCATAAGATTTTAAGTCTTCATAACTCCAGGAAAATACATTCTAGAACTTTTTAAATAGATTGATATACTCAACCTTTTTCTCTAGGTGTAAGGCTTTAGATATCTTAATGAGTTTTGGATTATCTTCAGTTCCTATATTACACCCTTCTATGTCATCTCTCAAAGGTTCCATCTTCGGTTTCCTAGCTACATCATTGGAATCAAACAAATCCTCTAAAGGTACTAATCCTTTCGAAAAAAAAATATTTTTCAAATTAAGAATCTCAGGATCATCATCCATTATTTCATCTATCTCTACCTTTTCTAAGTTATCTATTTCTAGTTTAGTAAATTTAGTTGGTTTATGTACATCAAAAATATTTACATCTAAGTTTCTTTCTATATTATTGTCTATTGTACAGTGAGTATCTATCTTACAATTCTGAAATTCACCTTCATTGTTCATGAAATCGAAGATTTGAGAGTCGTGGGAGGAAATTTTCCAATACTTGAGGTTGTCTGGTATAACAGACCTATGTCTGATATCTGTAGTGTACTGGTGGTTTGGTTGAAATGGTAATTTACAAGTACTAGTAAAGGTAGCTAGATTGTGGGCCTGCATGTTTTGTTTTCTATGAATGGCAGCAAAGTTTGATTCCAGGATGTCCTTGATCAACTCTAAAATAGTATCCCTATATCTACCAAGCCTAGGGTTGTTGAAATAATATTCACCACTGATCTTTTTGATAATCATCTTTGAGTCTCCCATGATGGAAACTCTTTTGGTTCGTAATTTCCTAACCAATTGTAACCCTAGAATTAGGGCTTCATATTCGGACATGTTATTGGTATATTTGAAGTTCAATCTGAAAGCATGTCCCTTAGCATGGTTATTTTCCATATTATGTATCCACACTCCTGCACCAGCCCCTAACTTACTGACAGACCCATCAAAGTCTAAATGCCAAAGTGACTCATGGAATATGTTTTCACTGTCATCTACTCTCTACTTAAGGTCTTTGGCTGTGATTTCCTTTTTATCATTTTCTGCATTGTATAATATGAAAGAGTCCATATCTGAATGCATGAAGTATATGGGAACGTTTGTGGCTTTTCCTCACTACTGACCATGTACTTCATCAAGGTATCCCTATATAAGTTTCTTGTTTGGCCAAAAACAGATATGGTGGCATAAGACATATCCAACTGCAAAGATCCCTACAGTTTTTCTCCCCATGAGCGAGATAGTAGCATTCCATATTTTGGTGGGATGTCTGCAACTACAATGTCCATCAGAATGCTCTTTGCAGGGCACTGGACAAGAGTCACACATAATTATTTGATTAGACCAAGGAATTTGACCTAGTTAGAGTCAAAAGAAAATAAATCCTTATAAGGCCTAGTAATGTCTAGGCTCAGTCTTTCCATTATTGCCTTTGGAATGAGATTGTGAGATGCTGCTGAGTCCAACATAGCATTATGAAATTTTCTATCATGAATGTTTAGGCTTATCTAAAAAGGAGGAACCCCCCCTTTCTGATGAATTCCATTGGCCTTAGGGACAAACAAAAATTAAGGTTGGTCATCATTCAAATAAACAAAATCTTCTCCCTCTCCTATGTTCAAAGTATCAGTTATCTGTGACCTATAAGATTCATTCTTTACTAGTTCAGTCAAAGGAACTGATATCTTTAATTTAGCTATTTCATTTTTAATATTGAAAGGGAACTGAGGTTTTTTTGTTTGATTTAGACCTTCCTTAATGTGTGTAGTTTGAGTATCTTTATTATATTTCTCAGTGGTAAGAATTTCATTTTGTGTTTCTACTGTCTTGCCCTGATTTCTTTTATTTTGATTGTTTTCAGTGATTGTCTCTCTTTGGGATTCAGTGGAGGTTATATCTACAATCCTAGGGTTTGAATTTTAGTTGTTCCCCTAGGGGGAATTTTCAATACTTTGTTATCTCGAGCTTCTTTTATTATCTTAGTCCGGTGTTATAGACATTTTTGGGCACTACAACACCAATCAAACATGTCCATAAACCAAGGGCTCCTAAGACCCTAAAAGTGTTGTTTCATACCCTAAAGGAACAAGGTCAACTGATTACATCATCTCCCAAAAGTTCTCCACAGCAAACTGCTTAGAACTGGTCAAAACTGGACCATACAGGTTGCTCAGTGCTAAGTGTGTGATGCATCCCACCTTCCCAGTGTAAAAGGTGCGTTGCATACTGAAAAGCCCTTCTGCAGGGTGCGATGAGCGAGAGTGGACAAATGGCAGAGACATTTTGCGAGGTGGATGATCATAGAATCTTCCAGAAACTTCTCCTATGACACTTTCCTCTATGAATTCACCCAGGGATGAGTAAGATATCATCAATCTCCAAGTGGAATCAAGAACTATTAGAGAGAGGACACTAATCAAAATCCCATAAGCTAACTCACCCCCCTGCAATCATTTATATATGGATCCCTCATCCCAGAGATCCAGAGGCTGGAATTTTGTATCTTGTAAGGAAGTGCTATTGGTTTCTTTTTGTAATATCATAGTGTTGGGTGATCTAAGCTTTTCATCAGGCGAAAGAAGGGCTTTCATGCTGGAGGATGATGCTAGGTTAGAACAATTGGTTGTAATCCTCTTTGCTATTCTTCATTATTAATAAAGTTATTCAAGTTTTCCTCCACATTCTTGTATGCATTTTTGTGGTCAATATATATCTGGTCCTATATTGCTTATGATTGTAGATCTTTGTTCTTCGATAGTATTATGCTGCTTTGATTCCATAGGTGCTCTTTGAAGCTGGGTAGACGAAGGAGAAGTGACAAGGATCTGTCAGAAGGGAGAGGAACCAAACGCAAGACTGAGGTTGGTGTCCTTCATTCCACTCCTATCTACTTCTCATAAAGGAAAATGAAAGTAGTTTTGGTTTGTTTGTTTCTAAGATAGCTACCAGTCTTAGTGGGACTAGCAGCTCCGAGTGGACACTAGATTTCCCGATAACATATGGGTTTGGATGGATCTTTTAATGGGAGTCTCGTTATTCTTCTTACTTCTCAACATATATTGTTTATGTACCTCATATATAGCTTACTCATATCCCCATTTAAAATCAAAAGATTCCCCAGATTCTAATTGCAATTGATGAAGCATATATAACTCTTATTCTTCTTGAGTAAGAAAAACAATGTCTTCTTCTGTGGTTTCCAGTAAGCTAATCTAGTATCATCCTCTACTTCTTGGTTCTGTGAATCCTCAACATAATTTTCTTGGAAGGGGGGCGTAATCTATTGGTCTGGTGTAGCATTTTTTGCGGTATTAGGGTTCTTCCTAAAATTTGGGTTTCTTATTTGGGGTTGTTGTTGTTGACTCTCCCATTGATTTTTCCTCTCCATTTTCTCTAACCTATCCATGATTCCTTCTAAACTTTTAGCTAAAATATCTACTTTTCCATACGAAGTTGAAACGTATTCTTTAAATACAACTTTCTTTTCATTCCTCATTTGTGCTTTCTTAGCTAATAGATTGGCTTCTACACTGATAGCATTGCTTTGCATTTGTTCAAGTGTTTTAGGATTTCTCTTCCTTAGCTAGTATGACATGTCAACATCAAAACCATCAGGGAACTTAATTAATGGTAGGTTAGGTGGAGGCTTAATGTTGGTTGGAATTTCATTATAGATATTATTAAGCCCAGTGAAATAGTCCTAAACTGACTAATTGGGAGCTCCCCTAATATTGTCATATTCAGAAAGTATTCGCAATGGGTTCTTCTTTCTCTCCCATCTATCAATGAATAACCTTTGAAAATTGGCTTAGTTTGCAATATGGTTGGTAGGAAAGGCTTTGAACCACTCCTTGACATCACCAGTTAAAGTTTGGGCAAACAATCTCATTTGGACGTCTGCTTCATCTATTTCATGCAATTCAAAAAATGTCAGACATCTTTTTTACATGCTACTAGGTAATGTAAAGACTAGTAGCCTCAAACAAGAAGATCTTACTCTGATAATCTGCAGGCATGGAATGGAGTTGGGAGGGTAAAACAAGAGGAGCATATCTATTTTCCATTTTTGTGATTCTAGTTTGACTTGGGTTGACATTGTAGTGGTTGAATAAGGGCTTGAAAATGATGGAGGTGAACTAGATGATGATGATGATGATTGATTAATAAGTGGTTTAGGTGTTTGGATTGTGGTAGATACAATTGGTGAAGTTGTGGTAAACGAAGGTGGATTTATAGTGAGTGAAGTTTGTGGAGAAAATCCAAGGGCAACAGTAGTAAGGGCAGCTAGTTCAGTAGATTGTTGAATGTAAAAATCACCTATATTACTTATCAATTTAGAGGCACAAGCTTCTAATTTGTCAAAAGTCTCAACGACTAATTTATCTAAACCTTAATGAATAACCATTTTTGATTCAATGAGTTGAACAAACCCAGGATCTAAGATTGTTTCGTGGATTGCATTCTCCGATTTACTTCTGAATAATGAGAGTTCAAATGACAAAACGAAATGGATGTCCTCTAATGTTGAAAACTCCTTAAGGAGTCAATTGGATCTAAGTAACTTGCTACTACTGGCTTGAGTTTTTGTTTTTTAGGTTGTCTTAAAATCCTCTCTAGGTCATCCACTATAGTTTCAGGGTTCAGATCTTGGTTTGCCCTAGTATAGTGAATCTTTTTAGGAGCCAAAATTTTAAGGTTTTAAACTGTTTTTATGAAATTTTCTGAAAATTTACTTCAGATAATGACCTTAAGGGACTAAAGATTTAATTTAAGGTTTCCTTAAAGTTTTATGAGACTGAGGATCGAAGTCCCCAGTATGGTTTCCATAAATTTTATCACTATGATAATTCTTTTGAAGTAAAAAGAGAGAAAAACCAAAGGTAACCAAAAACCGCTTTTTGAGATCAGGACCCAGCCTTCCTGATCCTCAGAGAGGTCTCTCTCTTTAAAATTTAACTTTGTTTTAGTTAAGGTGCTTTTAGGCTAGTTATGATTGTTCAAGGGGTTTTTTATTTGTATTTGAGATTGGGTGGTGGGATCTGGTTAGACAGATGGATAAAATGATGTATTTAGACCATTGTGCTATGGATTCAAATAATACGGAAGCAAAACTAGATTAACTCACTAAAGGGAATGTTCCAAGGGCAAGAAAGAAGAGTGTTTTTTAGATCTTTGAGACAGAGGGGTGAAAGGGTTTCACTCAGGGTGAGAGAGCAGTTAAGGGTTCTCAGACCCAGATAACGAATGAGGAATGAAGGGGTAATCAAGATCAAAGCGAAATTAAGAATCCTTTAACCTGGATATTCATGAAAGTTATCTAAACCAAAGAGAAATTAAGAATTCTTTAATTTAAATATCACCAGAAAACATTTAAATGTATAACTGTTAAGACAGAGTGTAATTAAACAGGTTCTGAAATATTATTTTAGTTATAACATTTAGATTTGGAAAAAAATTAAATATTATGAATAAATTTAGAAAAATAACGATAACACATGAAAATATTTGTCTGAAATTCGCTCAACACATGAATCCTTGGAAATGTCTGATCTTTACTTATCAATCCAGCTTGTTGGCTCAACAAATGATACAATAACCTTTTGGGTCTTTTGATCAAAAAGTCTATACAAATTTCTAATGGATCCACCCTACATACTTCAAATTTTGAAGTATTTATACAAATGGAGTTACGAAATATCTGAAATTGTATTCTGAACTAATCTAGGAAAAAAGAAATATCTTCATGCAGGAAGATAGAGATAGCTATTGAACTGTTTCATGCTGTCCCTTTTATTTTGGTTCTACTGGCTTTGATCTTTTTCCCTTTAATCTGCTTTGTTGTTTGATCTTTCATGTTGGATGCTTCATTTACCTTAGCCTTTTATCTGATACACTTTCATCTGATACACTTTGACTTTGCCAATCTGTCCACATCCTTTCACCATGCTATTTTACTTTTATTGTACATTAACCTTTTTATTGCATATTTCTATATTAAATTACTTAATTTCTCCCATGTTTCAGCATCAGGTAATTGGATTTTTAGCATGTTTCTATATGTTTCATCTGCCTCTATTTGGAAAAAGTAGGCTTATTGATCAACAAGTGTTTTACCTCATGTTGGAGGTAAAACAAGTTTTCAAATGTTTTCAAATGTTTGGTATAGTACTTTGCTTGTTGGAAATTCCTTTTATTGACGATGTATTTACCTGATCCTTCACTACCTATTTGATTTTCTTGTTGTAATCCTCTTGTGTCATCAACTTATCATTTATCACTAAGCAATTGGGTAATCCCTTTTCTCTCAAAATCTGGAACTTAGCCATAAATCTGTCCACTACTAGCTGCATATTCTGACACTTATACTCCAAGTTTCGTATCAAGTTCCTCTTGGAGAGGACCTTTCTGACCTCCAAAATTTTCTACGTTATGTCCTCTATTTCCAATTCCTGCAGCTCATAATTATTCTTTGTGTTAAGGAAATGGATAATTCTGGCAGCCTCTTCTGGCATTTCCTCTAATTCTTCTTTTACTTTTTGGACGGCCTCTGTAGTCAGCTTTATCAAATCTACTTGCTCAAAAATCTCCTGAATAAATGGCCAAATATCATTGACAGAGTCAATGACATTGAACCATATATGTTCCTTAGCCTGCCCAAGGGGTTCTTTTAGTGTTAAGTCCTTTTCCAGGGCTTTCATTCTTTCACTCACTCTGGTAGCCTTTTACACTTCTTCTTTGTGCATGATTTTGGCAGGCTTGTAATTAATTTCCAAGCTTGTCACTTTCTCTTTGAGTGTATTCATCTCTGAGGTTTGTATGGACATTTCTTCCATAACTTTAACCAATTTTCCTGCTTCATCACCTGATGTACCTATCGTTGATGTAGATGCTGTAGAAACTGGTAGTGTTGTGGCCATTAGAGATGTAGGCGCCAACGGGGCTTCCAATGTGGAAGGAACAGCTATGGTAAATGCTGGAATGACATTTATAGAGGTAGTGCCAAGATCAGTTTGTTTTAATTGGATTAAGTTGTCCAATTCATTTTCTATCTTCCTCAACTGATCATTGAGTTTAAGGACTAAGTCCATCAACTCTTCATGCTCATTTTAGCTTTCCAATACTTCATGTGTCTGGGGGTGTTGTAGTTGAGGTATCTTTAACTATTTCTTGAGGGATGAAATGTCATCATTGCTATTTTTTGATTAATTGTTGAGTAGCCTTGATGTCTTTGGGATCATGTCCCAATTCAATTACCAAGTCTTCCAAAGACTTGATTTTGGTGTCTTTGGCCTATGAGGAGACCTTTTCCAACCGATACTAGGCTGAAATGTTATTAAGTGAATTTCCAATTGATGTGCAGCCATAGCCTTTCCTGTAAGGGCAGAGTAAATCATTTCTCCAGCCTGATTGTGAAATTCAATCAAGTCAATGGGATGAATATCCCTTGCCAATACTTCAAAGTCTATCTTCTTGAAATCTGTTGATGTTCTCGGTTGTTGTATGATTAGATTTATGAGGGACATTTGCATGTCTGAAAAAAAAGAGGAGTACTTGTGGTTCCTTCTTGCTCTAGTACTTGTAGGAATGGGCTTTCATCAAGTTGTTTCTCTAAATCAAAGAAGGTATTTTCAACATCTATCTTTGTACTATCCCTGTCTATGAGAGTGTTTTCCAACCCCTCAGACTGATTTGCATATCTCTCTATTTTTGGTATAGGGTGATGAATATAAGGTCCCAATTTGACCTTTTGTTTTAATTTAGTTATGGACCCTTGAGGGTCATACCTCCACATGAAACTATTCTTAAACTTCATTTGTTGTAGAATTTTATCTACTTCCTCTCCCGCCTCTCTAGAATTGCAAATGAAATGGCCTAACTTATTTTTGATCTTGAATTGAGTCCTTTTCTTACTGAGACAAAGTTGATATCATCAAAGTCCATTACCTGCCTATAATATTACAGAGAAAATAACATCATGGGGAGGTATTTGGGCAGTTTGTGCGGGGCAAGCTAGCAACCATGGATTCTTATTTCAGTGTGATTTTGGTAAAGGTACCAATCTCCCACCTTACTTTGTTTGGACAATTGGAGCACTCTTTTGATTTCTTGGCTTATCCTGGGTGGAGGGATTCCTGTTAGCATGGTCATGATTGGATGGACAAAAGAGTCAGTGAAGTCTGTGTAGGTGCATGGTGATGAAAACCTATGGAATAGTGGTGTCCAAAATATAACTGACCTGGGCTGGCCTTTAGTGTCCCACTTCTGGATGGTAAAGGGAATTCCGTCTGACTGATAATACAAAAAAATGTGGTAAAGTATAGATGAGTACTTGAATACTCTCTCATTGTGCATTCTGGTAAATTATTCATGCATCCTTTCAGCTATGAACTGGGCATAAATGTACAAAGTAGCAGGAGGCTTTCCTGGGGTGAAAATGGAAATGAAGGCCAGGATGATCTCATCAACGAATTCATCTCTGGAATAGCCCAGAGTACATGATATCATGGTTACAATTTGCTTGACCCTTTCAGAGAAAATTGTAGAAGCATATGGAAGGGCATATGTAGGAATGTGCTACTTTTCTACAATGAAATTTTAGAAGATTTGGGTCAATCTAGATGGACTCAATTTTGTGTATTGGTCTAACAAATCCCCAATGGAGAGTGGGGTTAGGTTTGGACTTGGTTGGACTTGCAACATTTCATTGATTGACTCAGTTGTAATAGTAAACAAGAATTTTTGGTTTGATGACATTATAGCTCTCTAGCTGGGAATGTAACAAGCATGGCACATATGGACAATCTCAGGAAAGATATGTACTTGTGGAAACTGGTATTTGGGAAAATTGGACTCCCAATGGCCAATGTCATCAGTATGGTTTAGATATTTGTCCTTACTCCAACAATGAATTTTTAGCAGGAGTGTATAGGCACTGGTGTCTTTGATCTAGGTGATCAAGGTCCAAATGGGGGGTTGTCACTGGTCTAACATCCATGGCGACCGGGGAAGCCATAATTTAGTTCTTGTGGATTTGAATTTGACTTATACAGGTTTATATAAGAGGTTTGAAGGTAATTTGGAAGGTTTCATAAGGGTTTGGGTATTTTACTTAGGCACACTCTTTAATTTTAAAGTAATTTCAACTAATTTTACTCAATCAAAACACTTTAAAGACTAAATGTTTTCAAATTGAAAGGGTGTCTAGTAATTTCTCTTCAAATACCTAGAATTTGGGTGAATTAACTTCAAATTGGTGTTCTCGGCAACTGAAAAAGGTTGAAAGGTATCTGGTACAGACTAAGAGATTGGTTGGGGTCTCTGCAACTTCTTCAAGAGTGAAATTGAGGTCAACTGGTACTTTCAGGGTTGGAAGGTGTCACAATGTCTTGCATAGATTTACAAACAAATTGATTGAGAAAGGGCAAATATGGCTTCTCGGCATTTTTATTAAACAACGGTCATTTTTAGGTGGGCAAATTACAAATGAATAGTGGGCAATTTTTCAGGTTAGGCGGGGATGCAGTTTTTCCAAGCCATTGCACCGCTTTTATGGAGGAGGTTATTTTGGCGAGGTCACCCGATCTACCTTAACACTTGACACGTAACACATGGGGGACTGAGCAATACCACTTTATTGGGCGAGTAAAGCTCAGATATCGGGTGAACCCTATATGGCTATGAACGATTGGATTTGGGTGCTGACGATTGGATGGCAGTTAGGTGACAAATTAGCACGGATGAAATGGGAAAAGATTCTAGGGGGGCTTGGGATTTTAATGCATGGTGGTATGTGGTTATTTACAAGTTAAACATGGCATTAAATGATTGTATGGGGTTAATGGAGGGATTATCTTAATTTTATCGAGAATTGGTGAGTTAAGAGGGTTTTGTCAGGGGCATGGGATAAAAATATAGTTTATAGTTAAACTAGGGGTTGGGGTATTATATACAGGATTTATTTATATATGGGAAAATTTATATCAGGAGCTGCATTATTAAGTTAAAAATTAATATGAACTAAAATGAGTGGAATGAAAATACTACTAAGCATAATGTAACATTTGTGCATTTTCTTCACCTACACTTATACTTAGGATAAAATATTTTAGTGGGTATTTTGAGTGAAATAGATCTTAACATGGGGGTTCTTTTTTTTTTTACTCTTCATAGGAAAATGGAGTTTAACCTTATGAAAAGGGGTTTTATTATGATAATGAAGGGAAATGACTTTTATGAAGGGAATTCTAACACTTGATGTCCATAAGTCATTAAGATGAGGGTCCGGTCCCACCAAAAGTCAGAGAAATGCTCTGAGCCTTTATGACTTGAAGGATTTTTAGTACTAGAACATACCTGTGGATGAGGAAATTAGTAAGTAGAGGGATGAAATGAATGAGGGGGAGTCAATTAAATCAAATTGTAAACTTCTATTTTTCTTTCGTAATTTCTCATGCACATTGAAACATATGATTAAGCATGATAAATGTGCTTTTATCCAATCAACTTTATACTTCAGAAACCTTTCTTCTACTTACCCTAACATATTTTCTTCACTTATTTGGGTGTATTTACGATAGCAGACCCTTATCTTTCATTTTCTTTAATAAAACAAACTATCTACTTCTAACCTTATATCTTCCAAGGGCTCAAATTAAACTAGTGAGCTATTTTTATTTTCTCTACCTATCTAATGATCTGCCAAGATTAAGCTGTTTGGTTAGATTTTATTCTCTAACTATAAACATAAAATTCAAAGCATGAAATAGTCAATATTAAGCAGTTTTACAACCATGGGTTGTGGCATGTATGACAAGCTGCACACAACCATTATTTAAGACAATAATTGTAGTGGCATTTAGACTTGCACACTTTCATGGTCTGTTTTTGTGTTTGGGGTTCATATATTTTCATTTTTTAATATTTTCTTACTCTTTTTGTCCTTTGATATTTCTTTTAGGACACACCCTCTTTACATTTTTTAATTTTTAATATGGAAAGCATTTGCAGAAAGAAAAGGTATTTACAATATTACAAGGCCTAACCTTAGCCAATTCAAAATTATGAATCCTATCATTATAGGACTCTAACACTACTTACATAGTTTTTGAGATTTTCTGTTGTCAGTCGTTAAAGGAGGTGGTCGGGAGTAATTTTCCAGCACTCCCCCTTAATCAAAACCACAAAAATTCACCATGCCGAAACAATCTATCAGATGGACATCTTGCCAATGGCTTTCTGAAGATGTTTGCAAAATGCTAATGTGACCCGCAATGTTGTAAAACAAAATCCCCATTTTTAATAAACTCTCTAATAAAATGATGATTTATATGTGTTTGCTCCCTTTTTTTAAAAACAAAATTCTTGGACGGAACATTTGCAAAATTGTGATCATAATAAATTGTTTTCACTCCTTCTTGTTCCCGGCTTAAATCCTTCAACATTATTCTCATCTAAAATTATTAACACACTGCTACTATTGTAGTTGCATATTCAACTTTCGTTATCGATAATGACACTATTGGTTTGTTCTTGGAAGCCCATGAAATGACTTTCGAACCCATGTGAAATACATAGCCTGATTTGCTCTTTCTATCATCAAATATTCCTCCCCAATCACTATAAGTGTGGCCAACCAGCTTGAAATCACTTGTTGTAGTGTATAAAATACCATATTTATTTTTCCCTTTGATATACGTTATTATTTGTTTTGTTTCTTTAAAATGTGTCTACTTTGGTGTTTCCATGAATATTAACAGCAAGGTCACTGCATACATTATATCAGTCTAAGTTTTGGTTAAAGATATAAGGTTACTAACCATACTTTTGTAGAATGGTAGATTTACATTGCTGTTAAATTATCTCTTACTATTACAACCTTCATTGTTGTTAGTTTTATTTGCTTAATTTCGACCCCATGACAATTGGAGTTGGCATAGGTTTGTTATCCTGCATATTAAACCTATTCAAAATATATAAGGCATACTTTACTTCAGAGAAAAGGATCCCATTTTCGGTTTCCTTTACTTTTATGGCCAAAAAGTACCTTAACAACCCTAATTCTATCATCTCAAACTTACTTTTCATAACTTCTTTGAAATTAGCAATGAGGAGATCGTCACTCCCAATGAGAATTAAATCATATACATATAAAAAACAATAAGAAGCTTTTTGTTAGTCTCTTTGATGTAGAGAGTAGGCTCACCATCACATTTGTCAAAGCCATTGTCCAACAAGTATGCATCTATCCTACTATACCATACACATGGTGTTGGCTTCATCCCATAAAGAGCTTTCTTCTACCTATACACTTTATCGTCTTGGCCTTGCATCTCATAATCCAGTGGCTACTCCACATATACTTCCTCCTTTAGCACTCTATACATGAATTTTGACTTCACATCCATTTGGTACACCTTCCATCTATGTTGTTCTGCTATTGATAACACTATGTGCATTGTCTCCATTATTGCAATTGGTGCAAATGTTTATGCATAATCTCTTCCATGTTGTTGCCTATATCCTTTGATAACCAACCTTGCTTTATGATTTTCTATCTTTCCTTCAACATTCATTTTGGTCTTATAAACCCTCTTGACATCTATGACTTCATTTCCTTCAGGATGTTCCACTAACACCCATGTGTCATTCCTTTATATAGAGTCAATTTCCTCATTCATTATTGAAACCCATTTTTCTTCTACAACAACATCTTCAAAATAGATTGAGTCATCTAGAATACATAATAGAGAATCTAAAGAATTCATACTTGTGCTACTCTCAACTTCATTTTTCTCATTAATTTCACTTCAATTTCTGAATTTTTTTCTTCTTATGCTTGCACAAGATTGACTTGAAATGCCACTTGATGTTGCACTAGGAGAAGGTGATTTTGTGAGTCTTTGTGATGCGATTGGAGTAGGATTTGCTTGACTATGTAAAACAGCCTTATTTCTCACAGATGGTGTCACTTAATCACTTATGTTTTGTGCTTAAATAGGTGTAGGAGGAGTCACCAATGAGGAATTACTTGTTTCTTCCAATTCCTCTCTCTTTTCTTGTGGTACGCTTTTTGTTACACTGATTGTCTTCTCCAAACGTCTTTCCCATGCTTCCTCGTCTACTCCTATTTGATTGATTTCACAGGATGCAATGGTTTCAGTGTAGATACTGATTTCTAATCATTTGATCACTTGCACTAGATGCATTGATTTCAGTGTAGATGTCTATTTCTAATCATATTTAATACCTTACACTAGATGCATTGCTATCAGTGTAGATGTCAATTTCTAATCATATTTAATACCTTACACTAGATGCATTGATTTCAGTGTACGTCTTGATTTCTACTCATTTGATTGCTTGTATTAGATGCATTGGTTTCAGTGTAGCTATTAATTTCTAATCCTATTTGATTTCTTGCACATGATGCATTGGTTTTAGTGTAGATATTAATTTATAATCCTATTTAATCGCTTGCACTAGATGCATTAATTTCAGTGTAGACGTTGATTTCTAATCATATTTAATACCTTACACTAGGTGCATTGATTTCAACATATATTTTGATTTCTATTGATATTTGATTGCTTGCATTAGATGCATTGGTTTCAGTGTAGATATTGATTTCTAATCGTATTTTATTTCTTTTACTAGATGCATTGATTTCAGTATAGATGTTGATTTCTAATCCTATTTGATTGTTTGCACTACATGTGTTGATTTTAGTGAAGAGGTTGATTTCTGATTTGTTGCAACAAGATGTATGATGTACATTAATTTCAAAGTAATTAGATTAATAATGTGCATTGATTTCAGTGTAAGCACATCTCAACCTCCTCCATCTATATATCTATCTACCATTGTCTCTCCTTCTCTATCTCTCTATCTCAGCCCCTAAACATACACACTCTCTCTATATATCTATATATCTATCTCTCCCTCCCTCTCTTTCCCCTCAATCTCTCTCTATTCCCATTCTCTCTCTCTCTCTCTAACATTTCTCTCTCCATATAGATATGTCTTCCTCCCTCCCTGTCTTTTCTCTCTCTTATTCCCTCTCCCCCCATCTATATCTCTATCTCCCCTTGTCCCTCCTTCTAACCCCCAAAACACACACACTCTCTCTCAATGTAAGCATATAAAAATTATTCAACATTAGATAAAATACTTGAATTTTCATCCTATATAAAAGGTTTTATTACCCTAAATGTTTTCTTCTTGAAACTATAAACTATTTATAATTGACTACATTCTTATTATTTCCATTTTCCATCATTCAACATTGTTAATTACTTTGCACGTCAACGCAGTAATAGAAAATAACTACCATTGAAAATTATTTGGGGTTTATCACTCCATAAGTTAGAATGATTGACTTTGGAGAAAACTATTATTAATATCAGAGAGCAACAGAGACAAAGTATGTTGTTTACTAGACTAGATCGAGTTAAAAATTTGAATGTCTATGCTTCCAACAACTCTTTTCATATTATCGATACCAGAAGATGGAAAACTAATAGGTGTAATAATATAAAGAATAGAAGAAAATAGTTTCAGATTGATTGCAATGAAGATTGTTTGTAATAGACTATATTTTTAGTATTCATATTTTCTATCTATCAAAATTGTTACATTGACACTTTGCACTCAAAATTTGTATTTCATCATTTTTCATCATTCAAGTTACTAACATTCTCTCTCATCTCAACAAACTGAGGTAACTAAGAAAATTTTAAATTAAATTAATGAAATTAATCTTAGACATATTTAGAATACTTAAAATGATCAAAATAATTAGATGTTTAGGAAAGTTTGTATGACCATACACGACTGAAATAAGACTAGATCCATCTTAACACCAGATCTATCAAGTGCCGAGAGGGATCAAATCTCTCTAGGTGTAAACCTTTCCTCAAGTTTTGCACTCACAAAATATGTTTGAACCTTAAGATATTTGATCCCTCTCGGCGCTTGATAGATCTAGTGTTAAGATGGATCTAGGCTGGTATTATTTCAAATATTTTTTAGTAATCAAAAATTTTTTCTATGCACATTAAATATATGTATATTTAAATAAATAAATAAATAAAAACATGTTCTTAACCATGGAAGTTCATCGCACTATATCTTGAAGCTTCTTAATGTATAAAATGCCTCCATACCATCGCTTATCAATATCACCAACACCATAAACCATAACCTATTTCATAAACATAGTAAGGAATTATCTTTCCATCCTAGGAAAGAGTGGCATTAAATTGTTACTCTTCTATGATCTAAGTGAAAGTGTCACAAAATGTTTCCAAAGAGCGTAAGTATAATTTTGGATCTTAGTTAAAGAGGGGGGGCTCATGAATTGCGTCATTGACATGACATAAGTATCCACATTATTATGTTCTCTCTTTTTACTTATTTAGTGTAGTTACCAAAGAATGCACTCTAGAGGTGGTAGACATCTCTATCCTTAGCAATTATAGAACTTGGTCTTTTGGTTAAACATCTATATGTATTTCCACTAACAACATTTGTGTTTGAAGTATTTTCCTACTTGAATGGTTGGAATTTATCTAAACCCTATTTGTATATGCCATCTTTATTTGGGATTCAAGATTTCTTGCAATTGATTTAACACTCTTGGGTTTCGTTAAGATCCATTTGCATTGTTCCCCCAATTGGAACTATAGGCAACATTTGTATCATTCTCTTTTTTATCATTCTATGGACCGTACTGGATCATAGTGACTTGCATCAAATGATTTTGGATAAATTATAAGAAGATCAAGTTGAAGCCAAAATAAGAATCTTTTGAGCTCAAGGTTGTTGAAAATATCAAATTACCATACTCTACCACAAGTATGGAAATTTTGAATAATGAAGATCAAAACATTTGGTCTTTGTATCCTAGAAAGGACTATGATCCTAATATCAACAACAACCCATGAACAAGTGATTAAAGTTTCCTTGGAAATTCAATTTTTTGTCCAAATAAAAATCATCATGAGTTCAATTTTAACTAATAAAGTTTTAACACGAAAGATCCTTCAAAAAATATAATTATTAGTTGACTCATGCTCCTCGTTTGTAATTTTCCTTTCAATGTACGTCATGTAAAAATAATGGTACTTATTGAATGAATTTAAAGATAAACACTTCTTTGAAAATTTTGATGAGATTTGTAAGGATGGACTTTAATACTTTCTGCAGCTTGTTTATATTATTTTAAAAATTTTAATATTTGATCCAATTAAATTTGGGTTTTATAATAAAACTATTTTATATTGAAATTTAATGTTTGAAATTCAAATAAACATAAATCAATCGTATATATTGTATTTAGCTAAAACATTATCTCAAAAAAAATTATAATTCCAAATTGAACCAAATAAATTTGAAATGATAAAATTGAAAGTATTCTAATTTAAATTGCTCATAGTAATATAGATCACATTTAAAACACAAATTCTAAGAAAAAGCCAAAGAAATATTCATATAAAATTTACAAAATCTCTTGTGTGTTGTGAATTCATTTGATAGTCGGCCCTTTCTCTTCAATAGCCAACACTTATAGCTTATCACTACCGATGTATTCTCAGGTATAAAGGATAATGATTACTGAATATCGTTCTTGATCTAGGTGGATATTGGTGGCTACCTCCCTACTCCACCCAGATCTCCAATTAGTTTCATCAGTTTCCTTGATTATAGTAGCATTTACTATTTTTAGTAGTTTTTCGGGTTTTGAACTTCCTGAGTTGTTTTGACCCCGTAAACGAATTTTTTTCAGGTCCACAGTAGGCCCATTTCCATAGTTAAGCACTTTCCACAAATCCTATAGTACTTGGAGATATATTTCCAAGAAGGTATCATATGCGCCAAACAGAGATTATATGACCAAATTACGACCCTGAGAAGCTGGTTGCTTAACTAAACCCAACGGGGCCCACAAACTCTTGGCATTTCATCTCTTGGGATTAGGGTTTTGATTTTTTATTGTTTCCCTTTGTTGTTAAATAATAAAAAGGCCCTTGATCCTCATTGTAACGTAGTTTAGAGACATGTAGTCACCACATCTCTTCTTAGAGATAAGCTACCATTGCCCAAGCTATTTTATTTCCATTCTTCATGTAAGCATATTTCAATTCTTTGATATTAATGAAATGAAGATTTATTTCTACACCATCTATGTGTTTACCTTTATATCTATATTATTTTTGTTCCTTCATAAGCCCATATTAGTGGAATCAGAGTAGTCTATTCTTTCTTTGTTTTTCTTTGCATGTCCCCAACGAGGTCAGGGTAGAAGGAGTTAGGGATCGAACTAGTTGAACTTTTGCATGACCGCCCTCATGAACCCTCACAACCTCCCATGGTGGAAGAAAAAGAAATACGATGGAGCAAGGGATCCTTTCAAAATATTGCCTGAGGAATCCCTCAAGCGATAAAGGAACACAGTGATGGACAACTTTACCCAGATCCTTTGGCAGTTACCCATAGGCAATGCATCTTCATATAGCAACGACTCTAGTGGCTTTGCTCCCTTGAAGGTACAAGTCAACTTTGAAATTCCCATATTTGAAGGCTAGATAGATGCAGTCACCATAGTTAGATGGTTAAATTTGTTGGAAGGATATTTTCGAGTTCATGACATTTCCAATTGGGAAAAGACTACTTTTGCACTCCTCAATGTCACCCACCATCTCAAGGACTTTGTGGGAAACCTAGTGTTAAAAGAGGGACTAGAGGGAACCCTCACTATTTTCAGCGACACCTACCTCGAATTCTTTCTGAGACACCATCAAGGAATAATATTACCCTGTTGGGAGCTATGAAGATAAATACATAAAGTGAGCCATGCTATGGAAGGGATGGGACAAAAATGTGTCAGAATTCACAAATATTTTTCATACCCTTCGCACGAATTTGGGTATCAAGGATTCTGAGTGGAATTTGGTTCTCAAGTACTACAGTTGTCTACACAAGTATGTCTAGGATGAGATGGAGTTCCTAGACATCTCCTTGCTTTGCATATCCTATCGATACACTATCGATATTAAGAAGAAATTCAAATATAAGAGGTAAGACTTTGGATTTGCAAATCCAAATTAAGGGAAAGGCACCACCAAAACACAGAACAAATTACAAAGCTAAGGCAAGGTGACCCAGGATAACCTGTCGAAGCTCCAAGTAAAGAACAACACCACAAATAAAAATAAGGACACAAGGAAATGGTTTGAGTTACATAAGAACCCCACTCACAATGCAAGTGAATGTCGATCCAAGTTGTCCCTAGTGGTTGAGCTGAAGGATTTTGAATCAAATGGATGCTTCGACTCTAAGTCGGAATTGCACAAGGGTATTGATAAAGGGAAGTAAATTATTGATGCAGATCCCAGTGCCATTATTTCCACCACCAAGATTTAGGGGATTGAGCCTAAAGATCTAGAGGATGGGGAGTCGATCTTCCACTCATAGATATGGGTGAACATATACCACAATGTGAGAATGCAGAATGTAAATTCTGAAGTCTTTGATAGCTTTTACCAAAGCATAAGCCTGTTTTTCTAGAATATTATATTTTAGCTCAGCATTAGCTAATGTTCTACTAAAGAAAGAGATAGGCTATTCAGTACCTTATTTTCCCTTTTGAAGTAAAACTCCAACAATGGTGTTTTCGGAAGAAAATGTAAAAACCATAAATTCCTTTGAGAAATCTGGACTGATGAGTACTAGTGCTTGTGTGAGTGCCTTCTTAATTTGCTCAAAATAATTCTTTGCCTCAGCTGTCCATTTAATATCAACTCCTTTCTTCAACATCCTTGTTATATCTTTGACAATCTCATCAAAGTTAGGAATGAAACTCCTAACAAAATTCACTTTCCCAAGAAATGATTGAATTTCTTTCCTACTTCTTGGAAAATCTACCCTTTGAATGGCATTAAATCTATTACGATCAATCCTAATTCCATCTTCAGAAATTATATGACCAAGTAATTTTCTTGTATTTAAAGAAAAGATGATTTTAGTAGGATTGAGAGATATACCAAACCTTCTACATTTCAACAAAAAAATTTCTAGGTGCTTCAGGTGATCTTCTCCTTTCTTTGAAGAGATTGTGATGTCATTAAGATAAACAACCACCATCTTGTCCTTTTCTTCAGAAAAAAGCAATGTCCATTTCTCTTTGAAAAGTAGCTCTCGCATTCATGAGACCAAAAGGCATCTTGGCATACATGAATGTGCCCCATGGTATTGTGAAGGTTGTTTTCTCCTAATCATCCGAATGCACAAGAATCTAATTGTACCTTGAGAATCCATCAAGCATAAAAATTCTTTGTGAACCAACAATATTTTGTACAATTGAATCCATCTTGGGAAGAGGATAGTTGTCCTTTAATGAAGCCTTATTCAAATTTCTAAAATCAATACAAATTCTGATTTCTCCACTCTTATTTCTAACGGAACCAAATTTGCAAGCCAATTTGGGAATCTGATTGGGATAATGATTTTAGCATAAAAAAACTTCTTAATCGCCTTTTCAATAAATGGCATCAGTAGGGGATTAATTCTTCTCAACTTCTGTTTGAATGGTTTCTCATTTTCTTTAATAGGAATAGAATGCTGAATAATGAAAGGATCATACTATTTTAAGTCAGCATAACTCCAAGAAAAAACATCAACAAACCTCTTCATCATCTCAATATACTTGAATTTCATATCAACTGGAAGAAACTTTGAAATTTGATCATCTTAGGCAAAGCTGATGTACCCAGATTACAACTTTCTATTTCCTCTTCATCAACTTGTATCTTTGGTGATTTGAACACATCATTATGATAAAAAAGCTTTTTAAGAGGAATAAGACCCTTTGGTATTGAATTATTCTTTAATTGCAAGACTTCAGAATTTTCTTTAGACTCAACAAGCATGTTTTGTTGACCTACTTGAGTACTTCCAAATTCTTCTTTCAGCTCAATAAAATTATTTACCTGTTGATCATCTTCAAAAACTTGCCAATTGGTCATATTATCTGGTATAGTTGGTCTATGATGAACTTAAATCTCATATTTCTTAGAAGAATGAATAGGAATGACAAAAAGACTTGCCAAAATAACAAGAGAATCAGCAATGGAATTTTTGTCTCTAGTTTTGACAGTGAAAGAATATGCTTGAAAATTTTCGAACATGTCTAAAACTAGATTTCTGTATGCTCTCATTCTTACATCCTTTGTTTGACAGACACCCTCAACTTGTCTAATAACCAATTCAGAATCTCGAAAAATAGAAATCTTTTGAGCCTTCATTCTTATAAAAACATCTAGACCCAAAATCAAAGATTCATATTCAACCATGCTATTTGTGCAATCAAAATTGAGTTTGTAAGAGTAAAACTTACTCTCATCACTTGGACTTGTGATCCAAATTCCTTCTTCTACCCCTTCATTTCCTACTGATCCATCAAAGTACAGCGACTTCCATCCCTTCATCTCTTCGTCATTTTCTTGCTGATTTTCTAAGTGTTGATTTTCTGCTTTCATTTCTTCCGGTCCACTATCAACTGACTCATTAAAAAGAATGGCAGATCCAAGTTCAGTGTCAAATGAATAAATAGAAAAATTCTAAGGTTTATCTTTGCTGCTTACCATATAAGCCATTCTAGTCTCTCGATACAATCTCCTTTGTTTACCAAAAATAGGAATGGTGGCATAAGTAAGGTCCATCTGCATTGTGCCTTTGATTTTTGCTGCCCATGATCTTGATAGCAACATCCCAAAATTTGGCAGAATATCAGCCACAACAATGTCGATAACAATTGTCTTTACTGGGATCTGTGTTAGACCAACAACAACATCTTTGATTAAACCAATACATTGAACTCTTTTTTAGTCAAAAGAGAATAAATCCTTATATGGTCTTGTTATATGTAACCCTAACCTTTCCATAATTACATTGGACATGATATTATGAGAAGCCCCCAAATCCAACATAGCATTATGTAAAGTCATATCATGAATACTAATGCTTACATAGAAAGGAGGAAACTCCTCATTTTGATCATCTTCTAACCTTGGACCCAAATATATAGTAGGATTATCTTCTTGGACATTTAAAATATCAACAGCTCCTGGTTGTGAATTCAACATCTCGACAATCTTGCTTCTATATTTATTTACCTTGAGAATCTCACTAAAAGGGACTGTTATTTTAATCTTTGAGATTTCATTCTCAAGGTTGAAAGAAAAAATAGATTTTCCAGCTTCTTTGATAGGAGGAGGGAGTTGAGTGTCTTTTTTACCAAGTGGAGAGTGTTTCTTACCTTCAGCGACCTTTGGGGTATCATTTTTGGTTTCAACAACCTTTGAAGCATATTTCTTTGCTTGTGCTTTGTTTGCAATAATTGACACATTTATGTTTCTAAGATTGTATTGTTTTTTCATTTCAAAGATAGCATGTTGATACCGTTTAAAATAATCTGAAGGCTCTTCCCCTTGATTGGTCAAACCTGACTCATCATGTTCTTCTTTAGTCAAGAAAATTCCTGACATCTCTTCGTCAAGACAATGGATAGGTTCTTTAGGAATTTCAGGATGATCTTCTTCATCAACCAAATTCTGCTAAAAATGAGGTCTCACTGGAGGGTCAGGTTGTTGATTTCTATTTTCTCTTGGTCTTTGTTGGTTTTGAGGTCTCTTGAATTGAAGGTTTCTAAATTGAGGTTCATGTTGCACAGGAAGAGCAGACGTGTTTCCAAGAGCTAACCTATCCATCAACTTCTCCATGGTTTTCTTCATTGAATCTAATTTATCTTTAGGAGTTGAAGAGGAAGGTTTCTCTTCTTCTTTCAATTTAGCTTTTCCCATTTTTAAGTTTTGGGTAGCTATCATGTTTACCTCTACCTTTATTGCATCGTTCTACATATCAGAAAGTGTAGGAGATTCCCTTTCTCTTAAAAAGAAAGAAAAGTCATAATCAAATGCTTTACCATATCTCATTCGTGCTAGGGCTTCTGGAGGTTTCAAACAAGCTGGGATTGAGTTAAACACTTTATTTAATCTTTTTGAAAAATTTTGGATAGTTTCATCAGATGCTCTTCTAAGGTTGTTATATTCAGTAAGTGCTTGAACTGGATTAGTTTTATTTCCCCATTTCCTTAGAATTTATCTCCAAACTCTACCCAATTTTGAATGCTTCCTGGCATAAGAGCTTGAAACCATTTTATAACTTGACCAATGAAACTAAATGTGCAAAAATTCTTAATTTCACATCCTCATCATTGACTTCTTCTCTGTCAACAAAATCATTAAATCTGTCTAAATGTTCCTCTGCTGTAATTTCTTCATCATTACCGCAGGTAGGGATCCTAGCAGCATATTTACTAGGCAGGTCATGCAAAATAGCAAGGAGAAAAAGTGGAGCATACCTAGCAGGTGCAGCCATGATTAAAGCAGGAACAATAGTTACAGGAATTACAGGGACAAAGGATGAAGAACTGAGATGAGGAGGGCTGCTTGGTTTCTGTAAACCACTAGGAATAGAAGAAACAAAAGATGAAGAACTGATATGAGGAGGACTACTTGGGTTCTGTAAACCACTAACAAATGAACTCCAATTTGGAAGAGGTAACCCAAATTTAGATTTCAGTAAGACTTCAAAAGGGTCAAGTTATTTCAATTTATCTGAAGCTTCCTTTTCTAACAATAGCTAAGAGGTAACAACTTCCCAAAATTATTCTTTGTCTTGTTGTGATACTAGGGCTGAGGTGTCAATTCCTTTCTTTTGGAAGTGTAAGATAATACCAATGAGCTCCTATTCATTTTCTAATCTAAACAATGTTTCATGAATTTTATCATCAACTTTTTTGTCTTCGGGACTTCTTGAGAATTCAGAGAGCAAATATTTTGAATAAGATGGATTACCTGATATTTCTGAAAATCTTTGACTGAGTCTTGAAGCAGTGTTAGGGTTGTCTCTAATGGTAGGTGGATTGGGATCATGATTTCTCAATGTGTATCTCCTTCTCAAATCCACCTTTAAAACTTTGAAAATATATGAAGTCACCAAGGTAGATTGCAGCCTCGAGAAACTTTCTGAGCTCATGCTACCTTCAAAAGTTCAACTTCTTGATTTGGGGGATGAGTAATCTTCAGTCTCCCGGTAGATGCACCAAAATGTTATCACAAAATCTAACCTTGATACGCTTCTAATCAAGTAGACTCTAAGTAACTCTTTCAAACCAATATTTTGGTTGAGGCTTAGCCTCCTCAACCTGAGAGGGCTCTCTCACTAGGCTTAGGGTTTTTGATTAATGATTAGATGGCTAACTCTAGGAACAAAATGAACAAAAGTATAATTGGTTGATTGGTTGAAACTATGATTAGCAAATATCTATTGAGCTATGGAGTCAAAACAGTCTTCAAAAAAACAACATGATCAACAAAACGAGGAATTCAAGGCAATTAGAGTTTAGGTTTATAAATAAAATAGTAACACAATGAATCAACATAGTTTATAAGCATGTGGAGGAAGTTAGAGCATTTTCTAATGAATTCCAAGTATCACAAGCTCATGCCACCGCAAAATAGTTACTGAACAAAGCCATAAGAACATCAAACACATAAACTCCTTGTGAATATTGAGTAGTCAAACTGATCTCTGTATTAAGTATGAAAACCATAGTTTCTGACTATAACACTATCTTTCCTTTACTAATGAAATTTCAAACCCTAAGGAATTCAATTCTCAAGCTTAATATAGTGTTTTACATCCTTGGATACTATCATCCACCTTTAGATTAATTCAAATTCCTAACTTAGACACCTATCTATTCACAAAACAAACTATTTAATTACAACTTGACAGCTACTTTTCTTTAAGAGTCCTAATACAAATAGGAGTAAAACTCCTAAAACATGCTTTCAACAACCTTATCTAGGTCTTCAATACATTCCTAAATCATCTTCCAACCATGTATTCGAGTTTGATGATGTCCATAGTGCTATTGCAAAACCTGTTGAGTTATGCCCTAACTGTCTTGAAAATTAGGAGACAGAGTTCCTCCTTTTAAGGCCCTTAACCCTTTGTGCTTATCTTCAAACAGTTTTTTGCTGGTGTATATGTGGCATGCATTAATAATCTATTAAAATATCATTTTCCACCTGTGCAAAAGGAAACTTGAGCATATGGTGTAAAGGATGAAACATGACTGTGCTACGAAAATACTTTGTTTTCATAGCAGAACCTTCATACTACGTATGAAATACTCCTTGAAGATTTGCTATCTACACCACTACCATCTAAGAGTTCATACATGATTCCATGTTTACAAGCAACCTCAAAATTTTGAACTAATCCAACCTTAACTCCGGAAAGCATCCATAAGTGCTAAATGATCATCTTCAACAGTTTCGTAGCGCACTACGAAACTATTGTGTATGTTCTGTTTTCAACACGGCCTTCAAAAATCTGTAGTTTGGGAGTCTTTTTTTTTTAATTCCAAGAAGACTAATATGATCAACCAAAAATCAAAATCACTTATCCTTATAGATGTTCTTCTTCATAGTTCTTCTTCCTTTATATGCCAAAATTCTTTTTGTGTGCCAAAACTATTATAATTATCTCCTTCACTACCTCTTTTGAACACCTTGTTTCATTGTTGTTGTAGACCATTTAGATTTGGTTTGTTTTGATTCCATATCTTCAATTTTCCTCTTAAATCCCCTATTTGTAGCTCTGAGATGAGCTTTAATTTTCCTCACAAATCTGGCTTTTTTGATTGCAGGAGAAGTCCAGGTAAAGTATTGATTTTCACTGCTAAGTATTTCTGGTTTGGACACCTTTTCAGCCTCCTAGAGAGCCTTCATCCTTTTTAAAATTTTCCTTTCAATAGCATGCTCTCTTGCTCTCACTCTTAGTTTAGAAATTTCATTGTTGGCAGCTTTTAACCTTTCTTCCATAACTTCATAATTGCCTTTTTCTATTTGAGTGGTAGGAACTGTGTTTTTGTCTCCTTTAGGTATTAGAGATGGTAAGTCTGTCATCTCCTCTTGAGTAGCAAAGGCTTATTCTCTTCTCTCCAATTCAACATTGGACTCTTGCATCTTCTTTGATTTCCTGGTTAAGGGCTTTGTAGGTTTAAAAACAAAAGATGTAACATCATCCTCAAATTCCAGTTTCTTGGAGGGTTTCACTTTCTTCGACTTCCTTTGATCAAATTTTGTGACATCTTCCTGCACCAAAGGGGATTTTGTAATGTCAATCGCCTTTAAGATATAATTTAAATCACCCTTCAAGCTTTAACCTTCTCCGAGATCACTGTTTTTCCTTTCTCCTTTGCAATTTGGCTTCTAGTCAACCTGTTTTGAATTGGTTTGCTAGTTGACTACTCTTGTGTCTTTCCTTTCACCTCAGATATCTTTTCCTTGGCAGATTTAGGAGTTTCAAGAATGAGTGTTGGGGTTTTGCTTGCTTTCTCTTTCACCTGCTTCCTAGACTTTCACTTAACATACCTTTTTTCCCTAGACATTGCAGACTTGCTGGTTTCTGCTAATAGAGTTCCTTTAACCCTAGGACTAGTGTCTTCACCTTGTTTTTCTGTTCCAAAGTCACATACAAAAAAAACAAAGACCAATATTTTTTGACCCTTCTGAGCTCATGTAGAACTATCAGTTTAATTAGACCATGATGAAATAGGGAAGTCTCACATCCTTGGGATTTTAACTGTACTTTATCTACCATCTTAGTTATACTTAGAAATAAGAAGTAACACAAATCTATAGAAATCATACCAATAAAATGTAAAAGGAGTTTAAAATGATATGAATAAACCTTTTGATATCTGCCTTTACAGGTGAAATAACGCTAAATGTTGAAGAGCAATTTGCTATAGCTGTCTTTGATGTAGTCTTTGGGAACTGCCTTAGTTAAGTCAGTTTCTAAAAACTATGGCTTCAGGAACACCTTACATGGTTCCATGTCGAATCTGAAGTTTTTGAACCATGTCTCTTTCCCCCTAGGAATTTTTGTCACCAACACTATTCCCTATAGAGAAATTTGCAAAGTAAGCATTATGACCTTTGTATTTAAGCCACTGAAATGGAGTGCAAACTCCTTTGTCACCTGGGAATGCCCTCACTGGAATTTCTTACAACACTTCTAGCACCCTGCTTTCTTAAAGCCTTCTTCAATTGGTTTGTCTCTGATTAGGACCTTAGTGATTTCAGGCTCCGTTCTCAAGCAATGACCAGACTTGTGTCATTTCTTCTCGTCTATCATCTTGTGTTCTGAATTCCTATGACAAAACTAGCCTCTTTTGAAACTCAGTTGATCACCCTCACTTTCCAATGGTGGTCAGCCTCGCTTAAATGATGAATGAGGAAAACGTTGGTGAACAATTACCAAAGTTTATTGTTCGAAAACAATTCTGTTTCAAGGGTTTACATGTAAACTAAAACGATGAGACTAGCCAGCCTTTTTGAATTTTGAAATTATCTTTCATAATGAACCCTAAATTCGAAATTATGAGTTGGGAGTGGTGGCATGCTTAAGGACTGACTCCGAGCTGACACCTAATAATGAAAATTTTAAGGGAATTTTAACGGATTGATGTTTCACAAGACTGTTTTTACCAATCCGTGCTTTCGTAGCATGTAGGGAAAAGCGCTACGAAAAGTGCAACATTTTCATAGCACAAAACAGACAATTTACATTGTCTGTGCTACGGAAACGTTGTTTCGGGGCTAATTCGAAAAAATTTCAAATTGGCCTTAAGCTATGAGTTTCTAACAAGACTGTAGGACTTATGAAACATAGGAAAAGAAAGTTAGACTTTATTTGGACATGAAAAAATTAAAACTTTGAGACTCCTAACCTACCACCTATGCATTGAAACATTGGGCGACTTGACACCTATCTAAGACCATGACTAAAAAAAATGTAAACCTTTGTTTTTTAGTGAGAACACTTCTCATCTGAATTCTAGTAATATGAGCTTCTTTTGCCAATATATGTTCAATGTCCATTCTCTTTGCTGTTTTATGCTTGCACTTGAACAGTTTGTTTTTAGGTCCCTATACTACTAGTGTAACCCCTTATTGTTATTAGTACAAGCCCCTTATTATATTTTTGTGCCCATGTAGTCCCCATATTGTTATTATTGTGACCCATAGAAGTCCACTATTTTTATTATTGTGCCCTTACATTATTGTTGTTATGTTGGCTTTGATTATATTATGACCCCTTAGACTCCAGTATATAGAAAGGAAGCCTTTTCATTTGTATCATCCAATAATTGTTCATTAATGTAATGTAAATGAGGTGACCCCTCAAAGAGGATTATTTCTAAGGCGTTTATCTATCTTTCTATATTTTTGTGAGCTGGTTTCATAACATTTGGTATCAAAGCTTTGGATTCTAGGGTTTTTCTATTCCAAACAAGTCATTGCGGAATTTTCACTATAACTATTCTTCGGTGATGTTTCAGAACCTAAAACAAAAACCATTTGAGCTGAAATCATTCTGAACTTTGGGTCCAAATTTTAGATCTTTTCTTGCTATAATTTCGGAGATATGATCTGAGTAAGTTTGGGATTTTGCGAGCTTTAGAATTTCATGTAAAAGAAGTCATCATGGAAATTTCACTACAAAGTTTTAGAAGCTAAAAAAAGAACCCATTTGAGACGAAATCGGTCTGAACCTTAGCTCCGAATTTTAGATCCTGTCTCACTACAGTTTCAGAGATATAGTCTAATGAATTTAGGGTTTTTGCAAACCCCCGAATTACATTCCACACAGGTCACCTTGGGAAAATCGTCATAATTTCTGTTATGTGCATCAGATTGAAATTCCGTAAGAAGTTTTAGAAAGAGAACTTCTTGTAGTTTTCTTTATATCAGTTTCAAGTACTAAGGTTGAAAAAGTGAGACGAGGCATGTCGCACAAGTTTGCTCTACTAAACTAGTCTATAATCAGGTCGCCGTGGGAGATTTGGCATAACTCTTTCTTGGATAATAAAATTCTGATTAGACTTGTGGGTTAGAAAGAGAACTTAGAGGGCTACCACAAGAATAAATTTCAGAACTTGGAGATGTGAAATTACAGAGTTACAATCATTTCAAGATGAAGCTCCTAAAATCAAGAAAAATCGAGATGAGGAAGTTTGATGGCAATGATCCAGTAAATTGGATACTACAAATGGAGAAATATTTTGATCTACGTGGTGTACCACCATTACAAAAGGTATGTATTGCATATTCATATTTAGAACAAGATCAATAAAGGGCTTTATTCTCGAAAATTACTTGTTACGTGGTCAATTTTCACAGAGGAAATTATAGCACATTATGATGATACAAAGAGCAACACCACAACAATTGGAAGAATAAAGAGAAAAAGGGTTTTGTTACAAAGTGGAAAGAAAAAATATGGCAACAAGGAAGCCTATGCCTCAAAACTATAAAGATGGAAGTGTTGTTTCTCCTAGCCTTCCACAACCTACAAGGGTTACACCACAAAAATTGGAAGAAAAAAGAGAAAAAGGGCTTTGTTAGAATTGTGATAAAAAATACATTATAGGTCATCAGTGTGCTGAGAAGAAATTATTTTAAATTGATTGTGGAGAGGAGGAAGAAAAGGATCAAGAAAAGTCAAAAAAAGAGTATATACACCAGGAACCAACCCCAGAGAAAGAACAAATGAATCTGACCACATCTTGTAAAGCATTGGAAATAATTACTACTCCTCAAACTCTTAAGATAGAAGGACATATCAAGAAGAAAAAGGTTGAAGAAGTGAAAGACCACATAAATAAAGAAGAAATGACTCCGACCATATCTTCTAATGCAATGGCTGGAATTACCACTCCTCAAACTATCAAGATAGAAGGACATATCAAGAAGAAAAATGTTCAAGAAGTGAAAGATCACATAGAGCATCAAGAAATGAATCCTACCATATCTTGTAATGCACTGGAAGAAATTACCACTCCTCAAATTCTAAATATAGAAGGACATATCGAGAAGAAAAATATTCAAGCAGTGAAATATCACATCAAGCATCAACAACAAGTTCTCCAACTTTTAAAGGATAATGCCACTTTGGCGCAGAATCAAATGAAACAATAGGCAGATCAACATTGAAATGAAAGAAGACTTGATGTAGGAGATTGGGTATCTTTATGGTTAAATGCATACAAACAAATGTCCCTCAAGAAAGTTATTTGTGAGAAGGAAATGTTGGCAAAAATACATGCACTTAAAAAATGGTTACCTTACCTAATGGGAAGACACTTCAAGGTAAAAACAGATCATGATAGTATTAAATACTTTTTAGAACAAAAATTATCTTCTGAAGAGCAACAAAAATGGGTCACAAAGATGTTAGGTTATGAATTTGAAATCGTCTACAAAAAATGGAAGCGAAATGTTGTGGTAGATGCACTCTCAAGAAAGGATGGGGATGTGGAAGCATTGTTGTCTGCCATTTCTATTAGCCAACCATATTGGATAAAAGAAACAAGGTATGAATGGAAGAAGGATGAAGAAGTGCGGCTACTCATTCAAAAGTTGAAGAAGATCCCAATTCAAACAATATTGCCAGAACTTGATGAGGAAGGAAAATCCATGTTGGAGCCTGGAGAAATCATAGAAACAAGTACCAGACAACTACGAAATCAATCAATTTCGAAGTATCTCATCAAGTGGAAGAACTTACCAGCTGAATATGCCACATGGGAGGACAAGAATTTTATACAGGAGCATCAAGAAACTCGAGCATTGAGGACAACACTTTTTGAAGGAGGGGCATGTTAGGTCGATATACTACTAGTGTAACCCCTTATTGTTATTAGTACAACCCCCTTATTATATTTTTGTGCCCATGTAGTTCCCATATTGTTATTATTGTGCCCCATAGAAGCCCACTATTGTTATTATTGTGCCCTTACATTATTATTTTTGTCGGCTCTGATTATATGAATACATCTTAGACTCGTATATATAGAAAAGAAGTATTTTCATTTGTATCATCCAAGAATTGTTCATTAATTTAATGTAAAGGAGGTTTCCCCCTCGAAGAGGCTTATTTCTAAGGCGTTTATCTATCTTTCTATATTTTTGCAAGTTGCTTTCATCACATTTTTTCATGTTTTATTTTGTGTCTAAGGCCAGATAACTGTCATCTTATCTTTGGTTTGATGACTTAGATTTGCAAGCTTCTTTGTTGCCTATAGCTAGCCATTCATATGTGGTCATATATGCATCTGCCGATATAGTCAATATTCTCTTTTACTACATGTAGCTAGCCATTCATTTATGTTTATGTATGCAATCTGTTGGTACAATCAATATTGTCCATCTATCCATTGAATTTATAAATTATTTAGCATTAGTGGTCTAAAGCCTTGTATTGGTGAGAGTGTTCATGCATGCCTTGAATAAGAATAGAGATAAAATGGTTATCTAACTTGATCCAAACCATAATTTATTCCAATAGTTTAGAGAACAAAATTGAATATTATATGTTACCAGGCATCTCTGAGCTACAACCTAGGAGAGTTTCTTGGAGTGATAACAATATGCATAGTAAATCTTCAATTACTTGTGTTATATATTAAATAGAGAAGACAAATACTTTGGAAAATGGATAGGGACATTCATGTAGCGTAAATAGAGTTAAGCTATTCCAAAATAAGAACTGGAATTTACATCTTCAGTTCAGAATATTGAATAAAAGTCAAATACCGACATAAACCGCATATGGGGTTTAACCTTCCATACATTTATACAAAGCAAAATTGCGTAGAAATATGTCAAAATGAAGGCCCTAAGCCTAAAAACCAACATGCAGGGGTTTTGCATCGAAAAGCCCTCAGACTCATAGAAGCTATAATTCCAGCTAGCATGAAAAAAAAAAAGCAAGTAAATCCAAAAGGCTCTTAACTAAAACTCTCCATTACTCGCACACCTGGTAAGGGAATTTCTGAGAAAACTTCAACTGGAATAGTTGGAATTAAATCTCAATGAATTCTGCTCTAGGAATAGGACAAACCTATCAAACATGGTAAACATATAGGATTACTTTCAGAGAAGATACTTAAGAAAAAAAAACTCAATAATAACAATAAAAAATATGGAAACATGGAAATTACCTGCGCAAGCGGAAAATGATAGAACCAAACCCTCCTCATTGCAAGCCGGAACCAAAGAGAAGTTGTGGCAACACGAAGGAACTCAGTCAGAGAGATTAAAATTCACTTAGCAAGAAAGCATAATGTTTGAAGGGTGATAATGCGAGCATAAGTCGTTACCAGAGGAGGAGTTTCCTGGCTAAGCTAGAGACCTGACGAATGAACAACAAAGGCACCAAAAGCATGAATTCCACACTTTTTCCATACTTTCACCGATGGGTAATCATCTCCATCATCCGATTGGGATATCTCTTATACACCATCGATATTGCACATCTACCCGCACAAAGGATCCATTTGGAGGCTCATGGAAAACACTTCGGAGACCAGACCACAACCCTAGGGAAATCATCAACCAGAAAAAATTAAATCACACCATAAAAATCTTGGTACAAGCATAATCCAAATATGGATAAGCATTAAATGGAATTAAGGCTTAATACATGACTAATATAATGTTATTAGATATGTAATCGTATCGAAAAGATTAGATATTGACATTTTTGTACAATATAATTCCTCAAAACATTAAGCGTACGATGGGATATAACCATTAGCACTTAAGTCAAGCATTTCCCAATGGATAGTGCTTATGTACATAGAATTACCATTGTACTATTGTTGACATTTAAATGGTTACGAATTTTTATGTTAAAGTGGATAATTGATATATAGTTTAAAAAAAATTAACTACAGGTTTTCTAATATATGGGTGTGTGACACTTACACGTCCCTTATATTTGATTATAGAATGGACGTCTCTGTGACTTTTAATTCTTTATTTATATGGTTATTTAATTTTTATTTTTTAGTTTTGGTTGACATTAGAGAAAATTATTTTTATTATTTTTTTGAGGATGTGACATACTTAAACACATCCCTCATATTGAATTGTAGAATGAGACTCTCTTTTATTTTTAATTATTTATTAATATGGTTATTTAATTTTTGTTTTGGATAACATTAGTTAAAATTATTTTTATTACTTTTTTAGGGCAATGCCATACTTACACATCTCGCTCATATTGGATTGTAGAACAAATATGGATCTGTTTTAACTATGGATCTACCAAGAACCGAGATAGATCAAATCTCAAACTTGAAAACATATTTACACATCAATTAATCACTTTTAGTGCTTGGTAAATATGTGAATAAGAGAGATCTATAGTGTTAATCCTTCATTGTTTAAATTGTATTTTTGGATATTTTATTTTTATTAATATTTATATTAAAATTTGAATGAGTTACACATTTTCCTCTTATTAAAAAGTAACTTTTATATTTTACCTTTAATTACTTTTTCCTTCCTACCTAATGCTAACATTAACACACACATATATATAAACACACATTTTCTATAGAGAGATAAAGTTCATAGTGAAATATATTAGTTAATATGGATATTCAAACAATTTATTTAAGTTCTATATTGAGATATTTATAAGGGACCTTTTTTTTCAATTACTTTATCTCTATAAAGTTACAAAAATTTATATTAGTTAAGATAGGCATCAAAATATCTTATTTATTACTTGAAGATTACCTGAAGAGAGAAAGTGAAATATCAAAGAACCAATTAGAATGAAAGTGAAATATAGACAACTGAGTTAGTTGTTGTGTTAATGGATTTTTAATTCTTTATTTAATTTTTGTTTTTTTTGTCGACATGAGCTAAAATTATTTTGATCATTTTATTAACAACATGACATACTTACACATACAGGTTTGTACAATGAGCCTCTCGATGATCTTTAATTATTTATTTATATGGTCATTTAATTTTTGTTTTTTGTTTTGGTTGACATTAGCAAAAATTATTTTTATTATTATTTTTTAGGATGTGACATACTTACACATCTCCCTCATCATGGATTGTGGAACCAATATAGATCCATTTTTACCGCAGATCTACCAAGAGCCGAGAGGGATCAAATTTCAAACTTGAAAAATATTCACACGTTGTTACAGGGAAAAGTGTCTATGCAGAACTGCTAATCCCACTAAGGCTGGTAGCTACCTTAGAAAAAAACAAAGTAAAACTACTTTCGTTTTCCTTTATGAAAGATAGGTGAGAGAAGAATAAAGGAGACCAACCTCTGTCTTGCGCTTGGTTCCTTGTTCGATTACTCTCTATTCTGATAGTCTTTTGCTACTTGCTTTCTTGTATACCCAGCTTCACAGAGTACCTATAGAATCAAAGCAGCATAACACTATACGAGACATGGATCTATTATCATAAACAATCTAGGATCAGATGTAAATTGACCATACAAATGCATAAAACATAAATCACACAAGAGTATGGAGGAAAACTTGAATAGCTTTATTGATAATCAAGAAAGAGCCAATAGGGTTACAACCAATCGTTCTGACCCAGCATCATCCTCTCAGAAAGTGAGCCCTTCTTCACCTCATGAAAAGCTTAGATCACCCAACACTATGATTTTGCCTCAAGAAACCAACATCAATTCCTTACAAGATGCAAAATTCCAACCTCTGGATCTCTGGGATGAGGGATCCATATATAGATGTCTGCAAGGGAGATGATTCAGCTTGTGATTTGATTAGTGTCTTCCCTCTGATAGTTCTTGATTCCACTTGGAGATTGATGATCTCTTACTCATCCCTGGTCGAATTCAGAGAGGCGAGTGTCACAGGAGAAGTTTTTGGAAGATTCCATGCTTCTCCACCTTGCGTATAGACACTGCCATTTGTCCCTTCTCACCCATTGCACCCCATAGAAGGGCTTTTTGAAATGCAACGCACCTACTGTGTGTATTTAGGTGGGATGCAATGCACGTTTCCTATGGAGCAAGTGAAATGGTCCAGTTTTGACCAGGTTTGAGTGTTTTTTCATGGAGAACTTCTGGGAGAAGCTGTAATCAGTAGACCTTGTTCTTTTAGGGGTTGGAACAACACTTTTAGGGACTTAGGAGCCCTTAGTTTATGGACATTTATGCTTGGGGTTGCAGTGCCCAAAAATTTCTATAACAGTTGCCCCCTAAAGCATGAGGTCGTTAATCTTTTTTGATGTCGGGTGAAATGCTTTATCATGAGGATCCAAAGTTCTTCCAAGCTAGAAGGATACCTGTAATAAGATACAATACAATACATTATCCTCATAATATTTTCATGATCTAGCTGAGGCGGGCATTCCCATGCTCAGCTTTATAAATTCATTTTCATGTACATAGGACAGACAATCGTCTGAGTGTAGACTGATGATTCTGGTAGAGCCATCATCCCTTAGATTGGATGATTATCTTTGTAGAAATGATGTGTATTTGATGTCTTTATTACCTGAATATATATCGCAGCCTGGATGGATGAAACTAGATTCGGGGTCTTCAATCTCGTTCGATCTTCACTCAAAGTACAAGTCGATCCATGTTAGAGATGCTCTGGAGTCGAACATGGAAAGACATAACCTGATTACCAGCCAATGATGTAAGTTTTTAACAGGCGTGAGAGGAATCACTGATAATGATAATGATCCTCAAGGTACTACAGTACAATTCACATGGTGTGAATAAAGGACTTGGCGTCAAACACCAGGCAAAATCTTTCGGTCGAAGGCCATTGATGTGAACCTGTCCCCGGAAGTGAGAAATTTGCCATTGAGGCATGCAAGCTTCAAAGTACTGAAAAGGGTGTTCCTAGATCGACTTCTTGGATAATGAGTTGATGTCAACAAGAAGCGATCCGTCATAGGAGGGCCTTAATGAATCCCACATCAATGACACGAAACGGAGCAAATGATTTTAATGGAGGTGAAAACGATCTGGTGATATAAGGTTCAGGGTGGCAGTCATGAAAGAATGGAGTGTAAATGTATTGCAGTGGGTGAGACACAAGTGAATTCTCTGAGTGACTTCTCTTGAACATATCAACGACACTGACATGATGGATCGGTAGCATTAACCCCAAATGTGGATGGTGTGATGGAACCATGGTGATGTGACCGGTGAATGGAACAACCCAACCCGACTAGGATGCAGAATGAAAGTGTCATGTTCAAGAGCGACTTGCTACCAACAAAGTTTCTTCAAGTTTTCTTCCCAATTTCTCGCCAGTCATTGCTGACCAGTACCTCTTTATTTTTGTCAAGCTTGAGGAGGATAACATATGCTTGTTCTATAATTTTCCCTTCGGGCAAACCCATCGCTATGTTTTAACGAGCCTAGCGATAGTGAAACTCATTCTTGTCTGTTATGGACAAGTTTGTCGCTATTAGGTTTTAACGAGTTTAACAACAAAGATAACTCGGTCCTTTTCAATTTTAGAGAGTCTGAAAAGGGACGTAAAGGAAACTCCAAAAATCCTTTTTCATCATCTAATCCCTTAAGTCTGAAAAAGTATAAAATAATATAGAAGGGATGAATTTTCGGTACTTTTAACGAGCCGAACAAAACAAGCGCTCGATCTTTTTGTGTAATAATCCCTCAGGTCCAAAAAGATTAAAATATAAAGGAGGGATAGCACTTCTGGTCACTTTAACAAGCTGGAGAGGCCAATGGCTCAGAAATCTTTTCATATTTTACGAGTCAGTTGAAAAGAGCTTAAAGGAAACTCATTTTTGAGGAACGAGTGATAAATTCGGGTAGCAGCTGATTCCAGGTAACGTTTGGAATTTCCCAATCATGGCAGTGTTACAAGGATGGCTAATAGGATCACTCTTTGCAGTTGTTCCTCAAAAGGGGTAAACAATCAAGTGGTGGTAAATGATCGGCCAATACAGAATGGAGGTGATGATGAGAACACGACCAAGGCTTCAAAGGCTCAAGTACTACATTCACGATGGTTATTTACCGGAAATTGGATCATTTTTTAATGAGCTTAAATGCTGGGGAAAGCATTTGCTCATTGCTTATGTTTATTTTTTAACGAACATGAAGTCCACGTTAAAACTACTCGATAAATCCATTCGTATAATAAGAATGTCTCATATATAAAAACGACATTATTTCAAAGCTTTGCCCCACATCCTTTCTTTATGCAAGTTAGGAAACGACCAATCCTACGAGTTTAAAGGGTTAGAGGACCTACAAATTAAAAAAAAAAAATGGTCGCTCTTCGCTTGCATGCCAAAAGGTTTGCATGCCCCCAGGTATAGAGACATAGAGTTTCAAGGTCACCCCGCAATTTCGCAGACAAAACATTTGTTTTGCCAAAAAGGCCTACCTCTTTTAGGTTACCAAAGATTGTTCTATTTGTACCACAAACAAAACACTTCCTCGACGATGTCTACCGAAATAGACAAAGGTGAATGGCGCAGACGCCTCCACTCACATAACCTTGACAAGGGAATCTTGTTCCAGTCCGACCCCCTTTTCCAATTGCGGACGGGAGTGTCAGACTAGTCATATATCTCTTGCGGAAACCTATGCTATACCTGAAGTTTTCCTGCCGAAGCAGACCAGGGTGCATGCCCCCTGGGTTTTAGTCATGTCCCCCGAATTACTCACGCTCATCAGGTGGACGGACTAGGGATTGATCAGACATTCCTTGTGTGAAAAGACCATTCAGGGATGGTATATGACTATTTGCTATGCGTGAACCGGGGAATGAAAGCTGGTCTACGAGCTTGACCACTCTTCCTTCATGCGGAAAACACATTACTCTAAAGAGTGATGAGACAATGGCTCCCATGCAATAAATATAGTCTCGCCCAAGGAGAAGACTATAATCCAGGGGTCTTTGGACTACCATTATGTTAATGTGAACGATTTTCCCTCTCAACATTATGGGCACGTTGGGAAGGATCCCTAACGGTCGACTGGTTCCTTTGTCAAAGCCTGTTAGATTTCTCATCTCAGGCAAAAGCGATGGCGAACCAAGTGCTTTCCAAGCAGTCAAGGAAAGGATACTCATAAAAGCCCCTTCATCTATGATGGTACCAGCCATAACCATTCTATATATTTGAGCAATGATTCAGAATGGTATACTAGCCGGTAAATGGGGTCTGCCTAGTAGATTCCAGTCAAAGGAAACAACCAGGTTGCTTGGAGGTGGGATCAAATAGACAGCCGGGTACGACTCTGATGAACTTCCTTCCTGTGGTAAAGGAATGGGTAAATTGCGCCCATGTTCATCGGAGTCTGTGCTTACGAAAGGAATTTGGACGGTGTCATCCTTGTTCTCTTCGGTGACTGTATCATCTGAAGATGGAACCTTTGAAGGCAAGACCAGGTCAACTGCCACCTAGACCTTTTGACTTTCACCTTGTATGGATTCAGATGGTTTTTTTCAGTGATAGATACTTCGGCAAACCACTTGGGCATGTCAGCCGAATTTTCAACTAGTGACGGACTCGGCAAGAGTTTCTTATATCCAGGAGGAAGTCGTAATGGTGAAACCAGATGATCGTCCAAAACTCCTTTAGCCTTGTCTAAGAAGGGACAACAGTGTATGGCATGATCGCCTTCACTGGGGCTTCACTTTCACTAGTCGATGGTGTATTTTCAACATGATCATCAGAGGTTGACGACATCGGGTTGTGCAAACGAGGAGGCCAGTCCCTTAAGATCCGAGGGATGCAAGGACAATCTCTATGAAAGTAGTCTCCCTTGCAAATGACACATGGTGATTTAGGCTTGGTCATTGCAGTGTGTGGATTTTAGCATCCCTCACGGAAAAGGGGTAACGACGCTTGGTTACCTCTTTTCGCCTTTGGCCCCTTCTTCTTCTTCTCTTTCTTCTTCTTTTCCTTCTTCTTCTCAGATACTTGATTTTTGGCTTTACCAACCCCATCAAGCGAAGAGGAAGGAGGAGAGGAAGAATTGGATGAAGTAGAGGGTTGGGGGGTAACTCTGGAATTGTCTAGTTGCTTATTTGATTATTCAGGAATCGCGGTGTTCTGAACGACGGAGGTTGAGAAAAGCCATACGGGCAATCCGATTGTCAACCCTGGAAGCAACAATGTGGCCATACGGGGTGCACCAACATCTCCCCAAGAGGAGAAGGGACTAGGATTTATTCCAAGGGGAACTCCTTGGTTGGTGGACTCCATTTTCCTCAACCTAATACCGACGTAGGAAAGGTGATGATTCTTCTGTTTAAAATAAATTTTAGACGCTTTGACACAACTTGTTTTCTCAATTTTAAAGAGTCGAGAAAAACAAAAGATGACTCTAGTCGCCTTCCATTTTTAATGAGCCTAAAGTGACAAGTGCTCAGATGGACCTTTTCCATTAAGGAGTCTGAAAAGAAACAAAAGGGACTGCTCTAGAAATCTAGGCAGAGGGATTACCAAACCAATCGAAAAATTGTAGAATACTTTTTACTGTACGGCAGTCAATCTTCCTGAATGTTGTGTTCAGTGCATTGTGATTGATAGGGCGGAAGACACGACTTCCTATGGATAAAGGATTAAACCTATTGTGGTCTCCCAAAATATACTCGACGGTACGTGGGAGCACAAGTCCGTACTGGCACTTATCATCTCAAAGTGGAGGAATCACCCAACCAACAGTGAAAACAACAGTTACCTGGCTTTACGACGCCAGAATACGTCTCTAGCCTAGACTTCTAGATGTTGTGCATTAGGTTCCAAAGCGTTGTTAGATTCATTAAATTTATTTTATAGCTGATCTTGCTTAAGAAATTTGGTTTTCAGGTTAACCACGTGATGTAGATGTAGAATTCCTAAAATGCAATCTAAGATGATAAACAGTCGTTTTATCTTCTTTGTGCAATGAAAATCCTAGCTACTAAGGAAAGAGAAATGGCGTTCTTTCAGCAAAGAGCATAGAGCACACACTATATGCACTGTCCTAAATCAAGCCAATCAAATAGTCTAAATGAAAATGCACATGCATGTATTTGTTTTCAGCCTTCTTAATATGTGAATGATAAAAAGAAAGCTAATGCGCAAATCTGAATTATCTTCAAAGCGACAATAACTAACAAGTTTCTTTTCAAAATCAAAATGAAGACAATGACAACACTTTGCGATTTGGAAATGAAAACTTGCTTTCGACACTAGAAAAACTACTAATTCAGATCGAATACAATAGTAACAGGGTAATCGACTATGAAGAACAATCAAATTCTCTTCTATGACTGAAAATGACACTTGCAACACTTTCAAATCAAGAAACGACAGTACAATTATGTAACTTCTTTATAAAGGAGAACTGAAAATGACTCAAAAAATACATAAAAACATTTACAGTTCTTTGCACAATGGAGGCGGAATAACAACAAGGAAAGGGGTTTCAAACAGAGGTGTACTGACGACAGGCAGCAAAACTCTTGAATAGATCTGAAAAGAATGAACATAGAAACCAAAATTTAGGAACAATGCCTAGTCTGATTAGTGCACCTGTAACACAGTGAAACTGAAATGCAACGCACCTACTACACTCGAGAAGTGCGCTGAATTTGAGATTCACAAAACAGATAGTGCGCTGGACCAGGGACGAGACTTTGATTGGGTTTCGCGTCACAGTTTGCAGTTCAGTTCAGGGATTTTGGCTGAGCAAGTGGTAATCAGTAGATCAATCACAGGGCTAGATCTAAGGAGGTTACTAGAGCCACCACGAGGGCAATTAGAAAGCTTGTAAATCAATTATTTAATTCATAAACAAAACCAGGAGATTGACTGAAGCAGCATTGATCTACTTTGCACTTGCATAGCAAATGCAGTTCGAAGGCTAGCTGGCTTGACTTCAGGTTCCGTCTGTAAGTTTATAAAATAAACAAATGTAGATAAACAATCAATCTATTCGGTCCCCAACGGAGTTACCATTTTATTACAGGGAAAAGTGTCTATGCAGAACTGCTAATCCCACTAAGGCTCGTAGCTACCTTAGAAACAAACAAAGTAAAACTACTTTCGTTTTCCTTTATGAAAGATAGATGAGAGAAGACTAAAGGAGACCAACCTCTGTCTTGCGCTTGGTTCCTTGTTCGATTCCTCTATCTTCTGATAGTCTTGTTCTACTTGCTTTCTTGTATACCCAACTTCACAGAGTACCTGTAGAATCAAAGCAGCATAACACTATACGAGAACATGGATCTATTATTATAAATAATCTAGGATCAAATGTAAATTGACCATACAAATGTATACAACATAAATCACACAAGAGTATGGAGGAAAACTTGAATAGCCTTATTGATAATCAAGAAAGAGCCAAGAGAGTTACAACCAATCGTTCTGACCCAGCATCATCCTCTCAGCAAGTGAGCCCTTCTTCACCTCATGAAAAGCTTAGGTCACCCAACACTATGATGTTGCCTCAAGAAACCAACAACAATTCCTTACAAGATGCAAAATTCCAGCCTCTGGATCTCTAGGATGAGGGATCCATATATAGATGTCTGCAAGGGAGATGAATCAACTTGTGATTTGATTAGTTTCTCCCCTCTGATAGTTCTTGATTTCACTTGGAGATTGATGATCTCTTACTCATCCTTGATCGAATTCAGAGAGGCAAGTGTCACAGGAGAAGTTTCTGGAAGATTCCATGCTTCTCCACCTCGCGGATAGACACTGCCATTTGTCCCTTCTCGCCCATCGCACCCCATAGAAGGGCTTTTTGAAATGCAATGCACCCACTGTGTGTATTTAGGTTGGATGCAACGCACTTTGCCTATGGAGCAGGTGAAATGGTCCAGTTTTGACCCGTTCTGAGTGTTTTTTCATGGAGAACTTCTGGGAGAAGCTGTAATCAGTTGACCTTGTTCTTCTAGGGGTTGGAACAACACTTTTAGGGACTTAGGCACCCATAGTTTATGGACATTTATGCTTGGGGTTGCAGTGCCCAAAAATGTCTATAACACACGTGGAGCAATTTAATCCCTTCTAGTGCTTGGTAACTATGTGATTAAGATAGATACACAGTGGTAATTTTTCATTTTTTATATTGTATTTTTGAATATTCTATCATTATTAATATTTTATATTAAAGTTACACATTTTCCTATTATTAAGCGAGTCTAATTTTTCAAAGTTTTTACACACATAATAGAGAGAAAGAGAGTTCACATTGAAATATATTAGTTAAGATGGATATTCAAACAACTTATTTAAGTTCTATATTGAGATATTTATAAGAGAAATATATATATATATATATATATATATATATATATATATATATATATAGTCTCTATGAAGTTATATAAAACTATATTATATAAGATAGACATGGAAATATTTTACTTATTACCTGAAGAGTGAGAGTGAAATATCAAAGAACCAAGTAGAATGAAGTGGAATATTCGATTGTAAATTGATCCTCTCGTATATTTTTAATTGTTTATTTTTATGGTTGTTTATTCTTTTGTTTTTTTTTGTTTTGGTTGACAATAGCCAAAATTATTTTTATTATTTTTTGAGGACATGCCATACTTACTCATGTCCCTTATATTAGATTGTAGAATGGCCTCGCAACAATTTTTAATTATTTATTTATATGGTTTGTTGGTCCCTCGTTCTGTCCCCAAAATTATTTTTATTATTTTTTGAGGACATGCCATACTTATTCATGTCCCTTATATTAGATTGTAGAATGGCCTCACAGCAATTTTGAATTATTTATTTATATGGTTTGTTGTCCCTCATTTTGTCCCCACTGCCACTGTTTTCCACCTCTATTTCTGACCTTTTTGTACTCCTAAACCTACTCACCTGCCATTTTTATTGCTCTAAACATTGTCCAAATCCTACTACGAGGTAAAGCCTTTCATGGTAACATTTTGTTGTTTATTAGTTGAATTTAAGTGAATTTGAGTAGCTATCAATGAACTAACTAATCAGTATGGTCGAGTGTGGACATTGCAGCAGCTGAGCAAGGTGACAATAGGAGAGTGCTGGCCATGAACCATGTTCCTCCACTTTTGTACTCAACAACCATTTTGGGTTCAGTACCTAATGATGCAAAGGATGAGAGGCTGCATACTTCTAGATGGGTGAGCCACTTGCAATGATGTTTGAATGTGTTAAACTTCAACCATGACAATAATATTCGCTATCTCCACTAAAGGTAGCTGATACCAATATTGGGATTGGTTGAGGGTTACTAGGTGAAATAAAACAAGTTTTTCGAGCCACCAAGCTGGAAAATCAAATTAGCTAGGATGCTAGAATTTTCTATGTATGGTTCAGATCATTTTCAACTAAGTTAATGCCTATAAAAGGATGTTGTATAATAATTAAGTAGCTAGTGAACATGAGATAGATTGTTATTGTGTATCTTTTAGACTTATTATTTCTAATCGAAGAATTTTATGATGGTTTGCACTGAGTTCAAATTAATTTTTTTGATGGTTCACTATGGATTAATGAGCTAGTTGTGATTGAAATTTATTGTTCTTTGTAAGTTAATAAGCTCCCCAGGTGTGGATGGGCCCACCCATATGGGATCAGCTATGTACCATTGTGTAGAAATGTAATCGTGTGATAGCCATCATCGCTTTTCGTTTATCTTTGGTTAATCACTTGTTACATGCTGTGTGGAGATTTCCATTGGTTTCAAATGATTTTATTGTGCTGATGATATTATGCGTTTCAGATCCCTTTGCTTCAGAAATCCAAATATATGACTCTCCTGTGATTAGCGTTCTTACTTTCAAGGTAGGAACATACCTTGTTCTCTGAAACTGCAAATCATATTACTTTCACTGTGTTGTCATAGATGCATATGAAACTTTTTTGAGGCACATGGTCCATTGAATGTTTATGACTAGCCAATCTATTTATTGAGAACATAGAGCTACCTTCTCATGCTGAAATTGGATAGTATACCAAGTAATCTGAGATGATAGGGTTTGAGTTTAATTTGGATTGTGTTCAGTCAATTTCGAAATTGCTTTCTATCATTTCTTTAAGTAATCGAATTGATTGATTTCCTTTTTAACTTTAGATGTGTGTGCCATAGGGTTTCTGCTGTGTTATTTTCATAAGTGTGTATACCATAGAAGCCTTGCTTTCTAGAGTAATTGATTCAAATGATTTATCATAGTTTAAGTTAGTTTTGTTTGTCAAATGGATTCTTAGTTTGTTAATTAGAATTGGTGGATTGATTTTAGAATGCAAAAGAGTGATTTAGTTTTAGTCTTCAAAGCGATTCCCTTCATTTCATTTAAAATGCTTGATTTCCCTTGTTTCATTTGGAATGCTTGATTATATTCCCATAGCTTAGAATATGGTAATGTGAGTCAAAACTTAGCTTGAATTAATTCCCATCAAATTCATGCCTAACTGGGTTTCGAAAATAGAGTGTTGGTTTGTTAAGGTTTCAAATAGGTTTACTTACATTTAATTTTAATATTGATGCGACTACAGGGTAATTTGTGAGTACAGTTTTTCATAGTTGTTTTGTTTGATTTCCATATTTTAATAGAGTTAATGGTTGAATTTGTTCTTAGGGTTATGATCGATTAGGAACCTGTATGTAGCTCAGTTGAGGGCAAGAAGTCAAGTTTGTGTGAAACTGAGTATCTAAATTAGTGCTCAAGATCAAGATCTTTGGTTTATTGTCAAGCTAGTAGGGTTAATCAATCATTGAGTACAATTTGATTGCTTAGCTAGAGTTAGATTATGTGATACACCCATCTATAGGTTAGTAATTTTTTCTTTTACTTAACATTAACCTTTGTATTAAAACTAACGTGCATGAATAGGATTACTGGTTATTGATATTAATTTTTCTCAGATCTCATTATTTCAACCTAAAGAGTCAAGGTTAATGTATTTTCCTTTTACATTATTGGAAATATTTTCGGTGCTTAGTGGATATGACGGGGGTTTACTATTGGAACTTCCAGCCCTTAACACTTGGCTCTGGAATTTAATTCAGCTGGCTCTATCACGTGAAGGGGTGAGGTCCGAGTACCCCTAGGATTCGCGCCCTCGATCCTACCACCCTCATTGATGGCTTGGATGATCCGCTGCCCATCCAAGGGATGTGCTGTAACAAATCACTTCTCCTTGGTTTATTTAGGGTGTGAGGTAGCCAAAATCATTTCCCAATTTCCTGCAGCAGATGTGACCTACCTGCTATGAACCCGTCCATATTCCTTTGCTCTATGTGGATGTCCCGGGTCCTCCATCTTGCCGATCACCAACCTGGAACCTGTCTTGATTATTACAGCTTGTTCTTCTGGTAAGTGTTGCGCCATGTAGTAATTTTTTTTCTAAAAATGACTCATTTCCTTATCTTGCTCCTTACAGGTTTTTCGTTTGAATTATTGCTCAATCATCTAATGAGTTTTCTTATTTGGCTTGTTACATGGTCGAGAATGGTGTTGTCAACCTCTAGAATCTGCTCATTGGGTCTGGTCGATGCTATTTGGCCTCTCGAGTTCCTCTGGCTCCTAAATCGCCTAACAGGTATGTTCCTATCAGCGGCTCTCTTGTAATGGTCAATTACAAGCCTGGTTGCCAGTACTCATTCCTCGAGTTGTAAACAGAGGGGTTTCTTTTTTTTAGTTTTTTTGTTGAAAAGGCCAAGTGGCCCACGAACTTACATCTACTCTTTGCTGTTTGACACAGAGAGATGGCGAATTCCTACGCCATACCAGAGTGCCCTGCACCCTCCCGGCTTTAGGGAAACTTGTCCTCGATGTAGCTATGCCGAACCGAGTCCTGGATATTTTTGGTGTTTATAAACATTAATATGCCTTCATGCTTCTGTTGAATTGTTATGTAATTAATTTTTATTTATGGACATAGCAAAGGGTATAACCCTGGTGGACACCTCTCGTTTGGTTACAGTTTTTTATTACAATGCACAATTGTGGTTTATTTTCATTTGTCGAGTTTAAGTTATAGCCTTCACGGCCATTCTGTATGCTAATTCCAAATGTTGGCTTAAACTCTTCCGTGCGGTGTGTCATTTGTTGTAACGTTTTCTTTCTCTTTGCTCTCCAGGGTTTCGGAATTATGGCGGTTTATCTGTAGATATCTCATTATAATTTTTGTTAATTCATAGTTTTGTACATTGAAGCACCACTGTAAGACTTTCGCATGTTAAATTTCCGTTGTCACATTATATAAAAGCCACCCCCCCACCCGCATGGGAGCTGAGTGTCTGTTTAGCTAAACTGTGATGCATGAGGGCATTCACCTTTTGAACTGGCCCTAGCATTCGACTGGCCTACCCTGTGAATAATTTCTATGACTTTGTATATTTTTTTTTCCTAAACCTAATATCACTTCTCAGACATCTAGTTAATGTTTATTGTAGTGGCAGCATGAATATCTTATACCGTCGTATAGTTGGTTAAATGCAAGTTCATTCTCATGTTATATATATACATGGATATATCTTTTCTTTGCTTTCAATTATAGTTGTGAATATTTGTGAATGGAAAGAAAGACAAGGGTTATTTATTTTTTTTAAATAAATGAAACCCTTACGAATACTAACCTTTCCACTTCAGTTATCTTCCTCGGTCTCTTATAGATAGTGGTCCTACCAACAACATAATTAAGCACCTACACACTTTTCCTTAAAGCTTACTACGTTCTCATGCATCTAAACGTGCTTAGGAGGTAGTATTTAAAACAACCAACACCTTCCTACTGTGTAAGTTTTCCTTTTGCCCATTTTTAGGGTTGGCCTCTTGTCTTTCAGATTCTGTTGTAAGTTCTTGAATGTCCAACTTTATATTTATGTATATTTTTATTGTCAACCCCTGTAGGCTTTGTCAATGGTTATCAACTAATTTTATTATAAGAGACAGAAATACCCCTTCACATCCACTATGTCGTGCCACAGTAAGAATAATTCTTGAGGAAGATGACTATATCTCCCTACGGTTACTGTAAGAGGAAACCCTCCATACCCTTCTACAATAGAAATGTATTTCAAAATAGAAATTTACTAGCTATTCTGTTCCAAGGGATTCTTTTACATACCTAGAATTGTTGACTGTTAGGATCTTTTTGATAGTCACCGAAACCTGGGTGTGCTTCAGTTCAACCGCCCGTCCATGAGATTCATCTTTCAAGACAAAAATCTCCCTCCTTCCCTCTTGCTAGACCGCAGTCTTCCGCAAGTTTCTCGTACAGCGAGCAAGGCTATCTTGTCATCACTAGACTTAGCCACTTTTCCTTTCTTATTGGATTCTTTTCTTTTTTTCTCTGCCTGTCCCTACAATGCAGATTATTCCTCCTTCCCCCTCCTTTTCTCTAGAAAATTTTCCAATTAGGGGAGGTAGTTAGGGTTTCTTACACAACAACCGTATTTCCACCTCAAGAGGACAACTTCTTCCTTGAGAATTACCTCTCATAATGAAAACCAATTATATTGAAATTTTAAATAGATAATAATAATATTTTCAGTTTATTTTTACCACAGTAAATCGAATATTTACATTTTATCTCGGGGCATTACATTTTCCGCCCTTGATATTGGACATCGTCTCGATGTCTTTCAGCTATGAACAATCCTGGATAAGTCCTTTTGATAAGTTCTTCATCTTCCCAAGTGGCCTCACCAGGCCCAAGGTGTTGCCACTGCACTTTAACTTGGGTAATACCCCGCTTCCATAGTGTTACTTCTCTCCGGTCGAGGATGCTCAGCGGTTCAACCCAGAACTCATTTAATTTTACGAAACTCATTTAATTTTATCTACTGGGCTATTCCTTACCTGTATATCTTGCTAGCTGATTACATGCTTAGGATCATAAACATATTTTTTTAATATGGAAACATGAAAAATGTTGTGGACTCGTATATGACTTGGCAAGGCGAGTTGGTATGCTATTGGCTCGATTCTAGCCAACATATGAAAAGGTCCACAGAATCGGGGTGCTAGGTTAGCGCACCTGCTCCATTGTAATGTGGTCTTTTTTGCTCGGATTCTCACGTACAAATGATCATCGACTTGATACTCTTTAAACCTCCTCTTCTGGTCAGCAAAGTTCTTTTGCCTATCCTGAGCTGCCTTTAGAATAGCACGTATCTTTTTAACCAGTTCCTCCATTTCCTTAATCATTTCAGGTCCTAGCATCAGCCTGTCTTTTGGTCCACCCCAACTTGACGGGGTGCGGCACTTTTGCTCATATAATACTTCAAATGGGCTCATCTGCAACGATGTATGATAGCCATTATTGTATGAAAACTCAATCAAGTGTAGGTAATCCTCACGCTTATGTGGTTGCTACATCACATGCACTCTTAACATGTCTTCCAACACCTGGTTCACCCATTCAGTTTGCCCGTTAGTTTGAGGGTGGTAAGCCGTGCTAAAGTTCAACTGAGTCCCCAACTCTTCGAACAATGTTTTCCAAAAGACCAATGTAAATTTTACATCACGGTCTGAGATTATTGTCTTTGGTAGCCCATGCAATCTAAATATATTTTGCATAAAAATATGGGCAATCTGCACAGCTCTGTAAGTAGATTGTACCGGTATAAAATGTGCTGACTTACTTAACTTTTCCACCACCACCATGATGGAGTTGTTATTCTTCCTTGACTTAGGCAAACCTGTTATGAAGTCCATAGAAATGGTTTCCCACTTCCATTCCGGGATGGGTAATGGTTGTAAAAAACCCGAAGGATGTTGGTGTTCTGCTTTGATTTGCTGACATTCTAGACATCCTGCCAAATAACCAGCCACATCTTTCTTCATACCCAGCCAATAATATTCTTTTCGAAGTGCAGTGATTATATTTTCATATCTTGGGTGTCTAGCGTAATGACTCTTATGATACTCATCCAATATCAGATTTCTAATATTGTCCTGATTGGGCACGTACAACCTTCCTTTATAATACAGCATTCCAGCAGCATCCAAAGCATAATCTGGCTATTTTTCTTTGCTGGTTGGTTGCTGCACTTGCTTTTCTATTTGGTGATAAATAGCATCTTGTTCGACTGCCTTTTTAATCATTTCCCTGAAGGGGCTTCTCCCTTCATTGCAAGAAATCTCGTATAAGCATTGCAATTTCCGACTCAAAGCTTCCGCCACATGATTCTCCTTTCCTTTTAAATGCTTGATCTCAAAATCAAGACCACTTAGGAAATCCACCCACAGTGCTTGCCTTGCATTTAGAGTGGGTTGGCTGAAGTAATTTGTCAAACTGTGGTGATCTGTCAATAATAGAAATTTTCTTCCCATAAGGTAATGTCCAAGGAAAATTTTAAGGATGGAAAATTTTCTTGAAGTTTAAAAAATTGGCGAATCTCACTAATCCCTAATATGCAAACTATAAAATGTGTATTGATATATTTGTAAAATTATTCAAATCTATAATGATTTTATATATAGTCTCTATATAATGTTGGCGATTTTTGAGGTAAAATAATTTTATATTCTAAAATTTGGGCGAATCATCTTTTATAAAAATTGGTAATTGGCGAATCTTTTTTTGGAAAAATCAAGGAAAATTAGCCCACTGGGCGAACATTAGCCCCTAAAATTTTCCATGGTAATGTCGCCACATTTTCAGGGCGTGAATCACAGCTGCCAACTCTAGATCATAAGCAGAATATTTCTGCTCATGCTCCTTTGATTTTCTTCATTCGTAAGCTATTACCTTCCCTTCCTGCATCAACACACCTCCTACTCCTTCTTTACTTGTGTCCGTGCACACCACATAATCTTTGTTGGGATCAACTATGGTTAAAATAGGTGCGGTGGTGAGCAAGTATTTAAGTTTCTCAAAACTTCTTTGACACTCATGGGTCCACCTAAAGGATCTTCCCTTTTTCTGTAAGGAAGTGATGGGATAAGCTACTCTCAAAAATCCTTCCACAAACCGTCTGTAATAACCTGCTAACCCCATGAAGGATCGAATGCCTACCACATCTTTGGGCACCAACCATTCCATTATGTTCCTTATTTTTTCACGATCCACGGCGATTCCTTCCTTAGTGATTATATGCCCCAAATATTGTATTTGCTCCTTGAAGAAAGCGTATTTGCTAAACTTGGCATATAGTTTGTTCTCCCGAAGGGTTTACAATACTAACCTGAGGTGTTCCTGGTGCTCCTCCATAGTTCGAGAATAAACCAGTATATCATCAATAAATATTAGCACAAACTTATCCAAATACTAATGAAATATGTTGTTCATCAAACACATAAAAGTTGTGGGGGCATTGGTCAATCCAAAGGGTAACACCACAAACTTGTAATGGGCGTTTCTTGTTGTGAAAGTTGTCTTAGCTGTCGATCTTTGAGGAAATTGTTGCCCCTTTTACTTGGTCAAATAGTTAATCAATGCGGGGTAGAGGATACTTTTTTTTGACCATCAGTTTGTTCATCTGATGATAATCCATACACATGGGAAGAGTCCCGTCTTTCTTTTTAACAAACAACACTGGGGCTCCCCAGGGTGACAAACTGGGGCGAATGTAGTTTTTGTCCAACAGCTCCTACAATTGCATTTTTAACTCTATTGATTCTGGTTTGCTCATTCTATAGGGTGCTCGAGACACCGGGGCTACTCCTGGCACTAATTCAATGGTAAAATCTATGTCTCGTTTGGGTGGCAGGCCGAGGATCTCTTTCAGAAACACGTCAGAAAAATCTTGAACTATAGGAATACTTTCCAATGCGACTATTTTATCTTTTGAGTTGGAATAACCCACTTGGATGGCATAAATTTGACATCCTTTCCTAATGCATTTTGCTAGCTGGGAGGCTGTTATGACCAAATTTACATTGGCCACTTAATTCCCTGCATCTCTTGCTTTATTCCAAGCTCATCCTTATAACTGATAGTCTTGGTTTTACAATTAACTATGGACCATTGTTTTTCTAACTAGTCCATACCAATCAATATATCGTATGAGCCAAGGGGAAGCACATTTTAATCTACTCTAAATGATTGTCCTGCTATTTTTAAAGGGCAGTTTTTGACCTTAGCATTCACCCATCTTTTTGCTCCTATTGCCAACTAAACTAGCCAAGTGTCCTTAAACTTAACAGGTTGCAACTTGCAATGCTCCACAATTCTAGGACTAATATAACTTAATGTTTCACCAGGCTCAATTAAAACAATTACAGCAAGGTCTAAGAGTTTACCTTCAAATTCCACCATGGTCGGTGGGTACTCCGCCTGACAATCCTCCAAAGCAGCATTAATCCTTGGTAGGTTCCATCCTATATCGCCAACGGTAGATGCTTCATAGACTTGGGAAGCCTATTCGGTTCCTTTTCATTGAGGACAATTTTTCATGTAATGGGGTCCACCAGAGCCCCAACATTGCACTAGAGGCCTTGCTGTCCCTTCGTTGTCTATTTTCATGGGTTGTTCGGTTGTTTTGGACTCATTGGGGTGTTTTAATTAGAGCGGATTCTTCTGCATATTTCTGCTATTTTGTCCCTTGGCGTATCCTTCGTTACCTCCACCATGATTTCCTTTAGTATTACCAGCGAGCTTGCTGCTTATCGACCCATTTCTTACCCTGAATTTCTCCCTTATGCTTTTTTTGATGGTAGCGGATTAAAGCTTTACGTATAGCCTCATCCATTGTCTTTGGGTTGTCAAATTCGATTCTTTCCCTCGTGATCAAAGGTAGACTGCTGAAAAACCTCTGTACTTTAGCCTTTTCCTCCCGAATATAAGGCACATAACGGGGTAGTGAAGTAAAACAAGTGATAAATTCATCCATAGTTTGCTATCCTAGCCGCATGTCATGGAATTCCCTAGCCTTCTCATCATAGAAGCACTCAGTCAGGTACCTTTCCTTGAAGTATCATTGAAATTTCTCCCAAGTGATGTTCTGTTCCCTTACTCCTCTTACCATCTTAACTTCTTCTGACCATAGGGTAGCCTTTCCCTGTAATTGGAAGATGGCCAACTGTGCCTTGAGGTTGGAATCGTATTCATACATCTGGAAATATTTGTTCATATTAATCAACCATGCTTCAGTTGCTTCCTCCTGTCCTCCGTCAAAGTGTGGCAGTATGATCTTACGAAATTCACCTTGCAACTCTACTCGTTTCCTTTTTTATGTCTGTTGTTCGGAAGCATTGTCGGATCATTCCTCTTCCCGTCCTTCTGACTCTTCATGTTCTTTGTGGTGATTCTGCTCCTCTGACATTCTTTGTTGTTCGACACTTGGATTCGATGGATGCTGATTCTATTTGCCAGATGGGCTTTTTATAACTCTCTCCTATTCCATAGTTAACCTTGTGTTGTCTTCCTGTAATCGGGCCATTTCATTTTTTAACTCTCGTACCGTTTCCAAAATTTCAAGATTTGTGTTGCGAGCCTCCTGTCCAAGCTGTACCCATATTTCGGGGTTATTTTCAGGACCAGCTGCAGGGCCTTGTCCCACCACATACCTGCGTGACACACTATCTGCTCTTCTCATATTATCATGTTTTTGTTTTTCTTGTACTTAACCTAAAAAAAATAACAGAAGAAGGGTCAAGCATTAACTTTTTTTTTTTGTTACCTATAACTGCTCAATAGAGTCAAAAATAAATTGTATGTACTTTATCTGTCTATCAGTTTTCCAGTTCTAATTCCCAGAGGCCACAGTTTTTGTAACTAGGCTCCGATACCACTTGTGATACACCCATCTACAGGTTAGTAAAAATTATTTTTTACTTAATATTAACCTTTGTATTAAACCTAACGTGCATGAATAGGATTACTGGTTATTAATATTAATTTTTCCCAGATCTCATTATTTCAACTTGAAGAGTCAAGGTTAACATATTTTCCTTTCATGTTATCGGAAAATATTTTTGGTGGTTAGTGGATATGACAGGGGTTTACTGCTGGCACTGCCAGCCCTTAACACTTGGCTCCGGAATTTAATTCCGCCGGCTCTATCACATGAATGGGTGAGGTCTGAGTACCCCTGGGATTCGCGCTCTCGATCCTACCACCCTCATCGACGACTTGGATGATCCACTGCCCATCCAAGGGCCGTGCTTTAACAAATGAATTCTCCTTGGTTTATTCGGGACGCGCGGTAAACGAAATCATTTCCCAATTTCCAACAGCACCTCCGACCTGCCTTCTATGAACCTGTCCATACTCCTTTGCTATATGTGGATGTCGTGGGTCCTCCATCTTGCCGAGCACCAACCTGGAACCTATCTTGATTATTACAGCTTGCTCTTTTGGTAAGTGTTGTGCCATGCAATAGCTTTTTTCCAAAAATAACTTGTTTCCTTATCTTGCTCCTTACAGGTTTTTCGTTTGAATTATTGGTCAATCATCTAATCAATTTTCTTATTTGGCTTGTTCGATGATCGAGAATGGTGTTTTCAACCTCCAACATCTGCTCATTGGGTTTGGTCGATGCTATTTGGCCTCTCAAGTTCCTCTGGCTCCTAAATTGCCTAACAGGTATGTTCCTATCAGTAGCTCTTTTGTTATGGTCAATAGAAAGCCTGGTTTCCAGTACTCATTCCTCAAATGGTAAACAGAGGGGATTCTTTTTTTGATTTTTTTTTTTGAGAAAGGCCAAGCAGCCCAAGACCTTACATCTAATCTTCATTGTTTGACACAGAGAGATGGCGAATTCCTATGCCATACCAGAGTGCCTTGCACCCTCCCGGCTTCAGGGAAACTTGTCCTCGATGTAGCTATGCCGAACTGAGGCCTGGATATTTTTGGTGTTTATAAGCATTGATATGCCTTCGAGCTTATCTTGAATTGTTATGTAATTAATTTTTATTTATGGAAATAGCATAGGGTATAACCCTGGTGGACACCTCCTTTGGTTAGAGTTTGTTATTACAGTGCACCATTGTGGTTTATTTTCATTTGTCGAGTTTAAGTTATAGCCTTCGCGGCCATTCTGTATACTAATTCCAAATGTTGGCTTAACCTCTTCTATGTATTGTGTCATCTGTTGTAATGTTTTCTTTCACTTTTCTCTCCAGGGTTTCGGAATTATGGTGGTTTATCTGTGGATATCTCATTATAATTTTTGTTAATGCACAGTTTTGTACATTGAAGCACCACTGTAAGATTTTCGCAAGTTAAATTTCCCTTGTCGCATTATATATAAGCCACCCCCCCTGTATGGGAGCTAAGTGTCTATTTGGCTAAACTGTGATGGATGAGGGCATTCACCTTCTGAACTGGCCCTAGGATTCAGCTAGCCTCCCCTGTGAATAGTTTATGTGACTTTGTATATCTTTTTTCCTAAACCTAATATCACTTCTCAGAGGTCTAGTTAATGATTATTATAGCGGCAACATGAATATCTACCGTTGTATGGTTGGTTAAATGCAAGTTCATTCTTTTGTTATATATATACATGGATATATCTTTTCTTTACTGTCGGTTACAGTTGTGGATACTTGCGAATGGAAAGAAAGACAAAGGTTCTTTATTTTTTTTAAATAAATGAAACCCTTACGAATACTAACCTTGCCACTTCAACTGTTTTCCTCGGCATCTTGTAGATAGTGGTCCTACCAGCAGCACAATTAAGCCTCTACACTCTGTTCCTTAAATCTTACTATGTTCTCATGCATCTAAACGTGCTTAGGAGGTAGTCTTTAAAACAACCAACATCTGCCTACTATGTAAGTTTTCTTTTTGCCCATTTTCAGTGTCGGCCTATTGTCTTTCAGATTCTATTGTAAGTTCTTGAATGTCCCACTTTATATTTATGTATATTTTTATTGTCAGTCCCTATAGGCTTTGTCCATAGTTATCACCTAATTTTATTTTAAGAGACAGAAATACCTCTTCACTTCCACTATCTCATGCCACAGTAAGAATAGTTCTTGAGCAAGATGACTATATCACCCTACGGTTACTGTAAGAGGAAACCCTCCATACCCTTCTACAATAGAAATGTTTTTCAAAACAGAAATTTACCAGCTATTATGTTCCAAGGGATTCTTTTACATACCCGGAATCGCTGACTGTTATGATCTTTCTAATAGTCACCAAAACCTGGGTATGCTTCAATTCAACTGCCCTCATGAGATTCACCTTTCGAGACTAGAATCTCCCCCCTTCCCTCTTGCTAGACCGTAGTCTTCCGCAAGTTGCTCGTACAGCGAGCAGGGCTATCTGGTCATCACCATACTTAGACACTTTCCTTTTCTTATTGGATTCTTTTCTTTTTTTCTCTGCCTGTCCCTACAGTGCAAATTTTTCCTCCTTCCCCCTCCTTTTCTCTGGAAACCTTTCTAGTTAGGGGAGGCAGTTAGGGTTGCTTACACAGCAACCATCATTCCACCTCAAGAGGACGACTTCCTCCTTGGGAATTATCTCCTTTAAGGAAACAAGAGTTACCTCTCATAATGAAAACCAATTATAGTTAAATTTTAAACAGATAATAATAACAAGTTTAGTTTATTTTTAACACAGTAAATCAAATATTTACATTTTATCCCGAGGCATTACATATTACCATTACAAGTAGGGTAAATCTTTAATTCTTTTGAGTGAGAATTGTAATAATTAGAGCTTGGGTTCTGATTGATTGATTTTTGTGTGAAGTACTATTTGACTAGGCATTCACTTCCATAACCTTGAATCTATGGTAAAGAGTCAAGTCACCTTTTAAGTCCAGATTTGAGTTCCAGTTCCGGATTGATTGCTTTTGAGTTTGCAAGTATTTGTGTGTTTTATTACCCAACTGAATATTCGTAAAGGAAACTTTAAAACTCTGACTTAGAACTGAATGTAGAAAGTGCAATACAACTCCTATTTACGAGCCCAGATTGATATATAAAAATTAGAGCATTAATTCATCAATTAAATCTCTCCACATGGTTATTTAATTTTTGTATATTTTTTTTGGTTGACATTAGCCAAATTTATTTTTATTATTCTTTGTGGACAATGACATACTTACACATCCCTCAGATTGACATATAAAAGTTAGAGGATTAATTCATCAATTAAATCTCTCCACATGGTTATTTAATTTTTTGTATATTTTTTTGGTTGACATTAGCCAAATTTATTTTTATTATTCTTTGTGGACAATGACATACTTACACATCCCTCATATTGGATTGTAAAATGAATCTCTCAGTGATTTTTAATTATTTATTCGTATGGTTGTTTATTTATTTATTTTATTTTGGTTGACATTAATGAAAATTAATTTTATTATTTTTTTGAGGATGTGACATACTTACACATCTCCGTCATCGTGGATTGTAGAATGAGCCTCTCCACTCAATAAGCCTCTAGGTGATTTTAAATTATTTATTTATATGGTTATTTAATTTTGGTTTTTTTTTGTTTTGGTTGACATTAGAAAAATTTATTTTTATTATTTTTTTGAGGAAGTGACATACTTACACATCTCCCTCATACTGGATTATAGAATAATATAGATCCATTTTAACGGATCTACCAAGAGCCTAGAGGGATCAAGTTTCAAACTTGAAAAATATTTATATGTCAAGAGATTTAATCTTTATGTGATTAAGATAGATATATAGTGGTAAATTTTCAATGTTTATATTGTGTTTTTGAATATTTTATCATTATTAATATTTTATATTAAAAATTGAGTGAGTTACACATTTTCCTCTTATTAAGTAGCTACATTATTTTATCGTCAATTACTTTTATGTTTCGAGCATTGAAATATTTTACTAAGATAGACATTAATACACACATAATAGAGAGGGAGAGCTCATACTAAAATATATTAGGTAATATGGATACTAAAACAATTTATTTAATTTCTATATTGAGATATTTATAAGAGAAATATAATTTTTTTAAATTACTTTCTCTATAAAGTTATATAAAATTATATTATTTCATATAGATATTTATATAACTTATATTATTTGAGATAAATATCGAAATATTTTATTTATTACTTGAAGAGTGAAAGTGAAATATCAAAGAACCAATTAGAATGAAAGTGAAATACTCAATTGTAAAATGATCCTCTCGTAGATTTTTAATTGTTTATTTATATGGTTATTTAGTTATTTTTTTTGTTTTGGTTGACATTAGCGAAAAATATTTTTATTATTTTTTGAGGACGTGACATACTTACACATGTCCCTTATACGATATTGTAGAATGATTGTAGAATGGGCCTCATGATTTTTAATTATTTATTTTAATAGTGAGGCTCAATAAAAAATTAGCTAATGTCGGTCAAAAAAAAATTAATATCCATATAAATAAACAATTAAAAATCTATTAACACTACAATTAACTGAGTTATTAATATTTCACTTTCATTCTACTTGGTTGCTTGGTATTTTACTTTCACTTTCAAGTAATAAATAACATAATTCTATGTCTATCTTAAATAATATAATTTTATATAACTTTACAAAGGTAAAGTAATTAAAAAAAAATATCTTATACATATCTCAATATAGAACTTAAATAAATTGTTTGAATATCCATATTAATTAGTATATTTCATTATGAACTCTCTCTCTCTCTCTCTCTCTCTCTTACGTTTGTACTAATATTTACTTTAATAAAATATTTCAATGTTTGAAAGGAAAAACTAATTAAAGATAAAATAATGTAGTTACTTCTCAATAAGAGGAAAATGTGTAACACCTCCAATTTTTAATATAAAATACTAATAATGACAAAATATTCAAAAATACAATATAAACAATGAAACGTTACCACTATATATTTATCTTTATAAAATATTTACCAACAACTAAAAGGGGTTAAATGTCATGACGTGTAAATCTTTTCTTGAGATTTGATCCCTCTTGGTAGATCCATGGTTAAAATGGATGTATACTGGTTTAATTTGTTTTTTTTGTTTTCATTGACATTAATGGATTTCATTATTATTATTTTTAATTAATTATTTATATGGTTTAATTTGTTTTTTCGTTTTCATTGACATTAATGGATTTCATTATTATTATTTTTAATTAATTATTTACATGGTTATTTATTTTTCTGTTTTTGTTTTTGTTGACATTAACAGATTTTTTTAGGATGTGACATACTTACACATCTCCCTCATACTCGGTGATTTTTAATTAAATATTTTATATTGTTCTTTTGTTGACATTAACAGGTCTTTTTTTATTATTTTTTTGAGGACTGACATTCTTACACATCTCCCCCATACTAGATTGTAGAAGAAGTTGTCTTTAGTGTGATTTTTTGGACTTTCTATGCCAAATTACCACAAAACAATTTGAGGTGAGAGATGAAATCTTTATTTGTGTTATTTAAACTAGATTTTTTTACAGCATATATGGATTCAACACCTTGCAAAACTCCTAGGGAACTTCGATTGTCCAAGGGTTACCCATCAAGATTGTGATTTCAATAAATTCCTGCCAGATTTTAGAGAAATTAAACTAGGAAAAACCCACTCGAAAAGCTTCCAAAAAGTCACACTAAAGACAACTCCATTGTGGAATGGACCTCTGGGTGATTTTTAATTATTTATTAATATGGTTATTTAATTTTTTTATTGATTTTTTGTTTTGGTTGACATTAAAGGAAAATTTTTTTATTAATTTTTTGAGGAAGTGACATGCTTACACATCTCCCTCATACTCGATTGTAGAATGAGCCTCTTGACTCAATGAGGCACAGGTTATTTTTAATTATTTATTTAGATGGTTATTTAATTTTTGTTTCTTAGGAAGTAACATACTTACACGTCTCTCTCATAGAACTAGTATAGATCCATTTTAACCACAGATCTACTAAGACCTGAGAGAGATCAAATTTCAAACTTAAAAAGATTTTAAGAGATTTAATTTTCAAAATACAAATATAAATAGATTAAATATTAAGTGAATTGACTTTTATTTATTCTCCATTAGGGTTAGTTAAATATTTATCTAACTAACTAGGTTATCCACCTAATTAAACCTATATTAATATTAATATATAGTTTACATGGTTTTAATAATAATAAAAATAAGGGTCTATTGATTTATACAAATGGTTACAAATGGAAATAAACATAACTAACATAAATTATTAATTATTTAACTAATTATTTTCCTACACCTGGTCCAATAGAATTGTTTCCTGGTCAAATATAGTCATTGAATGATCTGCTCGTTCTATTTAACTTGTAGCCATGATTTGGTTCTTTAATTTATCTTGATGATGAACCATACAGGTTGGTGCAAAATGCGTCAACAAATGAATTATGATGTGATTTTTACTGAAAATCTTCTTTATAAAATTGATATCGACCACCGAAGCCTAAATTCAACAAGATTTATGTAAAACCCTCTGAGGTAAATGTGCATATAAACAACATAATAGGAACATAAATACAATAAACATATCAACCATCAAAATTCATATATATATATATGTGTGTGTGTGTGTGTGTGTGTGTGTGTGTATGTATCAGTACATTTTCACATGAAAATCAAGGGAATTAATTTTTTCATTAATAAATGCAATGAAACAATCTGTGATGGGACTACCATGTTCCACTCAACCATTGTTTGACTGAGCCAAGTCTCTCTTCAGCCAATCACCCCCGTGCCATATTCTAAGCATGAATGTGGGACTCATATAACACATGAAAAAACACTAATCAATGTGGATGCCACTGGAGTTCTCTGCCTACACCATGATGAATTTGAGTGCCTCCTAGTCTCTCAGGCTTTACTGTGCATGCGCAGTCTAATCTAGGGATCACTAGGCCCTACACCAAGACATTATCTACAGGCTTAACTATGCATTCCATGCCAGAATCACTAGGCCAAATGGAGAGAAAATACACCTCTTGGCTTTATCGTATATCCCGCCATTCACTGGCAAGGATTCTCAGGTCCACCGAGGCACACAATCTAGCTTTACTGCAACCCACAGTCCAGTTCAGGGGTTACTAGTCTAGTGGCCTCGTGCATCCACAATCTGGTTCAGGGACCACTACCACCATGTTTTTGTCAATTCGGAGATCCACACTACTCATCCTCAAAACCAATCGGCCATCCCCCACAAAATGCATGAGAGAAACCATCTCATCAAAGCTATCAGGAAATGGCAAGGCTAGGCTGAAAATACTGTCACACCTGGAAAAACCCATGCCATGGTAGAAAAGAAACACATGAAATCCCATGCAGGCTAAATCTAGCAAGGAAAATACACATGCAATCCCATGCATGCCAAATCTAGCAAGGAAAATACACATGCAAGTTGATACCTACAATGAAGCCTAGTGTAGCCACTTGATCCTACCTTTCCCTACTTGATCCTTGCTTCCTCTTGCCTTCTTTTCGTTTCTTGCTCCAATGCTAAAGTGCTCCAAGAAAACTCTAAGTGTCCAAGAGTATGAGAGAGAGAGAGAGAGAGAATAATGAGAGAGCTCCAAATATAAACTAACCAAGCCTTGCCCACCAATGCTCATAAGCCTTTCTATTAATGAGGCCTATATTTTCTTCATTTTCAATTATTTTCCTTCAATTTCCTCCTCACATGCAAAATGTGACCTTTCACCTTCCTTTTTTCCTAATTTCCATTATTTTCATAAATAAATGTGCCACAATACCTTTTTGCCTCTTTAACGACTTAGCCATTGCCTTTACCAATTTCCTTAGCCATAAAAAACCAAATGAACAACCCTTAGGATGTCTTGCCCATCGTTCATCTTGGAATATGCATCCCATCATCCATGGTATTTATATATTTTTACATGGAATTTTCACCAAGGCTGTTACAGAACCCTCCCCCTTGGGGGAACACCATCCTCTATGCTCAATGACACCTATAACCAACAAGACTTCTGAAAAAAAAACATATTGCCGATGGAGCTTTATAACATAGCTCATTGCAGTATTTAGAATGAAAGATCTGCTCAAAATCAAAACATCATGGAAACATGACAACATACCGCATAGTGGAGCTTTATAACACAACTCATTACAGTATTTACAATGATCATTCTACTTATGAAAACTCATATGACATCATAACATCATGATAACATAACCATATGATAGCATTACACCCATACCACATACTGGAGCTTTATAACATAGCTCATTATGGTATTTACATCCATACATGGGCATACATATAACAACATCATCAAAGTATATATACCAAAACATATTCCAAATCATATACCAAACATATATCAATCATACACTAACCGTCATATAGCATATAGCAAAACATCATAAGGCATATATCAAAACATCATATAGCATGCATCAACCAACATAAAGCACATATCAAATCATCTTAAAGCATATACCAACCATCATAAAGTTTATACCCATCACCCTAAAGCATATACTAAACCAACATAAATAAAAGACTAAACCATCATAAAGCAACTACCAAACCACCATAAGCAACCACCAAACCACCATATCAAGCTGCCAATTCTTGTAGTTGATTTCAACTACCCAACCGGGCATGTTCATGATTTTTGTACCATGCACATTGCTTCCATCAGTTTTAAAATAAATTAAAATAAATTCACATCATATGACATTGGTAGCTCGTTAATACAGTATATTTGCAATGATGTTCGCTTCCTATCACAACAAGTCAAACTATCATATTTGACCAAGTCAACATGCATAAAAATATCACATCAGGTTAGCTCAAACATAACCATCAAAATCATAAATGACATGTAACCATCATAAATCAAAATCATAAATCACATGATCGGCTAGAATCATAAATCACATTCATACTAAAACTGAAATACAATATTGATACTTATCCTTCATTGATCTTTACTTCTACCTTGGTTCATTCTGTAACACATTGGATTGGTTGCCACACCCGACAAACATGTTGGATTGGTTGTCACACCCGACAAACATCTAGTGCCTTCTCCTCAACCATGTGCTCATACACATAGTGTGCATCACACGCATACAACCACATACAACATGCAACTCCATGCAACACATGAATCTACACCTAACATACGACACATACAGCTACACCCAATGTATAACATAGTGCATCATCTATGCCTAATGTGGAATACCACCCAATACATGTACGTACATAGAGTACAACACAACGAGTACACACACCGCAATACCACAACTACATAATGCACATACATAATACCACATGCCCTCAACACAACATGTATGACATGCACACAGTACCACACGTGCACTATTAACATATGTACAACATGTACACAATACCGTCGATACACTGCACCACCTATACAACATGTGCACAAAATCACAAGTACATGGCACCACCTACACAACATGTACACAACACCACATGTACACAATACCACACACATGACATGTACGTGCACCACATGTACATAGCACCACATGCACGACATGTACATAAAACCACATGCACATAGTGCCACTTGTACAATATGTACACTGCACCACAAGGACACGACACCTCTTGTACAATCATGCACACCACACCATATCTACATAGTACCAATGTACCACATGCACGCAACACCACTTGTACATAGCATCATATGTACAAAGCATTGCATATCGAACATGCGCATAGCACCATATGCACACCACACGGCATATCCACTATGAAAATAGTACAATATGTACACAATACTACATATCCACCATGTACATAGCACCATCTATACCCGATATTGAATATATAGCATTCATACAACATTATCTGTACTAACACCCTGTGCATAACATTGCATAAACAACATGTACCCATGCTATGTATACAAAACACCACAAGTGCACACATCATAGATGCAACATGTATGCACAAAAATAGTACCACACATACAAAACCACATTGTCCTTACTAAGAAACCTTGCTTCCAGTATCTCATCCATGCTTATCCTAGCATGTCGCAGACCACACTGCTTGCACTTTGTTGATGTATCCTTCAAAATTACCTGTTATAACATAGACATAGGCATGATACAAGTATACAATATCAAATCATATCCACATGATACTGAACTCATATATTTTTCATGACTAGTCTTCCAAATTGATTCCTTGTAAGACAAGGAACCTCTTCATGTCGTTCTCCTACATAAGCAAGCATTCCTCCATAAGAATGATCCTTGACAACCCTGTCAAACAATAACATAGATACATGGATACATACATACATATATAAACGTTAGCATAAAACAATCATGATCACGTCAGACAATAACATACATTCATAATGTATACATATATAAACTTCAACATAACCATGATCAAAAAAATAATTACTAGATAACATAAGGTCTAGGTTAAGAGAAATTCCTTATTTATGCATAGGCATTGAAAGAAATAGTTCCCAACATAGCCAAAGCATATGAAACCTCTAATCCATTTACTTTACCTTTTCTAGTTACCTTTCTCATGTCTACACTACTTCTATCCATTTACCACAATGGACTCAACCAATCGAATTGACTGTCATAGTCTTACCTTCCGCTATGCTTACTCATACACCAAGCTCCATCTAAGTCTTACATCACCTCTTGGGTACCGCATAGCTCTCCTCGAGCTACAGTAACTTTCCTCTTTCCCAACCAATTCTGAAGACTCAAAATGTAAAAAGAAAGACAAGAAACAAATAAGAAGAAGACCATAAAAACCAATAACAACATGACTCTACGAAAAAAGTGGTATGGCCATACTCTGGACATAAAAAAAATCTGCAAATCAAGAACAATAAAATCACAAAAGACCACAAGCACAAGACTAACAACAAACACCATGACTCAATCCCCATGGTTCCTAGTGCATCCAAGGGAAATGTCAACTTGAGCCTTCTTCACAATTCATGGCAATCTCTCTTTCCATGCAACTCCCTGCATTATACTATCATAAACACGTAAATTTCAATGTATAATTAAGCATAATAATACACCATTTATCTCATCTTATTGTTCCAAGAATGTTTCTTGCAACTGAATACATCTTGCAATCTCTCAAGGGACTCCAATTCTTTAACAGATCCATCTGTAGCTAAAGACTAGCTAATATACCTGTCAAGTGTATTTTCATGAATATAGTACATATCCACATAATTTCAGACAAAATCAAGGTTAAAAATACTTCCTGTATGCAAGGCACTCATTCGTTTGGAATTAGGTTCCCAAACATAGCCAAAGGAATTCTAGCCAAATTTTCCATTTTTAGTTTGTGGTAATCGAGGCTTACTACGCACTATCACATCACCCGATTGTTAGTGATATAAACACATCAGCAATTACCTTGTCATACTTATACCAAGCATGTTTCCTGCAAGTGATCACACATTTCAACCACATGTTCCAAATATTAGGACAATCATAATTATGAATTTGAAATCAACTTTTACAAAAAATCATGTCATAATCCATAATCATTAGACATAATGCTACAACTATCAACTACGTTCAAGTACATATCAATTGTCTCAACACATACATGTCAGTACAATCATATTAAAACAAGGTCATTGGAACACATACTCATATTAAGCAATTCATCAATCATTCAACCAATTGCAAGCATACCATGTTAAATAAATCAATTAGAAGACATAATAGGCACCAAACACTCAAATATCAAATAGATTACATAATCAACTGTGAAACACCAAGTATGATACATAAGCAAACTCATACCTTAGTGTACTTCAGGGGAGGCTATCTTGTCTACATAATCAATCTAGTTAGCATGATATAACTTCACAACATATCAATTCAAACATAAATCATGATATCCCTAACAGTAACTAACTAATATGTTCACATCGTAAACGCATACACATATGCAGAGTCAATCTAGTTTAGTATGACACCATCTCACAAATATGTCGGTTCTTACCTGAATCTCACAACCATAACCATCTGGATAGGTCAAACCAAGTTAACACGATACATATAACATCAAGATCGTGAAGATAATGAACTTAACCATCACGCATATGACCAATCCAAATTATAACATCAATATCTCAATGAGATGACCATAATCATCAAGTCAATAGCATATAACAACAATAAGCTATAGATCATACTTATCAATAGCATACAACATAATCATGAGGTTATCCAATATAAAACAAAAATAGCAATGCATACAACTATAGGTTACTATCATTCTTGACTATTGACACAAGTGCATTTAACTACACTAATCAACCAAAAACTATCATGAATGTAACCATAACATCAAAGGACATGTACATAAACCTAATTTCTATAAACCTAATGCATATAAAAATCCTTAACTTACATACCTGCATGTCGACATGTAATACCTGTATGATGATCTTCCCTTGCCTCGAGGTCTAATGCTGCAAATTCACTTTGATGATCTGCATCTCTTGTTTTATCTCAACCAAAACATTAGCATCATCACATCCAATAGCACCATGATGACCTAAATTTCATACAATGGCTCTCAAGGCATGTTTGACCTACTATACATGCATAGTCATGGCCATGACCATACATGCATAACAACAACCATTACTCCACTATACACCTTGCCACATGCAACCAACAATAGGCATAAGCAATTCCAAATGAACTACACCTACACATAAACACATGTATTCGAACATAAGCTATCAATCCTTGTAATCAACCTACAAGACTGATACTTGTAATCAAAATATTCAAAAATGTAACCTAACATACAATAATATAAGTAGGTATCATGAAATCAACATGTAAGCGACATATAATCCATACACAGTCAATCAAATATTCCAAAAATCAAGAGATCGTGTCTATTAATTTGAAATTATCATTCACAAATACTAACAACCTATAAGCATAACCCTTACTATCCATGGTCCACACTAACGTAGAAGGAGGAAGCTACTATAATGACCCGATCTTCAATGTCGAATTATGGAAATGGGATATCCAAAGCTCTACTAAATTTAACCAAACTTGAAAAGAAATTGATTTTTATTTCTCATACGTTTGTATGAGATTAATTCAAAACATGGCACTTATTCCACTTGTAACATAATAACTAAAAACATGCACTTTTGCATTTCCCTACATGCAACTTTTCAAATTCCTTGCATGCAACCTTTAAAATTCCCTACATGCAACTCTTCAAATTATTTTCATGAAAATAGTCATAGATCATATACATCCATATTATCATACTACAATACTATTGCATTTAAAAAATAACATTTTCTTCAAATAATTACCATACATTTACATTTTCTTCAAACTACTATACTATTACATTTGCATGTAAGCATTTATTCAAACACTTTACATGCAAACTAATATAGAAAACTATTTTCATACAAGTAAGCATTTATGAACTACAGAAATACTAGTACATATAAATACTATCCCCAACCACAAACAACATACTCATTGGGGCATTTTATCAAACAGTTTGTATGCAATTAATCATTGAACCATTTAAGAATTTCATCAAACACTTTCCATGCAACTAATATAGCAAATGATTCAATGCATATATCCTAAAATACAGTAGTACAAGTTATGGAAACTAAATAATATGATTAGTGGTATTTTCCCTCACTATGGTTCAATTTTAAACTTTTGATATTTCATAGATGAAAAGTCATAACAAAATATCCACACAATCGTATTTGGTGCACAATTCTAGGAGCATCCAAAAAGCTTGATTTACACTCGTCATATCTCATAAACTATAGTGCATAAATGTCTGAAACTTTTATAACAATATAAGTGGTATTTCCTCTCATTGTAGAAAAAAATTTATCTCCTAAGAATTCCCACAATAAAAGTTATAACAAACATCTCAGTGTGACCTGTTTGATACCTGAGTTTAGGAGCATTCAGAAGGCTGAACTCCCTCTGCTCATATCTCCTAAAATATTGCGACCCAATATTTGATATTTATACCACATAATAATTGTTGTTTCCCCTCAACGTGGATGTTTTTTCAGCTTCTGAAATCCTACAGAAGAAAAGTTATTGCAGAAATTCCAACATGACCTGCTTAAAGGTGCATTCACGAACGTCATCTTCCTTAGATCATAATTCCTAAAGTATTGTGAACCAATATATGAAATGTTTACCACATTATCAGTGGGATTTACTTTCAATATGGACAAATTTTTGACTTCTAATATTCCACAAAAGAAAAGTTATAACAGATATGACATAAAGGTCTAAAATTTAACCTTTGTTCTTCATTTTACCTATGATAGAGCCCATCCGGTCCAATTGTTTAAACCATGCTCTGATATCACTTGTAACACCCTCCGAGAAAAATGTGCATATTAAAAACATAATAGGAACATAAATACAATAAACATATCAGCCATCAAAATCCATATATATATCAGTACATTTTCACATGACAATCAAGGGAATGAATTTTTACATTAATAAATGCAATGAACCAACCAGTGATGGGACTACCACATTCCACCCGACCATAGATTGGCTGAGCCATGTCTCTCTTCAGCCAATCACCGGCATGCCATATTCCTAACATGAATGTGGGACTCATAGAACACATCAAAAAACACTAATCAATGTGGATGCCACCGGAGTTCTCTGCCTACGCCGTGAGGAATTTGTGTGCCCCCTAGTCTCTCAGGCTTTACCATGCATTACATCCCAAAATCACTAGGCCCAATGGAGAGAAAATACACCTCTTTACTTTACCATATATCCCACCATTAACCAGCAAGGATTCCTAGGCCCACCGAGGCACACAATCTGGCTTTACCACAACCCATAGTCTGGTTCAAGGGTTACTAGACCAATGGCTTCATGCATCCTTAGTCTGGTTCAGGGACCACTACCAGCATGTGTTTGTCAATTCGTAGATCCACCCCACACAACTTCAAATGCAATCCGGGCATCCCCCCACAAAACGCATGAGAGAACCCATCTCATCAAAGGTATCAAGAAATGGCAAGGCTAGGCTAAAAATACTGTCACACCTGGCAAAACCCATGCAATCCCATGCATCCAAATTATAGTAAGGAAAATACACATGCAATCCTATGCATGCCAAATCTAGCAAGGAAAATACAAATGCAAGTTGATACCTACAATGAAGCCTATTGTAGCCGCTTGATCCTACCTTTCCCTACTTGATCCTTGCTTCCTTTTGCCTTCCTTGTTTTTCTTGCTCCAATGCCAAAGTGATTGTAGAGCCTCTATTCTACACCTACTTGTCTACCATTTTCCTCAGTTTTTCCTTATCTTTCCTTCACTTTTGCCTCATTTTCACCATAAAACCTCTCAGATCATTACATTAGGTGTCAATAAGCATGATCAAGCAAGTTTTGCTAATGGATGACTATTTGTTTAGATTTTGACTTACTTGCAGGAATCCCGCAGCTATCTGATGATCCCGCAGCTATCTGAAGATCATGCAGCCTTTTTGTTAAACACAATGATCCACGTGTCGGTTTGCTAGATGAGCCACATGGGCACTCAGGTATCAACGTGCTCGAGGTTCCTGTCCCATTGTTCCAGCCATCCACGTCATCTTCACCCATGGTCAAAGCTGGTTAAGTTACGGTCAACTCAAGACTGTTTAAACGGTGATTGAGAGCTGCTTGGTCACGTCATCTTAAATGGTGATTTGTCCATGTTCTACAGGTGGCAGGGGACACAATCCAACATGGGATTTATTATCCATGACGACAGAACCACTAGACTCGTCCACGCAGCCGTGATGTGTCAGGGGACCATAAATACGCATGACTGTTTATTGTTTTTCTGTTAATTAGCTGTACGAGTAGGCTATCTTAGAAACTCCTATAAATTGCTGCGTCTGCGTATGCTCAAAGAACTTTTGTTAGTTGTAATTTTCTGAACTTGTGTTGAATTTAAGAGCTTTGTGAACTCTGTTTTCTAGTGCTATTCCAGCACTCTGTTTTGTATACTTTTTGCAAATGGAGGAATAGACATAGCACCGTTTTGAAGTTTCCAGATCTCTGAGTTTTCTTGTGGCTGAATGAACAGAGGGCCCCTGCTCATCTCAGCCTTTGTAAAGTATTTTATGTGCAGTATTTCGTTATTTTCTTATTTATTTCCTTAAGCATGTATAGTTTCATTTACTTGTTTTCCTTTCTTTCAAGCTGATCAGTGTTATTTCTTTGCAGGTTTCTTTTAGCCCGGGATTTATTTTTATATGTGTGTGTTTGCTTTACAAGCTAATGGTATTTGAAGTTGACAATTCAAGTGCTGCCTTTGTCTTTATAGTTGATTTTTAATCTTATTTCTCAAAGAGCTGCTAACATACATGAATGATCTTCATCATAAACTATTATCTTTTAAGATCAGAATATCACTAATTTGCAGCTAGTTTGAGTGCTTTTTGGACTGTTCTTTCACTACTTTCTATCCGTGCTTTACACAGTACATGTGCTTTGAAGCATCGAGTTAGAAAGAGAAAACCATTACCACTAGTCTTTAAAGTAGAAGTTTTGATTTTTAAGTGCTTATTAGACTATTTTCTCACTACTTTCTAATCATACTTTGCATAGTACATATGGCTGAAGTAGAGAATTAGAAATAGCAAATCATTATCATTAGTCTTTCAAGCATATTTTTCTCACTTTTATAATTCCACTTAAGCTACTTTCTATCCGTGCTTTACACAGTACATGTGCTTTGAAGCATCGAGTTAGAGAGAGATAATCTTTATTTTTGGGTTTTAAAAGTGACTCTCTTTTCTTTTATTAGCAGCAACTTGAACGGTGTCTAGTGCCATTGGTAGTGGTCATTTGCTTTCAAGTTTATTTCAAGTCATTTCAATTCACTTATTCTTTTCAAGCATTTCTTTTCAAGCAAATAGTTAGAGATCACTCAACACACACTTTCACTCATTTAGGATTCACTCTACACACACACTATCACTCACTTGTTTATAAATTCTCACTCCATCTTAGGAACATAATTAACCACAACAACACCCCCAATGATAAGAAAAACTCTAAGAGGTTACTTAAGTACATATAGTACACCCTCACTTCATCAGCTTACGAGCCCTGGGTTGACAATAAATACTAGCAATTTAGATAGCACTAAATTGACTAAACATTTTGGCGCCGTTGCCGGGGAAGTGAAATTAAGTAGCCATATTCTTAGAAAAAAAATATATATATAAAAAAGACTTCAAGAAAAGAAGTTAATAACCTATCTAAGTATGCTCTCCTCTTGCACTTTGAAGTGATCTGGAGGATCAGAAAGGAGAAAGTTATTGATTTAATAGTTTCTCGAGTATGCTCTCTTCTTGCACCTAGAGTGAACTGGAAGATCAGAAAAAGAACTATTTAACTTGACTTGAAGATAAAAATGACATGCATAGAGCTAGAGATTCTAGGGGAAGGTTTTTAGCTAGAGCTCGAAGTTCAATTTTTACAAGTCCATCTGCTTCAAGAGATAGACAAGAGACACCTCCCTTATCTCCAACCGAAACTCCTAGTCCTGAAATTCAAGAGCCAAGAGTTGACTCTCCTATACCTTCTATTGAGTTTGAACTAGGAAGAGACTCTTCTCTTTCTCCTACCAGAAAACCAATTGTAATTGAGGAAATAGACTCACCTGAAGAGGAAGGAGAAATCTCTTCTCATTCACCCTTTGTAGAAGAACCAGAAGATTTTGAAATCCCTAGGAGAATCATCATGGCAGAGGAAGAAGGAGGCGGTAGAGGTAGAGGTAGAGGTAGAGGAGGAGGAGGAAATAACAATAACAATGGAGGAGGTAGAGGTCCCATTGGAGGGAATAGAGATGGGGATAACACATTTGGGTTTCCCATTGTTGATGAGGACTCCCGAGCCACCATGAAAACATATCACCATCCGTCCTCCCAAATTTTCATGGATTAAGAACTGAGGACCCTGAAACATTCTTGTTTGAATTTGAAGTTGTGTGTCGAACTTATGACTATCTGGATGATACTCAGAAACTCAAACTGTTCCCATCAACATTAAAAGATCAAGCTTTGAAATGGTTCATGGGGTTACTTACTCAGTCCATTAGGACCTGGGATGAAATGAAACAAACCTTTTTGGATAGGTATTTGGACTATTGTATGCCTATTAATCATAAGGATGAGGTTTTTAAAATGATGCAAAAAGAAGATGAGAGCCTAGAAGATTTACTTGAGAGATTTCAATATAATTTAAAAAGAGCAAAAATGAGTACCTTGGATGAAGAGACCTTAAAAGACCTCTTATTAAAAGCCATTAAGGATGAATGGATAGATATCTTAAACATGATGGGGAAAGGGGATATTTCTCAACTTTCTCTCAATGATATAGCAGAACTTTGTATCCATCTCTCAAGGGGCAAATCAAAAACTCAAAAAGGGCCTAGAGATCCTTCTCTCCTTAGGGAAAATAAATCTGCAACAGGATCAGTGAGTAGGGATGAAATCGGTAATATGCTAGATGAATTTAAAACTGACATCTTAGGGAGTCTTAGTGAACAAATTGATACCCTTAAGATTCAGAATAAACAAAAAGCAGAAGCCGAGGCTATGACCATCTTTTGCCCGAAGTGTAGAAAGAAGCATGCTTTAAGGGAATGTCCCTTGGAAGCACAAGTTGTGGAAACCTGTGTAATTTGCTCAGAAACCCATGAGACCAAGGAATGTCCTTCAATCCCTGGCCTCAAAGCAGTCTTTCAAGAAGATCCAAGTACGCTTGAATCCCTTTGTTTCGTTGCAAGAAGACCTTGGCAGGGGCAGCAAAATCAAGGGTTTAATAACTCTATGAATTTCTAGCCCCCACCAAATTGGAATCCTTGGCAACAACCTTGGTCACAACCACAAAATCCTTTCCAAGCATGGTTGCAAAGCATGCAAATGCAAAATCCTTATGGGAGATTTGCCCAATTCTATCAATATCCTCAATCCTTTCAGAATCAGCAAGCTCCCCAACTTCCAAATCAAGGTCAACAATTGTCATTACCATTCCCTCAACAACAACCTCTTCCACAAAATCAAAATTCTCAACTCTTGTTACAATCTCAGCAGAGGCCAAATCAACTTCCCTCTCAACCTCAACCAAACCCCAATAATAGGAATCCTCAAAGTGCTTATGTGATGGAAGGTCAACCACTTATGGAAGGTCAACCATTCCCTACCTATATGGTTGTCCCTCTCAATGAGGTCCAACTCAGATCAGGTAGAATCCTAGACCAACCTTCTACAAGTGCTCAACAACCAAGTATTTCTGAGGAAGAATCTCTCAAAGCCAATAAGGGTTCTGAAGTATCCCTTCAAAACCCAAGCATTAAAGAAAAAGAAAAAGAATCAACTCCCTTAGTAGAGCAGCCCACATCTTCAGCTATTCCTCCTTTTCCTGAAAGATTGCAAATTGATAAAGGAGTGGAGAAGCAGATTTGGTTGCCTGACTATAGCTTTCTAGATGAATTAAAAAATGTCTGTATCAAGATTCCCTTGTTAACAGCCATTAAGGAGATTCCCATTCTAGCAAAGACAATAAAGGAGATGAGTTTGAAAAAAACAATAAAAAGAACCAGAGACACCAAAAGGATACATCTAGTTGGAAAAATTGCAGACATTATGATGGGTAAAATTACCATGCAAAAATATGTAGATCCCGGTAGCCCTATTGTTAAAACTCATATTAATGGGGTTGAAATCCCAAATACCTTGATTGACTTAGGATCCGCTATCAACATTATGAGTAGACAGACCATGGATCAGTTAAAACTTCCTAACCTTCTTTTTACACCTACTTTGTTGCAACTTGCAGACAGATCAATCATTAAACCTAATGGTGTATTGGAAGACATTCCAGTCTCCCTAGACTCTTGGGAATATCCAGTTGATTTTATGATTTTAACTCCCAAGAACAACCTAGGAGGACATCCTCTTATTCTAGGAAGACCTTGGCTGGCCACAGCTGATGCTTTCATAAGTTGTAGGTCGGGAGACATGTATATATCAGATGGTAATTCTACCAAGAAATTCAACTTGTATCCTCCCGCAAAGGCAATAACAGAAATAGGAGAAGATGAGTGGATTGATGATGAGGATACTCTTCAACCTGTTCTAACCATCTCTGAAATCAGTGAGGACAGTCAAATTCTAAATACATTAGAAAATTTTGAGGTACCTTTAGAATATGACTCTTCACAGTTCCAGTTAGATGCAGATATTGAATATCTCTCCTCTAGACAGATGTCTCTCTTCTCAATGGAAGAGTTTGGTAGTTCTACAGTTGAAATCTTTCCAGGAAAAACATTAAACATTAACAAGAACTTGGAAAGACTACAACAAGAAGAATTAACTAAACTGTTGCAAAAACATTCCACTGCCTTTGCATGGGAATATACTGACATGAAAGGAATCGACCCTAAGACTTGTATTCATCATATTTATATTGAAGAAAACAGCAAACCTATTAGGCAGCCACAAAGACGGATGAATCCAAATCTTAGGGAAATTGTGAAAGAAGAACTTCAGAAATTGCTCAAGGTAAACTTCATTTACCCCATTTCAGATAGGCAATGGGTTTCTCCCTTGGTTATAGTGCCCAAAAAGAATGGTAAATGGAGAGTTTGCATTGACTATCGAGAATTGAACAAGGCAACCTTAAAGGATCATTTTCCTCTACCTTTTATTGATCAGGTATTAGACACTTTAGCAGGTAAAAAGTATTTTTCATTCTTGGATGGTTTTAGTGGTTACAATCAGATTCAGGTAGCACCTGAAGATCAAGACAAAACCACCTTTACTTGTCCTTGGGGAACTTTTGCCTATCGAGTACTCCCTTTTGGTTTGTGCAATGCACCTGCTACATTTCAAAGGGCTGTACTAGGAATCTTCTCAGATCTGATTCATGATTGTGTAGAGGTATACATGGACGATTTCACAGTCTATGGTAATACATTTGAAGAAGCTTTGGCAAATTTGGAAAAAGTACTGGTAAGATGTAAGGAAACAAATCTTTCTTTAAGTCATGAAAAGTGTTTTATGATGTTTACTGAAGGGATTGTTTTAGGACATCATATTTCAGGAGATGGAATCAAAGTTGATAGATCTAAAGTAGAAGTCATCTCTAAGTTACCTATTCCAAATTGCCAAAGAGATGTTAGAAGTTTTCTTGGGTTTACTGGTTATTACAGAAGATTTATTGAAAACTTCACTAAGATAGCATCCCCTCTTTTCAAACTACTTACTAAAGATTGTGAATTTAAGTGGGATCCTAAATGTCAATCTTCCTTTGAAGCTTTAAAGACTAGAATATCTGAAGCGCCCATTTTAAGGGGTCCAAATTGGAAACTCCCTTTCCACATTTCTACTGATGCTTCAGATACAGCTTTAGGCGCTGTTTTGGGACAAAAGGATTTGATCCCTTATGCCATTTATTACACGAGTAAGAATTTGACTCCTACTGAGTTAAATTATACTGTTACTGAAAAGGAGTTTCTAGCCGTTGTTCATGCTATAAACAAGTTTAGACACTATATAACCGGCTATGAAACCTTTGTCCACACTGATCACTCTGCCATTAGATACCTCATGAACAAACCAGTCACTAATGGTAGAGTTACAAGATGGCTTTTGCTTTTACAAGAATTCAACATAATTGTGTTAGATCGACCAGGTAAACAGAACACAGTAGCTGACTTCTTGTCTAGAATCCAAAACACTAATGAGGACTCTCTTGTAGAGGATAAATTTCCAGATGAGTATTTGTTTGCAGTAACTACCAAGACCCCTTGGTATGCTGATATTGCTAATTATTTAGTTACTGGAAAATTACCTTTACATTTATTTCCTAATGAGAAAAGGAAAATCATTCAGGATAGTTCACTTTATTCTTGGATTTCTAATGAATTGTTCAGAACAGGGCCAGATTTGATGATGAGAAGATGTGTACGGGAGGATGAGATGCCTGACATCCTTAAGGCATGCCATGACGAACCTTGTGGCGGACATTTTTCTGATAAGAGGACTGCCTATAAAATCCTTTCATCAGGATATTATTGGCCTTCTCTCTTTAAGGATGCAAAGCAATATGTTAAAAGGTGTGACAGTTGTCAAAGAACTGGGAGACCAACTCTTTCAAATGAAATGCCACTACAGCCACAGGTATGCATCGAACCTTTCGAGAAATGGGCTCTAGATTTTGTTGGACCAATTAATCCGCCATCCAAGCAAAATAGATATATACTGGTTTGTACTGATTATGTTACAAAGTGGGTAGAAGCTATAGCATTAACTTCTGCTACTGAAAATTCAGTTGTTCAATTTCTTTTCAAGGATATTTTCACTCGTTTTGGTGTCCCAAGAGAAATTGTAACAGATCAGGGAAGCCAATTTACATCAAGGATGGTGGAAAAGCTGATGGAAGAATATAAGATTAAGCATAGAACCTCTACTCCATACCATCCGCAAGCGAATGGTCAAGTAGAATCTACAAATAAAGTTCTTGAAAGCATCATCACAAAGACTGTTCATCTTCATAGAAGAGATTGGGCAGAAAGGCTTCCTGAAGCCTTATGGGCCTATAGAACTACATGGAGGAACACCACAGGACATTCTCCCTATGAACTTGTTTATGGGAAGGAAGTCCTGTTTCCCATTGAGTTCCAAATCAAGACCTTCAAGACAGCAGTTCAATTGGGGATGAGCTTATCAGAAGCCCAGAAGCACAGAATGGACCAGTTAAATGAACTAGATGAAATGAGACAAGATGCAATTCTAAGAACCGATCTAGTTCAGCACCAAAGAAGCAAATGGCATGATCGACATATCAAAGAAAAGAAGTTTCAAAAGGGTGATTGGACACTCTTGTTTGATTCAAAATTTAAGGACTTCAAAGGAAAATTTCAAACTCATTGGCTTGGGCCATATGAGATTGATGAAGTCTTTAATAATGGAGCAGTTAGAGTGAAGACTATTGATGAACTTCAAACTCCCTTTATTGTGAATGGCCACCAGTTAAAAGTCTACCACAAGCCACTCTCAAAAGAGGAGTTTGTTAAGTTATTCCAAGGCGATTCTGAAATGAGGCTGGTGGAGAAGAATTCTTCTCCTCCATCAGCCTAATCTCTGTTTCTTTCAATTTCAATAAAAAAAAAAAGAGAAAAAAAAAAGAAAAAAAAAAAAAAGTAAAAAAGAAAAAATGAATAAATGTATGAGCCTGAAAACCAATCTCTGATAGGCAGTCTCATGCAGAAAACATGAGGTGAAAATCAGGGTCACCTGACACCTCATGTTTTCCAAAAAAAAAAATCTCTCTCTTTCATTTTCATTTCATTTATTTCATCTCACCATTTCCTTCCATCTTACCATCCTCACTTCACCTCACTGCTTTCCACTCACACATTCATTCATTCCTTCATTCCATTTCACTTCATTAATAAAGTTTTTTTTAGGCAACTAAAGTATTTTATGCAGCTGGAAGACTTCATTACAATTCCTGCAACTATTTGACAATTCTGCAGCCGTTTAGCCTTCCTGCAGCCTTCTGCACCTGCACAAGAAACACAGTTTGTCTGAAGAAAATATTTACAGTTCAAAATCATCAAAGACAAGGAGGAAAGATCATGTGCTAGCAATAAAGTTAACAAAAGGTTAGTAGCAAATCATCAGAAGCCAAATCAAATGTGGATCCGAGGTATGTTTAAAACTCTAAACCTGTAGTTATTTCATTATGCGGAATTTTCTGGGTTATGTTTTGTTGGCCACTAATCGTAATGATTACCCATTTTCTTTTCCCATGCGACCACAAATCTACGAATCCTCCACGTCTACCAGCTCATAATCACCATGATTTTTGAAATCACATATGGCTGTTTCTGTCATTAAGGTCTCGTACCCTAATGACGTAACCTACCGTATTACGTCTCTCAGTTCTCGTCCCGCAGCCATGTGTCAATTCACAGCCGAAATCGGAGAATATAGCCGTTCCATTCATCATTTCGAAACCCTCTGTGCTCATAACACTCCATTCCTCGCTATCATCTCCCTTATTCCGTTTCACTCACCACGATTACCTCCATAAACCATCCTCTGTTTTTCCTCTGCCGTATAGCCAGTAAACCTGTGATACAGTCGTATTACGACTGTTAGTCACCGTTTCACTATGTCCACGCTGTTATCCTCCGCTTAACTCTAATTCAAGCCGTGAATTCTCGGTGTCTGAGGCTGTTGATGCACCGTATACCCTCTGTTCCACAAAGTCTGAACAGGAACCGAGGAGTTACTGTGTAAAGTGATGGAGTTACTGTGTAAGGTCACCATCAAATTCGTGTTTTAAACAGAGCTGAGGAGTCGATGGGAAAACTTTTAAGGGCTGAACCAGAAGGTTCGAAATTCTTGGAGGCATACCCTCAGGTTGAGGAGGCACTACAAAAATCCAATTGGCTACAGTGCATCAGGAAGTTTAAGGGCTACCACAAAGAAGTAACAAAAGCCTTTGCAAGATCATTTAAGGACAAAGATAGTCAAGCAGAAGTGGGTGATTTAACATTTACAGTCAGCGAAGGAAGCATAGCAAGGGCTACCTCTCTTCCACAAACCGGTGAACGTTGGTTCAAAAACCGGGCAGTCCAGGATCAACAATGGAAGCGAATTTTTAAAAACCCAGGTATGGACACAAGTGTTTTCACCAAAGGAATTCCAATCTCCCATGTTAAAGAAGAATGGAAAATTCTATTGTTGTTAGTGCAAAAATTTTTCACGTGTGAAGGGAGATTTGGAGTGTTGTACGTTTATCATGGTAAAATTATGCTGCAATTTCAAGGAGAACATGATATAAATCTTCCTTACTTTCTATTCCAAAGCCTTAGGAAAATGTGTTCCATGGCTCAACGAAATCCACGAAACGTAGAAGCTTACCTCTGTCACCATGGTCTTGTAAAGTTATTGATAGAAGAACAGTTAAAAGAAAAACAAGACACATGGGAGAAATTCCTTGTAAGGAATCATTTTGCAGAACCTAGAGAATCTTCTATACCTAGAAAAAGCAGAAGGAAGAGAAAAGAAAGTATCTTTGAGACTGATATCTTAGAGGAAACTGTTCAAGGACAAAATGTAGAGGAAATAGAAGTCCATCATCCTGAACCTGAGATTGAACCCACTAAAGATAGTGCTCAAGAGGTCATCTCAGAAACCCTCGCTGAACTTGCCAAGGAAGCTGCCAAAAAGAAAAGAGAAGACAAAAAGAAACAAAAACAAGACAAGGGAAAATCTATAATCCAAGAAACTGATCAGACCCCAGAGCATTCTAGTGATGAAGAAAGAGATAACCAGCCCTTAGCACAAAGGGTAGCTAAACTCCATGAGAAAACTGCCCTCTCTGAGAAAGTAAAAGTTCAAAAACCAAAGGAAAAGGCACAAAAAGAAACACAGAGTGCTGCCACTGTAAGAAGGAGTAGTAGATTGCAGAATAAAAGGAAAGCCACAAGGACACTCTTCATTGATCTTAGCACACCTGAGAAGGGTGCTACAAAAGCAGACCTTGAGGATAGTCCATCACGTGAGGCAGCTACTCCTCCAAGAGAAGACAGTCCATTTCAGCCGGAGTTTGAAACTGAAATTGAGCATGAATATAGTCCAAGGAAGTCACCAATTGTTGACCCAATTCAACAAGAGGTGTACAACTATTTTGAAACATTGGAGCAAAACACTGCTAGCCCAAGTAATGTCATACCTCATGAGCAGCAAATAGATTTACTTAAACAAGAAATCTATGAACTTGAAGTGCTAACCCGTCACATTAAACAGAGAAATGAAGAAATGAAGCAGCAAGTTGAAATTGCCAAAGCAATCCAAGATAACACCTTTCTTCACATGAGCATGTGGCAGAAGAAACACAGCAGACTCAAGAAGAGATGTAGAAGGCTGAACAGAGCCTTAATCAATTTGAAATTCAGATGCATGTTCAAGAGGCCAAAGGTTAATGTTTCTACACAAAGGAAGAGAAGGAGATTGGATGTCCTAGCTGAGGCATCCCAGCAGATGGACTGAATTGTGTTTTCATTGCATGAGGACATGCAATACCCTCGGAGTGGGGGTATGTAGAGCCTCTATTCTACACCTACTTATCTACCATTTTCCTCAGTTTTTCCTTATCTTTCCTTCACTTTTGCCTCATTTTCACCATAAAACCTCTCAGATCATTACATTAGGTGTCAATAAGCATGATTAAGCAAGTTTTGCTAATGGATGACTATTTGTTTAGATTTTGACTTACTTGCAGGAATCCCGCAGCTATCTGATGATCCCGCAGCTATCTGAAGATCCTGCAGCCTTTTTGTTAAACACAATGATCCACGTGTCGGTTTGCTAGATGAGCCACATGGGCACTCAGGTATCAACGTGCTCGAGGTTCCTGTCCCATTGTTCCAGCCATCCACGTCATCTTCACCCATGGTCAAAGTTGGTTAAGTTACGGTCAACTCAAGACTGTTTAAACGGTGATTGAGAGCTGCTTGGTCACGTCATCTTAAATGGTGATTTGTCCATGTTCTACAGGTGGCAGGGGACACAATCCAACATGGGATTTATTATCCATGACGACAGAACCACTAAACTCGTCCACGCAGCCGTGATGTGTCAAGGGACCATAAATACGCATGACTGTTTATTGTTTTTCTGTTAATTAGCTGTACGAGTAGGCTATCTTAGAAACTCCTATAAATTGCTGCGTCTGCGTACGCTCAAAGAACTTTTGTTAGTTGTAATTTTCTGAACTTGTGTTGAATTTAAGAGCTTTGTGAACTCTGTTTTCTAGTGCTATTCCAGCACTCTGTTTTGTATACTTTTTGCAAATGGAGGAATAGACATAGCACCGTTTTGAAGTTTCCAGATCTCTGAGTTTTCTTGTGGCTAAATGAACAGAGGGCCCCTACTCATCTCAGCCTTTGTAAAGTATTTTATGTGCAGTATTTCGTTATTTTCTTATTTATTTCCTTAAGCATGTATAGTTTCATTTACTTGTTTTCCTTTCTTTCAAGCTGATCAGTGTTATTTCTTTGCAGGTTTCTTTTAGCCCGGGATTTATTTTTATATGTGTGTGTTTGCTTTACAAGCTAATGGTATTTGAAGTTGACAATTCAAGTGCTGCCTTTGTCTTTATAGTTGATTTTTAATCTTATTTCTCAAAGAGCTGCTAACATACATGAATGATCTTCATCATAAACTATTATCTTTCAAGATCAGAATATCACTAATTTGCAGCTAGTTTGAGTGCTTTTTGGACTGTTCTTTCACTACTTTCTATCCGTGCTTTACACAGTACATGTGCTTTGAAGCATCGAGTTAGAAAGAGCAAACCATTACCACTAGTCTTTAAAGTAGAAGTTTTGATTTTTAAGTGCTTATTAGACTATTTTCTCACTACTTTCTAATCATACTTTGCATAGTGCATATGGCTGAAGTAGAGAATTAGAAATAGCAAATCATTATCATTAGTCTTTCAAGCATATTTTTCTCACTTTTCTAATTCCACTTAAGATAATTTCTATCCGTGCTTTACACAGTACATGTGCTTTGAAGCATCGAGTTAGAGAGAGATAATCTTTATTTTTGGGTTTTAAAAGTGACTCTCTTTTCTTTTATTAGCAGCAACTTGAACGGTGTCTAGTGCCATTGATAGTGGTCATTTGCTTTCAAGTTTTTTTCAAGTCATTTCAATTCACTTATTCTTTTCAAGCATTTCTTTTCAAGCAAATAGTTAGAGATCACTCAACACACACTTTCACTCATTTAGGATTCACTCTACACACACACTATCACTCACTTGTTTATAAATTCTCACTCCATCTTAGGAACATAATTAACCACAACAACACCCCCAACGATAAGAAAAACTCTAAGAGGTTACTTAAGTACATATAGTACACCCTCACTTCATCAGCTTACGAGCCCCGGGTTGACAATAAATACTAGCAATTTAGATAGCACTAAATTGACTAAACAGTGATCCAAGAAAACTCTAAGTGTCCAAGAGTATCTGAGAGAGAGAGAATAATGAGAGAGCTCCAAATCTAAACTGACCAAGTCTTGCCCACTGATCCTCATAAGCCTTTTTATTAATGAGGTCTCTATTTTCTTCATTTTCCATTATTTTCCTTCAATTTCCACCTCAATTTTCACCTTCCTTTTCTCCTAATTTCCATTATTTTCATAAATAAATGTGACAAAATACATTTTTTCCTCCTTAATGCCTTAGCCATTTCCTTTGCTAATTTTCGTAGACATAAACATCCAAATCAACACCCCTTATGATGTCTTGCCCAACATTCAGCTTGGAATACGCGTCCCATCATCCGCGGTATTTATATATTTTTACATGGAATTTTCAACATGGTTGTGACGATTTAAGCCCTTATAGTTATTTGAAAATATGTGATAAGAAAGATCTATAGTGTAATTTTTCATTGTTTATATTGCATTTCTTAATATTTTATCATTATTAATATTTTATATTAAAAATTGACTGAGTTACACATTTTCCTCTTATTCAGAAGTAACTACATTATTTTATCCTTGTTTACTCTTTCCTTGCAAGCATTCAAATATTTTATAAGGTAAACATTACTACACACACAATAGAGAGAGAGAGTTCATACAGAAATATATTTTTTAATTGCTAAAAATTATGTTTACTATTTTACTTAAGAGTATGCTAATTCGGCTCGTGGAAGCTAGTAAATTTTTTATTTAAAGAAAATATTTAATTAAGTTGGTTAGTAAATCTTGGAATTCCTGAGGACTTAAGTGTAATGAACTCAACCTCCAAAACAGTTACAATGATTACCCTTCAGGTCTTGAGGTTTAATGCTTGACTAGATTCCTATTGTTGATTATTGTTCTGGTTTGGAGGCTTCAGGGAGGAAAGGACGTAGTTTCCCTCCTCAAGGTTGGGAGGAGCATAATCAAGAGAATTGGTGTGATTTATGAGCAACATATGAGTAATTGTGCTTAAACATTATGTATTATCAAAATAATTGTGTATTATCTGAGTATTTACATGTGAATATTAGACAAAGTTAAACTTTGTAGTGCCTGATAGGTATGATATAAAAAAAACCGTATTTAAGCATTCATGGGTATGATGATAATATGCTATGAAAATAATATGATATTTGGTAGGAAGATACATTTTTCTACATTAGGCATGAGAACATTAGTTGTATTGAATATCAAACTCACGAAAATCCTATGATTGTTTTACTTATTTGATGAGGATAAGGTGATTGCTTATGCTATTTTAAAGAAAAGAAGTATTTTTTTTAATTCTCGAAAACCTTGGATCAAGGAACTACCCATACCTGAGCAGGAAAGGAAGGGTTATTATTGTTGGAACTACTCAAAATACACTAAGGGATATATATAAATATACAATAGGATGATGGGAAGGGTAACTAGCAATAGAAACTATAGAGTGTGGTAGTTACAGCGAGTGAAACAGGGAAATTAATCCATGGTACAATTTATGGAATGACTCAAAATACACTAAGGGCTATATATAAATATACAATAGGATGATGTGAAGGGTACTGGCAATAGAAACTGTAGAGTGTGTTAGTTACATCAAGTGCAATAGGGAAATTAAACCATCGTACATTTTATCTCTCGAGAGGGTTTTTGTTAGTAAAAACTAGTGAAGAAACTTGATTTCTATCGTGTAAATTCTGCTATGGAATCGAAACATTGTATCTGGGTAAAATGCTACTAGAAAGATTTAGTTAAAAAACTTTAAAAAACATTAATTAGCTACCTGTAGAGTGCTGATTAATGACTCTTCAAAAAAATAAAGACAGAGGGAGTTTAGGCCATAGGCCACTCAATTACTAGGGGCAGCCTGGTCTCCGTCACCCAATCTAACTAAAAGCCCATATTAATATATAACTAATACAAAAGATAATGTAGTACGAAATAAACCACGCAAAAGTATCTAATAATTGTAGAATGGACAGATGCCAAATTGAATTGAAAGGAAGTAAGAATTTAAGAAAAGAACTATAATATAGAGTTCATATTTCCATTACAGTAAATATTGAAAAACGAGTTTGGATGCAAAATATTATATGTATATGGAAGGAAACCAAAATAGGAAATGATCATTGTACCTCTATTAAGTTAAAGATAATCCACTAGAAAAAAAAAATTAAGAAGCCAATTCTTTTAATTATAATCCTATGTTAAGTTAAATATAACCCAGTAGAAAAAATAATAAGCAAAAAATTCCTCGAATTATATTGATCAGTAATAGAGAGAAAATTATAATTTCTAGTAGGAGCTAAAAATTCCCGGACTTCTATAAATGTCTCACTATATAGTCTGGAGAAATAAATTGGTAAATAAGCACCTAGAACATGAAGTATATAGAGGTCCAAACCCTTAAGACCCTCCACATGAAATCCAGTAGTGGGGATTAAGTGTAGCCTGGTGGTAGAGGCCATACCGATTGCGGAACATCCATGGGAAAATTACATTGAAAACCCATTAACTAGAGATGAATATATCCATATAGCACAACTTAATGGTTACCACATACTAGCATTTGTATTCCATATTAGTGTTGAACTCTTCCATAGATGTAGGCACGTTCAACATGAAAATCAACTATGTGACGGAGTGGAGGAACCCACCACATTAACAAAAATACCAAATGAGAAAAGAAAAAATTCTAGAAACCGAGGTTCGAATCATCCTCGTCAAACTAAGGTGATTGAAATATCTAATATATAAATAAGAAACATTGAAGGTCCATGACCCTATCAATTCTGATTGTGAATAATAGAGGATCTATGAACCTTTCACCACTGACTACAAAATGTAATGAGCAACTGAGTCTTTGAGCAAGAGGTGGCAGTTGAACCCTAAATAGGCATGCGATACTAGTTAATAACCTGAGTGAGAAATGGTAAAACCCTTTGCAAATGTTTGTAAAACCATTGCAACAGAAACTGTAAATTGTATCCACGGGGATAAAGGGATATGCTTACTTGCAATGGATGTATATCCATAATTAAAACACTGAGCGAGTGGAAATGGCATAGTTCGCAGAGCCCAACATGATTGAAGCCTAAACCAAATGAATTACTGGAAGTGTGGAGGAGCTAGGGTTTCATTACCCTAACGAACCCTCATGAAACCTCAGTTGTATGACGCCCAACTTCATGATCCAACAACGGTTGATGGGGATTACCAACATCCGACAAGTGCAAACCTTTGTTTGAGAATTTTCTGTGTATGTTATATGCAGGATTACCATCTATGGTGGGTTAAGGTACCATGAGGTGTATTTTCTAGTTTAATCACTAATGGATGCCGAGCTGAAATAATTACATGCCCACCAGACTTTGTCAAACCTTGAATTTCAAGCGTATTAATAGAAATTACACCACATAATATAATAACCATGCTAAAGGTTTGTTGTTGGATTAGTTAAGAAACTATAATCTAACAATGTAGCTCATTATGATTTATTTAATTTCGATTGAGTATTTAATAAATTGATATGTTTCCATAAGGAGTGGAATTACTTTAGTTAATTTTTGTTTTTTATCCTGGTATGCTGGTAAGATGTGTTACAAGTTGTATGAGAGAACAAGTTACAACACTATGACTGAATGGTAACATTGAAAATAACCAAATTTTTCATAATGCACAGAGAGAGAGAGAGAGAGAGAGAGGTGTAGTTGAAGAAAATGAGGAGGGGAGTTGGATTCACCCCACCATGGGATCCCTCTATGGGATCTGGATCCATACATCAGATGGATGGTAACACAGAGATGCGAGTGCGACTGGGGGAAGGTACTCAAAATGGAAACACAATGTTTTTAGAAACGGTCCACCAGCTGCGAGAAAAAACGACAAATATAAGAGTAGATAATGAAGGATTAAAGTTGGAGCAGGAGAAAATTATGAAAAGTCTCTCTGACTGGAAAACCCTAAGAAATATGGATCCTAGTACCAACAATCGAAACAAATATGAGATGCGACAAAAACAAGAGGAACACCCTGAAAGTGAAGGTGGTCGAATGGATATTGGGGAGGAATAAGGAAACACTTCTAGTGGAAGGACAAGCAAAAAGTTAAAAGTTGAGTTACATGGCGAGTTCAAAAAAATTAAGCCTCTATTGTTTGATGGGGAGGCAAAGGAAGTTGTTGAGGCTTGGTTGATTAACACGACAAAATATTTCGTGATTTACGAATATGAAGATAACATGAAGGTCAGATTGGAAATTTACTAATTATAGGGAAATACCATACTATGGTGGGAGGAAATCAAGACAGTTAAAGGGACTTATGAGAGATAAGTGGGTTGGCAAACCTTACAAAAACATTTTAAAGACAAGGATCTAACTGAAAGATTTTATGATGAGAAAGAAAAGGAATTCCATAATCTGAAACTAGGACAACAATCCATGGATGAATTCGTAACTAAATTTACTTCATTACTACGATTTGTTCCCTATATATGGGAAGAGAAAGTGAGGGTGCAACACTTTGTTAGAAATCTGCTGATATTTTAAGAAGGAGAGGCTAGAATTTGACAACCCAAAGATGATGGCCAAAGATATCATGAAAGCCCGCATTTTTTATGAGCAGATGAAACAAAAGGTGGAGAATAACAAGAGATGGTTAGGAAAGAAGGGACACACAAATTTTATGAATAATAAGAATAATACCAGAACTATTGGAATTAGAAATGTGACTAAGAATTCAATGTGGGGTAGTTCAGGAGGAGGTCGGCAGAGGAATAAAATTGTCAGTGAGTCGAAAACAATTGAGGCATCAAATAATTTGGAACTCAAAAAACCCCAAAAACCTCCCCTGTAGTGTTGGGGTTGTGGGGAACCCCACTATTACAATAATTATCCTCATTGTACCTAGACGGAGATCAATGTGAATTTTCAAGAAGCCTATACCATCGGGGAAGTAAATAGAAACATTCAAGGAATCAATGCTACTCTGGATGATCATTAGGCAGAATATCAACTTGCTATGGTGGAATTTAAAGGTAAGATTTATAACCAATCTGTGTCTATTTTAATTGACTTGGGAGAATTTATTAGTTATGTTAGTCCAAAAGTAGTTGAATTGTGTCAATGTCTTGTTCTAAATTTACAAATCCCTGGTTAGCCTAACTAGCCATGGGGGAGAAGCATAAGGTAACAACCAAGGTAGAGGGTTGCCCTATTGAGATCGAGGGGAAACGTATTAAGGTAGATTTGAATATACTACCTTTGGGATCATATGACATACATATTGGGATGGATTGGTCAGAGGCACATTGGTCCCTAGTCAATTGTAAAGAGAAAACAATTAGTTTCCATACACATGAAGGCAAGAAACAAGAAATTAAAGGTATTAAAGGAAGTGTCAAATTGAGATCCATCAATGCTAAAGTGTGTCTGGAAAGTGTGTCAAATTTTCACAATATAGGTGGGATATACTAACACCAAGGGTAAGTTGGTTGCAATAGAAAATATACCCATCATACAATATTTTTTTGATGTATTTCCTGAGGAAATATCAGGGTTACCTCCAAAAAGGAGTATTTACTTTACATCCACTCTAGTATTAAAAGTTTCTGATATAGAAAAATAATTTATTGTGTGCACTGATGCTTGTCAAGAAGGAGTAGTGGGTGTTTTAATGTAGGAGGGTCGAGTAATAGCCAACAAGTCAAACAATTTAAAGGAAACCGAGAAAAAGTAATTCGGCATATGATTTAGAGCTTAATGCGGTCGTACACACTTTAAAAGTATTGCGTCATTACCAGTTGGGAAAACAATAACGGATCATAGTAGTCTAACCAATTTTTTAAAACAACCCAATTTGAATGCACGTCAAGCAAGGTGGGCTGCATTCTTGAGTTAATTCCATTTTTATAAGGCATCAAAAATGGAAAGAAAACTCCATGGTTGACACCTTGAGTAGGAAGGTACAATATGTGTACGAAATTAGGTACCACAACATATAGTTTTATGTATCAAAACAACTTCAAGAAGTTGCTCTTAAAGATCTAGAGTATGAATTTTTGAGATAGCAGGTTAAGAAGACAAAAGACTCTAGAAAACAATCTGATTATAGTATAAATGATAGGGAATTGTTGAATTTTGAAGGAAGGATTTATTTTCCTAATCAAAAGACTATTAAACAAACATTGTTGGATGAATTCCATTATAGCCCCTATGTTGCCCATTCTAGATACCAGAAATATTTTTCTGCAATTAAGAAGGATTACTTTTGGCCATGTATGAATAAATATATTATTGAATATTTAGCTGTGTTTAGAGTGTCAACAGGTTGAAGCGGAACACCAGCACTCCACTGGCTTACTCCGTTCCCTCTCGATTCCTGAATGGAAATGGGAAATGATTACATTAGATTTTATAGCGAGATTACCCAAATCAGGGAGACACTATGATTCCATCATGGTGGTAGTAGCTAAATTAAGCAAGGCTACTCATTTTATTCCTGTTAAGTCAACTTATAAGATGATGGAAATTGTAGATATTTTCATGGACGAGATATTTTGGCTGCATGGCCAGTGGAAGGTAGTAATTTCCAATAGGGATGTAAAGTTTACATCTACATTTTTTAAAGTCCTTTTTACAGGGCTAGGTACACAAATTCAGTTGAGAAATTACTATCAGCCAGAGATGGACAGATATAAAAAATGAGTAAATGAGCTATAGGAGTATATGTTGTGAATATATGTTATGTAGTAGGCCACAAAATGGGAAGAATACATCCATTTGGTTGAATTCGGTTACGATAACAACTACCATGAGTCATTAAAAATGAGTCCCTATGAAGTACTATATTGGAGGAAGTGTGGGACCCCTACTAACTGGAGTAGCCCAAAGGATAAATTTATTTTGGGGCCTGATATCTTGGAAGAACTGGAGCTAGATGTGAGAAAGGTTTGACAAAATTTAAAATTTTCCCAATATAGGTAGAAGGCTTATGTAGATAAAAAAATAACTGATAAGGAATTCCAAAAATGAGAACATTTTTATGTTCGGATTAAACCAAGGAAAAACATCCTTTAGTGGGCTAGTTGTGCTAAGATAGCACGCCATTTTTGTGGACCCTTTTAGGTCTTGGAAACGATAGGACCAATAGCCTATCAGCTTTCCCTTTGAAGCCATATCAAGGTTGATAATGTATTTCATGTTTCTTTGTTAAAGAAGTATGTGTATGAGTATAGACACATTATTAACTGGTATGATACACAAGTATGTATAAATTATTTTATGAGATAAGTATATATTTGATTGAAAATTATATGAACTAATAATGAATATGGTGTGCTGACAGGTCGAACCGGATGGAGAGTTCCTATTAGAACCTATATGTATCTTCGACCAAAGAGAAGGCATGTTGTAGAGGTGAGCGATCACCCAGGTTAAAGTGTGGTGGAGGCACTTTAGCTGAAAGGAAACTACCTAGGAATATGAAGGTCTTATCTGACAAGCATACCCAAATTTGCTTCATGGGTTACAATAAACATAGAGGATGGTGTTTCGTCAAAGGTGGGAACATGTAACATCCCAAAAGGCACTAAACTATTGATAACTACATTTACTATTCTACTTAATAATATGGCAATTAGTCTCATTGAAGCTAGTAAAAATTTTATATAAAGAAAAAGTTATATTAAGTGGGCTAGGAAATATTGGAATTCCTGAGGAATGATCTCTAATGAACTCAACCTACATAATAAATACAACAATTACCATTCATTCTCTAGGGATAAAGGAAAATATCAGTGGGAAGGAAGGGGTTGAAATTTTCTTTACATGGAATTTCTGGAGAAAGAGAAAAGAAAAAGGAAAAGGTTCTATAATTTGATAGGACACTGCCTAAGAGTTGATCTTGAGTTGGACTAGAGCTAGTGGATAACTCATGTATAGATATATGCATTAGACTGTAGTGAGGTCTTGAGGTTTAATGCTTGACTGGATTCCTATTCATTGATAATTGTTCTGGATTGGAGGCTTGAGGGGAGGAAAGGACGTAATTTCCTTCCTCAAGGTCTGGAGGAGGACAATGAGTCGAGAAGAATTCGTGGGATTTCTTAGCAAAAAATGAGTAAATGTGCCTAAATACTACCTGAGTATTTACGTGTGAATATTAGACAAAGTTAAATTTTGTAGTGCATCACAAGATGTGTGATATTAAAAAAAAAAATCAAAAATTATTTAAGCATTTACGAGTATGATTGTTATGAAACCAGCTCAAGAAAAGATAGAAAAGATAGATCAATGCCCTAGAATTCAGCCTCTTCGAGGGGGCAACGTCCTTTACATTACATAAATGAACAATTCTTGGATGATACAAATGAAAAGACCTCCTTTCTATATATAGGAGTCTAAGGGGCCATAATTAGAGCTGACATAACAATAATAATGTAAGGGCACAATAATAACAATAGTGGGCCTCTATGTGGCACAATAGTAACAATATGGGCACTACATGGGTACATCAATATAATAAGTGGGTTGTACTAATAACAATAAGGGTTTACACTAGTAGTATAGGGGCCTAACATGCCCCTCTTCTCCAAAAAGTGTTGTCCTCAACGCTTGAGTAGTTCTTGATGCTTCTGTATAAAATTCTTGTCCTCCCATGTGGAATCTTCAGTGGGTAAGTTCTTCCAGTTGATGAGATACTTTGAAATCGATCGATTTCGTAGGTGTCAGGTTCTTGTTTCTGTGACTGCTCCAGGTTCCAATATGATTTTTCGTTCCTCTTCAATTTTTGGCAATATTGTTTGAATTGGGATATTTTCCAACTTTTGAATACGTGGCCATACTTCTTCGTCCTTCTTCCATTCATCCCTTTCTTCATTTATCCAATTTGGTTGGATAATAGAAATAGCACAAAACAATGCTTCCACATCTTCATCCTTGAAGAGTCTTCCCATTCGATAAGGTCGCCATTTTTTAAGTGCATGTAGTATTGCCAACATTTCCTTCTCATAAATAACTTTCTTGAGATGTAGCAGTAAAAATACCAAATCACCTACATCAAAACATTTTTCACTACAACGTTGATCTACCTGTTATTTCATTTGATTTTGCACCAAAGCGGTGTTATCCTTTAAAAGTTGGAGAACTTGTTGTTGATGCTCGATGTGATCTTTCAAAACTTGAACCTTTTTCTTCTTGATATGTCCTTCTATCTCTAGAGTTTGAGGAGTGGTAATTTCTTCCAATCCTTTACAAGATATGGTCGGATTCATTTCTTGATGCTCGATGTAATCTTTCACTTCTTGAACATTTTTCTTCTTGATATGTCCTCCTATATTGATAGTTTGAGGAGTGGTAATTTCGACTAATGAATTACAAGATATGGTTGGAGTCATTTCTTCTTTCTCGATGTGATCTTTCACTTCTTTCACCTTTTTCTTCTTGATATGTCCTTCTATCTTGAGAGTTTGAGGAGTGGTAATTCTTGCCAATACTTTACAAGATATGGTCTGATTCATTTCTTCTTTCTCTGGGGTGGGGTCTTGGCATATATCTTCTTCTCTTGATGTTTCTTGATCCTTTTCTTCCTCCTCTTCATATTCTATGTAAAATAATTTCGTCTCAGCACACTTATGACCTTTAGTGCATTTGCTATCACAATTGTAACAAAGCCCTTTTTCTCTTTTTTCTTCCAATTGTTGTGGTGTAACCCTTGTAGGTTGTCGAAGGCTAGGAGAAACAACACTTCCATATTTATAGTTGTGAGGGGTATGCTTCCTGGTTTCCATAATTTTTCTTTCCACTATGTCACAAAGCCCCTTTACTCTTTCCAATTGTTGTGGTGTTGCTCTAAAGAAGGTGGTGCTCTTTGTATCCTCATAATGTGCTATCATTTCCTCTGTGAAAATTGACCACGTAACGAGTTGTTTACGAGAACAAATCCCTTCATACCATAAAAATTGATCCGGTTCTAAATATGAAGATGCAATACATACATTTTGTAATAGTGGTACACCATGTAGATCAAAATATTGCTCCATCTAAAGTATCCAATTTACCAGATCCTTGCCATCAAACTTCCTCATCTTGATTTTTCTTGATTTTAGGAGCTCGATCTTGAAACGACTGTAACTCTGTACTTTCAGATCTCTAAGTTTTGAAATTACAACTTGTAGTAGCCCTCTGTATCCTCTTTCCAATGCCACCAGTCTGATCCAAATTGTATTCTCCAATAAAGTGTTATGCACGATCTCCCACAGTGACCTGATTATAGACTAGTTTTGTATAGCGAACTTGTACAACGTGCCACGAGTCACTGTTTCAACCTTTCGCTCTGAAAAATTTATGAAAGAAACTACAGTCCATCCTCTTTTTGTAACTTCTTACGAAATTTCAATCCGATGCTCAGAGAGAAAGTTATAACGATTTTCCCTAGGCAACCTGTTTGGAATGTAATTCAGGAGTTTGCAAAAAGACCAACTTCTTCAGATCATATCTCCACAAATATAGTACGAAAAGCTCTGAAATTCGGACCTGAGTTTCAATGCGATTTCTTCTCAAATGATTTAGCTTCTGAAACGTCGCAGAAAGAAAGTTATAGCGAAAATGCCATGATGACCTGTTTGGAGCAGCGAAACCATAGAATCCAAAGCTCTGATACCAAATGTTATGAAACCAGCTCAAGAAAAGATAGAAAAGATAGATCAACGCCTTAGAATTCAGCCTCTTCGAGGGGGAAACCTCCTTTACATTACATAGGTGAACAATTCTTGGATGATACAAATGAAAAGACCTCCTTTCTATATATAGGAGTCTAAGGGGTCATAACATAATCAGAGCCGACATAACAATAATAATGTAAGGGCACAACAATAACAATAGTGGGCTTCTATGTGGCACAATAGTAACAATATGGGCACTACATGGGTAAATCAATATAATAAGTGGGTTGTACTAATAACAATAAGGGTTTACACTAGTAGTATAGGGGCCTAACAATGATGATCATATGGTTTGCAAAGAATCTGATATTTGATAGGAAGGTAACATTTTTCTACATTAGGCCTGATAACTTAAGTTGTATTGAATATCAAACTCAAAAAAATCCCATGACTATTTTACTTATTTGATGATGATAAGGTGATTTCTTATTCTATTTTATAGAAAATAAGTATTTTTGATAATTCTAGAAAATCTTGGATCAAGTAACTGCCCATAACTAAGCAGGAAAGGAAGGGTTATTATATCCATAACGACTCAAAATACCATAGCGGTTATATATAAATATACAATAAAAATATGGGAAGGGTAATTAGGAAAATAAACTGTAGGGTGTTGTAGTTAGAACCAGTGTAGCAGGTAAATTAAACCATGATACAATTTATCTGTCGAGAGGGTTTTCCTTACTAAAACCCAGTGAAAAAACTTCATCACTATGTTGTAAGTTCTAGGATGGAATCAGAACATTGTATCTCGGCAAGTGCTACCAAAAATATTTAATTGAGAACCCTTAAAATTAATAACTAGCTAATTGTAGAGTAGTTATTAATGACTGTGCAAGGGAAGAAAGACTGAGGGAGTTTTAGGTGGTAGGCCACCTGATTGCCATGGGTCGGCCAAGTCTCCCTCATCCAATCTAACTAAAAGTACATATTAATATAAAAATGATACAAAATCTAATCAAATATGAAATAAACCACACAAAAGTATCTAATAATTAAGGAATGGATGCATTCAGAATTGAACGAAAGTAGGAAAGAATTTAAGCAAAGAACTATTATATAGAGCTCATATTGCCATTATAGTAAATAATGAAAAACAAGTTTGGATGCAAAATATTATATGTTCATGGGAGGATACCAAAACATGAAATGGTATTTGTACCTCTATTAATTTAAATATAAACAAGTATATATGATAATAAGAAACCAATTCCTCGAGTTATACTGATCACTTATAGAGGAAAAATTACAATTCGTAATCAGAGCTAAAACTTCCTAAATTTCTATAAATGTCTAGCATTATAGCCTAGAGGAATATATTTCTAAATAAGAACATGACACATCAAGGATATAAAGGTGCAGACCCTTGATACCCTCCACATCCAATCTGACTGTGGGGATTAACCCTAGCTTCTGTGGCAAAGGCCATGACAACCTACGGAATAGCCATGGGAAAATTACATTGAAAACCCATTAATCAAATATGAATATATCCATATAGCATAACTTAATTGTTACCACGTACTAGGGTTTTCATTCCATATTAGCTTTAAAATATTCCTTAGAGGTAGGTGGGTTCAACATGAAAATCAACTGTACGGTGGAGTGGAGGAACCTGTGAGGAACCCTGCACATTTAGAAACATACCAACTTAAAAAAGAAAATACTCTAGAAACTAGGGTTCAAATATTCCTCCTCAAAGTTAGGTGAGGGAAATACTTGATACATAAATAAGAAAAATTGAAGGTCCATGACCCTCGCAACTTTGATTTTGAAGAACGAATGATCCATGAACCTATCACCACTAACTATGAAAGGAAACAAGCAACTGAGTCTTCGAGTAAGAGGTGGAAGTTGAACCCCAAATAAGCATGCGATAACAATTAATAACTCGGGTGATAAATGGTAAAAACATCTCCAAATGACTATAAAACCAATGCAATAGCACCTGTAAATTGTACTGATAGGGATAAAGTGATATTATTGCCTAAAATAGATCTATGACCATAATTGAAACCTTGAGCACGTGAAAATGGTCGTGTTCGTAGAGCCCAACACTATCGAAGCTCGAAAAAAATGAACTTTCGAAAGTGTGGAGGGGGTAGTGTTTCATTACAGTAAAGAACTCTCTTCGAACCTCGATCATTCGATGCCCAACCTCATGATCCAATGGCAAATGTTGGCCCATAACTAGACTACCAAAATCTAGAAAGTATAAACCCATGTTTGAGAATGTTCCGTATATGCTATGTGGAAGATTATTGTCTGTGATGGTTTAAGGTACTCAGAGGTGTGATCTCTAGTTTAATTGTTGATGGATGTCAATCTTAGTTAATTACATGCCAACCATACTTTGTCAGACCTTGAATGCCAAGCATATTAATAATAATTCCATTGAATAATAGAGGAACCATGCCAAAGGTTTTTTGTTGGATTAATTAAACCACTATAATCTAAAAATGTAACTCATTATTACTAATGGAATTTATATTAAGTATTTAATAAAACGATATTTTTCTATAAGGAGAAAAATTACTTTAGTTAATTCTTTTTTATTTATCCTGTTATGTTTATGAGATTTGCTACAAGTGGTATCAGAGCACAGGTTACAACACTGTGATTGAATGGGAACAATTAAAATAACCAAAGTGTTTGTGATGCACAGAAAGAGAGATACATAGCTGAAGAAAATGAGGAGAGGAGTGGAGTCACCCCACCCTGAGGACCCTCCATGTGGTCTAGATCCATACCTCATATGGATGCCAACATGGATATGTGGGTGCAACCGGGGTAAGGTACTCAAAATGTCAACACAATGCTATTAGAAACGATCTAGAAGTTGCGAATAGAAATGACAAATCTAAGAAAAGATAAAAAAATATTAAGGCTAGAGTGGGAGAGAATTATGAAAAGACTCTTTGGCTGGCAAAATCTAATAAATATGGTGAGGAATCAGGGAACACTTCTGGTGGAACGACAGTAAAAAAGCTAAAAGTTGAGTTATGGGGTGAGTTCAAAAAAATTAAGCCTTCATTGTTCGATGGGGAGCCAGAGGAATTTGTTGTGACTTGGCTTATTAACACGAGGAAATATTTCCATACTTATGAATACAAAGATAACTAGAATGCAAAATTGGAAATTTACCAATTACATGGAAAGACCACATTATGACGCGAGGAAATCAAGATTGTTAAATGGATTGATGAGAAAGAAGTGGGTTGGGAAACCTTCCAAAAACATTTTAAATGTAGATATTTAATTGAAATATTTGATGATGAGAAGGAAATGTAATTCCATGATATGAAACTAGGGAAACAATCCATGGACGAATTCGTAACTAAATTTACATCCTTACTAAGATATGTTCCCTATATACGGGAAGAGAAAGTGAAGGTGCAACGCTTTGTTAGCAGTGTGTTGATATTTATGAAGGAGAGGTTGGAATTTTAAAATCCAAAGAGCATGGACAAAGCTATTAGGAAAGCCTGTATTTTTTATTAGCAGATGAAACAAAAGCAGGACAATAACAACAGATGGTTAGAAAGGAAGGGACACATAAATTTCTTGAATAATAAAAAGAATACCAGACCTATTGGAAAGAAAATTGTGCCTAAGAATTCAATGGGGTGCATTTTAGGAAGAGGTCGGTAGAGGAATCGAACTATGAGTGAGTCAAAAATAGCTGAAGCATGAAATAAATTGAAACTTGGACAACCCCAAAAACCTCCCTTAAAGCATTGGGGTTGTGGGGAACCCCACTATTACAAGAATTGTCCTCATTTCACCCAGGTCGAGTTGAATGCAAATGTTCAAGAAGCCTTTACCGTCAAAGAAGTAACGAAATTTTTTTTGAGAATTAATGTTTCTCTGAAAGATCATCAACGGAAAATCAGCCTACTATAGTGTAATTTGAAGGTAATATTTCTAACCAATCTATGTCTATTTTAATTGACCCAGGAGAAATTCTTAGTTATGTTAGTCCAAAGCAGTTGAATTGTGTCATTCCTGGAGTTCTAAATTTAAAAATCCCTGGTTAGTGAAACTAGCCATGGGGATGAAGCGTAAGGTAACAACCAAGGTAGAAGGTTTCCCTGTTGCAATCGAGGGGTAGTAGATTAAGGTAGATTTGAATATATTACCTCTGGGATGAAATGAGATACTGATTGGAATGGATTGGTTGGAGGTGAATTGGACCCTATTCAACTGTAAGGAAAAACTATTACTTTTGTTATAGATGAAGGCAAGAGACAAGAGATTCAAGGTATTGAAAGAAGCGTCAAAATGAGATGCATCATTGCTAACCAACTTAGGAAGTATAGGTGGGATATACTAACACCAAGGATAAGTTGGTTGCATTAGAAAATATACTCATTATACAAGAATTTTTGATGTACTTCTTGAGGAAATACCGGGGTTATCTCCAAAAGGAAGTATTGACTTTACCATAAACCTTATACCTCTGGCTTCGCTATTATCCAGAAAACCATATTGAATGACCATACCTGAGCTGACTTAACTCAAAATTAAGTTGCAGGAATTGCTAGACAAAGGGTACATTAAACCAAGTGTGTCACCTTGGGGGCCACTAGTATTGTTTGTAAAAAAGAAATATGACACCCTGTTAGCCTCTTGTTGCAACAGGTATTCATCTTTCATGATCGACATTTTTATGTACCAAACATGTCATAATTTGCATGATGCAATGTTCCATATTTGCTACAGAGGCCAAAGAAGTGTCCATGAGAGTGTGCTAGTCTAAAGTGCCACTGTTATGTTCCATTTTGATGAGTTGATCCATTTTTGATGAGTTTTCAGTTAAGGGAGGCCCAAGCAACTTAATCTTGGTCTCCCTAGGTTTCAATTTCCTGTTGTAGAATATAGAGAATCATTATTTGTCCAAACAGCTTAATCTCGGCAGATTTGTAGATATGTAGTGAAACAAGGGTGCTCAACAGCTTAATCTGAGCACCTGGATGAAATAAGTGTAGATGTATATAGGAGGGCAGTCAAAAGAAAAGAAGATACACAAGGTCTGCAAGTATAAGCGCACCCAGACCAAAAAGAAGAAAAAATGTTAGGTAAGTAGGTTAAGTAAGTAGTTTTTGAGGTTGCAGAATGAATAAGTGTGATCAATTTTTGTATCTCAAAGTGTTATTTCACTTCAGATCACAAGTGCAAGGCAATTTTCCCTTCGAGCAGCTCAAGGGAGGCATGACTAACTCCCCCTTCTTCTTGTTCCCCAAATCATTCACTAACCTCCTCATAGAGGTCAAGATCTGCTTGATATCTCTTAAGTTTCATCATTTGTCATATCATTGCCTAAGTAAAGATTTGCTTTACTTAAGGATGCTTATATTTCATATATAGGTCTGGTTCCCCCTTTAAAGCCTAAGATTCCTATCCTTAGCGCATTCTTCACAAAGTTCATATTAACTCTTAACTCTACTATGTAAATCCCTCCTTGTTTCCCCTTTCCGTACTAAAAAGATATAGTAAAAAATCCCCATTATTTATATATCCCCTCCCCTGGTTGAGATATAACCATAAATATGCTTGGGAATTACTAAGTTTGCCTGAAACTTAAGTATGAACCCTCAGTTTTGCTTCTTAAACTCCCTCAAAGTGTCTTTGGACTCCTTCCAAGGCATGAAGTCCCTCTTTTTGGTTATCGGACTCCTTTCGAGGCCTCAGGAACCCTTCCAAAGCCTTAAAAAGCCTTTTCTGATCACATTAACCCTCCTCCGATGAGTTTTCCCCCCCTCCGACGCGATATCGTTGTCGAAGGTCGCAACATTCATTGATCGACCCCCTTTCGCACCTCCCCGATATCATTTCGCCGATGCGATTTCGCGATCGACAATCACAAGGTTTTTTGTACCTATATACATATGCCCCCCTCTCATCCGCCGATGCGATATTGCTATCACACCCGAAAGCATATCGCATCGCGATCCACTCATTTCCGCAAATATTTCCCATTTTCTTGACACAGCCGCATGCCTTATCAGTTTTCTGATATCGGCGATCTCTCCCATCGCATCACATATATAAAATCCATTGCCCCCTGTCGCCGCTGATTGTCGATCTCCGATTTAATCCCTGTCGTATTGCCACATCACCCTGCCACATCACTGCCGTACTGGGACCCACTGCTGACGTCATACTGACATCATGCTGATGTCATCACTGAAGGAAGGCGCGAAGGGCACAAACCACAACAAAGACAGCCTGAAATGAAAAACTAAGGCAGTTTTCGATGCGCAATTAGCGCTTAGCGCTAATCGCGCATCGCTAAGAAAAAATGACCAAAATGGAAGGCTTCATATTGCTTGCCTACCAGTAGGCCCGAAAATTCGCGGTTTTGATAGGATTTCTTCATTTATGTTCATCGACCAGCGCCGGTAGAATTCCAGAGGCCACGGAAATCATTTGCAGCAGCCATTTTTGCCTTGAAAGGGCATAAAAGGGGCGATTTGACAGTTTCAAGCATATCAGGTCGAGAGAAAGTGGCCCCGTTCAAGTGTTAAAGAGTATCAGATCAAAGCGGGTGAACATTAAAGGCTCCCAGGCAAAGTCAAAGAAAGTGGTAAAGCCATTTAAAGGCTATCAGATCACAGTTAATGCACATCAAAAGCACTCAAGAGTAGGGGATCAAAGCCCAAAGAACAGTTATGGCTAAATGAACAACATAGAGCCATAAGGATAGATTTCGACTCATTTTTAAGGCGGCTGCCCCAGCGCAGCACTTAGATATCTTTTTGCGTTAATTCCATGACAAGATTAGATTAAAGAACTCACTTCCCTCAGATCTGTTTAAGATCTTCTGTAATGGATATTTTTAGATATTTTCCCTATATAAACCACCCTAATTCATTGTTTAAAGGGTTGGTTGGTTGATAATCCTCATGTTGGACTCGCACTGTATGCTTTGAGAATTTCTATAATCAAAGACTACTGAAAACCTTGGAGGATGGACTGTCTGTTGTGTTATTAATGGCTGAAGAGTGAAATATAGAATTCTTGCGCTGCTACATGGCCCAATAAGTGTTTCTTACCTATGTTTTCAATTCATATATGTTTATATCATACATATATCACCATCTAAGTTACAGAAAGAAATATTAGCTTGGAATTTGCGTGGTTGCACTCTATGCTCAGTTTCTATGACTTCTATATGTTTTCTTCTGATTTAGGCATAAATATGAATTCATCATGGCTCATATTTGCTCTATTTCATTCATGTATGACTGTTATTTAGGAATTCTTGATTGCTCCTGGATATAGTTCACTCGCCTCCCCTCTGCTAAGCTGAATGAGAGATTCTTAGTTGCCTTTCATTCCTTAGCCTTCATTTCATCCTTTTACTTAAAAGATTTTTTCATGTGTAGCTATCTTGCTCTATATTCCTCTTGTGACCAAGAAAACGCACCAGCAGCCCAATTCCATGACTCCATGCCCAATGGTTTGAACTTCTCACACTATGCATGCCTTCCTACTTGAAAACATCAATCATCCCACCAAAACTTAAACAAAAACCCAAAGAATCATATAACTAGCTTAAAATCAACCCAAAACAAAATTAAATCAGAAAGAGAGAGCCCTCTCTGATTACAGGTAGGCTAGGACCTGCAGTCCAAAGATTGGTTTGTGGTTACCCCGACCATATCCCTTAAGGAGCCAAGGGACAACCTGAGTGATAACATTATTGGTGACTCCACTGGGGACCATATTCAGAAAATTCCAAAAAGCAAGTTAGAAGTTGGCTCCTAAGAAGAAAACACATAATACCAGGTCAAACCCAGACCCAAATCCACCAGCTGTGTTTGAAAATCCCAATTTAATCTCTAGAAACCTCAGCAAGCAAAAACAAGGAGAACTTGCCGATTCCGGTCCTAAAATAGTTCAGCCTACCTGTTTTCTGACCCCTATCAAAGTTCTATTTCGCTCAAACCCTACTTCCCCTAATTCATCATCCACCTCTCAAAGCACTCCTTCCACACCTCCATTCACTACGCATACTCCCATTACCACTATTATTACCACTGTTCCAGTCGTTCCATTTATCCCTGCTATTCCACTTATCCCTGTAAATATGGCTAATAGATATGCACCGTTGCAGTTGCCAGCAAATCCAGGGGCTATGCCTCAGGATTATCAAACTAAAATCACATATTTTGATGGTACTGATTCTTGAACAACCCTGCAACATACCAAGAAGATGCAAGACTATTTTGAGAACTACAAGATAGATGATGACAGTGTAAGAATGAAGATTTTTGTCCAAAGCTTAATAGGAGATGTAAGGCCCTAGTTTAGAAGCCTTGTTGCAAATTCCATAGCCAACCCAGAGGCCCTTTACCAAACATTTATTAACAGATGGGAGAAAAAGAAAGATCCCTTGCACATATTATCTGAATATGACACCATCAAAAGAGGCCCTAAAGAGGCTGTCTTAGACTATTATCCAAGATTTAACAATGTTTATAATGCAATACCACAGAACCTCAGGCCTCCACCTAATCTTGCCCTGTATAAATTCCCTGATGGTTTTGATACTGACATGGCTTATCAGTTAAGGGAAAGAGCCCCTCAAAGCCTAGCAGACATGAAAAATGTTGCTGTCAGCGTAGAGGAAAATCTAATTGCTAAAAGAAGCAAAGCTAGAACTGAGAGAAGAACCATCTTTAAGGAAGAACCCTCAGCCTTAGACCAAAAGCTAGATGCTATTATTAGTGGCATGCACAAGCTGGGAGATAGAGTGGAAAGCGTTGAAAGGAAGTCTACATGGGAAGGACAACAACCCAATACCATAAGGAACCCAAATTTCAGGAAAACTCAGAGCACAAACGCTGGTAGGTCTAGCCCAGACCAGGGTATAAGGCCTCCTTTCCAAGAAAACTATACAGAAGTATCCACATCTAGTGAGTAGACAGAAAACACTCATATAAACTTGATGGGTTTGAAAAGTGAACAACAAGCATTCCTGACCCAAGAAGACCAAAATGAGCATGACTATAATCAATTTCAAACTCAGTCTGGTGAGTCATTTGAATTCAAACAAGGCTACGATTCAGCTGTCTATGAGGTCCACAAGCAGTATAAACCGAGAACTAGAACAATTGATGTGCTCGAGGCCATCAAGCAGAAGGAATCAAAGCAGCCTAACAAGATCAAAGAAAAGGCTGCCCTCATAAACACTGCTGATAAAACAGTCCCAAATCCAAAACAAGTGACCATAGAGGATATCACTGATGTTCAGCCCTCTGAGAATCAGCCTTTTGTATCTTTTCCCTCAAAGGAAAACATAAACAACACTCCTGAAAGCCTTTCCAAATCAGAAATAATTCAAGAAATCAATGAAGAATAAGAGCAAATCACTGAGATTCCCATGGAAAAAGGGAAGCCTGCCCATCAACAAACTAAAACCCAATCAGAGAAAACATTTGATTTAGAGGCAGAAATAAGTAAACTTAAGATATACATCCCTCTATCTGAACTTGCTAAGCATGATGTATATAGGCAACAAATCCAAAGATCACTTCAACTTCCAGAGAACAGGGATGATGTTAATGTCTTAGATAATCAACCATAATTACTTTTTGGTCCTGAAGTCAATGGTAAATCAGGACATGGAGTTGTTCTACCCTTTTATGTTAGTTTGCGCATTCATGATAAAGTGTTACACAATGCTATGTTTGATTCAGGTGCTTCACACAACCTGATGCCCAGAGCTGTAATGGAGAAGCTAAACCTTGATGTCACTAGACCCTACAAAGACTTGTTCTCATTTGATTCTAGTCAGGTCAAGTGTTTAGGCTTAATCAAAGACCTTTGTGTGTCTTTAGTCCAATTTCCCAAAAAAACGATCCTAATGGACGTGGTGGTTGCCGACATTCCACCAATGTACGACATGCTATTAACAAGATCTTGGGGAGCAAAACTCCAAGGATCTCTCCAATTAGACCTCTCTTATGCCACTATATCTGTCTTTGGACAACCAAATAGACTATATAGAGAAACACTGATGAAGTATGTGGTAAGTAGTGAGGAAAAACCCCAAAACTTCCCAACCTATGCAATCCATTCTGATATGGATTCCTTCATATTGATCAATGATGATAGCTGCCCACCCACAGATTATAAGCCTTTGCTTTTGGAACAAAAAACATGCATCAATGAAGAATCGGTTGCCCATACTTATGAAACTATCAAAACGACCAATGCAACCAGCATGCTAGAAGAACCTCCCCAAACAGAAATTTCAAATCTGCCCAAACCTAAAATGGCTGAAACTCTTAATACTAACCAGAAGCAAGAAATCACATGGTATTTAGAGTTTGATGGCTTTGTTAACAAGTTAAGAGCAGATGCAGGTGTATGGATCCACAATACACATAACAATCATGCACAAGGTCATGCATATAAACTGAATTTCAAATGTACCAACAACATGGCCGAGTATGAGGCACTCCTCTTAGGCCTTAAGCTTCTCAAAGCTTTAGGAGCTACCAAAGTGTCTATTCTAGGTGACTCCGACCTAGTAATCCAACAAATGAAAGGTAAATTTGTTACTAATGACAATAGAATGAGGGCCTATAGGACAACTGCCACTAATATACTCAATGCATTCACTGAATCCAGCCTTGCCAAGATTTCAAGAAATCATAACATTCATGCACATAGCCTAGCCACTTTTGCTAGTACATGCAAGCTTCCCTTTGAGCCAAATCACCATTTCACTGCTGAGATAAAACATAGGCCTGCTGTGTGAAATAATGTTAAAGATTGGAAAGTGTTCGAAAATGATACCCAGATTAACAATTTCCTCACCCTTGAGCATGAGTTTTCAAATATTAACATTGACATGGATGCTATGACGGATGAACAACAACAAACAAATAAAAATTAGCAGGCTGTAACAGATGTAACAACTAAACAAATGCTAAACCCAACTGTTTTTGACAACGCAAACATAGAAGAGCTGAAACAAATGCATTTGGAGGAAATAGCCAAAACAGAGGTCGTGATCATTGATCTAAAGGATAACTTTCTCCCTGCTGGCCTCACTCCATTAGAAGATATGTTTGACGGAAATGATGTTCCAAAAAAGCTAAAAATGCAGACCTTAAACGTTGCTATAGAAGAACACAACATTGGGACAGTGGAGAAGCCCAAAATGATCAAACTATCTCAATCTTTGCCACCTGATCAAAGGCCCAGATATGTTGATTTGTTCAAAGAATTCCATGATGTATTTGCTTGGAGTTATGAGGATTTGAAGTCCTAGGACACCTCAGTGATCCAACACACCATTCCCTTAAAACCAAATCAAAATCCCTTCAAACAGAAACTAAGGAGAATCAATCCTGTGCTCCTCCCTTTGATTGAAAAGGAAGTGAAAAGAATGTTTGAAGCAGGTATCATAGCACCCATCAGATTTTCTGAATCGGTATCCAATCTTGTTCCCACAAGAAAGAAGACAGGTGAGATTAGGCTATGTGTAGATCTAAGAAATTTAAACCAAGTCTTCCTAAAAGACCACTACCCATTGCCAAAACTGGACCACATCCTACAAAGAGTAGTGGGGTCATCTAGAATCTCTTTTCTAGATGGCTTTTCAGGTTTTAATCAAATACTTGTTCACCCGGATGACCAAGACAAGACAAATTTTACCACACCGTGGGGAACATTTAAGTATGTTAAAATGCCTTTTGGACTAAAGAACGCTGGTGCAACTTTTCAAAGGGCAAAGGACATTGCATTCGCCAAGGAGATCCATGATTTCCTATTTTTCTACCTTGATGTCTTAACCCCCTTCTCCAAATCTGATCAAGAGCACCTCAAACACCTAAGGTAAATATTCATGACATGTAGGAAATATGGCATTTCCTTGAACCCCAAGAAGTCTCTCTTTGGCCTTGAAGAAGGAAAACTACTTGGCCATATCAATTCAAAAGAGGGGATTAGAATTGATCCTGAAAGAATTCAATCCATCCTTCAAATCCCATTTCCAAGAAACATAAAAGAGTTGCAAGCATTCTTGGGAAAGATCAATTTTCTTAGGAGATTTATCCCAAACTTAGCTGAACTAATAAGAATGCTAAGCAACATGTTAAAAAAGGATGCCAAGGTAAAATGGTCTCTTGAAACCAAGCAAGCCTTTGAGAGTATCAAAGCTGCCTTAACTCAAGCCCCTGTCCTCACCAGTCCTCAGTTTGATAAAGATTTAATCATTTTTTCATTTGCATCTAATCACACTATAGTTGTTGTCCTTTTACAAAAGGATGATCAAGGAAATGAAAAGCCAATTGCATTTTTTAGCTGAGCCCTTAGGGATGCCCCTTTGAAGTACCAAATCATGGAGAAGCAGGCCTATGCCCTTGTTAAAGCAATCAAAGATTTTCAAGTTTACATTTTATATTCACATGTGATTGCCTATGTCCCAAATACTGTTGTAAAAGACATATTAACCCAAGAGGGATTAGAAGGCAAAAGAGGCAAGTGGATTGCTAATATCCTTGAGTATGACATAGAAATAAAGCCAACCAAGCTCATAAAGGGACAAGGTTTAGCCAAACTGATGTCCGAAACAAACTTTCAAGCCTTAGACATTAACCAGCTGGACAATGAATAGCAGCTGGCGACTCCACAGATCAGTGAAACCTTTTTGCAATCCCCATGGTATGCTGATATATGCTTTGTATTGTCAAACCTGTTTGCTCCCCCAAGATTGTCTAGAACCAAGAAAAGATTTTTAAAAATGAAGGCTTTAAAGTTTTGTGTCTTAGATGGTGCATTATTTTGGAAAAATCATGAAGGCATATTGCTTAATTGTTTAACCATGAATGAAACTAACAATGTCATGAAAGAATTCCATGTAGGGGACTGTCGAGGACATCTATATTGGAAGTCCACTGGTGATAAAATTTTAAGGGCTGGTTTCTATTGGCCCTCTCTATTTGCAGATGTAAAGAAGCTCACTATCTCATGCCACAAATGCCAAATCTTTGAGGGCAAAAGAAAGCTGCTTCCCTTGCCCCTTAAGCCCATCTCAACTGAAAATCCTTTTCAACAATGGGGTCTTGACTTCATTGGAGAAATCCATCCCTCTTCCTCAGGCCAACACAAATGGATTCTAATAGCCACAGACTATTTCACCAAGTGGATTGAGACCATCCATTTAGGAAAGCTAATGACACCACCATTATCCAATTCCTCGAATGCAACATCCTTTCTAGATTTGGCTACCCTGAGAATATCATCACTGACAACACTGCTGCCTTCAAATCCAAAAGGATGATCAATTTTTGCCATAAATTTTATATCACCTTAGGCCACTCTACAGCTTATTACCCTCAAGGTAATGGCTTGGCCGAATCATCCAACAAGAGCCTGATTAATATTATCAAGAAAATCTTAGAAGAAAACAAGAAGAACTGCCATAAAAAGCTTACAAATGCCCTTTGGGCAGATAGACTTTCAACAAAGAGATCCATTGGGATGAGCCCTTATGAGTTGGTGTATGGCATGGAGGCCAGGTTTCTATCTTCTTTAGGCATTTCCATTATGAAGCTATTACAAGAGATTCAGGCAAAACCACATGATATTCAACGAAGAATAAATCAAACCATTCATCTTCAACAAACTAGAGAGCAATTGTATGACAGAGCTCAAATTGTGCAAGAGAGGCTAAAGAAAGAATTTGACAAAAGGACCAAGGATGAGGATTTTTGCATTGGAAACAAAGTTCTAAGGTGGGACTCACAAAAAGAAGACAAGGGAAAGCATGCAAAATTTGATTTTCTATCGAAAGGCCCATTTGTTATCAGCGCTGTGCAAGGCAATAACACCTATTTTCTCAAACTTGAAGATGGCAGCGAAATTGAATAAGGCCCTGTGAACGGCCGAATGTTGAAACGATATTGAGATCCCTTTTAAGGGATACAATGCCCCTGTGTATATATTTGTATATTAGTGTGTGCATATATGTCAATGCTTTTTTTTTTGTATAAGCAATCTGATTGCTTGGAACCAAGCAACGAAGTTATGGAGGCAAAGCAAGGTAGTCCTCTATGATTAACGATCAGTCACAACATCATTCTTAGGAGAACAACACGGAAAAGTTTATAAGGCACAATCCATGGAGGCAACGCTGTGTTGTGCAACGATTCATGTTTAAAGGAGGCCGCGTTCGGAGTTCAAGCTGAAATGAGGTGAAAGCCAATTAAATAAAATGCTCCTTTTTATCCATGTTTTGAGACTATTTCAAAGGGCAGTACTCAGGCGACATTGTACATAACATTAAGCACGTAGAAAAAAGCAGGCGACGCTATATAGTTCACAGTAATTTAGTTGAGGAGAGTGCTCTTCAGATCTCAAAATTCCAGTCTTTTAGCAGCCAACAAAGAATTGTTTTCAGTTCCACAGCAACAATAAAAGATCAAGGCAGTCTGACCTCCTGTTCTTGGACTTTCACAAGGAAAAGCCATACCCAAGTGGAGCCACTGTTAGCCTCCTGTTGCAACAGGTTTTCACCTTTCATGATCGACATTTTTACATACCAAATATGCCATACTTTGCATGCTGCAATGTTCCATATTTTCTACAGAGGCCAAAGAAGTGTCCATGAGACTGTGCCAGTCTAAAGTGCCACTGCTATGTTCCATTTTGACGAGTTGATCCATTTTTGATGAGTTTTTAGTTAAGGGGGGGCCAAACAGCTTAATCTTGGTCTCCCTAGGTTTCAATTTCCTGTTGTAGAATATAGAGAATCATTATCTGTCTAAACAGCTTAATCTTGGCAGATTTGTAGATAGGTAGTGAAACAAGGGTGCTCAACAGGTTAATCTGAGCCCCTGGATGAAATAATTGTAGATGTAGATAGGAGGGCAGTCAAAACAAAAGTAGATAAACAAGGTCTGCAAGTCTAAGCGCACCCAAACCAAAAAGAAGAAAAAATGTTAGGTAAGTAGGCTGGGTAAGTAGTTTTTCAGGTTGCAGAATGAATAAGTGTGATCAATTTTTGTATCTCAAAGTGTTATTTCACTTCAGATCACAAGTACAAGGCAATTTTCCCTTGGAGCAGCTCAAGCGAGGCATGACTAACTCCCCTTCTTCTTGTTCCCCAAATCATTCACTAACCTCCTCATAGAGGTCAAGATCTGCTTGATATCTCTTAAGTTTCATCATTTGTCATATCATTGCCTAAGTAAAGATCTGCTTTACTTAAGGATGCTTATATTTCTTATACAGGTCCGGTTTCCCCTTTAAAGCCTACTATTCCTATCCTTAGCGCATTCTTCACAAAGTTCATATTAACTCTTAACTCTATTATGCAAATCCCTCCTTGTTTCCCCTTTCCATACTAAAAGAATATAGTAAAAAATCCCCATTATTTACATATCCCCTCCTCTGGTTGAGATATAACCATAAATATGCTTGGGAATTACTAAGTTTGCCTGAAACTTAAGTAAGAACCCTCAGTTTTGCTTCTTAAACTCCCTCAAAGTGTCTTTGGACTCCTTCCAAGGCATGAAGTCCCTCTTTTTGGTTATCGGACTCCTTCCGAGGCCTCATGAACCCTTCCAAAGCCTTAAAAAGCCTTTTCTGATCGCATTAACCCTCCTCCAATGAGTTCCCCCCCGACGCGATATTGTTGTTCGAGGTCGCAGCATTCATTCATCGGACCCCTTTTGCAATTCCCCGATATCATTTCGCCGATGCGATTTCACGATCGGCAGTCGCAAGGTTTTTTGTACCTTATTTAAAGGGTTGGTTGGTTGATAATCCTCATGCTGGACTTGCACTGTATGTTTTGAGAATTTCTATAATCAAAGACTGCTGAAAAGCTTGGAGGATGGACTGTCTGTTGTGTTATTAATGGCTGAAGAGTGAAATATAGAATTCTTGCACTGCTACATGGCCCAATAAGTGTTTCTTACCTCTATTTTCAATTCATATATTTTTATATCATACTATATCACCATCTAAGTTACAGAAAGAAAGATTAGCTTAGAATTTGCGTGGCTGCACTCTATGCTCAGTTTCTGTGACTTCTATATGTTTTCTTCTGATTTAGGCATAAATATGAATTCCTCATGGCTCATATTTTCTCTATTTAATTCATGTATGACTGTTATTTAGGAATTCTTGACTGCTCCTAGATATAGTTCACTCGCCTCCCCTCTGTTAAGCTGAATGAGAGATTCTTAGTTGCCTTTCATTCCTTAGCCTTCATTTCATCCTTTTACTAAAAAGATTGTTTCATGTGTATCTATCTTGCTCCATATTCCTCTTGTGACCAAGAAAACGCACCACTAGCCCAATTCCATGACTCCATGCCCAATGGTTTGAACCTCTCACACTATGCATGCCTTCCTACTTGAAAACATCAATCAACCCACCAAAGCTTAAACAAAAACCAAAAGAAGCATATAAATAGCCTAAAATCAACCCAAAACAAAGTTAAATCAGAAAGAGAGAGCCCTCTCTGATTGCAGGTAGGCTAGGACCTGCAGTCCAAAGATTGGTTTGTGGTTACCTCGGCCGTATCCCTTAAGGAGCCAAGGGACAGCCTGAGTGATAACACACCCTACGATTGTGTATTTATAGATAGCTGAATAAGTTGACAGTCAAAAATAAATATCCTTTACCAAGGATCGATGACATTTTTGACCAAGTTAAGGGCATCTCGGTATTCTTCAAGATTGATTTGTGATCAAGGTCCCATCAGATAAGAAATAAGGATGAAGACATTTTTGTAACGAAAGTCTTAACATGCTATGGTTACTATGAATTTATTGTGTTGTCATTTGGGCTTACAAATCCTACTGCAACCTTCATGAGTTTGATGAATGGGATGTTTCATCATTTTTTAGCCAAATTTGTTCTGATTTTATTGATGGCATTCTAATCTATTCAAGGAATGTAGAGAAGCATAAAGAGCATCTACGAATAGTTCACCAAACATTAAGGGAAAACCAAGTGTATGTCGAGTTCAGTAAACATGATTTCTATAAAGAAAAAATTCATTATTTAGGACATGTAATATCTTCAAAGGGTATTGTTGTAGATCTAGAATACATGAGAACAATTCTAGATTGGTGAGTCCCTAAAAAAGTTGCTGATATTCGATATTTTATGGGATTGGTTGGATACTATCGTCGATTAATTGAGGGGTTCTCTAGGATCACCTATCCCATAACATCCTTACAAAATGAAGGGTGAGATTTTAAGTGGACAATAGAGTGTAAACATAGTTTCGAGCAATTGAAGGACTTGCTGACATCTTCTCTAGTGTTAAACATTGTTGATCGAGAAAACGAATTTATTGTGTGCACTAATGCTTTTCAAGAAGGAGTAGGGGTTGTTTTGATGGAGGAGGGCCGAGTAATAGCGTAAGAGTCAGGAAAGTAAAATGAACACGAGCAAAAGTATTCAACTTACAATTTAGATTTTACTGTGGTGGTACACGATTTAAACGTATGGCATCTTTACATGTTGGGAAAAAAATCAAATTAATGATAGATCATAGTATTTTAACAATATTTTTTTAACAACCTAATCTGAATGCACGTCAGGCTAGGTGGACTACATTCCTGAGTGAATTCGATTTTGATATAAGGCATCTAAAAGGGAAATAAAACCATGTGGATGATGCCTTGAGTCAGAATGTACATTATGTGTATTACATTTAGAACCACTGCTTAGACTTTGATGTATCAAAACAACTTCAGGAAGCTACTCCTAAAGATCCAGAGTATGAATTTTTGAGACAACATGTCAAGAAGATACAATACTGGAAAACAATCTGATTATGGTATAAATGATAGGGATTTGTTGACTTTTAAAGGAAGGATTTATGTTCCTAATCAAATTACTATTAAACAAATGTTGTGAGATACTAGCAAAGATATTATTTAATATTTAGCTAAGTGTTTTGAGTGTCAACAAATTAAAGTGGAACACTGACATCCCACTCGCTTAATCCATCCCCTCCTGATTTCTAAATGGAAATGGAAAGTGATTACATTTTCATTTATAATGGGATTACCCAAATATAGGAGGCACCATGATTTCATCAGGGTGGTAGTAAATAAATTAGTCAATTCTGCTCATTTTATTCCTATTAAGTCAACTTATAAGATAGTGGAAATTGCAGAAATTTTCATGAAGGAGATATTTCAACTTCATGGCCTGTCGAAGGTAGTAATTTCTGATAGGGATGTAATGTTTACATCCACAATTTGGAAATCCATTTTTACATAGCTAGGTACACAAATTTAGTTTGGTACTACCTATCATCCACAGACACAAAGATAAACAAATCATGTAAACCAAATATTGGAGGATATGTTGCGAATGAATGTTATGCAACATCCCACCAATTGGGAAGAATACTTCCATCTGGTTGAATTCGATTACAAAAAAGTCTACCATGAGTCATTAAAAATGATACCCTATGAATTATTTTGTGGAAGAAAGTGTAGGATCCCTACTAATTGGAGTAGCCTAGAGGATAAATTGATTTGGGGCCTGAAATGTTGGCAGAATTGGAGCTAGAGTTCAGAAAGGTTTGACAAAATTTAAAAGTTGCCCAAGATAGATAGAAGGCTTATGTGAATAGAAAAATAATTGATAAGGAATTCCAAATAGGAGAATATGTTTATGTTCGTATTAAACCCAGGAAAAGCACCCTGAAATGGGGTAGTTGTGCTAAGATAGCACCCCATTATTCTGGACCTTTTCGGGTCTTGGAAGGATAGGACTAGTAGCCTAACAACTTTCCCTTCCAAGCCATATCAGGGTTCATAACATATTTCATGTTTCTTTGTTAAATAAGTATGTGTATGATTCCAGACACATTATTAACTAGCAGGATATACAAGTAAGTATCAATTAATTTCTGAGATAATTTTATATTTGATTTGAAATTATATGAATTAATATTGAATATGGTGTGCTGACAGAGTTCCTAGTATAACCTATACGTATGAGAAGCCACTTTGCGGAGGCTATTTATCACCCATGTTAAAGTGCAATGGAGGCACTTTAGCCAGGACGAAGCTACCTAGGAAGATGAAGGTCTTATGTAATAAGAGTACCCATATTTTTTTCATGAGTTAGAATAAACACCGAAGATGGTGTTCCATCAAGGGACGAAGATGTAACACCCTGAAAGACACTGAGTTACTAAAAAATACATTTAATATTTTACTTAATACTATGGTAATTGGGCTCATGAAGGCCACTAAAAATTTTATTTAAAGAAAATGTTTTATTAAGTTGGTTACGAAATATTGGAATTCTTGAGGATTGATCTGTAACAAACTCAACCTCCAGAATAGTTACAACGGTTACCCTTCATTCTCTAGTGATAAAGGAAAATAACAGTGGGATGAAGGGGTTTAAATTATCATTACTTGGAATTTATGGAGAAAGAGAAAAGAAAAGGGAAAAATTTATGTAATTTGACACGACACTACCAGGGAGGCGATCTTGAGCTATATTGGAGCTAGTACAGAACTCTTGTATAGACATAGGTATTAGAATGGACTGAGATCTTGAGGTTTGATTCTTGAATGTATTCCTATTTTTTAATAAGTATTATGGAGTGGAGGATCGAGAGAAGGAATGGGCGTAATCTCCTTCCTTAATGTCGAGAGGAGCACAATTAGTCCAGGAGAATTCATGGGATTTTGAGGAACATATGAGTAACTGTGCCTAAATACTATGTATTATCTAAATAACTATTCACTATATGGGTGTTTAGGTGTGAATATTAGATAAAGTTAAACTGTGTAGTGCATTAGTAGATGTCTGATATAAGAAAAAACTATATTTAAGAATTCATGAGTATTATGATAATATGATTTGAAAAGAATCCAATATTTGGTAGGAAGATAACAATTTTCTACATTAGGCCTTAGAACATAAGTTGTTTTAAATATCAAACTTAGAAAAATCCCATGACTATTTTACTTTTTCATGAGGATAAGGTGATTTCTTATACTATTTTAAGGAAAGGAAATATATTTCATAATCTCGAAAATATTGAATGAGGCAACCGCCCATAACAAATCAGGAAAGGAAGGGTTATTATAACCAAAACCACTCAAAATATAGTAAGGGTTATATAAAAATATATAGTAAGAAGATGGGAAGAGTAAATAGGAAAGGATTTTGTAGAGTGTGCTAGTTATAGCTAGTGGAATAGTTAAATTAAACCATGGAACAATTTATCTGTCAAGAGGGTTTTCGCTACTAAAACCTAGTGAAAAAACTTCACCACTATCCTGTAAGTTCTTGGATGGAATCAAAACATTGTATCTCGGTAAATGCTACCAGAAAGATTTAATTAAAAACCTTTTAAAAATAATAATTACCTACCTATGGATTGGTTTTTAATGACTTTGCAAGGGAGGAAAGATGAAAGAAGTTTACGCCATATGTCACTTGATTACTAGTGGCCACCCTAATTGCCCTCACCCAGTCTAATTAAAAGTACAAATTAATATAAAACTAATACAAAAGATAATGCAGTATGAAAGAAACCACGCATAAGCATCTAATAATTACATAATGGATGCATGCCAAATTGAATTGAAAGGAATCAAGAATTTAAGAAAATAACTATTATATAGAGTTCATATTTCCATTACAATAAATATTTAAAAAAAAGTTTGGATGCAAAATCTTATATGTTCAAGGAAGAAAATAAAAAGAAGAAATGGTCTTTGTATCTCTGTTAATTTAAATATAACCCATTAGACAAAATAATAAGCAACCAGTTCCTTGAATTACACTGATGACTTATAAAGAAAATTTTATAATTCCTCGCCGGACCTAAAACTTCCTAAACTTCTGTAAATGTCTCGCTATACAACCTGGAGTTCATACAGAAATATATTTGTTAATTACTAAAAATTATGTTTACTATTTTACTTAAGAGTATGGTAATTCAGCTCGTGGAAACCAGTGAATTTTTTATTTAAAGAAAATATTTAACTAAGTTTGTTAGTGAATCTTGGAATTCCTGAGGACTTAAGTGTAATGAACTCAACCTCCAAAATAGTTACAATGATTACCCTTTAGGTCTTCAGGTTTAATGCTTGACTGGATTCCTATTTGTTGATTATTTTTCTAGTGTGGAGGCTCCATGGAGGAATGGATGTAATTGTCGTCCTCAAGGTTGGGAGGAGCATAATTAGGAGAATTGGTGCGATTTATGAGAAAAATATGAGTAATTGTGCTTAAACATTGTGTACTATCAAAATAATTGTGCATTATCTGAGTATTTACATGTGAATATTAGACAAAGTTAAACTTTGTAGTGCCTGATAGATGTATGATATAAAAAAATGGTATTTAAGAATTCATGAGTATGAAGATAATATGCTATGAAAGGAAGATAACATTTTTATACATTAGGCCTAAGAACTTAAGTTTTATTGAATATCGAACTCAGGAAAATCCCATGATTTTTTTACTTATTTGATGAGGATAAGGTGATTGATTATGCTATCTTAAAGAAAAGAAGTATTTTTTTATAATTTTGGAAAACCTTGGATCGGGGAACTACCCATACCTGAACAGGAAAGGAAGGGTTATTACTCCTAGAATGACTCAAAATACACTAAAGGCTATATATAAATATACAATAGGATGATGGGAAGGGTGACTGACAATAGAAACTGTAGAGTGTGGTAGTTACAGCGAGTGCAACAGGGAAATTAAACCATGGTACAGTTTATGGAACGACTCAAAATACACTAAGGGCTATATATAAATATACAATAGGATGATGGGAAGGGTACTGCCAATAGAAACTATAGAGTGTGTTAGTTACATCGAGTGCAATAGGGAAATTAAACAATGGTAAATTTTATCTCTCGAGAAGGTTTTTGTTAGTTAAAACGAGTGAAAAATCTTCATTGCTATCATGTAAGTTCTGGGATGGAATCGAAACGTTGTATCTGGGTAAATGCTACCAGAAAGATTTAGTTAAATACCTTTAAAAATTATTATTTAGCTACCTGTAGAGCAATTATTAATGAGTCTTCAATGTAAGAAAGACAGAGGGAGTTTAGGTCATAGGCCACTCTATTACGACGGTTAGCCCGGTCTCCCTCACCCAATCTAACTAAAAGTCCATATTAATATAAAACTAATACAAAAGATAATGTAGTACGAAAGAAACCATGCAAAAGTATCTAATAATTGTAGAATGGACGGATGCCAAATTGAATCGAAAGGAAGTAAGAATTTAATAAAAGAATTATTATATAGAGCTCATATTTCCATTACAGTAAATATTGAAAAACTAGTTTGGATGAAAAATCTTATATGTATATGGAAGGAAAAAAAATAGGAAATGGTCTTTGTACCTCTGTTAAGTTAAAGATAATCCATTAGAAAAAACAATAAGAAACCAATTCTTTGAATTATACTCCTCTGTTAAGTTAAATATAACCCAGTAGAAAAAATAATAAGCAAACAATTCCTCGAATTATACTGATTAGTAATAGAGAGAATTATAATTTCTAGTAGGAGCTAAAAATTCCTAGACTTCTGTAAATGTATCACTATATAGCCTGGAGGAATAAATTTTTAAATAGGCACCTGGAACATGAAGTATATAGAGGTCCAGACCCTTGAGACCCTCCACATGAAATCTAGTCGTGGGGATTAAGTGTAGCCTCGGCAATAGAGGTCATACCAACTGCGGAACATCCATGGGAAAATTACATTGAAAACCCATTAACTAGAGATGAATATATCCATATAGAACAACTTAATGGTTACTAGGTACTAGCATTTGTATTCCATATTAGCGTTTAACTCTTCCATAGAGGTAGGTAGGTTCAACAGAAAAATCAATTGTGCGACGAAGTGGAGGAACCCACCACATTAACAAACATACCAACTTAGAAAAGAAAAAATTCTAGAAACTAGGGTTCAAATCATCTCGTCAAACATAGGTGACTGAAATATCTGATACATAAATAAGGAACACTGAAGGTAGATGACCCTATCAACTCCGATTGTGAATAACAGAGGATCTACGAACCTTTCACCACTGATTGCAAAAGCTAACGAGCAACTGAGTCTTCGAGAAAGAGGTGGCAGTTGAACCCTAAATGGGCTTGCGATACCAGTTAATAACATGAGTGAGAAATGGTAAAACACTTTCAAAATGTTTGGAGAACCATTGCAACAGAAACTGCAAATTGTATCCTCGGGTATAAATGGATATGCTTACTAGCAATAGATGTATATCCATAATTGAAACACTGAGTGAGTGGAAATGGCATAGTTTGCATAGCCCAACACGATTGAAGCCTAAACCAAATGAATTAATGGAAGCATGGAGGAGTTAGGGTTTCGTTACCCTAACAAACCCTCATCCAACCTCAACTGTATGATGCCCAACTTCACGATCCAACAATGGATGATGGGGAGTACCGGCATTCGACAAATGTAAACCTTTGTTTGAGAATGTTCTATGTATGTTATATGCAGGATTACCATCTGTGGTGGGTTAAGGTACCATGAGGTGTATTTTCTAGTTTAATCACAAATGGATGTCGAGCTGAAATAATTACATGCTCGTCAGACTTTATCAGACCTTGAATTTCAAGCGTATTAATAAGAATTCCACCACATAGTATAAGAACCATGCCAAAGGTTTATTGTTGGATTAATTAAGAAACTATAATCTAACAATGTAGCTCATTCTAGTTTATTTAATTTCGATTGAGTATTTAATAAATTGATATGTTTCCATAAGGAGTGGAATTAATTTAGTTAGTTTTTATTTTTTATCCTGGTATGTTGGTGAGATGTGTTACAAGTGGTATGAGAGAACAAGTTACAACACTGTGACTGAATGGGAACACTGAAAATAACCAAATTTTTCATGATGCACAAAGAGAGAGACAGAGGTGTAGCTAAAGAAATGAGTAGTTGGAGTCACCCCACCGTGGGATACCTCCATGGGATTTGGATCCCCACATTAGATGGATGGTAACATGGAGATGCGGGTGCAACTAGGCGAAGGTAGTCAAAATGGAAACATTGTTAGAAATGGTCCACTAGCTGTGAACAAAAATGACAAATCCAAGAGTAGATAATGAAGGATTAAGGCTGGAGCAGGAGAAAATTATGGAAAGTCTCTCCGATTGGAAAACCCTAAGAAATATGGATCCTAGTACTAATAATGGAAACAAAGATGAGATGCAATAAAAAAAAGAGGAACACCTTGAAACTGAAGGTGGTCAAATGGATAATGGGAAGGAATAAGGGAACACTTCTGGTGGAAGGACAACCAAAAAGTTAAAATTTGAGTTACAGGGTGACTTCAAAAATATTAAGCCTCTATTATTTGATGGGGAGGCAAAGGAATTTGTTGAGTCTTGGTTGATTAACATGACAAAATATTTGCTGATTTACGAATATGAAGAAAACCTGAAGGTTAGATTAGAAATTTACTAATTATATGGAAATAACATACTATGGTGGGAAGAAATCAAGACACTTAAAGGGATTTATGAGAGATAAGTGGGTTGGGAAACCTCCCAAAAACATTTTAAAGACAAGGATCTAACTGAAAGATTTTATGATGAGAAAGAAAACGAATTGCATAATCTGAAACTAGGACAAAAATCCATGGATGAATTCATAACTAAATTTACTTCATTAGTATGATTTCTTCCCTATATACGGGAAGAGAAAGTGAAGGTGCAACGCTTTGTTAGCAGTCTGCTAATATTTTAAGGAGGAGATGCTGGAATTTGACAACCCAAAGATGATGGACAAAGATATCATGAAAGCCTCTATTTCTTATCAGTAGGTGAAACAAAAGGGGGGGAATAACAAGAGATGGTTAGGAAAGAAGGGACACACAAATTTTATGAATAATAAGAATAATACGAGAACTATTGGAATTAAAAATGTGCCTAAGAATTCAATATGGGGTAGTTCAGGAAGAGGTTGGCAAAGGAATAGAATTGTCAGTGAGTCGAGAACATCTAAGGAATCAAATAATCTGGAACTCAAAAAACCCCAAAAACCTCCCCTGTAGTGCTGGGGTTTTGGGGAACCCCACTATTACGATAATTATCATCATTGTACCTAGACAGAGATTAATGTGAATTTTCAAGAAGCATATACCATCGGGGAAGTAAGAAGAAATTTTCAAAGAATCAATGCTACTCTTGATGATCATTAGGGAGAATATCAGCTTGCTATGGTCGAATTTGAAGGTAATATTACTAACCAATCTGCGTCTATTTTAATTGACCTAGGAGAATTTATTAGTTATGTTAGTCCAAAAGCAGTTAAATCATGTCATATGTCTTGTTCTAAATTTTACAAATCCCTGGTTAGCGTACCAGCCATGGGGGTGAAGCCTAAGGTAACAACCAAGGTAGAGGGTTTCCCTGTTGAGATCGAGGGGAAACATATTAAGGTAGATTTGAATATACTGCCTTTGGGATCATATGACATACATATTGGAATGGATTGGTTGGAGGCACATTGGTCCCTAATCAATTGTAAGGAGAAAGCAATTAGTTTCCATACGCATGAAGTCAAGAAACAAGAAATTAAAGGTATTAAAGGAAGTGTCAAATTGAGATCCACCAATGCTAATTAGCTTAAGAAGTGTGTCTAGAAAATGTGTCAAATTTTCACAATATAGGTGGGATATACTAACACCAAGGATAAGTTGGTTGCAATAGAAAATATACCCATCATACAATATTTTTTTGATGTATTTCCTCAGGAAATATCAGGGTTACCTCCAAAAAGGAGTATTGACTTTACATCCACTCTAGTGTTAAAAGTTTCTGATATAGAAAAAGAATTTATTGTGTGCACTGATGCTTGTCAAGAAGGAGTAGTGGGTGTTTTTATGTAGGAGGGTTGAGTAATAACCAACAAGTCAAACAATTTAAAGGAATCTAAGAAAAAGTATTTAGCATATAATTTAGAGCTTAATGTGGTGGTACACACTTTAAAATTATGGGATCATTACTAGTTGGGAAAACAAATCCAATTAATAACGAATCATAGTAGTCTAACCAATTTTTTAAAATAGCCCAATCTAAATGCACGTCAAGCTAGGCATGCTGTGTTTCTGAGTGAATTCCATTTTGATAAGGCATCTAAAATGGAAAGAAAACCACATGGTTGACACCTTGAACAAGAAGGTACAATATGTGTATGAAATTAGGTACCACCACATATAGTTTGATCTAACAAAACAACTTCAAGAAGATGCTCTTAAAGATCCAAAGTATGAATTTTTGAGATAGCAGGTTAAGAAGACACAAGACTCTAGAAAACAATCTGATTATATTATAAATGATAGGGAATTGTTGAATTTTAAAGGAAGGATTTATTTTCCTAATCAAATGACTGGTAAACAAATGTTGTTGGATGAATTCCATCGTAGCCCCTATCCTACCCATTCTAGATACCAGAAATATTTTCTGCATTAAGAAGGACTACTTTTGGTCATGTATGTATAAGTATATTATTGAATATTTAGTTGTGTTTAGAGTGTAAACAGGTTGAAGCAGAACACCAACACTCCGGTGGCTTACTCCAGCCCCTCTCGATTCCTGAATGGAAATGGAAAGTGATTACATTAGATTTTATAACGAGATTACCCAAATCAGGGATACATTGTGATTCCATCATGGTGGTAGTAGCTCAATTAATCAACGCTACTCATTTTATTCCTGTTAAGCCAACTTATAAGTTGATGGAAATTGCAGATATTTTCATGGAGGAGATATTTTAGTTGCATGGCCAGCAGAAGGTAGTAATTTCTGATAGGGATGTAAATTTTACATCTACATTTTTTAAAGCCCTTTTTACAAGGCTAGGTACACAAATTTAGTTGAGAACTTCCTATCATCCAGAGACAGACAGACATACAAAACGAGTAAACGAGGTACAGGAGGATATGTTGTGAATGTATGTGATGTAGTAAGCCACCAAATGGGAAGAATACATCCATGTGGTTGAATTTGGTTATGATAACAACTACCATGAGTCATTAAAAATGATTCCCTATGAAGTACTATATGGGAGGAAGCGTAGGATCCCTACTAACTGGAGTAGGCCAAAGGATGAATTGATTTTGGGGCCTGATATCTTAACAGAACTGGAGCTAGAGGTACGAAAGGTTCGAAAAAATTTAAAATTTTCCCAATATAGGTAGAAGGCTTACGCAGATAAAAAAAATAATTGATAAGGAATTCCAAATATGAGAATATTTTTATGTTCAGATTAAACCAAGGAAAAACATCCTTTAGTGGGGTAGTTGTGCTAAGCTAGAACCCCATTTTTTTGGACCTATTCAGGTCTTGGAAAGGATAGGACTCATAGCCTATCAACTTTCCCTTCCAAGCCATATCAAGGTTGATAATGTATTTCATGTTTCTTTGTTAAAGAAGTATGTGTATGATTCTAGACGCATTATTAACTTGTAGGGTACACAAGTAAGTATAAATTATTTTATGAGATAAGTATATATTTGATTGAAAATTATATGAATTAATAATGAATATGGTGTGCTTCCAGGTCGAACTGGATGGAGATTTCCTATTAGAACCTATATGTATCCTCGACCAAAGAGAAGGCACGTTGCAGATGTGAGCTATCACCCATGTTAAAGTGTGGTGGAGGCACCTTAGCTGAAAGGAAGCTACCTAGGAATATTAAGGTCTTATCTGACAAGCATACCTAAATTTGATTCATGGGTTAGAATAAACACATAGGACGATGTTTCTTCAAAGGTGTGAACATGTAACATCCCATAAGACAGTAAATTATTGACAACTACATTTACTATTTTACTTAATAATATGGAAATTGGTCTCATTGAAGCTAGTAAAAAGTTTATATAAAGAAAATGTTATATTAAGTGGGCTAGGAAATCTTGGAATTCCTGAGGACTCATCTCTAATGAACTCAACCTACATAATAGTTACAACGGTTACCCTTCATTCTCTAGAGATAAAGGAAAATATCAATGGGAAGGAAGGGGTTCAAATTTTCTTTACATGGAATTTCTAGAGAAAGAGAAAAGAAATAGGAAAAGGTTTTGTAATTTGATAGGACATTGCCTGACAGTTGATCTTGAGTTGGAATAGAGCCAGTGTATAACTCCTATACAGATATAAGCATTAGACTGTAGTGAGGTCTTGAGGCTTAATGCTTGACTGGATTCTTATTCATTGATAATTATTTTGGATTAGAGGCTTGAGGGGAGGAAATGGCGTAATTTCCTTCCTCAAGGTCGGGAGGAGCACAATTAGTCGAGAATAATTCATGGGATTTCTTAGCAACAAATGAGTAACTGTGCCTAAATATTACCTGAGTATTTATGTGTGAATATTAGACAAAGTTAAATTTTGTAGTGCATCAGAAGATGTTTGATATATATATATATATATATATATATATATATATATATATATATATATATAAATGATTTAAGCATTCATGAGTATGATGATAATATGGTTTGAAAAGAATCTGATATTCGATACGAAGGTAACATTTTTTTGCATTAGGCTTGATAACTTAAGTTGTATTGAATATCAAACTCAAAAAAATCCAATGAATATTTTACTTATTTGATGAGGATAAGGTGATTTCTTATTCTATTTTATAGAAGATAAGTATTTTTGATAATTCTGGAAAATCTTGAATCAAGCAACCGCCCATAATTGAGCAGGAAAGGAAGGGTTATTATACATGGAACGACTTAAAATATCGTAAAGGTTATATATAAATATACAATAAGAAGATGGGAAAGGTAATTGGGAAAATAAACTGTAGAGTGTGGTAGTTAGAACCAGTGTAGCAGGTAAATTAAACCATGATACAATTTATCTGTCGAGAGGGTTTTCCTTACTAAGACCCAATGAATAAACTTTACCGCTATCTTGTAATTTCTCGAATGTAATCAGAACATTGTATATGGGAAAATTCTACCAAAAATATTTAATTGAAAGCCCTTAAAATTAATAATTAGCTAACTGTAGAGTGGTTATTAATGACTCTACAAGGGAAGAAATACCGTGGGAGTTATAGGTGGTAGGCCACCTGATTTCCATTGGTCGGCTAGGTGTCCCTCACCCAGTCTAACTAAAAGTCCATATTAATATAACAATGATACATAATCTAATCAAATATGAAATAAACCACACAAAATTATATAGTAATTAGGGAATGGATGCATTCAAAATTAACTGAAAGGAGGAAAGAATTTAAGCAAAGAACTATTATATAGGGCTCATATTTCCATTATAGTAAATATTGAAAAACAAGTTTGGATGAAAAATATTATATGTTCATGGGAGGATACCAAAATAACAAATGGTATTTGTACCTCTATAAATTTAATTATAACCAAGTAGAAATGATAATAGGAAACCAATTCCTCAAATTATACTGATCACTTATAGAGGAAAAATTACAGTTCGTAGTTGGAGCTAAAGCATCGTAAATTTCTATAAATGTCTAGCTTTATAGCCTAGATGAATATATTTTTAAACAGGAACATGACACATCAAGGATATAGAGGTGCAGACCCTTGATATCCTCCACATGCAATCCAACCATGGGGATTAAGCCTAGCCTCTATGGTACAGGCCATCGCAACCTACGGAATAGCCGTGGGAAAATTACATTGAAAAACCATTAATCAGAGATGACATAACTTAATGGTTACCACATACCAGGGTTTGCATTCCATATTAGCGTTAAAATATTCCTTAGAGGTAAGTGGGTTCAACATGAAAATCAACTATGCGACAGAGTGGAGGAACCTGTCAGGAACCCTGTACATTAACAAACATACCAACTTATAAAAGAAAACATTCTGGAAACTGGGGTTCAAATATTCCACCTCAAAGTTAGGTGAGGAAAATACTTGATACATAAATAAGAAAAATTGAAGGTCCATGACCTTGGCAACTTCGATTGTGAAGAATAAAGGATCCATGAACCTGTCACCACTAACTATGAAAGGTAACAAGCAATTGAGTCTTCGAGTAAGAGGTGGAAGTAGAACCCCAAATAAGCCTACGATACCAGTTAATAACTCGGGGGTTAAATGGTAAAACCCTCTCCAAATGACTGTAAAACCAATGCAATAGAACTTGTAAATTGTACCGATAGGGATAAAGTGATATTCTTACCTAAAATAGATCTATGTCCATAATTGAAACCTTGAACGAGCAAAAATGGTAGTGTTGGCAGATCCCAACGCCATCGAAGCCCGAAAAAAATGAACTTTCGGAAGTGTGGAGGGGGTAGGGTTTCATTGCCCTAGAAAACCTTCTACGGACATCGATCGTTCAATGCCCAACCTCGTGATCGAATGGTAGATGTCAGCCCGTAACCAGACTGCAAAAATCTAGAAAGTATAAACCCATGTTTGAAAATTTTCCGTGTATGCTATGTGCAAGATATTGTCTGTGATGGGTTAAGGTACTCTGAGGTGTGTTTTCTAGTTTAATCGTTGATGGATGTCAAGCTCAATTAATTACATGCCAACCAGGCTTTCTCGGGCCTTGAATGTCAAGCACATTAATAATAATTCCATTGCATAATAGAGGAACCATGCCAAAGGTTTTTTGTTGGATTAATTAAGCAACTATAATCTGACAATGTAGCTCATTCTTATTTATGGAATTTCGATTGAGTATTTAATAAATTGATATTTTTCCATAAGGAGTAGAATTACTTTAGTTAATTTTTTTTTATTTATCATGTTATGTTTATGAGATGTGCTACAAGTGGTATCAGAGCACAGGTTACAACATTGTGATTGAATGGGAACAATTAAAATAACCAAAGTGTTTGTGATGCATAGAAAGAGAGATACATAGCTGAAGCAAATGAGGAGAGGAGTTGGAGTCACCCCACCCCGAGGACCCTCCATGGGGTTTGGATCCATACCTCAGATGGATGCCAACATGGAGATGTGGGTGCAACTAGGGTAAGGTACTCAAAATGTCAACACAGGGCTATTAGAAACGATCCAGAAGTTGTGAATAGAAATGAAAAATCTACGAGAAGATAAAAAATATTAAGGCTAGAGTAGGAGAGAATTATGAAAAGACTCTCCCCTTGGAAAAAGATAATAAATATGGGGAGGAATTAGGGAACAATTCTAGTGGAAGGACAGTAAAAAAGTTAAAAGTTAAAAGTTGAGTTATGGGGTGAGTTCAAAAAAATTAAGCCTTCATTGTTCGATGGGGAGCCAGAGGAATTTGTTGTGACTTGGCTTATTAACATGAGGAAATATTTCTAGATTTATGAATATGAAGATAACTAGAAGGCCAGATTGGAAATTTACCAATTACATGGAAAGACCACATTATGATCATATGAAATCAAGATAGTTAAAGGGATTGATGAGAAATAAGTGGGTTGGGAAACCTTGAAAAAACATTTTAAAAGCACATATTTAATTGAAATATTTGATGATGAGAAAGCAATGTAATTCCACTATAGGAAACTAGGGCAACAATCCATGGACAAATTTGTAACTAAATTTACATCCTTCCTAAGATATGTTCCCTATATACTGGAAGAGAAAGTGCAGGTGCAACACTTTGTTAGCAGTGTGTTGATATTTATGAAGGAGAGGTTGGAATTTGAAAAGACAAAGAGGATGGACGAAGCTATTAGGAAATCCCATATTTTTTATTAGCAGATGAAACAAAAGGGGGGGAATAACAAGAGATGATTAGGAAAGAAGGGACACAAAAATTTCTTCAATAATAAAAAGAATACTAGACCTATTGGAAAGAAAATTGTGCCTAAGAATTCGATGGGGTGCATTTTAGGAAGAGGTCAGTAGAGGAATCGAACTGTGAGTGAGTCAAAAAGAGTTGAGGCATGAAATAAATTGAAACTTGGACAACCCCAAAAACCTCCCCTGAAGCTTTGGGGTTGTGGGCAAACCCACTATTACAAGAATTGTCCTCATTTCACTTAGACCGAGTTGAATGCAAATGTTCAAGAAGCCTTTAACATCAAAGAAGTAACCAAAAAAATTGCGAGAATTAATGTTTCTCTAGAAGATCATCAGGTGGAAAATCAGCCTGCTATGGTGTAATTTGAAGGTAATATTTCTAACCAACCTATGTCTATTTTAATTGACCCAGGAGAAATTCTTAGTTATGTTAGTCCAAAAGTAGTTGAATTATATCATTTGTCTAGTTCTAAATTCAAAAATCCCCGGTTAGTGCAACTAGCCATGAGGACGAAGCGTAAGGTAACAACCAAGGTAGAAGATTGCCCTGTTGCAATTGAGGGGTAGTAGATTAAGGTAGATTTGAATATATTACCTCTGGGATGAAATGAGATACTGATTGGAATGGATTGGTTGGAGGCACATTGGTCCCTAGTCAACTGTAAGGAAAAAACCATTACTTTCCTTATAGATGAAGGCAAGAGACAAGAAATTCAAGGTATTAAAAGAAGCATCAAATTGAGATGCATCACTACTAATCATCTTAGGAAGTACAGGTGGGATATACTAATACCAAGGATAAGTTAGTTGCATTAGAAAATATACCCATTATACAAGAATTTTTTATGTACTTCCTGAGGAAATACTGGGGTTATCTCCAAAAAGGAGTATTGACTTTACCATAAACCTTATTCCTGGGCCTCGTCAATATCTAGAAAACCATATCTAATGACCATACCTAATCTGACTGAACTCAAAATTAAGTTGCAGGAATTGCTAGAAAAAGGGTACATTAGACCAAGTGTGTCACCTTGGAGGGCACTAGTATTGTTTTTAAAAAAGAAAGATTACACGCTATGATTGTGTATTTATAGACAGCTAAATAAGTTGACGGTCAAAAATAAATATCCTTTACCAAGGATCTATGATATTTTTGACCAAGTTAAGAGATTCTCGGTATTCTTCAAGGTTTATTTGCCATCAAGGTACCATGAGATAAGAAATAAGGATGAAGACATTTTTAGAACCAAAATATGAACACGCTATGTTTACTATGAATTTATTGTGTTATCATTTGGGCTTACAAATGCTACTGCAACCTTCATGAGTTTGATGAATGGGATGTTTCATCGTTGTTTAGAAAATTTCTTCTAATTTTTATTGATGACATTTTAATCTATTCAAGGAATGTAGAGAAGCATAAAGAGCATCTACGAATAGTTCTACAAACATTAATGGAAAACGAGGTGTATGACAAGTTTAGTAAACATGATTTATATAAAGAACAAATTCATTATTTAAGACACGTAATATGTTCAGAGGGTATTGTTGTAGATCTAGAAAAGATGAGAAAAATTCTAGATTGGTGACTCCCTAAAAAAAATTGCTGATATTCGATATTTTATGGGATTGGTTGGTTACTACCGTTGATTCATCGAGGGGTTCTCTAGGATCACCTATCCCATAACATCCTTACAAAAGAAAGGGTGAGATTTTAAGTGGACAACAGAGTGTAAACATAGTTTCAAGCAATTGAAGGACTTGTTGACATTTGCTCTAGTGTTAAACGTTGTTGATCCAGAAAACGAAGTTATTGTGTGCACTAATGCTTGTCAAGGAGTAGGGGTTGTTTTTATGGAAGAGGGCTGAGTAATAGCATATGAGTCACGAAAGTAAAATGAACATGAGCAAAAGTATTCAACATACAATTTAGAGTTTACTGTGGCGGTACACGATTTAAACGTATGTCATCTTTACCTATTGGGAAAAAAAACCAATTAATGATAGATCATAGTAGTTTAACAAGATTTTTTTAACAACCTAATATGAATGCACGTCAGGCCAGGTGGACTACATTCTCGAGTGAATTCAATTTTGATATAAGGCATCTAAAAGGGAAATAAAACCATGTGGATGATGCCTTGAGTTAGAAGGTACATTATGTGTTTTAAATTCAAAACCACTGCTTAGAGTTTGATGTATCAAAACAACTTCAGGAAGCTTCTATCAAGGATCCAGAGTATGAAGTTTTGAGACAACATGTTAAGAAGATACAATACTGGAAAATAGTATGATTATGGTATAAATGATAGGGAGTTGTTGACTTTCAAAGGAAGGATTTATGTTCCTAATCAAATTACTATTAAACAAATGTTGTGGGATGGATTCCATCGTAGCCCCTATATTGTCCATCCTAGATATCATAAATTATTTTTTGCAATTAAGAAGGAGTAGTTTTGCTGAGGTATTAACAAATATATTATCTAATATTTAGCCAAGCATTTTGAGTGTCAACAAATTAAAGCAGAACACTAACACCTCGCTGGCTTAATCCATCCCCTCCCGATTTCTGAATGGAAATGGAAAGTCATTACATTTGAATTTATAACGAGATTGCCCAAATCTAGGAGACACCATGATTCCATCATGGTGGTAGTAAATAAATTAATCAAGTCTACTCATTTTATTCATGTTAATTCAACTTATAAGATAGTGGAAATTGCAAAAATTTTCATGAAGGAGATATTTTAGCTGCATGGTCTGTCAAAGGTAGTAATTTTTGATAGGGATGTAATATTTACATACACAATTTTGAAAGTCCATTTTACATAGCTACGTACACAAATTTAGTTTGGGACTACCTATCATCTGCAGACAGAAAGGTAAACAAAACAAGTAAACCAGATATTGGAGGATATGTTGCGAATGTATGTGATGCAGCATCCCACTAATTGGGAAGAATACCTCCATCTGGTTGAATTCACTTACAAAAACATCTACCATGAGTCATTAAAAATGAGACCCTATGAACTAATATATGGAAGAAAGTGTAGGATCCCTGCTAATTGGATTAGCCTAGAGGATAAATTGATTTTGGGGCCTGAAATGTTGGCAGAATTGGAGCTAGAGTTCAGAAAGGTTTGACAAAATTTAAAAGTTTCCCAAGATAGGCAGAAGGCTTATGTGAATAAAAAAATAATTGATAAGGAATTCCAAATAGGATAATATGTTTATGTTCATATTAAACCCAGGAAAGCACCCTGAAATAGGGTAGTTGTGCTAAGATAGCACCCCATTATTGTGGATCTTTTCGGGTCTTCGAAGGATAGGACCGATAGCCTAACAACTTTCCCTTCCAAGCCATATCGGGGCTCATAACATATTTCATGTTTGTTTGTTAAAGAAGTATGTGTATGATTCCAGACACATTATTAACTAGCAGGATATATAAGTAAGTATCAATTAATTTATGAGATAATTTTATAATTGATTTGAAATTTTATGAATTAATATTTAATATGGTGTGTTGACAAGTCGAACCGGACTGAGAGTTCCTAGTATAACCTATACGTATCCTCCAGTGGAGAGAAGCCATGTTGTCGAGGTGATTTATCACCCAGGTTAAAGTGTAGTGGAGGCACTTTAGCCAAGAGGAAGCTACCTAAGAAGATGAAGGTCTTATGCAATAAGCGTACCCAGATTTTTTTCATGAGTTAGAATAAACACCAAGGATGGTGTTCCGTCAAGGGGCAAAGTTGTAACACCCCGAAAGACACTGAGATACAGAAAAATACATTTAATATTTTACTTAAGACTATGGTAATTAGGCTCCTGAAGGCCACTAAAACTTTCATTTAAAGAAATTTTTTTATTAAGTTGGTTACGAAATATTGGAATTCCCGAGGATTGATATGTAACAAAATCAACCTCAAGAATAGTTATAATGGTTACCCTTCATTCTCTAGTGATAAAGGAAAATAAAAGTGGGAATGAAGGGGTTTAAATTTCATTACATGCAATTTATGGAGAAAGAGAAAAGAAAAAGGAAATATTAATGTAATTTGACACAACACTACTTGGGAGCTGATCCTGAGCTGTACTAGAGGTAGTAGAGAACTCTTGTATAGACATAGGTATTAGAATGGACTGAGGTCTTCAGGTTTAATGCTTGAATGTATTCTTATTTTTTGATAACTATTATGGAGTGGAGGCTCGAGAGAAGGAAAGGACATAATTTCCTTCCTCAAGGTCGAGAGGAGCACAATTATTCCAGGAGAATTCATGGGATTTTTTAGCAACATATGAGTAACTGTGCCTAAATACTATGTATTATCAAAATAAATACTCACTATCTGGGTATTTACGTGTGAATATTAGATAAAGTTAAACTATGTAGTGCATTAGTAGATGTCTGATATAAGAAAAAACTATATTTAAGCATTCATGAGTATTATGATAATATGATTTGAAAAGAATCCAATATTTGGTAGGAAGATAACAATTTCTACAGTAGGCCTTAGAACATAAGTTGTTTTAAATATCCAACTCAGAAAAATCCCATGACTGTTTTACTTTTTGATGAGGATAAGGTGATGTCTTTACTTATTTTAAGGAACGGAAATATATTTCATAATTCTCGAAAATCTTGCATGAGGCAACCGCCCATAACAGAGCAGGAAAGGAAGGGTTATTATACCCAGAATGACTCAAAATATAGTTAGGGTTATATAAAAATATATAGTAAGAAGATGGGAAGGGTAAATAGGAAAGGATTTTGTAGAGTGTGGTAGTTACAGCCAGTGTAATAGTTAAATTAAATCATGGAATAATTTATCTGTCAAGAGGGTTTTCGCCACTAAAACCTAGAGAAAAAACTTCACCGTTATCCTATAAGTTCTTAGATGGAATCAAAACATTGTATCTCGGTAAATGCTACCAGAAAGATTTAATTAAAAACCTTTTAAAATAATAATTAGCTACCTATGGAGTGGTTATTAATGACTCTGCAATGGAATAAAGATGAAAGGAGTTTACGCCATATGTCACCCTATTACTAGTGGCTACCGCAATCGCCCTCACCCAGTCTAACTAAAAGTACATTTTAATATAAAACTAATACAAAAGATAATGCAGTATGAAAGAAACCATGCAGAAGCATCTAATAATTACATAATGGATGCATACCAAATTGAATTGAAAGGAATCAATAATTTAAGAAAAGAACTATTATATAGAGTTCATATTTCCATTACCATAAATATTTAAAAAAAAGTTTGGATGCAAAATCTTATATCTTCATGGAAGAAAATAAAAATAGGAAATGGTCTTTGTATCTCTATTAATTCAAATATAACCCATTAGACAAAATAATAAACAACCAGTTCCTTGAGCTATACTGATCACTTATAAATAAAATTTTATAATTCCTTGTTGGACCTAAACTTCCTAAACTTCTGTAAATGTCTCGCTATATAGCCTAGATTAATAAATTGTTAAAAAGACACCTGAGACATGAAGGATATAGAGGTCTAGACCCTTGAGACCCTCCACATAGAATTTGGCCTTGCAAACTAAGCCTAGCTTCTGTAGCAGTGACCTGCGGAGCTACCATGGGAAAATTACATGGAAAACCAATTAACTAGAGATGAATATATTCATATAACATATATTAATGGTTACCACGTACAAAGCTTTCTATTCCATATTATAATTGAACTCTTCCTTATATGTAGGCAGGTTAATAATGAAAATGAACTATGCGACAAAGTGGAGGAAGATGTGAGGACCCCTGCACATTAACAAACATACAAATTCATAAAAGAAAACATTCTAGAAACCGGTTTTCAAATCATCCACCTAAAACTTTAGTGAGGTAAATACTTGATACATAAATAAGAAAAACTAAAGGTCCATGACCTTGTCAACTCTGATTGTGTAGAACAAAGGATTCCCGAACCTGTGACCACTGACTATGAAAGGTAACGAGGAATGAGTCTTCTAGCAAGAGTTGGAAGCTGAACTCCAAATAGTCATGCGATACCAGTTAATGACTCAGGTAAGAAATGGTAAAACCCTATGAAAATAACTGTAAAACCACTACAACAGAAACTGTAAGTTGTATCCATAGGAATGAAGTGACATGCTTACTTGCAATGAATGTATATGAATAATTTAAACCCTGAGTGAGTGGAAATGGTAGAGTTTGCAGATCTGATACCATCGAAGCCTAAATAAAATGAATTGTCACAAGTGTGTAGGAGGTAGGGTTTTTTTACCCTAACAAACCCTTGTCAAACCTCGAGCATGTGATGCCCAACCTTGTGATCCAACCATGGATGATGGCCCATAATCGGACTAATTTTCACAAGTGTGGAGGAGGTAGGGTTTTTTTACCCTAACAAACCCTTGTCAAACCTCAAGCATGTGATGCCCAACCTTGTGATCCAACCATGGATGCTGGCCCATAATCGGACTAACGACATATGGAAATTGTAAAACCCTTTTTGAGAATGTTCTGTGTATTCTATGTATAGGATCATGATCTGTGGTGGGTTAATATATAAGGATGTGTCTTTTCTATTTTAATTGTCGATGGATCTCATGCTCAATTAAGTACATGCGAGCGAGACTTTGTCAAACCTTGAAAGTTAGGCGTATTAATAAAAATTCCATTGGATAATATGGGAACCATGCAAAAGGTTTGTTTTTGGATTAATTAAGAAGCTATAATCTAACAATGTAGCCTGTTATCATTTATGTAATTTTCATTGGGTATTTAATAAATTGATATGTTTCCATAGGGAGTAGAATTACTTTAGTTACTTTCTTATTTATTTATCCTGTTATGTTCGTGAGATGTGTTACATATGGATATTTAAACAATTTATTTAAGTTCTATATTGAGATATTTATAGGAGATATATATATATATATATATATATATATACACACACATATACATATATTAATTACTTTATCTCTTTACAGTTATATAAAATTATATTATTTTAAGATAGACATGTAAATATTTTATTTATTACTTGAAGAGTAAAAATGACATATCAAAGAACCAAGCAGAATGAAAGTGAAAATTATTTTTATTATTTTTTGAGGATGTGACATACTTACACACATCGCTCATACTCGAATGTAGAATGAGCCTCTCTTCTATTTTCAATTATTTATTTATGTGGTTATTTAATTTTTATTTTGGTTGACATTAGTTAAAATTAATTTTACTATTTTTTAAGGATGTGACATACTTACACATGTCCCTCATACAAGATTGTAGAGTGAGCCTCTCTTTTATTTTTAATTATTTATTTATATAGTTATATAATTTTTGTTTATTTTGTTTTCGTTGACAATAGCAGAAATTATTTTTATTATTTTTTTGGGGATGTTACATAGTTACACATCTCCCTCATACTGAATTGTAGAATAAGCATGTTAGCTCAATGAGCCTTTGGATGAGTTTTAATTGTTTATTTAGATGATTATTATTTTTTTGGTTGAAATTAGTGAAAATTATTTTTATTATTTTTTCGAGGATATGACATACTTACACATCTCCCTCATACTGGATTGTAGAATGAGCCTTTCATCTGAATGAGCCTCTCTTCTATTTTTAATTATTTGTTTTGTTATGGTTATTTAGTTATTGCTTTTTGTTTTGGTTGACATTAGTGAAAATTATTTTTATTATTTTTTGAGGACAATGACATACTTACATGTCCCTAATACTAGATTGTAAAATGAGCCTCTCAGTGATTTTTAATTAATTATTTATATGGTTATTTAATTGTTTCAGTTTTTTTCTATGACATTAGCGAAAATTATTTTTATTATTTTTTTAAGGACATGACATACTTACCCATCTTCATCATACTGTATTTTAGAATGAGCCTCTCGGCTCAATGAAATATTTTCCATTATCTTTAACAATGACCTTTTATACATGATGTGATTTACAATGTAGAATGTAGATAATATTTTATAATTATAATAATTATGTTTTTGTTTGTATATTTTCATCTTTTTCTATAATTAGTTATAAAATAGAATATTTGAAGGGATGTTTTTTCTAATTACATATAAAATTTAAAGAGTTCAGTAAGGTCTTAAATATTACATACATGGGAAAGAAGTTTAGATTCATCTTAAGAGCTATAGGCGGGAAGCGGGAGCTAGGGTTTCAGAGCAGATGCGAGACGAGGGTTTCGCAGGCGAGGGTTCAGCCAAAGGAAGGAAGAACGGAGGTTAAGGGTGGATCCAGCACACCAGGATAAACCTTGGGTGCGAAACTCAAAAACCCAGATATCTAGAGAAGAAAAAAGAACGAAAAAATAAGGAGTGCGGGATAATAAAAGGGTAAATTCTGACTGAAAGAAATGGAAATGGAGCAGGGGAGGGGAGAGATCCCCTACTACAAGGTAATAATAACGGGGGAAGCGAGAAAGGAGCGGCAGAAGGAAGGAGATAGAACAAATGAAGGCGAAACTTCAGCAGCGGGAGTGCAAAGGAGAACGGGAGTAACAAGCAAATGTCTGCCGAGGGCGACGAACAAACCAAGGTTTGTAATTCTGCCCAATAGATTAGAGAAATATAGAAGCTACATGAGAGATTATGCTTTGATCTGTAAGTTCGTAGGATATTGGCCAGTAGAGAAAGATCTATTGAGATGGATCCAACAGAGGTGGAAACCAAAAGGACATGTGGAAGTCAAGTTGGGAGTGAAAGGGTTTTTTACAGTAATATTCTCCAATCTAGAAGATAGGGAAAGGATCTTTGAGGAAGGAACTTACTTCATGAACAATGTTGGACTATTTATGAGGGAGTGGGTAGACTGCTATAACCCAGAGAAGGAAAGAATGTTAGCTGCCCCGATATGGATAAGACTCTTCGGCCTACCAACAAAATTTTGGGACCCACATATCCTTAAGGGCATAGGAAATGCAATAGGATCGTTTGTGATAGTGGCAGAGTCGACAAAGAGGGGAAGATATACAACATATGCTAGAATATGCCCGTACATGAACATCACAGAGCCACTTCCAGACACAATAGAATTGGAATATCATGACGAGATCTGGCACCAACCAATTGACTATGAACATATCCCATTTCGTTGCAGAAGATGCCATGAGTATGGCCATTTATATCGAGAATGTCCCATTACGCTAACATAAAAGGAAAGGGAAGTGGAAAATGAGAGGAGAAATGCAACAAGGAAAACAGGAGAAGATGAAGAAGATTTCAGAGAGGTGAAAAGGAAGAAAAAGAGAGGAAATAGCAAGACACAGACGGGCAAGCAAAAAGGAACCCATAGTACAGAATCCCAAAATAAGTTTCAAATTCTGCAGGAGGAAGAAGCAGAAACAGAGGCAAATGAGGAAGAAGAATCAGAAGGAATGGAAGTAATAAAAGAAAATGTAGACAAAGAGATAGATCAAACAAATAAGGATCAAGAGAGGGCAGAAAGCCCAAGAGAAAACCAAGAGGATCAAGGAGAAATGGAAATAGACCCACAGAAAACAAAAGGGGAAGAAGAAGAACAAGTAATGGCGAAGCTTCTACAGGAATGGAAGAGGCTCGATGAAAGATTTATCACAGAGGATCAGAAACAGATGTACAAAGAAGCTTTCCAAAGATATAAAGAGAAAAAGGGAATAATGGAAGATACAGAAGACGGGAAAATGGCAAAGCAGGAAACACAAAATATAGGAATGAGCAGCATTGGAAAGGGAGGTAAAAAAAGAGGTAGAAGAACCATGAGTGAAACAATTCAAGAAGTTGGAGAGATGCTAGTTAATTCAGGAAGAGTGATACCTCTTTCAGAGGTATTCCAATCCCCTCCGAAACTGTTATGATGATCATTACAAGCTGGAACATAAGAGGCCTCAATAACAGAGGCAAACAGAGGTATTTGAATGACAGACTGAAAAAAGAAAAACCCAGCATAATGATAGTACAAGAAACAAAAATAAGTACTGAGAAAATGAGAGAAATCCTGAATAGAAATAAGAACAGATATGAAATGATGGGAGAGGATGTGATCGGGAGGGCAGGAGGTCTAGTAATAATTTGGAACCCTAAAGAAATTCAATTTAGTAATTGGATAAGCTTCCTAAGGATTCTAATAGGGACATCAAGGATAATAGGAACTATGGAGGAGGTTATTATAACAGGGGTGTATGGGCCACATATCCAAGGAGAAAAGGAAAACTTTCTGCAAAATTTAAAAGCATTGAGAAGTCTAATCCCAGGAAAACAATGGATTGTAGGAGGGGACTTCAATGTGATTAAAACCTTAGAGGAAAAAAGAGGAGGGCTAAGGAGAATGGATAAAGCAATGGAACAGTTCGGAGACTTTATTAGGGAGCAGAGACTAATCGATATTCAAACCATTAATCGAAATCACACTTGGAATAACCGCAGAGGGGGAGCTAATCAAATAGCATCTCGACTTGACAGATTCTTAATCTCCGAACAAATAATGATGAAGGATGTATTTATAGAAGCCACAATTCTCCCGATAACAGGATCGGACCATTGGCCGATTAAAATGGAAATAGATCTAAAGCAAATACCATCCAACAAACCCTTTAGATTCGAAGCTTTCTGGCTAAGAAATGAAGGATTGGTAGAGAAACTTGAAGAATGGTGGAGGACGAGTAACCAAAGAGGAAGAAATAAGATGCACACCTTTCAACTCAAACTGAAGGAGATGGAGGATAAATTAAAAAAATGGAATAAAGAAGAATTTGGTAATATTCTAGAAGAAAAAAAGCGCCTGGAGCAAAGAATGGAAGAGCTGCAGCAGATGGATATCCTAGAAGGCATTCAGGAAGAAACAACAAAGGAAGAAGGAATTATATTGAACCAACTAGAAGAAAGAAGGAAACAAGAAGAGATTTTATGGAGACAGAAGTCAAGGTTTCAATGGCTTAGAGAAGGGGAAAATAATACTAAGTTCTTCAATAAAGCGATGGTACAGCATAGACAAAGAAACTGAATCTTCTCAATAAAAAATCAAGAAGGTCAGAGAGTCCTCCAGCATGAAGAAATTGAAAAAGTGCTGGTCAATCATTTCAAAAACTTATTAAAGGAAACTCAGTGTAATAGATCAGAAGCCATATCAAAGATAAGCAGGGAGATCCCAAAACTGGTGACCAGAGATCAGAATTTGGCCTTAATGAGGAAAGTTACGATGGAAGAAGTGGAGGATATAGTCAGGAACATGAAAAGGAATAAATCTCCTGGGCCGGATGGGTATACAGTAGAATTCTTTCAAGCAGGGTGGCATTTTCTTGGTGAAGAAGTTTTAGAAGTGGTGGAGGAAGCTAGAATAAATCAAAGAATATGGCCAGGAATAAACTCAACCCTGCTGACCCTTATTCCTAAAACCAATCAAGCAGATCAAGCTGAAGGCTTTCGCCCTATAGCTTTTTGTAACGTTATCTACAAGATAGTGGCATCAGTGGTGGAACAAAGGCTGGAATCGATTCTACCAAGTATAATTTCTCTAGAGAAAACTGGGTTTGTAGAAGGAAGACAGATCCTGGATGGATTAGTGGTGGCCCAGGAAGTAATCCATACTCTGACAACGAAGAAAGAAAAAGGAATGCTTATAAAATTAGACCTGTCAAAAGCCTATGATAGGTTAAGCTGGAATTATCTAGAAACTATCCTTAAAGCCTTTGGATTCTGTGACAGATGGGTGAAATGGGTCTTAAGCATGATCTCTACCCCAAATTTCTCTATCTTGTTAAATGGGGCACCATCAACGACGCTCAACGCTACAAGAGGACTTCGACAAGGGGACCCCCTATCCCCTTTCCTCTTCATAATAGCAGCAGAAGGATTAGGTAGATACTTCAAAAGAGAATTAAGAGAAAGGAAAATCGAGGGCCTGAGACTATGGGGCAACCAAACTTCAGTCACCCACCAACAGTTCGTGGATGACATCATGATATATTGCAAAGCCTCCATGAAGGAGGTGAGAAGGATAAAGAAAATTTTAGAGGTATTTATGGAAGGCTCAGGCATGGAGGTAAACAATGAGAAATCAAGAACTTTTTTCTTTAATACAGTGGAGCCTATTAAAAACCATTTACCTAGAATCTTTGGGTACAGGAAAGAGGATCTCCCAACTAAGTACTTAGGAAATATGCTAGATTCCTCATCCCTCAAAATAGGAAACTGGAAGAACATCCTGGAAAAGATCATGAAAAGACTGGAAAATTGGACTTTTCGTACTCTGAACTTGGCAGCAAGGGTTGTTTTGCTTAGATCCACCATTCAGGCAATCCCGATATATCCCTTATCAGTGATGGCAACACCAAAAGGAATATGCAATAAGCTGGTAGAGATTTACAGAAAATTTCTTTGGGGAGGACCCAAGCAACAAAAGAAATGGGCCCTCTGTTCATGGGACAGCCTAACCAAACCAAAAGAAAAAGGAGGTCTTGGCCTAAGAGACCCATGGACTCTAAATCAAGTGCTAGCAGCCAAGTTAAGATGGAGATGGATGCAAGGGGGGACGGACCTGTGGAAAGAAATATGGACAAAAAAATATAATATGCCATCCACCCCGTAAGAAATTCTAAGGAAAAAAGAAGTGCCCCGGGGATCAGACATATGGAACCTAACCATTCAAAGCAGGGAATTAATTGATGGGCATATTTTCTGGGAAATCAGAGGAGGCCAGAATGCGAGATTTTGGAAGGAAGCATGGCAACAAAGGGAGAAAATGTTGAACCTACAAGGAATGCAAGAAATCTACAGAACATGTATGGACAGAGACCTCACTAGGGTTAAAGATTATTGGATAGAATAAAGAGGAAATGAAAAATGGAGGGAATGGAAATCTATGGATGAATGGAATAGGAATGCAAGAGAGGATCAAAAAACTATATTTGGCAAGGAATTAGATTCCAGGAAAATAAAAAAGAGAGGATGCAGGGACATCCTTCGATGGGGCAAAGAAACGAAAGGAGCGTTCACCATAAAGGAAGCTTATAAAGTAAAGATACAACAAGAGCAGGGGGAGGGAGAGCAGAAGTGGAGAAAGATATGGAGGAATAAATGGTGGCCGAAGATCAAAATGTTCGTATGGCTGGTAGGAAGGAAACATATTTTAACTTGGGATCGAATTCAAAAAAGAGGTTTCTCAGGTCCATCAAGATGTTGCCTTTGTTATCTAGACGAAGAAGACCAGGAACACCTTCTTAATGGATGCAGCGCAGCCCAATTCCAATGGGAAAAGACTAGAAACTTATTCTCGACCACTGAACGAAACCCACAGGATATAATTCAAACCCTATGTGATTGGGGAGAAGGAAAGTGAAAAGCAAGATATTAAGAAGAGCATGGAGCATGACAGTAGGCTTCAACGTATGGAATATTTGGAAGGAGAGAAATGGTTGAATATTTAAGGGGAAATCTTCAGACCCGGAAGAAGTTTGGAAAAGAACCCTAAGACAAATCAGAGAATCAATCCTAGCGGAAAATTGGGTAGAAGAAGATTGGAAGACCTCTGAGGCAGAAACAGAGATCCTAAAAAGGTTGAACTTGGAACAAGGGATGATCTACCATCAAAAAACAAAGCAGCACCAACCTATAGCAGGCCAAAGTCACGCAGTTTATCGAAAGCCACCGGAAGGGTTTATCAAGCTCAACTTCGATGGGGCAGCAAAGGGGAATCCATGCCCAGCAGGATTTGGAGGGGTCTTCATAAATAGACAAGGTGAGGTAGAATGGATCTATGCAGAACACGGAGGAACAATGACTAATAACGAAGCGGAATTTATGGCAGTGTATCAGGGTCTCAAAATTGCCATAAGAAATGGATATAGGAAGATAGAAATCGAAGGAGATTCAGCCCTGGTCATTAGTACCATAAGGAAATTAATCCAAGGGAAACAGTGGTAGAAGGTAGTTAAAAGCTGGAGAACAGCGAGTATAGTCCAAGAAATCGAGGAAACTCTGAAAGGGATCGAATAGAAGATCACCTCTCATGTAAGAAGAGAAGGAAATAAACCCGCGGATTGCTTAGCTAATTGGGGAAGTAAAGAATCATTGGCGAAAGTGGATGACAACTAGATTCACCTTAAGAGCTTAATATCTTCCCCTATCACCATTGCATACTTGAGCTCTACGATATGGAGCACTACAAACTAACAATTACCTTTAGATTCAGAAAAGAATCAAAGAATTAGGCACACTTGAGTGTGTGGTGGTGGAGGAGTTTAAGTAGTGTGATTGTGAATTTTGAAGTTGCTTTAAAAAAAAATGTCAACGCTGGATAAGGAAAATGGAGAAGAGATGGGGGAACAAAGGTGGATTTATGATTGGAGACATCATCAAAGGCTTTATGGATTTGAGATGAGGTCTAGACTTTGCCTCTGAAAGCTTATAAAGGATGGGTTACATTTTAGGGAGGGAATTGAGGAGCAGAGTTTTTAAGGGCTCGATAGATGAATTTTTAAGAATATCTAATTTATGGGATGGGTTATGGTAAGAATGGGAATGGAGATACTAACCAATGTTATATTTTGTTGGTAGACTTTATAGGCTAGGGAACCATCGGGTTGTTGAGAAATGAGTACATCAAAGAAGGCGAGGGAGTTGTTAAATTCAATATCCACGTGGAATTGAATATGAGGTGAAATTCTATTGAGATGGGAGAGAAATGAATTAAGCACAACCATGCCATGTTTCCAAATGACAAAATCTTCATCAACAAATTAGAACAAACTCTTTCGATTTTTATCCCAAGAGTAGATGTCTTTTGTTTCAAAGAATTTCATCAAGACATTAATGATGACGGGAGAAAGGGATGAACCCATTTATGTAGGTTTAGTTTTCTCATCAAAATGGTTACCTTGAAAGAAAATAAAGTGGGTGAGAGGCATAGTTTAACAATGTTGAGAGTTTTAAGATCGAAAAAATTAGAGATTAGCTCAATAGCCTCAAGCATTGGGATGTTAATGAATATAGACACAACGTTGAAGCTAATTAAGATATTGTTATGATTAACATATATATATTTGGTTTTAATAATAAAATTAGTTGAGCCTTTAATGTAAGAGGGGAAGGATCTGATAATTTGTTGAATTTGGATGCTTGGTATCGGGCAAGAGCATGGGTTGGAGCCTCGATGGCACTAACAATGGGTTTGACGGGGAACCCATGTTTGTGAATCTTTGGGAACCATATAATTTGGGAGTTTTGGGGGGATTTGTGGAATGGGCCATTGTTTAATAGAGTTTTGTATAAAATAGGTTTTAATGTATTTAGTGATAAGTTAATTGATGGATTAATGGGGATTTTGGGTAGGATTTTATAGGAACTTGAAGAAAGAAGATCAAGCAACTTAGATTCATAGACAGAAGAGCTCATGATGATAGTGACCTTAAATTTATCTTCATTTATGACAATGACTTTATGGTTATCATTAAGATGCTTAATGGCATGGACTTCATATTTGGATAAAATCGGTTGGGGAGGTTTTTCCTTACTTAGAACCCTGCCACATTCTTGTTGATTTTTTTCAGCTACATGAGATAGAGGGTTTTGGAAAACAATCTCAATGGAGTAGATAATCTCCTCTTTGGAGATTCAGAGAGGGTGTAAATAAAATTCAAACCCTTTCTCTAAGATATGAAAGGAAGACGGATCAAGATCAATGGAGGAAAGGTTAACCATAGAGGCAAGCATAGAACTAGCAAGGAAAGAAAGTAGATGGATAGGGGAAGAATAAAGATCCAAGGAATAGTTATGATTATGACTATTCATGAGAGGATTTCCATGTTGATTATTAATTTGTTAGTTAATTTGAGAATAGTTAATTTGGTCATCACAATGTGGATGATTAGTTTAATTATTGATTCAATCTTTAATGTGGTGATAATTATTTTGATTACTAAATTGATGAACGATGTTTTAACTATTGATTTGATCATTAATAATTTGACTATTAATATTATTATTAATTTGTATATTACTATTAGTACTACTATAGTGATAAGGAGAAATTAAAAAATATAAGCATATGAATAATAGTTTGAAAGTAACACAAGTTCATGGGACAAATACTTGTGTCCTCTAAGCATCACTTAATGAGAAATGAAATGTTAGGATTTTCTTGGAAATTTCCATCCATATAAATATCCTAGTTTTGAGTGACACACTTATGCTTCATAGCTTCTTCCACCACCATCTAGCATATACAACCTAATCAACTAACAATATGGTAGACTATCCTATGCTTGTAGCATAAAATTACCAAAGATAATTTTTTTATCATACTTTTTTATTCATCTTTATCCCTAACTTTAATAAAATTGGAGGTCAACCTATGAATATATGCACCCATCTACATCAAAGCAATCGAATCTTCTTGTTAATGGTGTTGGAGATTCGTTAACCAAGGGGTCTCCCTGATGTGAAGTCTGAATTAGACCTCACACCATTTGGAATAAGAGCCGCATCTAGAGTATTGACTTAGTTTCCATGTATTCGTACGGATTTTCCTTGGCTCTAACTATCAGCAAGAAAGAGGAATGTGTGTGTGCCTTCGAAAAGAAGAAAGGTGTGCCTTGCGATGGCTTATTTGTAGGTGTGTCAAAGTTCTTCTACTACAAAGAAAATGAGTAAATTGTACCTCTAATAGAGAGTTAAGATTAAAACCCTAGTGGAAACACACACAACCAAGAAGGATCCATCTAACGTCCAATAGAATAGCCTAGAAAAGATAAGATGGGAATGAAAACCAATAAATAAGAAAGATATATTTAGTATCCTCCAGAATAGTCCACAAGGATGGGAGAACGATCACAACCATTAAAACGCATTCTCAATAAGGTAAGTACTAAAATAGCTGAAAGAGTTTAACTACTTGAGCGCAGATGAAAGAAAACATGAAATACAAACACACACGGAATAGTATTAAAAATATTCATATCCATGCATGAAGAATGTGACTCCCTTGAGTACTTTTGTTATTAAGTGGAATTTCCAAGACACATGTTTACAATGAACATCACTGGCTCCAATAATGGAGCATTGGAGTCACTCCTTATTCCTCAAAAGAAATATCTTATCTCTCTAATGCCTTGTGAGAGGATCCAAGACAAAAAAATTCTTTGCTCATACAATGAGGGTATATATATAGCCAAGAGGTGATGCTTCACCTTCCTTGTCACTCTTTAATTAGCCTCATGACTATTTGACTTCCTATGACATTTCAACTTTACATGACTCTTCATATACTTATTGTGTCCTTTGGAATTCCACTTTACAATGTATTTTGAATAGGTAATTACATAATCCATATTAATGATGTGGCATATGATGAATTGTGACAAGACATGACATGACATGCATGAAATGGATTGCATCATTATGTGACAGTTCCAAGTTATCCTTCTTGTTGGTTCTTTCTTTGTATCTTCTTGAAAAGATGGTACATGTTCTTCTTCTTCCTCTTGAATATGCCAGTCTTACATGTGACCTTGATCTTCAACTTTTTTTATAGTCTCATGTTCCTTCATATTCTCACGTGATGATCATGTTATCCCTTCAACTACATATGTGTCTTCTAGCATGTCCTCCTTCTCCATCTCCTTCTTCATAATTTTCCCATAACATGATAGAGCACATGCATCTGTAATCCACTCATAAAAAAATGACATTAGTCCAATAAACCCCTAGTCTAAAATATTCCATATTGATCCACTGACTAAGATGGAACTAGGTGATAGGATGGGAAAGAGCCTTTGTAACTGCACAATTGCAAAGCTCAGGTAGTTAAGGGTGAAGCTTTAGCCTTGAGACTATGCAATGCATAGTTCAGGTTGGACTAAGGAATAAAGCTACATAATCTGGGAGGCCAATGTGAGAGGACGAAGGGATGGGAATCAATCATCCTATTGAGAAGTTCTATAGAATAGAGGAGACTAGGTTATTGTGCAATTTCTTGACTTAGGGATGTGGCTTCAGCCTTGAGACTGCACAACGCATAGTACTAATTGGGAAAGAGAGAGAAATGGCATAGTTTTGGGAGTTGTGAGCCAAGATGAAGTGATTTTTCACTGTTTCAGCTAACTATGCAGTTTTGGTCAAAAACATAGGTATGGCGATTGCAAATTTGTGCAATTCAAGAGCTTAGGGTTTGATCTTGAGTTTAGAGATTGCATAGTGCATAGTTGGGACTTGGATGGAGGGCTGATTGCACAATTCTAGGAGCCATAGGTCAGGCTTGAGCACTGGAACTGCATAGTGCATAGTCCTGGGAAGTGGGAACTTCATAATTGCACAATGTTAAGGGACAAGGCTACAACTTGAGGGTTAGAACTACATAGTGCATAGTTGAGGAATGTTGGATGATGATAGGTTTCTACAAAATTTCCAAAAAATAGTTAAGTGTGGCACTGAAGGGACTAATGTGAACAGTGATATGAATTGAATGTGAGAAGACACTTGAAACAGTTTGACAACAAAACAACATAGATCATCCAGAACACGTTATGATAACTTTGAGATGACTTCACGAAAAGTCTGACATGAATGGTACACTTTGCGATAACCGTGATGAAACTTGTGCGACAATTGTTAAAAATGTGGGAGTGAGTAATACTAATGTTTACATGGTTATACCAACTCATTTACACAATGATAACCCCTTGAAACCACATGAACAAACATACATACATTTTGCGACAACTAACATGCGACAACTAACGTTTTTGCGACAACTAACATGCGAAGTAACACATGTGAGAGAAAAGATAACAGGAAAAAAATCACTGATTAGAGTGAACGAAAGTAAAAGATGTGAAGAAAAACATGAAAATGGCACTCGCCAAAACAAAGTTGAGCAGAAGCGACAACTTGCAAAACTCACCAAAACAGAAATACAAATGTGGCTAGGATGTGAGAAACTATCTTTGTGAGTGTGCACTGAGTGTTGATATGGATTGGATATCATGCAAGAATATTCTTGATGGAACATGCGATGCTTGTCCAAGCTTGGATAAAATAATGTGCTCATGCACTTGTTACAAACTAAGCATGTGTGACAAAGTGACTTCACCACTTCTAGTCTAAGAAGGGATCTGAAAAGGCATCAGTTGCCCAAGAAGTGACTATGGAATCATGAATTGTAATATCTATGGTAGGATCCAAAATTCGAGTGTACAAAAAATTTTGCAGGGTGTTTGTCATAGCGAAAAAACTTGGGGACACACTCGTAGAACTCCAACTTCTCTATCTTGGTCAATTATTTCATGCAAGGTATAGTACTTTAGGAAGTATTGATTTATTATTGAGATAACCATGGCTTCTCCACCTACCCTATGCATAAACATAGTCCATTCATTCCTTTACTCATTTAAACATAAATATAAGATAAGTGATCACATGATGTTTCAAATTAGGATAGGGTAATGAAGTTCGTGATATTTATATTTACAGAGTATATGTTTTCATATCTAGCATTACTCTACTGCTAATAGGCCTAGAAAATACCCCAAGAGAGTCACTTTAGGGAAACAAAAAATGCTTCTCTACCATCAGGCCTAGACAATACCCTGATGTAGTCACTTTAGGGAAACAAACATTGCTCCATTGTGAACAATTTTGGATAGTATCGTAGAAGAGTTTCTTGCGTTACCTCTATATGCAGGAAGCTTTTCTCATATTTCACCTTTATTTATTATTTTATATAGGATTTTTCAATGACACTTATTTATTTCATGGGAAGAAGAGGGATTCTGACTTATTGAGAGCATGATAGATTTTCCCTTGAGAGAAGTGTATATAAGACCTCAGATTTTTATTTTCTCATTTATATTTTCCCCTTGCCCTTCTCTACTTGATTGGATCAACTTAAAAACACGAAGACATAAAAGCTCAAGTGTAGGTGTTAGGTTTCTATAATAGACATGGAGGTCATGGTTCGATCCAAGGATTTCTTAACGCAAGGATCATATTTTCTGTTAGAACATCATCAACAAAAATATGTAACCCAAAAAAGGAAGAAGGATATAGAGTTTTCCAAATTTTGCAATGCTAGAAAGTCCATTTCTATTTTTCCACATTCCCTTTGAGCCAACATAGCATATTCATGCATAGTATCACAACACGAAAGGAAAGACAGCACACAACATAGAAACAAATCCAAAAGAAAAACATGATGTGAATCCAAGGACAAAATATAAGAAACATATGCAGGATGGATGTGAAAGTAAGGAAAAATGAAACTAGACTTACTCCTAACCTAACCACCTTGAAGGTTGGGCTCACATATAATTGTATTTCTAATGTAGCCACCTTGAGTGTTCCTAAACTACATTCACAAAGATACAATCAATTAAAAAAAATATAAAATAATCTGCAATAGAGAATATAAGAACTTGAATAGCTTGGACAAAAATTTGAAGGCATTTCTTGTCAACAAAAATATAGTCCATAGCCATCACTTCTAACCAATTTATATTCTTACAATTTTTATGAGGACCATCGTTCAACAAACCTCTGAAGCTTCCTACAATTGTGTCTCCATCTGCACTAAATTCCTTAGTGAGTGTGACGAAAAATCAAAACTGGTTATTTGGAATGGAGCTTGCTAGGTAAGACTGTCCCAACCATTCAACGGATGGATCATAAAATTCATGATAATCCTCTTAAAAACCCCGGAATATTTGGAAAGATGACTTTTGAATTATAGGCACGGGATTATGATGACATTATTGTGAGGGAAAATAGATTTGATCATATTCAAAATTCGTGTCAAGATAGTGAGGAATTGACATAACCAACTATAAGGGCTCATGTGTGTCAAGTGACTGACCAATACCCGAAAAATGTGACGTTAAACCATAAGGACTAAATGGTGTAAAAGAAATCTCATTAGATGTACTGATTGGAAAATAGTAAGTTGAATGATAGTCATCAAAGATAGAATCTTGATCATATCGGATGGTTAAAGCATTAGATTCCCAGTTTGTGATTAAAAGATATAAACCAATTTCACCAGCTCTGTGAATGCTCCAAATAATTGAACCAACTTCCTCATAGGCCAAATGTGATGAATCATTTTCCTCAAACTCGTGATGAAATATAGAACGATCATAATCATCGAAAGAATTTACAATGGATGCGAACACAACAAACACATTAGACTATTTAGGATGTAGTGAGTGGAGAAGGATTTGATTTGCATGATAGCTCACGCATTAATTATCACTCAAGAGGTTTTCAGGCATAGTGAAGGGAAAAATTTGCAATACAACATTCACAAGGAAAACCTTGAGCTAATTACTAACAGATGAATCTGATAGGCCTGATCCCTTTAGCCAAACATGGCCTTCGGAATTATCAACTTCGTAATTCCATGAATCTATGAGAGATAGACATTCCAAATGTGAGTTTGATGTGAAAGATTTGCATGAAGATGAATGAATTGAAAAAGATTCCTGAATTTGTTTAGAACTAAAATCTTGAATATTTGAAATATTAAATCTGAAATGCTGAATATTATCACCAAAAAATTGATCATCTAGCCTAATTTACTAGATGGATTGAAGTATACCATGTAAAGCCAATTTTACCCTAGTAAAATTGCTTTCACTGTGAAAAATTACCTAATAAACACCTTTACTAAGTAATTTATATTTAAACGCATGAAGAATAATTAAATAAATCACTATCTATTTGATTTTGTTCTAGGAATGACTAATTAAACCATTGTTTTATTATCATTCCTTGTCAAATTTGACACAATCATGAAAAATAAGTAGATAAATCATTATTTATCTTACTTTTCTATAAGAATAATTAATTAATCACTAATTAATTATTGTTCTTTGTTAAATTTGACTAAATCCCTTAGGAATAATTAAATAAATCCTTATTTGTTTATTATTCCTTAACTAATTCCCTGAAATAATAAATAAATCATTTATTTATTTATTATTTCTAAATAAAAGTTTAAATACTTTTTCCCTCCTGAATAAATGTAATAAAATATTCCAAGTGGTAATTCCAAGAATGGGATCAATAATATTTTATTATTGTTCATTATTTTAGGATAACTCAATATTCTGTTATAAATTGGAGGGTTTTCCATTCATTATTCACTTTTGATTATTTTCATTGTTTCACTTGCTATTGTAACTCTCATTACTTTCATCGTCGTATACCATATTTTTGTCGGGTTTATGCATTATAGAGGCGAGAGACTCTATAGAAGCCGAAGATGTTTGAGGAAAGCCAAGAACCCATCCCATAGAGGGAGATTGGTAATATTTATTTGTTCTCTTCATAAGTGTTATGATAAAATTATTCTTTACATATCTGGTTTCCATTAGATGATCGGAGTTATTACTCTTTCCTTCACTACTTCACTATGATTGTAGCATAGATCAGAATTTTGGCAGGTTTTGTTTCTACCAATAGCTATAGATATATTACATTTAGGAGTCATTTATATCGTTGAGATTGTTTGTCATCCAGAATCTTAAGTGGGTTCTTTTTGTAAATCATTGAGAAGAAATAACTACAACAAATTTGCAACTCCGCTAGGTTTTATACTTCAGATCCAAAAAAATTGGATGACCTTAGGTTTTCATCTTAGGGTTTCTTCCTTTTTCAATTCTCCTAATGTTTCCTAGTTTCTTAACCCTAGATCTGATAAATTTCTGACTTCTGCAAGCCCTCTAGTCGTTTCCACAGTTCACAAGAACCAACCATGGCAAAGGTGGAATTTTTTTATGAAATTTGCAGACCAGGAGTCTCAGAGCAGAAATCATATTTTTTAGGCCAAAAGGTGCGATCTGGGCTCCAAAACACATCTTTCTGCCCAAAAAGTGCGCTTTCCTCAAAAACCAGGTCAAAATCTACGATTTCTAGGTTTTAGGGTTTTTCTCAGACCTATTTCTAGGTTTCGCTGAGAGCTTTCTGCTGGATATCTACCCTCTATCTCATCCCACTTAGGCCTTGATCCATTCTATTTTACTGGTTGAAGTCGAATTTAGCCTCCCCTAGAGCTTCTAGTACACTTCTGCCTTTCTAGGAGGAGTTTAACTGAGTGAAAAGTTTGAGTTTCTGTAGCACTTTCCACCACATTTTCCAGATTTGTAACCTTTTGTTTCAGATCTGATAAGATAGGTTGCTACCATCCATAGTTTCACATTTAAACTTGTTTGGTCATTCCCTTAGGGTCCCTTCAGTTTCCGTAGGTGTTTCACCCATCTCCCTATCTTTTTGCGGTGATCTTCCCCTCTGGTTTTTTGTTGTTGTTGCACCAATTTCTAGTAGCTTAGAGTCACTTGATCCTAGTCACATTGACACTTAGATCTCTTAACCATTTTAATGTATTTTCCATCGATTTTTCCACCAGGCAGTACACTCTTTGCAAACCCAGCTTGTGTGTGATCTAGTTAATTGTTTTTTTGTTTATTTTCTAGTATTTATTTCAGTTTATTTGCACCAAGAAATTTTTCTTTTTTACAAACATAATCTGGGCTTAGTCAATTAATACACTTGCACAGACAAGCGCACCTTAAGTGAAAGGCACTTGATTTACACCGCCAAGCCAAGACTTAACATAATAAATTTATCTCACCGCATCAGAGACAAAAGATATATTGTTGATCTCCCTTCACCATTTTCATGTTCAGTGTGTCCCTCCAGCATTTCACCACCAAGGCATGTGTCGTAGAGACTATTAGGCCTTCATGCCCAATTTCCACTTTGGCGTATTACCCCTCCCCATCGGGTTCAAGCTGATAGCCCTTTAAGTCCCCATACCAACTCTTCTCCTAGTCCTTTTGATTCCTCATCTGATTTCGAACCTCCTTCACCACATATCATCACCATGTTTGGACCCACAACTAGTCTAGGAACCCAACCTGGTGGTGGCTTTGGTTCTACACCAGTAATCACATCAAGTGGAAAAGTCTCAGGAACCATTCCCATAGCCCCCATGCTGCCCTTTATGGATGGGTTAAGTCTACCAAATCTTTACCTGTTGATAAACGACCCCATACACCATGATTCTAGTTTTCCCTCTATGCCAACTAAGCTTCCCTCAGACATCCCAAAGTTTGAGGGTATTGCTGGAGAGGATCCCACCAACCATGTTCGATCCTTTCGCTTGTGGTGTTCGTCCAACTCCATAACTGATGACTCCATTCGTCTGAGGCTCTTCCAACACACACTCACTGGAGATGCTACAAAATGGTATGTAGACCAACACTCAGCCTCTCATTCCATTTTCAGAACACTTACTAAAGCGTTCTATTTTCAGTTATCTCTCTAGTATGATACTGGTACTGAGCTTTTGACCACATTCCATCAATCCTCCGCTACTCGCCTTTCTGACCATGTTCAAGAGTGGCATCGAAGGGGGATCACATGTCGTACCCCACCTTTCTAAGACATGTCTATCTAGATTGGATTCTCAAGAGCCTTTTATCCCCCGTCGGGAAATATATCATGTCCCATTTTCCTCAGACTAGGGAAGAAGCTCTCCAAAACGCTTTGAGATATGATCTGATTTATGCTCAACCAGGTTATGTTTATACCATTATTCTAGACCTCCCTCGTCTAAGACATGTTAATGCACTTGGGGCATCTCACGCCGCCGATGGTATCATTAGATCCATTTCACAATCTTCACCATATTACCAATAGAGTTTTGGCTACTTGCAAGGGGGCACCAGTTCCTCCAACATTTATTCCCCTCTTGCTAGCAACATGTTTCTAGGGCCCCAAACCATCTATCAAACTATTTCTCCTTCTTATGCATAGCTTGGTGCTCCAGCCCCTCAAGCATTAGCGCCATAGCCTCCCATGCATCCTTGGCCCCAGCAGCCACCACGCCCTCAGGGTCAGGTGTTTGTGTAGTATAGTGATACCAATTCCCAGAATTTGAAGAAAAATAATAAGGGGAAGGGTAACTAGGGTAACTAGCATAACCAAGGTAACCAACCTAGTGAACCCCAGGGGAACCAGCCTAACACTAACAACTAGGAACAAGGCGGTCAGCCCAAGCAGAACAAGGTTAATCAAACGAATAATCCTTCTGCATGTTCTACTGTACATGGCCACTATACACACAAGTGTCCTCTTTTACCCCAGATGCACTAAATGTGGGAAGCTCAAGTAGCTTCTTGAGATCAAATATCACCTTTGAATCCTACACCATCTCAACTGGCCATGCTCACAAATCCTTTCCCTCAGTAAGGATTTATTGCTTCTCAACCCAAGCTAGGTCAAGCAGCCCATCTCGCCCAACCTTCTAGCCTCGATCACTACCAGATCCTCATGGTGGATTCTTATGAGGTCAATACCTCTGATCAACAACCATCTCCTCAGCACTTTTTTGTTACCATCTCAACCTAGTCATCCGAATCCACCCACCCAGGATCTCCTCCATTTGTGGGTGCCGCCCCTATGTTTCCACCAGGAACTTTTCCTCCACATCTCAACCATCCAGGAGCTATTGCACTAGGCCATTACCTTGCAAGCTAGATAAATTTATTATTCTCCCCCTCAGGGAGTATTTTCTGTCCCTGTCGCTGCTTCGTTGGTCCTTCCTAATGTGACTTTGGGGATCCCAGTATGGTAAATTGATCCCCCAACAAGCACTTTGCCTGGTCAGCTATGACCATATCATGCTTTGACCCTGGTTCAACTAGTCCCCATGACCCCTACCACTGCTTCAATTCCACTGCAACCTCAATAGGAACCCATTCTTGTTGTAAAAGCATCTGGATACAGGGGAAAGATAAGAGGAAACAACCTGAGGACAAGGCTTCCCAAGCTTCTCCAACCCCCAAAGCCCCAAATCTGTCACATCCGTGTGCTTTGTGTGTAGTTGTTGGGCATGCTACCAACAATTGTCCCAAGCTTCCTCACCTTAAAAATTTGTTTCATGAAGCGTTCCTTGAGTCAAATATACAAGAAGTCCCTGTTAACTTACCGGTCCCACTTAAGAAACTCAAAATTCTTCGCACAAACCACCCTTGTGTGCTGTGTGACATTCATGGTCACTATTACCATTGTTTCCCTCATGTCGATGAGTTTCGTGATCGCCTTGGGGAAATTTGTGACTACAAGACCATTCATAGTGGAACCTCTGCTCCTATACCTATGGATTTTGGTACCATCAGTCAACCATAACAAGGGAACTATGGCCCTTCTATTGTGATCCCTTCCCCTAATGTCGAGATGATGAACACCATAGGCCCATTCTTTACCTGTCATCATCCTCGAGTTCCTCACCGATAAACCTTTTTATGGTTTCTACGCGCATTTCTATTGAACCATTTTCGATAGAATTCGAGGTTTCAACATCAGTAGACACTCCGTCTACCAGCTGTCGTCTGCCATTCAAGATGATATGTATGTGAACCTTATTCCTCAGGTCAATGCACCAATTAATGTCATTGCATCATATAGTGAATCTTCCTCCCGTCCACCCATCTCCCACCCAGATTAGGATACCATGGAAGCTATGTCTACCCCTGATTACCCATACACTTGAATAAGGGGACATTCCTTCAAGAGGATTTCGAAGGCCATCTCCTTCCTAATTCTCCCAATGCACTCTACCTCCAGAATTGTCATTCACAGCACATCCCTTTGATTTGCATGTCTTTATTTCTACCATAATATTAGGTAGATTGCATCCTCTCATCTGTTGTCTTTTGTACCTTTTAGATGGATCCATCATCCACACCGTATATTGGCCATGCCCCGGCAGCCTAGGCCATTTTTACCCCCTTGCATACGTTAGTCCCATCAAACAATGTGTGCATTGGATCTGCCACCAATAATCTATCTGAATATGATGCAGTGATAGGTTTGTTAGTCTATGCCCTCGCTCATCGCATCCTTCATATTCATGTTTGTTTAGATTCCTTGCTACTTCTCATGCAAATTAAATGGTGTGTATCATGTGCATAACCAAGTCCTCTTTAGAAAATATCTATGAGTGAAGCTATTGGTACGTGAATTTGAAACAATTACATTCAGTCATGTGCCTAGAGCCCAAAATCAATATGTAGACACCATTGCAAACAAAATTCTAGATTGGAATTTATGACATGTATAACACAGAAGATAAGCACACAAATGATGAACAATCATCGTCATATAAAATTCATAATCATATTATGTCTTATAAAAGTGTTTGGATCCACAGGTCTGAATACATCTGTTATACCCATAACATACTAGGGGGGCACATAGGCCCCTACATCTCCTTTGGAGGACCTCATACCATGCTCAACCGATATTCTTGAATCCCTTTTTTGAGCACTTGGAACATAATGACACTCCACAAACTCCTCTTGCTAGGGGGCATCATTCACAGCTTTTCATACTAGATCAATATCCCATGCTTGAGGGCATGACATCTTTCCCCTAGCCATCTTCTCAGTTAAGTCTTGGCCTAGATCCCACTGGATCTAGGTATGGTCGATTATCCTCCCATTCCTTGGATAGTTTGTCCTACCGGCCTCTCCATTGAGCCATATGCACATCACATATCATAGACGTTTGATACCATATCTTCAGATATTCTACTCCTTTACCACCTAGTCCCCATGTTTGACTTAATGGGCAAGGATGATTTTGGACCTCCTCTAGTAGTTCATTCTCATTTTCCTCTTCCCTTAATTCTTCACCAGAACCATCGTTCCAAGAATAATTCAAGCCATATTTATACAAGTAATGCCACTTGCTTGAAAGTTTCATATCCTAATTCCTATGGGTAGTTTATCTGCTACAATCTCCACAACATTTAGGGCCTTCTCCTCCTCTCAAATTGGATGGAAAACACCCTTTTATAGGAAAACCCACACTTTTTTGGTTGCATTTTGTGACCAGACTCTAGCTAAGTTTGATGAACCATAAGAACCAATGGAATGCTCTCACTGAGATCTAAAATGAGTCCTCCTTAGTCTTGATTATTTGACACTTCACTAGGAAACCATCTTTCCAAGAAAGGTCACTTCGTCACCCCTCAAAATCGACTTTCTTCATAAAGAGACACTTGTACTTTGAGGTCCATCTCCTCTAGATACTTTTCATACCATATGTCAACTTTTGTCATGAGTAACCATCATTTACACATTTTTTTCATGGTCCCCACTAGGCCTACTATGTGTGATAGCGTCATCGAGTCACCCTTGTTCAGAGCTTCTGTGATGAGTCACCCTTGCATTCATGGAGCCTATTTAATGTCCCATCATATCATGTCACATTATTCCATCCATATTTGCATACCTTCCATCATATGTTGCCCATTTTGGCCTCCACTTATACTATCCCCATCCCCTCTAGAGTTGAGTCAGTTGCCGCCAAGTCAACGATGCACTTTATGCTCTAAGAAGGGTAGTCCTCTATTTGTCCCTCAGTTCCCTTTTCACAATTATCTCAGGTGTCAGTCCATCAATCACATTACTATTTTCCCTCTTGTTTTAGTTGAGGTTCCTCATTGCCTCATCTATTGCAGGCCCTATTCTATCGACATCAGCTCCTTTATTCCAGAAGAATGGCCTAGAGGGCAATGTATCTTGGTTTGAGATCCATTATTGTTCATCAACTTGGATCGAGCAGAGGGTCTCATTATTTCTCTTTCACTTCGTCATTTCATGTTAGTGATCCATACATTTGATGACCCAGCGATGCAACATATTGTACTAGTGATTCTCGAGTATGTGTGAGATGTTTTAGACCTCATGAGGGGGTGGCCCTTCTGGTAGCCCCCCACATGACGAAATGCATACCTACTATGCTACAACCTTAGATGCAGTTCCGCAGAGTTGATGGGTTTGGCTCCTATCGATCATAGTGTTCATAGCATGCATGTCTCCTCCAAATGATCCATTTAGTTTTGCAAATCCCCTCCTTGTTCAACAGGGCTTCTTTGGTTGTTCTACCCTCCCTCCCACCCATTTTTTTAAGGGAAGGGAATTTGTACCTCATGTACTCAAATATTATTGTATTAAGTCCTAGCTCATGTTTTTACCTTGCGCATTATGTATATGGGGCACATTGTATTATTTTCTAGGATTGTTATGCCATTGTGCCATGTACCATTCAACATGTACTTTATTGCTCAGTTTCATATTTCTGGGTGAGCCATTATTTTTGTACTATGTTATCTTGGTGGGAATGGATATGCCTTCCCCGCCTCATTGAGGTCTGATACCACAACATCAAAGGAGACTTGCATTAGTCTCAACCCCTCTATCACTATCCTCTCTCAACTTCATCTTCATTGGTCTTTCTTTCTCTCTCCTTGACTCCCCTGTGTTGTCTATGTGATTGTGTCTTTACAACGTACTTCATTCATATGTTTTGCTCCTAACAGTCGTACGTTGGGGGGAAATATGTTATCACCAAAAAATTGATCATCTAGCCTAATTTACTAGATGGATCAAAATATACCGTGTAAAGCCAATTTTACCCTAGTAAAATTGCTTTCACTGTGAGAAATTACCTAATAAACCACTTTTATTAAGTAATTTATTTGATTTTCTTCTAGGAATAATTAATTAAACCATTGTTTTATTATTATTCCTTGTCAAATTTGACCCAATCATGAAAAACAAACAAATAAATCATTATTTTTCTTATTTTTCTATAAGAGTAATTAATTAACCACTAATTAATTATTATTTTTTGTTAAATTTGACTAAATCCCTTAGGAATAATTAAATATATCCTTATTTGTTTATTATTCCTTAACTAATTCCCAGAAATAATAAATAAATCATTTATTTATTTATTATTTCTAAATAAAAGTTTAAATACTTTTTCCCTCCTAAACAAATATAATAAAATATTCCAAGTGGTAATTCCAAGAATGGGATCAATAATATTTTATTATTGCTCATTATTTGAGGATAACTCAATATTTTGTTAGAAATTGGAGGGTTCACCATTCATTATTCACTTTTGATTATTTTCATTGTTGCACCCACTGTTATAACTCTGATTATTTTTATTGTCGCACACCATGTTTTTACTGGGTTTATGCATAATAGAAGAGAGAAACTCTATAGAAGTTGAAGACGTTTGAGGATAGCCAAGAACCCATCCGATAGAGGGGGACCAGTAATATTTATTTGTTTAATGTTTAACTATGATTGAAGCATAGATCAAAATTTTGGTAGGTTCTATTTCTATCAATAGTTTCATATATACAATGTTTAGCAATCATTTCTATTGTTGAGATTGTTTGTCATCCACAATATTAAGTGGGTTCTTTTCGTACATCATTGAGAAGAAACAACACCAAACATTTTTCAAAAAGGAATTTTCATCGAGGTAACCCATCCAAAAAGAAGGATTTTTCAAGAAAAAACATATCTAACTTAATCCTGGGAGATTACCATAGTTGCAAGATCCTAGCATAACCATCAATGGAATTTGAAGTGCCCCGACCCTCTGGGAGGTCCTGAAACTTTCCCCAATTGTAAAATCATATTTTGAAGATTGAACCAAATCATGCATGGTTTGAGGATAGCTACTACCTGTAATAGCCCTGCTAAAAAAATCCATGTAATAAAACTTAATAAAGGTAAAATAATAACCATGGTCAGGGGACATGTATTACAAGCTAAATGTTGGGAAAAAAATCCTAGTGCAGGTGTTCATTTAGTTTATTATGGACATGGAAATTGGCAAAGGAAATGGAAAAGGCTGTGGAAAGGAAAAGTGACATTTATTGGAATTTATTTATGAAAATAAAAGAAATTAAGAGAAAATGAAGGTGAAAGCTCACAAGTTGCATGTGAGGAGGAAATTGAAGGAAAGTAATGGAAAATGAAGAAAATATAGGCCTTATTAAGAAAAAGGCTTCTGATGATCAGTTCATGGCTTTGGTTAGTTCAGAATTTTGTTAGTTAAATTTTGGAGCTCTCATTCTATTTTCTCTCTCTCATACACTTGGATACTTAGAGTTTTCTTGGAGCACTCTTGGAGGAGTGTGGCATGCCTGGGATTTGGAGCAAAAAGGGGAAGGAAGAGCATGAAAGTGCAAGAGGACATCGATATTAGTAGTTAAAATAATTTTTTCTTGTAGGTACCGAGTTGCATGTATTATTTCCATATTAGTTTTGGAATGCATGGAATATGCATGTGGTTTCATGGTCATGATTTGTCATTGGCATGGAGGATTTCCTGGATTAATAGTTTTTTTTCCTGGCATTTCCATTTCCTGGATAGACATCATGTTCTGGGAGTATTTCCCTTTTGATTTTTGGTTGGTTCTCATGTTCCTTTGGTTTTGGGTTGAGTTATAAGTTACTAGAGCCTTGGTTGGACCATTGATATGGAGCCTTATGGCAACTTGGGATGAGTTATTAGTCCTCGAGCCTTGGTTGTAGAAATGCTTCGGAGACCTTGTGTGTTGAGTTACTAGTCCTAGAGCCTTGTTTAGACAAACGCTCTTGAGCACGGAAATAGTTGTGGGTTGAGTTACTATTTATGGATCCTTAGTTGTAACAAATGCTCTCGAGCCCTGGAAATATTTGGTAGAGACCAATCTGGTGATGGCTATTGATATTCGATTGTGTTGTGGAATCATTGGTTGACGGTTTAGGTGGTTTATCCTCTGGAAGCCCTGGTTTGATATTCATGGATTTGTTCTATGAGATCCCACATTCATGCTTGGAATATGGCACACGGGTGATTGGATGAAGAGATATTTGGTTCGTCCAATCTATGGTTGGGTGGAACGTGGATGTCCCAAATGTGTTTGCCCTTTTCATTCATCAATAAGATTTATTTTTCTCCATGGTATTTGATGGCTAAATATACTTGTTTATATGTGGGATATATGGCTATTATATCCTTTATGCTTCTATTGGTTATAAATTGGTTATGAATGAGATTTATGATAGTGAAAATGTATGGCTCTCATCAATATTGGTTAATCACTAAATATACAATGAATATATGGCTTCATAGATCGTAATGTAGTTATCATGATGGGGAATCAATTATTCTTAGTGCTTCTTAGATAAGTATGAGACCCCTATGCTCATATACGTTATTTAAACTTGTATAATTCATATATGTGACATGTTTGACAAAAGTTTTGTCATGGGTAGTAGGGGTCCAACAAAGTCCTTATTTAAGTATTTGTATTTTTATCATTATTTTGATGCTACTTTTCATTTCTGGTGGTTTCATGGATTTCTGGGTAGTGGCCTGAGTCGTGGCGCTGAAAACGTGGCATAGAATCTAGAATTTTTGACATAGAACTACCTCAAAAATTCCCTATTCACATGCATACCTTGATGTGGGAGTGACTGGAGGGTCCCAGTCGCATGGATGCCCATGTCAACAGAGAAAATGAAGATTTAATGCTTGAAATATCAGTTTGTCTCAGGGGCTGGTCACCTAGATGGGTTAGATGGATCCTGGGGTTTCTGTTGAATGTCTAGAAGGTTAGGTTAGTTGTTTTCCATTGGTTCCAATTCCTTAACTAATACATAGGGATTTGAATCATGTCATACTAACTCTTTGTCACATGTTTACCCCAGATGGCTAGTTGCATGGGTAGATGTGGGAGGAGGGTGTTAAAGAGTGGTATCAGAGCATGGTTTTGTTCTTCTTGGGTGATGTCTAATCTTTTATTTCCCCTGGATTCTAGTCTGTCTTGTAGATTATACATCCTCCCTAAACCATCAAAGGTATGTTAGTATGTTTTTTATTTGGTTTAGATGAAATAATATGACTTGTAGGAGGGAGAGATCAAAGATGACTAGAAATATGATAGACTACATATATTCTCCCTGTGAATCAAATGAGAAGTGTGGTGTTAAGAACTCTTGTAACTTAACAGACACATTGACGAATTTGAAGGAAGAAATAAGGAGTTGAAGGCCGATAATGACAAAATCATGCAGGCATAATATAAACCAACAGAAGTCAATGCAGTAATTCTTCAAAGTCTGTCAGAATTGTAGAGGCGGGAACCACTTCAGACCAACTATGGATAGGAGGATAGGACTAATGGGGCATATGGTAGGAGATATTAGAGTGGGAACAGGTCATATAGAGATGAAATGATCATGGATGGAAACTTATTGGATAAACCAGAAAGGAGAGGTGATGTATATAGGTACTCTTCTAGTTTTGGTTCTAACAGGTATCTTGGTCATCATCGTTATCATCCCTACAAGAGGAGTGATAGGGGATATTTTTCGGATGAGTTCAAGAATGAAAATCCACATATATTTGATGGGGAAATGAAGAAATCATAGGATGCAGAAGCATGGTTGCTTGGAATGAGTAATTTCTTTAGAATATATGAGTACTTAGAGAACACGAAGGCCATAATACCTACATTCAGTCTTAAAGGTAAAGCAAATATCTACCAGGAAGATGTCAAGAACGTCAGAGATTTATGAGGAGGAGTTAACTTGGAGTGAAATCAAGAAACTATTTAGGAAGAAGTATCTAGTGAAGAGGTACTATGAAGATAGGTATGAATAGTTTTATGAGCTAAAGATGGGACCTAAGATGAATGAGGATTATACTAGCAAATTTATGGAGTTGTTGATATATGTGCCTTACCTCAAGGAGGAGAAGGCAAATATTCATAGATCAATGGAGGAGGCCATCCAAAAGCTAAAGAATTGTTAGGAGAAATCAAAGCATAGATATAAGACTAAACCAGACTGGAAAAGTAATAATAAGAGTAAAGGGAAATGGGACAAGACACGGGCAAGGCCTTAGGACATAAGTAATAAAGAGAATGAAACACCGCACAATAATTTCAATGCATATGATAGAGGACATCAATTTCCGTTTGAGTAGAACAAGGGTGATGGTAGGATTTTGGAGTTGTGGCAAAGATCATTGGCAGATAACTTGTCCACATCATTAGGGTTCTGGACATCAGGGATCCAGCTCACCAAGCATCTATTATTGATATGAACGGTAAGATTTTTGATCAAGTTTTTTCTATTCTTATTGACCATGGATCTAATCATAGTTATCTTAATCTTGACCTAGTGGACAAGTGTGGTTTGAATAAATAAATGCATGCAGAGTCTTGGTTAATGTAGTTTTCTATAGGTACAAAGAAGCAAGTTCATCATTGGGTAAATGCTTGTCCATTCGAGTTGAATGGTATGCCTACATAATCACATTTTAATATATTTTCCTTGGACTAATGTAGTATGATGTTGGGAATGTACTCATTGTATCTTCATATGACCAAGGTGAATTGTTATGACAAATACATTGAATGTTTGGATGATAATGGAGAAAAGAGAGTCATACAAGGTAGGAAAAAGGAAACATTAGTTAGGATGGCAACAGTTATGTAGGTGAAGGGTAGTCACAGGAAACGGTGTGTGTTATTTGTAGCACATATTTCTAGTGACAAAGGCAAGGAAGTTGATGTTAGGTCCCTATACTGCTAGTGTAACCCCTTATTGTTATTAGTACAACCCCCTTATTATATTGTTGTTCCCATGTAGTTCCCATATTATATTTATTGTGTCCTTACATTATTATTGTTATGTCGGCTCTAATTATATTATGACCCCTTAGACTCCTATATATAGAAAGGAGGTCTTGTTTTTTTTTTTTTTTTTTCACAACTGGTTCACGGATACCCATGGTCAGTGGGTCCGCTACATCGAGGATTGAACAATGCTACGGTGGACCCCACCCAAAGGGGGTCACACCCCTTGGCCTATTTACTGACCTGACCCCAAGAGCTTTCGGGTTTCGACCCCGTGACCTCCCATTGGCGAGGCACTTGATTGACCGATTGAGCTAACTCTTGGGGCTAAAAGGAGGCCTTGTTATTTGTATCATCCAAGAATTATTCATTTGTGTAATGTAAAGGAGGTTTCCCCCTCAAAGAGTTTGAATTCTAAGGCATTTATCTCTCTTTTCTATCTTTTTGTGAGTTGGCTTCATAACATTTGGTATCAGAGCTTTGAATTCTAGCATTTTGCTGCTCCAAATAGGTCAACTTGGTATTTTTGCTATAACTTTGTGTCTGTGCCATGTCAGTAGCTAAAAAACCTTTTTGAGAATAAATAATTATGAACCTCGGGTCTGAATTCCAGATCTTGTTTCACTATATTTTTGGATATATGATCGGATGAGGTTAGGGTTTTTGCAAGATCCATAATTTCATCTAAAAAAGGTCATCGTGGAATTGTCATTATAGCTCTTTCGCTACAAAGATTCAGAAGCTAAGACAAAAAACATTTGAGAAGAAATTGATCTTAACCTTGGCTCTAAATTTTAGATCCTTTCTCACTACATGTTTGGAGATATAATCTTAGGAAGCTAGGGTTTTTGCAAACCCCCGAATTACATTCCAAACATGTCACCTAGGAAAATTGTCATAACTTTTGCTTTGAGCATTAGATTGAATTTTCGTAAGAAGTTACAGAAAGAGGATGAACTGTAGTTTTGTGGGTATCATTTTAAGAACCTAAGGTTGAAACAATGACACGTGGCACTTAGTAAAATTTCACTCTACTGAAATAGTCTATAATCAGGTCACTGTGGGAGGTTTTGCATGTCTTCCTTGGAGAATCCAATCTTGATCAGACTTGCGGAGTTATAAATAGGACTCAAAGGGCTACTACAAGATTCCATTTCAGAACTTGGAGATCTGAAATTACAGAGTTAGAATCATTCCAATATCGAGCTCCTAAAATAAAGAAAAGGCGATATGAGGGAGTTTGATGTCAAGGTTCTGGTAAATTGGATACTACAGATGGAGAAATATTTTGATCTACATGGTGTACCACTATTACGAAAGGTATGTATTGCATCTGATTATTTAGAAACTAATCAAATTTTATGGTATAAAGGGCTTTTTTCACATAAATCACTTGTCACGTGGTCAATTTTCACAGAAGAAATGATAACACATTATGAGGATACAAAGAGAAACACCTTCTTTAGCCAATTGATAAATCTCAAACAAAAGTGTTCAATTGCAGAGCACATTGAGGACTTCCAAAAATTGAATATAAGGGTAAATGATATTCCAGAGAAGAAAATGGTTGATGTCTTCATAGGGACTTTAAAGGATAACATTCAACATGAGGTTCGTCTTTAGGAACTTGATTCATTGGAGAAGTCATTCAGGTTGGCAAGAAAAATTGAAAGCAAAACTATGGAAACAAGGAATCCCACAACTCACGACTATAATTATGGAAGTGTTTTTTCTCCTATCCTTCCACAACCTACAAGGTTACACCACAACAATTGGAAGAAAAAAGAGAGAAAGGGCTTTGTTACAATTGTGATAGAAAATACACTAAAGGTCATAAGTGTGCTGAGAAGAAATTATTTTACATAGATTATGAAAAGGAGGAAGAAAAGGATCAAGAAACATCAAAATAAAAGGATATACACCATGAACCAATCCTGGAGAAAGAAGAAATGAATCCAGCTATATCTTGTAATACATTGGAAGAAATTACGACTCCTCAAGCTCTCAAGATAGAAGGACATATCAAGAAGAAAAAGGTTCAACAAGTGAAAGATCACATTGAGAAAGAAGAATTGAATCCAACCATATCTTGTAATGCATTGGCTGGAATTACCACTCCTCAAACTATCAATATAGAAGGACATATCAAGAATAAAAATTCTCAATAAGTGAAAGATCACATCGAGCATCAAGAAATGAATTCGAACATCTCTTGTAATGCATTGGAAGAAATTACCACTCCTCAAATTATCAAGATAAAAGGACATATCAAGAAGAAAAAGGTAATAGTGTTGATTGATTTAGGTAGTACCCATAATTTTATTCATTGTAAGATAGCCAAGGAATTGAATTGCTTCCTATATCCAGCACCAGAGTGTCAAGTGATGGCTGCAAGTGGAGGAACCATAAATTGCTCTGGAAAGTGCCATAATATCAAGCTATCCATGGGAGAATATCAAGCTATTTTCATAGAAATTTCATGTTAAGATATTGAGTGTCTCTTATTCCCCATCCCCCATATACCTTGCTCCAAGAAATCACTTTAATATGAGCTGAATGGATTTTCTTAGAATCACCTATGGCTTCCCAAAGGAAATTGGCAATAACCACATCAACTATTTTGATGATTTCATTTGAAAATTTTAAAGATTCATCTGGCAGATTGATATGCTCTCGAAAATTTGTTTGATCATGATGAACCTATCTCCCCAGCTCATCCATTTGTGTTCCTAGAGAGATGACTTTTCTCAAATTTCCTTATTAGCCATCCCCAATCCCAGTTCTCATAATGTTTTATTTCAAAAGAACCACAAATATCTGAAGCCTCTATATAGTGAGCTCAGTTTCACCTCAAAAAGTTTGGCTATCTCTATCTCCACCTCCTCTTCCATCCTCTGTGTAAGTAGTTCATAAATTTTAATTATTCAAAATAAGGCCCGACGCTTCCCAAAATCCCAGATGACACTTAGATATATCCCTGATATCCACAACTACATAGATCCTGGGAACACTCTGTCCAACATCACCAACTCACTATGCCTCCTTGACACTGTAAATATGTGATCTACAACCCTGGTGTTGTGGATAAGCTTTCTGACGATGATCTTTGCCACAACTCTAAAATCCTACGGGCTTGCTATCATCACCCTTGTTCTACTCAAATGGAAATTGATGTCCTCTATCATATGCATTGAACTTCTTGTGTGGTGTTTAATTTTCTTTGTTACTTATGTCCTAAGACCTTGTTCATTTCTTCTCCCATTTCCTTTTATTCTTATTATCACTTTTCCATTCTGGTTTAGTCTTATATCCAGGCTTTGATTTCTCCTAACAATTCTTTAGCTTCTGGATGGCCTCCACCAATGATCTATGAATCTTGGCCTTCTCCTCCTTGAGGTAAGGCACATATATCAACAACTCCATAAATTTTCTAGTATACTCCTCATTCATCTTAGATCCCATCTTTAGCTCATAAAACTATTTTTCCCTATCATCATAGTACCTCTCCACTATATACTTCTTCCTGAATAGTTTCTTGAATTCAGTCCAAGTTAAATCCTCCTCATAAATATCTCTCACGTTCTTCACATATTCCTGCTAGGTATTTTCTTTACTTTTAAGACTGAGCGTAGGTATTATGGCCTTCATGTCCTCTGAGTAATCATATATCTTGAAGAAATTGTTCATTCCAAGAATCCATGCTTCTGCATCATGTTATTTCTTCATTTCCCCATCAAATATATGTATATTTTCTTTCTTGAACTCATCTGAAAAATATCCCCTATCACTCCTCTTGTAAGGATGATAACGATGATGACCAGGATACTTGTCAGAACCAGCACTAGAATTGTACCTCTGTACATCACGTCTTCTTTCTGGCTTATTCAATAACTTTCCATCCTTGATATTTTCATCTCTATATGACCTATTCCCACTCAGATATCTCCTACCATATGCCCCATTAGTCATATCCTCCTATCAATAGATGATCTAAAGTGGTTCTTGACTCTACAATTCTGATAGACTTTGAAGAATTAGTACATTGACTTCTGTTGATTTCTATTATGCCTACATGATTCTGTCGTTATCTACCTTGTAACTCCTTATTTCTTCTTCAAAGCCCTCAATGTGTTTGTTAAGTTACAATAGTGCCCAACACCACACTGGTCATTTGATTCATAGGGAGAATTTTTGTAGTCTACCATCTTTCTAGTAATCTTTGATCTCTTCTTCCTACAAGGAATATTATTTGATCTAAAGCAAATCAAAAAAATACTAACGTACCTTTGAGGGTTCAGGGAGTATGTATCATCTACAAGACAAACTAGATTAGCACATATATATATATATATATATATATATATATATATATATATATATATATATATATATATATATATATATATATATATATATATATATATATATATATATATATATATAGATATATATATATATATATATATATATATATATATATATATATATATATATATATATATATATATATATATATATATATATATATATATATATATATATATATATATATATATATATAACCATAATCATATCAACATATAAGCATCTTTGCATCCATTATCCAGTTATCAATGCATGACTATGTTGACCACATATCATGACTTCGACCATCATCCATCCAATGTATGACTAAAAACATATGAACACTAACGCACATAACTAATGTACGACCAACATACACTCACAAAAATTACATTCAATAACGACACCATCAAGTTTCACATGTCAATGCCATTGTAATAATGACCCATGTCATGCATACACAACAAGCACATAGACCACTAGCACAAGGACCTATATGAAACTGACATGTACATATTACAACACCTTCATCCAAGGGAAATGAAAAAATAGACACCACCCAAGTAGAACGAAACCATGCTCTGATACCACTCTTTAACACCCTCATCCCACATCTACCCATGTAACTAGCCAACTGGACTAAACGTGTGATGAAGAGTTAGTATGACATGATTCAAATCCTTATGTATCAGTTAAGGAATTGGAACCAATGGAACATAACTAACCTAACCTTCTACACATGCAACAAAACCCCGAGGATCCATCCAACCCATCCAAGTGACCAGCCGGTGAGAGAAACTGATATTTTAACGCATTAAATCCTCATTTTCTCCCTTGACATGGGCATCCATGCGATTGGTACCATCTAGTTGCTCCCACATCAAGGTATGCATGCAACTAGGGAATCTTCGAGGTCGTTCTGTGTCAAAAACTTTAGATTCTATGCCACGTTTTCAGTGCCACGACTCAGGCCGCTACCCAAAAATCCATGAAACCACCAGAAATGAAAAATAACATCAAAATAACGATAAAAATATAAATACTTGCACAAGGGCTTGCTTGGAACCCTACTAGCCATGACAAAATTTTTGTCAAACATGTCACATATATGAATTATACAGGTTTAAAGAACATATATGAGCATAGGGGTCTCATACTTATCTAAGAGGCACTAAGAATCATTGATTCCCCATCACGATAACTACATTATGATCTATGAAGCCATATATTCATTGTACATTTAGTGATTAAAGATGACGAGAATGATGGTAGACTACATAGATTCTCCCTATGAATCAAATGAGCAGTGTGGTATTGGGCACTCTTGTAACTTAACAGACACATTAAGGACTTTGAAGGAAGAAATAAGGTGTTGCAAGGCAGATAATGATAGAATCATGTAGGCATAGTAGAAACCAATAGAAGTCAATGTAGTAATTCTTTAAAGTCTATCAGAATTGTAGAGGGGGTCACCACTTCAAATCAACTATGATAGGAGGATAAGACTAATGGGGCATATGGTAGGAGATATCATAGTGGAATAGGTCATATAGAGATGAAACGATCAAGGATGGAAAGTTATTGGTAAACCAAAAAGGAGAGGTGATGTATAGAGGTACTCTTCTAGTTTTGGTTCTGACATGTATCTTGGTCATCATCGTTATCATCCTTACAAGAGGAGTGATAGGGGATATTTTTCGGATGAGTTCAAGAAAGAAAATCCACATATATTTGATGGGGAAATGAAGAAATCATAGGATGCAAAAGCATGGTTGTTTGGAATGAATAATTTCTTTAGGATATATGATTACTTAGAGAACACGAAGGCCATAATACCTACATTCAGTCTTAAAGGTAAAGAAAATATCTAGAAGGAAGATGTAAAGAATGTAAAAGATATTTATGAGCAGGAGCTAACTTGGAGTGAATTCAAGAAACTATTTAGGAAGAAGTAGCTACTGGAGAGGTACTATGATGATAGGTATGAATAGTTTTATGAGCTAAAGATGGGACCTAAGACGAATGAGGAGTATACTAGCAAATTTATGGAGTTGTTGATATATGTGCCTTACCTCAAGGAGGAGAAGCCCAAGATTAATATATCATTGGAGGAGGCCATCCAGAATCTAAAGAATTGTTAGGATAAATCAAAGCCTAGAGATAAGACTAAACCAAACTGAAAAAGTAATAATAAGAATAAAGGGAAATGGGACAAGAGACGGGCAAGGCCTCTGGACGTAAGTAACAAAGAAGATGAAACACCACACAAGAAGTTCATTGCATATGATAGAGGACATCAATTTCCATCTAAGTAGAACAAGGGTGATGATAGGAAACCTGTAGGATTTTGGATTTTTGGCAAAGATCATCATCAGATAGCTTGTCCACAACATCAAGGTTGTAGATCGTAGATTTACAGTGTTAAGGAAGCACACACAGTTGGGGATGTTGGAGAGAGTGTTCCTACGATCTATGCAGTTGTGGACATAAGTGCTAGATGAGAATGGGCTGAAGAAGCTTATCGTGAGAGAGTTTAATGTGAAACCATATTCATTTCACCTGGGATATCAAAGTAAAACGGCAATGGTGAAGAAGTTATACTACTAGCCAAAGTTATAGAAAGAAGTCATAGAGTTTGTGGCTAGATGCTTGGATTGTCAAAATGTAAAGGTAGAGTGTAATCATACAGGTGGGTTACTACAACCAAACTCAATTCCAGAGAGGAAATGGGAGGTCATTTCCATGGACTTCATCATAGGTTTGCTAAGAACATCTAGACAACATGATTCCATCATGGTTGTTGTGGACATGTTGTTGTGTCTAAAATGCGGATGCAAATTAGAGTTCCATTTACTATCAACCTGGGAATATAAAAATTTGAGGAACATCCACTGTATGTGTACTTAGAGACAAACTAAATTAAGATAGGTGAATAAATACCAAAGATCCCTTAAAGGAGGTCTATTCATTAATATTTCTGACCATCTTAATCAATAAACTAAGAAATGAAGGCATTTAAACATAATTCAAATTGATTACAGGAAATATTAAATCTCTCTTACAAGAGTATTCATTTATATTTCCAGCATCAAGATCTTTAAACTAATGAAATTAAAAACATAAATGAAAGCTTACTATACCAAAACAAGTATGCAAGTGAGGCAATGGGGGTCCTCCATAGCTCCACAAGCGCACATAGAAAGAAGTCAAATGTAGAAGAAAATCCAATCCACTTTATTTATCATCAATTGCAAATTGCAATTACAAGCTCCAAGTTCTACATTCCAAGAGATTCTAAATCTCCATTACAATGATCTTAAAATCTAAAATTACAAATAAAGGACTAAGTTTCTAAATTCTAAGGAAAATTAGGATTACAAATGAAGGAGATAACATTCCTATTTATACAACAAGATGAGATAACAAACTCATAATGATTATCCACTATTCCCTCCTTTGATCCACATATTTCTCAACCAATGGTGACACATAACCCTGTCCTGCAATATCTTCTCCTTGAGGTCACAATCTTATCCACGAGGTCCATGATCTCCTCAAATTCGAATTTGAACATAGAGTGCCACATAAGGGTGCCTTATAAGGTTCCTTTGTACCTACACATGTCAAAAAACTCATTGCAATTGTTAGGTATAAGTATATGGATATTATTTTCTAAAGTTTAACCAAACATTCCCTTAAAAATACTAAAATTAATAATGTTTTGGAAAACAAAATGGTAATGCATTTAATGATTAAAGTGAAGCTAATGCGATGACATGGTGGTGGAATAGAGGTGAGAAAATGTGTGAATGGAGAGAAAGTGGATGTTGGATGGAGTGAAAGAGGATGTATTTTAAGGATAATTCCTAGGCCCAACATACCCCCAAACTAAAGGTATTGCATGTCTTCATGCAATCTATTACATTATTTTTGATACTTGAGCTTTGGCTTAAAATTTGCATGATATCATTTACTTAACTTTTGCAAAGTGTTTTGATGAATTGCAACTTGGTTGGTTCTTGTGCTTCAACCATATTTTGTTTGTTGCATTTAGTTTTAATGTATGATCTTTTCATATTGATAATGTGATTTTTATTGCGAATTTTTTTTGTTGGAATGCATCATGGTTGGTTCTTGTGTAACAACCATTATTGTGTTGCCATCCAATTAACTTTCAAATACTTTTTACAAAGCCATTTTTATGCTCATGATGATTTAATAGTAAATATATTTTGAAAGTATGTGGGTTTTAGAATGTGATATATGAATATGGAAAAATATGAAGGTGACAAAGTATGAATGTAAATGTATCTCCCCCTCCCAAAACTGATGGTTTTGGAAATTTTATGAAATGAGGAAAGGAAGTTTGTTCTTCCAAACATTATCATTCTAGCTTTCAGGGAATTAAATGGTTAAATGTTAGAAAATATCATACCTTAGCTTACCATTTCAAAAATGGATGAGAGTTGTGCATGTGTGTCTACAAAATTCAGATCATAGTCCTCTTTACTTGGTTGTGAAAATGGTGGATGCAGTCGGAAAAGTGAATATTTTATTGTTGATGCATCTGCTGCTAGATCTTCTATTGAATGTCAGGAATTGGTGCTAAATGTGGCTAAAAATGTATAAGGCTTGCAAGTTACACAAAATTTAGAATTTAAACTTCCCCCCCAGCCTTATTTATTGACTTGTCCTCAAGTCATTTGCATAAAAAACTAAAAAGTAATGAACGTAATTCTGCTTCCTCTGCTACGAAATGATTAGTCTTCATGTCTTCAATGCTCTTTGGCACAATTCTTGTCATGTGAATAAATATTTTGGTGTCGAACATAACAAGACATTATTAACTTAATGGCCATTAATGGATATCTCTAGTCAACACGAGAGCTCCCATATTTGATGTGGGTGAGAATCAAGATGCCCCAAACACATCTTTCTAAGTATGAATGAATCTGTTGTTGTCAAATACTTAGATGATCCAAAGAATAAGGGACATTGATGTATTCCCTTGTTTATCAGTGTGCTAGCTTGCCCTTAAGGCATGCAAGCTTCAAGGCATTTTTTGAAAAATATTTAGACTCAAGGACTATGGACTCAATGGTGTATGGAAGCAAGGTTTTATTTGCAATGGTAGGAAAAAGGAAACTGACAATGAATATGTAAAGTGGAACAAAAAGCTTGTAAGTGAGCTTCGTTCGTTTTATTGGTGGGTTAGGATTGAAGAAAATGTAATGAAGTGTACGTTGGTAATGGGAATTGGATAATGACTCTTGCTGGACATAGTGAATTATGGCATGCAAAATCTCAAAAATAACAAATCTGCTCATTAATTCCTGAATTTCGACTAAAATTGTTGAGTGTGACCAGTGTTGACTAGCCACTTGTAGACTTCAAATTCAAGAGTGGATAGGTATTGCACCTTCCTTGGAAATTTAGGAACAACCCCTAGATCTTCGAATTTGGTAATCTGTCATGCAATATGTCAAACCATTAAGCTATTACAGGAAGTTGCAAGAACGTGTAATTTTCTGGAAATTTCGTTTTATGATCATGGACTTGTTGTTTATAATTTCTCATGTTATTAGTCTTTTGAAGATGAATCGCTGGCACAACTTAGCCTCCTTAATGATCAGTTGATTACCCAAAACATGCAAAAAAAAACTTGGCATAAAGAACATAAGTCTGTTCAAGAAGAAATGGCCATTCCCTTCCTAATTCTTATGCAGAAATTGTATGCCAAAATGAAACATATTAAGGAAAATCAAAAGCGTAACTTTCGTCCAATTCATGACGTTGATAACAGTCCATTTTTAATAAATATCCATGAAAAATAAATTACTTCTTGTTTTTGTCAGATGGCTCATGGAATATGCATGGTAAAATGCTTGGCATTAGAGATTCGTTGTGTCCTGTAGATTAGTGTGTTACATAAAAGAATACCATAAGAATAATTTTTAATTTTAATGCCAAAACAAGATAATACTCCAAATGTTTGATAAATCCGTCTTCCAAATTCGCTTCCAAAATCTGCCAATGTGTTGTGCCGAGAGCACTTGATGTCAAAACAAGACCTGCTAAGGCACAGATCCCTCAAGACATATAACCACCCACTTTTCTGCCAGAATACTACCTTGTGCTGCAACATCAATGAAACCCAATGCCTCTTCATCCTTAGGAACTGGTACTGAGCAAGTATAGGTTGACTATGTAGTTGAGCTTTTCCATAGACAAATAACGTCAAATAAATTAAAGTCTAATTTCGACAACACTATTTTTTTGTGCACATGCACACGGAGGTGATGAGGATAGCCATTGAAGTAGGTGAACAAAAATAATAGCGTAAAATAAACGTGATACTACCAATATCGTTTCAGCACAGTCAAACCGTAATGATGACTGAACCCCTCAAATGGTGATTTTCCTGCAAAACGATATGGCTAATATGATAGACCCAATTTTTTAAAAGACGTTTACAATCGTCGTTAATTTATAAAATCTGAGGTAGCCTTCAATATATGTTCTCTCCATTGATCATTTGACAATGAGCAAATGCACTTAACGAGTTTATGGTAATCTAGTTTGCAATGGACACAAATTCCATGCTCTACCAAGAAAAGAACCTGAAAATGTAATGAAAGCAGTGTCGTAGAATTCAAATCCTAGATAACATTATAGGTATTTTGATCATTTTTCCCAATAGCACTACGTATAGGATTTTAGGTCCTATCTTATCGATAATCTAGGTGTTAAATTTGTCATAGATATTACAAAATTGGAAAAGATAACGAATAGATGTTGAAAGAAATCTGATGCATATCTAACTTCATTCCTGTAATATTCAGTCATACGCTTTAATTCACTGAAGAAATTGAAGCTGACAAGGAACAATAATTTTGAAGTTCCACTCCCTTGAAACTGTATTTTCTGAAGAGGTCTCCATCCCTTTGGGTCCTCAGCCACGTTATTTCTTGTCTCCTTTGCACAGCCTCTCCTCATTTCAGCCTTTGCAAATTTTCCTCTCTCAGGCATCCTCACCTAGTCTCCTTTGTAAATAAATTCCCTGCAGTCTATCTCTCAATTGGCTGAAGAGTTGGGCCTACCTCAGCGTGGATTCTCTCTATCCAATCAAAATATTTGTGTGCCAAAGAGAATAAGGGCGCACTATTCTCAATTTCTAGGTGTCTGAATAAAAGTCTTCTTTGCTCTCATCCTCCTATTGGCAGAAAAGATGAGATCAATAATCTCAAGTAGAAGATATATCAACAGTCTGCACACATCCTATTCCTCAATGAAAATTTTCAAAAGCTTCAATCCAAGGTAAACCTGCTCGAAGAGGAAATGGACTGGTTTCGTCACAAATTTACTGGCATGTAAGCCCAGAGAAATGTGGATGCGGATTGCAGCACATCAAGTAGCACATAAGATGGACCCTCTGATAAGATGTCCATTGACCCTCCAAGTTAGTCTATGTTTACTCTTTACAAATGTGTACTAGTTTTTGGCCAAATTTGTAGAGTTTATAGCTGTTGTAATTTCTGCATCATGTATTAGTATAATCAGGGTAGTAAAGAAGAATTAATTTTTGAAACTACCTTCAAGAACTCTACGTACAATCTGGCATCTTTGTACATAATATAAACACTTCTCGAGCTTCTTGCTGCATTCTGGGTGCAGAATTCTAAATTTTAACCATTTAATTTGTACCTGCTGATACTCGCAGCCAGCTTCCAGAAAATACTCCCACAATGTTAGATCCATTAAACATGACGTAATTTTGTCATATTCAGCTTTGCTAATTGGTAATATAGAATCTCCAGCAGTTCCCTCTCCAGTTGTCTCCACTTCTTGTAAACCCTCTGCTACCAAAATCTTAATCATGGTCTCAGCGAATTGTCATGCGAAATGGCAGCCCAGTTTCTACGAAATAATTGAATATTAGATTCAAAGTGAGCTTCTATCAAAAGAATTTTAGCAAACACCTAAAAGGATACCCAGAATTATAATAACTTGCGAGTTCTGGTAGGTATTACTTGAAGAATGTGATTTGGACAAGAAATCTAGGAAATTCAGGTGATTAGAAGGCGGCTCATTATCTTGATATTTGCTCTTGTGATTGTATGCATAGAAAAATAGGGTTCAAAAATAATGCAATTCTTTCCATGCCAGTCCTTGCCATGTAATCGTGGAACTAATGAATAAACGAAGGGATGGAATGAGGGTAATAGTGAAACAAACATTCGAATCAAGAAACACGTGAGACTTCTTTTGTTATCATTCATAAGGGCATCATGAGGGCATAAGGGAGCAGCATTTGTCACACATGCATCAATGGTGGAGTTGAACAGGAGTACAAATTCCAACTCCTAATATTGGGGCTTGACCAGTTAGGGAATGCAATTGATACCTACATTCAATCATTGAGAATCAACAATCGCTCAAATCGAGCCACAAACTTTGCTTCCAAAATCTCTCAAATCGCTAAAATGGGTTCATGCCAGATTGCATAATGAATGTACACTAGTTTGTTTGTGATAAGCTGGGAGTATGTCTCCACTTGACTCCACACATGTATGCAACTCTATAGTTCAACTTCTACACATTATAGTTGGTAGCTTATACATAGAGATACGCACAACAGTTTGGGACATTTCCCTTGTTCACACACAACAATATTTAAGAGGTATCATTTCATGAGATTGTGATTGACATTCCTTGGGAATTTTCTTCCCCCATCCACCTACCATCAATCACACATGGAAACCTACTAGATTTGCATATGAGGAAACAAGGATACGTTGTCCATTTTGTGCAAACATATGCATGTTTGGGACTAAGAGTCTTGAATTTCACAGATATATAACCCTCAATCAATAAGGTTCTCATGGTGAATTTCTTGAAATATAATAACCCTTGCAAGAAAATTTAGAACGCTGATGTTATGAATTTTCAAATGTGCAGGTGTTATCATGTTGTAAATTTAAAGTCGTTTTGGTGCTAGAAGCAAGACCTTTAATCTTAAACCAATTTTGCTCCCTCAAATACAATTGAATCTACTCAAATTTATCCTCAAAAGCTTCATGAAAATATAGAGAAGAAAAAGAAGCGTCAAAACAAACCTTCAACCCTTGAAGAGAAAATACAAAATCTCGGTTCACATTCTAACGTAGTTCTATGATTTGAAGGAGTTGTTGATACTCTGTCCTTTATTCATTGTCAAAGGTGCCCAAATTTTTAAGAAACGGGTAACGTAGATGATGATTTTTAGCTTGTAGAGAAGGCTGGTTGCAATTTCGAGAGAGTATCTAGATGTTGGTCTTATTCGAAACTATTGTTGTGTTTTCACTATTCAAAGTACTTGATGAGGGAAAACTCGATAAACTGGAAGAATTTGTGGAAGGAATTTCAAAAGTCAGATTCTACCAAGAAGGTAGTCAAGCATTGGTTTAATACAATGATTCAGAGATTCTACATCTATTCCTTAAGATTGGCTTTGGTTTGGATGAGTATACTACCCAATTTGAAGGATGTTTTTCGTGAGGCAGGTGTGGAAGATGGGTGCATCAATTTTGTTGGCTTGCTAGGGACATGAAGAAAGAGTATGGTATAGGTGAATTGATTTTGATAGGGATAGATGGTGATTGCACAATGGATTCCTTAATTCAAAAATTACAACATGTTGCCCATTTTGTGCAACCAATACGTTGCCCAATATGCAAACATTACATTGTTCCAAAGGCATATAACTTTGAATGTTTCTATAATAAGATTATATGCTAATCTAAAGGTTATTCAATAAATTGATAAACATTTGAATGCTCTTCAGGAATAATAAACAATTTTGAATGATATTGATGAACATTTGAACATTATTCAATAACCATTTGAACACTCTCTAGGCATGAACACTCTCCAAATGAAAGTTTTCAAAATAAAATAACATTGTATTGTATGCTGGAAAGAATAACACTGGAATGCAACAATGATATTAAGGAGAATAGCGTTGCTACAATGATAACACTGGCATATAACATTGTATTAGAAAATATAGCATTGTCAATATATTTAGGCCCTCCAAGAATGATAACACTGCTCCAACATAATTTAATGTTTCTCCAAGTAAACGATCCAACACTGCTCCAGAAAAACTATCACATTGTTGTAGATATCCAATGCTCCATAAAATAACATATCTTAATTCTCCCCATAAAGACGTTATTGAATAAATATTGTATAATAAAGGTTCTTAAAAAGAAAAGGGTTGTTCCAATTCAAATCTTATTTGCAATAGAATTAAAGCTTCTACCTCTTGGAGACAAGTTTTGATGCAAGCAACAAATCCAAAAGGATAATAATCCCCACGTACACAAACTAGAAATAAGGTGGATTATTCTAATCTAACCGTACTAAATTAGGAAATTAATTTCCCTTTGCTCATTTACGTTTTTATTAGAATTCCAATTGAAGTGGGCTGAGAAAAATAAGGATTCAAATCTTGGAGGGCTGGTTCCATGTAAGAGTATTCAGATAACCATTTATTGTTAACCCAACATTTACCATGGCCTTCCTTAAGGTAAACACTTTAATAGCTTGATATGTAGAGAAGTTTTAACACATTGATCAAATCATTAAAGTACAAATTTAATTTCTAAATTTGAAATCGAAAATAAATGAATTTAAAAAAAAAAATTATTTCGATTTCTTATAATGTTGTGGTTTTTATGATTTGTGTAAATTCCAAGCAAGAGATTTTTACTGATTTGTGCAAAATAAATCAATAGATTTTCTGATTTTTCCTAATCGCTCAAAGCATAGGAAGAGAGCATACTAACCTATTTGTTTTTTTTATTATTATTTTTGCAGGTTAATGTGGATAGTGTAATTTTTTTCATGAAAAATGATGATGTTGTTTTTTTTCAAAGAAAAACAAGACTAAAAACTCTAGCAAGATCTCGTTTTATTTTTTTAATCTATTCTACCTTAACTTGATTGAAATATTTTTTTATTTCCTAGGTAAAATAATACTTCCAATGAAGCCACCTACAAACTAAGAATTTGAAAATGTTCACATCAAGATTTAAAGTTTTTACCTTATGATTTGCAAACATGTGAGTAACCTGTCTTATTCTTGGATTTTGTGCAAGGTTCTTTTGAAACCAATATTCAATATTGTCCTTACTCTCCAAGAAGTACTTTCTTAACATCTTCAAATTTCTCATCCGTAGATGAATTAGTAAGAAATGGGGGTTTTGATAAAAAAACTAAATCAAAAATCAAACTAAGTATGAAAAATCAAAAAGCTCAAACTTGAGCAACTTTGTGAAGATCCTGTTGTCACTAGGTTTCACAAGTTAGTCCATAAAAAAAAATTGCAATAAAAATAACTTCCTAAGTCTATCTCTGAATGATCCTCCCCAGTAACGGTGCCAAAATTTTGGGTCTAAAATGTGGATGCAAAGTAGAGTTCCATTTACTATCAACCCAGGAAAGTAAAACTTCGAGGAACATCCACCGTTTGTGGACTTAGAGACAAACTAAATTAATCTAGGCAAAGAAATACCAAATCTCCCTTACAGGAGGTCTATTCATTAGTATTTCTAACCATCTTAATCAATAAACTAAGAAATGGAGGCATTTAAAAATAATGCAAATTGATTACAGGAAATATTAAAACTCTCTTACAAGAGACTATTCATTTATATTTCCAGCATCAAGATCTTTAAACTAATGAAATTAAAAACATAAATGAAATCTTAGTATACCAAAACAAGTATGCAAGTGAGGAAATGGGGGCCCTCCATATCCCCACAAGCACACCTACAAAGAAGTCAAATGTAGAAGAAAATCCAATCCACTTTATTTATCATCAATTGAAAATTTCACTTACAAGCTCGAAGTTCTACATTATAAGAGATTCTAAATCTCCATTACAATCATCCTAAAATCTAAAATTACAAATGAAGGACTAAGTTTCTAAATTCTAGGGAAAATTAAGATTACAAATGAAGGAGATAACACTCCTATTTATAAAACAAGATGAGGTAAAAAAACTCATAATGATGATCCATTATTCCCTCCTTTCATCCACATATTTCTCAACCAATGGTGACACATAACCCTATCCTCCATTATCTTGTCCTTGAGGTCCATGGTGTCCTAAAATTCGAATTTGACCATAGAGTGCCACATAAGGATTCCTTAGAAGCTTCCTTTGTACCTACACATGTCAACAAACTCATTCCAATTGTTAGGTATAAGTATATGGATATTATTTCTAAACTTTAACCACAAATTCACTTAAAAATACTAAGAATTAATCATGTTTTGGAAAACACAATGGTAACCCATTTAATGATGAAAGTGAAGCTAATGTGATGACATGGTGGTGGAGTAGAGGTGAGAAAATGTGTGAATGGAGAGAAAGTGGATGTTAAATGGAGTGAAAGTGTATGTACTTTAAGGATAATTCTTAGGCCCAACACATGTTAACTAAGGTAACACACTTCATTCCAGTGAAATCTACATATTTAGCTAGTGATGTGGCACAGGTTTTCATCACATAAGTGGTTAGATTGCACGGTCTTTTGAAGAAGATTATCTCAGACATGGGTGTAAATTTCACTTCCAAGTTTTGGAAGGACTTATTTTCAGGTTTAGGTACAAATTTGGCCTTCAATACAACTTATCATCCGCAGACAGATGGATAGACACAGAGAATCACCAAGATATTCAAGGATATGTTGAGGATGTATGTGATGCATCATTAGAGGATATGGGAGGAGTACCTTCCATTGGTTGAGTTCACTTACGATAATGGTTACCAGGAATCACTAAGGATGAGTCCATTTGAGGCATTATATGGGTGTATTCGTAATAATCCCATCAATTAGAGTGACCTAGTGAGAAAGGTATTGATTGGAATGGAAATGTTAGCAGAAATGGAATACAAAATGTAGGTAATCAAGAAGAATGTAAGGGAAGAAAAGGACAAACAAAAAGTCTAGGAAGATGAGAACAGGTTGTTTAAGGAATTTCAGGTTTGAGAACAAGTCTACTTGTGAATCAAGACAAAGAAGAGCTCCTTGAAAATTGGATTATGTGCCAACATGGCACCTTGGTTTTGTGGACCTTTCAAGATTCTTGAAAGGATTAGTTTAGTAGCCTATCGACTTGGATTGCCTCTGACAATGAAATTCCATGATGTTTTTCATGTGTCATTACTTAATAAATATGTCAAAAATGTTGATCATAATTTGGTTTGTATTGTAGGTAAAGCTAGAAGGAGAATTCCAACATTACACTCAGTGTATATTGCAAAGAAAGATGCTCACACTTCGAAAACAAGCAATCGAGTAGGCTAAAATGTAGTAGAATCACTTTTGGCCCAATGAATCTATGTGGGAGATGGTAGATAAGATACGAGCTATGTATCCTTTTATATTCTTTAGTTGAGAAAACAATTTGGTATATGCTTTGGTAAATGTGTTGGAGTGATTTTTTGGTTTATGTACATCTGGATGTAAATACCACCATGAGCTATGTTATAAATCTCCAATAAGAGGTATGGGTTTCATGTCATTATGGTTGTCACGTTGCTATGTTGTGTTTCTCAGAAATCTAGTATTCCTAAAGAATGCTAGCCGTCTAGGTTTGGCAGCTACCCTAGAAACAATAGTTTAAAGCAATTCAATGATTTCTTCTATGTGTAATAGATAAAAAAAGATAATGGAACCAACTTGGAACTATTGCTTAATCCCTTATTCGACCTCTCTCTCCTTTGGCAGATCCTGCAACTCCTCCCCATAATTAACACACTTGGAGAGTACCTGCACAAGTAAAACAACAAAGAACCATCAAAGCATCCTCATCTATTACAACATAAAAATTACAAAATCAGATATATAATGAACCAATAATAGAATTCACAATTGCACAATCATATGGGAGAAAAATTGAAGAGCTTTATTAATAGAAAGGAGAGTTAAAACCCAGTTGTCTGATCCAGCATCATCCTCCCAGCTTCAATCCTTCTTCATCTCATGAAATAGGAATATCGCTCCAACAAGAATACAATGCTCTCTCCTCAATTACAAACTATCAGCACTTACTTGCAATTCACAACATTCCAACATTCTAATCTCTTGGATTGGACATCCATTTATAGATGTTTGCAAGAGTGTGAGTCATCCATGGGGTTTGATTAGTGTCATTACACTTATTATAATTGGTTCCACAAGATAAGGGATAACAGATGGTTTTAGATCACCTTATTCATCCTTGGGCGAATTCAGAGAGGCAAGTGGCATATGAGAAGTTTCTAGAATATTCCATGAGAAACCACTTAGCAAATTGTCCCGGACATTTGTCCATCCTCGCCCATCACACCCTATAGAATTCCTAAATAGTATGCATCACCCCAGCACTGTACCACTTAGTATGCATCGCACTTTGTCAGTGGAGCAATCAATATGGTTCAATTTATGCAATTTCTGGATGGCTTCTCAGATGGAACTTTCGGCGAATGATGTATTCAGATGACTATGTTCCTTTAGGGTATGAAACAACTCTTTTAGGGGTTGATGAGCCCCAATACATCAACATATAAGTTTGGGGTTGATGTGCTATGCCTATAATAGTTTCCCGCTAAAGCATGAGGTCGTAAATATTCATGTCGGGTGAAATGCTTTATCATGAGGATCCGAAGTTTCGAACTGGAAGGTGGCCTGCATCAGTTACAATACAATACATTATCATAATATGATTTTCATGATCTAGCTGAGGGAGGCATTCCCATGCTCAACTTTATAAATTTCATTTCATGTACATAGATCAGATAGTTGTCTGCAAATACAGACTGGTGATTCTTCAGATATAGAGTCATCATCCATGATTTGGATGACCATCTGTGTAGCGTATTTGTACATTTGATGTTTTTATATCCCTGAATATATCGTCGCTTCGATGGATGAAACTGGATCAAGGGTCTTCAAACTCGTTCAATCTTCACTCGACGTACAAGTCAATCCATGTGAAGAGATGTTTTGAAGTCGAACATGGAAAGACATCCCCTGATTACCAGCCAATGATCTAAGTTGTTAACAGATGCAAGAGGAATCACCGATAAATGATAATGATCCTCAAGGTACTATAGTACAATTCACATGGTTTGAATACATGATTCGATGTCGAACACCATGTAAAATCTTTCGGTCAAAGGCCATTGATTTCAGCCTATCACCAGAAGTGAGAAACTTTCCATTGGTGTATGCAAGCTTCAAAGCACTGAAAGGGTTGTTTCTAAGTCAACTTTTAGGATAATGACCTGATGTCAACAAGAAGTGACTCATCGTAGGAGGGCCTTGATGTATCCCACATATACGACATGAACTGAAGCAAATAATTTCTAGAGGTGAAAATGAACTGACGACACAAGGTTCAGGAATGGCAGTCATGAAAAATGAAGGTTGAAGGTATTGCAGTGTATGAGACATTAACTGGATGGTGATTTCTCAACTAAACGACTTCTCTTGAACATGTCGGCGACACTGAGATGAATTTGTAGCATTAACCCCAAAACATGGATGGTATGAAAGACAAATGGTATGATGACTGGTGAATGGAATAACCCAACCCAACTCAATAATGGAGATGAAGTGAAAGTGTCATGTTCAAGAGTGACTTGCTACCATAAATTCTTCAAGCTTTTTCCCTTTTTCCCCAATCATTGTTGACCAGTTGAGAAGGATAAGATAGGCTTGTTCTATAATTCGCCCTTCAGGAAAACGTGACACTATTTAATGTTTTAACAAGTCTAGCGACAGTGAAACTCGGTCTCGTCTAGATGGAAAAGTTTGTCTATATTGTTTTAATGAGTTTAACGACAAGGATAAATCGGTCCTTTTCATGTTTAGAGACTTTGAAAAGGGACAAAAAGAAAATTCCATAAGTTCTTTTTCATAAAGTAATCCCTCAGGTTCGAAAAAGGATAAAATAATATAGGAGGGATGACATTTCCAATACATTAACGATTTGGAAAAGACAAGAGCTAGACAATATTTTCATATTTAACGAGTCTGAAAAGGGTTTAAAGAGGACTCCATAGTTTTCTTTTCATTTTTGAATCAAAGCTCGAAAAGAAGACAAAAGTTTGCTTGGTTGTCAAAGATGCTCAATTCACTGTTTATCACATCAGATTCTTTCATCAGTCATTCAACTTGCTCAAAAATCCATAAAATTAATTAGAAATACATATATATGGATGAAAAATGAACTATCATTTCATTTTGAAGTACATGAATAGTAAACATAAAAAGTAGTTTTAACATTTCGTTTTCATCATTTCATTTCAAATTTGTGATTTTAGAGCTCTGAAGAAGTTTTCCCCCTCAAATTTCACTAGTTGATTTTGACAGATCCTATGGATCATTCTCTGCATCGCTAGGACCAGGTAGGAGCTACCCTCAAGCTCTTCATTTTCATTTCCTCTTTTCTCAATTCTGGGCAAGTTTTTTCACTTTTCTGGGCCCCTGGGGTTTAAATATTTTTGTTTCCCAATCATCGCACCTAGCTTATATCAAAATGTGTGATTCATACTAAGCTGCCAGTAGGCCAGTTAGTATGCATCTCACTTGCCCAAAGGCAGGGTGCGATGGGCACAGAAAGGAAACTTTATATAGTGTTTTTTCATCAAATTTTTACCTATTTTTGCTCAAAATTTGATCCTAACTCATCTATTGTTTGCATTTCAGATATTTGTTGGATGAAGATGGTTGTCACATGGTGTGAGTGAGAACATGAAGAGGAGGATATGATTTCTTTACATGACCAGGGCACAGTGGATGCATTAAGAAACTATTGTTTACTGAAGTTTTTCCGCATGTCAAGCATGAGACAACAGATCAGTTGTTTGCAGTATCTTCTCAATGCTTGGGATCCTATTGAGCAGGTATTCGAGATCAGAGGTAAATCTATTCCTTTCACAGTCAAGAATATTTATTTTATGATGGGTTTGTCGAGGTGTCGCGCCCCTCTTTCACTATCAGTGTTTGCTCGTGGGGGCGAATCTGTGAAAGATTACATTCGTCAGTTCTGCAGGGATGGATCTCAACCCAATAGAGATGGTAAGATTAATATCTGAGATGTTATTGATCGACCTTTGAGGACCATTCTATTTACCTTTGCTAGATTGGTTGGCAGCGTAGCCTTACATTTAGCGAACAGACCCTACATGCAGTATGCCTTGGAATGCCTGGAACCAAAAGTGTTCAATTAGTGTGAAGCAATACTTCCTGTCATGAAATAACAACTGTCCAAAGTAAAGAATGGAAGAACCAAGAACTTTGGTTATGGATCCATATTGACTACTTTTTCTTTGGAAAGAATTCCATTAATGCAACCTCAAAACATTTCACAAGGATTGCCTGCACCGAGGGAACCACAGATGCAGAGATGGGTGGACCTTATGGCTAGACATGCTGACCAGTCACAAATCTCCTTCTCAGATTCCTTTTTCGAGTGATTCAACCGCTAGGAGATGGCATTTGCAGAGTATTCATATCCCAGGATGGATTTCTGAGGTGATCAGGATTTGGCTTTACCAGTTGGTGAACAGTGGAGTGCTATAGGTAAAATGATTTGACCACATCTTTGTTTTTTCAGTTTTATAATGTTTTTGTGTTTTTGATGTTACCAATACTAAAAAGACTCATATGTGTGTGTATATATTGGACCCGTGTGACCAGTGGCATGTCCATGAGGAGCAGATGATGCTCTAGTAGGAGAGGCTAAAGGGAGGGCCATCCTTCGAGATCTAGATATATCAGAGACCTTGGCAGTGTTGCAGGATCAGATCGAGGGCCTCACTCTCGGCATTCAGGATTTTAGGACCGATGAGTTACCTTTGAGGTTACAGAACCATACTACTGGTGTACCGAGTTGTTGGACTAGGCCCCTGCGCATGATAGCACAGGCAGTGACATGTTATCATTAGCATCACTAGTCTATGATGTTTTTCTGCATTTAGTCTAAGTTTCTTGGTGAGATGACCGATTTTGTCTTGGACAAAAAACATTTTATAAACAGTTATCTATTTTCAATTTTTGGAGTTTTATTTTGGTTAAGAGATGAAATCCTAATGCAAATGTTGATGTGAAATGCTTTCTTTACAAATGCTACAAATGTCTATTTAACACATAGTTTTCTAATGAATCAGTCAATGTGTTTAAGTTTCTGGAAATGTGTTGATATTGAATGGAATCAAAATGTCTTTCCAAAATCCTAACTCTTAGGAACATGCGATGAATAGTTGGGTTCTGAATGGAATAAATTCCACTAAGCTGTAGCATGACGAATTGTGAATCTAGCTTGAAAATGAGTCGGCGTATGCCATGTGAAATGGCATCAAAGAGAATTTAAATCAACACGCTATACTCAACGATGTTGTTCATCAATCGGCCAATACATATCCCCCTGAAACTCACTAACTCACCGCTTGGAGCGAAAATGACCCAAGCCGCAAAAGATAGGTTCTGCATACTACAACTAGCCCCGTCGGCATACCCAAAAAATGGTTCCAAAAGGTTTGACATCTGCAACAAATTTGAAGTGGATTACCGAACAAAAATGAAAATTCTAAAAGAAAACACTCAAAAATGCAATAAAAGCATATGTATAATGAGTTTACTACACCTAATAAAGCATATTAACGTTTAAGATACAACCCATTTCGGGGTTGCGAGAGTGGAATCCCATCATAATCGACTAGCTCATAGGCTCCTTTTGTCAATACACATTTAACAATGTAAGGGCCCATCCATAATGGTTCAAATTTACCTGCTCCTAATTTTTCAGAATCCTGATCGTAAAGCAAGACCAGGTCACCTTTTGAGAAGACACGAGGCTTAACATTTTTGTCATATTGTGCCTTGATGCATTTATTATGTGATTCATTAGCCAACGCGGCATCATGACGAGTTCCATCCAAACGGATTAATTCCAAGAAATGAGCCTCTTCTTTAGAAGTTTTGGGAAGCAGATCGATTGCAAGCTTGAGGGATGAGATTTCACACTGAATGGGTAAGAATTCTTCCAGACCATACACCAACTGAAAGGGCATAAATCTGGTCAAATTTCTCACCGAAGTCCTATATGCCCACAGAGCTAAGTACAGGATTAAATGCCAAGTCCGTTTATGGACTCCAATCATTCTCTGCAGCATACACTTAAGGACTTTGTTGATTGCGTCAACTTGCCTGTTAGCCTACGGATAATATGGAGTAGAACTATCATGAGACAGTCCTAATTTGGTAGTTAATTTGATCATCATGTGATTGTGAAAGTGTGACCCATGATTTGTGACTATAGCCTGTGGAACACCGAATATAGAAACTACATGATTGAAAGAAAGAGTGCAACCATTTCGCCGTTGTTGTTCAATGTAAGCATCGCCTCGGCCCATTTGGTAAAATAGTCGATGGCGACTATAATATACCCATGCCCCCCAGCTGAGGTGGGGTTACATGTCATGAAGTCAATGCCCCATTTAGCAAATGGGCCAACAACAATGATTGGATGAAGTGGTGCAGGTGGTAATATGGTTTTGTGATAAAAAATCTGACAAGCATGGCAAATTTAGACTGAAATTATGCAACCTTTGAATATGGTGGGCTAGAAGCAACCAGCTCATAAGATCTTTTGTGCAGTAGCATAACCAGATAGATGTCCCCCACAAGCACCTAAATGACAATCATTCAAAAACATTTCGGCCTCCTCATGTGTGAGGCACCTTCTTAAAACTGTATCGAGACCTCAACGATAAAGTGCATCACCAAGGATCAGATAATCTTTGGCTTGGTATCTAGTATGTCACCGTTCAGAGTGAGAGGTGTTAGGCCTAAAAGTTTGGGTCTAGATATAGATCAGTATATCCCCGTACCATGGATCACTTGACGATATGAGAAGTAGAGTCTCATCCACGATTGATGCTTTTGATGTTAAATCATTGGAGGAAGAGGGAAGGTCGCAAAGTAGCTATACAAACACAAGAAACTTTTTTGATTTGGATTTGATGAATTCCAGATCAAACTCCTACAAAATGACTATCCATTTGGAATATTTTCCCCCCAGCAATTGACGTGACAAAATGTATGTCATAGGGTTGCAACCTAACACAATGGTAGTTTTGTGAAGGAGTATATAGTGTCAAAATCTTTGTACTGCTTGAACGGCTGCTAAAGCCAACTTTTCAACATAAGAGTACTTGATTTCTATATCATTAAGATTATGACTTAAGTAATATATAGGATGTTCAATTCCATCATCTTCTTGCACTAAAACCATAGTGATGGTTCTATCTGCAGCGGCGAGATACAGGTTAAAGTTTTTTTTATAGTCAAAAGCATACATTAATGATGCTTTTATGAGGGAATCTTTAGGAGGATCAAAGGAAGCTTGCATAATCTGATCCCAATGGAAGGGTACTCCTTTCTTTAGAAGACGTGTATAACCTTTAGCGAGCTCAGCATAATTTGGAATGAACCTCCTCAGAAAGTTAGTTTTCCCTTGGAGTCTCTAAATCTGAAGCAACTTTGAAGGCGGAGGCATGTCAAGAATTCCCAGAACCTTAAATGGGTCGAGTTGAATTCTGTCCTTAGAAACTAAAAAACAAAGTAGTCGACCAGAACCAACACAAAACACACACTTGTGTGGATTGAGTCGTATCTTTTAGTGTCGACAACGTAAAAATATGGCTCTCAAATGTTGCGGATGATCAATCCATTTTTGCGAATGAGCAGGTAGATCATCGAGATATGGTTGAACGATGTGTTTGATGTCATGGAAGGCGTAATTCATTGCCCTCTGAAATTTTGCCCCTGCATTCTTCAAACCGAAAGGTAATTTACGATATGCGAATGTGCCCCATGGACATATAAATGCAGTTTTTGACTGGTCCTATGGGCGGATATTGATTTGATTGTAGCCCAAAAATCCATCCATGAATGAAAATATTTTGCATCTGGCACATTCATCAATAATTTAGTCAATAAAGGATGTAGGATAGTTTCCCTTTGGACATGCTTGATTTACATCTCTATAATTGACACACACTCTTATCGTTCCTTGTTTTTCATCACAGGAACAATATTCGATATCCAATCAGTGAGAGGTACAGGGTAAATGAAGCCAGCATGCAAAAGTTTTTCAACCTCTGCTTTAATGGCAATAGCTTTCTTTGGATGAATAGGTCGAAGTTGTTGTCATACTGGTTTGACATCTGGATACATCTTGATTTCATGTTCAACAATTCTCAAGTCAATGCCTGCCATTTCTTCGTATGACCATGTAAAGACATCTCTAAATTCGTGAAAAAGAGCACAGTAGTTATCTAGTTCTGATGGAGAACCAGATTTACTAATGTGAATATTCTCTACAATATTAGGTTTGGTCGAAATATTAATGGAGATAGTTTCTTCAATGTTGGATAGATTTCGCTCAGAATCTACTGTATTTACAGAATTTAATTAAAAATAATAATTGAAGGCTGATTGAGGTCATTTGAATAATCTTCATTGTCATCTCGAAGGTGGGAACAATGATGATAATCTTCCCACAACGTCTCTCCTATCATCATTGATTGGATGATTCCTTCGTCTATAGAAGTTATACGAGACCAAGGATCAGAAGAGGTACCATATTCTAAAGACCTATCTATCCAAACACTTGTTGAGTGTGGACTCATATTTGTTGTATAAGCCCAAAAAATTGATTGCTACAAAGATTCTATGGGGCTTGGCAGGAACTCCTCGTGATGATCCTCACTATCAAAATAGTCGTAACTTTTCTTAAACTCAGATGATGTAGAAGAGATCATGTGGCAGGTTTCCACTGTGGCCACTTCCACAAAACTAGATGGAGATGGGAGGGCAAAAGTACCCATTCAGGAAGGGTCTTTTAGGAGACCTACTCCAACATTTTGAAGTGATTGTGAACTTCCATGGATCAATGGTATGCTTCCAGTAGCTTGTGAACTATTAGAAAAGAAGGCTAGTTGGTCAACGATTGTGATTCCACCTTCGAAGGGGAATGCAATCTTTCTAAAACATGTAGGAAAAATTACAACCATAGCATAAACCAAGGGCCTTCCTAGTAAAATATTGTAGTTCAACCTCGACTTCAATATCTACTGTCTTGGCCCCCAGTTTGACTTGAAAGCTACTTAAAATCCCATATGGAGTGCACGTTCTTCCATCGAATGCTTTTAGTGTTGTTGGTGATCGTGACAAGGGTGGTGAACCAAGAGTTTTCCAACAACTCATTGACATAATACAAGTAGATGCCCCCTCGTCAATGATTGTTCGATGAACATTTTTATTGAGGGATTTTTCCTGTCTAATGAAAGCGAGTTGGGCCGGTAATTGTGGTGTATATTCAGTATGATTAAAGACCACAAGATTGGAATCCATTGGATCGATCCCATCTATTACTGATAACAAACCCTACTTTTGGGAAGGACAATTTTGCAATACCACAAGCATCGACATAGTGGATGGTGGTTGAGCCAGATCCTCTACTATATTATAATTCTGAGCAGCTTGAGCATGGGGATTAAATTTCAATTTATGTATGACTCCCTTTGGCGGCTTAATGGTTTTTTTAAGAATAATGGGTGGAACAACTTCTAGCAAAGTCATTGTCGAAGCACTAGGTCGATCAGTAGCTTGGTTGTTCGACGATGATGGATTCCCATAATATTTTTTCCTTGCCGATACCAAAACATCATTTTGTTTGCTTATGATGGATAGCATAAGCACTTGGGATGTGGAAGCATTATCAATAGCAACCATATTAGTTTTTGCGTTTGGAAACGGATCAGTCAACACTGCTGAGGTATTTCAAGCCTTCAAAAGTTTTGAAACCTCAGATCGATGTGGAAAATCTCTTGTAGAATTCTCCTCATTACAGATCAAACATGGATAAAGAGGAGGTTTCCTTGCTGCAGTAGGGTTTTCAAATGACTTTTCAGGAGTGGAGTTCTCCTATTTCTTCTTATTATTTTTCCCTTTCTTCTTACCCCTCGGTTGCTTTGAATTTTTTCCCTTGTCAAATGACACGGCATTAATCTTTGAGGTAAGAGAATTTTCATTTGCATTTTGATTAGAAATAGCAAGAGCTTTACCAAATGGACCTCTTGTGGTTTGCGTGCTTGAGGAACCAATCACACCGTCACCAGCATGAGAGTCTCTACTCGATTTAGGAGGAGGTGGAATGGAAAAAGATGGTTTAGGAGCATTAGGAATTTTTTCATAGAGTGTGCCAGATTCTGTATGGATCAAATCTAAATATTGGGCACAAGAAATGACTTGCTCTTCAATGACAACTCCTCCTTTCACCACGTCCTCAGTGATAGATGGCAATAAGGACTTAATAAACCACTCAGCTAAAAGCTGATCAAGGACATACATCTTTACCATTTGACAATGACACCACCACTCATGAATATGATTAGATATGTGAGTGGATGTGGTATGTTTAAAACTGGTAAGGAGTTCTGTCCCAGTTTTGTACCTGATGGGTAACTGAAAGTGGGTTAGAAAAATAGTGGCAAGGATGGTGAAGTTATCAAACAAAGCTCTAGGAAATTCAATATACCATTTCTCTACTGGAGCAGTGAGTCTTATTTGAAAAAGGCGAAGTCTAATCGAATCATCATTCAGAGTGTTAGATGAGCACCACAAATGAAAATTCATTACGTGATTCGATGGATCTTCACCTGGATTTCCATTGAACTTAGGAATATCAAAGGGGAGTTTATGAGGAATCACTGGCCACCAAGGGGTGTATGCAATTGGATCATTCATCAGCTGATTCAAATCTGGTAATTATAGAGTCGCTACAAAAGGAAATTGGTTATTCAGGTTGGGTGGAGCATACCTAGGATAAGATGGAATCACCTAAGCAGTAGGTCTTTGCATACCACCATAAAGCATCTGTTGCTGGTAACCTTGATAAGGTTGTTGGACATAACAAGTATAGTGTGGTTGTTGATAACCGGTTTGAAAATGCGGTTGTACATAACCTACAAATCCTTGTTGCTGAGGTCCTCGGTAGGCTTGATATTGACCAAATCTAGTTTGAGGTTGTAAACCAAGTCCAAACTGAGGTTGGGTTTGCTAGAATTGCGGTTGTTAGTATTGTTCCAACCACGGTTGTTGGACCATTTGCTATTGCCCAATACCGCAGGATTGAGCAAGTTGCGAATTGACAATACTCGTAAGTGCCTAAGTCATTCCAAATAAAGAAGCACTAACCTGATGTTGCGGTTGAGCCATAGACACAAGTGGTTGTTGTATCACAACTTGAGAGACTTAAGTCCTCTACCTTGAAACTTGAGGTTGCGGGGAGGAAGGAACAGGTTGAGGTTGAGGCACAATGGGTTTTGCTTGTGCTTGCGACACAATCGTAATAACAGGTGTAGTGGGAATATTTGACATAGTTCATATCGGTTGCATTGGATATACAGCCCTTGGTTGTTTTGGCAGTATTGGTATCCAACCACTAGATGTAATTCCAGATTGACCTGAATATTTTTGGAAACTCTCATATGGTTGTTCCCCAGGAGAAAACAGTGAAAAAGCATACTTCTCTCCATATGGCAACAATGCATTGTTTAAAGGATATATCGGTCTTTGAAAACTGGTTTGCCCAAATTGATACTGGCATGCAAGATCAAATTGCTGAGTTTCAAAAAAAGGAAGACCAGATGGGACTCCGAATGAATAAATAGGAGCAGACCATGGTGTCGAAGTAGCCCCTGAGTGGACTCCAGCTAGTGATGGATAACCAACTGGAACATATGGTGTACCATATAAATATGACTCAGGTGTAGCAAAAAGCATTGTAGTAATAGTAGCATGAGGTTTTGCTGCAACTGTATCAGATGACACATTCCTAGATGTTAATGGTTTCTCAAACATGTTTAGTCTATCCAAAATCTCTCCAAGAGATTAGACAGGAACTTGCAATGAAAAAGGATTAAAAGAACCAAAATCAGGAGTAGAAGGATACAAATGAATCCCAGTTCTTGTAATCATTCCCTTCACCTTTGTCTCTTTTTGGATGAAGCCAAAAGAGTGTTGGATAACCGTCCTGCTTCACTGTGACAACTTCCATCTGGTTACAGGAAAATCTCCCTAAATCCTTCACTATTTGATGAACCGACTCGCCAAAATCAACTATCGATCGAAACCACTCTCTCTGAAAGTGAATCTAATGAGTCTATACCTGACCCAAATCAATAGGGAAAAACAAAAGTTGACTTAATTTCATCTTCAGCAAATCGTACCTTTTCCGAAGAGAGTGAATATGATACCACTCAAGTTCTTTTTGTTACTTCAAATTCTAACGAGCTTGGGGGAAACCCACCAGTTCTATCAAGACATGAGGAAAATCCTCTAGTTCTCGTAACTCAAGGGGTTAATTCTCCCATTTCTACGGTACCCTCTCCAAGTAGTCTAGTCACTTCCTTTGACTAGAATCAACTGGCGGGGTCCCCCTTCCTTCTTATGTGCCTTTCTATATCATAGTACAAGTTTGTGATCTGGAACTATTATAGATGAAGGTGCATCAGTGAGTATCCTTTCTTCAACTGCTTGGAAAGCGCTTGGTTCACCACTGCTTGTGTTTGTTACACAAAATTTGTTGGGCTTTAATAGATGAACCAATTACATTGGGGAATGAATAGATGTTTGTTTGTTTTTATGTTCAATTTGATAAACTATAGACAATGTCTGAGGTCAGCCAGGTAGCTTTCGAATTGCTCTTGCTTTGCAATTGCATAATAAATGAATGCTGCTTTAGTCAATATCTGGTTTGGTTTATGAATTAAACATTTGACTTGGAAGCACATCTAGATACCATTTTGGTAGCTCAGTAACCTCTCAAGACATTCCATCATACTTTTCTCATCTTTGTTCATCAAAACCCAACTTAATTCATTGAAAACAACTCAACATTTGAGCCAAAACCCATTTTAGTTGCACTCTGTGGACCATTGCTTTGTCTTCTAATGTGACTCAATATGAATAGCACCTCCTGAGTGTAGTAAATGCGATGCCTCTCAATTTCTTTGAAGCCTAGGTGTGATGATTGACTGAACTCTTTTTCCATCTAGAAATTGAGGGTTTTTGACTTGTTTTCAGTTTTGTTTGGTTGTTTTGTTGCAAATGATCAACGCCTCTTTACAGAAGGTTACTTGCATCACTTATATCAGCCTCAATTATATCAATATTAGTGATGATTGACTGAACTCTTTAATTTGTTAAAGAGGCATTGTTCATTTGTAGCAGAACAACCAAAAAAAACTGAAAACAGGGCAAAAACCCTCAATTTCTAGATGGAAAAGGAGTTTAGTCAATCATTGCACCCAGGCTTCATAGAAATTGAGATCCATCAAACTTACTACACTCAGGAGGTGCTATGCATACTGAGTCATAGTGGAATACAGTGTGATGGTCTAGGGAGCGCAACTAAAATGGGTTTTGGCTCAAATGTGGAGCTGTTCTCAATGAATTAAGTTGGGCTTTGATGAACAAAGATGAGCAATGTATGATGGAATTTCTTGAGAGGTTTCTGAGCTACCAAAAGGGTATCTAGATGTGCTTGCAAGTCAAACGTTTAATCATAAACCAAACTAGATATTGAATGAAGTAGCATTCATCTACCATGCAATTGCAAATCAAGAGCAATTCGAAAGATACCTGGCTAACTTCAGGCTTTGTCTATAGTTTATCAAATTGAACATAAAACAAAAAATAAAAATGAACAAATTTCTATTCATTCCCCAGGGGAATCGCCAATTTGTTTCTCGAAAAACTAGTATTCCTAAAGAATACTAGCCCTCTAGGTTTGGAAGCTACCCTAGAAACAATAGTTTAAAGCAATTCAATGATTTATTCTATGTGTAATAGATAAGAGAAAGATAATGGAACCAACCTAGAACTTCCACTTAATCCCTTGTTTGATCTCTCTCTCCTTTGGCAGATCCTACAACTCCTCCCCGTACTTAACACACTTGGAGAGTACCTGCACAAGTACAACAACAAAGAAACGTCAAAGCATCATGATCTATTACAACATAAACATTACAGAATCAGATATATAATGAACCAATGATAGCATTCACAAATGATAACATTCACAATTGCACAATCATATGGGAGAAAACTTGAAGAGCTTTATTAATAGAAAGGAGAATTACAACCCAGTTGTTTGATCAAACATCATCTTCCCAGCTTCAATCCTTCTTCACCTCATGAAATAGCAAGATCACTCCAACAAGAATACAATGCTCTCTCCTCAATTACAAACTATCAACACTTACTTGCAATTCACAACATTCCAGCCTTCTGATCTCTTATATTGGAGATCCATTTATAGATGTTTTCAAGGGTGTGAGTCATTCATGGGGTTTGATTAGTGTCATTCCACTTGTTATAATTGGTTCCATAAGAGAAGGGAGAATAGATGGTTTGGATCACCTTATTCATCCTTGGACGAATTCAGAGAGGCAAGTGGCATAGGAGAAGTTTCTAGAAGATTCCATGAGCAACCACTTAGTAAAATGCCCTAGACATTTGTCCATCCTCGCCCATCGCACCCTGTAGAAGGCCTAAATAGTATGAATTGCACCCTGGCAGTGTACCACTCAGTATGCATTGCACTTTTCCAGTGGAGTAGTCGATATGGTTCAATTTAGGCAATTTCTGGATGGTTTCTTGGATGGAACTTTTGGGGAATGATGTATTCAGATGACTATGTTCCTTTAGGGTATGAAAGAAATCTTTTAGTGGTTGATGAGCGCTAATAAATTGACATATAAGTTTGGGGTTGGTGTGCTCAAATATGTCTATAACATGTTGTCATGTTGTTTTTCTTCTCACTCAGATGATCATTTGAAATACTTCAACGAGCTAAGTAATAAAGCTGCATGGGTAGTATGTTTTTCTTTCAAAATCCTTGGCTGTTGTAGGTGTCATTGAGCATCGAGGATGGTTTTTCCCCAAGGAGGAGGGATATATAACAACCTTGGTCAAAAAATACATGTAATAAAACTTAATAAAGGTAAAATAATAACCATGGTAACATGACAGATATTCCAAGTTGAATGTTGGGAAAATTATCATAGTGTGGGTATTCATTTGGTTTGTTATGGCTATGGAAATTAAAAAAGCCAACATAAAAGACTATGAAAAGGAAAAGTGGCATTTATTGGCATTTATTTATGAAATAATGGAAATTAGGAGAAAAGGAAGGTGAAAGGTCATAAGTTGCACGTGAAGAGGAAAATGAAGGAAAATAATGGAAATTGAAGAAAATATGGAGCTCATTAATAAAAATTCTTCTGAGGATTAGTTCATTGATTTGGTCAGTTTAGACTTTTGTTAGTTCAGTTTTGGAGCTCTCATTCTATTCTCTCTCTCTCATAATCTTGGATACCTGGAATTTTATTTGAGAACTCTTGGAGGAGTGTGGAATACTTGGGATTTTGAGCAAGAAGGTGAAGGTAGAGAAGGAAAGTGCAAGAGGACATGGAGATAAGTAGCTACACTGGGTTTTACTTCTAGGTACTAAGTTTCAAGTATGATTTCCTTACTATTTTTGGCATGCATGTCATATGCATGTGATTTCTTTGTTGTGATCTATAATTGGTATGATAGATTTCCTAGATTGATAGTGGTTTTGCTTAGCCTTTCCATTTCCTTGATAGTCATGGCATTGTGGGAGTCTTTCCCTTTTGTTTTCTAGTTGGTTCTCATGTTCCTTTGGTTGTGGGTTGAGTTATTAGTTCCTGGAGCCTTGGTTGGACAAACGCCCTAGAGCCCTATAACTTCTTAGGTTGAGTTATTAGTCCTAGAGCCTTGGTTCAAAAAATGTTCTTGATAATCTGGTGGGTTGATTTACTAGTCCTGGAGCTTTGTTTGGACAAACACTCTTGAGCCTTGTAGTAGTTGTGTCTTGAGTTACTAGTCCTGGAGCCTTGGTTGGGAAAAACACTCTAGAGCCCTAGACAACATGGGTAGGGACTAATCTGGTGATGGAGAGTGATGTTCGACTGTAAGGTGGAATTGTCAGTTGAATTTTGATGTGATTTTTCCCTCCGGAAGCCCTAGTTTGATTTTGATGGATTTGTTCTACGAGATCCAACATTCATGCTTGGAATATGGCACACGGGTGATTGGCTGAAGATATATTTGGTTCAACAAAGCTATGATTGGGTGGAATGTGGAAGTCCAGAACCCGGTTGGCCTTTGCATTTATCAATAACAGCTCACTTTCTCCATGGTATTTGATGGGTAAATATACTTGCTTATATGTGGCTCTTATGGTTGTTATATCCTTGATATTTCTATTAGTTATATGTTGGATATGTGTGAGTTTTATGGGAGTGAAATTGTATGTCTCTCATCATGTTTTGGTTAGTCAATGAATGTACAATGATTATATGGCTTAATAGATGGTAATGAACTCATTGTGATGGGGCATAGATGCTTCTTAGTGATTCTCAAATAAGTATGATACCCCTATTCTCATATATGTTCTTTAAACCTGTAGAATGCATATTTGTGACATATTTGATGAAATGGCTATCATGGCTAGTAGGGGTCTAGTCAATTCCTTGTTCAAGTCTTTGTATGTGTATCATTTTTTTGATGTTACTTTTCAATTCTAGAGGTTTCACGGAGTTATAGGTAGTGGCCTGAGTTGTGGCCTTGAAAAAGTGACACAGAATCCAAAGTCGCTGGCATAGAACTAGGTAGAAATGTCCCCAGTTACACACATGACTTACTCTAGGAGCGACTGGAGGGTCCCAGTCACATGCATTCCCATGTCAATGGAATTATTGATGCTTTAATGTATAAAAATGTCATTTTGTCTTACGGGCTAGTCATCTAGATGGGTTGAATGGTTCCTGGGGGTTATGTTATATGTGTAGAAGACCAGGTTGGATGTGTTCTGTTAGTTCCACTTCCTTAACTGATACATAAGGAGTTGAATCATCTTATATTAACTCTTTGTTGCACATTTATCTTGATTATCTGGTTACTTGGATATATGTGGGACGAGGGTGTTACGCTGCCATTGGTTTCAATAAGGTCACTTCTCAAAGGATGACACCCATATATGTCAATCATTTTACCATATTTTTCAAATTCAACAACTAGATTACTCAAGTTAAAAGATTATTTTGACCGTAAATTGAAAGATGAATGAATGAGGGAAAATTTGTGAGAAAGTTGATTTGCAGAGTTTTCTTCATGCAAGAGAAGCGATGACGAGGGATGGGAAGAGTACTTAGTGATTTGTTTTTTTTCATTTGCATAATGGATAATCTCACCACCTTGTGCCAATTTAGAGGTTAACTCATCAATTGAAAGACCTGAAGATCATGGATTTTATCCATCATGGGTAGATTCATTGCTAATGGTAGAGCACAAGCGATAGTGAGATGAAGATGATGTTTTTATAAGCACATATTGTTTGACTAAATTAGATTATGGATCTAAAGTAACATCTTCATGAGAAACCGAAAGATAAGATGATGCACCTAGACATTCATGATCGCATACATCAACAAATTCATTATCATCACAATGATTTTTTCCCAAGGATACATAGTGATTGAAATAATTGATTGCATTTGTTTCACTAATGAGATTAGCATATTGAAAATCATCCAAGAATGGAAGCACATCATCTTCACATCGAGTATTTTGGAAAAGAGAAGAAATATTGAAAGAATATTCACCTTCATACTCCCCTACATCTGTAATGTGACAACCTTATATCTAATCGCAATTTGAACTCACATCTAAAAAATTGAGACAGTGTGAAAAAATAGATGGTGGAGCAGGTCGATTGGGTGGATCATGCTACAAATATTCATGGCATGTAGATGATACATGATAACAGAAATCCAGATAAGATTATAGACTGGAGTTATGAATAATAACATTATCCAATGCAAAATGGAGTATTTAGTCTTCACTATGTGCTTTATGAGCCATTCCGATATGTCCTCCATTGAATCTGAGTCATGACAAGCCAAAGAAGAATGAGAAGATGTATTGGAAATTTGATTTGCAAATTTCTTAAATGTATTATCATCACACAAAAACATCCTCATTGGAAATGGAAAAGGAAGAGGACAAAGAACAAAATTAAAAGTAAATTCCTCCTCTAAAATTAGAGGTGTGTCATGATTCGCAAGCGTTGGGGAGGTAGAAACATTGGGGGGTTCATGTTCACCATATAAATTGACCTCAACCAAACACTGAATTTTTTATTTAAGGAAATCCCAATCCACATCCTCTTTAGGAAATTCATAACAAAGGTGAAATAATTGATTAGAAAAATCCTCAACTGATTCATCATGCTTCGTTCTTAACTGATTGATTATTTTATAAACAGTTTGGTAATCATTCCTATCAAAGGCTTCAAAATTATCTCTTGTAGCAACTGTAATACCCTCCAAAAATTTGGCCTACACTAAAATTTTAGAGCCTATTATGGATGCTATGATGAGTCATTCATTAGTCACTTATTGGTAGGCTAATGATTTCAAGCTCCCTTCTCTGATCTCAAGAGTCGTTGAAACTTTTATTTTTATATAGGAAGTGTCATATTTGAGCATGGGATTTATCGTTTGTCATGCAAAGGGAAGTTTTGGTTTTCTTCAAGCGGAAATCCTTGTAAAAATAAATTATTCTCATCATATAGACATGTTTTTCAATCATTTCCAAAGTTTCACACACTATTACACAAGTGTCATAATTATCCTCACAAAGTCTATCATTAAAGCCACACTTGTCATAAGGTGCCAAAAAGGTTGTTGCATTAAGCGAACTATGTTTTCATATGTACTAGATGATCTATGTTGTATCACTAACTATATAAGTGTCTGATTAAAATCAAGCTCTATCATTTTTCACATTGGTTCCACTGATCCCTCACATCCAAATTTGAGAGGAGTCGTAGAAGCCTAGCCTCATCCAACCTTATTAAAAGGCACACTTCACATCTACAACCCTCAAGCTTTTTACTTGCCTGCTAGAACTGTGCAATGCGCAGAAAGCGCAACCTCCCTTGGCATTCAAAATTGTGCAGTTTATTATCACATTTTCCTTCCCTTAGCTGCAACTCACTACCTCCAGATATGCACAGTTATATCCCTCAAACCTCTTAACTATCCAGTCCCCCTTCCTACTTGAAAATGCACAGTTTTTCCTCTCAAGACCCCATCCCGTAGTGACCACTACCTACTTGAATTACACAATTATTTCACTCAATGGGAAGCACTGCGTAGTCTGATCTCTCATTCTGGCCCAATCACTAAGGCTTCCCCACCCCCACAACCTAATACTGGTTCAGGCTCGGTCAATGGCTTATCACAAAACATCTTAGACTAGGGATCTAATAGATTGATGTCGTATTGTCATGAGCGAGTTACAGATACATAAATTCTACCAAGCTATGGCAAGATGATTAACAAGGATATGCAGATGGAGGACATGCTAGATGACACTCAAGGATCTTAGGAGAAAAGTTATAATTATCAGATAAGAATACCAAGGAACCTAGGGTATGATAAAATATTAGGACCATATGAAGACTCCATCTGATTCACAACCCTTTGGAGGTTAGGTACAAAAAACAAAGCACATATCATAAAGTTTAAATACACCTCTTAGAATAGTATGAATGATAGCATATCATTTTCATATCATTATTTATTCAATTACATGTATGATTGCAAACAATGAAAGTCATTCCATGTGTTTCCTTTAAGTGTTTTTCTCCCTTTCTCTTGTTGGATAAACTATCATCTCTTGGAATGTTTGACTGTTATGACATGTTTGGGGGAATTCTCTAGTGGTTTCAAAGGTTGACCTCTGTGTATATGATTTTTCCTAACCATGTAAACACTTGTTGCACTAATACAGACAGTCTTGAGCACTGTCGTACAAGTGTCGTCACAGTCTCGCTAAACTCTATCTCAAGTGTCACAATTGTTGCTTCTTCTCATGATACAGTTAATCAGAGGATAATTCTTTTCTTTATGTTCCAACTGTATGTTATTTTCATGTCATTGAAGTATGCTTATTGTGTGATCAAACATTGAGTTCATCACAAGTCCATATTCCTCCCACACTTAGCCACTTTCCAAACATATTCTTGATCGGGCAACTTAGTTTCACCAGACACCTACTGAGGTGTGCATTTCATAGTATCAACCCTCAATGATGTGACTTTGTTGCATGTAATTGCATAGTACATAGTCATTGTCCTCCTAGGCAGATGTATTAAGCAATTCCAGAGCCCATCATCCTTCCTTGACCCCTAGAATTGTGCAGTTGTGCCTCTTAGTCTAATTTGAACTGTGAACTCCCCACTTTCAATCCTCAAGTGATTCCCTTGCCTGTTGGAATCCCACAATGCGTAGAGATATATGCCTCCCTTGGCCTCCATAAATGCACAAATATTTCCTCCAATGACCTTCCTGTAGACAAAGTTCACCTCCTTAAAGAACTGCACAGATTTTTCCTTCAGGGCCCTCTGCTACTCAATCTCCATTGCCTATTGAAACTATGTAGAAATGAACCTTCATGGCCTCATCTTTCATTAGCCACTACTGGCTTCAACTATGTAATTCTCACTCCCAGTGACCCTGCACAATATTTATCCCTAGTGGGGATGTCACGAAAAGTTCCTCAGTTAACAATGAGTTGTGCTCTTTGTAGTCTCAGTGATCAAGCCCTCTCCCTGTCACATGGAGCTACAAAATTCACAATTACTGGGCCCTCTCTCCCAGCCTAACACTTGTCCTAGGCTCAGTTCATGGATAACAATGCATCATCTTAGACTAGGGAGTTTTCGAATTGATGTCATCTTGTCATGAATGAATTGCATGAACAAGTACACTATCAAGTCATGGCGAGATGATGAGGAATGCTAAGAAGGAGGAAAGCATGCTTAAGACTCAATTTTAACTGAAAATATGAGTGAACCTATTAAGAGAAATAAAAGGGACATATGTTTGGAAACACCTCTCAAGACAAAAGATCATTGAAGACCCTGCATCATCAAGCTATGTGGAGGGAAAGAGAAGGAATATCGAAGAAAACATCTATCACTCAGCAACAATAGTGACTTGACATTGCCACATCATCAAGCTAGTTCACATCTTTAGTGTCATGTCAAGCTGTGTCATGGGGTGTCATATGCCACATCACTATTATGGGCCATGTATATTGTAAATAAAATGTATTTTAAATTGAAAATCGAATGGACACACCAGAATATTAAGAGTCATGTAAGTCAAAAATTCATAGGAAGTTTAACGATCATGATGGTAGTCAAAGAGTCACAAGCGGGAAGCACCAAACTTGGTTATATACACCCCCTCATTTTATTAGCAAATGACTTTTCACCTTGGCTCCACCCGAAAGGCATTAGAGAGATCAACTACTTCTCTGAGGAGCAAGGAGTGGCTCCAATTTCCCACTACTTGTTACACTAAAAAATGTCACCATGGCTATTTACAGTTAGTATGGCTCTATCAACAGTCATGCTATCCTCCTGGGCAAGTCTTATGCCTTTGCTCTCCATGTCAAACTCCAAAAAGAGAGAAATTCTTTGTAAATGTGTTTATCTCTCGGTACGCAGATTCTCTCGGCCTTACCTGCGTATACACACCTGATGTTCACAAAAACTACGTACTTGTATGCTCTGTATGTAAAGGGGCAGGTGCGTACCCCTGTAAAGGTTAAAAGGCGCAAGTTTCACTCCAAAAAAGTTACTTGTGGTCATTTCTAGAGGCTTTTAGAAGTATGTTTGACGTGTATGAAGCGCCTCTAGATGGTTCATGTATCCCTACCAAAGAGGAACTTATCCCATCAATAAGGGAGCTATCCCATCCAAAGAGGGGATTATCCCATTGATGGTGGACCTGATTAACTTCCTCTTGAGCACTATAAATACAGGCATTGGGCCAGAAGGAGAGGAGGTTAAAAAGCTAAACATTTCTAAGGGTAGATGTTGCTGGAATTAGGACTCCCATTTAGAAGCTTGTGAGGAGAGATTTCCATCTTTGCTTGTTCTATTTGGAAGTGGGTGAGCTTTTTCAAAGTAAAGGAGAACTCTTGATGGACCCTGGGAGGGACTTGCACAACACCAAGGCTCAGGTTGTAATTGTTCCTTTTGTTTCCTATTAATGCAAATGAGTCCATTCTTCTCAATAACTTGTTATTTATGAGTTGTTTCATTTACTCCTTGGTCTATGTGTTAAATATGTTTTATTTTATGAGATTATCAAGTGCTATTTAATCGTTTGATTGTTAGTGAATGCAGGTTTCGAAGTGAAGGAGGAGCTCATCCGGATCAACAAGGCTGGACTGCTACAACAGCGTTGGACTACAGGTAGGATCTAAACACTTAATTTCTCGTATAGTAAATGCATGTTTAGAGAAGGATTTCTCTTGTTTTTCTTGTTTGTCACTAGAGAGTCTTAGGCTCCTAGGGAGGTTGGTTGTGTCCGCACTATCGACTCTTTCCGCCTGACAAAATGGCGACTCCACTAGGGAATCCATTGATGTGAAAGTTTTTTCCTTTGTATGCAACTTTGATTTGAGAAAAGTCATTTATTTTCTGGTTTTTGGCTCTGTGACTTTGTATTTGGGTGGGTTAGCTTAGGGTTAGATTGAATTTAGTTTTTCTTGGTTTTTTCAGTAGTATGCACCCTCTGAGTATCGCACAGTGCGTACCTGTACGCACTGTTGCTGTGTGCACAGAGCGGGCCCGCACCTGTCTTAACAGGTTGCCTGCTTACCCTGCTAAAAATTAAGAAATTTCCATTTTTTACCTTTTTCCTCTTAGATTTTGCTTTTTCTTAGTTTTTACTACCCAGATCCATTAGTCTCTTGCCAAAGATCTTCACCTGAACTTGTTTCGATAGCATTGAGTGTTTTAGTGGATTTCATAGAAGTTTAAGCCCTAGGGTTTGATTTTTGAGTAGGTCCTGTAGTGACTTTGGCGGTAGAAGTTGTCAAGCCTTAGATCTCTCTAGTTTTGTCAGCCTTCTTAGGAGTCGGACTTCTCATAAAGTCTACCTGTGAGAGCAGCTTACCTTTGAGTTGTCTCTTTGGCGAATTTCGAAGTGCTTGTTGATTGAGTATTGAATTCCATTTTACAAAAAGAACAAAAAGATTTGAGTTTTGTTTTGACTAGTCTTTTGATTCTGCATTAGCTGGTCCTTGGCTTGATTGTGGTCAAGAAAAACAACCTAGAATCATCCTTGTAGGCTTTTGCCTCGTTAGGTTTGCTTTAGAGTAAATTTCCTTTTGATTTGCTTGTGAGTCAATTTTTCATAGCTTTTATAGATTTTGAGATTGATTTTCGTTAAAATAGATTTATATGCTTTATTAAATAAGAAAAATACAAAAACATCTCCTTTGAAAAGTTTTGTTTCAAGTAGCTTTGGGGTATTTTGAAAGAAAAAGAATTTTTCGTGCACGTAAGGAGTGGTCATGTTTGTATGCTTGGAAAGATAAAGAGAATTGTTTCTTTGATTGTCTTTACTAAGAAAATTGTTTTCTATAAAATTCGCATTTTCCAACTCTCTTAGTTAGGAGTTTCATTGAAAGAGAAAAGTAGCGTAAATCATCTTAGGTGCATCTTTTTAGTGGTTTGAGTCGAGTCTACACAACATTGGTTTCATTTCCGCTACCTTTTGTCTTTAAGAAAAACCATAAAATTAACGCTTAAAGTAAAATCAACGTAGTAACTTTTATTTACTAGGGCTCTGAAACACCAATTTAGATCAGCCTAGTGTCTTGGAGTAGGAGAGTAATTAACTCTCCAAGACAACAAAACCAAACAAGTAGCTTATCTTGTGATAGAATAAATCCAATTGTCTCATTTGTACTCTGGGAAAGCTCCTCTTAAAGGAGAAGCACGAGCTCGTGTCCGAACCAGTGAGGGGATCAATCCTCCCTCGTTGGGAACGACGCCAGACACGCACATATTACAAACGGTAAACCTCGGATTAACCATTGTCGAGGAGCCAGGGGTCACTTGTCGGTAAACCTTGGATTATTGTCAAGGAACCGGCAAGGGGATTGAGCTTGATACTCTGCCCTTGCGTGCTGTCGGAGTGTAGACTGTTCCCCTAGGTACATTTGTTGCGGTTGGTAACCTTAGTGACCAATATCTTTAGGATTCTACCGAGGTGACGGTGGAGGGAAGATCCCACTGTACCTGGAGCAGACGTCGGCTAGACTCACTTGGATTTTCCGGGGGGTTCACTTCACTCTAGACGGTTAAAGTGGAGGAACTTGTGCCGGGCTATTCATTAAGCAGGTTGCCGGGGTAACTGTTCCACCCACCACTTCTGTACTGAATCCGGCGATGTTGGGTTTCATCTCCAACTAGCATTTTCGGTCTGGAAGGCTACTGTTTGTGCTTGGTTTTACGCCCTAGATTCTTTAGGCGTGTGATTCAAATATGTTTGGTTCTTTAGCGACTTTAGGTGGTTTGATTTGAGATTTTACTTTGTTTTCGTGTGTAGTAGTTAAAAGTTTTTAGCTGTGGCGGAATTACCGAGACAGTCCCGTAGACTTCGGGGTAAGTCTCCTGAGATTGTTACCGGAACAGATTTGTTGAGGAAACTCCGTAGATCGCGGAGTGGATCTCCTGAAGACGTCCCGGCTCAGTACGAAGGATTGAAGGTCCTTGTAACTCCTCCTAGTGGAAGTAGAGTAGGTTCACCTGAAGAAGGAGAATCTTCCTTGGTAGTCCATCCAGATTACCAAAGTCTAGAGACAGGTTATAATCCCGAAGTTGTTACAGTTTCCGAGCTTGCTGGTAGTTTTTCATCTACTAGTGATATAGGTGAAGAAATTGAAATATCTGAACCTGTTACTCCAACTTCTAGTGTTCCATATTCACCAAGGTTTGATTGCTATTGAAGAACTTGCTCTGGAGTTCTTCCTACATGGGAACTGTGCCTTTCAGTTATCAATCCTATCCTCAATCCGGTTATGGATCCCAGTATCCTCAACCTGTTACAGGTCAATACCCTGGAATGATAATGTGGGATCCGTCACAGGGTCAACAGGTGTTGCAACCAAGTATACAGTTGGTACCTCAAACTAGACAACCCGTAGTTTCTGGTCCACCCCAGCAACCGCAACCTGTCCATTCAAATGTTCAAACTTCTGTAACTTCGGTAGTTACTCAGCCGCCAATTGCTCCTAGTACTCCATCTCAAACGGCTACTGCAACTACCGCAACATCTGCCGCACTTACTTCAGGAGTATCGACAGCTCCAGTTTCTACTGTCTCTGCAACCACTCCTCAGACATCTTTATCGTTGTCTGGATCTACGATTCAAACCATGGTCCAGATGCCTATAGGTCAGCCTGGTATAAGTACGGTTGTCACTACTCAACCTCAATTTGTTCATCAACCGTACCAGGGACCGTACCAATATGGGCAAGCTGTCCAGCAGCCGGTTTACTAGTATCAACCGTATCCTGGGTACACTTATCAACAACCTCAACAACCCCAGTAGGGTCCGGTTAATCCTGGTTTTCCAGGAGGATATAATATCCCTAATGCGATTCCTGTTCCTAGTTATCTTGGGTATCCTCATCCTGGGACTGGTCTTGTGACCCAGAGTTTTAGAGATCCTGACCGGCAATTACCGTTTATCGCAACTTTGGATTTACCAGACTTGACGCGCCTAACTAACGATCCAATTCAGTATCTTCCGTTCTGGCCGCCAATGCCAAATAAGTTGCCCAGTGATATACCCAAGTTCGAAGGTAAGTCTGGAGAGGATCCGTCCAATCATGTGATGACTTACCACCTCTGGTGTGCTTCAAATTCTATCTCAGATGATTCGATCCGCCTACGTCTTTTCCAGCATACACTTATTGGTCTCGCGGCCAAGTGGTACATTGAGATACCACGGGCCTCTTTTTACAATTTTAGCCAGTTAGCTACCTCGTTCTTAACTCACTTTCAATTGCCGATCAGATACGATAACGGCACGGAGTTATTAACTTCACTAAAACAATCGACGTCCACGTATATTTCTGATCACATTCATGAGTGGAGACGTCGAAGAAGGTTAGTGAAAGTTTTTATTCCAGACCAAATCTTAGCTGAATGGTTTGTTAAATCATTATTACCGAATATTACTGAAGATGTAGCTAAGGCCGGAGTAGTTACTGAGGAGCAAGTCATTGCTCAGGCGTAGTACCTTGACTTAGTTTATACTCAGTCAGGTATGTTACATGAGAAGATCCCAGATCTTCCAAAATCGAATCAAATCGCTGCTGCTCCTTCGGGATCTCAATGGTATGATTGGTACGGTGAACACAAAGAGCAAGAAGAAATCTTCCAAGAATTCTACTAATCCTATAATCACCTTGCCTGATTCCCCGACAGGAGAGTCTTCTCCTGAACTTTCCGCCGATATTCACGCTGTAGAGTCATCTACGCCCAAATCAAAAAATGGTGGAAAGAAGAAAGGAAAGAAGAAGGCTAAAGCAGACAAGGCTCCGAAGGAGAAAACAGAAAAGTCGGAAACCAATGACGAAAAGCGCAAACCTCGATATCCTTGTCTTATTTGTGAAGAGGATCATTTTACAAGAGATTGCCCTCATCGGGCCGAGGTCTTGAAAATAGTCAAAGGTTCTCCCACTCCTGCTGTGTTGAAAGATCCATTTCCAAAGCAGTAGAGTAAGATGATAGGTTCTTCCTTGACTACCAGTGAAGAACCCATTTTGATGATGTCTCATGTGAGGATTGCGACTCGATCACAAGATTATGGTAGTAAGAATCCTGTTGATGGTAAGGAAGCATAATCTTCTCATTCTAATCCATCAACCTCAGCTCCTGGTTCTGATCCACTACAGATCGAAAAACCTAACCCGGACTTAGTAATCAAGCCACCCGCCAAGGGTGTTCTTCGAAGGTCTGCTTTCAATCCACATGCGAGAGCGGCCCAGAATTACAACATTGTTGAGGACTTAGTTGTTTCACCCTCAGCAATGTCGGCTTTAGAGGTGCTGCAATCATGCCCAGCACAGCGAAAATTACCTCTGTTGGCTATCGGAGCTGTTGATGTTCAGGACCCGAATCTGATAATCTTCGATCTAGAAAATAGTACACCACGCCTTCCCCATCAAATGGCTTTCCAGATTCCAGTGATAGTGAAAAACAAGCCTATTCATCGGACTGTAATTGATGAGGGAGCTTCCACGTGTATTATGTCGATTCAGTGTTGGAGATCGCTTGGTTCTCCTTCGCTGAACCAATCCCCGACCATCCTTAAGGCCTTTGATGGCAATGGGTTCCGTCTGTTTGGTATTCTACAGGAATTTCCTATAGGGGTAGAAGGGAAAACCGTTAGTCTGGATGTGGAGGTGGTTGATGCCCCTCTAGACTACAACCTTATTTTGGGTCGAAGTTGGTCATATGCTATGACAACGGTTGTTTCATCGGTCTTCAGAGTAATAAAGTTTCCACATAACGGCAAGATCATGACAATTGATCAGCTGACATACTTTTCATCCGACCCAGCCTCTTCCGAGAGTATCCAGCATGTCAGTAAGATGACAATCCCATACAGGGACGTTGGCGTAGGTTTAGTTAAAGATTCTGGTTTACTGGGAACTTTTCCTTTCCCTCCAATCAACGCAGACCCTTCATTTGCGTCAATTCATATGATTACATCAGACACCATTATTCACGACGATCCTTGGATTGTCCCACCTGAATCTGAGATAGACTCATTCGGTGATGCTATGCCTTTGAGTCCATATGAAATTTCTTATGAAGCTGTCATGTCTTTTATCGACTCGTGTTCGACCCAAATCGACCAAATGAATGTGGTCAGTGAGGAATCACTTTTCACATCAACCTCAGAATGGATAGAGTTTCCCGAAGTCGTGTCATCTGACGAGCAACTTCGCGAAATCCTAAGTGTAGACGATCTACCATGGGAAGATCTCCATCATAGATCTTCGTTTTTACCTGAGGATGATGCTTTTGAAAACGATTTTTCATCTATTTTTACCGCTGAATATGTCAAAGACGCTCAGAATCCAACGAAACATCCTGATTCAGAGTTGAATTTAGGGAATATTTCTCGCACTATTCCCATTGACATTTCAGTGAAACCCGGAATTGAGGAAAACATTCATATAGGTGCCTCATGTACAAAAGATGAAATTCAAACTTACAAGGCCCTATTCCAAGAATTCCGCGATGTGTTTGCCTGGTCTTACGAGGAAATGCCAGGAATCAATCCTTCCATTGTTGTTCATGAAATAAAAACCTACCCGAACGCTAAACCCGTCCAACAACGGTTGCGTCAGATTCACCCTAGAAAAGCGGCTACGATTAAAGCAGAAGTCGAGAAGCTGTTGAAAGCAGGTTTCATTTATCCAATCCCGTTAACGGATTGGGTATCGAATATTGTTCCGGTTAACAAGAAACAAGGAACGATAAGAATCTGTATCGACTATAGGGATATAAATCGAGCTTGTCCAAAAGACAACTATCCTACGCCTTATATCGATCAAATCATTGATGATTGTGCCGGAAGTGAAATGTTTTCCTTTATGGATGGTTTTTCAGGCTATAATCAAATCAATATTCTACCTGCCGATCAACTAAAAACGGAATTCATTTGTCCATGGGGGACATTTGCTTACTTCAAATTACCTTTTGGGCTTAAGAATGCCGGAGCCACCTTTCAACGAGCGATGTCTTACACATTTCATGACATCAAGCACATTGTGCAACCGTACCTCGATGATTTTCCTGCTCATTCTTTACATCGAGCTAATCACCTTGTCCACTTACGAGCAATCTTTATGAGGTGTAGGCATTATCGTATTCGGTTGAATCCCCACAAGTGTGTCTTCTGTATAGAAACGGGTCGATTACTGGGATTTATTGGTTCAAAAGCCGACATTCGCGTCGATCCCTCGAAGGTCGAAGCTATCATCAAATTTCCTCCTCCTTCGAGTTTGCGCCAACTCCAAATTTTGCAAGGGAAAGCAAACTTTTTACGTCGATTCATTCCAAACTACGCTGAGGTCACTAAAGGTTTTACACGGTTGTTGAAATAGAACATTCAATTCTTTTGGGACGAGATTTCCCAAAAATCTTTTCATGCACTTAAGTACGCGTTGACCCATGCACCATTGTTGCATCCTCCCAACTACAACCAGGACTACTTCTTATACCTCGCAGCTTCGCATTCCACTATTGGAATGGTGTTAGTCAAAGCAGATGAATTCGGAACGGAACATGTGATATATTATCTTAGTAGGACATTAAACCCCATTGAGCTAAAATACTCGCATGTGGAGAAATTGGCCCTGGCAGCCGTTCAAGCTGTCCAGCGTTTTCGTCACTACATTCTTCTCCGTAAAACTACAGTTATTTTGGATTGCAACCCTATGATTTATATTTTGACGAAACAACTGCTAGGGGGCAAGTACTCTGAATGGATTTTTATCCTGCAAGAGTTTGACTTGGAGTTCGAGAAGTCCAAGTCTAAGAAATCCTTAGTTTTTGCGGAATTAATGTGTGATTTCCCGCATGCTGACACAGAAACTGTGGCAGAGGAGTCCATTGCAGACGAATCTTTGTTTCTTATCAGTACTTTAGATCCGTGGTATGGGGATATAATCATCTATCTCCAAACCCAAACCTTTCGACCTGAAGCTTCAAATTCGGAACGTCGAAAAATTCGGTTTCAATCCCAGCAATACAGAATTATTGGAGATACACTTTATCGCCAGGGAGCAGACTTAGTTTTTCGACGTTGTTTAACTCACGAAGAGGCTGAGAGGGTTTTGGATGATTGTCACTCTGGAGCATGTGGTGGTCATATGTCTGGGTATGCCACAACTCAGAAGGTGTTGCGCGCTGGCTATTTCTGGCCATCCATGTTTAAAGATTGTATCATTGTGGTCTGAAAGTGCCACAACTGTCAAGTGTTTGATCGCAAGATGCGCACACCACCTGCTCCTCTCCATCCTATAATTTTCGTTCGTCCTTTCGCCAAATGGGGTATCGATTTTATTACTTGTAACCCTCACTCGGCCGGGGGGCATGCGTATATCATCCTCGCGGTTGATTATTTTACTAAATGGGCCGAGGCGATGCCTACATTCGACACAAGCGGAAAAACAGCTGCAGTTTTCATATTCAATCACATTATAACTAGGTTTGGTGTCCTGCAAGAAATCATCACTGACCATGGGAGCCATTTTCGAAACATCATGATGACTGAGCTTACAAGCAAGCTTGGTTTGCGCCACGATAGCTCTACTCCTTATTATCCGCAAGCCAACGGTTTGGTTGAGTCTATCAACAAATTTCTAGTTATCATGATCCGACGAATCATTGGTATTCATCGGTCGAATTGGTACAACATGTTATTTTCAGCGCTATGGGCATACCGAACTTCAGTGAAAACTTCAACAGGGTTCACACCTTTCCAGCTAGTTTATGGCTTGGAAGCTGTGTTACCCATTGAATGCGAAATCCCATCACTTAAAATGGCTGTCAAATTACTCCCAGCTACTTCCAAAGAGGAGAAACGTTTATTATACTTAGCTCAATTAGATGAGACTCGACGTGACGCTGCATTGGCAATCGAGACTCACGCGAAGCGAATGAAAGCTTAGTATGATAGAAATGTGACCCCTCGAAATTTTTCGGAGGGAGACCTAGTGCTATTATATGATCAAGCTAATGATAAGCTAGGTGCTGGAAAATTCGTTCCTATGTGGCATGGACCCTACATTGTAAAGCGAAAGCTAGCAAAAGGGGCCTATGAGCTGGTATATTTTGATGGGGACTCTTTGGGTAAACCCAGAAATGGACTTTACCTAAAGAGGTATTATGCTTAAATGGTGGGTATGGAGAATTTTTAGTTAGGTTAGGTTTTCTTTCTAGCTAGTATGTTTGTTAGTTTAGATAGTGTGCTTAGCTTAGAAAGTGTGTTTTTTGTCGTTATTCTGGCTTATCTTGGTTTTACTCTTGATATTGCAGATGTCGACGCCTCTCCAAACGTACATTGGATTTGCCGATGGTGCTTGTCGTAGTACACGGAATATCTCTTCCGCAGCTTGGGTTATCTATTCGCCCTCTAACGAGTTAGTTTCTATGCATGGGGTGAGCCTCGGTCAAACGACGAACAACATTGCAGAATACAGTGCAGTGGTTGAATTGTTGTCTGAATCTATTTCATTTGGAATTTGACGTTTGATAGTGAGGTTAGATTCTGAACTCATTGTATTACAGCTTAATAGAGTACATGCCATTAGAAATCCTGTGTTATTAAGGTTGTTTTTGAGAGTGTGTCTCTTGGAACGTGAATTTGATTACATTGAATATCAGCATATTCCAAGGTCTTTAAATACATTAGCAGATGCAATTGCTTCTCGAATGTTGGACAGACATTTACGATAATCATGCAATTAAATTTAAAAACATTTCATCACATATGTTAAACAAGATAAGCTGGTAATAATGATATATATATATAGATAGGAGTGTGTCAAAAATATACATCGTCTTCGATCATAGGTTGAAAAACACCTTATGATCGGCAAAAATGATAAGTACAAAAAACCAAAAATGTCATATGTGTCTACAAAAGTGACTAGCCAATCACTAGCGGTGCTTTCTATACGAGACCACTTCCCGTGCTACCCTACACAGGAACCTCCTAAAAGGTCCTGGGACTGCGACCACATAGCGCTAAAGTCGAATGGGAATGCCATCTATGGTGGTCTCTGGTATACCCGCCGTCAGACGCTCTAGATCTTGTTCCAGCTCGGCTAAGGTCTCTGCGGCCGCATCCTGTGGCGCTGGTGCTGGTAGAGCTGGTACTCTCCTCTCAAAAGCCTGGAGGTTGGCCGGACGCCGTGGACCTACATCTGCATTTTGAAAATTTTTGCTGTCAGTTTTGAGGCGATATATAAAAACAATAAAGTACATATTTTAAAAACTTGAGAAAAATGAAATACCTTTGTCATCCCACTGTTCTCCCTGTGGAAGAACCATGTCCGGATCATTCTGAAAATCCATTCCGGCATAAGGAAAGTCCTGAATAGCAAAGACCTGGCTCTCTAGCCAGCGAAAGTAACCATCAGGAAATTGAATAACTGCTGCTCCCTCGTCAGGATGCCGGGCCATTACCGCAACCCATCTCGTCAACTTAGGCTCTCGAGGAGCCCCAACTGGAACTGTAAGATGCTGGGGGATCAGCATTGGAACTCTCTCTAGGGAAAAGCTCACGACTAAAGGCCCATATCCAAAGGTCTTCAGTTGTCCTCTCTTTGCACTGGTTAGTTGGCCCTTCATATTGGCCAACACAGCATCGCACCAGTTGAAAATGGTGCCTTGGAAGCAATCTATAGCCATCCGCATTTGGGACCCGGTGGCATGGTGCAAAGCGGTCGCGCCGCAAAGTCTGGTAACAGTAAAGGCTATCACCATAAGTTCAGGTCGGGATATGTACTTGATTTCTATCCCCTTCTCCTAGTTTTGATTGTTGCACCACTCTAGCCCGAGACTAGCAAGGGATTGGCCACCCGGCCTAGTCCCAAATAGAGAGAGTTGCTCGCCACTGTTGGGCAAGCCAGTGAGAAAATATATGTCGGAGGGCTCTATCTCGAGCTGGTGCTCTCCAATGTAGAAACATTGCTCCTGAATGTTCCACCTTTCAACCAGCCACTCAAGGAATGGCACATGGCCCCTCATGCCAAGTATGGCCCAGTACTTATAGAGTCTGCATGCCTTTAACGCATCAATGGAAGGTTGATGACCTATTGCGGCCAAATCAACATCCTCGTGTTCTCTTTCACGCCAATCAAGCATGGTGTGCACCCTGCACATCATAAAACATCTGTTAGAGTCCATAAAATTTTAAAATTTTGGTTCATTTTGGAGAAATGAAGGTTTCAAAATGCGTTTTGCGAGGTACGCACCCCGGCTTTTAGGAACAGAGCGTCTGGACGCAGCTTCCCTTAAGGTCGGGTGCGTACACCTGGTATTTTCCCCATTGAGAAAATATCGGGGTACGCAGGTCAGCAGTGCATGACCTGCGTACCCTGAAGGGCGCATCTTGAAACCCCAAGACCTCCAAAAAATAAAATAAAAAACTAAAAATGAATTTTAAACGGATGGAAAGTAAGAGAAGGATGTTGTAGAATACCTGATGAGACAGCGTTCGATTCTGACGGTCGGATTCTCCGCAATGACCACATGAAGTTTTCTTGTCAAAAGCCCTTTTCTCAACCTCAACAGTAAATGGTAAAAATGACATGGTAAAAAGTCTTTTTATAGATTTTTTGGATAAATGAATGCTAAGTTTGTTTATTTTTAACCCTGAAAGGACATTTTTCAATGTATTTTTACCCATCTTAAACAGGTATGAGTAATGTGTCATGTTTGTGCAGGACAAAAGGACATTAGAGTAAAATCATCATTTTTCACGAACCAAAACATCAGAGTCATCTTTTAAGCTCTTTTCTGACTCCTAAAACATGAAAAGATTGCCGAGCGTTTCTTTTACACTCGTTGAAACGGAATTAAAAGACGGTCCCCTTATAGCTCTTTTCTGACCGTAAAAACAGGAAAAGATTGCCGGGTTTTTGTTGTTTCAAACTCGATACGGAAATAAAACGACGTGTCCTTGATCGCTTTTTACTTTTCAGGTCAGAGACACTAATCATGAAAGTACTCCTTGGTCGTAAGATCAAGCGGTTCTCCCAGGTATTATTTTATACTTTTTCGGGCTTGGGGGACACAAATTTACGAAAAAGTTCAACCTGGAGTCTTCTTAAGTTTTTCAGACTCTCTAAAATTGAAAAACGCCGCGTTTCTCCTATACTGGGCTCGTTAAAATTTCACAGTAAAAGACATGTTCAATTACAAGCAGGAACGAACCACTCCTTCCTAGGGTTCGAATCAAAACTAGGTTGGACTCATCTGAAGGATGAGCTTATAATCAAGCATATGTTATCCTCCTGAAGCTTGTTAAAAATAAAGAGGTACTTGCCAGAAATGGTGGGGGAAAAGAGAGAAGAATAAACCTATTTGTTATCCTTTGTTACAGAAGAACCTTATCACCGCTCTTGAACACGACACTTTCCGTTCACCTGGGTTGGGAAATCCTTTGCCTTAAAAGTTGATCAAACCACTTTGAAAGTCTTCAACCGTTTCTGGGTATTAACTTTGGGTCAATCGTAACCAAACCATCTGTTGTGTCGTTACGTGTTCAAGAAGTCTCTGCAAATAAACTTTCATCTGCAAAATACTTGTCATCCATTTGACCATCCCTAAGTCAGTCCTTACAGCAACATTTCTTCAACTTGAACAATGATTTCGTGTTGTGGGCTTGCCTGCAATGGGTCGCTTTCTATCGACATCAGCACATTATCTAGAGAGATGACTTAGAAATCGTCAGTACCTTGAAGTCTGCATGCATCAATGGCAGGTTTCTCGCCTTTGACGTCAGTTTACATCATTGACTTTCGATCGAAGGATTCCATGAAATGTTTGACATCAACTCATTCATTCACATTTCATGAATTGTACTGGGTACTTTGAGAACCATTGACATCACTGGTGGTCTCTCTCACACTTGTTAACAGTTTACATCATTGACTTGTAATCAAGTAGTTGCTACCATGTTCGACATCAACTCATTTATTCGCATGGCTAGAATCGTACCAATTCGGGGAGTAGAGATGAAGACCCTGGATCTAGTTCCCACCATCCAGGCTGCGAGGAGTTTTGTATTCATTATATAGTAGACCAATTATAAACAGATGGCTGCGTCCATACTGTGTCTACGCAAGTCTATGATTATGATGTACTACAAGATCATTCCTGTATCAGAGTAATTAGTCTGTTAGTTAAAGTTTTGATCTGAGTATGGGAATGCCTACCTCAGCGATGATATAATCTTATACATGTATTTTGTGTTGAAAATTGCAGGTTCTGACCAGGCTCTCCACGAGATAATCCTTGAAATGATAAAGCGCTTCACTCTTCCTAGATAATACAAAACCCTAATCTACTACAGGCTTCGCACTTTAGGGGGCAATCTGTTACACTAAAAAATGTCACCATGGCTATTTACAGTTAGTATGGCTCTATCAACAGTCATGCTATCCTCCTGGGCAAGTCTTATGCCTCTGCTCTCCATGCCAAACTCCAAAAAGAGAGAAAGTCTTTGTAAATGTGTTTATCTCTGGGTACGCAAATTCTCTCGGCCTTACCTGCGTATACGCACCTGATGTTCACAAAAACTGCGTACTTGTACGCTCTGTATGTAAAGGGGTAGGTGCATACCCCTATAAAGGTCAAAAGGCGCAAGTTTCACTCCAAAAAAGTTACTTGTGGTCATTTCTAGAGGCTTCTAGAAGTATGTTTGACATGTATGAAGCGCCTCCAGATGGTTCATGTATCCCTACCAAAGAGGAACTTATCCCATCAATAAGGGAGCTATCCCATCCAAAGAGGGGATTATCCCATTGATGGTGGACCTGATTAACTTCCTCTTGAGCACTATAAATACAGGCATTGGGCCAGAAGGAGAGGAGGTTAAAAAGCTAAACATTTCTAAGGGTAGATGCTGCTGGAATTAGGACTCCCATTTACAAGCTTGTGAGGAGAGATTTCCATCTTTGCTTGTTCTATTTGGAAGTGGGTGAGCTTTGTCAAAGTAAAGGAGAACTCTTGATGGAACCTGGGAGGGACTTGCACAACACCAAGGCTCAGGTTGTAATTGTTCCTTTTGTTTCATATTAATGCAAATGAGTCCATTCTTCTCAATAACTTGTTATTTATGAGTTGTTCCATGTACTCCTTGGTCTATGTGTTAAATATGTTTTATTTTATGAGATTATCAAGTGCTATTTAATCGTTTGATTGTTAGTGAATGCAGGTTTCGAAGTGAAGGAGGAGCTCATCCGGATCAGCGAGGCTGGACTGCTACAACATCGTTGGACTACAGGTAGGATCTAAACACTTGATTTCTCGTATAGTAAATGCATTTTTAGAGAAGGATTGCTCTTGTTTGTCTTGTTTGTCACTAGAGAGTCTTAGGCTCCTAGGGAGGTTGGTTGTGTCCGCACTATCGACTCTTTCCGCCTGACACTACTAGGGCTAGTGATGTACAATGTAAACATGTCTTTTGGAACTTTTCGTTAATGATGGAATCCTTTTTAGGTTAATACATTCTTCATGCATGAACTATGGATTTTTGTAAGACTATTCTATAAACGTTTATATTTCATGTTTTCTTTCACATGTACTAATATAGTTGAACTATTCCAGTTATTTCAGTGCTTATATTTTTGAGAATGTGTTGTAATGGTTGTTATTGCTGTGTCATCCTTGTGGACTATTCCTCAAGATACTAGATAGATCTTTCTTTGTTTATTGTTTATAACAATCAGTGCATCTGCTATGGACTATTCCACTGGGTATTAGATGGTTCTTCCCTTTCTCATTGGTTGTAAAAAGTGTCGCATCCACTCTAGACTATTTTGTTGGATGTTAGATAGGTCCTTCTGGTTCATGTGTGTCTCTTCCTCAGTGGTACTATTATCTCTCACTTATATGCTCACTTTTCTCCCTCGTTTTACAGTATGAGAACATAGACATAGTTGCATTGCACACTCACCAAGCACACTCACCTTGATGTTCAAAGAGACCATTGGATAACTCTCCAATGCTGATAGATAGAGATAAGGTAGATCTTTGAGGATTTGGAAACCGAGACTTTATACTAGATGGGACTCTTACAAAAGATGGTGTGAGTTCTGATTGGGACTTCATATCAGGGAGATCACATTTGTTGACATATTTCTAGTACCATCAACAAAATGGCACTAGAAGGAAGGCAAGACGACAGGTTGTGCCCATTGAGTCTGTTTTGAATATCTTATTTAAAATTGCTCTTCCCAAAATCATAATCCCAATATGTTTCTCTAAGGAGATTAATTATACCATCCTTATGTAATTTAGTCATGACCTATTTGAAATTAAGTTCGATGGTGACGGTGAATCAACCTTTCATGAACATCCGGTTCAATTTTTCCATCTTTGTTTTTCTCGTAGAATATGTTCCAAATATGTCATGGATAGATTACTCACCCTCACATTCGAAGGTCATGTTAGTTAATGGTGTCATACATTACCCATTGCTTCTATCCATTCATTCAACCAATTTTCCAGGAAGATTCATAAATCCTTTGATAAGTATAACTATCGAGATGTTTGTGGAAGAATCAATCATTTAAGAATGAAGCCTAATGAATTAGTTCAGGATTTTTATAATCAGTTCCTTTAACTCTCTTGTGAAATTCCAGAAAATGATTTCAACTATGATTTCTTCAAATAAGAGTTTGAGCGGTTGGTTCATGTCTCTTCATAGGGTGATCCAGAACCTCCTAGTTTTTATTCTTCCAAAACTCTTGTGAATCATAAGGGACCTCAAATTCTAGAGGAGGAGCTTACTACCCATTTTTTTCTTTGTATGTGTCCTTTATCAGTCTTGATGAAGGTGCCTCTTTGCTGTGATTATAGCATTGGGAAATATACGAATCAAATCTCCAGTCCATCTTCTCATTCTTCTTTCAGTTTAATGGAGGAAATTCCAGAATGGCACATGAAGCCTACAGTGAACACTTACTCCTCCATTTCGGAAGATGATGTCACTATTCATAACTATGGTCTCAAATCTAATCTATTTTCCTCTATCATCTACATATCCTCACTCTTTGTACCATAACCCACTTTATCCATCTACTTCACAAGGTAGTTCTTCACATTCTCTTGATTCTCAAGTTGCAAGCCCAAGTTGTGATTAGATTTAAAGCAATCACAATACCCAGGTAGAGGTGTAGTAAGGTGAAGGTGCTTCCTCTCTTTCCTCTCTGTTTTATAATCTTCCATATCAAACAATGTAAACTTTGAAACAGGAACTATAAACTCAAAACGGGAACTCTGGCCAAAATACGCCAAAAAAAACATCAAAAACAGTGCTAAAAATGAAAAGTGTGTATACTCGAACGATGGATTTTTTAGGGACAATTTTGAACATGTTTTAAACATGGCAGTGAAAACAAAATTTTCGTGGAAAATACAGCTTGAAAATGAAAAAATGATTATACTGGAATGATGATTTTTTTTTTAGGGTCAATCTTCAAAATTTAAAAAGAATGCTAGTAAAATGATCCAACAACATAAAAATGACTCATCAATTCTCATTTAACACCATATGGAAATAAAAAAATTTATTTCAAGATACGATGCATACATTAGTTAGATAAACTATCTTAAACAATTATTCAAAATCACTCATATTTTCTTGCACACCATCAGAATTCACATCTTCGGATGAGTGACTAGATGCTGACGAAGATGTTCCATATTCTTCTCTTTCATCAACTAGTGCCCCATCTGAGTCCATATGCATGCCCATCATTTCATGTTTCAAAATTCTTTCAGATCTACGACTGGTTTCAACAGACTCCCATCTCAACACTGTTCCTTCTGGTAACAACCTTTTCAGAATCTCTATTGTCTTGAAGTGAAGAGTTCTTCTCTTTGCTAAATTGAAGTCATAAACAAGTATGTCAACATCCTCCAATTTCAATATGTTTGTGTGGCAACGATTTATATTTGTATCCTTTCTTTTTCTCTTTCCGCCATTATTTTTTTCAACTACTATCTTTGGCTTATACACACCATTGAATGGGTGTGTATTTGTGGCATACCAATGTACTTCAACACTTGTAACATCCTCATTTTTTGTAAAGACCTCATAAACAAGTATGTCAACATCCTCCAATTTCAATATGTCTGTGCGGCAACGATTTATATTTGTACCCTTTATTTTTCTCTTTCCGCCATTATTTTTTTCAACTACCATCTCTGGATTATACACACCATTGAATGGGTGTGTATTTGTGGCATACCAATGTACTTCAACACTTGTAACATCCTCATTTTTTGTAAATACCTTTATAACTTTAGCAACCCAGAATGGATAGCCATCGGGATCTCCATTTGCTAGCACTGCAATCATGCAACCCTTCTTAATATCTTGTACTAAAACCTTGTAAAGGTCTTCCATGGCTTCATGTTGTGCACGAGATCTTTTGGAACCAATATACATCTCTCTTTCCTTTGCCTGTGAAGAATTAATAATACCTTGAGATTGTTGCTGTTCAACAATGTTTATTTCCTCATGTGCATTCGACACATTTTATGGCCAAATAAATGGATTTTTCAAAGGTATATCTTCATTTGTTGTTGTTGAAATGATATCACTTTGATTATTGAAAAATGACTCCCACCAAACTAAATCAGCAATGTCAAAGTACTCATATGTATATCTAAAACATTTTTTTATTTCTTCTAGGCAATCAGAATAATTTATATCTCTATTTTGTTTTCATGCATTATGAACTTCACCAACTGATTGTAATAACAATATTTTTGATGCAAATATTGGATGATCTGGAATGAACTTCAAAAATTGAAAACCTGATGACAGTGCCCATTCTGTAGTAGTTGAATACTTCTTGCCCCATATTAGTGTTTTCCCATCAATTTTTTTGATACGAAATTGATGTTGGAAGCTAATGTCATTAAGTTGTTCAATGCATTTCCCCTCACCATATGATCCCATAATAAACCTTCACATGTCAACAGTTTCTTCAAAAACATCAAAAGTAGGCTCTGGCATGTATGATTTCTTTATACATTCAATTAATGATGGCAGCTCCCAACTTCCTTCCTCCTCAATGTGACTGAAAAACAACTGAACATCTGATTAATATGATCATGAGTGTGCCCAACAAGAAGGAAACCAACCTTTACCTTCTGGAAAATTCTCAATTCAACAAGCATGTTTAGATATCCAAAAACAACCTTATTTTTGTGTTCACGGCAGGTGTTGTCCAATTGTAGATACAAAACTTTAGGAAGATTGCTAGACCAATGAGAAAGCCCATCATGAATTATGGTTATGGTTATATTTGCATCATTATGAATATTTGGAGCTGTGGAGTACACCTTTGGCACCATTTTCCCATTGAGGACCATACAACTGACCAAGTGATACTAAATAAATTTTTCCTCCTGTAAATTTTTGGGTGTGCAAACAAAATGTGGTAAAAGTGTCTTCTTCTGGTCCATACCATCAATTATCAAACCTAAATATTTATTCAGATTATCATAACACTTGTTTCGATGCTTGTACAACCTTTTCCTTTCATTTGTTTGTTGTTCGTGATGCTTCTGAAGTTCTTTGACAATTGAATCTACAACATAAAAAAAGCCATTAAGAAATATGTTTTCATACTTGATGAATATACAATTTTAAAATTCAAAGTCATGAATGCCTACCTCTTTTTGACCCTTCACATTTGTCCCTTTTTTATTTAAGAGAAGCACATGTACTGCAAATCCCCATCCTTGTCTTCTTAGGAATATGGACATTTTTGAATTCTTTCTTCCATACCTTCACAAAATATTGATATGTAATAAACCGACCATGTCCCTCAGCACCTTCTGCATATTCTTTGTATAAGTTGTAGATTTCCCATCTTGAAAAATTATCCGGAATATGTGTTGTCTCTCTATTTGGCATACACTCTCCATGCTTTGAAAAGAAATCTTTCATCCAAGACATTACAGTATTTGATAATGGCCCAAACTGTCTTTTATGACGTAATTCAAAATAAAATGTGGGATCCTTTTCCAAATTTTCTTGAATTCTCGAGAAACGAAAATTCCCAATCGAATGAAACATTTTGAAAGCTTTTCTACAAATAAATAAAGTCCTAATATGATAATCATAACCTGACAATGTAGATTGCATACACCCAACTAAATATGAATTTTGCATGCTTTTATTCATTGAAAAATATCTCTTCCTACTCTCTAATGCAAATTTTAAATCCATTTGTTTCAAGTAATCTTTTTGGCAATGTTCACTTCAAATGAGTGCACTAATAGAACTTCTTCTTGTCAGATATTTTGCTCTACCCCTTGTATAACTAGAACATCTTGCATTGATATGAAAAGGTCTGCTCCTACCCCTCAATACAATATTTCTTGGAAACATCTCCATCATTGGATCATCATTTGTATAATGATTTTCATCATCATTAAGAGGAACGTTATCCACACTATGATCAACTGTGCTTTTCAAATACTAACTTGGAGGATATTCTTCATCTTCCCCTTCTTCAGTGCTACTATCATAGTCCTTAGAAATCAGACTCAATGGAAAATTTGACTCGACGTTTATTGGATATTCTTCCTCATGTGCATTTTCAGTGTTGCTTTCACAGTCCATAGAATTAGGACTAAGTGTATCATCATGTCCTTCATCACTGCTACCTTTATACTCATTAGAATTAGGACTAATGCATCATCCTATCGTTCATCACTGCTACTCACATAGTCCTTAGAATTATGACTAAGACAACATTGCGACACTCCATTCTTTTGAAATTCATCATCACATTCTTCATCATTGTTTCTCTCATAGTCCTTAGAATTAGGACTAAGTGGACACCGTGATACTCCATTCTTTTGAAATTAATCATCCCGCTCTTCATCACTGCTGCTATCATAGTCCTTAGAATTAGGACTAACTGGACACCGTGGCACTCCATACTTTTGAAATTCATCATCTCGATCTTAATCAAAGTTGCTCTCATATTCCTTAGAATTAGGACTAACTGGACACCGTGACACTCCATACTTTTGAAATTCATCATCATGCACTTCATCACTGTTGTTCTCATAGTCCTTAGAATTAGGACTAAGTGGACACTTTGACACTCCATTCTTTTCAAATTCATTATCACGTTCTTCATCACTGCTGCTCTCATGGTCCTTAGAATTAGGACTAAGTGGACACTGTGACAATCCATTCTTTTGAAATTGGTCATCATGCTCTTCAACACTATTGCTCTCATAGTCCTTAGAATTAGGACTAAGTGGACACCATGCCACTCCATTTTTTTGAACTTCACCATCATGCTCCTCAACATTGTTGCTCTCATAGTCCTTAGAATTAGGACTAATTGGACACCGTGACACTCCATTCTTTTGAAATTCACCATCATGCTCTTCATCACTGCTGCTTTCATAGTCCTTAGAATTAGGACTAAGTAGACATCGTGAGACTCCATTCTTTTGAAATTTGTCATCAAGCTCATCATCACTACTGTTTTCATAGTCCTTCGAATTTGGACTAAGTGGAATCTCTGACTCTTTATTTATTTGAAATTCTCCATCCCCTCTTTCATCAGTGCTGCTCTCATATACCTTAGGATCAGGACTAAGTGGAAGAATTCCTGCTATATTCATCCATATGAATAGAGTTGTTACGCGATGAAGATGTTGATGTTGTATAAATCGAAACTTCACTATCAGGACAATCCATCCCTTTCGAATAGAAGATGTTGAATGATAAAAATGGAGAGTCTCCTAAAGACATTATATAGATTAGAGAATGAAATTTTCCCTCCAAAAATTCCCCCCCAAAAAATTTTGCGAAAATATTTCCCTCCAAAAATTTTCCTCCCAAAAACGTTCGCGAAAATACTTCCCTCCTAAAAGTTTGTGATATTTATTTCTCTTCATTATATTATTCTACAATTTAATGAAAAATGTAAACTAAATTTTTTATGAAATAAATCATTAAAGTTAAAATTGTAAACTACAACTTCTACCTAAATTATTTTAATAGTCAAAGTATATAATATTTACTAAACAATTGAATGTTTTTTTTAATTTTTATAATATATTCTGAAACAAATTAATCCCACATTCACCCCACTATAAAACAATTACATAATATTCAATTTATCATATTTTCCTTCATCACCATTAAAAAATTAACATGTTAAAATTTATTAAAACTGATTAACCCTGCATTCACCATATGGTAAAATGTCTCCGTAATTTCACCTATATATTCCATTATCACTATTACTCACATTACATCAAGGTTTTCTAAGGTTCATTGAAAGACTTCGAGCGAATTTGTGGAGCAGATACATTGGTATCAACAAGATATTCAACGAAGAATTCTCGCAATTGAAAGGTCAATTAAATTTTTCCTTGAAAATTCTCATATTAAATTAGTTTAACGAAGTAGATTTTTTTTTGAACTTAAGATTTTTTGTTAGCCAAATTAACCTATATTTCCGCCGTGATCATGGTGGGCTCAGGGCACCCTCATCCTGTAATCGGCAGGCCACCCACTCCCTCCACACACCCTTTCGGCCCCCTCCCCAAACTCATCCACCCCTTCCCCCTACCCCTTGCCCCCCACGGTCCACTCCCTACCCTCCACGGCCTCTCCTCCCCAATCACCCCTCAACCCCCATCCCACTCCACCCCCTAACCATCCCCCTCCCCCTCACCCCATGCCCCTCAATCGCTATGCCATCCCACCTCCCTACCCCCCACGGTCCCTACCCTGCCCCCCTCCCAGCCCTCACCTGGCATCCTCAGCCGCCCCACCCTACCCCTCTACCTGACTCCCCTTCCCCACCCACTATCCCCTCATCCCCATCGCCCTACCCCTCTACCCAGCCCCCCTTCTCTCCCCACTCCCCTTGACCCTCGTCCCCCCTCCCCCTACCCGCTCCCACCACCCTCACCCCTCCCCTCGCCATACCCTTCTACCCAGCCCCCCATCCCTCCCCACCCCCTGCCCCTCGTCCCCTACAAACCCTACATCCTACCCTTCCCCCTCACCTCGCCCCCCTCCCCTCCCCTCCACTCCCCCATCCGCCTCCCCATGCCCCCCTCCATTCCCCTCCTCTCCCCCTGCACTTAGCCCCCCTCCCCCCGCCACCCCTCCCCTCCACTCCCCTCCCCATCCCCTTCCCCCACCTTTCCCTCTGCCTCCCGCCCTGAGCTCCCTCGGCTAGCCACTCGAGCAAGAAAGCGGGTTGCTGGCGTCGTGAGGGGCGGGGTGCTGCTGCCCACCCTCGCGGCCCGCTGGGGTGGCCAGCCGATTCTGGGAGTTGGTCAGCCACCCGAGCGAGCAGGTAGGCCATCGAAGTGGCATGGGGTGGGGCGCCACTACCCACCCCGCGCCACTCCAGCGGCCCGCCCGCCCAGGTGGCTGTCCGATTCCTAGAATCAGACGACCACATTGGGCGGGCCGGCGGGCTGCCAGGGAGGCACGACGTGGAATATTATGTGAAAAAATTCCATAATATTCACTTTATCATATTTTTCTTCGTCGCCATAAAAAAATTAAGATGTTAAAATTTATTAAAACTAATTAATCCCACATTCACCATACGATAAAACATCTCCATAATTTCACCTATATATTCCATTATCACTATTACTCACATTACATCAGGGTTTTTTGAGGTTCGTTGAAAGACTTGGAGTGAATTTGTGGAGCAGCTACATTCGTATCAACAACATATTCAATGAAGAATTCTCACAATTGAAAGGTCAGTTAAATTTTTCCTTGAAAATTCTCATATTAAATTAGTTTAAGGAAGTAGATTTTAATTTTTTAACTTGAGATCTTTTGTCAGCCAAATTAACCAATATTTCTGCCGTGAGCATGGTGGGCCCAGGGTACCCTCATCCTGCAATTGGCCGGCCACCCACTCCCTCCGCACACCCTTCCGTCCCCCTCCCCAAACTCATCCATCGCTTCCACCCTACCCCCTGCCCCCCACGACCCACCCCCTACCCTCCACGGCCTCTCCTCCCCCCTCACACCTCAACCCTCATCCCACTCCACCCACCTAACCATCCCCCTACCCCTCACCTCCCGTGCCTCAACCACTATGCCACCCTACCTCCATACCCCACATCACCCCTACCTTGCCCCCCCATCCCACCCCCCACCCAGCACCCTCGGTCGCCCCACCCTACCCCTCTACCCGACCGCCCTTCCCCACCACCTATCCCCCCCGCTCCCCACCCCCTTATCCCCTTGTCCCCATCACCCTACCCCTCTACCTGGCACCCCTTGCCTCCCCACCCCCCTCGCCCCTCGTCCCCCGCACACCCCACCCACTACGCTGCCCCCTCGGCCCCCCTCCCTTCCCCTACCCCCACACATTCCGCTCCCCTCAACCCTCCTCCCTTCCCATACCCCCAACCCCTCCCCTCCCCTCTCCCTAACCCTCTACCCAGCCCCCCCTTCCCTTTCCACCCCCCTCACCCCTCCTCCCCCTAACCTCCCCCCTCACTCACCCGCCTGTCCCTTCCCATCCCCCTCTCCTCACTCCCCTCTGTTTCCCTCCCCTCAGGGACCCCCCACCTCCCATTTCACCTTGGGCCCCCTCCCCTTCCCCTCCCCTCCCCTCCCCCACCCATCCCTCCGCCTCCCGCACCCCCGCCCCACCTCCCCTCCCCTCCCCTCCCCCTTCACCTTGGCACCCCTTGCCCTCCCCCCGACCCCCTTCCCTTCCCCTCCCCTCCCCTCATCCACCTATCCCTCCACCTCCCGCCCTCCGGCCCCTCGGTTGACCACTCGAGGTGGCAGGGCGAGCTACCGATGTGGCGTGGGGTGGGGCATCGCCACCCACCCAAAGTCACCTTGGTGGCCCATCCTCCTGCCCCCCGTGCCGGCGGGCGGGCCACCGGGGTGGCGCGAGGTGGGCGGCAACACCCCACCCCGCGCCACCTCGGTGGCCTACCCACCCGCCTGGGTGGTCGTCCGATTCTGGGTGGCCATCTGATTCTCGGAATCGGACGACCACCCTGGGGGGGTCGCCGTGGTGGCACAGGGTGGGCAGCGACGCCCCACCCCATGCCACCACGGTGGCCTACCAGCCCGCCCGGGGTGGCCATCGGATTCTCGGAATGAGGCGACCACCTAGGCGGGCGGGTAGGGTGCCAACATGGGGTGGGGTGGTGCGAGGTGGGGTGGCACAAGGTGGGGTGTCACTGCCCACCCCGCGCCACCCCAGAAGCCCGTCCATCGGCAGCCACCCGGGCGACCGGGTGGACTACCGAGGTGGCGCTGGGTGGGGCACTGCTACCCACCCCGTGCCACCCTAGTGGCCCGCCTGCCCACCCAGGTGGCCAGCCGAGGGGGTAGAGGGTGGGAGGCGGAGGGATGGGTAGGGGCGGGGGAAGGGGAGGGGAGGGGGAGGGGGGCGAGGAGGGGGAGTGGGGGGGGGAGTAGTGGGGGACGGGTGGAGGAGGGGAGGGGAGGGGGCAGAAGGGGTCGAGGGGAGGAGGGAGGAGAGGGGAAGGGGAGGCGGAGGTAGGAGGGCCAAGGGGGAGGGGAGGGGAGGTGGGTGGAGGGCTAGGTAGGGGGGTAGGGGAGGGTACGGGGTAAGGGGTGCGGTGGGGAGGGGTGGTAAGGGGGTACAATAGGGGGCTCAGTAGGGGTGCCCGTGGGGGTAAGGGGGCGAGTGGGGGCCGGGTAGGGGGAAGGTGGGGGATTCGAGGAGGGATGGGGATAGGGGGTAGGGAGGGGGGGCGAGGGGGGAGGGGGTGATCTTGGGGTGCTGAGCATGAGGTGGGGGGCCGGGAATGGGTGGGGTGGGTTGGTGCCAAGTGGGGTAAGGGGGTCGGGTGTGTGGGCTGAGTAGGGGGGTAAGGGGGCAAGTGTCGGCCGGGTAGGGGGGTCGGGTGAGGGTGCTAAAGTGGGTAACGGTGATCGGGTAGGGGGGTTGGTTGAGGGTGCCGAGGGGGCTAAGATGGTGGGGTGCAAGGGTCGGGTAGAGGGGTAGGGGGGTAAAGGGATGGGGTAAGGGGACAAGGTAGGGGGTGGGGGGAGTTTCGAGGGGGGTAAGGTGATGGGGTGGGGGTGTCGGGTAGTGGGATAAGGGAGGGTTTTGAGGGGGGTAAGGCGGTCGGGAAGGTGGACGGGTAGAGGAGTGAGGAGGTTGGGGGTGGCCAGGTAGGGGGGCAAGGAGGGGGGGTCCTGGGGGGGCCGGGTAGGGGGTGGAGTGGGGGGGCCGTCGGGGGTAGGGATGATGGGTAGGGGGAAAGGGAGGGGGTGTGGGTGAGGGCTGGGTTGGGCCGGTATGACAAGGGTGCCGATGGGTAGGGGGTTTGGGGGGGTGGGGAAGGGGGGGATAGGGAGTAGGAGGGAGGACCGATGGAGAGGGGGAGAGGGGAGCAGGTTTGGTGGGAATGTAGGTAAGGGGTAAGGGGGGTAAGAGGGAGCAGTGGGGGTGGGGTGGTGAGGGGGGTAGGGGGTAAGGGCAGGGGGGTTGAAGGGGTAGGGGAGAGGGGGGGTGGGAGGTAAGGGATATGGAGAGTAGGAGGCGGGTAGGAGGGAGGGCTGAGGGGGGTTTGGGGGTAGTGGCAAGGGGGGTAAGGGTAAGGGTTGGCTGGTCTGGTCGTCCGATTACAGGGAGGGGTGGGTCGGTTTGTGGGGAGGGTGAGGGGGGTAGGGAGAATGGGTGGAAGGGGGGTGAGGGTGGGTTGGGGTGGCCGTCCAATTGCAGGGTAGGGTGGCTCGGTTGGGGGGCAAAGTAAGGTAGGCTGTAGGGGGTAGGGGGGAAGGGGCTGGAGTGGAGTGGGGGTTGCGGGGCGGAGGGTAGGGGGTGGAATGGGGCATGGGGGGGAAATGGTTGGGGGTGGGGTGGCATGGGGGTAGGGGGGAGGGGTGGAAGGGTGGTAAGGGTGGGGTTGGATGGCCATCTGATTGCGAGGTGGGGTGGCGTGACATGGCATGGGCCATTTGGGGGGGGGAAGAGGGGGGGGGGGGGCGTGGGGGGTAGGGGGTGGGGAAATCACCCTCCACTCAGTGGATGGACTAGGTGTTGTCAATGGGCTTCTACCATTTCTTAGTTTTAATATTTTATTAATTTCAATTATCTGATTATACAAATTAGAAATTTATAATATATTTTCATTGTGGATTTAAGTTAATATGTTTTCATTATTTATTGATTTACATGTTTCTATTTTTCAGGAAAATGGCATCAAAGAAGATTTCTATGAATATGTCTAGACCAAAGACTCTTAATGGTGCATTTTCAAAAAACATTGGTGAACGAGCTCCACCTAAGCTCATGGCTACAAATCCTTCAAGTGCCTCAAATGATAAGAAGATGATTTTAGACTAGAATAATTCAAAACAGTTGAAATTCCCATCAAGAATCTGGTATGTGAAAGAAAGAGAAAGCCAAAATGTGAACATATATCTATATATTGATATACCGAATGAAAATGGAATTTTTGAGCTGATGGCAAGTTTCATAGGTATGTGTTTGGTACCAGACACTAAAGTTGTTTACATACTTACAAAAGCTCCCAATTCACATGAAAGGATTAAATAGCGACTAACATATTCATTGTATGACATGAGAGAGGTATCTACAAAGTTGTGTAAACAAATTCTAAATGAGATGAAACAAAACACCGTAACTATTATTATTTATATTTGTATTTTTCTTTCTTGAAACTGTCTCGCTATATTTTTTTAATTTTGTTTTTATTGACATATGATATTTTGTTTGGCAGAATTTTGTTGAAAGTTGTTCAATTAGGTTGGGAGGCATTCATTTCATGGAGCATGATATCATGAAGGCTGTCAGCAGTTTTTACTCAGTGTCAGAAGAAGATATGGAAAACAAGCAAAACGTAGTAGTTGATGATGCTACAAAACTACATCCAAAGGATAAAAAAAAGGCCTCTAGTGGATAAATGTAGCAAGGGTAGAAAAGTTACTTTTGAGGATGATGAAGTTGAAACTGACAGTGAAGCATATGTTGTCGTTACTAAAGATGACATTGGAACTGAGAAGAGCCGTAAAAGACCAAAAGTAACAATGCCCAAGAATAAATATATTGAGAATGTTATGAAGAAGAAAAGTAAAGTTGAAGATTTTGAAGTAGTCATTACCAGCAGTCGAGAACCTAGTAAAAATTCAAAAGAAAGTAGAAAATCGTTACACCAGGAGCTGATTTAGAAGATGGCATTATAAAAAAAAAACAAAATGCCATTCGACAGAATTTGAAAAAGAAAAACTTAATTGATGGTGGTTGTACATTTAAGCTTAATGTTAGACAAACCTATAAGGCAAGTGAAGGACAATGTCAATATCAGGTCAGAAAGCCACACCATCTGCATGTTCACAACATGATGATATTGATGAGGTACAATCCATATGCTCATGTGGTTAATTATGTGCTTCTTGTTGATCTAGTTCAAGTTTCCAACAAAGAAGCATTTGATAAGTCAAAATGTTTTGAATACAATTATTATGTGCTTGGGGGGAACCATTCTGTAGAAGCTCAAAGACAATTGATGGAGGAATATCCCAATAACCCACATTTTGAAACAATGAAATGTATCATTTATGCTAGCTTATTGGATACAGAAGCAAAGTTAGTGGTATGGGATCATAACTCAGATAATGAATATAGGATGTCTATGAATTTCATCCAAAGGGTTAGATTTATTCATAGTGAATTTCAAGAAAAATGTGGTGGGGATAGGATAAATGTTACTGCAGATTTCTGAAGGGAATGTTGTATGGAAATAAGCTATAAAATTGAAGATAAACCCAATTCAAAAGGTGGAAAACGCAACCTTCCTAGTGATATATTTAGAGGTGTTGATAACATTTTCCAATTGGCATTTAGAACTGGAGATGTTTGGAATTTGATTGATGAAATTTTTATCATGTGGGAAAACATTAGCATTAAAGACCAGAAGGTCAAAAATTTTAAGCCATTGATATGTGGCGGCAGTAAATTAGGTCCTGAATTGAAGCAACTTCCAGAAGATATGACTATCACACCTTGGAGAGCAATGCAAGGGGTGAAAGATGAAAAATTGTCAAAACAATATTATCTCCTGTGAATTCAGGGGAATTATCATTGGAGGAAATGTCTGAGGAATTTCAAAAGTAAGTTTGTTGAATTATTTTTATTTATTTCTAGATTATAATTTTCTTTTAAATAAAACATGTTGTTCTTGGTAGTATTTGTTATACATAACATTATATTTACTTTTTGTTACTTTATCTATGCGGTCACAAATTTTACATGAAAATTCAAGAACAAATGGTTAAATTGTTGAATGAAGATAGTTGGGATGATGTTGTACACAAATATCCAGATTCAAGTTCTAGATCAACATTAAAAGCTTTTTATCTTGCATTTAAAAAGGTATCTTGATTTACACATTCATTTTTATTCATTTGTGTACTATTTTTAATTTATAACTTACACATATATTTGTTTATTTTATAAAAGATGAAGAAGGATGATAATGGAGCACCAACTAGCTTCAGAACCTTTATTGAAAAAATAAAGACCAAAAGACTGAGGAAGCAACATGTTAAGAATGTTGAACTTGATCCAACTCTTACTCATTTTATTTGGATTGGGCTAGACATTGTTCAATATCAAGTAATATAAGGCGACTGTGAAGACACTGCTAAACTTATACCTAAAAGGGAGTATGCCCTAGTTATTGCAGATATTCCCCATGGTTTCAATATTCCAAACATTGACTATGATAGTGACCGTTATACTTATCAAGCTCTTAGTAAAGTGGTTGCGGGATTTGTAGAAGTCACGTCATCACCATTATAGAAATTTGTGAGATTTCATTTAGACACACAATTGGCAATGATATTGTCAAGCTTCAAAGGGAAAACAAATTCAAGGATGCAGCTTACATGGTAAGATGTTTAAAATGTATATTTGATTAATGTTGAAAAATTCATTTATGTACAAGTTGATTGAACTTTTACTATTTCATGTTACAGGCAAAATTAAAATCTTCTTAACCGTGATGATCAAGTATTTATAAATGATTGTGAGTTCATTCATATTGATAGTTGGGCAAAAGATGATAGATACATGTCAATGATTTTTAATCTGGTGGACAGAAAGAGTCATAGGTAAATACTAACTTATGATGTTGCTGTGAGAAAACTAACATATGAAGACAAAGAAGCAAAAGGAGAGATAGTTAACATTTATCAAAAACCAAAATTATTGATTAACTATCTTAGAGACATATGTTCAAATGAAGGAGATTGGGTTCAAGATTTATTTTCTCGCTCAGGTAAGTTTTATTATATAGAATTGAATTTCAATATGTTATTCTTTTAATTAATATGTTATTGTACTAATTTACTTCATTATTTCTTTTGTGCTTGATAATTAGGTACAACACTAGCATGCTACCTTCAAAAAGGAAGAAATTGCATTGCAATTGAAAAAGATCCATTACAGTGCAATTTCATTCAACAAAGAATTAATGCTCTTCAATTTCTTCCAGATGAAATGTGAGAAATTGGGTTGAAGAAAGGGGAATTTAGTGAATCACGTGTGGCAAAAAAGGCAAAGTAACCTCAACCACCATTACATGGGATGTTTGGAAAGATATACATTGGGAGATTCGCAGACATCAAAGATCCATTAGAAGATGAAAATGAGCAAAAGGAAGCAGAAAATATTGTGGAAGAAGACAATGATGAAACTCTAGAGGATGAAGAATTTGGATTACGTGAAATTGTTGATTAAATTTAAGTTATGCTTGGAAATCAAGCTCATTTTTTGTAACTACTAAGTAGTTATACTTGCAATGTTTTGACTTTGACATTTTATGAGAAGAATATACACTCAATTAAGGTTGTTATGCGTTCAATATTTGTAATATGTGATTTTCGTATTAATTTTTAAGTTAATCATTATTTTTTCAAAAAAAAAAGTGATTATTATTATTTTTTTGACATGAAATTGATAAAGAAAACTATTATTTAACTATTTTTAGTTAAATTTTTCGTATAAAAATTGTGACTTTCGCATGTCAATTGTAGCAAAAATTATCAAAACGTGTAGTTTTTTAATTATATTTATGTTAAAAATGGCTATTTTTATGTCAATTTTTAAAAAATATTGTTTTTTAGAGACAATTATTTCATGTGGATTGAAAAATTAATTAACGTTGTATAAATATTTAGAATATCGAAAATTCAAAATATTGACCTTCTTCTTTAAATATGCGAAACAATAAAAACCTCACTACAAAAAAAATAAAATTAAAATAAGAACAAGAAAATATATAGAAAAAGACCACTTCAAAAATTATTAAATTTACAAAATAATTATTTACATTTCATATAGTAGAAAATTAAAAAAATAAAAAAATAAAAACCTTTTAAAAAAAGGGCCTGGTGTAGAATTACCACATTTTTAAATTAGCATAAAAAACACTACCGTTATAAAACGCAATGTACATAAAAAAATTATAGTGCCAAAAACTAAGCTCTAAAAAACACATGTGTGCTCTACATCACCCCTTTTCAAAATCGGGTCACTTTTTTGCTATCTCAAAAAAACAGGTAATAGTATGGGTTCCCGTTTCAAAGTTTACATTGTTGTTGAAACAATGAGTTTCCATTGTTGAATGATTCTTGGTATGCTAATCTCGGTGGAAAATCCAATACAATAAACCTCTAGCCTTGGGTAGTGATCATTCAAATGATGATAACTCTATTTTTGTATGTTGTAAAAAAATATCAAGCACATCTTATGATATTTTGGTTTCTCATGAAGATTTAAATTTAGATCTAGAATATGGTACGGTCAAAGAATATGCTCATATAGAAACTTCCTCTTCACCTCACCAAACCTTGTGTCCTACCATTTGAAACACATATTCTTATAATGGAGATACTTCATTCTCTTCAGTTTCTTCATCTCATGAGTTATTCCCTTGATTGACACAAGGTGGTGACGTTTTCCATGATGAAATTGGAAACATTCAAATGATTGAGTACCCTTCCCATCCCTCATCATCTCTTATCTTGCATGAAGACAACTCTTCAAATCAACTTGTTCATGAGATTTGAGTGATTCATTTATCTTTGAATATATGATCGTAGAGCCTCTCTAATTGAGCAATCTAGTCATTGAAATTGAAAAATATGGTAAAATATATGACATAGATGGATGTTATCCAATGAGAAGTGGTCTTACTGAAACCATCAATAGAAATTATCCTCAAGCCATGCATGATCTGGTTCATGCTTCAAAATGTGATTCTACAATCTTGGGAGGTTTTGGGACTTGCCAAGGAGTTGAGGCACTTCAACTTTGGTTGATGGTTATATCAGGATCTGATGACTCTAGTAAGCCACGTAAACTAAATTAGATCTGGTTTCTCTCAAAAAATTTGTTTATTAGTATGGTTTCACTCAATTTGAATTCCCGTGTGAAAAATGTTTGGTATTCTAGGTGTGACATTTTAAATTTTCAAGATTTTACTTACAACCAAATTCAAGAATATTTTGTAGTTCATTTGCCTTCATGCAAATATCTCACATCAAACTTGAATTGGGAATGTGCATCTCTCATAGCGTCATGGAATTGTAAAGTTGATTATCTCAAGGACTATCTTTTCCCGAAGGAATCATACTTATTGAATTTATTCCTTAATGGTTAGCTCCTCGATCTTCCTGCAAATTTTATATTGCAAATCTATCCTCCCATCACACCAAAAATACTCTTTAGTGATAATGAATGCACAAGTTGTCACATGAATCAAGTTCTTCTTTGTTCACCATGTATCGACTAGTCTGATGCATTTGTCGTGCCAACATCATTTTTAAACTCTTTTGATGATTATGATGCTTGTACAATTTGTCCCCAATTGGAGGAAGGTGGTCTATCATATTTGTCTCACAAGGAAATTGGTTTGATTGTTCAGAGAATTCATGAGATTGTTCATTTTTTGTCTTCATTTATTTCAAATATTGGAACACTTGAACTTGTCAGAACACCCTTATTAACTCTAATTCCTCTCCCTCGTGGTCTGGAACAACCGTAAAATGAGACGGTTTGTTTTATTCTATTCCAACTATCTTTCCTAGGTTGCATCTAGATGTTTCACTTTGCCATTGGTAAGTAATCTTAATATACAATCTTATGAGACATTCTCACTCCCGGTCCTTGGATAGGCCTCCGACCCTATATAAACAAGGGGCGAGGTACGAGCCGCTCGACCATCGGGAGAGGGGTTGCTTCATTAAAACATGCATTTGAGCAACCAACCTAATGAACGGCAGTGGAGCTGAGGCTTTTGGGTTTCCTTACCTCGTGGTAAAGTGTACTACCTGTTTATGGTGTCTGTTGCTAGGGAACTCTTCCTTCGAGCTAGTTCCTTCTGGGAATTTAATGCTTCAATTGGCTCATCTAATAATTTCTTTATCTTTGGTGACTGCCATTCAACTTATCATTTTCCCATCAGCACATCTGATGACAATTGTTTCACACCCCTTAATCTTCATTTATTAACATCTCTCTCTTCATATTTTTGTCAATCAGGAAAGGCACTTTAGCCTGCGCTGATAGTTATGGAAGGTCCTCATTGTCTTGGCGTGAATGCTAAGTATGATCAGATCTATTTTCCTAGGCAATACTCCCATCATGAGCTCGTTTCTCTAATAAAAGCTTCACACTTTTCAATATTTTTGGGTTCTCAAGAGGGTCGTCATGAATTTTATGATCTAATAGCTCAATGGATGGAACAATATTAGCTGGAAAGATCTATATCAAACAACAAGTTTAATATTTCCTTATGCTTTCTAAGCAACGTGGTGTAAATGAAGACATGTCTACAAGAAGCTTCCGAGGTTTGTTGAAAAATAGTAATCGTCAAAAAGGTAAGCATGTGAATTGGATGGAAGTAGTGGTTATGATACACCTTTCCACCTGCAAGAAAGACCTTCCTTTCCTTGTGGAAGTTTTTCAAGTTTTTATATATTTTGTTACACATCACTTTTTATTTGTTTAAATCGTTTATATCTTTGTGGATGCAGGTCAGGAAACATTACGCTCTCTTCACTAGAAATTTTATTACACGTGACCTGACCCTTTAGCTATTATGATAGGAGGAGGATTAGTTGCATCCTATATTTCCCTCTCTTACACCCATTCTGTACTTGTTCCTTGTATTCTATCCTCGGTTTCTTATTCTGGTTCTACACAATGTTTTCTTTAGCCATTTTTTTCTCTTGTCATATGGTTTTGCTTCCCGCTTCTGTGTTTTCTTTCTTTTTGTCTTTCTTTCTTCCTTTTTTATTTTTTCCTTATTTTTTTTTTAATAATGCAAATAAGTGTTGTACCTAAACCTTTGCTACTTAGTATATGGGTGGCTGAACTATAAAGAGCCTTGTGACACTTCAACATTTGGCTACTCATTCGACTGTCTTCCTTGTGTTGGTTACACCTTTTGGTCAATGAAGTTCCCGATGGAAAATATGATCCCTCCATAAGTAGAGTTTTGGTCCAATCATGAACCCATGTCTAGTCTAGAAGCCTTGTGGCTATACTCGGTTTTTCTTCTTTGGTGTTCTCAATTTTATCTCACTAGTAGAAGCAAAGAAGGGGAAGATCTAAATGAGAAAACCTAAACCAAAGTTATTTATATGTATCTATCAAGGAACAACATCTTTTTCTCTGAATAATTTGGGATCCCTCTTCCCTCCCAAAATAAATAACCGCCAATGCATAGTTCTCTTTAAAAAAAATAAACGCAAAAGAAGAGAAAGGATTCCTGCACTAAGAGGTGAGGTAACAAACTCTGCTAGAGTACTGTCCAAGCTCGCTGGCAGCGGAGCAATGTTTGTGTTCCTGCGTGACACCACCAGGGTGTTGTCTAGGCTTGTTGGAGGTGGGGAAACAACATAAATGAAAAATTAAACTCTAAAATCTTAAGCTCACGAGCTACACTGCCCTTCCCAACTCGAAATGTTGTCATTATGTTGAATATTATGTTGTGTTAGGGTAGAAGGTATAGATGGGACCATGTTTGTTCATACGGTATGTGAGAAGGTCAAGGTGATATTTATGATGAATCAATACTCCCTGAGGAACGAAGGCCCTGCACGGAAGGAGCTAACCAAAAAGAAGAAGCTGTATTCTACTAGTGTGTCACCAAGTGTTGTAGCGCCTGGAACACCCTAAAATATTTTGGCCTACACTCAAATTTTGGAGCCTACAATCGATCCTATAATCATTCATTCCTTAGTTACTTATTGGTAAGATGATGGCTTCAGTATCACTTCTTCAATCTCAAGAGTCGTTCACACTTTTATCTTTATATAGCAAGTGTCATATTCAGACATGGGAGTTATCGCTTGTTAGGAAAAGGGAAGTTTTGGTTTAATTCAAGGTGTAATATTTGTGAAAATGATTTTTTCTCATCATATATAAATGTTTTCAACTCATTAAAAAAGTTTCATGCACTATTACACAAGTGTTTTCATTATCCTCACAAAGACTATCGTCAGAGCCACAATTGTCATAAGCTGACACAAAGGTTATTACATTAAGCGAAATATGTTTTCATATGTTCTGGATGATCTATGTTGTATCAGTAAGTGTCCACATGTGTGGTCATAGTCAATTTCTATCACTGTTCTCATCAGCTCCACTAATCCCACACTTATCAAAATTTCGTAGGATTCCTACTAACCTAGCCTCATCTATGTTGTGGGGAAAAGTATCCGATGCGGATGACCCTATCCCTACTCTGAAGGTGACAGTCTTTAGCAACAACTGAAAGTAAAGCTTTGATGATTTCCTTTATGAAAGTACAGAGAGAGTGAAAAGAAGGCCAACCAACCTGGTGTCTTTCGCTTAGTCGATCCTTGTCCTCTCTCCTTGTCTCTTGTTCCCAGCTCCTTGCTCTCTTTGCCGGTCCAGCTACACACAGATCCTGCACAAAACAAGAGAGGAAACTACAAGATACATGTACTCATAACTGATGCATGGATTAGAGTGAATCAAATATACAAGTAAATACAATCCATCAATGTAATACAAGTATATAGGAGAACATGCAAAACTTTATTGATAGAAGTAACAGGGTTCTGAGAAGGTTACAACCAATGATGGCTCCAATCCAGCAGCACCTCCCCAGCAGCAAGAACTCTCCTCTTCACCTCTAGTAAAACAATCACCCAATAGCTCTAACTGTAATCCAACAGCACCTCCTTGCTTTACACAAAATTCCAGCCTCCTTAGACCTCATAGAAGAGCTCTATATATAGGAGAGAAGAAGAGAGGATGAGTCAGCTTGAGACTGACATGAAGCTGCCTTGTGTCCTCTCCCTCTTTAGTTAATCTTCAGTTCTTGAGTCCACTTGGAGATCCTTGCTTACACATGGTGATCAAGTACCTCTTACTCATCACAGGGCGAATCTCATGAACCAAGTGTCAGTTTGGAAGCTTCCTGGGCAGTTGACACCTTGCAGGATGACTGTGCCACTTGGCCAATCTCGCCCAGCGCAGGTAGCCTTCATTAATCTTGACTTCCAGCGCAGGTACAAGGAGGGACAGTTGCATTCCAGCGCAGAAGCTCAGTGGAGCAGCTGACATGATCCAAAATAAGCCTGTTTTGAAGTGTTTTCAGGCGGAGAACTGATTGGAAGTGCTGTTGTTTGATGACCTTGTTCTTTTAGGGGTAAGAACAACATGTTTAGGGACTGAGGATCCCTGTAATTATCGACATTTCATGCTCCATGACGCGAGGCACAAAAGTGTCTATAACAATCTAGCCCTCTTAAAATGCACACTTCGCATCTGTAACCCTCAAGCTTTTTCCTTGCCTGCTGGAACTGCAAAATGCGTAGAAATCCTAGCCTCCATTGGCATCCAATATTATGTAGATGCCTCTCCCAGCGTCCTTCCCTCAGTTGGAGCTCACTGCCTCCAGAAACTACGTAGTTCTATCACTCAAGCCTCTCAATTGCTCAGTCCCTCTTGCCTCCTAAAACTATGCAGTTTATCCTCTTAGGGCCCTATCTCACAGTGACCACTCCATTCTTGAACTGCACTATTTTGTTGCTCAGCTAACACTTTGTAGTTCAATCCCTCATTCTAGCCTAGACACTGAGCCTCATGCTCCCCTGACCTAATCATGGGTGCTTAACCGAGGGAGTAATACCATTTCACATGGGTTCATATTGGGGGACATATATTGAGGAAAAAATGACATTGTATATTGAGCATACAATAGGGGTAAAGGGTTTTAATATTGCCAGGTATAAAAAATGTAGCTCAAAGTTAATGAAAAAATATAAAGGGGTATAAAAAATGCTAATTGAAAATTGGAAACCTACAATATCTAGTGAAGAAAGGGATTTTTTAAATTTCATTGGAAGGTGTATTGAGTTTGTACTAGTAGGGGGTTAAATAATGTGGATTTTGTAGGTATTTTGCAACATGTAGATGGATTAATGGTATTTTTTATTATGGCACGAACGCATATGCTATGTTAGAAATTCATCAAGTGCAGCCCCTATCGACCTAATACCAGTTTTGACTCAGTTAATGGATTATCATGCAACATATTAGACTAGGGGTCTATGATACTGATGTCATCTTGTCATGAGTTGATTACGGATACTCGAATTCTACCAGGTGATGGAAAGATGATTCAGAAGGATATGGAGAGGGAGGAAATTCTAGACAAAACTAAACGAGCTGAGAAGAAAATATAATTATCAGATAAGAAGAAGAAGGAACCAAGTGTATAATATAAGACTGTGACCACATGAAAACTCCATTTGATTCACAGCCCTTTGCAGGGTAGGTATGGAAAAAAATTCACATTTCATAAAGGTTAAATACACCTCTTAGCATATTATGAATGAAAAAATATCATTGTCATATCATTATGTCTTCAATGACATGTATGGTCACAAACAATGAAAGTCATTCCATGTGTTTTCTTTAAGTTTATTTTCTCCCTTTCGCTTGTTGGATCAATTGTCGTCTCTTGGCATGTTTGATTGTTATGACATGTTTGTGAGCCTTCTATGGTGGTTTCGAAGGTCAACCTCTGTGTATATGAGTTTACCAAACCATGTAAACAACTCTCACACTCATACACAAAGTCTTGACCACTGTCACACAAATGTCATCACGGTCACCCTAAAGTCTATCTTGAGTGTTGCACTTGTTACTTCTTGTCATGAGATAGTTACTCAGAGGGTAATTCTTTTCTTTTTGTTTTGATATTTTGTGGTTTACATGTTTTCAAAGTATGCTAATTGTGTGATCATAGTTCGATTTCATCAGGAGTCCATATTCCTCCCACACTTAGCCACTTTCTAAAAAACTTCTTGACTAGGAAAATCAGCTTCACCAGACCCCAATTGAGTTGTATACTCTGGAGTCTCAACTCTCAATGATGTGGACTTTTTGCATGGAACTATGTATTACAAAGTAATTATCCTCTAGGGAATTTGTATTATGCAAGTCCAAATCTGAGCAACCTTCCTTGACCCCCCAAATTGCATAGTTGTGCCTCCTAGTCTTCCTTGAACTATGCACTTTGTACTTTCAATCCTCGACTTTTTTCCTTACCTATTGGAACCCTATAATGAATAGAGATACCTGCATCGTTTGGCCTCTAGAAATGCGCACGTGTCCTCTAGTGACCTTCCCTCAGTTGGAGCTGAGTGCCCTCAAGAACAACGCATATTTGTTCTCTAGGCCACTCTGGTATTCATTCCCCCTTTCCTCTGAAAACTGTGTAGAAATGACCCCTCATGGCCTCATACCATATCAACCACTGCTGGCTTGAACTACACAATTTTGAGTCCCAGTGGCCACTGCACAATTTTTCTCCACAGTGGGGACTATGCTGAAAAGTTTGTGAGTCAACTGTTAGCTTTTCTATACATAGTCTCGGTGATCCAACCCTCTCCCTATCACCTGGAACTGCATAATCCATAATTACTGGGCCCTCTCTCCCATCCTATCACTTCTCCTGGGCTCAGTTCATCGATAACAATGCATCATCTTCGACTATAGAGTTTTGAGATTGATTTCGTCCTGTCATGAGTGAATTGCATGAACATGTACACTATCAAGTCATGGCGAGATGATGAGGAAGGAGAAGAAGGAGGAAAAATCATTCCTAAGACTCACTTGTAGTTGAATGATGAGTGAACCTATCAAGAGAAAACAAAGGGACACAGGCAACCATCTCTCAAGACTAAAGATCATTGAAGACCCCACATCATCAAGCTATGTGGAGGAAAAGAGAAAGCATATCCGATAACACAGCTATCACTCAACAACAATAGTGACTTCACATTTCGACATCATTAAGACAATTGAAATCATCAGTGTCATGTCAAGTTGCATCATGATTTGTCATATGCCACATCACTATTATGGGCCATGTATATTGTAAATCAAATTTATTATAAAGTGAAATTCCAATGGACACACAAGAATATAAAGAGTCATGTAAATTGAAAATTCATCGGAAGTTCAATAGTCATGAGGGTAGTCAAATAGTCACAAGGGGGAAGAATAAGCCTTGGTTATATATACCCCCTCATTTTATGAGCAGATGATCTTCACCTTGGCTCCTCCCGCAAGGCATTAGAGAGGTCAATCAGTTCTTGAGAAGCAAGGAGTGGGTCTAATGTCCCACTACCGGGGCTAGTGATGTACACTTTAAATATGTGTCTTGGAACTTTTGCTTAATGAAAAAATATTTTTCAAGCCAGCATGTTCTTCATGCATGAACTATGGATGTTTGTAAGAATATTCTGTGAAAATTTGTATTTCATGTTTGCTTTCACATGTACTAATACAATTGAACTATTTTAGTTATATTACTGATCATGTTGTTCAGAATGTGTTGTAATCGTTGTTATTCTTGTCTCATCCTTGTGGAATATTCTGCAGGATACTAGACAAATATTCCCTTATTTATTGGTTATAAAAACCGTCACATGCATTGTGGACTATTCCATTGGATGTTAGACATATCTTCCCTTGCTCATTGGGTTTAACAACAATTGTGTCCATTGTGGACTATTCCACTGGATGTTAGATAGGTCCTTCGGGTTCATGTGTGTCCCTTCCTAGGTGGTACCATTACCTCTCAATTAGAGGCTTACTTGCGCCCCCCCTTTTTGCAGTAAGAGAACCCAGACACAGTTGCGCTGTACACTCACCAGGCACACTCACCTTTCTATTTGAGACCATTGTATCACTCTCATGTGTTGAAATCTAGAGCCAAGGTAGATCTTTGAGGATTTTTCAGTTGGGCCTTTATACCAAATGCGATTCCTACAAAATATAGTTTCAGGTCTACTTGGGACTTCATATTGGGGTGATCCCATTAGTTTATGGATTTTGAGCACCGTTAATAGGCTCCTCGAGGAAATAATGGAAATAGTTGATGGATGTAGGTGGTAATATATGGAACCATTGATTAACATGACCTTCAAGGGTGAGGAAGAAAAACACACAACCAAACTCTTCATCATCCATTTGTTAAGATTCACAAAATTTAAGAAAATAATAAATATGTGATGTTATGTATGTTCCATCTACACCATCAAACATTAACTAAGACAAGTGATAGAGAGGCTCATCGGGGATTGAAAATTTATAAATGGATAAATTATAGAAAAAAATCAAGAGTAAGATTTGAGTATGAGCCATTTGACATAAGAGCTTTAAAACATACTCAACAGGAACAACTTCTCATATCACCCTCCTTCTAGCACCATTATTGATTGTGCTTGAAGTCCGTCAACCAAGGGGGCTCCCCGATGTGAATGGTTCATGAGGCACAATACTTGCTAAGTTTTTGCAAATGGGGTAGAAAGCTAAGTGGGCTTCATTGTGGGGAAAACTCCACAGTTAAGTGTGCTTGAGCCATAGGTGATCTCAGATGGGTGACCTCCAGGGAAGTCCTGGTTACCGGGTGGAAGCCCCAGAAGTGACAATTGATGCTTTTCACTAGTTTCAATCCCACTTCTTCACCCCTATGAGCATCACCAAATATAATGAGTGCTAAGTGGACTATTAAAAAATCATGAGAAATTAGTGAGTTACGATTACCACTCATGGAAATGGTCATAGATTAATGACTTACTTAACACAGTTGAATCCCAAAAAATGATTTCTAATATACCTCCCACTGTTTGGAATAAGAGCCCCATCCAGAGTATTGACCCGTTTGACATGTATTCTTATAGATTTTCCTGGGCTCTAACTATCAGCAAGAGAGAGGAACACGTGTGCGCCTTTGAAAAGAAGGTAGGTGTGTCTAGTGAGGGTTCAGTTGTAGGTGTGTCAAAGTTATTCTACTGTAGAGGGAAAGAGCAAAGTGAGAATCTAAGATATAGGTAATATTACGACCCTAGTAGAGACACTCACAACCATGAAGGATTTTTTTAACATCGAGTGGAATAGTCTACAAAACATGAGACATGCATGACAACCAATCTATGAGAAAGATCTGTTTAGTATCCTGTAGAATAGTCCACAAGGATGGGACAACGATAAAAACCATTAAAACACATTCTCAATAAGATAAGTATTAAAATACCCAAAATATTTCAACTAATTTATCACAAATGAAATAAAACATGACTTAAAAACATTCGCAGAATAGTCATAAAAATATTCATAATCCAAGCATGAAAAAGATGTTAGCCATGAAGGATTTATTTATTAAGTAAAATTTCAAAGACACATGTATACAGTGAACATCACTAGCTCCAATAATGGATCATTGGATCCTCGCCTTGCTCAAAAGAACTAGCTTATTTATCTAATGCCTTATGGGAGGAGCTAAGTTGAAAATTTCCTTTGCTCATAGCATGAGGGTGTATATATAACCAAAATGTGATGCTTCACCTTCCATGTGACTCTTTGACTACTCTCATGATTGTTTGAATTCCTATGGCTTTTCAACTTTGCATGACTCTTCATATTCTGAATGTGTCCTTTGGACTTCCTCTTTCAAAAAAGATTTGAATATGTAATTATATAATCCATAATAATGATGTAGCATGTCATGTCTTGTGACACGACATGGAATGACACTGATTACATGGACTATATGATGATGTGATAGTGCCAAGTTGTCCTTCTTGTTTCTTCTTTCTTTCTGTCTTCTTGAAATATGGTACATGTTCTTCTTCTTCCTCCTCCTTATGACTTGAAGATGGGAGCCTTCCATGTGATCTTTATCTTCATCTTTTGTTATAGTCTAGTGTTCCTTTGTCTTCTCACCTGATGATCATCTTATCTCTTCATATCTGTATGTGTCATCTAGGATGTTCTCTTTATAATATCTAATTATTCATCATCTTGTCACAGAATGATAGAGTACCGGCATCTGCAATCCACTCATGACAAGGCAACATTAGTTCGATAAACCCCTAGTCTAAGATGGTGCATATTTATCCAATAATTGAGCTAGAACTGGGTGACATGTAAGGAAAGAGGCTTAGTAACTATGAAATTACAAAGCTTGAGCAGTCAAGGGTGAATCTTGAGCATTGAGATTGTGCAATGTGCAGTTAAGGTTGGAATGAGCAACATAACTGCACAATCTTGGAGCTCAATGTGACAGGTTGAGGGGATGGGCATTGGATTAGCCTATTGCACAGTTCTAGAGGACAGAGGATCCCAAGTGATTACGCAATTGAATAGCTCAAGAGCTCAAGGTAGAGGTTTGAACCTTAAGACTGTGCAATGCGCGGTATTAGCTAGGCATGAGAGAGAAATTGCGTCATTTTGGGAGTCAGTGAGCCAGGCTAAAGGGATTTTTCACTGTTTCAGGCAGGTGCATACTTCTGGGAGGTAAATGAGGCCTAGTGATTGCACAACTGTGTAGTTCAATATATTAGGGTTTGATATTGTGCTCAAAGATTGCGCAGTGCGTAGTTGGGACCAAGATGGAGGTTGGGATTGTGCAAGTTTGGGAGCCAACGACAATGCTTCAGCACTGAAACTACATAGTGCACAGGCCTCAGAAGAAAGAAATGTGAATTTCACAGTCCTAGGAAGAAATAGTTTCACATTGTACAGTGTCAAGGGACAGGGATGCAGCTTAAGGTTTGGAACTGCAGAGTGTGTAATTGAGGAAGGATGGATGAGGCTAGGTTATTGTGGAATTTCTAAATATTGTCTAAGTGTGTGATTGAAGAGACTAATGTTAATAGTGATATGCTTTACTATGATCACACACTTGAAACACTTTGATGAAACAACAACATATTTCATCGAGAACAGGTTACCAACATAATTCCCTCAATGTGATAGCTTTATGATGACTTTATGACAAGTGCGATAATAAAGGTACACTTTCCAGAGGCTATGATGACAATTGTGTGACAATGCTTAAAACTTTTAGAATTATTGTAAACCAAAACAAAAACAAAAAAATTAAATAACCATATAAATAATTAATTAAAAATAGAAGAGAGGCTCATTCTACAATACAGTATGAGGGAGATGTGTAAGTATGTCACGTCCTTAAGAAAATAATAAAAATAATGTTCACTAATGTCAACAAAAAAAAAAAACCAAAAATCAAATAACCATATAAATAAATAATCAAAAATCATCAAGAGCCTCATTGAGTTTAGAGGCTCATTCTACATCTAGTATGAGGGAGATGTGTAAGTATGTCACGTCCTCAAACAAATAGTAAAAATAATGCTTTCTATTGTCAACCAAAATAAAAATAAAAATTTAAATAACCATATAAATAAATAATTAAAAATCACAGAGAAGCTTATTCTACAATCCCGTATGAGGGACATGTAAGTATGTCATGGTACTAAAAAAATAGTAAAGATAATTTTTTCTAATGTTAACCAAAAAAAAAAAAATTACTAAATAAATTAAATAATGATCTAAATAAAAAATTAAAAAACACTCATAGGCTAGTTTTACAATCTAGTATGATGGATGTGTAAGTATGTCATTGTCCTCAAGAAATAATAAAAATAATTTTCACTAATTTCAACCAACACAAACAAACAAAAACAACAATTAAATAACAATATACATTAATAATTAAAAATAGAAGAGAGGCTCATTATACAATCCAGTATGAGGGACATGTGTACTTACAACCTGATTTACTTATCATATGAATGTTATAGCATTTATAAACTCTTGCAATGTTTTTCTTATGTTAAAATTATATAAATAGTTCAATAGAAATTTTCTATTCTATATTTATGGTTGGTACTTTGCAGTTAGGTAGTCATAATTATGGAGGTTGGCTTTAAGTCACAGTTCTTGGTTTAATTCATGTTGAATCCACCAATGTATAAGTTTCCTAACATGTATCAAACTTTAATATTACATTTATTAATTCCAATGGAGGATATACTCCCTTCATTCCCCTAAACATTTATCCTATTATCCATCGTGTGATTTTCACTTGCCAATCTAACGATTAAGCTTCAAGAAAGAAATTTGAGGTAACCGCTTCCCCCAAAGCTCTATGTTTGATGGAATTTTGGTGGTGAGGTTAGGGTGGAATGCACTTTGCAACAACTCAAGAGTTTTTGAGCACATGATGAAAATAATTCCAGGTAAATGCTTTCCCTTATGCCCAATACCATAGACAGCTTCCCATCTAAGTATGTCAGTTTAATTTCTCCTTTGTTTAGGGTATGATGTAGGATCCTTTTGTGGATTTTTCTTGACTGGTTGTAGCTTGGACGGAGTAATGATGAACACAAGGAATGAGGTATTTTCCTTCTCTCGTTGCATAGAGACAACCTCTAATCTGTGCGTACAAGGGTTTTGAGTTGAAGACCATACTCATGCCTATGCAGCATCTTAGGACGCCACCACATTACTCAAGGCACAAAGTTTTCAAGGAACTGCCCCGGGTAGAAGGTTAAGTATTTCTTGCGCGCTTTATTTTACTTTCTTCTTTTAATATAACATTTTCCATTAACTGACTCATCTCTAGTTTGCTTGATCTACAAGTAAGAGTTTCTCTCTATTCCTCCTCCTATCAGTATGCATTTGGGCTAAGTATGCATTTGGGCTATGATTAGCTACCTCTAACACTAAGTCCCTTTTTCGAGGTTGGTTTCCTGCCTCTCATTAGGGCTATGTTTCTCCAGTTGTAGTTCATTGTTCTCCATGTGACACTGAGTACTATTTGAGCAGTCATTTGTCATTCCTCATAGTCATGGTTAGGTTTTTTTCAATAGAATGAAACCCTCGATACATCTTGAGGACGCCCAGTGAGGGTTTGAGTGTTTTATCTCACTATGGGTAATATAAACTCCTCCACGGAGTCTAAAATTAGAACGTGAAGTTTCTTTTGTATTGCCTGGTTTAATTTGTTTGTATTGTGATAAGACCTACGATTCGTCATTGTTTTATTATTTATAGTTATAAATTGTTTATATGACTTGAATACTGCCTTCAACATTTTATTTGTAGCTAGAATTAACATTGGCAATAGTTTTCTTGTAGAGTTCCAATGCGTATTCTTTTTTCTAAAGAATGACATTAATGGTTCCAAACCTTGGTCTGTGCAAGTGGTATTGATGTCTGAGAAATATGTTCCCTTTTCTAATGTTGGTTAGCTTGTCCTTTTATTTCGAGTTCCTACATATTTTCTTTGTTGCAGATTAGTTGTTATCCATATTACTTTCGTCAGTATATATAAGGCTGGAAAAGGGATAACCCCTATGTTTACAAATGGTTTCACCTTGCTTTTATACTATAATATCTGTCATGTTGATTTTCAATGGTTTAATTCACATTTTCATGTAAAATGTTTATTATGGTTACTAGGTCTGTATGAACATACATCTAAAATTGATTACCCAGAGAACCCCTTCATTTTTCAAGTACTATTGAATTTCTGAGTGGTTTTTAGGATTTTCCCTCAAGGGCATCCTCATACTTTATTACAACAATATTCAAATGTAGATCAAAATCTATGATTAACTCTTAGCAATGTTCCTCATAGCAATATTTCTAAATAACATAACCTTTAAATTGACTTCAAAATATTGTTCCTTCAAACAACATTCAAAATAAACAAAATCTCATAATTGAATTCATAATATTGTTTCTTCAAACAATATTCACAATAAATAAAATATGTAAATTGAACTCCTAGAACTGTATCTTATACCATACTCCCAGATTAAGCAAATTTATTTAATTAAAACCATTATAAATGTGTATTTAAGTACTTATTTTTATTTTACTTTCAATTTATTAATCATTTTAGGAAGATCTCACCACCTAGCCATGAGTTTGGCTAGTATGTCTAAACTCTCCCTCAAGCTTTCCCCCTCTATATTGTAATAACACAAAACAGATTGAGTCACTATGAATATCAGGACTTTTAGTCGAGTTCTGAGTTTCACCCTTTTCGGTTCATCTCCAAAACTTGCATTGGTTTCTTTCACCCAGCTCAAGAGTTTCCTGAGTTACTCAGCAGCATCCTACCAACAACCTTGATTCCCTCAAGGATCTCAATCAAATCTCTTTTGTTCCTTGATTCCTCAGCCCCTTTCCTTCCTTGAATCCTCTTTTTTGAAAGAAAAGAATGTACCATCAATCATAACTATATCTCAGGATGTTTGTTCAACTAATTTCCTTTCTTCAAATAAATTTTATTTGTGTCAAGCATTATTAATGAAAATTACTTTGGCTAAATTAGCCATGAGTTTCCAAGTTTTCGGTTGGAACATAACATTGTAAAAGTAAAATAGTAAAAATAACTCAACCATGTATTTTTGTGGTCTTACATATCCCCTCCCTTATAGGGAACACCGTCCTCGGTGTTCATTTCAATTTACATAAATAACCAAGGATATGCTCTATGCATAAAATCTTCCTCTTCCCAAGTCACTTCCTCTAGGGTAAAGTGCTTCGATTGCACATTAGCTTGGGTGATGGCTTGCTAATGTGACATTATTTCTCTCTGCTCGAGAATAAGTAGAGACCCCACCAGGAATTCTCCATCCAGTTTGACCTATCCACCATCAAAAATTCTTATTAGTTTATCAATCTAAATGTATATAAACATGCAATAAAATTTAATTCAGTAGTTGAGTTACTTGCACACTTTTCCAGTCAATCACATGTCTAGGATTGTACACATATTTTTTTATAGGAAGACATGAACTACATTGTGGAGCTAGATATGACTCGGTAGTGCAAGTTTGTAGGTTACTGGTCCACTTCGTTCCAAAATCTCGAAACAACCACAGTACTAACATGCTAATTTTGCACACACACTCCACGGTATGACGATTTTCTTTGTCCTAGCTGATAGATAAACATGGTCCCCTTCCTTGAATTTTCTATAGGTTCTCTTAGTATCTGCATAAACTTTTTTCCTATCTTGAGTAGTCTTCAAATTTAAATTTGCAGACCATTTTGACTACTTTCTCCATCTCAGCTAACATATCGGGGATCAATATTAATTTATCAATATGGTTGTTCCCATCTATAGATTCTTTACATTTCCTTCCATATAATACATTGAAGTGAATCTTCCCTTGTGAATCATGATTACCATTATTATAAGAAAGATCAACTAGGTGGAGGTATTCCTCCCACTTGGTTGGTTGTTTCATTACAATCATTCTTAACATGTCTTCCAACACTTCATTAACTAGTTCACTCTACCCATGAGTTTGAAGATGGTAAGCAATGCTAAACTAAATTTTCATACCTAAACCAGAGAAAAGATATTTCCACAATGCTTATGTAAATTTTAGCTATTGATCATATATTACCACCTTAGGTATACCATGCAACCTGAATATTTCTCTCATGAATATATCAACAATTTGAACAATCTTGCATGTAGACTTTATAGTAAAAAATGGGCAGTGTTTCTTAGCTTATCAACTACAGCCATATTGGAATCATGTTGCTTCTTAGACTTAGGAAAACATGTAATAAAATCTAAAGTGACCATTTCGTACATCTATTCGGGAATAGGTAGAGGATGAAGTAAACCAGTGGGATGTTGATGCTTCACATTCACATTCACCTGCTGACATTCTAGACATTTAGCCAAATATTTAGTAATATCATTCCTCAAGCCTGACCAAAATTATTTCCTCTTAATTGCATAAAATAGTTTTTGGTAACCAAGATGGGAAAAATATATATATATATATTTTTTCTGTTAAATTCATCCAACATATATTGTTTAATAGAAATCTGGTTAGGAACATAAATTTAGTTTCTAAAAGTTAAGAATTGATCTCTATTTATTCCCTAATCAAACTTGTCTACAGTATTTTGGACAATATTAGCTTAATTTGATAGAAAATTATACTGAGGGTCCTTATGAGATACTTCCCTAATCATAACATAAAACTTTGATTACACATGCCTGTAATTTACTTCACAAACACAATGTAGCTTTCTACTTAACACACCAACCACCGGATTTTCCTTTCCTTTAAGGTGTCTTATCTTAAGGTCAAACTCACTTAAAAAGGTTTTCCACATAGATTTGCAGGTATTAAGATTGGGTTGATTAAAGAATCTTGTGAGACTATTGTGATCTGTCATTAATAGGATTTTCTTTCCTAATAGTTAATGTTGCCATACTTTCAAGATGCCCACTACTACAGTTAACTCCAAGTACCACTGTTTATGATCCTTCAATTAGTGGGTTTCATAATATATAAGGTTACCTTCTTGCATTAATACTCCACCAACACGTTCCTTAGTAACATTTGTGGGTACAAAAAATTCTTTTTCCGGGTTTGATATTTTTAACATAGGTGAAATAGTGAGTAAATGTTTTAAATGTTCAAATCTCTACTGACATTCAACCAACGGTAGTATCCCACTAGCCCCATAAAGGATTTCATGTCTCCAACCTTCTTGGGAATGGGTCATTCAATAATGATTTTGATCTTCTATGAGTCCATTCCTATACCTTCCAAGGAGACAACATATACTATATACTGTATCTAGCCATTGTAGGAATCAAATTTACTATATTGGGCATACAACTGGTTGTACTATAAGGCTTGCAACACAATTCTCAAATGCTTCTTATCCTCCTCCTAGTTCTTTGAGTAAATCAATATATCATTAATGAAAATAAACCAAAAATTTATCTAGATAAGGTTGAAAAATACCATTCATCAAACTCATAGATGTAGGGGCATTGGTTAGACCCAAAGGTATTACTATGAATTCATAATGGCCATAGCAAGTGGGGAAAGCAGTGTTACAAATGTCTTCATATTTAATTCTTATTTGGTGTTATCTAGACAGTAAGTGCCTTTTTGGAAACACAAAGGCACCATGAACCTGTTCAAATAAATCATCAATTTAGGGTAAAGGGTATTTGTTCTTAAAGGTCAACTTATTCAACTCCGGGTAATCAATACACAATCTCAAAGTCTTGTCCTTATTTCATACAAGCAACACATGAGCCCCTCAAGATGACACACTTGGGAGAATACAAGCTTTTTCAAGAAGCTCTTGAAGTTTCATTTTAACTTCTATCAACTCCATGAGATAGGGATCAGTTCTTCATACAAGAGTTGCACTTGAAACTAACTATATAGTAAACTCATTATATCGCTTTGGTGGCAACCCATGTATTGATTCACGAAACACCTCAATAAATTATTCGATAATAGGTAGACCTTCAAATGAAGTCATCTTGTCCCTAGAATTGGTATAACCTACTTGTAAAACATAAATTTGACAACCTTTTTTTTGATACACTGCGGCGACTGATTAGCAATAATGGGACATAACTTAATATTTGTATTGATTCCATAAATTTATTTTCTTCTTCCTACTTCCATAAGGAAGATAATAATTTTTTCCGACAATCTACGAAGGACTAATCGTTTTCCAACCAATCCATTCCCACCAAAAAATCATAGGGTCCATTCCCACCAAAAATTCATAGGACCCTAAGGGAAGAACATTCAAGATCACATTAATTTGTTGTCCTGAAATTTTAATAGGACAATTCTCTATTTTTGTAGTCACTCTTCGCTTAACACCCGTGTCCAATTGAAATAACCAAGGTTTTTGAAATTTATGATTTTGCAATTGGCATTGTTCTATAATTATTGGGCTAATATAGTTTAGACTAGCACCTAGGTAAATCAAAATGGAGACAGGTTGATTAGCAATTTTACCTTCACACTCAATCATGGTGGGTTGTTATTTTGCTTCGTGGTCATCCAATGCTACATTGATTCGAGGTATGCTTCTTCCTACCTCTCCAACCGTATACGCCTCTTGTATATTTGCAACCTACTCTGTCCTTATTCGATGTGTGTAGTTCTTTTGGTAATGAGGTTTTGTGCACTCCCAACATTGCCAAGGATGTTTATGCTCTTGATAATTTACATTCTTACTAACCACTTCAATTTTCCTTGTTTCATTTTGTGTTGGAATTTTTTGTTGATTCTTCTCTCGAAAACTTATTAAACGCTATTTTATGCAAGTTCTTTCCTATAGTAGCCTTTGCATTCCTATTGTTTGCCACATTCCTCATCCCTTTCAGTTTCAAGCCACCTTTGTTACCTTCATTTTTCTATTTCATTTCCTGGTAGGATATGTGGGCTTCCTGTATAACTTCATCCATTATTTTTTAAAAATTGAAATCTATTTTTTCTTTCATAAATTTAGGTAGAATGTTGATGAAGCGTTGAACCTTAGCATTCTCCTCTCGAATATATGGCACACAACAGAGTAAGGAGGTAAATTTTGTTACAAACTCATCCAAACTTAATGGACTGAGCCTCAAATGAAACACTCCATAAGGTATTTATCCTTTAAATACTTCTACAAATGTTTCCAAGTAACCTATTGTTATTCAATTTCCTGCACATTTTTTATGTATTCCCACCACAGGTGACCTTACCTTGCTGCTGAAATGTAACTATTGGCCTTCAAGTTATCATCATACTTGTAGACTTGAAAGTATTTACCCATGCTAATCAACCATGCTTCAGCTACTTCCTTTGATTTACCATAAAAAAAAATTAGGTGTTTTACTTTTTTGAATTCTCCTTGAAGTTCAGTCTTCCTTTTGGTTTTCCTGTCATCAAAGACTTATCATAGCATCTTTCATCATCATGTTGTCCTAGTACCCACTCTACGTTATCCTCCCTTTGATGAAACGTTGCATTTCTATTTCCATTGTCAAGGATGGAAGTGCACCGTGCTTCACCTCATCCTTGTCAATCAACTCCAGTAACGACACCACTTTCAACTTCGTGGTATTGTAGAGAATGTAATCCAATGTTCTCTTAAATGTTTCACAGTCATTCTTCATGAAGTTAGTGAAACAGGGCTCCCTGGTTTAATGATCCATTTTTTTTTTTTTATGAATGTCTCCCCGCACAGCATTTCATTGAAAATAGGAAAAATAAGCACTTTCTAATGCTAATGCACGACGAAATTCCTTGTGCAAACTATGGCCAAAGGCTTTTCTAAAGAGTGAGTGGCGGGCGTTTCCTGAAAAGAATTAACGTCCCCACATATTACAAGAAGAGTATTAGACACAGAGTCATTCTTGACAGACTCTTTCTCCAACCTTTTGAGCAAACAATCAACCTGCCACAACTTTTTATCACCGTTTTGTAGATTTGCATGAATGTGGTATTAGCTATGACCACACGTTGATTAGTCTTTTTGAATAAAATATGGACATGTGGGGAAATGTTGTCTTTTTATCTTAAACCTAACCACCGCCACCTTACGAGCTCAAATTGATTCACTTTATAAAATGTTGCAAAACTGTCAATAGTTTCTGTGAAATAGTCTCTCTCCTTTTCTTTAAACAGACCCTCATATCCTAGTTTGGCTAGTTCTGCTTTGAAAATTTTATAAAAGTGGTTGTGGTGGACTTCTTGGAGGAAAATCATGTCTGCATCACATTCTAATATTTATGTTAGCAGTTTTTGTCTGCAGTATGCCCAGCTAAGAGCTAACGATGGACAATTGGGAAACTGTTGTGAAGTAGCATACCTATCTACTAGAACATTTTATGTTACCACTCTGAAGGATGGACATGCGAAGCTTCCATCATTCATGTTTTTTTCTTGTTAACCTTATTCATTGTCTGAGGACTTCGGCAAATAACAAGCTTAGTAACAAAAAAATCCCCTTCCTTAATGTGGATAAGTACTTTCTTCCCTATATCGTGGGTGCTCGTTCTATAAAACTCTGAGGTAGATAACAACAACAACATAGGAATATTTTTGTTGCGATCAAAATTATTTAAGAAATACCATCTCATGCTCATGATATCATCATCATTACCTATTATGGATTAAGCTTGTACCAAATCCTTTCCACTCCTCCTCGCATTAACAATAGGTTCTACTAAAATCCTTTTATAATTTATTAGTTGTACAAATAACCCTAATATCCTTTTCCACTCTTCCATTTTTACAACTAACTGTAATTTCTGTTTGTAAATTAGTTTTCCTCTTTTCTTAATATTTGGATGAAATAAAAAACAAAAAAAATTGTTAAAATTCTAACACGCTACGCTATCAAGATTTGTCATGTTACGTAAGTGTTCTTAGCCTTTATCTTTCTTAGACATGCGAACTAACTTGCTTTCATTAAGATCGCATGCTAATTTTTATCGATAAACATAAATAAATCTCCATGCTCTATAGATAGAAAAGGTGGATTCCTTCTTTTATTCGCTTATTGGGCTCATTTTTTTCTTCCTTCGATAAAATTCCATTAGACTTTATTTATATAATTTAATGTTGCTTATTCGGTATATAAAATAAAAAGTTGAACGAGACGTCTGCGTCATTTGATTTTTCTTACCCAAAAGAAATCATAAATCAGAGGGTGGTCAATTATTGGATGATGTAAGTACGGATTTTAAAAAAATGAAAATATATAAAATTAAATCTTTAAATATGCAATTTTTATCACTGAATACGCAATCTATTTTTTATTAGAAAAAATGAAATATATCTGTGAATGACGAAACCCATTCTAAATGGTCTGACCGAACCCATTGTTGGACGGTTATCCTTTATTGTTTTATATAATCAAATTCTCGTTGTAAAGTAAAATGTTTGATAGATGCTTCATTTCAAATATCATATATAACCAATAAAAAATCCCCACACCATATTTCTAATCTAATTGTAGGGTTAATTTGAGAGCCATCAATTCACCATACTAGGATCATTCACCATACTAGGATCTTTTTAGTTTAACTACATACACATCGAGATTTTATTCTTTGAAGGTACCCTTTAAATTGCATATGGTTCTCCCCCACCAAGTCTATTATCTTACCAATCCTTCCTAGGCTACAACTTTATATCCCATGTTGGAAGCATAACTCATGGAATTGTTAAGAGACCATAATTGTTAGTGATCATCCACCCTTATTTTTCCATTATAATCATTCAAGGCATTTTCATTTAACTTGAAAACCTGGATAAGATCCTCTCCCAATCTGAATTCCTCCAAAGTGAGCTAGGTTTTTTGCAAATTTGTAGACCCCTCCTAGTTCACAATCTATCTTGGTGAAAAACCCATCTAGTTTGAGGCACATGGATCACTTCGGGAGGTGATATATCCTAGCCTCTAGTGCCTCTCCCAAAGTCAAGCCCTCTCTAGACACTACCCCCTCTACACACATTCCATATCAACGAATTACAAATCAAATCGAATGCTGAGTTCACAATTTCCATATTGTTGGGGCATTATGCAGTTGTTTTATACGAGTTTTAATCTAATCCTCTATTGTCACTAAATACAACTATTGATATTTGATTTTCTAGACCCAAAACACTTTTCCTTATGGTACAACCTCCATAAAATTTTATCTATGAGCTCATTCTTATATTTTTCTCCTCACCAAATAAACTTGCGATATAATATTCTAATTTCTTGCATTACAACCTTTCATATACAAGCCAATCAAATCCACATACTAGTATGAATTCTAAGACACCTTTTACAAGTAACAATCTCCCCCCCTCTCCAGAGAGAGGAAAATTTTGAGGGAAACTTTTCACACATTGGGAAAATTAGGGGTTTACAAATTTTGGTTGGGTAAACATTTTTTATGCTTTTGTTATTTATTGTCATTCACCACTTTTTATTTTAAAAATTATTGTACATAAAGGGTTGGCCCATGCTTATTTACCAAAGAGAGGAAATAAAAAATAAATTTCACCTCTAATATTTGACCAACAACCTTCCATTCACCTTGAATTCAAGATTGGGGATCAGAATTTTTTCCCACTCTATTTTGTATAAATTGGCCTTCCTACTTTCATTCGGCCAAACTTTGTGGTATGGGTATCCAAGAGAAAATCCAAAGGTCAATTTTCGAGTGGTATGGGTATCTCACAGAAATGCCATAAGTTAATTGATCTATGCTAGCCTTTATTTCCTCTCAAAGGTTCAAGCCATATATGGACATTACCCTCTCTACCCACATTCCATATCATACAATTACCAATCAGATCAAAAGTTCACTTCACAGTTTTCATATTATTGGGGCATTATCTGGTTGTTGGACAGGAGTTCTAATGTAGTCATCTATTGTCATTGAATAAAACTATTCAACTCTAAATATTTACAGCCACAATGATTTTCCTTGTGGTCGAGCCTCGATACAATTTTAGCTATGAGGGCCTTTGAAGAGAGGAAGAGACCTTTGGGTCCCATCCTCCATTTTCTTTTGGGATTGCTCGTTTTGTCTAGGATTATAGTACAAGCTCATTCTTATATTTTTATCCTCGCCAAATAAATTTGTAATATAATATTCTAATTGCTTCCATTACAAATTTTAAGATACAATACATTCGCCAATGAAATATATTATATTAGTACGAATTCTAAGGCCTCTTTAACATGTAACAATCTTTCCCCATCTGAAGAGAAAGGAAAATTTTAATGGAAAAATTTCACACATTGGAAAAATTAGGGGTTTGAAAATTTTTGTTGGGTGAACTTTCTTATGTTCTTATTATTTATTATCACTAGCCCCAATTTATTTTACAATTATTTCATATAAAGGTTTAGACCTTTCTTATTTACCAAAGTGGGAATAAAGAAAAAATATTCACCCCTAGAATTTGAGCCACAACCTTCTATTCAAATTGACTTCCAAGATTGGAGATCACAAATTTTTCCCACCCTATTTTCTATAAATCCTTTTCCTACTTTCTTTCTCCCAAACTTTGTGGTATGGGTTTCTCAACACAAACCTAGAAGTCAATTTTGGAATGGATGTAAAGAAAATATGCTTGCAATACTCAAATCTACTAGGAAAACCCATATGGCTATATGGCTATAATTTTAGTATTTAAAGTAGCTTATTTTTCTTTACACCGCAAAGCTAATGCACACCTTATTTTGGATCCTAGGACTACTTCCCTCACGTTATGGGTTTAATTTTGAGCCAGTGTTGTATTTAAAGGCTTTTATCATATATAATCAATGCCTTTATGAACTCTTAATACGGGAACATTATGTGTGCTCTTAATAGTGACTTTTTGAAGGGATGTATATGATTAAGGTGACTATAGTTCCTTTTACATTCATTTCTATCGAGGTTTAAGAGCATTTGATTACCTCTTGTTTTATTAGGGGTCGTTGTTATTGAAACAATATCTCTTTAGCCGTATTTCCTAGGAGTGTATGATCCTTTATCATAAGATATTCCAGATTCAAGAATTATCTCTTTGAAATGCATTTCAATAAAGGTTATTAAGTTTTCTTAAATATATTTGATGAACTACCAAAAATTACATTATGATCTAAACTTATTAATATGCATCAATGCCACGAAACACAATTTAAATATGGATGTATAGTAATGCCATTATAGATTAATTATGTTATTCATTCCATTCAGTGTAACAAATTAGAAAGGTTCTCAAAGGCATGTTGTAGTTTTCCGTAAACAAGCACAAAACCAACTAGCATCAGATGCCTTTTATTTCTCCATGGTTATAGTGCATTGTTACCAACTACTTTGTGGGTAATATCCCTAGAAGATTTTTTTTTCACTCCAAGATGGTCCTCAACCAACAACCAAAAGCCCCTTGCAACCATCAACTAGCTGATTGTGTCATTTTTCTAGCACTTGACGCATTCATGTGGTCCCTTTCCCATCTTCCATGATCGTACATTTGACGGTGGGCCTCTTGAATCTAAAGGTATGGTTTTTCATTTTGAAATTCAGTACTGTAGTTTTTTTATCATGGATACTTCTAGGTATGGATTAATGAGGGGATTTGGTGGAAAGAATGGGCTAGGTTTGTGCTTTTGTCCCCAAGACCCCTTTTTGGCATTAACCTTGGATTCTAGTCCCGTGTGATCTCTTTTAGTGACCATTTGGTTATAGGAATAGTATTTCATGGGAAAAATTAATTTTAGTTACATGGTCCCATTCTATTACGCTCTCATATTACCCCCTTTCAATTCACTAATAACCCATCCATAATTTCTCCCACTTGGGCCCACATTCCTTCCTCGGATCCACGTAGGGTCAGCTTCTCCCTTCCCCTTGCCCACACCTTGGTTCATGGCCTGGAATGAACCCCCGAGGTTGATGCTTATGAAAAGAAATTTAAAAACATATATGGCCACATTCAACAGGAAAGTTACCACAAAATGAGAAATACAGTCGGTACGAAAGCATTTAACACGTGCACAAAAGCCAATACATGAGTTCTACCCCACCATCATGGCCATCATCCTAGTTCCTACAACTTCTATGAGACTTATTCATCATATAGGAACCCATGATTTTCCACCCCCATGATGGGCCCCCACCTTAAAAGAAGGAATTCACTACTATATATTATACATCATGCTCTAACCCCTTGAGCCGCATGCAGTTAATCAAAGAAAATAATAAAAAGGTGAAAGGGATATAAATAATCGTGGAAAAACCAAGGCTAGGTCACCTCATGTACCACCATTTCTCGCTCCTATAAATTATAAACTAAAGTGTGGGCTTCTCTCTTGTTAGCTACCCTTATACCCGAGCATGTGACCCAACATTGCCCCTTCTCATCCCCTACTTCATCCACGTACCTATCACATGCCACCACATTTTGATGGATATACCTTGACTGTACTATCTCCTTTAAAAGTAGAAACCACCTAATAGGATACTTGGTTAACCCCCTTACGATTTTAGGAGACATTGGCACATGCTGAAGCCCACTATGGAAGGGCAGACCATTATGAAGTCCCCACCTATGTTCCATGATTAGGTAAGCTCATTTACTCGGTTTCTCTAATGACTTTTTACACTAGAAGGCCAGGGGACACATTGGATCTTATACAAGATTGTAGATGGTTTCCATCTACGTTTGTTCGCCTTATATAGGGTCTTAACTCTCCAGAGAGCTACATTGGCAGATGTAGAGTGAATGCTGAGATCCAAGGGCCTCCACAATAACAAATTTCACTCCATGGGTCCCCACATCCATTCAAATGTTGTGCGTGGTTCACTTATTGAAGGAGGATACACTTGATCCATCATGCCCAATTGGCCCTATATCTACACCATACACTTCGCATATGATCTAGTACTTCTACAATGATGTGGCCTCTCCTACATTATCATCCTAGACCTTGAGAACCACCTACAAGAATATTGGATTTGTTTGGAGGCCCATGAGGACACTCGTGTGCCCCCACAATCATTTGCAGCACCACAAGTTATTACAAGGGGCCAACCCCTTTTCCACTTCTTTTGGGGGTCCTATTCTTCATTGTACCACAATTGGACCTCATTAGGACTCTTATAGTACCCTATGACATGCACATATTATTATTTGACCTCTTGAGAGGCTTAATTTTTTTTATGAGCTAGTTTCATGGGCTTGTCACCAAAAGGTTATATTATTAGCACATTATTTTATTTTTTGGGCCTATGTAGGCCAAGGAGGCTAATTCAAACCCCTTAGATGTGTATAAAGACAAGTGAGGTGAGATAATTTTTCATCATCACTTTGGATTGGATCTCTCTCTTCTTTAGAGAATTTCACACTTTTCCCTAAAGGATGAATTGGAGCATTTATGGATGAAATTTGATGTATGATTATTGGTCTATCCTCTCTTGGATATTATCTATTATCATTTTTGAACGGTTGGATATACTATATTGTATATTACTCTTGTTACTTTTGTCATAAATGTTGGATGTGATGCTCGTTTTTTTAAGCTAATCATTGCATGCAAGTAATTGCTTAATATTGTGGGATTGTCTCATTATAATGTTCCTCCATGTATGGGCCATGTAGTATGCATGCAATCTCCCAAGGGTAAATATGACATTGATAATTCATTCCTTTTGTTCATTTGAAGTATAAAAGCTACAAGATTTCTTTCACTTGACCTAGAGGGGTTTGTGAAGTAATTTTGAGGCCTCCTTGACTAGGAACTAATAAATCTTACACATAATCAACATAGAATTTGTTCTACCAAGGATTAAGGAACTGATCTATCAAGGTTGGTCATCAAAACACTTATTCTTTTGCCTTATCCCAAATCTAGCCACATTGGGGTTCTCAGGGCATCAAATTCCCAAAAATTTAGCCACTGAAGAATTTCTATCTCCTAGGGTCTCCTGTGTTGGATTTTCCTCTAGCCCTCCACCAAATTTCAAGGAATTTCGACGGTGGAGTTGGGAGAATAGGTTCTATATGAACACCATAATGGAGCATGTTGAGGCCATCTAACAGGGATGGAGACCACACAAAAAATTCTCCAGAAGAATTATTTCTTCCTACACGTTTTTGTGCCTATATTCATGAAATTAAAAAATGCAAATGTTGCTAGTTACACACTAACAATAATTAAGCACCTCTTGCTCCCTTACACCCAATTATCGCGAGTCCCTTATGAAAATGGGTCATCAATTTTATGACTTCCAACCCACTATCTAAGGATGGCCACAAGTACATAATGATCATAGTCGACTACTTCACCAGTTGGGAAAAAGATATGCCCACATTCAATAACAACGATGATACCATCACTCATTTTTTATTCAACCACATCATCATGAAATTTGGTGTCCCCAAGGAGCTTGTGTCTAATCACAAAAAAACACTTTGAAAATTATATCTTCCAAGAACTATCTGAGATGTTGGGTTTCACATACGAGTTTTCTTCATCATGCTACCTATAGTTAAATGGACATGTAGAAGTATTTTAAGAAGTTCTCAAACCTATGTTGTATTTTTTGGTAAACCAGCACAAAACCAACTAGCATCATATGCCTTTTTTTGCTCAGTGGGTATAATGCACATCGATCAAACATCCACAATATTTACTCCCTTCCATATAGTACACAACCTCGAAGGAATACTTATAATTGATTGCGAGATCCAAATCCTACATAATACAATTGAACTTCTCTGTGATACTACTCCCATTGAGAAATAGTGCATACAACTGAAACTTCTCGAAAAAAAGCACGATAATCTCTATAGCACAATGAAGCTAACAAAAAATGAACCAAATCCTCTTTGGATCAAAATTTCATGCCTCGTTCCTTTAACGAGGGGGATTTATTCCTTTGCTACGATGCTTCCACCAAAGCTTTAGGTCTAGTGAAATTTTAGACTTTATGGAAGGGTACATGTAATATTAATCATTGCTTTCTCAATGTTACAAACATTTTGGTAGAGCGTGATGGAGCATGTCTCAAAATCCCCATCCATGGGCTCTACCTTGACAAATTTTATCCCTAATGATAATACTGATTTCACCTTATGATGTTTTTGTGTACCATGATTTTTTTTCTACGATCACCTTACCATGGATGTACAGTAAACTAATTTCATATCACGTGTCATAGATAGATCAACCACCATCTTATTATGACAAGTTTGATAATTTCACTTCTTGATTGTCAAAAGATATTATCATGGCAGCTTGGGCCGCTCATTCTCCTGATCAATCCCTCCTCCATCAAAATTATGTCTTCATTGGGTTATCTATAAACAATCAATCAAAATACAATTTCATCATGAGCCTCTTGGTTGACGCATCCTTCCTACATATCTGGCATTTCCATGTGTTCCTATATACCCAACCTTTTGTTGAGCAACTAAACCATAACTTTCCAATTCAGTATCCTTTCCTTTTTAAGAAATGCTTGCATGCCCAACAGTTAGTACATGGTTTTGATCATGTAGCATTTTGACATATTCCAAGATATCAAAATCACATCATCGACCACATTGCTAATAATATCCTAGTCTCGCAAGAACTACATGAAAACCATCATCGAGATACATAAATCAAAGACATAATTAATCCATAACGTCAATAAGCACACATATCAACATAATAAATCATCTATATGAAAGAAGTAAATCACACCATGTGAGCCAATATAAATCCTCTCATATTTATGTGTGTGTGTATACACCATAAGGTCATCACCACCCAAAAAATGAATCATTTTTAAAAATAGGGGACCATCCTCATAATGGGGAAAGTAAAAAAGGCCGAATCGTTGCTCTTTCCACTGCCACTGTATGAAAAATTTTCCATCACTCTCTATCGGGTGAGGTCACCTGGTCCATCACATCCTCCCCCGCCATTTCCCATCTCACCATTATAATATTATACTTTACCCAATATAAGCTAGTAAAACATAGATGGAGGTAGGAATAAATATTAGATAAAATGTAACAATTACATTTTTCCTAATGTTTCCCCCTCGCACTATATCCAGACAAATGACAGCGTAAACATATCAATGCAAATCTTTTACCTTTACAAACTACATGGATTCAGTGCCATCATTTTATACAACTAATTACGTATCTGAATATAACATCAAACTAAGATTGATCTAGGCTACATTAATTTCCCCCTAAAATAGGTTATATTCAAGAGGAGTACCATGGGTTAATACCCTGGATTCTTAAAAGAATGGGTAATACATAGTGTCATTTTTTATTTTTATATATCCCTCATACTAAAAGGTATTTTTTGTTTTAGTTTTCATTTTTTTTGAATACTTTATCTTACCCTATAAAGTCTGATGTAAATTAAAGGTGAAAATTAAAGTATTTTGTTTATGGCCAACATTGATTATTAAAGTAATGTTATCATTTATTTTTTAAATAATATTACACATATCTCGTTCATATACATATATTACTCAACACATACATATATGTTGTAACGTTAAGGGACAACATCTCTCATGTACTCGGTTGTAGATAACACAATAAATGACTATAAACATAAAAACTAAATAAAAAGACAAAAATTAAAATAATGTGAAAAGACAAATTTAAATGTGGTGAAGAGTAATCCTTATGTGATATTTTTAATTTACTTTTTAAAATATAAATACTAATTTTTTTAATGTTTTTTTAGTACATATAAACATTACAATTAAATTATTTTCTTTCAATATATTGCACAATAAAAAAATATGGAATACGACAACAACATCAATCAAAATTTATTTTATGTTTTGGATCTAAATAGAAATAAACAAATAATAGTGTACAAAATTGTAACCATGACATAAATTTAGTTGATCTCTCAATTTAATGGGTTGGATCCAAAAAAAAAGATGAAAACATATACTTTATACCGGACCTATTCTATGGTGTTATGTATCTTATTTATATAGCATTTGATAAATTAGGTTGTCATATATGGAGGTTGCATAATAGTGGTTACGGCTGAACTCAATATCCGCGCTATCATGAATTCACGATAGTTTTTACATTAAGCCAATTTCAATTTTTGTAAAGTTTTTTAATTAATTAAATTTAAGGTAAAAAGTTGTAAAGAGAATTTTCAACATTAGGTTTTGTGAATTTATTTGTGAATAAGCTTTTATGGTATTTTTTTTTTTTTTAATACAGTGATTGTATTGTAGTTTTTTAAATAGCTTTGTATATGTAGGTTTTTAAATTTTCAACTGTAAAATTGAATTGTGAATTTATTTGTAAATATGGTTTTTCAATTATGTTTTTAGTTTTTTATATGATGGTTTTATTTTTTTAATAATGTTTTAATTTAGAAAATATTATTGGTGTATAAATAGTGTAAAATGATGTTTTCCATATATATTAATCACATATGTTAATATGATTTATTTCCTATTAACATGAAATATTAAAATATTAAAATATATATATGGATATGGAAAAACAAAAAAGTCAAGGCAGTAAATAATAATCTAAAAAAAGGTTTAAATATTTTAATTTTATTCTCTTAGATAAAAACAATATAATTTGAAAAACTGAGAAACTTGAATGAAGGTTAAAATAGTAAATATTTCAATAATAACTTACACAATATTGGTCATTATAACAGTAATATGTTTTAAAAATAAATTGATAAAGTGTTATCTAGTTAAATGGATAAAAACAAGGCTGACATTTAAGAAAAAATACCCAGAAAAGTGTTTACAAAAACTAAATAAAGCTTATTTACTATTTATTGTGGGTTTGGAAGGAAGTTGAAAGCAAACTCGGCTACAATTGGGATGTGATTGGTAGCAACATTCAAAATTGAACCCTTCCTAGCCTTTGCTTAGGCTCCTCGACCTTCGTAGAAGGGTTAAAAAGAATTACACTTTGAAAAAAAATTAAAATATCAAAATCACTTGTCAACTACAAAGGTAAGATTAAATTTTTATATATGAAAAGAAGGGAAATATTTTTAATAACCTGTCAATACTTTTTTAAGTTTATGATAATTTCGAGTCTGTACTAGCGCATAAATCACTCTGACTGGTGATAGTTTCATAGAAGAGACCATTCAAAGTCCAAATGACCTCATACAATTTAATAGTTATGTCATAATTTGGGGATGTTTCCTTGAGGCCGCCAACTTATGTCAACATGATGCAACTTGCAACAATAAGACATGCAACAATCATGGTACTATTACACCTAGCACATGGTAGTAGAGCACATTGAATAACCATTCAACAACTATGCACGTGCTCTCACTCCTTTGTGATTATCCTTGAGTTCTCTTTCCCTAAATCCATTTTTTCCATTTTCATTTGAATTGCAACCCATCATCCATAGAAGGAAAGTTATCATTTGACGCTCGATTATAAGGTATTTTTCATGATCCTCCTCATATCTTCATTAACATTTGGTTTTTCATTCTATGGATTCTTTAATGCAACACTCCTTGAAGTAATGGCAGCCTTCATGGTCACACAATGTATCCTGGGCACCATAGAATCCACACCCCAGGAAATCAACATTGTGGCTAGATACCATGAATGAAACTGCTTGCCATCCTTCCATTCCACGCATGGGTGGTCGTGTTGTTTTCTACATTGTTAATGGTGCAAAATTTTATTGTCATAATTATATGAATCTACCAACTATGAAAAGAATATCTATCTTATATCGAGTATAATGGATTCCACAACTATAACACTCTCATTCAAACTCATGCTTATTTTGCTTTGTTGCTTAAACCCATACTGATTTCTTATCCAAATACCATTTTTCATGATGTGTTTGTTCTCTATCATAAAACTACAAGTTTCCTCGAATGCTACAAAACATAATTCAACAAATCAATGAATACCCTATCAAAAATCTATAGTCAAATCCTATGGCATCTTGCTAAGGTTGAACTTTTTCTATCTCAATCTCTCTAAGGGATTTTTAATTTATGTATTTACTTATTCTATTTTATTTTTTATTTAGTAGTGTAAATCTCGAAAAATGTCTCCTATTGGTCATCCTAAGAAGGATAAAATGCAATTGTCAATTGTTGAATCATTTGGTCTTACACAACATTCTAATCAACCATGTAATATTCAAAATGAAGTTGATGCTCATCTACATGAATGTGATGAATCAAATAGTGTAGAGCTTGTTGAAATAGAAAACCCATCAAAGAAACACAAAATAATATTCAAATCTAGATGGAATACAAGGTTTCCATGGGCTTATGTTTTAATTCATTTAATGGTAATGAAAGGATAAAATGGTCTTGACGTGTTACATTTAAAAGTGAGACTCCATTTTCAAAAGAGGGAACAACCACTCTTCAAGTTAGTGGTATGTAAGTGGCCATGCAAAATCAAATGCTCAATTTTTGTTTTACAACTTTTGGAGGGAAAAAGCAATTGAGGAAATATTCCAATCACTAAACATGTAGAACTAATGGTAAATGTGGGGAAGGAGAAAATTATATCAGCGATTGAAAACATGTACTTTTTTGCTATAGATGACTTATCTTTCGAAATGTATAAGTCAATATGTGACTTGATTTCGTATAAATTCACTCCACGTGTGCTTCTAACAGATGAATTTTTTTGCATACACAAATACCGTACCAAAGAAATATGTTCTTGAATATGCTATAGAGGTGTATTGGAACAATCTAAAAGAGAAGATTTTACATAAGTTGAATTAAATAAGTTGAATCAAAAGTTCGAAGAGGATCATGTTGATATTACATATATTGACACTACTTTAGATGTTTATATTAGCATGCTTCATAAATGATTTTTGGAAAGCACTTTTGGTGTAGATGCAGTGCATATGTCTTATTTTTTAATTAAAGCATAAAGAGAAACCCTTGAATTCCTATATAGCACAGGTATGATACATTTACATCCATTGGGGTTCGAAAGTCTTCCAAAGATGAAAATATTGGGGGCTACTATATGATTGTATTCTTTTGGGAAAATCTTTTATTGTTAAGGTGATTCAATCTTTAGATAGGAGATTCATAGATTTACATGTATTTAATGTGGCTAATTTTTTCACTTGTCATCATTATTATGAAGAAGTGAATGATATAGACTATCCAAAAAAAAGATAGTTGAAAATTTTATGTGAAAAAAATTATCGTTGGGGAATCATCTATTGTGGATATTGCTAGATGTTTGGGTGAAATGAATGAATTTATTTGTGCTATTTGTAAATCATACCGTAAAAATCATATGTATGGCATGAGACCTATGTGGAGATGAGCATGAATGGTTTGAAGACTTTCCATATTTGATGCAATTATGACAAGCTATTTTTGTTATCCCAACAACCACATCAGTGTGAAAGATGCTTCTGAAAATTAAATAGGGTAAAAAATTATGATAGATAAAGACTTTCATTGGAGACACTAGATATGTTAATGTTTATATCTTTAAGTGCACATCATGCTCTAAATCAGGTAGATTGGAATGCTACTTATTATGTATGGAAATAAATTAAAATTAGAAATCTATTTTTATTGGGAAAATTTATTTGTATTTTCAATTATGTATGTCCAAATACTTTTGAAGATCATCAAATGAATAGAAGAAACATATGTTTACCTTTTTTCAATGGAATTTGAGATTTTTTTTTTTTTTTTGCTTATTTACTATTTATATTGAGATTTTATAGTGTTGTATTGAAGCTACTCATTAAATTTTAAATATTTTAAAGATTAGAATGACACTATTTCATTATGAATTTTTTTGAGGGGTTTATTTGATATATAGTTTTCAGTAGAAGTGATTTTTTTATAACCTTTCATCCTTGAAGGGTGAGAGAATATATGCCCTTCCAAATGAAATTGATCAAGCCTTCAAATTTGATCATTGATCGGTAGAGAGATTAATGGAAAGAACAGCTTCACTCAATCCTCATCAATCAACTCTAGTAGGGACACCACCTTCAACTTCTTGGTACTGTAGAGAATGTCATCCAATGTTCCCTTAAATGTTTCCACCTTCAAGTTCTTTTCACTTTAGAGAATGTAATCCAACATTCCCTTAAATTTGTTTCTAGATCATTCTCCATGAATTTAGTGAAAATGGGCTCCCTAGTTTGAAAATCCAAATTTTTTTATGAATGTCTACTCGTGAAACATTGCATTGGAAATAGGAAAAATAAGCTTTTGGTAATGGTAATGGATGACAAAATTCCTTCTGTAAACTATAGACAAAGCCTTTGTTAATAAGTGAGTGGTAGGCGCTTCCGAGCAAAGGATTCACATCCCCACAGATCACAAGAGGAATATTAGATTCAGAGTCATTCTGGACAAACCCTTCCATGTTAATTTTGAGCAAGCAATCAACTTTCCATAACTTTATGCCGCTATTTTTAGGACTTTCATGAACGTGGGAATTGGCTATACACACACATTAATTAGTCTCTCTGAATGAGAGCTCAACATGCATGGCACTGTAGTATTTGTACCCTAAATAAATCTACCACCAACTTATCAAGCCAAACTGATTCACTTTATAAAATTTTGCACAGCCATCAATAGTTTTAGTGGAATATTCTCTCCCCTTTTCTTTAAGAAAACCTTCATATTCTCTGTCCTTTTCAGTTCTTGTTTGAAAAAATTATTAAAATGTGGTTGTGTTGGACTTCATGGAGGCAATTGATGTTTGCATGGCATTCTAATATTTCATTTAGCAGGTTTTGTTTGTGGTATTCTCAGCGAGGATATAAGGACATAGAGTTGGGGAATAGTGGTGACCATTGTATGTTACTATTGTGAATGATGGAATTATTGATGTTGTTGTTGTTAATTTTACTAATCAATTAAATTTTCATTATTGATGACAAAAATTGAAGAGAGAGAAACATGGAACAGAGGGTTGTTTCTCTCAGAATTAGTTAAATATGATTACATTGGAAACATTAGCAATAAATGACTTGAGTGAAACTAGACTAAACTGGACAAACTAAAACTGAGCTAGGACACTTGGAGGGATGGTTTTGACACCTAAGAGGTGGTTGGAATTAGGTTTTGCAAGGCTCCCCCTTAATTACAACCACATAAAAATTCAATTAAGATGCATGTTGGTCTATGAAGGATTACAATTTTAAAAATTTACTTCAAGTAGATTTACTTTTCTTCTTCTCTTCTTCCAGATCCTCTATCCTCTAAATTGTTTAAGATTTTTCTCTTTGTTGTATCCTTCAAACCTCAGTTTCTTCATTTGTTGATAGAGGTCTTCTATTCTTCCAGGTTGTCTAAGCATGTCCTAGACTTCTTCAAAAAATGATTTCTCTGTGGGTTGTTGCCTCATATTATCTTATGTAGTGCTTTTTTCACTATCAATTTGCTGCAACATGAGACCAATAATACAATCTCATCTCTCCATGACTCCAATACCTAAAAATATCATTAAATTCCTCATCATGCATGTTTTCTTCAACATTCATTTTTGCGACTTCTATGCAACCTCATCTAGACATGGTGTTGCATGCCATGCTTCAAGGAAATTTAATTTTTCTTCATAATCGTTTTGTATACATGCATAGTGGAAATCAATGGTAGAATTAAAAATATTTATAGAATCACAGTAGTTCTGTTCCTTCTGCTCTATAATGAGAGATTCCTTCTATTGTGCTTCCTTCTCCACCCTACTTCTGTCTCTTTTTTCTCTTTGTGGGCTTCCTTCTTTGCCTCTACCTCTTTCTTTGTCTCTTTGAATTCTTTACTAACGTATGCTACTACAAACACATTGTCTTCCACTGGATCAAGTGGGATTTTCTTAGTAAATAACATCATATCTATATGATGTTTTCTTGCAGAAATTGTCATCACAGTTCACATCAACAATATTAATTGTTGGAATCACCATAGCATTGACTTCTCCAATTGCAATTCCATTGTCACAAGCAAGCTCTGTTGCTGGATTCACCAAAATTTCACTAGTAGGATCTGTTGCTAGATTCACCAAAGTTTCCTCGGCAAGCTCTGTTGTTGGATTTACCAAATCTTCATGAGAAAGTTTTGTTGCTAGATTTACAAAATCTTCATCCACTTGCAATTGTGCATAGTGGAATTCAACAAACTTTTTATCTCGATTTAGATTTGCTACTATAGATCCACCTTCATCTTCAACTTCAATGCTCCCCCTTACTCAAAACTCCTCTCAAGGGAATCCCAGCCCCCATGGTTGTCTTGGGGAAGAATGTTGTGATCCACATATTATTTTATGAATTTCAACACAAAGGTTTCATTTTTCCTTCTCACTTCCAAATCTAAAAAGATCTCAAACATATCTTATTGTCGCTTTGACCTTTTTATCCTCTTAGATTTTCCCATTTTCCGAGTGTTGGATCACTACGACTCAAAAAGAAAAATAAGCCATAGACATCGCATCTAACTGAAATAAAAACTCCTATTATTCTTGGTTTCCACAAACCAATGAATATATAATTTTTCACAAGAGCGAAACTTTCACAAAAGCTCTTACAAAAGAAGCACAATACGGAGAGCTGATTTTACCATTGTTTTGAATATATCCCCTTTCCTTTTCAAATCAAACAACACATTTTTTTTTAAATCAAGTGTTTATTTAGAAATAAAACTTCAAAAAAATAATAGCAAAGTCTCTTTTTCTTTTTGTTAATAATCCTTTGTAAAATATTTTAAATCAATCCTTTTAAAGGAGACATTTGCAAAAGGTTCTTTGAACAAACAAACAAACAAACGTATTTCCAAAATAAGTGCGTAACCCTTGTTTTGAAAAGACTAACTAGTAAACTTTGACATTTCAATTAAAAAAACCTCTGTCAATTTGTTGAGTCAAGAGGTTCATTCTAAAATCCAGTATTAGGGAGATGTCTAAGTATGTGACATCCTAAAAAAAATGTTCACTAATTTCAACAAGAAAAAACAAAAATTAAATAGCCATATAAAGAAATAATTAAAAATCATGGATATGCAACCATATAAATAAATAATAAAAAAATAGAAGAGAGAGTCATTCTACAATCTAGTATAAGGTGTGTAAGTATCTCACTTACATGTGTAAGTATGTCGTGTCTTCAAAAAAAGCAACCATATAAATAAATAATTATAAATAGAAGAGAGACTTATTATACAATCCAGTATGAGGGAGATGTGTAAGTTTCTCACTTAGATGTGTAAGTATGTCACGTCCTCAAAAAATAATAAAATAATTTTAGCTAATGCCAACCAAAACATAAAAAAAAAATTAAATAACCATATAAATAAATAATTAAAAATCAACTAGAGCATAGACGCTCATTCTACAATCTAGCATGAGGTAGATGTGTAAATATGTCACATCCTCAAAAAAAAAAAAATTGTTGATGTCAACCAAAGAAAAAAACAAAATTAAATAATGATATAAATAATTAATTAAACATCACAGAGAGGTTGATTTTGAAATCCAATATGAGGGATGTGTAAGTATGTCATTGTCCTAAAAATAATAATAATTTTTTTTACAAAAAAAATTTATTAATATAAATAAATAATAAAAAATAGAAAAGAGACTCATTCTACAATCCAATATGAGGGGAATGTGTATGTATGCCACATCCTCAAAAAATAATAAAAATAACTTTAACTAATATCAACCAAAACAAAAATTAAATAACCATATAAATAAATAATTAAAAATAGAAGAGACGTTCATTCTACAATCAAGTATGAGGGACATGTGTAAGTATGTCACATCCTCAAAAAATAATAAAAATAATATTTTCAAATTTCAAAGGAAATAAAAAATAAAATAAATAAATAACCATATAAATAAATTATTAAAAATAGCCGAGAGGCTCATTCTACAATCTAGTATAAGGGACATGTAAGTATGTCACATCCTCAAAAAATAATAAAAATAATTTTGGCTAGTGTCAACCCAAAAAAAAAGAAAACAACAATTAAATAACCACATAAGTAAACACTTAAAAATCTATGAGAGGATCATTTTACAATAGATTATTTTCTTTCATTCTAATTGGTTCTTTGATATTTCGCTTTCACTCATCAAGTAATAAATAAAATGTTTCCATATCTATCTTAAATAATAGAATTTTATATAGCTTTAGAGAGATAAAGTATATATATATATATATATATATATATATATATATATATATATATATATATATATATATATATATATATATATATATATATATATATATATATATATATATATATTTCTCTTATAAATAGCTCAATATAGAAATTAAATAAACGATTTTCATATCCATATTCCATATGAACTCCCTCTATTATTTATGTATTAATGTTTATCTTAGTAAAATATTTCAATGCTCGAAAGGTAAAAGTAATTGAAGATAAAATAAGGTAGTTATTTCTTAATAAGAGGAAAATGTGTAACTCATTCAATTTTTAACATAAAATATTAATAATGATAAAATATTAAAACATAGAGTGTAAACAATGAAAAATTACCACTATAAATCTATCTTCATCAAATATTTACCAAGAAATTTTAATCTCTTGACATGTAAATATTTTTTCACGTTTGAAATTTGATCCCTCTCGCTTCTTGGTAAATCCTTGATTAAAATAGATCTACACTAATTTTGTATTGTTTTTGTATATCACTATACCATAATTTGAGTCGTTAAGATGGAGTGTGAGGGTGGAAAGCTTATAAGTACTCTCGACTAGCTCAAGATCTTGTTTAATTGTTGAGCATTAGTAACTCTTTGGAATAACTCGGATTTGGTAAGTTGGTTGTAGGGTGTGTTATTTTGGCTACTTTTCATGCCAAAAACTTTGTGTTTTCTTTTGAAGGATTCAAACACTGCTATCTAAGGGAGGCTTAAAAAAGCTTGCCTATCTTCTCTTCTTGAAACATACCCCGGTAACATCACATGTAAAAGAAGGAAGTTAGAATTTTCTAAACAAATTACCCACAAGTAATTATCCAAATCACTACTCCACATTCCTCATTAACCATTAGATATAATGTTCATTAGTACATAAAGTAAATTTTAATAGAGGACAGTAAGTTGCATAACCATTGACAACCACTATTGTAGTATATTAACATAAATTGTCTGATGAACCTTGCATCCATTTCATGATTCCCTTAATCATATTAATTAATCACATTCTTGAAATTATGATTGTCACATCAAATAATGAATCAACATCATCAAGGATTTAACATCATCAAACTGACACAATAAGTAATCACATCATTAAACACCAATATACCCTGAAAACCCCATAGGGTGAAAACCAGCAAACGTTTAATCTTATTATTAAACACTCGTGAGGGTGTTCACCCCTCACTCAATGGATTACAAGGGAGTCCATCCCTTATCCATTGTTATAAAAGATTACAATGAAATATCATTAAAATACCACATACCTAGCTAAAAGCTATTACAATTACCATGAAACCATTTACCCACATATCACCATTCTCTACATCCTTGTAGCATGATTGTTCCATCAGTGGACCATCTTGCAACTCGTACTCATCAGCATGGACCATTAGTTCTTATCTGCCACAATGTTAACATAATTTGTCTTTTGCACAAATCACCATCATTTCCCTATTACTATGATCATTCTCACACCAACACATTCATATCCAAAGGAAACCACTGTAATCATCCATTTCACTTAGAGGATACTAGAAACTTATCTTTGTTTTCCATGCACATAATTAGATAAAAACTTATTGGAAGAGAGCTACCCCTTAGCTTCTTCTTTGTGCATGTAACTAAGTAATTTGTCCAATACAGTAGATGTTCCCTTATATGGGGAAGCTAACTAACATGATAGACATTATTATCATGCATGCAAATGTAAGTCCCTTTTTGAAAAGCATATTTTCCAAAATAGATCTATTTATAAAATCTATTGTATGCATAAAAACATGCATTTCTCTAAACCAGAACTAATGTGTTAGTCATTATTTCTTTCATGCAGATATATGTATTCTACAAAGGAAAGCTAGTGCATTTCTTCCAAGTAACTACTTGTTTTACTTCCTATGATACGTATTCTTTTTTGCACACAAATCCATGTTTATCTTTAAAATATCTAACGCAATAGTTCTACAAATCCATGTTTATCTTTAAAAGCTCTAACACAATGGATCTAAAAATCCATGTTTCTCTTTAAAATATCTAACTCCATAGTTGTATCTTCATACATGTAATCAACTGATGTTTCTATGCTTTTGCATAGATGTTCACTTCACATAGTTACTTTCAAGAAACCAACGTAGTTTCTCTTTCATTTATGTACAAATTTATTATGCATTTGTTTTGAGGAAAGTACCATAACAAAGTTCTCATGCATTTGTTTTCAAAAAAGTATTATAACCAACCTTTCTTTTGAGCATAAGAACTAAGATAATAATAATTGTAACAGTTTATGGGTTAAACCATGCAATTAAATCAAACTATCCAATATGAAACACACAAATCATTTATCTTTTTTCTCACAACATGTACGTTTTGCAAACTCTTGCAAAGGAATTAATACAATTAACTTACCTTTCATGCACAAGGAAGAGATATTCTTTCCAAAGAAGATTTTTATGACTTACATTATCTCTTTGCATTTCATCTATGCACATGTTATTATATTTCTCATAACTAAGTATTCTTTTTCAAAAGAACTTTCTTACCCATGAGAATATTTCACAAATTACCCTCTTTAATTTATATTCTTTTCCATGAAAATGACTTGGATTTGTTATTCCTTTTTAAGAAAGAGCATACATACATCTTATCTTTTCTTAATAGAATGTGTATGAAATGTTATATAAAGACAAGAAAGTTTACTTATCTTTTAATGCTGCAAATAACAATCTTTCTCTACATGTAATAATATATTTTCTTTACTTACCATGTAGTATTTCTAAAATAACATGGCTAATATTTTATGATATTTGTATAATCAATTTCACTTTTACCACACATTTATGGAAAAATATTCTTAACTTTGAAACATGCAAACACATATTTACTTTTATATATATATTTTAAAGAAGTCAAACATAATATCCCTCCAAAAGCATGCTTCTTATCTAATGCCATAGAACATGTAAATGCATGCTTCTTTTCAAATGATCTTTTACCACAATTATTATTTACTGTATGGTTTACCAAGAAATTTATCATAATCAATTATTTTTTTTAAGTAAGAAAAAGATATATAACACAACATAATATTTTCCAAAAAACCAGTTAATCCTTTCATACAAGAAAACAACATAATCTCATCCCAAAGAAATGAGTATTCTTTTCTATGAAAATATGACAAAATAACGTATTTTTCATGCATATATTTGTTTCTTTCTCAAGAAACCTTATTAACTATGTGCATTAATTACATATTCCTTTTTCAAAAATATATTAAACAAAATCACACATTTGTTTTAAAGAAACCTCACTACTTATCTTCTTTATGCACTTGATTCTCATACATTATTTTCATAAACCAACATAGTTTCTCTTTCTTTCTATATGTAAGATTTTCACGCTTTTTAACCCATTATTTTTATGCATTAAAAAAATGACCTGTAAACCTTTTAAAGCAATAACATTGAATTAACTTCTATCAATATAAATCATGCATTTCACAAGATAAATTGGCCACGAAAACTTTAGAGGATTCAACAAATAGGAAGCTTAACTTTTCTTTGAATAATTTGCCCCTTTCGTTTCTGCGTTCTCTCCTTATCAGCTAACCTTTTCTATTTTTTTCTACCTCCTTTTGCTAAGCCCATAAGCAATTATCTCCATATTCTTTCATGGTCTCGTCCTATCAGAGTTCAACTAACTGTAGAACCAAGGAGTAATTGATAACTGTAATTGCTGGAACCTCTTCGCTTTTAGGTTTCTTTATTAACAAAAAGTTTATCGTAAAAAGGTAAGACCACGCAGGCGTTTTGTTCATCCCTTCCATAAAGAATGTAAATTAGTTATTGAAGAATCCATTAAACGTTTTCCTATCCTCATGTAAAATGGTTTTTCTGAATAAAGAAAATAAAAGCAGTTATCAAGAACTAATTTTAACTTCTAAATATTCTTGGTGGGAATGGTTAATAATAATTCTCTTTCACTCATGTAAATATATATTTATGGAATGTTCTACAGAGGGTTATCACATACTCCCCCCTTAGAGAGAACACCATCCTTAGTGTTCATCTCTCACTAAAATTTTAAATTCTACTCGTGATATAACAATCTAAACCACCTAAGAGAGGATCCTGCCCCCTCAAAATTAAGGATTTCATCTCCAAAAAAATATCAATAACCAAAAATGATAGTGTTTTTATCAAAAATTATAGGCATTTATAGCTACAAAAATACACAAGTTTCATTTTCCATCACTAATTCATTATTCAATATTTTTAGAGATAAAACATAATATCTATACCAACTTACCATCACTTACCCATTACTCTTGAAAGTCATGGTCACATTTCTATAAGTTCTCTAAGGATGTTTTTGGAAACCCATCCACACTCCATGACAAGCACCCTATAATATATGACTAACAAATGCAACATAATCATATTAGTCACAACATTTTCAATCAAATGAAATACTTTTAACTATCAATCAATTATGCAATGTTAGGTGATATTTCAATCGCAGTACTTCTACAAATACTTGGAGAGAACCAACACTCTAATCATCAAACTGATAAATCACTGCACCATGTGCACATTGTCTTCTAAAAGTACTCAGAGCGCACCTAATGCTCTGTAATCATCAAAGTGATCAATAAATGCACCAAGTGCATATTGTCTTAGTCCCTGCTAAGATATTGAAAAGATTGGTAATACAATAAAGGAACTCAACTACCAATAACTCTTTAATAAGCACAAGACTCCTTCCATGTCAAGAAGTACATAACATTTTTACACATTTATATATAAAATTCATTCTTAACACAACACATAACTAGCTAGTTAATTTTTCCTACTTTGAGAACTATAGTGACAAAATAATGCTCCTCCCAACCCATGGGAACTGGTTTCCACAACCAGATTCAATAATTTTCACATCTAGACAGTTCTTGAATAAATACCATACCAAACCATTATGGAATTCCACTGGCCAACCAGCTCAAGAATTCCAATGACCACACAGGGTCAAATATAAGATTCCTCTAGGCAGTGTCCTGCCTAGTCCTCTGACAGCATCCCATCTATGAGGAATTTTGGACCTCCTCCAACAGGCTCCAAATCATCAAAGTTGTCTCAAACATTTTACCCTCTACATCATATTGACAAACTCTTTTCCCTTACTAAGATGATTTACCTCTAGGGAGAGCAAATATGGGTAGGCAAGTGCCATCAACCCTTCTCGGCAGGTAAGTGCCATCAACCCAAGGCATCATGGCCTTGCAAAACTGTCTAGCATGTAAACTTCTCTTTTAGCACTTTTTCCCTCAGTGATTTACATAATGAAACTTATTCACATTATCATTAACAAAAGAATCATTCATGTACACCATGCTCAACATGGGTCCATAATATCTTGATTAATAGGAAACACAACTGACATACATGTTGTATGAATTCTGATTTTCCAAGTAACACAATCATCCATATCATATAAATTTATACTTTCTTATTTACGATTGCAATTCACATTGCAATGTTTTACCTTGACATGTTTTCTTGTTTCCATTAAGCTACCACTACTTAAGCCCATCAGCAACTTTAATCACAAATATGGATCATTTAATCAAGTATTCACTTTCCAAATCATTTTAGATTCATTCATACAATATTGTCATGCATAAAAGTATAATTCAAATATTCATTCATGTGTAAATGTCAATAATTGTGGAGTTAACAATCTAAACATTTCCAATTTCCCACAGTGTATTGTCATCAATACATGAAGTAACTATCATAATGACTTGTTTGTGAATTGTAATAAGCTTAGATGAAATTCAATTCACACATATAAGTTCTATTAGTTGGTCATACAACACTAACCAATCAAAACTACCAATCATCTTAATGAAACCATGACAAAACTTAATTAACAATTAGTTATTACACTCAAGTCTCACTACTCGACTCATTGTCTATTTTCAATATATAAAGGGATTCTTACAATGTATTTTTAGAACACTATATCATCATATTCGAGGACATTCCCCGTATTTTACATTCATGCATTGACTCATTAAAATTAGTTCATTGTAACTTCCGTCATGTTCATTAAATGTATCATTAATATTTCCATATTTGAAAAAGTTAGTAGTTGATTGTCACTTTCCTTAGTGAGTGTTCAAGATTGTTCATAAGCGTGACAAAGGTTTTATTGTCTCTTGTCCTCGTTGAGATTTAAATGTTGTGAGCATAGTTTGGCAGCAGACATTATTACTTACTACTCATTGCAATTATAAACATGAATCACATGTATCATGTCAAAATTAGTCTACTGCATATATCAATATGTGGTTTGTTAGGCTCATACCTGATTTAATGCTCACCAGTAGCATACCTTGATTTCCTTTCTACTTAAAAATTCCTATAGGCATTAGTGTTGAAACCTTTGGCTCTCATACCACTTGAAACATACCCTGGTAACCTCACATGTAAAAGCAGGGAGTTTGAATTTTTTACACAAATGACCCACAAGTAATTATCCAAATCACTACTCCACATTCCTCATTAACCATTAGATATAATGTTCATTAATACATAAATTAAATTTCAATAGAGGACAGTAAGTTGCATAACCATTGACAACCACTGTTCTAGTATATTAACATAAATTGTCTAATGAACCTTGCATCCATTTCATGATTCCCTTAACCATATTAATTAATCACATACTTGACATTATGATTATCACATCAAATAAGGAATCAACATCATCAAGGATTCAACATCATCAAACTGACAAAATAAGCAATCACATCATTGAACACTGATATACCCTAGAAACCCCGTAGGGTGAAAACCAGCAAGCGTTTAATCTTATTATTAAATTCTCGTGAGGGTGTTCACCCCTCACTCAATGGATTATAGGGGAGTCCATCCCTTATCCATTTTTATAAAATATTACAACGAAATATCATTAAAATACCACATACCTAGCTAAAAGCTATTACAATTACCATGAAACCATTTACCCACATATCACCACTCTCTACATCCTCATAGCATGATTTTTCTGTTGGTGGACCATCTTGCAACTCGTACTCATAAACATGGACCATTAGTTCTTATCTGCCACAATGTTAACATAATTTGTCTTTTGCACAAATCACCATCATTTCCCTATTACTATGATCATTCTCACGCTAGCACACGTTCATATCCAAAGGAAACCACTGTAATCATCCATTTCACTTAGAGGATACTAAAAACTTATCTTTCTTCTCCATGCACATAACTAGATAAAAACTTATTGGAAGAGAGATACCCCTTAGCTTCTTCTTTGTGCATGTAACTAAGTAATCTGTCCAATACAGTAGATGTTCCCTAACATGGGGAATCTAACTAACATGATAGACAATATTATCATGCACGCAAATGTAATTCCCTTTTTGAAAATCAAATTTTCCAAAATAGATCTATTTATAAAATCTATTATATGCATAAAAACATGCATTGCTCTAAACCAGAACTAATGTGTTAGTCATTATTTCTTACATGCAGATATATGTATTCTACAAAGAAAACCTAGTGCATTTCTTCCAAGTAACTCTTGTTTTACTGCATGTGACACTTATTCTTTTTTGCACAAAAATCCATGTTTATGTTTGAAATATCTAACAGAATAGTTCTACAAATCCATGTTTATCTTTAAAAGCTCTAACACAATAGTTCTACAAATCCATGTTTATCTTTAAAAGCTCTAACACAATAGATCTACAAATCCATGTTTCTCTTTAAAATATCTAACACGATAGTTGTATCTTCATACATGTAATCAACTAACGTTTATAGGCTTTTGCATATGTCTTCATTTCACATAGTTATTTTCAAGAAACCAATATAGTTTCTCCATCATCTATGTACAAAGTTATTATGCATTTGTTTCTAGGAATGTAAAATAACAAAGTTCTCGTGCATTTGTTTTCAACAAAGTATCATAACCAAAATCTATTTTGCGCATAAGAACTAATATAATAATAATGGTAACTGTTTATGCATTAAACCATGAAATTAAATCAAACTATCCAATATGCAACACGCAAATCATTTATCTTTTTCTCACAACATGTAAGTCTTGCAAACTCTTGCAAAGTAATTAACACAATTAACTTATCTTTCACGCACGAGAACGACGTATTCTTTCCAAAGAAGATTCCTATTACTTATATTATCTCTTTGCATTTTATCTATGCACAGGTTATTATATTTCTCATAACTAACTATTCTTTTTCAAAATAACTTTCTTACCCATGAGAATATTTCACAAATTACCCTCTTTAATTTATATTCATTTCCAAGAAAATGACTTGGATTTGTTATTCTTTTTAAGAAAGAGCATACATACATCCTATCTTTTCTTAATAGAATGCATATGAAATGTTATATAAAGACAAGAAAGTTTACTTATCCTTTAATGCTGCAAATAACAATCTTTCTCTACATGTAATAATATATTTTCTTTACTTACCATGTAGTATTTCTAAAATAACATGGCTAATATTTTATGATATTTGTATAATCGATTTCACTTTTACCAGGCTTTTATGAAAGAATATTCTTAACTTTGAAACATGCAAACACATGTTTACTTATATATATATATTTAAAGAAGTCAAACATAATATCCCTCCAAAGGCATGTTTCTTATCTAATGCCACAGAACATGTAAATGCATGTTTCTTTTCAAATGGGCTTTTACCACAATTATTATTTACTGTATGGTTTACCAAGGAATTTATCATAATGAATTATTCTTTTTAAGCAAGAACAACATATATAACACAACATAATATTTTCCAAAAAACCAATTAATCCTTTCATACAAAAAAACAACATGATCTCTTCCCAAAGAAATGAGTATTCTTTTCTATGAAAATCTAACACAATAACTTATTTTTCATGTAGATATTTGTTTCTTTCTCAAGAAAACTTATTAACTATGTGCATTAAGTACATATTCCTTTTTCAAAAATCTATTAAACAAAATCACACATTCATTTTAAAGAAACCTGGCTACTTATCTTCTTTATGCACCTGATTCTCATACATTATTTTCATAAACCAACACAGTTTCTCTTTCTTTCTATATGTAAGATTCTCATGCTTTTTAACCCATTTTTTTATGCATTAAAAATTGACAAGTAAACCTTTTAAAGCAATAACGTTGAATTAACTTCTATCCATATAAATCATGCATTTCACAAGATAAATTAGCCATGAAAACTTTAGAGGATTCAACGCATAGGACACTTAACTTTTCTTTGAAGAATTTTCGCCTTTCATTTGTGCATTCTCTCCTTATCGGCTAACCTATTTTTTTTTCTCTACTACCTTTTGCTAAGCCCATAAGCAATTATCTCCATTTTCTTTCATGGCCTCTTCCTATTAGAGTTCAACTAATTGTAGAACTAAGGAGTAATTGATAAATGTAATTGTTGGAACCTCTTCGCTTTTAGGTTTCTTTATTAACATAAATTTTATCGGAAAAAGGTAAGACTGTGCAGGCATTATATCCATCCCTTCCATAAAGACTGTAAATTAGTTATTGAAGAATTTGTTAAACGTTTTCCTATCCTCATGTAAAATGTTTTTTTTTAATAGAGAAAATAAAAGAAATTATCAAGAACTAATTTTAACTTCTAAATATTCTTGGTGGGAATGGTTAATAATAATTCTCTTTCACTCATGTATATATGTATATGTATGTATATATATATATATATATATATATATATATATATATATATATATATATATATATATATTATGGAATACTCTACAAAGGGTTATTACACTTCTGTTTCTCTCATATCTGCTCTTCCATTGTTTTTAAGGAGTCTTAAGCAGGCTAAACTATGATCCCATGCACAAAGGATTTCTCTTCTACGTATTAAGAATAAGTTAAATAAGATTACAATGGAAACATCAATAATAAATGACTGAAGTGAAATTCAACTAAATTGGACTAACAAAAATCCTAACTAAAACATTTGGAATGATTATTTTGATACCTAACAAGTACTTTAAATTATATTCTCTAACAATTGATGTTGTTGTTAACCTTAATCGTTTGCAGAGAACTCCGACGAATGGCCCTCAATAATGCAATAACAATCTTAGTAACAAAAAAAATTCCTTTCCTTCAATTTGGAGAAGTAATACCTTGCTTAGCTCAGTCTATAAAACTCTAAGTTAGGAATGTTGTTGTTGGGATCAATTGTACTTAGGGAAAACCATCTCATGTGATATTGCTAAAATGACCTTGTAACAATTCCTTTGCACTCAGCCTTGCATCAAGAATAGGTTCTACTGAAGTCCTTTTGAAATCTATCAATTCTACTAGTAACTGTAATATTCTTTTCAATTGTGCCATTTTTACAATTAACTATAATTTGTATTAGTAAATTAGCTCTCCTCTTTCCTTAATATTTGGAAGAAATTTAAACAAAAATTGTTGAAATTCTACCATGCTACATTCTCAGCTTTTGCGGTCTTACATAATCATTCTTAACCTTAGCTTTTTTTTTTTGTGTTGAGTTTTTCAATAAGCCTTACCAGCCATCTTCCTTTTGTTAAAATCACATTCTACTTTTTACCTATAAAAATAAATAAATCTCCATGCTCTATAAGAATAAAAGGTGGATTCAGCTTTTATTCACATTATTTGGCCCGTGCTTTTATTTTTTTAATATAATTTAATGAGCCTTTATCTATATAATTTAAGTGGGTTGCTTTCTTTATTTATAAAATAAAAAAGTTTAGTACCAAAAAAATATTGGTGGGCATTATTCGAGGATGTAAATATGTAATCTTTATATAAAAAATATTGCTAAACACACAATCTATTTTTTGTTGGGGAAAATGAAATTTATACACTGTGAATTATAGAACGCTTTTTAAAAGGTGTGTGTTTATTTTAAAAATGGAAATGGTTCAATGTTAGGTCCCTATAATACTAGTGATTACCCCATTACTATTGTAGTTGTATCCCTTATTAATATTGTTGTGCCCCATATTGTTATTATTGTGCCCCATAAAATCCCTCTATTATTATTTTTGTGGCTTTATATTATTATTGTTAGTTCGGTTTGGTTATATTTTGACTCCTTAGACTCCTATATATAGAAAGGAGTTTTTTTCATTTGAATCATCCAAGAATTTTTCATTTATGTAATGTAAATGAGGTTGCCCCTCGAAATGGTTGAATTCTAAGGTGTTGGTCTATCTTTTCTATCTTTTTCTTGTGTTGGTTTCATAACATTTGGTATTAGAGCTTTGAATTCTAAGGTTTCGCTGCTTTAAATAGGTCATCGTGGAATTTTCGCTATAGATTTTTTTCTGCGATGTTTCAGAAGCTAAAAAAAAACCAATTTGAGAGGAGATCGTACTAAATCTCGGATCCAAATTCAAGATATTTTCACACTACATTTGCAGAGATATGATCTAAGAAAGTTGGTCTTTTTGCAGACTCCTAAATTATATTCCAAACAGGTGACCTGGGGAAAATCATCATAACTTTATCTTTGAGCATTAGAGTGAAATTTTGTAAGAAGGTACAGAAAGAGGATGGACTGTAGTTTCTCCTATATATTTTTTATAGCCAAAGGTCGAAACAGTGACTCGTGGCACGTCGTACAATTTCACTCTACTAAACTAGTTTATAATCAGGTCACTGTGGGAGATTTTGCATAACTCTTCCTTGGAGAATCCAATTTGAATCACACTGGTTGCATTGGAAAGAGGACATAGAGGGCTACTGTAGATCGTAATTTCAGGACTGGATGATAAAAAATTATAGAGATACATCAGAGGCAATATCGATCTCCTACAAAGTGAAAAAGACGTGTAGATTTTTTTTAATTTTTGCTTAAGCTTGGTTTGAAAATTTATTTTGAAGGAATTCAAAGGGCATAGTAGAGCATTATTATCAGTAACTGATACCCTGAGGAAAGAAAATGTTAAATAGTGTTGCTGACACGTAAAAGATATCAACTTTATACTAAATTTCATAAGTATTAAGTGAGGAAAATTAGAGTAAATTATAGAATAACAATATTTTATAAGAAGGAAATACAATGGCCCAAAATATAGAAAATGGATCTAGATATTTTTTGAAATTTCTCTACTTGATCGATACATGACACTGAAGATTTTTGTGAGTGTAAACTAGTCATCTCAAATCGTGGAATGCCTCACCAATCATAGGATATTCTGACACACAGGAAATAGTTAAGTATAACTTGGTCTAGTGTAGAGTTAGGTAAATTTTGTTTCTTTACTATGCCCTTTTGTAACTTACAATCTGACGGTCATGATATGTTCTAGACATGAAGTTATCTGACGGTTCATTCTATCTTCGGCATTACCGACATTTGATATGTGGTTCAACACCTTATTGGTCCATGATCTCTATTTAAAGAGCATGGAGGGTTATTTGTAGGGAAACAATTCATGAGAGAAGCTTATGTAAATTTTCACTATTTTATTAATAAATTTCCTGAAGTGGCCACGTTGGCTCAGGCTGTGGATTGTTTCCCTCTTTGAGGGCTTTAACCACGTCAAGAATACTGGTGTATTGTTTTGTGATCTGTTTGTGAGCGGTGTCCTTTAGTGTTCTATCTGAGGAACTTACCCTGTAAATTCCTACAAAGTATTAGAGCTATTTGAGGGTTTCATCTGTTGGTGATCCAAATCTGAAGCTGGTATAACTGCATCTGACATTCGTTTCCTAGATCTATTTTTTCTCACTGCTTTTGAGCTGAGAGGACTACTCTATTGTGTTAGGATCGTCTGTTCCAGTGAGGAACCCATTTCGTTTCATGCGAAAAGTTTTCCAATAGCCCTAGCTATGTCATTTTTAAGATTTCGAGGTATACAGTCTTTATTTGTAGTTCTAGGTATTGATCTCTATGTTTATTTCGATTTATTTAGCTCTTTTTTTTTTTATTACTAGTTCTATACCTTTCATTTATGCGTATGCTCTTTGCCCCATGACTTTGTGTGATCTGGGCAAATCAGAAACGGAAAGGAAGATTTTTTCTCATGCGTATGCTCTTTTCCACCGTTCCTTACTGTGATCTCGGAAAATCAGAAACATTGAGGAAAATATTTAGTTTCCAGATAAAGCTAACTTCAAGCCGTAAGGTTTTTTTTTTTTTTTTTTTTTTTTTTTTTTTTTTGTATGTCCATGTTGGGTTTTGTGGTTTTTGTTTTGTAAGTAAAAAAATAGCTTTTTCAAGTAAGCATGCACCCCAAAGCTTTAAGGACCAAAAAAAATATAAAAAAGAAAACCTGTTCCTATTTTCCAAAAATTACTAACCTTTTAAACTAGCTCACTTGGCCCAAAGTTACTTTAAGAGAATAGAGGTCTCGAGTTCAAGTCTTTCTTTTTGTTGAGTTACTTTTTCAAAAAGCACATGTAACTTGTGTTTTAAAGTTACTTTATGTAAAAGTGTTTTCACCCATTATAAAAAGTGAGTCACTTATAATTCTAAAGTCTCTTTATCCTTTATTTAAGTTACGATTTAGTGGGTAGCTCATAAAGTACCATTGTACAGTAACCTTTACTTATTTATAAAAGTGAGTCACATAAAATATTTTTTTTAAGTGAGATAATTAGATTAAGTTTGGAAGGGGGGGGGCTTTTTTAAAATATAAAATTATCATTCATTTCTGCTCATTCACACACTTCATCGGCGTCTTCAACAACTTTTATTCAAAAAACCATAATGTTTTCATCCGAAAGCCATTTTCAAAGCTTTTTTTCTTTAATCAAACTAATTTCTCAAGATCTTTCCATCAGAACACTTCGTTTCAACATTTACAAATTCATTTTCTGTTAAAATGGAAAGTCCATGCCAATTTATTCTTGACAACACCAACTACTTCCAATGGTGGTCCTACATTGTGGATTTAGTTAGAAGTAAAAGTCTTTATACAATAGCCTCAGGCCAAGAAACCAAACCCTGTGATGAAGATAAGGCAGCCAAATGGGAAAATAGGCAAGATCAAGCACATGCGTTGATAGGGATGTCTATTTCTCTAGACCTTAGATTCTATATTGCAGAACTTGATACCCCTAATGAAGCAATGAAACAACTCACTAAATTTTTTGGAATTAAAAATGAAATTAGAGCCCACTAACTTGGAAATGAGTTTCTTACATTGGACCCCAATAATTTTTCTTCCATTGAATATTTGTTGTCCAAGTTAAACACCCTTATACTTCTCTTGGAAGGTGTTAAGGTTAAGAAAGAAGATGGTATCCTTATATATTCCATTCTTACTAAGTTGGGACTAGCCTACTCTGTGTTTGATTCCACCTTCCATTCTACTAGAGAAGCATTTATTTCTCAATGACAAGACTACAAGCCCCCCTCTTTTGATACCTTTTGTGATTCCTTAATAAGAGAACAAGAAAAAATCTTACATCCTGGTCTTCTTAATCTTGGAAACTCTTCTAAGAAAGCCTTATTTGCCCAACAACAAACAAATTAAAAGAATCCTAAGAAGTAGTATTCTAAAAAGAATGGTCCTAAACCAAACAAGGGTCTTAAGCAATTTCAGTCTCAAAATGAAAAATCATTTCAACAAAATGATAAGGCAAATAAAAACAAAGGAAATAAGACTAGTAGACATTACCACGTTTGTAATTGATATGGCCACATAGAATCCAAATGATGTAAGAAGATGGAAGCTTTGAAGAAGAAAGTAAGAAACATAACATCCATTTGGAACACTCTTCAACTTCAACTTCATCTAAGTTAGGAATAGCACTTTCTGCATGTGGTTGTCAAGCATCTCAGTCTGGTTATGAACTAAATTATTCTTCTCCTTCTTCTTCTCATGAGTGGCTCATTGATTCTGGAGCTTCTTATCACATGGACAAAAACAAAGCAATGTTTTCTTCTTTAAATCATTGTAACACCAAAAATATATATTTTGGTGATGATAGATATCTTAATGTTGTAGGGATTGGAACTATTCATCTAGACAATGGTCAATTTAATGATGTATTATTTGTTCCAACCTTATCCTGCAAAGTTAAAATCATTGAATTTTCACCTCACGATGTTGTAATTAAGGACCTAAGAGATCCTAGACATATTTTAGCTACTGACATTGTTGATGATTCTAAAAGGTTGTATAAGATTAAAAACTTTGGGTTATCAAATATTCCCTCAGTATTTGTTGCTCATAATGATGAAGTGGGCAAACTTTGGCATGAGCGATTTGGTCACTTAAACTATCGCTCCCTTTAGAATCTATGTAAATAAAATATGGTGACAGGTCTTCCAATGGTATCTAGCAGAGATGGTGTTTGTTCCGGATGTGCACTCGGAAAACTCATCGGGATAGTTTTGAAAAATGTGCCTCTTGGCACGTCTCAGCCCCTTTACAGCTTGTGCATAGTGATTTATGTGGTCCACTTCCGTTTGTTTCATTCTCTGGCTACAAGTATTTCTTAACTTTCATTGACGATTTCTCCAAATGCGCTTGGGTATACTTATTAAAACTCATGAGTGAATAATTTAACATGTTCTTGGCCTTTAAGGCCTTTGTTGAAAAAAAATTTGGACATCAAATTCTTAAGCTAAGATCTAATAATGGCGAAGAGTATGTTAACAACAAATTCATCAACTTTTGCACTGAGAATGGAATTCAAATGCAACATACTGTTCCATATACTCCACAACAAAATGGTGTAGCTAAAAGGAACAATCACACCTTAAAGGAAATGGCTAATTGTATGCTTCAACCTAAACGACTTAGTCTTAATTTTTGGGCAGAATCAATTAACTGTGCAAACCACATAGTAAATCGTACCCCTAATAAGGTTTTAAATAATATCACTCTGAAAGAACCATGGAGCTCAATTAAACCATATGTAATTCACTTTCATGTTTCTAGAAGTGAAGCATGGGCCCATATTCCAGATGAGAAACATAAATCTTTAGAACCTAACAGTGAAAAATGTATTTTTGTTGGAAATTCTGGAGATGTCAAAGGATATAGACTTATTCTACTTAAGTCCAAAAATTTTATCATTAGAAGAGATGTAAAGTTTTCTAAAAATATATCAGCCTACGAGGCTAGTTTTCTTCAAATGATGACAGCGAGGATGACAATCCTCCCCCACCTTCTGAGGATCCTCCTTCAGCTCCTTAGCTTCCAAAATGGGTTTGTGCCACTCGGGATGTAGTAGGTGCTCTTCCCGGTGATCCTATAGATCAGTGACGTACACGTTCTCAGTTCCATAGACCCTCTTCTTTACTGGCTCAAGCTTCATTGGAACGTGATCGTGACACCTTTGCAGTTGCTTCAAGCCATCCAGATTGGGATGTAGCTATGAATGAAGAATATTGTTCATTATTGGAAAATGATACATGGGATCTTGTTCCTCTTCCAAAGGGACGAAAACTTGTTAGACGCAAATGGGTTTACAGAACCAAGTATGGACCAGATGGAAAAGTTGATAAAAATAAAATATCGTCTTGTTGCTAAGGGTTTTTCACAAGTCGAAGTCATTGACTACACTGAAACCTTCTCCCCTATTGCCAAAATGAACTCTATCCACCTTGTTCTCTCCCTTGCTGCCTCTTTCAAATGGGAAGTCCATCAGATGTATGTTAAATCTACCTTCTTGCATGGGGACTTGCATGAAGAAATCGATATGGAACAACCTATTAGATTTATATAAACAGACTCCAACATTATATGTCGACTTAAGAAATCCGTTTATGGTCTCAAGCAAGCCCCTCGGGCTTGGTATGCCAAAATGGATAGCTTTCTTTTAGAAACTGGCTTTTCTGGGTGTCATTCTGACAATACTGTCTACACCAAGAAAGTGGGAAAGTCTCTTATCATTCTTGTTATTTAAGTTGATGATCTTATCCTTACTGGTAGTGATCCCAATATTATAAACCATTTGAAGTCCAACCTTAAAAATAAGTTTGAAATGACAGACTTAGGACACTTGCATTATTTTCTTGGTCTTCAAGTCCTGCAATCCAAGGAAGGTATTTTCCTTTCCCAATCTAAGTATGCCTGTGATCTTCTACGCCATTTTCACATGGAAGACTATAAGCCAACCCCTTCTCCCTTTATTTCTGGAGCCAAAATTTCAGTCACTTGTACTTCCCCTGAAGTTTATGCTACCTTATACCATCAACTTGTAGGAAAACATTTCTATCTGACCCATACTCGTCCTGACCTTTCCTTTGTTCTTCGCCTTATTACTCGATTTATGAAAAACCCACATGAAATTCATTGGAAAGCAGCTAAAAGAATACCTCGTTATGTTCAAGGTACAGTTCAATTTGGGATTCATTGCAGTGCAGAAGCATCTCCTCTATTACTTGGTTTCACTGATTTTGATTGGGCTAGTGACCCTAATGATCAGAAGTCTACTGCAGGTTATGTGTTCACTCTTGGTTCAGGACCTATTACATGGGCTTGCAAGAAACGAAGTGTCATTTCTCTTTCTTCAGTAGAATCAGAGTATCGTGGCACCGTAGAAGCTAGTAAGGAAGGCCTATGGCTTTGTTAGATCCTGTCAGAGTTTGGATTTCAGGAGCAACATCCGACTACAATTTGGTGTGATAATCAAAGTGCCATTCAACTATGCAAAGATCCAATACAACATCAGCACAGCAAACACATTGAATTGCAAATGCACTTTATCAGAAATCTCATTCATGACCATGTTCTTGAAGTGCAATATTGTTCAACAGATGATCAAGTTGCAGATATCTTTACAAAGGCTCTCAGAGAGGCGAAGTTTACTAAACTTCTCTTATGGTTGTAGTTCAGGAAGTTGTCACTAAGGGGGGATAGGCTCTAATTCCTCCTTCCTTCTCTTATTGTGTCATATTTTTACATCCTTCAATCCTATCCCAACTTGTTCTTGAGGGGGGATGTTAAGATATTCCGACACAGGAAATAGTTAAGTATAACTTGGTCTAGTGTAGAGTTAGGTAAAGTGTGTTTCTTTACTATGTACTTTTGTAACTAACAATTCAACAATCACGATATGTTCTAGACATGAAATGATCCGATGGTTCATTCTCTCCTTGGTATTACCGACACTTGATATGGCAACCATTCGTGAGAGAAGATTATGTAAATTTTCATTCTTTTATTAATAAATTTCCTGAAGTGGTCGTGTTGGCTCAAGTCGTGGACTATTTCCCTCTTCGAGGGTTTTAATCACGTCAAGAATACTAGTGTATTGATTTGTGATCTGTTTGTGAGCGATGTCGTTTGGTGTTCTGTTTGAAAAACTTACCCTGTAAATTCCTACAACCAATTGGTCTAATTTATAACCACTTGCAAATACAAAGGTTGAGTCTGATTGAAACAAAATGACTGGAGAATTTTGATTTATTGAAATGATTGTTAATTATAATCCTGGTATCTAACTATTTGATATGAAGGGGAATAACAAGATAACAAAGAATGAATGGATGGTAGACTCTATGAGAAATCTAGATATATATATATATATATATATATATATATATATATATGGATGAAATTATACAACTACAAACTAGAGGGGAAATTTTTTAACTTGGTCATTATTAGTCTGAAGCTTTTCTTGAAGTTTTGGAAAATATCATAAGAAGAAAAGGACAACATAAGAAAATATGTATATGTATATATATATTTTTAGGTACACATGACAATGAACATGTATATTAAATACTTTTAATAATATGCTGTCTTAACATGTCTTGAAGAATGGATAGCATGTGCAGGTAGAATGTGGTCAAAAACTGGTGAGTCATCAAGTAAGGTAACCAAAGAAAATTTGACACATGGTTTTAAAAAAATTAAAGTTGTGGTAAATAGAACACTTGTAGCATATTGGCATAAGCATACCTACGCTTGTTGTTAGGTGATATGTTGACATGGAAGGTGCAATGTGCCACTAATAAATGTTATCCTAGATAATTGTCTTAAGGAAAACCATCCAAAACATTCCTTTAAAATAGTTCATAGTCAAGTAAATGACATATTTACTTTCAGCCATAATTTAACCAAGTATTTTCATAAAATAAATATGGATAAGATGTAAATAAATATACTTAGTAGGAGTTACTTTCCACAATTATTTATGTTTATAAAATTTTAAATGTGTAGGATTACTAGTGTTTACTATCCTCCAAAATTCACCTATTGACCACTATTAATTTAGCATTGACCAATGAAGTTTATAAATTTTTATGCAATTTGTCATGAAGCAGGATTTCTAAGTTGAGTGGCATGGACTCATTTTTCCTACAAAACTTGTTAAAATAACAATTCACATTATCTAAATTGTAGTTTTCAATATACTAGCATAGCCACATTAATAAAGTGGTGAATATATGCAAAGGTCATTTTCCACCTTTTACGTTTTTATTGGTCAAATTAGTTTTAAAAGGTGGAAAATGAAGCCAAACCACATTTAGAAACCATTATTAATGTAGTTGTGCTTGTAAGGTGGTTAGTGTGTGAGACACATTAGCATATAATGGCTAACAATGTTTGACATTGTCTTACTATGGTTAAAAAATGTTGAAAAGTATTGAAGAAATTGACAATGATTGAGGATAGTTGACCATAATTACTATTAATTAAATATTAAATATATAAAAAATATATTAAATAAAAAAATAAAGTTATACAATATTTAGCCCCAATGGTTAGCTCAGTTGGTCAAAATCAGTGCCTCACCATCGGGAGGTCACAGGGTCCAATCTCCCCGAAGCCCTTGGGGTCAGGCCTTACTAGTGGGCCACGAGGCTAGATTCCCTTCAGGGTCGATCAACCCAGATTTTTCTGTGGACGTAATGCCACCCGTTGACCAGGGTGTCCATGAAGCATAGTCTAAAGAAAAAAAAGTTATACAATACTTTTATAATATATATATTTTTCTTATACAAAATAAGTTAATAATTTAAAACTATTGTTGGCATATTACCTAAATTGTTGTCCTTAATGGAACCCTACTTGATAAAGATGTCAACATTGTGATAAACGGGTTTTTATGTAGAATGATACAAATGCTACAGGTGATATGGACAAAGGAATTTCATTTCAAAGACAAATGGATGGTAGAGGTAAACTTTGAGAAAGTATAAGCAAGTCATGAGAAGCAAGGTTGTGTACATAAATAGGTATTCTGAAGAAAATCCGTGTACAGAATTTCCACCATGGTAATCTCGATAGTAGGGGTATTCACCATGGTATTGGCCCATAGTAATGGGAGCGAAAAATTATTTTATCTCCTCAAAGAATACTAACAACCTTACCAATGGATTTTCCTAAGGTATCGACTAAAGCTAAATATATATAAGGAGATGGAGATCAAGGTGTTACGTGTGCAAGTTATGGGTGATTCATGTGTAATATGATCTAAAATAGGAATGCACTAGGAAGTAAGGAGATGGCTCAAATTTGAAAGATCTGAAAATATAATGAAGACTAATGAATATACTTGCTTGATATGTTTATGATTGTAGCTAACAATGATATATATGTGGTGATATTGAAACTCTGATATGAATGTCTGAAAATGAAATTTGTGCAGTATGTGTTGTGGTTACGGCGAAAGTGTGTTTCAGTAATTTCATATCTATATGCAAGTTTGTTGTTGTATAGACTCGTACATACGCGAGTCTCGTTCCATATAGTAATGTATAAATTCTATGAATTTATTCTATATGTTGATACTTCTACGTTGGTGTTATGCATGGTGGTCAAATAAATACGTTGATATGCCTCATGGAAGTCACGTACATATACTAGGGTTATGAAGGATAGCTTGTTGATGACATTTGATCAGTTATGTTTTTTTTGTTGTTGTCTGCCGATGATGTCTCTACCATGATAATTTTTGTTTGACAATATTGGTTGGGTTGAATTGGTTGTGGAATGGAATGTGGATTAGTGATTATGCTATGGTGTGTTGATCTGTAATTGATTCAGTGATCTATGATCGATTTGGTACATGATTTAGTCGTTGTTTCATTATTACAATGATTTAGAGTTAGTTGTCAATGATTTGAGATATGTATGTAGGTATGATACAAAGGAACCGCGTATATACGCGGGTGTATTTTAGAACAATAGTTTATGCATTTTAATGTATGTTTGCTCATGGTTTGCATGAAGAACACTGTGTTTTGTGATGATGAGAAGTGTATGGTTTATTTTATTAATGCTTGGTATGATCTGATTGCTTATATATGTTATGGATTTTTTTGTTGTTGTAATAGTTGGATGAGGTTCAATGATTAGATTGTTAATGTTTTAGTGATTTAGTTGGTTTTTTTTATTAAAGTTTAGATTCAATATCCAATTTGGTATTGGGCTTAATGATGGAAGTGCTTCCAGTCTGAAATTATGATGAAAGGTGGCCTACAGGTTTGATATTTTGAGTCAGGTAGATCTAGTATGAAATATTATGAAACGTGTTCCACAAGTGGTGTCGAGGGTTGGAGCCTTAAGTGAGGGATTCAAAGTTTGCTTCCAGTGGTAGCTCATAAATTTGTGTAGGGGGTAGGTGCTCCTTTCCAGTAGGATCCAGTAAATGAGATCAGGGGTTTGTAGCTCCCTTCTAGTGGGTGGTGGAGAAAATTATTATATTTAGGTGTGTTAGTTTTAGTGGTTGAATATTATGACTCTTTTGGTTCACTACTCATAAATATTGTAATAATCACTCGATATTCTTATATATATATATATATATATATATATATATATATATATAGTAGCATAATTTAATTAATACACAAAAAGTCCTTATCTGGGAATTTTTCCACTCAATTTTGCTAAAATTCAATAGATATTTTTAAAAATCATAAAATTATTTTTTATTCTATAGTGTTTGAGAGCCATTATGGTTTCCCAGTGAACTAAATTCATTTATGCATTCAAAATTTCATTTTAAACAACAAGAAATTACATTTTTTCCCAAAATGTATCCCCTAAATCGAGGTGAAAAAATCCATTTCATCTATTAGTTAGAATGCACCCTAAATAATATAAATTAATGAATTCCGTGTAAAATTATAAAAGTAATTTAAATAAATTAAGAGGCATAGTCTAGCTAATACGAAATGACTTTTTGGTTAGAATCTAAAAATATAACTTCTAGTGGGATTGTGATTTCTTGTTGTTTAAAATATACACCATGAAAAACCTTTGAGGCACTTGATATTAGAAAATTTAATAACTTAAAATTATCATTTTAAGAAAATATATATTGGATCTTGAACAAAAATTCCGAGAAAAAATGCTCGAAAAAGTGTTGTTTTGTCTATCAGTCAAATTATACGATATTAGTCCCTACCAAAGCAAGACTTAGGACTCTAGTATTTGATTTTCTTGTTGATAACTATTAGTTTAAAATTGAGAAATGCAACTTATATAGTTTAACTTTCAAGAATAAATATTTATTTCTTAATGTTATTAAAAAAAACTAATTTTCAAACATTTGATTGAACCATAACTTGAATGTCTTGTTGTAGTGCTTGCACAATATAATGCCATGTGGATAAATACTTAGTTTAAGTAATAGACAAAATGGTTTTTTGGCTGGAATTGAGTTGTAATAGACCCTAGTTTATTTTCTATGTAAATAAAATAAGGCCAAGGTCATGGGACACATATTCCAAGTTGAATGTTGGACAAAACATTATAGTGAGAATCACTTGTGGATTAATAATGGCTATGGGAATTGGCAAAGGCGTTGGTAAAGGAAAAGATGAAATAACTGGTATTTTAATTATGAAAATAAAGGAAAATAAGAGAAAAGGAAGGTGAAGAGACACAAAATTGCATGCAAGGGAAATTAGAAGAGAAATGAAGGGAAATGAAGAAAGTAGAGGCCTCAATAATAAAACGGCATGAGAGGACTAGTTCACAGCTTTTGTTACTCTAACTTTGGTTATTTCAGCTTTTGGATCTATCATTCTCTCATACTCTTTCACACTTAGATCATTCTTAGAGCATGCTTGGAGCACTCTAACATTCACTTGAATTTGGAGAAAGAAATCAAAGGAAAGGGAGGAAGCACAAGGATATTTTTAGATCAACAGCTACAACTAGATTGATTTTCACGTAGCAGGTTGCATGTGTGATTTCCTTGCTGATTTTTGGATGCATGGTATATGCATGTAATTGATTAGTTATGTGTTGTCACTGACATAGATATTTTCCTAGATTGACTGTTGTTTCATTCTTTCCATGTCATTTCATACATAATCATGGTGTTGTCGATTTCCCACTTGTTTTTTCTACTTTGTGCTTAGGTTCCTTATGGTTGTAGATTGGAACAAAATATCTAGAAGCCCTTAAACAATTTGGGTTGAATTACTAGTTGCTGGAGCCATAGGTTGGGACAAATGCTTTGAAGTCCTTGGTGGGTTGAGTTACTAGTCCTTGAAGTCACAATTAGAACAAATGCTCTGGAGCCTTGGGAAGCTATGGGTTGAGTTATTAGTTCTTCGAGCGTTGGATAGCTTAGGTAGAGTCCGATCTGGTTGATGTTAGTAATTTCTGAACCATACAGGTGGAATAACTATGGTTGAGGGTTTAGGTGGAATCGCTGAGGGTTGAGGTTTGGATTATGGCGCGAGGGCACTGATTAGCTAAAAGAGAGATTTGGATACCCCATCTATGGTCCTGTGGTACATGGAAGTCATTGACTTAGTTGGCACTTTCATATGTTAATAAGAGTTATCTTTCCTATGGTGATATATGAGCACTTGTACGAGTTATCATGTTGACATTACGACTGATTTGCCATGATTTTTATTTGGTTATTTTCTAGTTATATGTTAGCTATATGATGTATTTTGTATATGGCTCTTGACATGTTTTGATCAGTTATTGAATGGTTGATGAATGCATGGGCTAACATGTGTTATTATAGCCAGCTAGAGAGGGCTTGGAGCCTACTTTGTGATTCTCATATGAAAGTCAGAATTTTATGGTCAGATATTCATTCATGACCTATAGCTCACAAGTTTACCATGTGTTTGACAACATGTTTGATCTTGATTAGGCATGTCTAGGTCAGTTTATTTCTTGAGTTTGAATAGTTATCATTTTTATTGTCTCTTTTATGATTTTGGAAAGTTATAGGAAGTTATGGGTAGTGTTTTGGAGGCTAGCTTGGAAAGGTGGCTCAGATCTCAGAACTGCTGGCACTAAACTAGAGTGTTTAGGTCATAACTACATGGAAGCCATGTTGTGTGTGTGGTTTGGGCCTCATAACCATAATTTTTCCTTCTTGTGCATGCGGTTTGGGCTTTAGGTAAGTGAAAAAGTGTTTTAGCTTAGGGATTGATAACCTCGGGCAGTTCTTCAAATCCTGAGTGATTTGTAGTCCCTGTAGGATTTCAGTAAGAGTTTAGTTTATAGGCCCCACTTCCTTAACCAAAAATTAGAGGTCGAGCCATGTCATGACGACACTCCTCTCATGTTTACCCTAGTGAGCTTGTAAATTTGGGTAAATGTGGGTGGAGAAGTCACAGGGTGGTATCAGAGTGAGGTTGCAATCATGGACCTTGAGGTAGATGAGATTGTTATGCATGCATGTCAATCGTATGTTAGCATTGTAGTGGCTATGGTTGGCATGTATGTATTCGATGCTACATTTTGTGTTATCATGCATGATATCTATAAGTTGATACGTTGATGTCATATATATATATATATATATATATATATATATATATATATATATCTGTGTGTGTGTATGTATACATATATATCATGTTAATCTAGATTGATTTGTGTAGATGAGATACCCTCGCCTAAGATACAATGAGGTATGATTTTGATTATGTCTATGTTTGGTTTATCTATCATGGTATGTGTTTAGGAAGAAGAAGATCAGAGATGACGAGCATAATTTTGGACTACATCTCATGTGACTCTCCTTACTGATTAACTAAAAAACTAAGATATTAGTACTCTCATGATTTAACAAATACACTTAGAAGTCTGAACGAAGAAAATAGAAGTTGCAAGGAAGATAATGAAAGGATAATTGAGTCACAGGAAAGACTTTCAAGAGCTCGGGAAAAGCATGCAAAGGTCAATGCAGTGATGCTTCAAAGCTTATTATATTTGTAGAGATAGGCGTAGCCAAGAATTACACATGAATAGGAGGAAAGGACTAATAGGGCATATGGTAGTAGGTCTCAATTAGGATATAGGTTGAACAAGGATGAAAAATTCAGAGGTGGGAGATGGTTGGATACACATGACGGGAGAGGAAGTGCATGGAGTTTATTCTAGTTCTAGTTTAGAGAGACATCATGGTCATGATTGCCATCATCCTTATAGGAGGAGTGAGAAGCATTACTTAGAAGATGAGTTCAAGAAGGCCAAGCCTCCTACTTTTGATGGAAATGTGAAGAAACTAGAAGATGAAGAATAATGGTTGGTTGGGATGAAGAAGTCTTTTGAATTACATGATTATAAGGAGAATATGAAATCCATTATAGTTATTTTGAGTCTCAAGGGAAGATCATATATCTGGTGGGAAGATGTGAAGCATTCCAGAGGCATCAAACTAGAAGAGTTGAGTTGGCATGAGTTTAAAAGACTCGTTCGAAAGAAGTACCTGTATAAGATATATTATGATGGCAAGGGAAAGGAGTTCTATGAGCTGAAGATGGTTCATATGATAGATGAAGTGTATAAAACTAAGTTTCCAGAGATGTTTAGGTGTGTTCCATATCTTAAGGAGGATAAGGAAAAGGTCCAAAAGTTCATTAGTGGACTGTCATTAGCATTTAAAGATCAGATTGAGTATGATGAACCTTGGTCATTGGAGGAAGTCATTGAGAAATTGAAGAATTTTTATGAGAAGTCTAAGCATAATTTTTAGCCTAAACGAGATTGGAAAGGTAATGAGAAGACTAAAGGAAAGTGGGTTAAGAAGTGAGGAAGACCTCACGATGCAGGTGATAAGGAGAACATATCACCTTATAATAAGTTCAATGCGGTTGAAAGAGGACATGGATTTCGGCATTAGAAGTAGAACAAGGGTGATGGTAGGAAGCCTTTGAAGGGTTGGACTTATGGAGGAGAGCATCACATGAGATATTTTCCACAACATCAGGGTGGCGGACCTCATATTTACAGTGTTAAGGAGGAACATATAGTTGGGAATGTTGGTCAGGGTATTCCTCAGATCTATGCAACAATTCATAATAGGAAGGCGGGCCATCAAGCATCCATTATTGAGATAGAAGGTAAGTTATGTGATCAAGTTGTTTCCATTTTGATTGATCTCGGATCTATTATATTTATGTTATTCCTAAATTGGTGAAAAAGTGTGGCTTGAATAAATAAGTGAATGGAGAGTTTTGTTGGTGCACTTAGGTATAGGGACCAATAAAAGAGTTCATCATTGGGTTAGAGCTTGTGCATTTTAGTTGAATGGTATTCCTACATCAACACATCTAAATGTTCTTCCTTTGAGATCATACAACATTATTTTGGTCATGGATTGGTTTTTTATTCACAAGACCAAGGTACACTGCTATGACTAGGCTACTGAGTGCCTAGATGATGATGGAGAGGAGAATCTTGGAAGGGAAGAAGAATCCTACATCAGTGAGAATGGTTACAGACATGCAATATAAGCATTGTTGTCATAAAATATGTGCATTGTTTACATTCCATATTTCTAGTGAAAAAGGGAAGGATGTTGAGGATGATGAAGTCTTGAAGAGGTATCATGTTTTACAGTAGTTTTAGGATGTGTTTCTAGCAGAGGTTTCATATTTGTCACCTCATAGGGAAGCATGCTTTTCTATTGAGTTGATCTCAGAAGCAACACCAACATCTAAGGCACTATATAGGATGATTACTCCAGAGTTGATGAAAATGAAGTTTCAGCTTAAGGAAATTCTTGATAAGGGATATATAAGGCCAAGCGTATCATCTTGGGATGCACCAATATTGTTTTTAAACAAGAAATATGGTACTCTCATATTGTGCATTGATTACAATAAGTTGAACAACTATCAAGAACAAGTATTGTTACCACATATTGATGACTTGTTTCATCAGTTGAAGGGAGCATAGTGTTCTCAAAGATTGACTTGAGATCATGATATCATCAGCTTTGCATCAAAGAAGAATACATTTATAGGACTGCATTTTGTCCCAGGTATGGGAATTATGAGTTTGTGGTGGTTCCTTTTTTTCTTATTAATGTTCCAGCTACTTTCATGTGTTTGAAAAACAATGTATTATGTCCTTATTTGGAAAAGTTTGTGATAATATTAATTGATGAGATATTGATATATTCTAAGGATGAGGAAGAGTATGTAGAACACCTAGCAGCAGTGTTAAGATTGTTAAGAGAGAACGAGTTGTATTCCAAGCTCAACAAATGTAGTTTATTTCAAACTCAGATTCACTATTTGGGACATGTTGTTTCCAAGGAAGGTATAGTAGTGGACCTGGAAAATATTAAAACTATCATAAAGTGGCCAACTCATAGGAATGTGGATGAGATCAAATCATTCATTGGACAAGCAGGTTATTACAGGAGGTTCATCATGGACTTCTCATGAATTTCCTTTCCTATTACATATTTGCAGAGAAAAGGGAATAAGTTTTAATGGACAAAGAAGTGTGCAACTATTTTTGAGCAGTTAAAGAACTTTCTTACAAATTCTCCATTCTTGATGATTGCAAATCCCAATAAGGAGTTAATGGTATGTCTAGATGCTTTCAAGGAAGGACTTGGTGGAGACCTAATACAAGAAGGATAGGTGGTATGCTATGACTCAAGGAAGTTGAATGCGCATGAGCAGAACTATGTGACTCATGATGTCAAGTTGGAATCTATCATTCATGCATTTAAGATATGGAGACATTATCTTCTTAGTAGGAGTTCATTCTTTATAAGTGATTATAGTGGACTGAGGCACTTGTTTAACCAACATCATATGAATCACAGGAAATCTAGATCATTGGCTACTCTTAGTCAGTTTGACTTTGAGATCAAGAACATCAAGGGCACGAAGAACGAGGTTGCAAATGTTCTTAGTAGAAGAGTGTAGGTGAATCACATTGCAATTTTGAGTTGATATGGGATAGATTTATAGGAGTGGATATTGCATGCAGGGTAGTATAATGACAAGTATCAGCAGTTTAAGCATAAATTACAATAGCAGGGTGAAGGTGATAAGGATGAGTAGTATCACTTCATGACTTATGGCTTGGTTAAGTTCAGGAACATGATTTATGTGTCAAATAAAAATGAGCTCAAGAATCTTATCTTAAGGGAGTTTCATGTCAAGTCATATTTGGGTCACTTGGGATATCATAAGAATTTGACAACAATTAAGAAGTTCTATCATTTGTCGAATTTGAAGAAAGAAGTGGCTGAGTTTGGTGCTAGATGTTTGGACTATTAGCAGGTAAAAGCAGAGAGTAAGCACCCAACTTGTTTATTGCAGCCTATTTCTATTCTAGAATGGAAATAGGAGGCCATTTCCATGGACTTCATTACAGTTTTTCTGAGGACATCAAAGAAGAATGATTCTATCATGGTTATGGTTGACATGTTGAGTAAGGTAACTCACTTCATTATAGTTAAGTCTACTAATTAACTAGTGAAGTAGCTCAGATCTCCATCAAGTAGATAGTGAGATTTCATGGTGATCCCAAGTAGATCATATCAGATAGAGATGTCAAGTTCACTTCTAGGTTTTGGAAGGATTTGTTTTCAGGCTTGGTGATAAAGTTATATTTCATCACAACTTATCATCCTTAGATCGATGAACAGATAGAGAGGGTTAACAGGATTCTTTTGGATATGTTAAGGATGTATCTCTTGAATTAATAGAGAAAGTGGGAGGACTATCTTCCAGTGGTATAGTTTGTATATAACAACGTATATCAAGAATCCTTTAAAATGAGTCCATTTGAGGATCTCTATCGGTGGAGTTGTAATACTACTATCAGCTTGAGCAATCTAGTGAATAGGGTACTGATTGGAATAGATATGTTGGCTGATATGGAGTAGGAAATGCAAGTTATGAAAAGAAATTTGAATGAAGCACAAGAGAGGAAAAAGAGTTATGCATATCAACATAGTGAATTCAAGGAGTTTCAAGTTGGGAAAAATCTGTACTTGTGCATCAAGCCCAAGAGGAGCTCCTTAAGGATCAGGTTATGTGCCGAGCTAGCGCCTTAGTATTGTGGTCCATTTGAGACCCTTGAGAGGATTGGACTAGTGGCATACTAACTTGAATTACTACCAACAATGAAATTCCATGATGTTTTCGATGTTTCGTTGCATAAGAGATATGTGTAGGATGTTGATCATGTCATTAATTGGTCTGTATTGCAGGTGGAACTAGAGGGAAAATTCCAAGTAGAGCCACAGTTCATATTGAAATGAAAACTGTTCATACTCTAAAATAGATTAATTAAGCATGCTAAATTGCAGTGGAAGCAATTTGGGCCCGATGAAGCTACATAGGATATGGTTGATCAGACACGGTCTATGTATCCTTCTTTATTTGTTGGTTAAGCAGATGCTTTCGGTATATGTGCTTTTGTTTATGCTTATATATTCATATGTGTATTGTAAATACTACAATGAGATGTGTTATAAAACTCCAATAAGCAGTATGTTGTAAATACTACATCAAGTTGTGTTATAAATCTCCATGGGTAGCATGTTTTTCTAGTTATAATTGTCATTGAACAACAAGGATGATGTTACCCCAAGGAGGAGGGGTTTGTAACATCCGCTGTTTGATTTTATATGTAAATAAAATAAGACCAAGGTCATGGGACACGTATTCCAAGCTAAATGTTGGGAAAAACATTACAGTGCACATCACTTACAGATTAATAATAGTTATGGAACTTGTAAAAGAAATTGGTAAAGGAAAAGAGGCAATAATTGGCATTTTAATTATGAAAATAAAGGAAAATGGGAGAAAAGGAAGGCAAAGAGACACAGATTTGCATGCAAGGGAAATTAGAGGGAAAATGAATAAAATATAAGCCTCAGTAATAAAAAGGAATCTGAGGGTCAGTTCAATTAATTTTCCAATCTAGCTTTGGTTAGTTTAGTTTTTGGCTCTCTCATTTCACTCTCTCATTCTCCCATACTCTTAAACACTTAGAGAACGCATGGGGCACTATAGAATTCACTTAGATAATGAGAAAGAAAGTGAAGGAAAGAAATGAAACACAAGGAGATTGTTGGATTAATGGCTATAGCTAGATTGATTTGCAGGTAACACATCTCATGTGTGATTTCCTTGTTGCTTTTTGGATGCATGTTATATGCATGTGATTCATTGGTTATGTGATATCATTGGCATGGAGATTTTCCTACATTGACAGTAGTTTTATTCTTTCCTTAACATTTTTTGGATATTCATGGTGTTGTGGGTTTCCCACTTGTTTTTTTTATTCTTGTTGAGGTTCCCTATTGTTGTGGGTTGGAACAAATTCTCTAGAAACCATAGAATAGTTTGGGTTGAGTTACTAGTTCCTAGAGTCATAGGTTCGGACAAACACTCTGGATCCCTTGGTGGGCTGGGTTAGTAGTCCTTGGAGCGATGGTTGGAACAATTGCTCTGGAGCCCTAGGAGGTTGTGGGTTGAGTTACTATTTCCTAGAGCCTAGATAACTTAGGTAGAGAGTGATTTGGTTGATGTTTATGATTTCCAAACCATAGAGGTAGAATCATAGTGGTCGAGGGTTGAGGTGGTTTAGCCTCTAGAAGCCATGGTTTGGTTTTGTTTTTGGATTAACCCATGATATCCCACATTCATGGTTGGAATATGGTGTGCAGGTGATCAGATGAAATCAGATTTGGTTCGACCCAATCTATGGTCCAGTGGTACGTGGAAGTCCTTGACTTGGTTGGAAATTTCATATGTTAATAAGAGTTATTTTTTCCTATGGCGATCTATGAGCACTTGTACTAGTTATCATCTTGACATTACGACTTATTTTCCATGATTTCTATTTTGGTTATTTTCTAGTTATGTGCTACTTATATGATGTATTCTATATATTTCTCTTGACATGTTTTTCTCAGTTATTGAATAGTTGATGAATGAATAGGACAAATAGTGTTACTGTTATATACCTAGGGGGGATAATATGGGGTACCAAGGGAGGTACCCAAGGTAATAATGTAATAATGGGATGGGCCATAGTAATAAATAAGGTGGTTAACCCATGTCATGTAAGGGACCACAAGTAGTTAATAATAATGTAATGGGCCCATGGTATTAGTTAATGGTATGATGGAACCATGGTAATGACCCATGGTATTGTATGTATGACGCCTATATAGAGGCTAGAGACTCCACATGGAGAGACATGAAGATGAAGATGAAGAGAAGTATTCTTGTATGAACAGGCATATGGCTTGTGGAGTATTCTCCTTCCTTAAGGAGTGAATGTATGGTGTTGCCCTACCATAAGGGTTTTGATCAATAAAGAGTATCATTTCTATCTATATTCAATCTTATTATTCTTGGGTTTATTTCTGTTATCATATATCTTTTGGATCAGATCTACAACAATTGGTATCAGAGCTCTTTCTTGGGCAAACCGTGGAGAATTTTTTTTTCATTTTTGCAGGGTTTCTGGGGCGGCGAGTTGCAGGTCAGATCTGTACAATTTGGTGCAAGATCTGTAGAATCTAATTGCAGATCTGTATTCCTTGTGAAAAAAATACCCAAATTCGAAAAAAAAATAAGTTGAATCGGAGTCTGGATGAAGGAGATATCGCTGATTTAAAAAATCAGTGGGGTTGCAGACAATTTTCAAGGCAGCGAATTTGCGGCGCATATCTAGAACTCTTGGCACCAGATCTGCAAAATCTAATTGTAGATCTGGAATCTTTGTGAAAAAACACATGATTTAAAAAAAAAAACAGTCGAATCGGAGTCAGGATGAGAGAGATATCGCTGATTTAAAATCAGCTCTTTTTGCAGAAATTTTGGCTGACGCCAGGAGAGTAGCAGCGCAGATCTGAAATTCCAGTGTCTGAATCAGGATTTCTATCACATGGGCAAATGCAGAATGGTTGTTCCATTTCCAAAAATAGGTTATAATAGAGATTCTGAGCAATATTGACGAAACTGTGACATTTTCAAATTTTCGCCAAGTAACTGAATTTTTTCCCAAACCATTCATGGCTTCCGGCAAGGTTCCATACTTTACAGGAAAATATGATGGTCCTACTATTGAAGAATACATAAAACACCAGAAGTGGGCATGGGAAAAAAACTGGAGGAATTCATGGTGGTATGGTTTCAAAGATGAGGCTCAAAAATGGTATCTCTCACTTGATAACAAACAGTTGACCAAACTCTCAGATGCAGAATTTGAAAAAGTACTTTTAGACAAATGGTCTCGTGCTAGAAAAAAGGAGAATGAGCCACGTAAAGGGTTATTTCCTACTGGTATATCTTTATTGTAGGTTCATGGATTGATTCAGAAAGAGAACATCATTGTTTCTATCAATCCTAGTTGTAAACATAATTTTATCAGTGTTAATTTGGCAAAAAAATTGCAAGTCCCAGTAAAACAAATTGAACATACACAGGTTGATAATGCGAATGTTCAAGTGTACAAGGATTTGAAGATTTCTATGGATAAATATGGGTTGCATGGTGATTTTTATGCTTCAGAGATGGATAATATGGATGTTTTTTTGGGATATCCTTGGATGGAATCTGTGGGTACTATCAATATTAATGTGCAGAAGAAATTCCTGAAGCTATGGTATAAAAAGAATAAAATTACATTGCAATATATTTCCATCCATAAACAGGTAGAACATATGGAGGTTGAAGCAGAATATGTTCAAGGGACTGACATATCAGATGATGAGCCGTTGATGATCGACAATCAAACACAAACAGAGGCTGCAGAAGAAAAGGTTACAGGTGATGATACATCAGAGGAGGGCTCAGTGGTTGAAGTCATATTGACAAAGAAGACACCACAACAGGCACCATAGCAGGGTGAAGTCAAGAAAAAGCCATCGTGGGTTAGAACTTCAACATATCATCACCCACATCACCCAACGAGACAACCATCAAGATGGAAACCGTCGTCACATGACAGATCGCGAGGAGAGAAGATCCACCCACTGCACATCAATACAGAAGAGCTGCCACGGTCAACTTCCATCTCAAGCGAGCGAGGCACCAGCGAGATTGAGGGTTCACCTTTCTCTTGGATGGTTAGATGCACGTGCATGGTATCATTGGACTACTCTTTTGAGTAGATCTTATTATTTGTGTTCTTCCCATGTTTCGGGGACGAAACATGCTTAGGGGGGTGGAATGTTATATAACTAGGGGGCATAATATGGGGTACCAAGGGAGGTACCCAAGGTAATAGTGTAATAATGGGATGGGCCATAGTAATAAATAAGGTGGTTAACCCATGTCATGTAAGGGACCACAAGTAGTTAATAATAATGTAATGGGCCCATGGTATTAGTTGATGGTATGATGGAACCATGGTAATGACCCATGGTATTGTATATATGAGGCCTATATAGAGGCTAGAGACTCCACATGGAGAGACATGAAGATGAAGATGAAGAGAAGTATTCTTGTATGAACAGGCATATGGCTTGTGGAGTATTCTCCTTCCTTAAGGAGTGAATGTATGGTGTTGCCCTACCATAAGGGTTTTGATCAATAAAGGGTATCATTTCTATCTATATTCAATCTTATTATTCTTGGGTTTATTTCTGTTATCATATATCTTTTGGATCAAATCTACAACAATTGGTATCATAGCACTTTCTTGGGTGAACCGTGGAGATTTTTTTTTTCATTTTTGCAGGGTTTTTGGGGCGGCGAATTTGCAGATCAGATCTGTACGTTTTGGTGCCAGATCTGATCCAAAGATATATGATAATAGAAATAACCCAAGAATAGCAAGATATGAATATAGATAGAAATGATGCTTTATTATCAAAACCCGTATGGTAGGGCAACACCATACATTCACTCCTTAAGGAAGGAGAACACTCCACAAGCCATATGCCTGTTCATACAAGAATACTTCTCTTCATCTTCATGTTCATGTCTCTCCATGTGGAGTCTCTAGCCTCTATATAGGCCTCATACATACAATACCATGGGTCGTTACCATGGTTCCATCATACCATCAACTAATACCATGGGCCCATTACATTATTGTTAACTACTTGTGGTCCCTTACATGACATGGGTTAACCACCTTATTTATTACTATGGCCCATCCCATTATTACATTATTACCTTGGGTACCTCCCTTGGTACCCCATATTATCCCCCCTAGGTATATAACAGTTACTTCAACTCACTAGAGAGGGCTTGAAGCCTTCTTAGTAATTCTTAAATGGAAGTCTGAAATTTATGATCACATATGCATTCATGACTTGTAGATCACGTGTTTATCATATGTTGGACGAAATTTTTGATGTGTAATATGATTGTGTAGGTCAATTTATTGCTTGAGTTTGAATGGTTAGCATTGTTATCGTATCTTTTATGATTATGGAAAGTTATAGATAGTTTTGGGCAGTGGTTTGGAGGCTATCCTGGAAAGATGGCTCAGATCTTGGGACCACTGGCTCTGAATTGGAGGAAACCACATGGAATCCTTGTTCTGCATGTGTTTGGGGCCTCATAACCACACTCCTACTTTATTTTGAATGTGGCTGGGGTGTTAGGTAACTAAACAAGGGTTACAGCACAACAATTGATCACCTGGAGTGGTTGTTCAACTCTTGAGTGATCTGTATTCCTTGTAAGATGTCAGTAAGTGTTTATTTTGTAGGCCCCCCTTGCTTAATTGGAACTTAGAAGTCAGGTCATCTCATAGTGACACTCATCTCATGTTTACCCTGACAAGCTTGTGAATTTGGGTAAATGTGGGAGGAGTGGTCACACCAATATAATTGTTAGTAATATTGTGTTTTTTTATTATTTAAATGCACTTTTGAATGCATAGATGGATTCTACACCCTAAAAACCCTCTAAGGCACTTCATTTTTCATATTAAACAACTTTTATTTATGAATTTTAAAAACATCTACCAAATTTTGGACAAAATTTACCAGAAAATGTTTTCGAAAAATGACCATTTCATCCATTAGTAGTACTACTACATGTCTTAATAACTTGCTCACATATTTTATGTCATATTTTATGGATATGGTTGCAATATTCATGCATGCTTTTTAGATATTTATGTGGTGATGCTTATTTTTAACATTTGCATGAAAACGATCCAAAAATAAAATCCTTGAAAATAGTAATTTTGGACAAAATTTACCAGAAAATGTTTTCGAAAAATGACCATTTCATCCATTAGTAGTACTACTACATGTCTTAATAACTTCCTCACATATTTTATGTCATATTTTATGGATATGGTTGCAATATTCATGCATGTTTTTTAGATATTTATGTGGTGATGCTTATTTTTAACATTTGCATGAAAACGATCCAAAAATAAAATCCTTGAAAATAGTTCATAATGAAGTAAACGACGTTTTTGCTATTAGTTAATTTCCACCATAATTTAATCAAATATTTGCATAAAAAATAAAGATAAGATGTAAATAAATAATTACAAAGAGTTACTTCCTACCGTTATATATGTTTTCTTTAGCACTTATGCAGGAGTAAAACTATAAATGTATAGACTTACTAGTTCTACCTACAAATATTCATATTGACAGCTATTAATTTAGTATTTACCAACATAGATTATAATTTTTTATGCAAACTTTCCCAAAGCATAGATTCCAATATGAGTGACGAGGACCAAGTTATGCTACAACACTTATTAAATACGAATTTGTATGATCTAAATTATAGTTTTAAACGTACTAGCATAACCACATTAAATGAGTGGTCACATTAAATAAGTGGTGGATGTATCCATACTTCTTTTCTCACCTTTCACATTTTGATTGACCAAATTAGCCTTAAAAGGTGGAAAATGAAAACAATCTTCCTTTCACACGTTGATTGGCCACACTAGTTTTGAAAGGTGGAAAATGAAGTCAATCCACATATATGAGTCACTATTAATGTGGTTGTGCTAGTAAAAAAGTTATACAAGATAGATTAATAGATCGTGGCTAACTATAACTAACATCATTTTTCTATGGTTAAAAAAGGCTAATGAAAGTAGAGTATGGTTAAAGATAATTGAAGAAATTAACCATTCTTGAAGACAATTTACCATAATTATTATTATTTAAATTGTATAAAAATTATATTAAATAATAAAAATAAAGTTATAATTTGTTTATAATATTTTTGTTTTTAATAGAATATTCCACTCTATAATTTATTAAGGATATAACGATTAAAACTTTAATAATTCCTAAAATAAAATATTTATATGAATTATAACAAATTATTATTATTATTATTATTATTATTATTATTATTAAACATTTTGTATATTTAATTTTATTTAATTTATCAATTATTTAAATGTTAAATTATAATTTTAAAAAATGATCAAAATTGCTTGTGGGGCATATTGTAGATGGTGACAAAGTGTTTTGTTAAAACACTTTGTGCTATAAAGATTATGGGTTCGAGACTTCATGGGAAAAAATCCAATCAAGGCCAAGTACCATCCCTAGGTAATTTTGACGGCTTAGATATCCATGACTCGAAGTGGCTGAGTACCATTCATGGATAATTTTGATGGATTAGATATTCCTGAGTAACAACTACTCAAATTTAAAAGCATGTGGATATCGAAACTCACATAATCTAGAAAAAATATATGAATGAACCATCAAAATGGACTACCTACTTTATTTAAAATTCCAACATTCTAAACTGAGTCTATTATTTTAAATTCTATTTCTAAAGAATAGTTATCTTCTAATCCATATTAATTTTGGATTATTTCTCTTTCTAATTGATTAGAACTAAACCAAACCAATTCAGTTAATTCTTGTTCCACTTTCTCAAAGATGAACCAAACCCTACACAGATGATTGAGTTTAAGAGTGATGTGAATCTAGCACTATTAACGTGAACAGCGATCTTCAGACGCATTCATTTCTGTGGAAAAATCTAAATCGTTTGTCAAGGTATTTAAATCCAAAATCCATTAAATAGTGAGATAGATAAGAGATCACACTACTACAATTATAATTCAGTGTTACCATTTCTGAGTTGTTTCTTTCTTGGAAATGGTTTTGTTGGTCTCACTACAGGTGCCCATTTTGGAAAGCGCCTCTACTTGGATGGCCATATTAATCGCTTGCAAGTTGAAATAATTCTTCTTGAATGGCCATGTTAATCAAAAATCTGTTAGATATTGAGATAGAGAAGAGAGCACACTAATGCAATTGTAATTCGGGGTTACCATTTCCGAGTTGTTTGCCATTGTAATTCGGGGTTACCATTTCCGATTTGTTGCTTTCTCAGAAATGGTTTTGTTGGTCTCACCGCAGGCACTTGGGACCACTCCTCTACTTGGATGGCCATATTAATTGCTTGCAAGTCTGATGAAAGAATCACTGTTAACATACTCTAGAGTTGGTTGGCTAGTGGAGTCCATTTGAATCTTGAATGCTCATATTGTAGACCTTTGGCTAACTCTAGTAGGGATCAGATAGCCCTCGGGAAACTAGTCCAATACTAGTTACTGTTATGAACTATTCTGGGGATGAAGCAGGCTCAAAATAAATTTAATTGAAATTATGATGGTAAATAATGCTAGAGATGATCACACCTAGGTAGAACAATTAAGGGAAATGTGGTTATCTTCCCAAGCTCCTCCTTGGAAATAAAACTTCCAGAAAGAAATCTAAGAGGGCAAGGAAGAACCTAAGGTAGAAAGGGGAGGATAAGAGATGATAGAAGTTTGAGAAGGCATTACTATTAGCAGGCTATAGAGTTGGCTGGCCAATGGAGTCCATCTGAAGCTTGAATCCTTAGATTGTAAACCCTTGGCTAAGTCTGGTTGGGATCAAATATCCCTTAGGAAACCAGTCGAGTAGTAGTTATTTTTATGAACTAATCTGGGGTGAATTAGGCTCAGGGCGAGATGCAGTGTTAAAGATTGGTCTCATTGGTTGGGTGGAGCATTGTATTCCCAAGGATTGTGTGGTTCACTGAGTGAGAAACAAGTACATATAAGTATCCAATCAATATGTTTGTGTTTCCTTTTCCTTTTTTTTGTTTTAAATTGTGATAAGATGTGCTAAGCAATTGTGTAGGTTGTGGCTCAGAGTTCGGAATGTTAAGTCTCGTAAGGGAAAAATGGAATGGAATGATTAATTATCTATAGATGATGAAATACTTAATTAAATTTAGCATGCTCTGATAAGGGTTTAGGTTAGTTCTAGGCTTAGTCACTAAAGAAACAACCATGGAATAGTCGCTCTTCCCAGAACAAAGTATACAAAGTAATACATCTAATAGGGTGTATAAGGGTAGCTAGAACACTGGCTAGTAAAACTGTGCATATCATTAAGAAAAATAATACATATGATTCAAAAGAAGGGATAGGGTTAGTTTTCTGACCCGGTCACGTTACCAGCAATCAGAAAATAGTCTCTGAATCCTCTAAAAATAAGGAACATTAAATGTACAAGAAACTAGAAAATTGCAATAGTTAAATATAAGAGACTGTGAACTCTCTGTGCATTCAGATACAATAGGTAAACCATTAATAACAAGTTATAATAAGGAGACTACAAATTGAATTACATATGAACATGAAGGATTGTAAATAGTTACTAGCTATTAATTGAACAATTGTTGTTATATTGCTTCCAATACACAACCATTGTAATAACTGAGAAAAATAATCTTTGCGAGCAATTAAAAAAATGATAACAATAACTAAGGTGAAGCCCAAAATATCATATCTAAATAAATAGAGTTAAAGCTTAGGGATTACAATGCTCGGGTAAGAGAAAAAATTAATTTTACCAGATGCATACTCTTTAATCTTATATAGGAATGAAATTCCAAGCTACGAGAATAAAACCCCAAGTTAAACAAATTGAAAAAAAATTATAGGCCGAAACCAGTTTCCGTAATAAAAGAAATATTTAAAACAATGGCCAATGAGAAATTGAATTCCTAACAATCAATTAACATAATCATAAATCCATAGTAGATGGAAGACCCGTGAATTCAAATTCTTGAAACAACTGTAGGATTTTTCTTCATTAAATAGAAATACAAATGTTACACGTCTTAATTGATAGTAGTAAATAACCTGCTACATTTAAGTATAAGATGGAGAGAGTCAAAATACCTTCGAATAAATTCTTACAACCATTTACTGTCATAAGAAGATAAGTAAATAAAATAATAATCTTACACCCAACTACAAATAAAACATGACTGGTCCTTCTATTGCCCCTAAAAACAAATAAGAGAAACCCTTGAGTTGACAAGGCATATATTCAAAGCACCTGGAATAAGAAGAAGGAACTTGTAAGGGCGCCATGTCGAATAATTGAACTACGTTAACAAGACAAGAAAAATAAAAGGTCTTTGTGCAACCACAGAACTCCTACATGTAAAAGAAATTCCAAGTAACATATATAAACATTCATGCTAGAATGGATCAATTAGGTAACGTTCCAAAAATAAAAGTATGAGAATTATTGAACTCAAAAGGGGTTGGTATTACTTGGTGCCAACTCGTCATCAAGAAATGAAACCTTTAGCGTAAAATCATTAATAGATAGAATTAAAACATATTTTGAAATTTTGTAGGAAAAATCATATGTAAAGGTAAGGAATTTACCTCCAACCTGTGTTGTAGATCCCAACTTCTCTGCATCATTTATTTGACTGGTGGAGTGGTAGCCATCAGCTATGCTATCAACAAGAAGCTATCAACAAGAAGCATGTTGGTAAGAGACTACAATAAGTAGAGAAATGTGAATTATGTTATACTACTCGTAATGACTATAACTAGGAAAATAAAGACCTTCACTTATGCAAATAATGGCTATGGACAGGAGAAATCCAAATTCACTAGGGTTTGTTGCAGAGCCATAGTAAACCAGTAGAATTGCCAACCATCACTAAGGTAGAAGGAGGGTTGGATAACCTTAACTTCCTTGCTACAATCTGAACCATTAGATTAAACCCTAAGGAAATCAATGGCATGCATGGAGAAAAAGTGTTTATATGGATGAGATGATCTGACAAGCCATATGGAAGGTCAAGTGATTTCCGTTACGGTCATATTACAAACATGGATAGCAATAAGAACCTATGTTAATTCCTCGACATATAATCACATCAACCAAGGTATAACGAGAATCATACACATAATGTCATCAACTTCTCAAGTTATGAGACCTGGGTACCATGATAACATTATAACCATATCCAAAATCATAACCCAACAGTTAAGATTATTATAAGATATGAGTAATGAAATGGAAGCCTTTATGGAAAATCAAATAATGCATAACACTAAGTAAGTAAAAAAAAAGTCTTTAGTGTTGTTAGGTATTTTACAGGTGGTACGAGAGCAAGGTCCAATACTGTGGTCTAATTGGGAAACTAGGAGACCAACATAATTTTTTCATGTTTACATAGAGGAAGCATGATGAGGAGAGAAGTTGGAAATACACCAACTGTCAAACCATCGATAGGAGGAGGGTCAATGCCATTCACTGAAGCTAAACCATAGTTGTGGGTTCAGCGAGGGGAAGAAACTTGAAATACAAATGTTGCATTATTTGAAACAGTTCAATAATTAAAAGATGAGATGGAAAGATTGAGCGTTGATAATCAAATGTTGATGCAACAGAAAAAAAGGATCATGAAAAGTATTTAAAATTGACAAACCATAAACCTCTGATCCCATGCCTTGATCATGGAAACAACGTTGGGGCACAAAGGTGTAGAGATGACAACCAAGAATCTAAAGGTGATCAAGAAGATAACGAGGTGGAATCTAGATATGTGTCTCCTCAAAAAGGAACTAACAGACAGAAAACTTAATTATAGGGAGAATTTAATAAAATTAAATCCCCTATTTTTGATGGTGAGATGGAAGAAGCCACTAAACCGTAGTTGATTAATATGAACAAATATTTTCATATTTACGTGTATGATAACACAATGAAGGCTCATATGGAAATTTACCAACTTTAAGGCAAAGACACCTTATCGTGGGAAGAGGTTAAAATAGTACGATGTATTAATGAATGAGAGGTGACATGGGAAAACTTCCAGGGTCATTTCAAAGACAAATACTTAACAAAATGATTTTATGTCAAAAAAGCAAAGGAGTTCCACGATGTTAAGCTATGAAAACTTTCCATGGATGAGTTTATAACAAAGTTTACATATCTATTGAGAAATGTTCGTTACACACGAGAGGAAAAAGAAAAATTACGCTGATTTATCAATAGTCTTCCTGCATTTATGAAGGAACGATTAGAATTCAACAACCCCAAAACAATAGATGAATTCGTTTGAAAGGCCCAAATATGCTACTAATAGATAAAGAAAAAGGGGGATAATGACATAAGGTGGACAGGTAATAAAGGGCAGAAAAAATCACATACTGCTAAGGGTATAAATCCTACAAATTTCAACGGTCCATATAAAAACCAGCAAAATAAAAATTTATGGAGATTGCAACAAAAGTTTAAGCTACAAATTGAACCAAATTCTACATAAAAACTCAATAAACCTAAATTTGACCAAGCAAGAAAACCTCCATTACAGTGTTGGGGATGTGGAGGACCTCATTATGAAAAAAATTGTCCTTATCGAAAGGGAACAAACCTAGTAGCACATATTCAAGAGGCATCCATAGGGGGGGAGCTAGCAAGTTGTTTGAAAAAATCAACATGGCATTAGAAGATCACCAAGAAGAATACCAACCAACTATGTTGGATTTTGAAGGTAAGGTCTTTAACCAAGCCATGTTTATTTTAGTTGACCTCGGATCTAGTCTGAGTTATGTAAGTCCTAAAATTATAGAAAATTGTCATTTACAAGTAAAAAAGTTCAAGAACCCATGGTTGGTGCAGTTTCCCATAGGGGACAAGAGGAGGGCGACAACTAAAGTCGATAATTTTTGTGTTATATTGGAAGATCATCCAATAACAAAAAAAATTAATGTGTTATCTTTGGGGCCATATGACATTTTAATTGGCATGGATTGGCAGGAGAAATATTAGTCTCTCATAAACTGTAGGGATAAAAGAAAAAAATCCCTTAATTTAGGAGTTAGAAAGGAAGTTTAGTGAATTAAAATACCTTTAAAATTAATGCCCATTACAACCTTACAATTGGAAAATTTCCTTAAAAAAGGTTGTCAAATCCATGTTGCCCTAGAGGGGTACACTAATTCTAAGGAAAAGACTCCGACACTAGAAAACCTACCCTTTATGCAAGACTTTACTAATGCTTTCCCTTAAGAAATCCCTAGATTTCCTCCTAAGTAGACATATATTTTACTATTGAATTAATTCCATGAGCTACTCTAGTATCTAAGACACCATACCACATGAGTATACCTTAGTTAACTGAATTAAAGATGCAGTTGCAAGAGGTGTTGGATAAAAAATATATTCGCCCAAGTGTGGCGCGTTGGGGAGCCCCCATATCTTCCGTTAGGAAGAAGGATAGTACCTTACTATCCTTATGATTTAACATTTATTATAAAGAGTTAAATAAACTAAATGTTAAGAATAAATACCCACTACCCAGGATCGATGATCTATTTGATCAATTAAATGGTGCTACCATATTCTCGAAAATTGACCTATGCTCTTGATATAATCAAATCAGAATAAAGGATGAGGATATGTGTAAGAAAACTGTCAAAACTCTCTATGGGAATTATGAGTTTGTAGTTTTACACTTTCGACTCGCTAATGGCCCAACAACGTTTTTGTACCTTCTGAATAGTATATTTCATCAATACCTTGATAAATTTGTATTGATTTTCATTGATGACATTATTATCTACTCGAAGAATTAGAAGATCATAAGAGGCATTTAGAGATAGTAAGTGTGAATTTTAAAAGGACCAAATTGAATACTTCGGACATGTCATAAATCAGGAACGGATAACAATAGATCCAGAAAAGATCAACACTATAATGGAGTGGCATGTTCCAAAAAACATAGCTGATATTAGATATTTCATGGGATTATTTGGTTATTATCCACATTTTGTTGAAGTATTTTCAAGGGTGGCCTATACCATTACTTGTCTACAAAAAAAGGGGAAAAAATTGGTGGATAGTTGAATGTCAAAGCAACTTTGACTAGCTGAAACATTTACTTACCACAACTCCCATTTTAAGGATTGCTAATCTAAAGAAGGAATTTATGGTCTGCGCAGAGGCTAGTAAGGAAGGGTTTGGAGGCATTATGATGCAAGAGGGAATATTTGTTTCCTATAAGTATCAAAAATTAAAAGAACATGAACATAAATATTCAAGTTACGATTTGGAGCTCACAGTAGTGGTGCATGCTTTGAAAGTACAATGACACTATTTACTCGGAAAGAAATTTATATTAATGATGAATCATAGTATTTTAACCAACTATTTTAAACAACCCACATTAAATGCATGACAAGCATGATGGGATGAATTTTTGAGCGAATTTGACTTTGACATTAAGCATCTAAATGGAAAGGAGAAAAAAACAGTAGGTGCCTTAAGAACGAAACTTAATTTTTTGTATGAAATCCCATTCAACAAAGTTAAAACTAATTTTATAGAAAAATTAAAGATGTTGGTATAAGGGACCCTCGTACCAATTTCAATGACAAAAAGAAAAATTAAAAAGCAATAATGAAAGACGAATGGGATATGATAATGTGTTAATTTACAAAGGCATATTTTATTTCCAAAATCATTAAGATTTAAAATAGTTAATCCTAAGCGAATAGAATAAATTCCCTTACGTTGCTCATCATGGATATCAAGAATTACTTAATTCTCTAAGGAAAAAAGCTATTTTTGGTCTAGCATGAAAAAAGAAGTAGCAGAATATTTGACCAAGTTCTTGGAATGTTAACTGGCAAAGGATGAACACTAGCAACTAGACATATTGCTTCACCCATTGCTCATTCCTGAATGGAAATGGGAGATTGTTACACTTGAGTTTATTACTGGTTTGCCTAAATCTAGCAGGCAGAACAATTTCATAATGGTTATAGTAAATAAATTAAGTAAGGCAAAAAAAATTATACCAGTGCAATCTACCTATAAAATAGTTCAAATTGCTAACATTTTTATGAGAGAAATTTTTAGATTGCACGGTATGTTGAAAGTAATAATATCAGATAGGGATATGAAATTCAGATTTGGCTTTGGGAAAGCCCTATTCACTGGATTGGGTACATAGATACAATTCATTGCTTATTATCATCCTCAAACAGATGGACAAACTGAATTAGTGAACCATGTTCTAAAGGATATGTTAAGAATGTATGTAATGCAACATGGAGGATATTTTAGGAGTGTATGTCATGCAACAATTGAATAAATGGGAATATTACCTTCAGTAACAGTTATCATACCTCCTTAAAAATGAGTTCATTTGAGTTATTATATGGACATAAGTGCAGAACACCTACTAATTGGAATAACCCCAAAGATAAACTAATGTTGGGGTTGGATATGTTGAAAGAAGTGGAGGGTACGGTGAAAAAAGTAAGGATGGATCTGAAGGCCACACTCGACAGATAGAAGGCTTATGCTAATAAAAAGTGAATTTATTGAGAATTTCATGTTGAGGATCACGTGTATGCATGAGTAAAACCTAAAAGAAATACTTTACGCTAGGGGGATTGTTCCAATTTAGCTCCCCAATTTTGTGGTCGATTCCAGATTCCGACATGAATTAGGCATGTGGCATATCAACTAGCTTTGCCTCATTACACATGTTTACATAATGTATTTCATGTTTCATTATTGAAAAATTATATATATGACCCTAAACATATTATTGATTAGCATGATATACAAGTAAAAAAATTCATGGGACAATTGTATATATGTATGTTATAAATTTGTTCATGTATAAAAACTAATGGTAACTCATTGGATGTAATTATAGGTCAAATTGGACGATGAGTTCCTAGCTGAGTCCTTACGTATGTTAATCAAAGAGAAGTAATGTTGCGAAATTGAGTTATGTCCCAGGTTAATGTGTAGTGGAGGAACTTTGGCCCAAAGGAGGCTACCTGGGAGGAAAAAATAAATATGAAGGAATCATATCCCATTGTATTCTTATAGCCTGGAAAACACCATGACAATGTTTCACTCAGGGGGGGAGATGTACAGCCCCCTGGTAAAGTTAGTAAATATTGGTTTACTGAAGTTAAAAGACATTGCTTTACTTTGTGGGCCATGAGGAAGTCCAAAATAATATTTCATATAGACATATAAATATTTTTTATTTGTTATTTACTAATTTCATAATGTTTATGTGATGTTCATGAAATCATAACGGAAAATAATGCTAGAGAGTCTCACACCGTGGTAGTTGAACATTTATGGGAAAGACAGTTTCCTTCCCCAGATCCTCCTTGGAAATAAAACTTCCAAAAATAATGCCAAGAGGGTAAGGAAGAACCTGAGGTGGAAGGGGAGGAGAAGTGATTGTAGAAGTATAAGAAAGCATTACTGTTAACAAAATCTAGAGTTGGTTGGACGATGGAGACCATCTGGAGCTTGAATGCTCAGATTGTAAACCCTTGGCTATGTCTAGTTGGGATCACATAGCCCTTAGGAAACCAGTCCAATACTGGTTAATATTATGAAGTACTCTGGGGTGAAGCAAGATTGATGGTAGATGCAATGTTAAAGACTGGTCTCATTGGTTGGGTGGAGCATTGTATTCCTAGTGATTGTCTGATTCATTGAGTGAGAAAAAAATACAAATAAGGATCCAATCAATACGTTTATGTTTCTTTTTCTTTTTCTATGTTTGAAAATTATGATAAGATGTGTTGGGAAGTTGTGTAGGTTGTGGTTCAAAGTTCGAAATACTGAGTCTCATAAGAGAACAAATGGAATGGAATGATTACTGCTCTATAGAGGATGAAATAATCAAATAAATTTAACATGATCTAATAAGGGTTTAGGTTAGTTCCATGCTTAGTCATTGAAGCAACAACCATGGAACAATCCCTCTTCCTAGACTACAATATAGAAACTAATAAATCTAATAGGGTACATAATGGTAGCTAGAAGAACCGCTAGTAAAACTATGTAAATTACCATTAAGCAAAAGAATATATACGATTAAAAAGAAGGGATAGGGTTAGTTTTCCAACCAAGTTGGGTTACCAGTAATTGATAAATAGTCCTATAATCCTCCAAAAATAAGAAACATTAACTATACAATAAAATAGAATATTCCAGTAATTAAATATAAGAGATTAGCGAACCTTCTATGCATTCAGATACAGTAGGTAAACCATTGATAACAAGTTTTAATAAGGAGACCACAAATCGAATTAAAGACGAACATGAAGGAAAGTAAAGAGCTAATAGGTATTAACTGAACAAATGTAGTTACATTGCTTTCCATACAGAACCATCGTAATAACTCGGAAAAACAATATTTACGAACAATTGAAGAAATGATAACAATAACTAAGGCAAAACCCAAAATATCATATCTAAATAAACAGAGTTTAAGCTAAGGAATTACAAATCTCGAATCAGAAAAAAATTTAGTTCTATCCAATGCATACTATCCAATCATATATAGGAACGAAATTCCAAGTTATCGGAATAAAGCCCCCAATTAAATAATTTCAAAAAACGTTACAGCCTGAAACCAACATCCATAATAAAAGAAATATCTACAACAATGTCAAATGAGAAACTGAGTTCCCAATAATTGAATACATTCATAAATCCGTAATAGATGGCCAACTTATGAATTCAAATTATGGAAACAACTGTAAGGTTTTTTCTTCATTAAATAGAAATAATGATTTTACACATGTTTTAATCGATAGTAATAAATAACCTTCTAAATTGAAGTATTAGATGGAGGGACAAGGCGGAAGGAGGCTTGGTTACCCTTAACCGCCTTACTGCATTCTGAATCGTTAGATTAAACCCTAAGGAAATCAATGACATGCATGGAGAGAAAGTGTCAATACGAACGAGCAAATCTAACAAGCCATCTGGAAGGTCGATAGACTTCCATTACGTTAGGGTCAGATTACAAGCATGGGTAGCAATAAAAACCTATGTTAAGTCTCAAATCATATAATCACATTAACCAAGGTATAATGAGCATCACACAGAATTTCATCATCATACTAAGTTATGAGACCGGGGTACCATGATAACATTATAACCATACCCTAAATCGCACACCAAGAGTTAAGATTATTATAAGATATGAGTAACGCAAAGAGTTAAGATTATTATAAGATATGAGTAACGCAATGGAGGCATTTATCGAAAGTAAAATAACTCAAAATACTAACTGAGTAAAAAAAATATTTAGCGTTGATGGGGTATGTTATAATAAGTTAGACTTCCCCGTTAAAATTATAATTAAAACTCAAAATTCAACCATTGTTAAAATTACATTTTTTAATATATTTATTTAGATATTTCTTAATTTCAGATTTACTAAGAGGTGAAATGGATTAGATCTCTTTTCACATTAAAATAGGTTTGCATCTCAATTAATTTGATCTCTTTGGAAAATTGGAAAATCTTGAGTTAAGATGGATCTAAATTATTTTAATCATTAATTAATTATAATTGTAATTTTTTTAGTTATAAGTACTTTAATCTTAAGTCTAGCTCTAGAGATACAAACCTCTTTTAAAGTGAAAGGGATTTGATCCTCTCTATGCTTCATAAATTTGAAGTTAAGATGGATTTAGATTGGATTGAATTTCTTCTTTAAATAGGCAATATTCCACATGAATACCATTTAAGAGAGAGATTTTTTGGCGAAAATCACATGGAAAATCATTTGTCGACGCGTTTCGAACCAACAAGTGCGGTTCATCATGAACCGCACTTGTTGGTTCGAAACGCGTCGACAAATGATTTTCCATGTGATTTTCACCGAAGAATCTCTCTCTTACTTGATATGGATCACAAAAGCCTAAACTCTATTACTGAATACCATTTCTCATTATTATGAATAAATACATAAAATTATTTGTATTTTAACATTTTTTTATTATTTTTATTTTATTTCGACGAAATCAAATATATATATATATATATATATATATATATATATATATATTTGACACAATAACTATTTCCAAATATCTCATAACTATTTCGAAATATCTCACCATGGTTTTGTACCAAGAGCGCCCATTTTGGACAGTTCCTCTACTTGGATGGCCATGTTAATCGCATGCAAGTTGAAATAATTCCGGCCTAATCCGTAATTGGATGGTCATTTTAATCGTAATTCCCGACAATCTCCTTACTAAATGAATTTGAAACAGTCCACAAACAAGTGTGATTCAAAACTTACGCTTGGGGTTTCAAAGTCATTAAAAAAAAATTGAAAAAATTAAAAGGACAAATAAAAACTGAATCTAAATAGAAACTTTGAAAGTGACAAGATAAAGGTCCACGTTAGTTTTTACACAAATATCAAGAAGTAAATATTACTCTATATTTAATATTTTTATAATTAAATTAAAATATATATATATATATATTGATATGTTTTATTTTTTAAACGTAAACCAATGATAATTTTTAATTTCAAAATAATTTTAGTTACCCTGAAGTGATACAAAATTTAAAACCCAGATCAAAACGGAATCCAAATAGAAATTAACGTGTGGGATTTCAAAGTGATATAATAAAAGCCGAAGATTAGTTTTTACACAAATATCAAGACTGTATTTTTTAGTCCATCTTATCATATATGTCATAATTATTTACAACTAAATAAAAATTCTAAAAACTTTATTCATTGACATATATATATAATAATATACTCTTAAGGAAAGGATAATTTTAATATATATAGCTAATTTTATATATTCAAAATTATATAATTATTAAAATTATAATTACAATTTAAGGGTAGATCTATTTTAATTTAGATGTATCAAGTGCTGAGAGGGATTTAATTCCTCGAGATGGAAACTTCTTTTTTGAGTGCAAAATTTGAGGAAAGGTTTGCACTTCAAGAGATTTGATCTTTCCACGCTTAATAGATGTAGGTTAAGACGGATCTAGGTTGGTTATATAATACTATATAATATCCATATTTGTATCTATGTGTCTCTTTCTTATTCTCTCTCTCTATCTCACCCTAAACAGACACACACTCTCTCCATATCTATCTCTCTCTCCCTCCCTCTTCTTCTATGTCTCTCTCTCTTCCATCCTGCTCTCCTCTCTCCATCTTCATCGCTCCCTTGTCACTCCCTTTCTATCTCTACCTTTCTCCCTCTATAACTTTCTTATTCCTTCCCTCTCTCTCCCCCTCGAGCTCCATCTCTCTCTCCTCTCTCTCTTTATCTCCCACCTCCCTTTGTCCTCACCCCCTTCCCCCATCTCTCTCTCCCTCTTTCGCCATTCTCTCCCTACCTCTTCTCTCTCTTCCCTCCTCTACGCTCTCCCTCTCTCTCTCTCTCTCCATATCTTCCTTGTCACTCCCTCTCTCTCTCCACTTCTATCTCCATATGTCTTTGTTCTTTCCTCCCTCTCTCCCCCCTAGCTTCATCTCTCTCTCGACCTCCCTCTTTTGTCCTCTCAATCACACCTCCCTCTCTATGTCTCCCTCATCTCTCTCTCTCTCTCTCTCTCTCTCTCTCTCTCTCTCTCTCTCTACCCTCAGATTTGTCACTATCTCCCTCCCCCTCCTCTCTTCCCTCCACTTTGATTGTTTTCATCTCTTGGATCCTTAGTTAACATGGATCTATGTTCTTACTAATATTTGTATTATATAAATTTCACATCTTTAAATATAAAAGTATTTTTATTTTAATTTAGTAAAACCTTAATTTAATTTCTATGGGAATATTTTTAGTAGTCGTGAGGATAGAGGGTTTAGATATATCTCAAATCTAATTATAACCATTTTCCTATTAGCTTCAATTAAAAAAATATTATAAAATCAAACTAAAATAAAATAATTTTAATGTGAAATAAGTTATGGTTTTTTGGGGGAACAAAAAGGACGCTCGAGGATGAGCGATGATGGCGACCCACTAAGGCAGAACGGAGATGGCTTGAATGGGATGGTGGCTCCGGGTATGGGGTACTGCAAATGTCGGCATCTAGCCTGCAGCTACCCCTCACAGGTTTCTCGATACTCGTGCTCACGCTGTTTTCTGCCTTAACACATCTTTCTTTCGATCAAGTCATTTTCACATTTTCATTGTTAAGGGTTTCATTTTTTCGTTGAGGGCGCACACGCTTTTTTCACCCTTCTCATCTCCTGATGGTTAGGCACCTGTGCCTTACCCTGGCTCCCATTTCAGACTATTCTCCTCGAGTTTTTCGTTCAGCCTGGTTTCGTTTTCACTGCTATCGGTGCCAGTATTCCGTCGACCAGCTGGTTTCGAGGTGGTTTGCAATTTTTTAGTGCAGCTATCTCTATGGACATTGACGAGGTGGATTATTTGGATGATCCTCTAGAGGAGGGCTCCATCTGGCGTTCCACATTTGCATAATCTGAAGGTATGTACAGTGAAGACCTCTCTGGTAATTTTGTTGAATACCTGCAGTCCTCTAGTCATGTACACCCCACCTCTATTTTGCCAGAAGAACCCTCATCCTGGTCGCCGTTCTCAGTGCTGTCCCCGACCACCCTAGGTTTTCTCTCAGATTTTTTCCACCCTTCCCTACATATTGCGGGTCCTTCTGTGCCACCGGGTCCTTTGTCAGCACCCTTGCCTAGATCTTCTTTTGAAGCCCCCTTTCCGGCTATCCCTCCCTCATCCTCTACACATTCCATACCCTCAGGCAGCTTCTCCATGATTCCCCTTCTCTCTAAGACCGTTCCTGTCAATCCCTCACACCCTAACCCCACCCCGTCAATCGAAGCTCCAGAAGAGGCGAGGGTTTCTGCAAACCCTAGCCACCCACCCTCCCGCCCCTTGAAGAAACAGAGGTGCTTCAAATCCCGGCTCACTGACATTATTCTTCGACTTGAGGAAGACATTCATTGGGGGGACGCAATGGACTATGCAGACAGAGTTCTGGTCGGTCGTATCAGAGGGAGGAACTATTCGGCAGCTAGACTGAAAGCTTGGGCCACGGAAATATGGGGACAACACTTGGCTGATATCCCTTTTGTCCAGACCTTTGTCCACGGTTGGTTTGCGTTACGATTTGCAAGGGCTGACCACACCAATTGGGTTCTCTCTTCCTTCTGGCACTTTGAGAATGCTCCCGTACCCCTCAAGCATTGGACACCTTTATTCGACCCAGAGACAGAACAAATTGGAGTTGGCCCGGTTTGGATTAGGCTCCATGGATTGCCTCTTCAATACTGGTCAGAGGATATATTTCGAAAAACCGAGAATTCCCTGGGCACTTTCATGGAGTTTGATAAGTCATATCAGACCACAGGAATGATGGCATATGCCAGAATCCTTGTTCACTTAGATACTAGAGGAGGTCTTCAGGAATTCAACACCATTCAATGGAGGTATTTTTCACGGAAATAGCCACTAGACTATCAAGGCATCCCCTATCGTTGTAGAAGGTGCCATCAGGTGGGGCACCTCTACAAGGCCCGCCCCCTCTTAAAGAAGCTAAAGCAAGCCTCACAGGAACAGGAACAGGAACTGTCAGCTGAGCAACCCCCTCCTCAGGTAGCGGAGACCTAGCCGGTGGAGCAAAACAAGACATTGGACATAGTGGAAGCACCACCAGCACCAACACTGAAGAAGAGAGGCAAGAGTCCTATGCGGCCTCCCTCCCCCCCACTAACATGCTCCAGGGCTGTAGAAGGTGACGTCTTCTCTTCGGGTATGTCTTTATTTTCTAATTTCTCTATATCTCATCAATCTACACCTATTTTATCACTCTCTTCTCAGTTGCCTCCTCAGGTTTTGGTACCCCCTGCCCCTCTCCCCTCTGGCCCTGTTCTGGGCTTCCAATTGGCCCCCACTCCCCATTAGATAGGAAAACCCCATATGTCCTGCTCCATATTGATGCGTCCTCCTATTTACACCACCTGCTCCCTCTCCTCTGGCCCGATCCCCTCCCTTCCACCATCCTCCCCCTTGGTTAACTCTGCCCCAAGGTATTATACCCACTCCAAAACTAAGGAGAGTGAGTCGGATGCAATAGGCCTTGATGTGGATTCTCCCCTGGTTTCGCGCAAACTAGGGAAGGGCAGACCTTCCAACCTTCACAAGGCGATTGATTAGGTTGGGATTGAGGTCGTCCTCGGCAAGCAGAAAACTATTGAAAGGGTTCTTAGAGCAAAGGATACCCTCCCCCCTCTCCCTCCATGAATCTTGTATCCTTCAATTGTAGAGGGTTGGCTAGCCTCAAGAAAAAATTATCCCTGAAGAAACTATTTCTCTCTGAGATGGTCGATATGATATTTTTACAAGAAACACTCTGTATGGTAGACACGATCATCCCCCTTCTGAAATCTTGGTTGCCAGACTGGTCTTTCCATGCCCTGGATGCCTCTGGATGATTAAGGGGGATCGCTCTAGGGTCAAAGAACAGGACAATTGACAGAAGGAACATATGGAGTGGTGTGGTGTTTATTGGAGCTGATATTTTCTCCAAAGCCTTGGAGGTTGAGATAAGAGTTATCAATGTCTACGGCCCCTGTCAAAAAAGAGAGACTTTTTGGAGGAGGATTTTTGGTACCTCTCTCTTTCAGGCAGACGATGTGATCCTAGGTGGAGATCTGAACTTCTCTTTGGATTTCATGGAATCATGGGGCAACATGGCTCAGATAGACGTGCTATCTGAAGTTTTTTTGCATTTGCTAGAGGACCATCATTGGATCAACATCTCTTCAGCTAAAATCCAGCACACCTGGAAAAAAATTGCTCTAGAAGCCAAAGTATAGCCCGGAGATTACACTATTTCCTTATTAAGGAAGCCTTCCATGCCAGACACTCCTGTGCTAGGCAATGGGTAGGCAATGGGGGAATCTCGGACCACTAGCCTATAATTCTGGAATTAAACGACAGCTCCCATAAGATCACGGCTCCATATAAATTCAACTCAGCCTAGCTAAGGGACCCCTCCTATATCAGTTTGGTTGTCGAGTTCTGGAAATCCCATCCGATCTCGGGGGAGGTGGATCCTATAAAAGGGTTTATCGGTAACCTTAAGGAGCTAAAGGGATTATCTAGAGAATGGGAGCAAAAGAAGAGGGAACAGGAGGACATTGACCTAAAACTTGCTAAACAGGCCATCTCAGATATTGAAGATCATTCGTAGGGTACTTTTACCTCTCTGGAGCAAAAAGAGCAATGTGCTCACCTAATAAAGCATAGAACCCAAATTCTCAAGGACAGAGAAGAAAGTTGGCACCTAAGGAGTAGAGCGACCTGGCTTAAGGAAGGAGATGATAATACAAAGTTCTATCACCATTTTGTTAATGGGTAAAAGGCCATCAACACCATCTGGGAGCTCCAGAACGACCAGGGACATAAGGTCAATACCTCTAGAGAGTTGGCCGCTTTAGCCAGCTCACATTTCAAAAGCATATATTCAGCCCTTGGAGAGGCCAACATTCTGGAGATCATGCACATAGGAGAACTCTTCCCTCGGTTTGTTGAGGTGGATGAGGCAGAGGAACTATCCAAGGAGGTAACCTTGGGGGAACTTGAAGCCACCATCAAAGGATTTCAAAGAGACAAGAGCCCAGGGCCTGATGGCTAGACTATTGAATTCTACCTTGTTTTTTTTCGATATCTTGGGCCTTGATTTGCTCAAGGTGGTGGAGGAATACCGCCTCTCAGGAAGGATGTCACGAGCTATAAAGTCCACTTTCATTGCACTCATCCCCAAAGCTGACAAGCCCTCCTCTTTCAATGACTTCTGTCCCATCTCTCTGTGTAATTGCCTATACAAAATCATAGCCAAAATCATAGCAAACAAGCTTAAGCCGACAAGAAATTCTTCACTCTACGCACACAAGGAATCTAAAAGGTATGATACTAAAGGTGGATTTATCAAAGGCATTCGATAGAGCGAATTGGCTCTATATTCGACTGCTTCTCTTGCACATAGGCTTCCCTTACTTATACATCAAATGGATCATGAGCTGTATTACCAATGTCTCATACAATGTTCTTCTTAACGATGCTCCTACTCCTTTCTTCTCGACCGAGAGGGGCCTAAGGCAGGGATGCCTGCTCGCCCCCTACTATTTCTTCTCATCGTGGAAGTCCTAAGCAGATCTATAAGGGCTAAGAATAGAAGGGGCAGAATAGTGGGAATAAAGATTACGGACAATTCCTTTTTAACCCACTTACTGTTTGTGGACGATGTCCTCATCTTCTTGAATGGCAGCATTGGAGACACCACTGTCCTACAGAACGTCTTTGATCTCTTCCAGAAGGCAACAGGCATGACTGTCAATATTCACAAGTCTACTCTGACTGATGTTGGCTGCTCCCAGCTGGAAGTTCAATTTGCACTTCGTCGGTTCCCTTTTACTTTACACTCTATCGAGGAGGGTCTGAAGTACCTAGGGTTCTGGTTGAAGGCCCTAGGCTACAAAATTGCAGATTGGACTTGGCTCATCTCAAACATGGAAAAGCGACTGAACATCTGGTATAACAGATACCTTTCTCGAGCTGGCAGGTTAATCCTCACTAAAGTTGTTCTGGAAGTGACCCCGGTTTACTGGATGACCTTGCCCTGGATTCCGAGGGGAATTTTTGATAGGCTTAAAAGCATATGCAACAGTTTTCTATGGAACGACAACAAAAGGTGAAGCCTCTTTGCTTGGGTTAAATGGGATACTATTGCTAGAACCAAGAAATGGGGGGGATGGGGCATCAAAAAATTGGACATCTTTGCCAAAGCACTGGCAGAAAAATTGGGTTGGCAGCTCATAACATCTCAAAGTCTCTAGACGAAGGTTGCCTATGCCAAGTATATCTCCCCATCAAACACTATGGACTGGATCAAGCAAGACCATCAAATCAACAGTAATATATCCTCCATATGGAAGGCGGTGCTAAACTCTCTTCCACTCATTCGTGAGGGCCTAACTTGGAGGATCCATGAGGGGAATGCAGCTCAAATTGGGGTTGACCCCTAGATTGGATGTGGGAATGCTCACAGGCTCCCAGCAGAGGTGATTGGACTTCTGGCAGAACATGGCTACACACATCTATGTCACATTGTTGATTCTACAAACTCTACACTTTTTCAGCAAGCCTAGAAGTCAGCTCCAGACCTCCACCTTCCGGCCCATTGGCATCAGGTCTTGGATGGTTTTATTGAACCCCTTACACAATCTCACATTCGGATAACAGAAGGAGAGGACAAAATTGTGTGGGCATATGCAAAAAATGTCAGATCTTCACCAAAGGATGGGTACCTGAAGCTCATGGAAGCCAAAAAAATAGAGCATTTAGAGCTGTGGTGGAAATCTCTTTGGAAGCTAAAAGCAGCCCCCAGAACGCGAGTACTCATGTGGTCCATCCTCTTCAACAAAGTCCCGACCGGTCTAAACTTAATGAAGTGATCCTTCCATGGACCTTTTTGGTGTCACCTGTGCAGAAGCAATGAGGAAAGTACTGAGCACCTATTTCTGGAATTTCCTATCATATTTGAGCAATGGAACCTCATCCTGGCGCAGTACCCATCCCTTCAGGGATGGTGAGGGGGAAACATTTGTGAGGCTTGGCTAAGTTGGCTTAGTGGACACAAGGGAAAAGACAGGAACCTGCCCCATTTGATGTGTTGGGCTTTTTGCACGGCAAGGAACTGAGCCATCTTCAAGCACAAGGACCCTCACCGGCTTTCCATCATATCCAGAATCACAGCCAACTTTGATTCCATTTTGAGGATATCTCTTAACCTCCCCCTAGGGACCTTCAACTAGAACACATAGACAAATCAACTCTTTGGGCCTCTTTTGACGGGTCAACCCAAGAAGAGGGTTGTGGATGGGGGGGCCATCCTCTATTTGAGGGAATCTCACTGTTTCAAAATCTAAATGAACCTGGGAAGAGGCACAAACAACTATGCTGAGCTTGCCACTGCAAAACATCTTGTACACTTTGCTCTAGAAAAACACTGCACTCAGCTCCAACTCTTTGGGGATTCCAAACTTGTTTATAACTGGCTTAATAGAACATCTCATTACTCTGCATTCTCATTGAGGCACATAGATTGACTGCACCCTTTGATAACTTTGTATGTCATCAAATCTACAGGGAGTGCAACTTTGGGGTAGACCACCTATCAAAGGAGGCAGCGGGCCAGCAGGAAGAGGACTGGTTGATACAGGAGGAAATTGATGGCACCTTCCATCAGTTTTACCACAGACCATTCATAGATCGGCACAGGATTCAAGGGATTTAAACACTCTATCTTCACTTTCTTCCTGTTTTTCAGTATTTCGCATGTAGTTTATATTTCTGTATATATGTTACTATAGAACTCCCATCAAGAGTTTTTTTGACAAACTCTCAGTAAAAACTACATCAGTATTATTTCATTTTTGAGACCTTCATGATCTCCCTGTGGAGAATTCAGTTACACTATTTTTTTGTTGTTGCTTATTTGATCAGTTAAAATATGATAAGTAACAATAATTTTGAGATTTTCATGACCTCCCTACTTGGAGAGTATAGTCTTTTGCGATTGTTGTTTCGACAAATAGTCTGGGGAGGAAACCAGCCTCAATATCCATATGCTATGGCATCTACAGAATGCACTTTCTCTTTACTAATAGAAATTACGACTTTTTCCAAGGGAAAAAAAATATGGTTTTTGGTCACATGGTATTGATAAGCTATGATATTGTAACAAAGTTTATTTACAAGTTAATAAAATCTATTTACAAATTAATAATATCCATGGTAAAGTGGGGGTGAATATTGATGGTTAAGAATATTGTCATATTGTTATAAAATACTTTGATTGTGAAATAGGATATGATTTTTTGGCATGTGGTATTGATAAGCCCTGGTATTAGCCCATGCTATTATAACAAGTCTTATTCACAAGTTCATAATATCAATGACAAAGCGGGGGTGAATATCCATGATTAAGAATCTTGTCATATTATTATAAAACATTTTTATGGGGGTCAATATCCATGATTAAGACTCTTGTCATATTGTTATAAGATATATTGATAAACAATGGTATGAGCACATGGTATTGTAACAAAACCTATTTAGGATTTTTTAATATCCATGGTAAACTGGGGACAAATATCCATGGTTACGAATATTTTCATCTGTTATAAAATATTTTGAATGTGAAATAAGTCATGTTTTTTGGGCATGTTGTATTGATAAACCATGGTATTGGTCCATGATATTGTAACAAAGTCAATTTTTTACAATATAATAATATCCACTGTAAAGTGGATGTGAACATTGTTAAGAATCTTGTCCTATTGTTATAAAAAAAATTGTTTGTGAAACAGGTTATGGTTTTTGGGCTTCGGGAATTGATAAGTCACTTAGCGCATGGTATTGTAACAAAACCTATTTACAAGCTAATAAAAATATCAAAATACAACAACTTGAATTTTATTATTTTTATTACTTTAACTTTTTATTATTAATTGAGCCAACATTTAGATATTTCCACTCATCGTGATTACTATTGAATTTTTATTTATTTATTTTTTAAATAAGTGGACATTTATAATTGTTTTCAATATATTAATTTAGATTCATTTTAACTTCGTATTTACTATGACTCCAGATCAAATCTCTTTTCACACTTAAAGAAGTTTGTATGTCAATTAATTTGATCCCTCTCCACTCATTGTAGATCTTGAGTTAACATGGATCAAAATTAGTTTAATTATTAATTATAATTATAATTTTTTATATTTTATTTTATTTTCTTAGTTTTAATTTTATCTAATTTGATCTCGTCAAAATCATCCTAGATCCATCTTAAGGTCAGATGTATGATGCAAAAGTCTTTTAAAGTGAAAAGAGATTTGAGCACTTTGGGAGCTTTGTAGATTTTGCTTAATTTTCCCTTTTAAATAAGTTATATTCCAATGAACACTATGGGCTGTTTTAATAGGTGAATACCATAAAGTTATTTTTATTTATAAATATTATTCTTATTTTATTTTTGAACCAGTAAAAAAAATAACTTTATTATTTTTTTATTTTTATGCAATTTCACCAAATCTAACTTGCTCAATTACATAAATACTAAAAAAGATTAAAAAATAGAAATAAAATTTACAACTATTTTTTTAATTTGTACAACTTAATTTCCTATCATATTAATGGAGAAAAAACCACCAAGATGATATGATGTCCCTTTCTATCAAAGGGAAATAATAATTTTAATTACACACTTGGTTATTACATAAACTTACTTATTGCATAAGTATGAACATGGTTAAAAAATCATTGACATGGTTAAGCTTTCATCTATGTCTTTCCTCTTCCTTCCCTCTCTCCCTTCTCTCCCTATCTCTCCTTACCTCTTCTCTCTTCCCTCCTCTACTCTCTCCCTTTCTCTCTCTATATCTCCCTTGTCACTCCCTCTCTCTCTCCACCTATATCTCAATGTCTTTATTCTTTCCTCCCTCTATCCCCCCCTCCAATTCCATCTTTCTCTCTCCCTTCCTCTCTCTCTTCCTTCATTTCTCCCACCTCCATCTCTTTGTCTCCCCTCATCAGTCTTTCTCTCTCTTTGGCCCTCTCTCTCTGTTTCTCTCTCTTTGTATGTGCCTCTCTCTCCCTCTCTCCCTCTCTCTCTCTTTCTCTCTCTCTCTGTAAGTGCCTCTCTCTCTGCCCCTCTCTCTCTTTCTCTCTCTCTCTTTGTATGTCCATCTTTGTCATTATTTCTCTCCCTCTCCCTTCCTCCCCCTCTCTTCCCTTTACTTTCCTTGTTGGCATCACTTGGATCCTTAGTCAACATGGATCTATATTGGTTCTTACAAATATTTGAATCATATAAATTTCATATGTTTAAATGTAACCTTAATTGAATTTCTATTGGAATATTTTTAGGAGGGTTTAGATATGTCTCAAAACTAATTATAAAAATATTATAAAATAAAATTAAAATAAAATAATTTTATTGTGAAATAAGTTATGTTTTTTTGGCACATGGTATTGATAAATCATGGTATTGTAACAAAGTCTATTTACAAGTTAATAATATCCATGGTAATGTGGGGGTGAATGGTGAATATCATGGTTAAGAATATTGTCATATTGTTATAAAATATTTTGATTGTGAAATAGGTTATGATTTTTTAGCATGTGGTATTGATAAGCCATGATTTTTAGCCCATGCTATTGTAACAAATCTTATTTACAAGTTCATGATATCAATGACAAAGTGGGGGTGAATATCCATGATTAGGAATCCTATCATATTGTCATAAAATATTTTTATGGGGTGAGTATCCATTATTAAGAATCTTGTCATATTGTTATAAAATATTTTAATTGTAAAATAAGTTATGTTTTTTGGGCATGTGGTATTGATAATTCATGGTAAAGTGAGGATGAATATTCATGGCTACTAAAATAATTTTTACAATATAATAATATCCATTGTAAAGTCAGAGTGAATAGGGTTAATAATCTTGTCATATTGTTATAAAATATTTTGGTTTTGAAATAATTTATGGGTTTTGAGCTTGTGGTATTGATAAGCCATGGTATTGGTTCAGGATATTGTAACAAAACTTAATTACGAGCTAATAACAAAATCAAAATATAAAAAATTGAATTTTATTATTTTTATTAATTTAAATTTTTATTATTAATTGAGCCAACATTCAGGTGTTTGCACTCATCCGCATTACTTTTTAATTTTTATTTTTTAATTATTTTTTAATTAAGCCGAAATTTAGAATTGTTTACAAACTTTCTTGGACGCAATTACAATTTTCAATATATTAATTTAGATTCATTTCACTTCAGATTTACTAAGAGTAAAGAGGGATCAAATCTATTTTCACACTAAAATAAGCTTGCATGTCAATTAATTTGATCCCTCTCCACTCATGGTAGATCTTGAGTTAACATGGATCTAAATTAATTTAATCATTAATTATTATAATTATTTTTTTATAGCTTAATAATTCAGTATAACTATTATTTTTTTTTATCTTTTACTTTATTTTCTTAGTTTTAGTTTTATGTAATTTGATGTCGTCAAAATCATCCTAGATCCATTTTATGAAGTGGTGAATATGCAAACTTCTTTTAAAGTGAAAAGAGATTTGATCCCTTTGAGAGTTTAGTAGATTTAGACTTAATATGAATATAAACTCACTTAATTTACCCCTTTAGATAAGCTATATTCCACATGAATATGATGGGTCAATATAATAGTTGAATACCATAAAATTATTTTTATTTTAATAATATTATTTTTATTTATTTTAACCCATAAAAAAATAATTTTAATAATTTTTTTTTATTTTTATATAATTTCACACAATCAAATTAATCCAACTATATAAATACTAAAACAAAAATTTTAAATAAAATTAAAATTTACAACTAATTTGTTTTTTAAATTTATACCACTATTTTTTTAATGAATCATATGAGTGGAGAAAAAACTACCAAGATCATATGTCAAAGGGAAATAGTAATATTGACTACAAAAGCCTACTTATTACATAAACCTACTTATTGCATAAGTATGAACATGGTTAAAAAATCGTTGATATGGTTAAACTTTAATCTAATAGAGATTGAGTGGTGAAATTTAAAAATATATCACCTGTAGATGGAAATATTTATGACTTCTTAATCTGGAATTATTTTATGGTGTATTTTAAGGAGTTGTTTTTAGTCTGATTTTTTGGACTTTGGGTACCTGTGGAAAAATTTAAGGTGAAATTTGATTTGTGTTATTTTAAACTAATTTTTTTGACTGGATTCAACACCTTGAAAATCCCATTCAACACCTTGAAAATCCCTAAGACACTTCTATTACACATAATATTACAGATAAGTACTAATCAAACTTGTGATTTCAATAAAATCCTACAGAAATTACACCTAAAAAACCTATCATAAAACCTTAAAAAAAAATCCCTGTAAATACAACTCCAACTCCTATCTTTAATGCGATATCGAGAAGCTTCCACGATGTTGCATATCCACATTCATTGCTCTACTCACTCTGGGTATCGTTTTCGTTTATTAAGTCGCACACCTGGTGACTCCCGTTATCATTTTTTCTCTTTATTGAGCGTATGCCTGCAATGCTTACCCACTAAATTTGCAGAATGAGCACTCGCTTTGAGATTTATGATGAAAGTCCCCACGATGACAAGAACGTGGGCACAGAAGCTGCAATGCAAGCAGTGAGCGATCAGGAGAGATTATGCACCACCAAGGGTAGTTATGGTAGCTGCAGCCACCCAACAAATGTTTATCCAACTGAAGAAATGTCGCCCCAATCCGCTATCAAGAAACAACGCTTCGATGCATCAAAGGAATGCCGATTGGAGTACCTGCCTCAATTCTACACGACATTCTCTCTCGCCTGCAGATCTGTGACCTCTTGAGAGCTCAGCTAACTTCCCTAGCTTGGCACCACACTATTTCGTCGTCCGAAGCCTTTCATCAGATATTTGATGAAAAAAACGACGAGTCGTGGATTGCTCTCACCGATCCGAATAATCCACACGGCTTTCACCTCTTCAACAACTTAACAAGTGGGTTTTTTTTACTGAGACTTGTGGTTGGCTTATCCAGGGAGCTGCCGACAGTGTTATGCTTTTGGTCAGCAGCGAAGGAAAAATGGCAGCTGCAAATATCTTAACAAGACGCTTCCGGCTGCTGCCCGATACGAAGGTGAGCACTCGCATTGGGCTCCAGTCTTGTTTGAAGGAAAAACTATGGGCGAGCAACTTCACAACTACTGGTGTGCAGCCGCCCGTGCACATGGACATAGTTGTGGACCCTAACCCAGTTGGGAAAACATTTAAGGTGATAGTGTGGAGAGAAGTGAGAACAAATCAGGTACATTGTCTTGTTTATAACTCCGCTACAGACACATGGAGCGTAAGAGTATGTGCAGAGATGGACAGTAGGTTATTCAGGCGACCATTCGTTTGGGCCTTAGATGGCAACACCATCTATTTGACCTCTTTAGATACATATCTGATGGTCAAGCATAACATAGAACGTGACATTTTTGTGGGTCAAGGAAGAAGGGCAATTGCAGTGGACGCTAATGGAGCGGCTGCGGAACATTATGATGGTGGTTGATAACGACAGAATATTTCTGTCACATGTCATCGCTTCTCTCGGACATTCCTCCCCTTTGACTTTATGGCAGTTAGAATAGTGTAATAGATAGGGGTTATTGTATTAAAAGCAGTTATGCTCTAGGCTGACGCAAAGGTTTCGATGTAATTACATGAACTAAATATATACGTTGTTGGGGAGCTGTCACGATTGTAATTTTTTATTTCCAATGAAATAGCAAAAGTACAGGTTGCCATGATTGTATTTTTTTTTATTTCTAGTGAAATACCAAAGTATAAATTACCAGGAATTTTTAAAGGTGAACCTTAATTTAATTTGTTAGAAATCATCTCGTATTTTTTTTTTTTTCACTAGAAAAATCAGTAACTTTCATTAATATTAGAAAATTACATAAGCAGATGCCATGGCATTACTGACTTGTTCATACAAAATTCACCTCTTCACGTGTTGTTCAGTGAGTAGTTATAAAAAGTGTTGTATACATTTATTTGTTCTGGCTTTTCAGCCTATTCGATATCACAAAAGGATTCTGTTTTATAAACATAGTGGCAATGTTCCCAAATATTTAGTCAAAATAGTCTCCATTCTCTGTCAGCTATCGGGACTGTTGTCCCTCTGTTGTCTCTAATCTATATATGGCATGTGGTAAAATTGGTGCTCTTCTGTTCCATTCTGCTCCACTATTTGCCCATCGCCTCTGGGAAGAGTCGAGGCCTCTTTGGATAATTTGTCAGCCTCGCTATTGTGTTCTCTGTAAATATGTAAACAAGAGAAATGATCAAAAGCTGCTTTGAGAGTGAGTGTATCATGTAATAAATTGTTGAGTGTGTGTGAATGACAAGTAGTGACATTGTTAATCCAGTTAACAACCACCATAGAATCCCCAAATATATTGATCTTTGTGTGATGATGCGATAAAGCAAAATGTAGTAGATTGTGTAAAGCAGAAAGCTCAGCGAAATTGTTTGATCCATTTCCGAAACCCAATTTTGCAAGATATCTATGATGCTCGTTTATGTGCAGGACAAATCCTCCTCCACACCCGGCTTGATTAGCTGCCCTGTCGAAGAAGGCCCACGGGGTGGATCTGTCGATATCGGGCATAGGCTGTATGGTTCTGGGTCTGGGCGGTGGCGGATCAGGTAGCTCCTGATATGCAGCAATGATAGCGATTTCAATCCGGATCCATGATATCCGTCGGTCCTCGAAAATAGCCCGATTTCGGGCGAGCCAGATATACCAGGTGGCCACAGGGGGGAGGTTTTGTAACTTTGTGCCCAGGTGACTATGTGACCAGGTATCCCATGCGCTCTGTAATTCAGGTCCAGTCCATTGGCCCGTTATGCCCAATTGATTACATATATTGCTCCATAGGTTGTGTATAGAAGGGCAGAGAAGGAAAATGTGATCTGTGTTTTCAGATGCATTCTTGCATAACGAACACCAAGTAGGGCCGTATATGGCTCTGTGGGTAAGATGATCTCCCGTGGGGACAATGCCATTGAGGGCGCACCAGAAGAAGAGTTTAGAACGTGGAGGGGCCTTGAGCTTCCAGATTGTTTGCCACCACGAGTGGATCTGTTTCGGAGTTCTGTGGGATATGAGAGCCTTGTACCCATGTTTTGGAGCATATATACCATGATCCGCAAGGCACCAAATAAGTTCATCCGGCCCTTGTTTGATGCGGATGTGTGATTCAATTAATGCCATGGTATATCATTCCCATTCCTGATGCCATTGAAGAGGGAGATCCAGTTGCTGGGGAGTTTTCCAAGCTTGGGAAAAGATGTCCGTGTGATGCTGATCAGCAATCTGAGCGAAATGTCGAATGTCCCGAGATTGTAGATGAGTGATAAGCTCCTGATTTAATATGTGTCTGCCCCCACTGTTTATCCATGGGTCCAAGCCAATCCTGCCCGTCATCCCATCGTTAATTCGCCAAGCAAGATTGTCCCTAATGAGAGGAAGGGAATCTATCAAAGCCTTCCAGACTGATGAGCCTCCTTTAGTTGACCAGGATGGTAGCCGGGCCCAATCCAGAATATTTTGAGGCCATATGTATTTGTGATAGGTTACCTGTGTCCACAGATTTTGACTAGTGAGCAAAGTCCATCCCATCTTGGCGGCCAGTGCCTTGGCGAAATCAGGAAGGTCTTTGAGGCCCCATCCTCCCCATTTTTTGGGCAGAGAGATTTTCTTCCAGCTGATCCAAGCAAAGATTATTTTCTCCCGACTCCCGTTCCAAAGGTATCGATTGCACAACTGTTGTAACCTTCCCAGGATATTCCTTGGAATCCAGGCTAGTGCCATCCAGAAGACCGGGGTAACCTCTAGCACAGATTTAATGAGCACCAATCTGCCTGCCCTAGAGAGATATCTGTAGCTCCATCCCATGAGCCTTTTTTCCAATTTGACCACCAACCAGACCCAATCAGCTATCCTTTTGCAGGTTGGCTTCAGATTGAAACCCAGGTATTTGAGGCCTCTATCCAGAGGGTGAACCGAGTAGGGAAATGCCTGTAGGGCTGTCCGGGTCTCCTGAACAGATCTGCGAGAGCAGGTGATGGTGGATTTCATCTGATTTGGCTACATACCAGTAGCTGCAGAAAAACGTTGCAGGATTTTTGTGAAGGTCTGGGAGTCTCTAATGCTGCCATCTAGTAGAATAAGGACATCGTCCACAAAAAGTAAGTGAGTAAGATAGCAAAGGTCAGATATGCCAAGACCTCCAATGTCCCCATCCCTCTTTGCAGCTTCCATGAGGCGGCTGAGGCCTTCCATGACCAAGAGGAAGAGAAGGGGTGATAGGGGGCACCCTTGTCTCAGACCTCTTTCAGAGTGGAAAAAAGTAGAGGCCGAGCCGTTGATGAGGATACTGAAGGAAGGAGAGGTGATGCAGGCCATGATCCAAGAGATGAAAGCATGAGGGAACCCTAGATGAATGAGGATCATCTTAAGATAGAGCCAGCTGACTCGATCGAACGCTTTGGAAAGGTCGATCTTGAGAAAGATGGCTTTGAGATTCTTTGACCAAATGGAGTGAAGGGCTTCTTGGGCAAGTCCAATGGCCTCGTGGATCTGCCTGGATTCTAGGAAAGCAAATTGCTACGAGGCAATGGACCTGGAAAGGATGATTCTAAGACGGTTTGCAATGGTCTTAGAGATGATTTTATATAGGCAGTTACACAATGAGATGGGTCGGTAGTCCTCAAAGGATGCTGGGGAGTCAGATTTGGGGATGAGGGCAATGAAAGTAGAATTGATAGCATGATATATGGTTCCAGTAGACCGGCTCTCCTCGACCACCCTCAGCAGATCCTGCCCCAATACTTCAAAGAAGGCTAAATAGAATTCGATGGTCCAACCATCTGGGCCGGGGCTTTTGTCTTTCTTGAACCATTTCAGCACTCCTTCGAGTTCCTCAGCTGTTACTGGGACAGTTAATGCCTCCACATCATCTTCCTCCATGAATCTCGGGAAGTGGTTTGCCACATTAATGATATCCAGTAGATTAGCTTCCCGGGGGCTCTTGTATAAATTCCTGAAATGGGTGGTACCCAGGTGTGCAAGCTTGTTAAAATTGTCTGCGATATCGCCATCCGGGGAGGGGAGCTTCCAGATTGTATTAGATACTTTCCTGCTCTTTGCATAGTTATGGAAAATCTTTGTGTTGTCATCCCCAGCTTGTATCCATAAAGCTCTACTCCTTAATCTGATGGATTCCTCTCTATCTTTGAGGATCTTGGCTTTTTGATTTTCTAAGTCAATTAGCCTGCATTTGTCAGCAGCTGAAATGAACCCCAATCCTCGGTCGTCGGTGAGAGAGCATAGATCATCCTCAATTTGGGTGAGCTGAGCTGTTTCCCGCTCCAATTTCTCCTTGGCCCGCTGAATAGAAATGTGCTTTATTTCTGAAAGGTTCCTGCAGAATCCTTTGGCAAGAGATTCATTGTCATTGATAGGGTGAGCCATCCAGTAATCCTTTATCAGCTTGATATATGAGGGGTCCTTCAGCCAGGTGTGATTAAATTTGAAGGGTGCCTTGGGTTTCTTGGAAGGACCCTGAATCTCCAGATAAATAGGATTATGATCCGATAGCCCCCCCGAGCCAACCCATTGTCTGTAGAGATGCAGACGCTGAAGGAGAGTCCCCTTTAGGAGAAATCTGTCAAGTCTGCGAGCAAGAGCAGCATCCCCCACTCGTCGATTCCTCCAGGTAGGAAGGAGGCGCTGCATGGGGATATCCATGAAGTTTGATTTCTCCAGCAGATTGGTCATGAAATCGGTAATGGGGACGATTTGTGCATCCGAGCCCCAAGACTCCCTGAATCCCAGAGAGAAATTGAGGTCTCCTCCGATAATGACATGGTCTTCATTCAGTATTGGGAGGTGTAATATGTGCTGCCAGAACGCTTCTCTCTGGGAACAGGGAGCATAAACATTGACAATTCTGATATCCATGCCGAGATCAGCTGTGAAAACGTCCAAACCAATGAACCCTGCCCCCCCCCCCCCAGGTCGAAATCAATTTGATGGAGCGAGGGTTGATTCCAATGGCTAGCCCCCCAGATCAACCTACTGCATCATTGGCATAAAAGCTCCAACCAGGAACCAAGGCATGCAAGGCTCGAGTACTCTGATCAGCTGAGCAGAGGGTTTCTTGTAGCATGATAATGTCTATAGGCTCAGATTCAATGAGCCACTTCATGGCTAGTTTCTTGGAGGAACTAGCCAGTCCTCTGTAGTTAAAGGATAGGCACTTCATGGGGGAACACCTCTCGGGGTATGTCCTGCTCTAAGAACCCCGTCAATGGTCGATTGTCGGCCAGAGACCACCTCTGCCCCAGCAAGTTTAATGGCCTTTGAGAGATGGGATTTTCTCCCTCTGGTATTCGGTACGCCCCCTTCAGGAATAACAATGCCCAGACCAGAATGTCCGGCTGGGGTCTCTTTGGCAGGATTCCTAGATCGAAGAAAATATGGGTGAGGAGGGGAAGTCGACCGCGGAGAGGTGCAAGCCTCAGGGGAAGAAGTGGATATGATGGGATCGGTGTTGCAGATTAAAGGAGATGATGTTAAAGTGCATTGAATCATGGAGGGATGAGAAGAGGGACCAATGACATGGTTACCATCAAACGAAGAAAGAAAATGAGAGGTAAAAGAACCTGAGATCATACCCGCTTTTGCCGCCGAGCGTGCCCTGGTAATAGGGGGCGATGGACGCCGGAGTCCAGAATCGTCCGCGGGAGCTGAAGCCGAAGGGGGCGGGCCAGCAGAGGGAGGACGAGCAGTGCTGGGAGATGCCATCCTAGAAGGAGTCGGGGTATTCTTAGCAAGGTGACCGACTTTATGGCATCATCTGCAACGGAATGGGACTCCTTCATAATCCAGTAGCTGCACTCTGATACACCTTCCCCACTGAAGCCTGATCTGCTCCTCAAGCCCTTCCCTAGTGTCCAGGTGAACCAAAATCCGCGCAAGTGTTCGACTCCCAGATTCCACAAATGTGCGATCGTAGTCCAAATAAGTCCCCAGGGCATTGCCAACCTGAATGAAAACTTCTTCAGCCCAAAACGATACCGGAAGACCAGAGAGACGTACCCAGATTGGTCCTGCACTGAGCTGCTCCCTCTCAGGGTCGAAAAGGGGATTCCAGCGCTTGAGGAGGACCGGGCCATTTCAATATGCCAGTACCGGCCCAATACCAGGTTTGTCTGACTTTCCTTGGAAAATTTAAGGGAGAACCATCCTCTTGGGAGGACATGGACCTCTGGTAGGTCAAAAAGCACTCCGCCCCAAATCTCCTTTACCCATAGATTGAGCTTATGTCTCGAGTATGTTCTACCCCTGACGTGCCCTACTAACACAGTATTTGCAATGTCCATATATTCTCCGAGCGGCTTCGATTCGTCGAATTTGATGGAGATGTCCCTTGTCGTAGATCTAACACATTTTGTCTTCTTTTTGCCGGATCGAGGGGCCGAAGGATGATCCACCAGAGGATTTGTAATACCTTCTCGGGAAGGGGGATGTGAGGGGTGAATAATGACCGCAGGAGTTTCAAAGCAACCAGATGGGCGGACTCCCGAGACAGAGGGATGAGATGCAGGTGTAGCGGCCGATGGGGGGAATGGTACCGATAGGAGGGGCGGAGCCTGTGGATCGAAAGAGGGCAAGGGAGGAGTGTGCAAGGCCAAGAACTGCAGAGAACCCGGCGAGAGCGGAGGGACTTCGAAAGGCGGAGATTCAATGGGGTGTGCTCCTGCGGATGATGGAATGGCGTGATAAATAACGGGCGCAGCGGAGGATGGGTAAGGTGAGCGCGCAGGGACAATAGAAGATGAGGAAGGCGCGAACTAAGAACGAGGAGCAAAACAGGGATTCCCAAAAATAGCTTTGTCCGGCGAGGGATCCGCCGAATAGTCCACCGCTTCATGCTCTGAGTCATCCATAACTGTCACTTTGTCGGCGACCGAAAATGATAGGTGAAGAAATCGATGGGGATGCTACAGCTGGAGGTTCCCTGGCCGTGACCGCAGCGGTAGTATTCTAGACGTAGAAGAGCTATCGAACCCTAGCCTCTATGAACCACAGTAAGATGCGCGAAAGGAAACCCTAGCCCAGTCCTTTGCGCGTGCGATCCATCTCCTACATGCAGAAATCATCTCATATTATATCACTCTAGTTAAATATTTAATTTGTTAGACATTATCCCACATCATCCACTATTACAAATTGAAAGACAAGAAAATTGTACCAAACTAAGTTTAAGGAAGGAAAGAAATTTAGTTCATATAAAAAAAAATTGTTGGATTGACCCACGAGGGATATGAATCTTGGATCGCATCATGTATATAATAATTCATAACACATTGTTAGCATTATTTACATAACACATTGCCAATTAAACTCAGTATAGTCTGCTCTCATATGAAATTTAAAATAAAAATAGAAGTTTTAATTTTAATTTTAATTTTTTCAAAATTATTTAAAAGAAAAATAAATAATTATATTCTATTTTTTAATGTGGGCCTAATAGAGTATGTGTTTCCTCCTAAGAGGTCACGAGAGGGGGTAGAGTATGTATGCCTTTGTAGACTTAGCAGTCAAATTGTTGTGCAAAGGTGGGTCCCCTGTCCCACAAACAAAGGGGTAATGGGGTCTCATACACCAATTTGGGGTATAGTATGTGTTATCACTTAAGAAAAAATTTCTAAATTCTAAACATCAGTTTGATTCCAAAGGATTGATGTTAGTCTTGGTCTAGTTTTTCCATGGTTCGTTTTAGAGTCTAAGACCTAGAAGGGAGTCTTGTTGGTATTGTCAAATTGGGTCAACACTCTGGTTTTGCCTATCACTAGTCCCACATCACACATAAATTTCCATGTGTCAAACTTGTGTCAAGGTTTTCGCGCGCTACGAAACTGCCTAGGAGTTTTCATAGCGCAAAACCCAGAATTTGCACTACCTAGGAGTTTTCGTAGCACAAAACCCAGAATTTGTACTCGTTGCGCTACGAAATCGGGGATTCATGAAGATTCGTGTCAAATCTCACCCAGTTGTCCAATCTATCAGAATTCGTTAATCTTACATCATCAATTGTCAGTCCATACACCATGCCTATCACATGCAACCACTCATTTTCATCATTAGGTTCATTAGGTGTCTTAGTATGCTAGAGCTTCCAATTTCAAAAAAGGGTTCAAGTGTTTTCAGTTATGATTATGTTTGTCTTCATGCATGAGAAGTAAATTAACAATCATTTTATCAGAATTATTTGAAGTCCAAGTGAGGCAGTTTCCCTTTTCATTTCAAGCGAGGTAGTGATTGAGATTAAGACGGTGCAAGCTCTTTCAATTTTCATTTTGCAGGAATTCCATCGAGATGTCTACAGAAAAGAAGGATCATAGGTCAGGCAGGTGTCTAAGGAATAAGCCTGAAGGTTTAGATGTTCTCCTGAAGAACAATGAAGTTGAACAAGCTTTCAAACAGGTTAGCTATTGGAGATTTTGTGAAAAACTTCGAGGCCACATGCAAGTCACCAAAGAATTTTCTTTCAACTTCACAGGATTAAATTTGAAGGTTGGAGTGCTTGAATTACCAATCTCTCCAGAGGTTATATCTGCAATCACTAAAATTCCAAGGGGACAGGAGAGGTGGTTTAAAAACTTCAAGTTTGATATGACTCCTTGCAAGGAATTCTTGAAGCCAAAGTTCATTGATTCAGACTTAAACAAGTCAGTGCCAAGGAGCTTTGTCAAGGATTCATATGCTAAATTGCTTACCTGCATACAAAGATACTTTACTTGTGAGGGGAGGTATCATAAGGTGTATTCCTATCACTTCAAACTTCTGCTTCATTTCACTAGAAAGATATCGCTTGATTTGCCTTTCTATCAGTTTCGTAGCCGAGGAAAAATGTGTGACAAGGTTCAGTTGAAGAAGGAAGCCTGTGAGACCTCATTGTTTCATCATGGCTTAGTCAAATTGATTATTTTACATGAGCTCCAGAAAATAGACAGGGAGTGGTACATTTTCCTATTTATGTCTCGCTTCAGAAATGAAACTAGTCTCAGCCCTCAGGCTACGAGGATTTCTTCACTAGTAGTAAGTCATCGGGTGGAAACAAGATCAAGAAGATTCATGAAATTGAAAGCCAAAAGGCAGGTGAAGGAGCCCATGAGACCACTAGTAATTCAAGGCACACCTCAACAGTCACAAAAAAAGAAAGTTCAAATCAAAGAAGGTGTACAAGAGCAATCCACAGGTCAAACGATCCAAAGAAGAGTAACGAGGAGCCAACTAGCTAGAGAAAAAGGTAAGGCAGTGATTATTGATGGGAGCCTAGCTTCAAAAGGAAGTTTGAATGATTTTCTTCAAGCTATTGACATTGAAGAATCTCCTCTGGCTCGAGCAGATTTAATTGGAGTAGGTAGGGGCAAAACCAAAAAATCCAAAACCTCTAAGAAACTCAAATTTGATGATCAGCCTTATGAATTTTTTTTTAAGCCAAGAAGACCCATGACAAGGCATTCAAAAGGGATACAAGAGGCACATCCAAAAGCAAGTGAGACAGGGGAGGTAGCAAAATCACATGAAGGACCTGTGCTTCCATCAGAAACATCATCACAACTGCAAAAAAGGGACAGAGGTAAGGGAGTTATCGCTCAACAAGAGGAATGTAATTTTGAAGAGTTGAAAAGGAAACTGAAGCTCGCAAATCTTGAAATTTTCAAACTTAGAAAACCTCAAGGAAACAAGCAATCAAGGAAGCTTATTTTAACAAAATGGAGGCTCTGTGGGAAGATTAAATAATTTCAATACTCGAAGTGGTTCGTTGTCATGCTCAATATTTCACCTAGATGGTCCCTATAATAAAAGAAGCAAGATACATCAAAAAAGTCAATGAAAAATTGAGAGCTTGAAACTGAATTATGAAGAGGCAAATTGAAGATCTGAAGATATAGCTGAATTAGCCTAAAGGACATCCTCAGCTGGGAAAAATTATATAGCAAGTAAGGCTAAATCCTAAAATTTTAATGTGGATCACCTTTTGAAGTTTACTTCGAAGAATGGTATCAATTTATTCAGTTTTGAATAGCCTCACGACATATGGAAGAGTTATTTCAAAGGAAAGAAAACTCAAGGAAGTCAAATTTTTGCATAAAACTATGGTTTTGAAATCACACACCAGTTTCGTAGCATGCTATGAAACTACTGTAGGTGATGCCTAATGCACAATAGTTTCGTAGCACGCTACAAAACTATTGTAGCTGCACATAATGATTTGTGGGCCAATTTTGAGAAGAAAAAGAAAATGATTTTGAAGATGGGTTTCTGAAAAGGATTACTTACAGGGCATAAACATCAACCAAGGGAAAAACAAGGAAAGGAAAGACATCTATGAAATCCAAGCTTTATGTTATGAAAATGGTCATTATTTCATAGCTAGAACTATTAATGATGCTTCAGGCAACATTAAAGGAGTTTTTGTCTTACCACGTGTATAGGAGCAAGGTCTACAACATATGGAGAACAAGCTAATCCAATGCATTTTATGTAATTAAGAGGAACAATAGGAATAATAAATTTTGAAGATCCTTCTGGAAGACCAAAAGCAGAAAAACAAGAACAACCTCCTAATATCTACGAACAGTCAAAGGATAAGGCATCAAGGGTCAACAGGGAGTTTAAAGCCACCACCAAAGCCATACTGAAGAAGGCCACTTGTTAGGGAACGAGTTTGTATTATAATCAATGCTACTACCAACATAATGAGGAGATACGCTCCTAATTGTTTTAGGTCTCTAGAACTGTCAGTTAACAGTCAGTTATATTAAATAGTTGGTTTTAAGTGTCAATAGGTGTCAAATTAGGAGGAATTTGAATTCCCCTCATGCTGGAGGAAGGAATCTAAGTCATGTAATGAACTCTATATATGGGAAAAGATCTAATGTATCAAGGGTTGGAATTTTTTGTTAAAAAATACTCTCATATTGTGCTTTTCTGTAAGGCTCTGTTTTAAGTAATACAGTATCTGGCTTTGCTTCTCAGGAATCATAAGGAACTCAATGTTCAAAATGTCTTATGGTTGTCCTCTTTTCATTATTTATAGTGTTATGAATGTATGATTACTTAGAATTCATTGGTTGTGCTCTAACTTCCTTCATACATTTGTAGACTGTGTTTTCCTTTATGCTTCTGATTTACTCTCCATGTGTTGAACTCTAGATGCCATGACTTCCATGTAAAGCTAACATTGTTGTCATACTAAAACATGTTTGACTCCATAAGCCCAATGAATATTTTCTAATTTTGTTTCAACCATTTACACTTCTTCATTTGTTTCATAGAGTTAGCCATCTAATTCATTATCAAAATCTTTAACCGAGTGAGAGAGCCCTCTCAGGTTGAGGAGGCTAAGCCTCAGCCAAAAGTTGGTTTGAAATAGTTACTCAAGGTCTACCTGATTAGCAGGCTGTCAAGGTGAGGTTTTGTGATAATAGTATGTATGTCTTCGTAGACTTAGTAGTCAAATCGTTGCGCGAAGGTGAGTCCCTTGTCCCACAAACAAGGGGGTCAGGGGGTCTCATACACAGTCCCTTGTCCCACAAACAAGGGGATAAGGGGGTCTTATACACCAATTTGTGGTAGAGTATGTATGCCTTCGTAGACTTAGCAACCAAATCAACGGCAATAGGGTATGTATGTCTTCATAGACTTAGCAGTCAAATCGAGGGGGGTAGACTATGTATGCCTTCGTAGACATAACAGTTAAATTGTTGCACCAAGGTGGGTCCATTGTCCCACAAATAAAGGGGTAAGGGGGTCTTATACACCAATTTGGGGTAGAGTATGTATGTCTTCGTAGACTTAATAGTCAAATCGTTGTGCGAAGGTGGGTCCCTTTTCCCACAAACAAGGGGGTCAGGGGGTCTCATACACGGTCCCTTGTCCTGCAAACAAGGGGGTAAGGGGGTCTCATACACCAATTTGGGGTAGAGTATGTATTCCTTCTTAGACTTAGCAGTCAAATCGAGGGGGGTAGAGTATGTATGCCTTCATATACTTAGCAGTCAAATCTTTGTGCGAAGGTGGGTCCCTTGTCCCACAAACATGGGGGTAAGGGGGTATCATACACCAATTTGGGGTAAGTATGTATGCCTTCGTAGACTTACTAGTCAAATTTTTGTGTAAAGGTGCATCCCTTGTCCCACAAACAAGGGGGGTAAGGGGGTCTCATACACCAATTTGGGGTAGATTATGTATGTCTTCATAGACTCAGTAGTCAAATCGATGCGCGAAGGTGGGTCCCTTGTCCCACAAAAAAGGGGGTAAGGGGGTCTCGTACACCAATTTGGTGTCTGGATTGGTTGTGACCTTAAAATTGGATAATAAAATAATAATAACAGAAGTTGAGCCAATGAATAGGTGTAGATAGTAGTCTCCTTCCATTTGTGAGATCTTGGCCTGGTAATTCCAAGTTTTTGTTTTTCTACAACTCTTGTGAAATTCGCTTTGTGTAGGTGGTATATTTCCCCAATAATCCTCGCTATGTGGAGTCAATATCCATTTAAACAACCTTATGTTCTGAAATAATCATTGTGGGCCATATCTACTATATGGGGAAGATCTCTCCCATATTGTCGTTTGTAAGAATTTTATTTCAAGATGGTCTTGGCTCATGGAAAGTTGTCCTTTAGGACATGCACCTAATGTTCACCCTTCCAGTGAGGAGCAGAGAAACAACAATAGAGGAATCGACCTTTGGTATGTGGGGGATTTTGGCTAGCCTTTAATCCAATATAAGTTGTAATAATTCATATGCATTCTTCTTAGTGCAATACATTTTGGTAGCCAAACCCAAACCAAAGTTAACACTTTGTGATTCAAAGTGAAACAACATTGTTTTTTAATTAAATTGAAAAAATAAGAAAAATAGACTAAATCAAAATTGAATTTACTTTGAAATTAACATCTCACTTTAATAGGATACACTACTACAAGGGACTTTTAAGACAAAATAAATCTTGTCTTAAAAAGTCACTTTTTTTTAGTTATTTTACATTAAAATTTAATATCAATTGAATTGCCTTCAATATAAAATTTAAGACAAAACTTTATATTTAAGACAAACAATTTAAGACAAAAATATCTTAAGACAAAACTTTAAATTTAAGGCAAAAACAGTTTGAGGAAAAAATATTTTAAGGCAAAATAATTTAAGGCAAAAATATTTTAAGACGAAACTTTATATTTATGACGAAAACAATTTGAGACAAAAGTATTTTAAGACAAAACGTTATATTCAAGACAATGGCCACTTAAGACGAAACTCATTTAAGACAATTAACAATTAAGACAAAAACATATCAATTTAAGACAAAATTGACTCTAACAGTGCGCCCTAAGTCCACTAGCTTGCAAGCTACTACTATCTTGCACCTATATCAAGGTTGTTATTTAACTTACCATTCACATTATCTTATATAAACACAACGATTCGTTGGGCTCTTCGTTTTGTGGGGGTATCCGACTCTAAAGAATGCGACAACTTTTCCTAGCAAGATTTCATGGACATTAATTCCACTTTTGTCCCTTCGATCTCTGCAGATACAGTTAGAGACAAATTGCCTATCATTGCATTTTTTTGGTGAGTCACTTTCGTGCTTACTATTGTAGAGTAGTTCATAAACTAACTAAACAGTGGACTACTTCTCCTGGTTATGTGATTAAGCCTCGAATTTGAATTTCCCTTGATATGCATCCCCTTAGAATTTGGATCTAGCTTAGGGTAATCACCTGCATGAAATATTGCAATGTGGTTGGCTTACAATTCCGTGGAGAGTTGAAGTCCTTCCTTCCATTTTCAGTCATCATTAAACACAAAGATAAGTGTACACTTCTTATGTGTATTTTCTTATGGAATGCGATGAATCTTGTTACATTGTGAATGGTGCCAAATCTTTCATATTTGTAAATGTAAATGAATGTATGAGTTTTGACGCTCACTGCATCTTCATGATTAGAACGGTGTCATGTATGCACATGAATTTTAAAGTGTGCCTAGAATATGTTATTCATTATTATGTGTGTGGTGAATGTGAAATTATGTGTTTATATTCAATCAGTTGATTTCCAAATTTATGGGTATACTTAGTTTAACCAATTATTTTTTCAAAACAGAGAATTTAGGTATCAGGAATTGGGCCATGGGTCTCCTTGAAGTTACAGGACGGTGGGCGCACAAGAGTTGTAGTTCTACTTTATGATCCTAGCCTAGGTTTCTTTTTAGTCCATATACACTATGTTTTCGAGGTCAAGAGGAAGTGGGAGAACATGACTTTGTTGACATGATAGCAGGTCTAAGCGTTAGTGGCCACTGGTGAAACCACACCCTAGTGGAACCATGTTGTGTGTATAGACACCAACCATAGTCCATTGTCCCCAATGATCTAATTTGAGGTAAGGGTGGGGTATATACACTCGGCCAAATGTTGTTTTATTTTGGGTGAGAAGCCTTAAGGCCAAGAGTGTGGTCTAGGTAGAAATAGGAGTGTTGGGAACATTTTTAGCCGCCCATAACTAAGATATTTTTAGCCTACAACACTCTAAGAGTGTATAAATTAATATAAATTTTCTACTATTGGTGTATTCGAATTGAAAACAAGAGATTACAAATTTCCTTCAATATCATGTGAAATGGAAATCACAATTTAGAAATGCATGCAATGACATGAAACCATCAAAATGACACAAGAACATAATTATTTATAAGGAAACCCAATAGGGAAAAACCCTTCCACGAATTTTTATTAATCATATGAGAATGAGAAACTTGTTGGGAATCATGATTGTCGTTAGACCAAAAACCACAAATGTTAGTCAACGATCACATCGCCAGAGATAAGGATCCATGAGAGGCGGTTAATCCATGTTGCGAAACACACAGGGAGCGTTGGTTTATCCTATTACCAACAATCTCCCCCGCAACGTGAGCCAGGTGTGTATCGAACTCGTGACCTACACTATGATACCACTTGTTGGGAATTACGATTGCCTTTAGATCAAAACTTGTAGGTATTAGTCAGCGATCACATTGCCGGAGATGAGGATCCATGAGAGGTGGTTAGTCCATGTCATGAAATACACGAGGAGCATTTGTTTATCCAATGCCCAACACTATTACAATGTCTTCCTTCAATCTTGAAGCACACCCTGCATTATAAGCCTATTCTCTTATTCATTGTCCTGCTTTGGCCAAAACTTAGTCAATTCAAGGCCCCATCTTTCTCCTATTTCCTTGCACAATTCATGCGGAAATTAGCTCCTAAATAATAGGTAATTAACTATTTCATTTTGAAAATCCCAAGCAATTGATGTCCCGCCTCAATTCCCATCATGTACATTCAACTAGTATATAATTAATAATTACAATGTGCCTTTTCCTCCACTTCAATCTGGAAATTCAAATTCCATGCATGTCTGGGCTATTTTTAGTTGATTAACTAGCTTAATTGAGAGATCATTGAGTTCACAACAATTGTACTAATCAACTCTCCTTCAACTGACTTGACTAGTTTCTTGAGCTCAATTAACTGAGTCAAACTGAGAAATAACTAAATTAGATTGCTAAATTTTAGCAACACTACATGCATAACTCTATTTCTAGCCAATAAATCAAATTTACTGAGTAAACAAGTAGACAAGGCCATGTCACATAAGTTAACTGCCATCCAAGTCATCTTTGCTAATTTGGAAAATCGAATTACTAAATTTGACTAAGGAACAACTCAAATTTAGCCTTTCTTGCTACATTTTCTAACACTCCCTCTTAGCAAGAAAGGGATTTTGTACCACCCATATCCTACACCTATGGAATTTTAATCTTCCTCTTGAAAATTTATTTTTCAATATATCTGCATCCCGCTTCTCAGTTGGAATGTATTGTAGCTAGTGGGCTCCAGTATTGTAGCAATAATGCTACAACTCCTGGAGCTTCCTTCTCTTAATTTTATCAACCCGGTAGTTCGTAACAAACTTGGAAGCGACGGTGCTGTATGCACAAGTACTAGCTCTTGCCGCAGCTGTCACTTGGTCAGTTGGCACAAGTCTGCTAGGAGCTTAAGCCAACTTCTATGAGCTCTTAGAAGAAGCTTTTTAATTGATGGATAAAAGCTAACTCGAAGGAAGCTAATCTAATTGCGAAAAGAAAATGAAAGCCAAAAAGGAACGCAAACCCTAGCAAACCCTAATTCTACCAGCTAGTCCTACCGATGCAAAGGAGAGAATGCAAACTACGAAAAGAGATGCCATTAATTCTAGGAAGGTAAAATGCATGTGTCTAAGTTATCACTATTTGAAGAAAACATCATTTTGTATTTTTGATTAAGTTATTAGAATTATCATGCATGTGCTTTTAACTGGCTTTTCACTATGCAGAGGTGGATCAAGGAGGAGAAATGCATGAAAGAGGTCAGGAAGGTACATAGAGGGTCTAAGGTATCCCTAACATTCTTTCCGAGAGTTTCACAAAGTCTGGATGCCATGCAACTGTGTTTATGAACTTCTACAGGAAGTCTGCAGGGGTTTCTACAGGATGTTTTGTAATTCTTCTACAGGATGTTTCGAAATGGGATTTTGGAGCATGGATGGAGGGAAAAAGATGGAGGAATGAGTATGGAGGTGAAATAGGGGTGTGAAGAGGTCTAGGACTTGGTGGATGAGGCTAAGAAGCGATTGGATTTGTTCAAGGATGGATGAAACGATGTTGCACAAGAAGATGAGGATCATGGCAAAGTAAGCGGATGAGGCAAATGTAAGGTAAGGTTTATAAGTGAAGGATGAAGCAGGTAGGTTGGATGGAGTATGGGCAGGTAAGGAAGGACCACAGGTACTCTGCAATTGGTTTTTCAAACTGAATAAAAAAAGACATGCAAGAAAACAAAGATCTAGTTATAAAACCTATGACCTAGTTACTTCACTCTAATCTGACCTAACAACAAAAGGAAATGAACAGAAGTTTATTTGCAGTGAAACCATGTGAAACAACTATGAAACTAAGTGATCATAAACCTAAGCATGCATCCAAACTGATATCAAGTTCTACGAACGAGATTCAAACACTAATGATTGCATGGTGAAGCAAAAAAAGTATTTTTGTTTGGGACAACATGGTTACTTCAACTCCAGCCCCTGATCCAATAAGGAAGAGGTGAAACCAAAAGCGTTTGCTGACCCTTTTTTGGAGCTTTTTCCTGTTATTATCCTACCAATATATTCTAAACATAAACAGCTACTTTAACCATCAAAAGAAATCTAAATAACGAAGCAAGATCTAAATCTAAATAGCAGATTTTATTTTAAGAACGCAACAAACACATAAAGATAAACGAAGGAGGTACTGGGCGCTTGAGATCAGCCCAACCCCAAGAGCTACAGCCTCCCAAGAGAGATTTTGAGCTGGTACAAAGCTGGATTCATCTTTATTGATCAAGAAATGAAAAGTTACATCAAAACTGTCCACAAGAAGAACTTGCAAATGAGCTGAAAGCAAAGCTAATCTATTGCATACAAATCGAATTACAAAATGACTACAAAAAGGCTATGAAATGACTAGCTACTAGCTACTATCTACTGGCTAACTAGCTAACATCCCCTGGCTAACCAAAATGAGGCCCTAAACCTTCTTATTTATACAAATTGAGGACCCAACAGTCCTCCTAAAATTTAGGGACTCGGCTGCCCAAGACTTTAGTTAACAACAATCCTACTTGACTTGCTTGGCTGCCCTTGTGCTGATTGATTCGGTGGCCCTTGAACTCCGAGCTGATGGTGGAGAATTCGAGGTAAGGGCCCATAAATGAAGGGGACACCTTCCTACAAATCCTCTCCCTTGTTCTCCCACGAATTTGGCTGCCAAGTGCTCATTAAGACCTTCAATTTTGTCTCCAAATTGACCAAAAAGGCTACACAAAGCACCCATTAGACTTGTTGGCATAATGACTAACCAAACTCACTCTATTAACATAAATATAATCAAAAACATGCAATAAACTAATGAGAATGGTGGATTAAGTCAAATTAGGAGGTTGAATGAGCCCAAATAATTGTCCATTTTTGGGGCTCATCATCACCCCCCTACTGAAAGTGTTGCTCATCCTCTGAGCAACCAATCTCTCTACTCATCTTTGATGGCCTTGGTGGTCTCCTCAGCTAAAATCTCGGTCGATTTCTCCTTTTGCTTCCCTTTCTCCAAACTTCCTGTAGAAACAGTTCTCTGTCTTCCTGTAGAAACAATTCTCTGTCTTCCTGTAGAAACAGTCTGCTAACTTCCTGGGTCTTCTTACCACTGCCTTTCTCTCTTGCCTCCACGTGTTTCCTTTCTTCAATTTTGCCTCAAATTTTGTAAAAAAGTTTTTATGCTTCTCAGCTCTCTCATTACATCTAAAGCTGAAAACAACTCCAGAAGGAGCACTGCCAGACTTGCCCTTAGAATCTCTGATTGATTTTGCACTTGCAGTTGAGGAAAAAGTGGAATGAGCATCTTCCTCTAGCTTCATATTCACTTGCTTGGAAGGATTCACATTCTGGTCATGTAGATGTAGATCTTCAGAGAGCAAAGGATTGTAAGCAACTTGTGTATCCAGTTTCACTGGCATCTTGTCCTTTTTAGGAACTGAAGAAGATGGGGTACCTCTTGCACCCATATGCTTGTTCATGTCATTAGCTGCTACATCAATAGGCTGTACTCCTGTGGAAGCCCTTTTGTCAGTTGCAAGAGCAAATGGTTGTGGAATAGTATACTTCAACCTTGCAGTTCCATTTTTTGTTGGCCGATGAGCTGAACCTTCTGTAGCTGACACTGTGACTTCCATATGTTCCAATTGAGACTTTTCTCCCGTATTTCCATGTGAACTCAAGCCAATGCTACCTATTGTTCCAACCTTTACAACCCCTTTGATAGAAGTACTTGGATGAAATGGCCTTTACTTCTGCATTTGAGAATTTCCACCTTTACCAAGAACACTTGAACCAGGCCTATGTGATTTCAACTCTGTCAAATGCTGGTTAGACATATTTCCATTACCCTTAGAAACTCCATTCTTCTTATCGTCAGTCACATTAGATTGGCCTGCAGTTGAATCACGTACTTCAGACTGACGTTTGTGGTCATTGTATGCTTCACCATCTGTCTCAGTACTGTCTTGAACAATTGCTTTCTCTTCTGCTTGTTTTCTTTTTGTGGCCTCTTCAGATTCAATCTCCTCCACAAGCATTAGAAGTTCATGTAGGCCAGTTGTGGTTGTCAATATTATATTTGCATCGACTGCCCCTTTTTCATTCTCAAACTCCCCAGGGCAGAAAGAGAACTGAGGGCCCAGACTATTGGACAGGGAACACATTTCAATGTTGCCATCGACAACCTGTGAGCTCAAATTCTTCTCCATGGCTCTGAATAATCCACCTTCATCCACCATGATATGGGAAACATCTGCAGTCCTTACCATAACATGATCTGTTCTAGCTTCGTCCACCACTCATTTGGAGCTTAAATTTCGATGAAAATCCCACATTTTCTTTCTGCATGGTTGTTTTCTGCGTTTCCTGTAGAAGACTTCCTGTAGAAACGCCTGTAGATTATGATAGGTGGGAGATTTTTTTAAAAATGATAGAAATCTAAGAAATCAGGAAGAAAACTTGTAGAGGACCATTGGTTAACTGATCTGGAAGTGGTGGATGCGTGCTCCAGTTGTAACCGCAGTTGAACAGAGGGTGTGAGAGTCAGCCGAGCGTCATTTAATTTTGGTGTGATTCATGGTGAGGGAGTGCAGTGGCCAAGCGTATGTGGCCACATGCAGACGGCAGTGCTGTGATGAGCTGCATGGCCTCTTCCCGTTAATCAGTTGCACTGGAGTTACCACTGTCTATTTTTTTATTTTAATTTTTTTAATTTTTTTTAATTCCCCGTGACTGACTACACACATGCGTTGATGATCCCTGGATGAGTGCAATCAGACTTGCTACCTTTCTAACTGAATCTCACCATCTCATTCATTCATGCAATGCTTTAGATTAGATCTATGCAAACAAAGGAACAAGTTTAGTCACGTACCTGCAAGTCGTGCGTGGTTGCTTTGCTACATGCATGTGTTGATCTTCATTTGCTGCATGCATGTGTTGATGTAGTTGCATGGTGGCTTGATTGATGATTCATGGTTTTATTTCTTGTGTAGGTGTCCTCTGGACGAATCCAAGCTGCAGGAATTCATTTCCACGTTCAGACCTGCACGTTCAAGCTGCTGCTGCTGCATTGTCACAGAACCAGAACTTGTTTTCGCCATTTCTCCCAAACGGTAAAGCGGATTGATCTGAAACTTGCTGAGCATGTTTCTATCATCATGATGCATCTCCCATAGCAAAATCGTGATCAATGGATGCACAAATTTCGAGAAAAAATGGAAAATGGCTGAAGATTTCAGAGATCGATTTCTCGGAAACCGTGCATCGGAATCGGCTGAAACTGCTTGGGCAGGTTACCATCACTCATATGCATATCCCCATGAAACATGTTTTGAAACGGATGCCCGGTTATGGAGAAAATGCAAACATGGCTGATGGTGATGGAGGCTGATTTCTTGGAAACCGTGCACCGGAATTGGCTGAAACTGCTCAAGCATGTTGCCATCACCCTTGTACAATTCCCCATAAAACGGTTTGTCAAATGGATGCATGGTTTTCAAGTTATGGCAAAAACAAATTTTGTTCTATGGATTTTTGCCTCAAGGCTTTTTGCAAGTGTTTGCATGGAAGGGAAAACTGAGCTTGGGCTGTGATGCAGGTATGTAGATGATGGAGGAGGAGTTGGAAGATTGCATGAGGGATTCTGAACCCTTGAGGAAGCTACCATGTTCGCCAAACCACTTTTTGAAATCCATGTCTAGTTTCCCATAATTTTTACAGGAAGTTCCTGTAGAAGCACAATGAGAAGCACAATGAGGTGGAAAAAATGATGGAGAAAGGCAAGGGATGGACACACGAGTGCTTGTAGGCCTAATCAATAGATTCCCACCATCAAATTCCATTTTAGACTTGAATTTGGTTCGTCCAAAGGTTCTACAGGATGTTTCCTGTAGAAATACAGAGCTTCCTGTAGAAGGCACAAGAAAAATTCCTTTAACCTTGATTTGAGTGCTCCTCCTGTCATGAAACGTCCTTCTTGCAACCTGCAATTAGCCAATGGAATTAGTTTTATTTTTCTTTTTATTTTTCTCTTCTTTTTTTTTGAAAAACAACTAGGGCGCCTCATGGAGGTTTTCACCCTAATTGCCTGCCTTGGGCGCCTCCAAGGGAGGTTTTCACCCAAGGATCTTATTCTCTTTTCTCTTTTTTTCCAACGCATTGACCGCCTCATGGAGGTTTTCAATCAATGAGCCAATCTAAGGCACCTCCGAGGAGGTTTTCACCTTAGATTTCTATTTTCCTCTTTTTTTCATTTTTTCTTTTTCTTTTTTCTCTTTTTTTCTCTTTTTCTCTTTTTTTTTTCTACCCTACCCTACTTGAAAAACAAAACCGTTCTCAAGTATAAGAATACTTCCAATGGAGCCATGTGCACATCGAGATTAGAGACAAAACGATGTGGAGGCTCGAAATGCATGCTTGGATAGGTATCCAGATCTCAGAGACCAATTGATCTGACCTTGAAGGGATCAAACATAACTGCGGAAGAGAGTACTGCTGCAACTTAGTGACTGTCTGGAACCATGTCTCAATATAGCTTTGATATCCTTGGTACTTTTGTTGATCTGGATCATGTTTCATGTCACCTTCTAACATGACTTTCTCATCTTCCTCTTTTTGCTGATATTTCTCTTGAATACATGGAAGATTTGATGGTAACCATGAGGAAACTCTCTCGATCTTTGATTCTGATATATTCTCTTCATCAAGTGCAGCCCATGGTTCTTTGATCTCCTCCTTGGAACCTTCTTTTTCCTTTGGTCCTTCAATGTTGTCAATAGATTCTCTCTTTTGCAACACTCTTCCTGAGCTTTGGTGAACATCATTGAGCTCAAAAGGAGTCATTTGCACATGTTGTGCCTCATCTTTGCAATTGGGTTGAGCTACTCCATTGTATGGCTTTGGAAATGATACGGGTAGTTGAGTGGAGGTGTGAAATTGAGATGGAGATGGATGGCTTTGTGGTTGGGTAGGCATTTGGGATTGCCTTGTGGAGGAGGAGGCGATGGTTGTGGATGAGCAGGTGGTGGAGGAAAATGAGCGGGATGAGAGTTGTACTGGGGCCTCCACTCCTGATAAGGTGCATTCCACTGAGGCTGTGGCTGAGCATAAGAGTGAAATGAATGAGCAACTGGTAGGGCATAATATGGATCTGTGAAGGAACAAGGAGGAGGTGTGAACCAGGAAGGATGAGCAGGGGGACCCCAAGAAGGCATGAAAGTGGCTTGGTAGGGGTCATAATAAGTCTCAAGTGTCCCTTGCAGTTCCTACTGGTAAGATGTAGGTCCATGCGACCAACTTTGGTTCATGTAATAGAGTGATTCAGTGGCTCCTTTGGCTCTCTGATATGCAACTTTGAATCTGGGTAAGGAAGGGCACTGATCTGTGGGATGGTATTCTTCACAGACAAAACACACTTCTATGGAGTACAATGGACATTCATTCCTAGGATGCTTTCTGGTGCATCTAGGACAAAAAATGACCAAATCCCTCTTGGCTTCCTCTTGCTTCTGTTGGATCCGGAAAGTATCCAGTTGCATGGCAAGAAACTGCCTCATATCACTCTTGAAATCTTTGATTTGATTTTCAAATTCATCTTTGGACAAGATGTTGCTCCCAACATTTCTGCTTGTAGCCATTCGCTCCAGAGGAATGGTTTCTTCTTCTTCTCCCCTTGAGGTTCTTAAAATATGTCTTTTTGTCCACCTAAGGGTTCTTTAATCACAACCATCGAAGAAGAGAGAGAAGGTTAGCTGTGTGAAGCAGTGGGGGTGTTGTGCAATCATTTTTCTAACTTATCTCTACTCCTACAAGGCATGAAATGGAAATGTTTTTGGTTGTTTTTTTCTTTTTTCTACTTGTACCTGCAAAAACTAAAATAGATTGAACTGCAACTAACTACCTTGCTGAAATGAAAATGCGGAATTGAAATGAAAGCAGGAAATGAATAATCTATTTTTCTCAAATGAAATTGCAGGAATGGAATGCTAGGCTACGCTTGCGGAATTGAAATGCTAATCTATGCTTGCAGAAATGAAATTTCGGAATTGAAAAGCTAATCTATGAAAGCGGGAAATGCTAATCTACTTTTGCATAAACGAAATTGCATAATGGAAATGAAATAAACTACTTAGCAAAAGGAGAGAGTAGGAAAATAGAAGAAAAGCGGCAATCACCAATACTCTTACGCTTCCCCAGCAACGGCGCCAAAAAAGGATGGTGGGCTCCAGTATTGTAGCAATAATGCTACAACTCCTGGAGCTTCCTTCTCTTAATTTTATCAACCCGGTAGTTCGTAACAAACTTGGAAGCGACGGTGCTGTATGCACAAGTACTAGCTCTTGCCGCAGCTGTCACTTGGTCAGCTGGCACAAGTCCGCTAGGAGCTTAAGCCAACTTCTATGAGCTCTTAGAAGAAACTTTTTAATTGATGGATGAAAGCTAACTCGAAGGAAGCTAATCTAATTGCGAAAAGAAAATGAAAGCCAAAAAGGAACGCAAACCCTAGCAAACCCTAATTCTACTAGCTAGTCCTACTGATGCAAAGGAGAGAATGCAAACTACAAAAAGAGATGCCATTACTTCTAGGAAGGTAAAATGCATGTGTCTAAGTTATCACTATGTGAAGAAAACATCTTTTTGTATTTTTGATTAAGTTATTAGAATTATCATGCATGTGCTTTTAACTGGATTTTCACTGTGCAGAGGTGGATCAAGGAGGAGAAATGCATGGAAGAGGCCAGGAAGGTAAAAAGAGGGTCTAAGGGATCCCGAACATTCTTTCCGAGAGTTTCACAAAGTCTGGATGCCATGCAACCGTGTTTATGAACTTCTACAGGAAGTCTGCAGGGGTTTCTACAGGATGTTCTGTAATTCTTCTACAGGATGTTTTGAAATGGGATTTTGGAGCATGGATGGAGGGAAAAAGATGGAGGAATGAGTATGGAGGTGAAATAGGGGTGTGAAGAGGCCTAGGACTTGGTGGATGAGGCTAAGAAGCGATTGGATTTGTTCAAGGATGGATGAAGCAATGTTGCACAAGAAGATGAGGATCATGGCAAAGTAAGCGGATGAGGCAAATGTAAGGTAAGGTTTATAAGTGAAGGATGAATCAGGTAGGTTGGATGGAGTATGGGCAGGTAAGGAAGGACCACGGGTACTCTGCAAGTGGTTTTTCAAACTGAACAAACAAAGACATGCAAGAAAACAAAGATCTAGTTATAAAACCTATGACCTAGTTACTTCACTCTAATCTGACCTAACAACAAAAGGAAATGAACAGAAGTTTATTTGCAGTGAAACCATGTGAAACAAATATGAAACTAAGTGATCATAAACCTAAGCATGCATCCAAACTGATATCAAGTTCTACGAACGAGATTCAAACACTAATGATTGCATGGTGAAGCAAAGAAAGTGTTTTTGTTTGGGACAGCATGGTTACTTCAACTCCAGCCCCTGATCCAATAAGGAAGAGGTGAAACCAAAAGCGTTTGCTGACCCTTTTTTGGAGATTTTTCCTGTTATTATCCTACCAATATATTCTAAACATAAACAACTACTTTAACCATCAAAAGAAATCTAAATAACGAAGCAAGATCTAAATCTAAATAGCAGATTTTATTTTAAGAACGCAGCAAACGCATAAAGATAAACGAAGGAGGTACTGGGTGCTTGAGATGGGCCCAACCCCAAGAGCTACAACCTCCCAAGAGAGATTTTGAGCTGGTGCAAGGCTGGATTCATCTTTATTGATCAAGAAATGAAAATTTACATCAAAACTGTCCACAAGAAGAACTTGCAAATGCGCTGAAAGCAAAGCTAATCTATTGCATACAAATCAAATTACAAAATGACTACAAAAAGGCTATGAAATGACTAACTACTAGCTACTATCTACTGGCTAACTAGCTAACATCCCTTGGCTAACCAAAATGAAACCCTAAACCTTCTTATTTATACAAATTGAGGACCCAATAGTCCTCCTAAAATTTAGGGACTCGGCTGCCCAAGACTTGGAGTTAACAGCAGTCCTACTTGACTTGCTTGGCTGCCCTTGTGCTGATTGATTCGGTGGCCCTTAAACTCCGAGCTGATGGTGGAGAATTCGAGGTAAGGGCCCATAAATGAAGGGGACACCTTCCTACAAATCCTCTCCCTTGTTCTCCCACGAATTTGGCTGCCAAGTGCTCATTAAGACCTTCAATTTTGTCTCCAAATTGACCAAAAAGGCTACACTAATCACCCATTAGACTTGTTGGCATAATGACTAACCAAACTCACTCTATTAACATAAATATAATAAAAAACATGCAATAAACTAATGAGAATGGTGGATTAAGTCAAACTAGGAGGTTGAATGAGCCCAAATAATTGTCCATTTTTGGGGCTCATCAGTAGCATCATAATTCTCCTTTGCACATAATTCCGCAAGTGATGGTACATGATATCAATGTGCTTGGACCTATCATGAAATACTGGATTCTCAGAGAGTTTGATAGAACTATGATTATCACATTAAATCATTGTCGAATCCATCTTCTAACTGAAAATACCCACAAGTATTTTCCTCATCCATATGGCCTCACATGCTTATTTACTCGTAGCCATGTATTCATCCTCCATTGATTTGAGTGCCACATACCCTTGTTTCCTACTATACTACGAAATAGTTGCAGACCCAACACTGAAGATAGTACTCGAAGTACTTTTCTTATCTGATAGACTCCCTGCCTAATCTGCATCAGTGAAGCTTTGGAGCTTCACTTTCTTTTTCCTCTTGTACCATACCCCATACTCAGTTATGGCTCTAAGGTACCTCAACACCTAATTTTTTCCTTCCAATAAAGCTTGGTGAGATTCACCATGGCTTGACTCAATGAATTAGCTACATAACACATGTCAGGCCTTTTGTTCGCCATATACATCAAGGATCCCACAAGTTGTCTATAGATGGTAGCATCTATTGCCTCTCCTGAGGAAGCACTCTCATTCCTCTAGTTTGTAGCTAGAGATGTGTCCATAGGCTTGCAGGTCTCCATGTAAAATATTTGAAGTATTAAAAGGCATACTTCCCCTAACACACAAACATCTCACCATCACCCTTCCATACTTCCAGCCTAAGGAAGTAATTTATCAATCCCATGTCCTTCATCTCAAATTCTCTTACAAGGTCCTCCTTGCAAGACTGGATCAACTACTCATCTCCTCTAAGTATCAAGTCATCAACGCACGATACCAAGATAAGAAACTTTCCATATACCATAATGTGATAGAGATTTGCATCTCTTCACTTTTGGTTAATCCCAGCCCACTTAGATATGTATAAGACTAAGTGTACCATGCTCAGGGTGCTTATTTGAGACCAAAAAGGCTCTTTTGAGTCTACACACGTCTCCCAGTCATATGTCTCAAATCCCTCTGGATGCTCTATGTAAATTTCTTCGTCAACAAAACCATCGAGAATGGTGGTCTTGACATCCATTTGGTCTATCTTCCACCCCATCTGTGTAGCGAATGCTACAATCCTTATGATCAAGGAATATCTTTCCACTAGTGAAAATGTTTCCTCATAGTCCACTCCCTCTACTTGAGAGAAGCCTTTGGCCACAAATCTAGCCTTGTACTTCTCGAGGCTCCCATTAGCTGCAAGCTTCACTTTGTAGATCCATCTAGAACCAACTACTGACTTTTTCTATGGCCTTGACATCTCTTCCCATACATTATTCTTCATGATGGAGTCATACTTCTCCACCATGGCATCAACCCACACTAGTTGAGAAACTTCTTCCTCAAATGAAGAAGGCTCTAACTCAATGAGCTCTATAATGAGAGGCATATACCCAATGTTACTCTCTGGTGACCTACTCTTCCTACGCTAAGATGAATGACCTCCCAGATTCTCTTGTGCATCCTATACCAATCTTTCAGCTTCTCTATTTCTCTTCCTCCCCTCTACGGAATATTCTGGTTGAGTGGATGCCTCCACTTGGCCTTTTGTTTACTCATTTGCATGTGGTTACTCAAAAACCTCCTAAAGATCTAGATGAGGCTCCTCCTTAGGAACTATAAGCTCTTCCTATGGTTGGATACTCAAATCTCACTCTAAAGAGAATATCATATCCTTCTCTTCATCAAAATTGACATCTATCTCCATTATTATCACCTTGGGTGATGAAAAATACACCCTATAGTTATGTGGTGTCTCTATGTATCCTACAAAGACTCCCATCATAGTTGTAGCCTCAAGTTTCTTCCTGCTATCCTTAGAGACATGAAAATACACATTAGATCCAAAAAATCTGAAATGAGATACATCTGGCTTCCTCCCATAGAAATCTTCGGGTGTGATCATGCCAAGTATTCTATGAGGACTCTGATTCTACAAATAAACTTCATTTTTGCATGCTTATGCCCATAGGTGTAATAGAAACCCCTAATCATGCAACATGGCTCTTTCTACTTCCACTATTATTTTGTTCTTCCTTTCAACCAACCCATTTTTTTGTGGGTTATGGGGTGTTATCAATTCTCTTCTAATACCCTCTTTGGAAAAAAATTCCTTAAAGGTGATAGATACATATTCTCCTCCATTATCATTTCTTAGGGCTTTCAATTTCTGACGAGTATCCTTTTAAACCAATGCTTTGAATTCAATAAATTTTGAGAAAACTTCATCCTTCTTCCGCATGAAGAAGATCCAACATTTTCTTGAAACGTAAATAAAAAAAATAATGTAATACTTGTATTTTGTTGTAGAGGTTGTAGAAAATGTTCCACATACATTAGAATGGACTCTCTCCAAGATTACTCCAGCTCTATTATCTTGAATCTAGGAGGTGGATTTGACATATTTCCCCAATGTGCATCCCTTGCAAACATCATGCTGGTTAAGGGTGCATTTATAAAGATCGGTGGTAATTTGATGCATGATTTTTAAGGCCCCATGGTGTAAGTGTCCCATGTGTTTGTGCCAGAGTTCTCCAACATCCAAACTCTGCACTTCTCCTACCTTGCTACTTAGTGCAGCGCAAGCTTCCACCTCAAGTTTGTATAGGTTCTTCACACAAACTCCAATTTGTTTCACTTGCCTGATAGCTACATGTCTCATAAAGCCTTTCCCCTTACTAAAAACAACATCATAGTCATGATCTCCCAATACAACTATAGAGATCAAGTTTTTCTTCATCCCAAGTACATACATGACATATTTCAGATGAAGATGGGAACCTAACTCCCTCTTAAATGTTACAGTAACAATTCCTTTGGTACTGTACCACCCATCGTCCCCAAATTCTATCTGCATCTGGAGATCCTTCTCCTCTAGGATACTGAAGAATTATTTACATCATGTCATATGGAACGTGGCACCTGAATAAAGATACCACACACTCCCCATTACAGTGTTGTCCATTTATGTAATCAGGGTGAAGTCTAATTCGAATTATGAGGCAAGTGCTTCACCACCTGCTTCTCTTAAAGGTTTCTTGTTAGAATTCTTGTATGGAAACCTTGTTGCATAGTATCCAAATTCATGGCAATGAAAACATGTTATCTTGCTCAAGTCCTTCTTCTTTCCATTTTTCTGGCTAGTCTCTGGTTTTCTTTGGGCCTTCTATCCCTTGCCCTTATTTCCCTTTCCATCCAACGCGAAATTCTCTTCCTCATTGGATTTGGATGTTACTCCATCTCTAGTGTTTCATTGAATTTCTTCCTACACGAAATCGAATCGAGGTCTCTCTCAATTTGGTAATCTGTCGCTTCCATTTGTAGAGTCTCGATAACTGTGCTAGGATTTTAGATGGCCTAGAGGGCTAGAATCACTAGTTCTGGAGAGGGAATATTTTCTCCAACTCATCCAAGCTCATCTCGGCACTGAGTGAACCCGAAGAGTAATGTGGGATGGTTTCTCCTTTATCCAATTAGATATTTCTGAGCTCGTCGCTCAATGCCAATCTTATTGGTGTGTTAGGATTCAAAGTAAATTTTCCTTCCCCTAATATTATTTTTTAACTTGAGGAGGTGGAGGATTTTGACGATGGCATATTATGTTCTTCTATGAAATGTGAGTAAGCCTTTTACTTAGATGTTCTAGGTAAATTTTTTTTTTGTATGTTGTTAGATACGATCCAGGAGGAAGGTCTGTAAAGTATAAATAATTGTGGTTATATGAATATATTATTTTGCAGCCATATTTTAGAGAAAAATATTTGGAACCAACTTTATGTGTCATTTTTACTACTTCTCCCACCTTGAAAAATTCCAGAGAAAAGCTTTAGGATCCATCTTGATGCCTTAAATGACCACATCTTTTGGTCTCAACCTTATTATGGACCTAGATTCCATAATTCACATACCTGTTGATAGAAAAAAAGTTCTCAACAACATTTTGTGACTCTCTTTGGTATGAGGTCCCAAGTGGACATCACAAAATTTGGTATGAGAGGACCATTCAAATTTTGGCTCAGCTCCCATGCTTAATTGTGTGTAAGTACTATGAGATGTGTGTGATCATTACAATGATGGGTGCACCTATGGGGCCAGTAGCTACACTGAATGCAAGAATGCAACAATTATAACCTATTTAAAGGCGGAAATTGGTGAGAAAATTTGAGGTGATGAGTAAAAAATTACATATATCCACATTTAAGGATTCTTTATTATAAACCTGGAAGGAATCTCACACTTAGCTTATCAAAACAAGACATAAAATATTCATTGACCAAACCAATAAATACCCAATGTAGAAGGTAACCAAACTAAAGCCAAGTACAAGGGATGATACTTCCCAAGGATAAAATGTGTAATTCTTCTTCTCCAACAAGTCCTTATTAAGTACCTTTTGAATCTAAAATCCATTCCAGACAGCTGTCAAATTCATCAGATAGTAATTAAGGGGAACGTTAAGAGTACCTAGCCTATCCATTGGTTCAGGTAGTTTATTCTTTACCTCTTTACACATGACAATTTCCTACTCAAGTATAAACGATAACGCATTCGTATTTTTTTCTTATTCTAATGTTTATGACTGCTCTACCTATTCTCTCATTTGCACATTTTCAGCAACAAGTTGATGAAGTAATCGTTGCATGGAGTCCAATTGGTCCTTTATTTTTCTTAGGAAAGCTAGTTGTAGTTTATCCATAACTAAACTTATGCAAATAGTCTAGACAACTTCCTTTTATTTATTTTTTCATAGAATTATAATATCCTTTCTCATTATCTTCCACCTCATAAAATTTTCTCTAGAGACAACATGAAATAGTTGAAATACCTAAATATCCAATACATCTTTTGGATCATATGCTAGTTGATTCAGTTTAAGTTATTTTATTGAGGTAAAAGCCCCTTCATTTTCATTGATTTATAATTGTGAATTTTCTTATGTGTTCTTATGTTATCCTTTTAAAGTATACATATTTCAAATTTTGTTCAATTTATAAGTTCAAAAACATAACAAGTACATATCACTGTACAATAAAAGAACATGGGAAGTATAATTTTTACTCAATTTTCATAGGATACAATATATTGCCTTTGGGTCACAAATATCATATTGGGAAATATATCCTTTGGATGTAGAACTATATACGGGGAAGAAACACTCTCCTTTGAAGGGTATTGGTCATTGCATTAATTAAAATACATAATTTTTCAATATACTTAAAACAAAATATGATCTCTCAAAAATGTTTCTTATATCTAAGACATAAATTAAATTCAAATAGAAATTGAGGTCATAATTGAAGGGAAATGGGTAGAAATTAGAAATTGAAAGCTATTATTAGGGATAGAGACCATAATTATACTAATGATTTGGAATTTAGGACATTATCAACACATTTTTAGAACTGTCATGGATTTACATGGCATAAAATTTGTTTCCTAAGTTTTCTCTTTATGGAGCAAACATTTGATGTTTCATGAAAACATTAAGTACAAATTATGACCTAGTGATATACGCTTTATGTCAATGTCAAAGGTAGATCTAACTTGGAATGTCAACCTTTTTAAAATAAAAGAGGACATGTTTCCTCTTGTTGATATAAAAACCAAAACCTAAAAATTGGGCTACGTAGGGCAATGACAGACTAAGAATTACAAACAAAGATTGTGAAGGAATAAGATAGAAAGAGTTTGGTAAGGGACATTTTATTTTTTAGATATGGTCCAACATTATTATTTGAGGGGAGAGTCTTCAAAGGGTTTCCATGAGGATGAGATTTACAAATATGATGAGACACTTACATGATTATCTAATTTATCTGCAATTTTATTTCCAATTCTTCTAATGTGGTCTGGGATGATCATAAAAATGGAAAGAAGGACAAAATCTACTCATATGAGTAGGATTTCATGTATCAAAATAAAATACATTCTTCTAGTCTAGGTGCATTCAAGGATTATTTTGATTATGTTTATAACAAGTTGAGAATCACCCACCACATAAGTTTGGTCTGGCCTTGAATCTAGGAAATTAGTAGTAGATCTTGCAAGGCTTTCAATTTTACTACGTTATTAATATTATATTCCACAAAACATATATAAATGTAGATATGTGATCCAAAATTATCCATGAAGATACACCCATATCCCACCTTGCTTTGGTTACCTTTTCAAGCACCATAAAAAAATGACCTTTAGAAACTTAAGGGGAGGAGGGATCCAAGAGGAGGGAATGGAAATTGTTGCAGAGAAGAGAAGGGGGGAATATTAATTCCTAGAATAGATAACTAAATATGAAGTAGCAAGACCTCCTCACATAAGGCATTCCAGTATTTATCTATTGAGGTCTGCATGAAAATTGATTCTGTTACATTTTTTTGAAATATGATCTAGTGAAAGTTGTGAAGGAGGGATGGATTCTTGAATATGCAATAATTCCTCTCTTTCATAATATTCATAAGAGGACACTTAGAAGGCTATTTCAAATAAGGTTCAAGTTAGGATTTTTAAAAGGATGATCCCTCCAATTATTGACAATGCAAGGGAGACTAGATAGATCACGATTTTATCTCTTCATGCTAGCTTGTAGATTATCAATATATTATTACAATGGGGAGAAATCTTGCAGAAGTGCTCCACATTTCAGCTTCATAAAGGCACAAGGAATAATAAGAGATGCCCATTTGTTATTCCAAGCTAAGGTTTTCCATTTAACTAGGGGCCATAGGAAGATGGAAATTTTCATCCATATATTTTTCTGATAAATGATACTCAAAATGAAATATTTTAGAAATTATTTGAATCACAGTTCCAATATATAGGCCTCACGAATGGAAGGGAATCCACATGGTTGGTAACCCCATTCTAGTTATCTACTAAGTTGGATATTGGGATGCTTCTTTAATATAACTTCCACCAAAATTTCGACCAAGCCTCTTGAACGGTGACTTTATTCCATCCTTCATAGCCATGCATGCAAATGCAATTGTTACAACTCGAACTTCTGTCATTGGATGTTAGAGAAAAAGTTTTAATTGAATTGCTCCAACATTTCCAAGGTCAATCTTCAGAAAATTTATATTTGTAAACACAGTTGCACCTATCTCATATGTACTTTGTGTAATAAAAAATAGCTCCCTTCTTTACACCTGTCATTGTAAATACAATTTCATTATTCCTAAATGTAGTCACATTGAATTCCATAGTCCCTATGAATCTACTTTCACAACGTAAAATGGGAAAACAAGAAGTTATTTTTTTTCCAAGGAAATTCCAAATACATTATCACATTAGTTTAGTGGTTGTCATTTATTAATATGAGTATGCAATTGAGGAATGGAAATGGAATCCGAATGAGAGACCATGAAATTAACAAACCTTGGACTGGGTGTGGGATCTTTATCTTATACCCTCATCAAATTAGGTGTTTCTCCTATGATATGGTGAAGCATGTATCCATTTATTGATCTAAGGTATAGTGGCCATCATTCACGTCCAAATGTCCAATCCTGCAATGTGATTCAATGGTATAAAGGACTAGATCCAATCCTAAACAAGTTGGTTGTGCAAGTATTTGTCTAAAAGTATTTTTCTCCAAATATTGTCGCTTTGCAATTACGTGCCATGCAATTTTCATGGCCAATGCAATACTAAACCAGTGGAGGTTCTTGAATCCCCAACTACCATGGTGCTTTGGCTAGGAAATACTTTCCCACTTGACCAAATGATGATATGTGCAAATTCTTTTCTCATTCCATAAGAGATTACTCATACAATGTTAAATCTTGTGAATGGTAGAATTTCCAATATTTTGAAGAGAAAACCAATACATGGGGATGCTTATCCAAAACTGATTTAATCAGTCATTTTGTCACCAACTGAAATCCTTTTGTATCACCTATTGTTAACTTTCCCTTCAATCCACTTTATTAACTAGTTCCAATCCTCCACATGATAGAAGTTTAGATTGAGAAAAAAATACAATTATAGAAGACCATGATCCCAAGGAGTCATGTTATATGGTAGCATTGATTCAATATTCTAGATAGTCTGCTTAGGGACATTATTATAAAATAAAGTAGGCTCATGTTGACTGATCAACATGCCCAAGGATGAATAAAAGATTAAGAAAATTCTCCTAAATATTTTCCATTAGGGATTTCGAGATTTTAGATAAGCCTAACCCTTTATATTGCAAGAATTGCCCATTTTTACAGGAATTTGGTATGCTTAATATATTGTTTCGAGGAAGTTTTCTTGGAAATCTAAATTCAAATATAGTTAGGATATCTTCTTAATGCTATAAAAAAAAATTTCTTTAAGAAGGGGTTAAGACTCAATGAGACTATGGAACAGGAAGAAGGGTTCTCAGTTGAAAAGAGAACTTGAAAATTACTCCCAATGCTTTATATCTATGGAAACACTACTATGTTGGAGTTTTGTAAGTTATTATTCTAAACTGTGGTATCTTTAATATACAATTATAGAGGTGAGAAGACCTATTTAAAAGGATTGGAAATAGTATATGGAAAGAATTTATTTGCTATGAAACCAACAAAATACATTAAGGGATATGATTTACCTATCATATATCAAGAAGGCTTAGCTAGAATCAGACAATTTAGGATAAGGATAATAGATGGATAAAACAATGTCAAACCATATTGAAATCAGAACAACTTTCAGGTCCGAGTTTTACGCTGGTTGGTAGTCAATCAGTCCCTTGTTGTCAATGCAATTCGTAAAATATTAAAATAGGGTTAACCAGTGGTTTTCTTACATTTCAAACAAAAGAAATAATGAAACATGTATTTCATAGTTGTAGAGTTCGTTGAGTGTTGTAGGCATGAACCACTTTAGAATTAGCAAACTTCATGCTTAGTCAGGGCAACTATAATGCGACATTTTCAAGGGTTTCCTTACATTTCAAATAAAGGAAACAATGAAACATCTATTTTACAGTTGTAGAGTTGTTGAGTGTTGTAAGTATGGACCACTTTCGAATAAGCAAAATTCGTGGTTGGTCATCTCAGCTAGAACGCGACAATTTCAGGAGACTTATGGATTGTCAAACAACATGGCAAGGAAATATAAAGCACCATTTTTCTCACAGGTATCAATTTTATGTGGAGAAGGTAACGTATGGAATATTTTAATCCTACATCAACCAACCTTTTCCTTGTTGTTGTGGGGAAAAATGCCTATGCAGGACAATCCTATCCACCTAAGGTGTGACAGTGCCTTAGCAACAAACAAGGACAACTATTCTACTTTCTTCCTTTATGAAATGTGAAAGAAGAGAGATAAATAGACTTACCGGTGTCTTTCGTTTGTTCCTCGATCCGGTCTCTCTTCTCTTTGGGAGTTCATAGCTACTTGCCTTCTCACTCGCCCAACTTCAACAGGTTCATGCAAGATCACAAGAGAACAACTACTTGCCTTCTTTCCTGTCCAGCTTCAACGGGTTCCTGCAAGATCACAAGAGAACAGCTACTTGCGAAAAGCGAAGAACACTACACAAAGACAGATATTCACATTCATAACTAGTTTAGGATTAGAAATAAACTAAACATACTAATGCATTCATACATAAAAAATACATCAGCATATAGGAGAAACCAAGATAGCTTTATTGATGAATAACAAGGTTCAGGAAGAGATACAACCCAGAGGGCTCCAATCCAGCATCTCCTTCCTAGCAAATGGAATTCCTATATTCAGCCCCTTCAAAGCATTAAGCACCCAATGATTCCAATCTCAAACCAACAACAATTCTTTGCAATAACAAAATTCCAGCCTCTAGATCTCATGGAGGAGAGATCCATATATAGATGTTTGGAGAGAGGATGAGTTAGCTTGAGATCTGACTAGTGTCCTCTCCCTCTGTCAGTTCTTGATTCCACTTGGAGGTTCTTGCTTCCACTTGGAGATTTGGAACCTCTTACTCATCACCAGTCGAATTCCCTGAGGCAAGTGTCATTTTGGAAGCTTCCTGGGTTTTGACACCTTGAGAAATGAGCTTGCCACATGTCCATTCTCGTTCAGCGCAGGTAGCCAGTGTTCCCTTTGACATTCAACGCAAGTAGCCAGTGTTGGCTTTGACATTCAGTGCAAGCAGCTAGTGTAGCCACTGAAATGATCCTGAATTGACTTGTTTTTGAGCAGTTTCTGGTGGAGAACTTCTGTGAATTGCTGTGGTTTGTTAGCCTTGTTCCTCTAGGGGTAGGAACAACATGTTTAGGGACTTTGGATCCCTTAGATTATGGACATTTCATGCTCGATGCTGTAAGGCACAAAAATGTCTATAACATTTGCCCCCTAAAGTATGAGGCTGTTTATCGGGTGAAATGCTTTATTAGGGGGATCCGAAGTTCATCCAATGCTGGGAGGAGACCTGTAATAAGATACAATACAATACATTATTTTTCATACTGCTTTCATGATCTAGCTGAGGCAGGCATTCCCATGCTCAGCTTTATAAATTCATTTTTCTGTACATAGAACAGACAATCGTCTGATGGTAGACTGATAATTTTGATGAAATTATCATCCTTTGAGTAGGATGATTATCTGCTGCAATGATGTACATGTCAATGTCTTTATCTTTCCTAAATATATATCGCAGCCCGGATGGATGAAACTAGATGCGGGGTCTTCAAACTCGTTCGATCTTCACTCTAAGTACAAGTCGATCCATGTGAGAAATGTTCTGAAGTCGAACATGGAAAGACATCGCTTGATTACCGGTCAATGATGTAAACCGTTAACAAGCGCGAGAGGAATCACCGATAATGATAATGACCCTCAAGGTACTGCAGTACAATTCACGTGGTGTTAATAAAGGACTTGGCGTCGAACACCACGCAAAATCTTTCGGTCAAAGGTCATTGATGTATACCTGTCGCCGGAAGTGAGAAACTTGTCATTGAGGCATGCAAGCTTCAAAGTACTGAAGGGGTTGTTCCTAGATCAACTTCTTGGATAATGAGCTGATGTCGACAAGAAGCGATCCGTCAAAGGAGGGCCTTAATGAATCCCACATCAGTGACATGGAACGGAGCTAATGATTTTAATGGAGGTGAAAACGATCTGTGACATATGATTCAGGGTGGCGGTCATGAAAGGATGAAGGATAATGTATGGTAGTGGATGGGACACAGTTGACTTTTCTGAACGACTTCTCCTGAACATATGGCAACACTGATGCAATGGATTGGTAGCATTACCCCAAATATGGATGGTATGGCGAGACCATGGATGTGACCGGTGAATGAAACAACCCAACCCGATTGTGGTACGGAGGAAAAGTGTCATGTTCAAGAGCGACTTGCTACCATCAAAGTTTTCTTGAGTTTCTCCTAATTTTCCCCCAGTCATTGCTGACCATTACCTCTTTATTTTTGTTAAGCTTGAGGAGGATAACATATGCTTGTTCTATAACCTGCCCTTCGGGCAAGCCCATCGCTATGTTTTAACGAGCCTAGCGATAGTGAAACTCGTTCTCGTCGAAAGACAAGTTTGTCGCTATTTAATGATTTTAACGAGTCTAACGACAAGGATAACTCGGTCCTTTTCATTTTTAGAGACTCTGAAAAGGTACATAAAGTTAACTCCAAAAGTCCTTTTTCATCATCTAATCCCTTAGGTCCGAAAAAGTATAAAACAATATAGAAGGGATGAGTTTTCGATAGTTTTAACGAGCCGAATAAAACAAGCGCTCAATCTTTTTGTGCAATAATCCCTCAGGTCCAAAAAGATTAAAATCTAGAGGAGGGATAGCACTTCCTGTCCCTTTAACGAGCTGGAAGGCCAAGGACTCGGCAATCTTTTCATATTTTACGAGTCAGTTGAAAGGAGCTTAAAGAAGACTCGTCTTTTGAGGAACGAGTGATAAACACGGTTAGCAGCTGATTCCAGGTACAGGTTGGAATTTTCCAATCATGGTAGTGTCACAAGGATGGCTAGGTGAAATAACTCTTCGCAGCTGTTCCTCAAAATGGGTAAACAATCATATGGAGGTGAATGACCGGCCAAATGAAAAGTGGAGGTGACGGTGAAAACACGACCAAGGCTTTGATGGCTGATGATATTACATTCACTGTGGTTATTTACCGGGATAGTTCATTTTTTAACGAGCTTAAACGCGGGTGGAAACATTTGCTCGATTTTATGTTTATTTTTTAACGAGCATGAACTATACGATAAAACTGCTCGGATCTTGCGTTTATTTTTTAACGAGCATGAACTGTGTGCTAAAACTGCTCGATACCCAGTCATATGATAAGAGTGTCTCATTGAGATTCTATTTTTTATGGAGCTTCATCTCACAAAGCTATGCCCCGCATCCTTTCTTTATGCAAGTTCGGAAATGACTAACCCAAAAAACAGGTAAATAACCGCTCTTTGCTTGCACTCCAAAATGTTTGCATGCCCCCAGGTATAAAGTATGATTTCAAGGTTACCTCTACTTCTTTTCCGTCAAAACATTCGTTTTAACGAGAGAGGCTTACCTCTTTCAGGTTACCCAAAGATTGTCTCGTTAATCTTTCAAACAAAACACTTCCTCAGCAATGTCTACCTAAATAGACAAAGGTGAGAGACTTAGATCGTCAACTCACATAACTTTGACAAAAGAATCTTATTCTAGAACAACCCCTCTTCCTAGACGGACGGGGTACGGACTAGTCATATTCTCCTGCGGAAACCTACCCTATACCCAAAGTTTTCCTGCCGAAGCAGACCAGGACGCATGCCCCCTGGGTTCCAGTCATATCCTCCCGGATTTCTCGCGCTCATCAGGAGGACGGACCGTGGGTTGAGACACTTCTTGCGTGAATAGACCATTTAGGGATGGTACATGACTATTTGTGATGCGTGATCCGGGAAATGAAAGTTGGTCCACGAGCTTGACCATTCTTCCTTCATGCGGAAAACACATTACTATAAAGAGTGAGGAGATAATGGCTCCCATGCAATATATATAGTCTCGTCCAAGGAGTAGGTTATAATCCAAGGGTCCTTGAACGACCATCACGTTCATTTGAACGGTCTTCCCTTTCAATGTTATGGGCACATTTGGGAGGATCCCTAAAGGTCGACTGGTTCCTTTATCAAAGCCTGATAGATTTCTCATTTCAGGCAAAAGTGATGGCGAACCAAGCGCTTTCCAAGCAATAGAGGAAATGATACTCACATATGCCCCTTCATCAATGATAGTGCCAGCCATTACCATTCTGTATATTTGAACGATAATCCTGAATGGTATGCTTGCTGGAAAACGGGGTCTGCCTAGTTGGTTCTAGTCGAAGGACACAACCAGGTTGCTTGGTGGTGGGACCGAATAGACGGCCGGGTATGACTATGACGAAGTTCCTTCCTGCGATAAAGGAATGGGAAAATTGCCCTCTTGTTCGTCGGAGTCTGTGTTGATGAAGAGAATTTGGACGGTGTCATCTTTATTCTCTTCTGTGATGGTATCATTCGAAGATAGAGCCTCTCAAGGCAAAACCGGGTCAACTGCCGCCTCAACCTTTTGACTTTCGTCAGGCATGGATCCAGACAGTTCATCTTCAATGATAGGTGCTTCGGCTGACCACCTGGGCGGGCCAGCCGGGTTCTCAACTAGTGAAGGACTTGGCAGGAGTTTTTGATATCCAGGAGGAAGTTGCGCTCGTAAAATCAGGCGATCTTCCAGAACTCTTTTAGCCTCGTCTAAGAAGGGACAACGGTGGATGGCATGGTCGCCTTCACATAGTTTACAGGGAAACATAGCTTTCCCTCTCTGTCCTGGGACTTCACTTTCACTAGTCGACGGTGAGCAGTCAACATGGCTATCAGAGGTTGATGCTACCGAATTGTGCAAACGGGGAGACCAGTCCCTTAGTATCCGAGGGATGCAGGGAAAATCTCTGTGGAAGTGGTCTCCATTGCATATGACACATGGCGATTTAGGCCTAGTCAGTGCTGTGTGTGGATTTTTGTCAGACGACACTTGTTTGCCCCCAGTCGCTTTTGGCTCCTTCTTCTTCTTCTCTTTCTTCTTCTTTTCCTTCTTCTCCTTAGGAACTTGGTTTTTTGTTTTACCAGTTCCGTCAAGCAAAGAGGAAGGAGGAGAGGAAGAGTTAGATGAAGTAAAAGGCTGGTTCGCAACTCTGGTCTGGTCTAACTGTTGACTCGACTGTTCAGGAACAGTGGTGTTCTGAACGACATTGGTTGAAAAGAGCCAGACCGACAGGCCAATTGTCAGTCCTGGAAGCGACAATGTGGCCATATGGGGTGCACCAACATCTCCCCAAGAGGAGAAGGGACTAGGATTTCCACCAAGGGGAATTCCTTGGTTGGTGTGCTCCATTTTTTCAACCTAAATATCAACGCAGGAATAGGGGTGATTGTTCCGTTTAAAATAAATTTTAACGACGCTTTAGACACAACTTTCTTTTTCAATTTTAAATAGTGGATAAAAAGCTAAAGATGACTCTAGTCTCCTTCGATGTTTTAACGAGCCCGAAGTGACAAATGCTCGGATGGACTTTTTCCGTTATAGAGTCTGAAAAAGACCAAAAGGAACTGCTCTGGAGTTCTAGGCAGAGGGTGTGCCAAACTTTTCGCAAAACCGTAAAATACTTTTTAGGGTACGGGCGGTCAATCTTCCTGAATGATGTGTTCAGTGCATTGCGATCAGTAGGGCGGCCGACATGGCTTCCTAAGGATAAAGGTTTTATGCCTACAGGGGTCTCCCAATATATACGCGACGGTACATGGGAGCACAATCCGTACTGGCACTATCGTCCCTCAGGAGGAATCACCCACCATCCATGAGATCGACAGTCACCAGGCTTTACGACGCCGGAACACGTCGCTAGCCTAGACCTCTATGTTATGCGTTATGTTGCAAAGCGTTGTTAAGTTCATTCAATTTATTTTAGGTTGATCTTTTAAGAAGTTTGCCTTTCAAGGTTCACGACGAGATGTATGATACAATTCCTAAATGCAGTCTAAAGATGATAAGCAAGCTTTATATCTTTTCAACTTTGAAAATCCTAGCTACTAAGGGAAAAGAAAGACACCATCTTTTCTCAAAGAGCAATCAACACACTCTAATGCACTTTTCCTAAATCAGACATGCAAACTATCAAGATGCAAATGCACAATGCAGGTGTTTGTTTTCCGCTTTCTTAGTATTGATGCCTACAAAGAAAGCTTTTTGTACAACTTTGAATTTGCTTTTAAATGACCAATACAAACAAGTTTAATTTTTCGAAATCAGAGAGGGTAGAAGAGATTACAACACTTAATGATTTTCGAAATGAATACTTGTTTCGACACTTAAAAGAGACAAACTCAAACCAATAAGCAAGAGTAAATGTATAATCAATCTGCAAACAACCAATGAACTCTCTTCTAAGATCACAATCAACAGATCTGAATCAAGGGCTACAGGATGACTATTTCACTCATGCAAAGGAAAACTGTAAATGACGCCACAAACACATAAAAACACTCACAGCCTTTTTGTACAAAAGGAGGCGGAATCTAAGCAGAGAAAAGGAGTTATCAGACTGGTACCTCTACTGGTTACAGGCTGCAAAAATCAAAGATCAAAACAAGGCAAAACAGAGCAGAGAACCCCAGCTGCACAAGGGCAAACTGGTTCAGCGCAACCTCAACACAGGGGTTTTGGCATTCAGCGCAGGTAGTCTTCACGGGACCTGCGTTGAAATGCAGAATCCCTTCATTGGGTCTACGCTGAAGGAGAAACTCTCGTTTCTCACAGGTTCTGGGTCACAGATTGCTATTTAATTCACTGTTTCAGGCCAAATAAAAGCAACAAGCAAGGTACAATCAAAGGGATGCTTTGAGGGGGTACTAAGATCTATCACAAAGGACCATCAAATCATTTGTGAGTCCATTTTCCAGATCATAGACAAGTCCAGTGATTGGATCAAAGCAACAACTGTCTACTTTGCATCCGGGAATAACAGATGCAGTTCGATTGTTGCTGTCGAGTCTATGAAACAAACAATGATAGAAACACAAATAAAATGACTAAACAAATCTCCCCAGCGGAGTCGCCAATTTGTTGTGGGGAAAAATGCCTATGCAGGACGATCCTATCCACCTAAGGTGTGATAGTGCCTTAGCAATAAACAAGGACAGCTATTCTGGTTTCTTCCTTTATGAAATGTGAAAGAAGAGAGATAAATAGACTTACCGGTGTCTTCCGTTTGTTCCTCGATCCGGTCTCTCTTCTCTTTGGGAGTTCACAGCTACTTGCCTTCTCACTCGCCCAGCTTCAACAGGTTCATGCAAGATCACAAGAGAACAACTACTTGCCTTCTTGCTTGTCCAGCTTCAACGGGTTCCTGCAAGATCACAAGAGAACAGATACTTGCGACAAGAGAAGAACACTACACAAAGACAGATATTCACATTCATAACTAGTTTAGGATTTGAAATAAACTAAACATACTAATGCATTCATATATCAAAAATACATCAGTATATAGGAGAAACCAAGATAGCTTTATTGATGAATAACAAGGTTCAGGAAGAGATACAACCCAGAGGGCTCCAATCCAGCATCTCCTTCCCAGCAAATGGAATTCCTATCTTCATCCCCTTCAAAGCATTAAGCACCCAATGATTCCAATCTCAAAACAACAACAATTCTTTGCAATAAAAAAATTCCAGCCTCTAGATCTCATGGAGGAGAGATCCATATATAGATGTTTGGAGAGAGGATGAGTCAGCTTGAGATCTGACTAGTGTCCTCTCCCTCTGTCAGTTCTTGATTCCACTTGGAGGTTCTTGCTTCCACTTGGAGATTTGGAACCTCTTACTCATCACCAGTCGAATTCCCTGAGGCAAGTGTCATTTTGGAAGCTTCCTGGGTTTTGACACCTTGAGAAATGAGCTTGCCACATGTCCATTCTCGCTCAGCGCAGGTAGCCAGTGTTCCCTTTGACATTCAACGCAGGTATCCAGTGTTGGCTTTGACATTCAGCGCAGGTAGCCAGTGTTGCCTTTGACATTCAACGCAGGTATCCAGTGTTGGCTTTGACATTCAGCGCAAACAGCTAGTGTAGCCACTGAAATGATCCTGAATTGACTTGTTTTTGAGCAGTTTCTGGTGGAGAACTTCTGTGAATTGCTGTGGTTTGTTAGCCTTGTTCCTCTAGGGGTAGGAACAACATGTTTAGGGACTTTGGATCCCTTAGATTATGGACATTTCATGCTGAATGCTGTAAGGAACAAAAATGTCTATAACACTTGTAGAGTTGAAAAAGTCTAAAGTTGATCCAACTGCAAAAGTTGCAACCAAAATGAGTTTGTATAGAAATAATATGGATTCTATGTAGTCTGGTACCAAGGTGGAAGGTTGGCCATGCTTACCTATCTTGGGAGAGAGAGAAAATTACAATATCCCCTTACTAATTAATGATATCATCAGTTTAATTATATTTTTCTTTATTACAAGAAATTATTTACTGTTATCATAATTACCATAGTTGATCAGTTTAGTTTGAATCCACCAATTAAAAAAAATCCATTTTGGCAAAAAAAGTCCTAAACCAACTCTCTAAACTCATTGCTTGTATACAACCTATGACCTGTGTGCCAATCTTTCCACCAAGTATGGGTCTAGAACCTAAACCCTAGCCTTACTCTATTTAGAGACACCATCCATCCCTCCCCTTGATCTGCCTCTCTATTATAATTAATCATTTATTAGCATATGAAGAATTTGGAGTTGTAGCAAAGAACATTGATTTTGAGCAACGTTGGCCATGATTAGTGTTGATTTTGGTGGATAAATTTATCTACTTTAACAGTATATAATTTTAATACAATCTTATAGGAGATTTGACAGTGGATTCTTGTGCCCATTTAAATATATCTAAACAACATTCTAACCCTCATCTCCCAGACTATATATTTTCCAGGTTCTTTGTAACCAACCTTGGTATCTCACAATATATGCAGATATTTTGGCAATCTCAGTCATCGGACAGGAATATAGATGTTGACATAGTCAAGGTACATGAATGTATATAATATAAATAATACCTTACACTATGTGATCAATGTAAATATTTATTTCAGTAATTTAATATGTGTGGTGATATATGTACCTCAGGAATTGCATACATTAATGGTCGACATCTTTAATTGAAGTAGTGGGAATTCATCATTCTCTCTTGATTGATAGAGCATGTTAGTGACTCAACCACAACACATATATATGCACATTTCAAAATGTATTATGGTACCTTGAAGTTAATTTCATTTATGGTTACAAAATATGAAACAACCACCCATATCATCATAGTTTATTATTCATCACTTCAACAACAATAATTATTTTGTCTAGATCCAATGTTAACACTCAACATCACTTCCATCATCCACAACAACATAGCATCAAATTTCCTTTGGTATGGTTTAGGGCACATACGTTTCAAATCCCCTCTCATGAGTACCAATCTTAGTTTTTACTAAGGAAAATGGTGGTGAAAAGGGAATTAGACATTATTTAATCGAAGGTATGGGAAAGCATAATGAAAAAGATGATAATCTGGTTGCCTATGTATTTGTTTGGATTACCAACATCATACCTACATATAACTACCCACTATCCATTTGAACAAGAGAGGGAGAATGCATTCACAGGAGGAGGCCTTGTAATGGAGATGAGGGGATACTCGACTGGACAATCCAAAATAGGGAGGACTGGACAATCCAAAACAGGGAGGACTCGACAATCCGAAACTGGGAGGACCAAGAGAGAGACTTTGAGAGAGGGATATTTTACAGAATTAGAGAACTCTAAGAAAGGGAGAAGGGCCCTTCCTATAAGGATCGATAAGGATACTTGTAAAGGTCGTAGATAGCAAACAAATGCCAAGGATGGAGAAGGGTTAGATGGTAGAAAAATCAAGGAGATGGGGAAAGGGCCTAACTAATTATAGCTGAGGGGAAACAGTAAAAAAGGGAAATAGGTGAGGATGAAGGGGAAAAGGAAGAAAAAATAGTGTAGTTAGGAAGATAGAGAGGATTTGAACAACTCTTAGCAACCAAGGTACAAAATAGTCACGCAAGAATGGGGTCTTGGATGAAAGGCATAGGAAGTGATATAACTGAATCCGTATCATCACAGGTTAGTACCATAAAATTGTAGATGATTCGTTTTTCCTCATTAAAAAAATTCAATATTTATTTCTATGTTTGATACTGAATGGAAGGATTTAACATCGCCGAGTCTTTTCTCTCTGAGAAATTCTTGCTGTTTGTGTGCCTATAGTCATTTCATGTGCCTACAATTACTGTCTGTGTTTGCATTTAGAATTTTTACTATGAATTTTCACACATGGTCATCCCATAATACCTTTGTTGATTGAAAATGTGTTAGCATGTCAAATTTAGGGTCACATATGTAGTTTTAAGCCAAAATACAAAACCGAGATAGACCCATTTCGGTCCAAGTTCACTGACCCTTTTGTTAACTTCATCGCCGCATCTATGGGAATCCTACTTGATAATCCTGTAACAAATATGTGACAAAATAACTTAATAGTGATCAGTTGGAAGAATTTAATGAAGTAAGCTTAGGGTGGGGATAAGTCTCTGGAATCTCGAAATAGAGTTAGGGTGGAGAGCCATGTATTTGGAATCCTTTATGCCTAAAGGGTGTAGGAATTGATCTCTGGAGCCCCTTTATAGTGAAAGGGTGGATACATTAACCTATGGAGTCCCTGGCTATACATTAGGTGTAGATATAGATCCTTGGAAACCCTTACAAACTATGGGTGAGGATATTCCTAAAGGGTGGAGACATTTATCTCTATAGCCCCTTTCTGATCAAAGGGTGGAGACATTGACCTATGGAGTCCATGGCTATACATTGGGTGGTACATCCCTGGAATCCATTATCAACTGTAGGTGGGGATATCTATATCCCTAGAATCCCACAAAGTTCTCTGGAAATTTTGTGTTCTAGCAGGATAGACGTGGGACAACCTCTTGAATCCCTAGCCTAAAGATTAGGATTAGTTTGACACTAGGGGGTGAAACTTGCATACAAGCAGATATCAATGGTTGGGAGGTGATTAGGAGACTTGTCCTTGTGCCCATTTTGAGGTGTTTTAATGTCCAAGATGGTAGAACAACAAGAAAAACCCTATGGTGTGTGTAACCATAGTCCTTAACTATTTCCCATAATGAGGAACCATGCTGCATACCTACCAAATTGTTTGATAACCAAGAATATTGTGGTATGTCATGACCACAGACAACAATCTCAGCTAGTAAGCTAAATCAGAATCATAACAACATGATGTTTTATCATACCTGAATGTGTGACTATACCTAGATAGTTGTTCTATTATTCTTATATGCTTATGTATGGACCCTAGGTGAAGCAGGGTCAATCCTTAATGGATAAAACCCATGAGGGTTTTTCCTTGTAATTATAATTCATAGACCTTATTTTTATTAATTGTACATAGCATAGACACCTCATAAGTTTTAGCAGGACAAGGTATCCTATGCCTAATTTCCCATTGTGACCTCTTGATGCACTTTTCTAGGAAAAGAGTGATGGACATTTCTCATCATAACTTTGCTCTTCCCGTATTTTCATTCTCAAACCCGGATGGGTGCCTTTGCCTCCTAAAGTGTTGTATACAATGGTACTGCACATTAATTAATTAAGAGATTTGATAGGGAGAAAATGACCAAATTCTTATGAAATTAACCATCATTTACATTAAGGACTACAGGGTGTCGTTTTGTGGCTCCTTTTCCTATTTGGATCTAAATGAGGGCATGAAGTACTAAGTATCTTAACAACTATCTCACCAATGCCTTAAGATACGAGGCTCAAATACATGCAGTTTTCAAGTTTTGTAGGCATATGGATGTAGAATTTCAAATTTTGATTTTACTTGCAGTAATTGTGCTTTGATATTATGAATGCCTCAAGGTGAATTGGTGTAAAAGGGTAGGAAATTGACACAACAAAGTATGTGAATGGAATTGTTCATTGTTGAATGGTTTCTAGTGCTGATATATTTACAGAGTTCATTATAATATTGGTAACTTCATGCTACACTTTTACAAGTGTCCCATTGGTACATAATTCATCTCAGGTTGTTGATTCTTCCGTATAACAATTTCTCATTATTGATGTTAAAAATGTCTCAAGGAAAAAATGATACAAAACACAATATATTAATTCAATGGCATGGTGGAATTGTTGATGTCAGTATGATTCATACCTCGGAGTCTAAATAATCTTTGGCAATAATTTGAGATGTTTCAAAGAGGATGATCCTAACTTGAGCAGTGTGAATTAGGAAGGAGGATATTTCGGATGGTCAAGGGGGTGGGCCATGGTTGATGATGTTCAGTTATGATTAAGCAAGTCAACAAGATCAATTTGAGATTATGAGGAATGTCATTCATATATCCTTGAACAGAACAACCAATTCTTTTTGAATGAGTATGGAAATTGACAAGTAGATCTGTGACAACATTAGATTGATGATGCGTCTTGATTTATTTCTGTATTTTCTATGTTTATATCCATGTTACAAAACTTGGTCAAATTTCTGAGTACTCTTGGGGCAAATAAAATGGGCCAAACCAACTTGTTGGTGATTCAAACTCATTGATAATGAGTTTTAGATGCAATTATTGGCGGGTCAAACATAGACCACTAGTACTTGCTGATTTTTTCATGGATGGGTGATTTTGACTTGTAATCATGTTGATTAACTTGGTGGCTCCATTTATAAGTTCATATGACCCAAACAAGAAAAAACTCACTATTCTACTCAAAAAAATTAGCTGTGAGTTTTTTCTGAATCTTCGTATAATTTTTACTCTCTAGTGTTGAGTTTGTTTGTTGAGATGGGTTCTGTGACAATGAAAAATATTAATTAATTAATTGACCAGAGGGAAGTAATTATTATGTTTTTGTTCAATATGTTGTATCATTTGTTTCAACCTACCATCAAATTACTCCCTTGATATCACAGAAGAATGCCCTATGATATCATCTCTCATGTTGGGTTGTGGTTTCAACTTCATTGATAATGCCAAAGCTCTTTTGTTGTTTTATCATATGGAAATCCAAGATTAGGTATGTTGATTTCATTGATGGCTCTCTACTATAGATTCCTTAGTTCCTATAGATTAAATTGTTGATAAATGCTACAAGTTTAGATTATATTACTTGTACCATCTTGGTTGTCATTCAATATGAGTTCCCGCAAATCCAAATGATATGTAGTTGAAAACATAGCTTTTAAAAATATTCCCTTACTCCATAGTTTTTTAAAATCTTCCCTTGAAAGTTGCACCATCTTAAAATGTTCTTCTCATTGTACAAGAATATCTTCCTATGGAAAAACACTACAAGAAAAGGTTCAAATACTTTTGAAAAGATCTTTACCTTTGTGGGCCCTAATGCTAAGAAAATTAAACCAAAGAAACAATTAGGTATGTTGTTCCATCTATATTCTAAAATACTAAAATCTAGCAGCTCTATCTATCATTGATATAAGCACAGTTCAAAGGAGATCACCACGGCCCACAACTAAACATGTTGTATACTCTTTATAAGTTTATATATATTATAAAACTAGGGGGGAATTTTTTTTACCAAGTCTCCTAGATATACAAATATAAAATATTAATGTTAAGGGAAGGATCATTTTTGTTGAACTCAACTATACAAGAAAAAATACAAAGGGTAAAGCACAAATATGATACATATTTGGACAAGGTCCATTTGACCAAGTTTCATAGTTTCTTCTTCTAGGAATAAATTGTCCCTAATTAATAATTTTTGCATAGATTTGGGAATTACTACTCAACTGTTGGTTAGGACAAACACTTGGATTGGGTGGGTAAAAAGATTTTGCATACCACCAAGTAAGTTCAATTTTGACATTGTCCAGTGGATCAAGCAGCATGTCTACAAGAAAAGGAGGCTAAAAATGAGGAATGGTGGTGTCTTGATACGTGACTGAGACTGGTTCCTTCAAATGGTAATGCTCATGCAACTTAATCTAATTGACATTCACCAAATCATCAATAAAACACTGAGGTGGAAGATCCATTTTGAAGGCATTTTGAGTAGCCTATCATGTGGTGGTATATTGCTCATATTGGATTGGATTGAGGTTGTGATTTGGCTTATTTGTGAACTTCTTTTTGTGAAAATGATGCTAAACTTTGTTGCCAACCTAAAAATGAGGAGGTATTTGTGTCCATCATACAATGATTTGTACTTGGCTTATGTTTACTAAATTATTTCATAGACATTTTTCTACAGTTTGGACAGGTTTTGCACAAAGGAAGAAGCCTTATCTTGCTTCTTTTGTTGGTGTGATTTTGGTATTACAAGGAGAGAAAATGGAAATTTATAAGAGGAAGGAGGTTTGAAGCTGTAACATACCTCAAATTAGGATTTCTCAATGGACATGATAGTTGGCCTGTTGTCGTTATGCTGCAAAGTGTTCATGAAATTATCTCATTGTTTTTTCTATTGGTGATAAATGCAGAGAGCATGGCCTAAGGTCTTTTGATCAGTCTTGTAGAAAATGTCCCTCACCCACCTGGTCTAGAAGCGAAAACCTCGCTCTGGATGGGACAACTTCCAAAGTGCCATGTAATTTGCTATATGAAAATTCAAAACCATTCTTCCTGCTATTATGGAACTATGATGGTTCCATGCATGGTTTGACAGACGATTCCGACACGCTTCCCATTATGTTGGTGCAAGGAGGAGAGAATAATAGATAAATTCACTACTTTATTTGTCACAGATGGTATATTAGTGTTTTGAAATTGGACTTTTATTTTGTAACTATTATTATTTGATGATGTTGATAGTTGTTAGACAAGTTATTTCAATTATTTAAAAGAACTAAAAGAAACCTCTCTAGATCTGACCTCGCCCAAAGGAAGGTGTAGGTAGCATAGCGAGATGCTTCACGCAATTGCGCGAAAGAATACCTAAGCTCAAGCAGCAGATACTACCACATACAGGAGAAGAAGCTCTAGCTCGAGCTATAACGCTTATTAGGAATTGTCCAATTCAATTAATTCCAGGGTCAAAGGGAGAGTCACGAAGGGCTATTCTTCGATGGGGTATGATTCCACTTTCACCTTCCCAAAGGGATCAATGGTATACCAAACGAACGAAACTTTATTGCTCAAGTTGAGTTTCGTTAGGGACCGGGTCTACGTCACTTTAGAGGTGGGCTTACTTTCCTTCCCCACCCCCTTAAAGACCATAAGCCTTCCCTTTATTGATGCAATGCCCCGGAATTCAATTTCACTTCCAAAGTATGATAAAGCAGACACTTCCGCATCAGCATCCGAAAAAACATCCGCAGAAGCATCAGCTGAAGCAGAAGAGGAGAAGTAGGACTTTCTTTCCAGAATCGGCTAAGGAAGAATTCAAGGAAGTCCATTACTGAGAGAAGTGGTGATCTCGTCTGACGCTCTAGGCACATCAAGTGCTAACCTGATGAAGAGTCATGAAAACTGCTAGTTGCCTTACTGGATAAGCTACTGAAGCCGTTTGCGAGTGTTTCGTAGTAAGCAGCTCGGCTCGCTACGGCAATAGGACGTGCTAGGTAGTTTGCTTGTTTCGGTCTTGCTCTTTGAACCGTGCCAATTGATGCGCACTGTAGATGAGGCATACTTCAAGTAGCATCATCTGTTTGCTCCTCCGTTTTATTGCTAGATAGAAGGAAGCAACTGTAGCCGAGTTTACAGGTTAAGGGGCTAAGATACCTTCCTATTATGTTAGGTCTTAAGTCCCATTCTTGGACGCATAAGTCCTCTTCTTGGACGTGTAAGTCCTATTCATAGAGTAGAAGTAGCTACGAGCTCATACTTTTTCCTATCTTCCAAAGTTGTTTAAATCGGGTGTATCGCAATAGGGCAATAAGGAAGGTGTTACTGTAAGGAAGAGTAGCTCAAAGGGAATACCTGGAAGTAGAGGTTATAGGAAGACAACTCATTCTAGCTAACCTAGTTGAATGGGGAAGGCCACATAACTGCAATTTAGGTACGCACCCCAGTCTGTGAATACATCTTCTGGCATTATACTTGATAGGTCTAGTCTTCCATTACCGGCGGCGGTAGTAACATAAAGTGTGTAGCTTTTCGGTGGCGGTTAGGATGTTAAGCGGATCATAAGAGAAGTGAATGCTATAAATAGTACAAGTGCATGCGTGCGAATAATAGTAGAGGTGGAAGGGGTGGTAGGAGGTTTCATCTCTCTTGTTCTATTCCCTCCGGCTGTGAAGCTTTATTTGAGGAATTAGTCGAAGGTGAGTAGTAGGCCCACGATTAGTGGGTGCATTAGTATGTCTGTATGCCTGTGATAGTATAGGCAGGAGTTGATAGCTTGCCTGTTCCATGACCGAAGGTTGAAGTAAAGCGATCAAAGGTTTCAAAAATCAGGGGAAAAGATATTCTTCCCCACAACTGATCGATAGGCAAATTGCCCAGTTGATTCCGAAACGGGGGAAGCTTACTCACATAAAGCGAAGGATTTGGTTCTTCTTATTCATATATCTTTAACACTAGCTCAAGAAACAGGTTAACAAAGAGGCTTTTGAGGAGGATCCCTGCTCTTCGTGCCTCTCACTCAGTCATTCAGGAAGCAGCACCTTGGGCCCGGTTCACCAAGCCCGATCTCGATTTGCTACTGACATGGTTGGTTGAAAAAATAATTGTCCCTAATTATTTACATATTTTTTCATTGAGATCAAGGTATTATTGTTTGAAGGCCCCACAAGGCTTGCTACCTAATTTTCATTGGACTTATCCAATATTTCCCATTTGACATAATTTGCATAAATATATTATGTTGACAATTAGGTGATGCCTGTGGTAGTAATACATACATTTTCCTAGTGGGATTTAGTTGATCCTACCATACTCCATCATGGTATATTTAGATTTGGGGTCCATGATTCCATGCACATGTTGTTTCCCAAGACATGATTCCAACAAAGTCCACATTCACCTTGTGACTAGTTTGGCAATACCTATGACTTTGTTGCTCAACCATGCCAAGTTCCTTGCACCAAGATGTTGACATCATGACAGTTATTTAAATGAATTGTTGAATCACAACAATATCATCAATTCATAGGATTTCCAAGGTTAAATTAATTCAAATCCAGCCTTGTTATTTGACTTTGAATTCTAGGGAATAGTACATTATTTGCTGAGAGTCAACTTTCCCTCAAATCATTGGTGTAATTGTGTGGAAATTTCAGACCATTTTGATTCGTGACAATCATCCACATTGGTATTTAACTCATTTTTTTGTTGCTTGGTGTAATTCCCTCACACTTCCAGCATTTCGTCCATTTGTGGTATGCTTGTTATGGTATATTCATCCAGGCAATTTCTTTAAACTGTATTATGATACTAAAATCATTTTGATGGTTTGATGACTAGTGCATACATCATTTTAGTGATCTCCTACTTATAAATTTTCTTAAATATTAAATGTATAGATCATACATATTCTTGTGGGATTAACTGTTGTGGGAAAAGCTTGTGCTGGCTAATAATCAATTTACTATTTTTACCAAGCTAATAATCAATGCACCATTGTGTACTTTTGGCATCAAATACCAAGGCATGTGCATGGGCACTCAAGAAAAACCGTTCATATTTGAATCTATCGAGCTAAATTCGTAAATTATCATGGTTCTCTGTGTTGTCACCATAGATTTTGGGAGTTGCAAATTCGTAAACGGAGGCTTATTTATCTAGTTGGCACTGTAACCACTCAAATATTGAACCCAAATTGAAAGGTAGTTTTATCATGCAATTTTCATATGGAATTAGATTGCATTTTCGTTGGTGGTTAGAATTGGTCTTGGATTTCCACAGTAAGAAAAGCAAACCTTGAAAGCAATAGCAGAACATTTCTTTACAATAGGTAGGTTTGGTAGTTTCCAAATATGAGATTTCCAAACATGTCTCTGGTAAATTGATTCTGTGCCAAATTTTGGAATTTCTATAAGGAAATTACACATGAGGGTCATTTAAGACATCTGTCTAAGACAAAATACATTTTTCATCTTAAACCTTTCTGCAAAAAACATGCCCTGATATTATGTAATATTAAATTATATGCTTTAAACAATAACGAAAATATTTCCTACCTTAGAAGCAACATTCCCATGCTGTCAGTAAGGCATACAAGAATTGCATGCTTTGCATCAAGAACTTGATAACGCCAAAAGCCTTGTTCAACATTGTGCAGATTGTAGCAAACTATACTTGGTAATATCTCTTTTCCCTACCATTCTTAAAAGTGAAAAATGAGGAAAAATAATTCAAACATACAAAAAAAGGACCTATTGAAAAAAGAATGTGGTATAGAGAAGGATGATGTACTAGTAAAAATTTTAGTTCCATGTAGCATATATAAAGAAGAAATTAGTTTACTATTCATAATTTCCAAATTGATGGTTCCCTGTTTTTGTCTTAAAAGAAGTGGACATCCATATGTAATTATGTTTAAGACCAATTTCCTTTTCTTTTCTCTATCTTACCATTTAAATTTTAATCTTGTAGTGATTTGACTATTTTCCATTTCGACCTAATGAATGTTGACACTTTCTTAACATTCAAAAGAATCATGAAAACTTAATCTATGATGTTGATATTTATGATTCTTTCGCTTAAGTTTTAGTTGTGGTGTTTATTTTTCTTACAAAACTTTGTTAGTTCTTTTTTAATTGGGAAATTATCTTCAAACCATATGATGTTTCTTCATTGTGTGTTTGGAAAAAATAATCTGTGCTAGAAGTAGATCCTTTCCACATTTAAGTTGATACAATAATAGGTGCTTTTCCATATGAGTTGTCTCATACTTGGTGTTTCTATTTTTTTTTCAGGCCATTACACAGGACTCGGTTTTGATAAGACTTGAGAAAGCCAAGCATGCTGTGGATCATAGTTTGAGGCGTGTTGAGTCCATAGTGCCACAGATATTAGGTCAATATGTGGGTAGCTGACATGCCACCTTTTTTTTTAACTTTATACCTACCTTCAGGAAATTTGTCACTGTGAAATTGAGTATTCAAGAGAATGGTGAATTCATATAATTTCCCTTTTTGATGTCTATGTATGAGGAAGTGAGAATCTATTATATTTAAATAAAAAAATTATGTTTCAGTTGTGTTTGACTTGAGATTATCTAATAGAATTGAACCAAGGGAACCTAAATTTAATTTGAGTGGTTGGTTATAGCATGACTAAATGTGAACCCTTGAGGCATGACCTTATATCTTAAATGGATGATATTGTTGTGTTCAACTTGCAATTATTTGTACAAATATTCTACTATAGTAGACCTGCTTTGAGTTTTCGATCCCAATTTTAACCTTGTTAAAGGCCTAACCAATAGTCTAGTTGTGAAAACCTTCATGTGACCAGCAAGGCATCTATTTATGCCAACATGAAATCAAATTTAGTGATCAAGGGAGCTTATTCATGCTACACTACTACTGAAAGGAGTTGATTCATTTTCATACCCTATTGTAGCATGTGAAAAATGAAGCTGCTACGTGAAATCAGTGATCCACAACAAACAACTTAAAAATTCATCAATACAATGTTTTCTTCCCTTATGCTTAGTTGTCATGCAAACAATGAAGCATTAAAATTCCAACATTCATAGGTTGGGTTTTCTATCACTGATGGGCTAGACAAGAATTTGGGTACGTACAAATCAACAGTAACTTCAAAGTTCAAACACATGTAGGTGTTGACATAAGCTAGTGAGAGGATTATTACATCCAAGATTGCATAGGATTGTAATAATTATTGCCCATTAAATTTGAAAATTTTCCTTTTTTTACCACCTGGGAGAACATAATTCTGTTCTTTCTATCCCTCATGAAATATTGGCTCCATAAGATAGTATTGCATTTCATTTTTGTTGGTCTGTATTAGAGAATGTGAGTGATAGCAAAAATAAACCAAATGGGGATTAGATCTTGTTGTCTTGGGAACCTAATTCATTTTGAATATTTACATCCATGCCTCTATCAATCCATGATATGTCATTAACTATTGCATTAATTATGTTATATCCAGTGGAAAATTTCCAACCTAATGGTTGTCGAGACTATGTATTCACTGTTTTTACAGATTTGGAAGATTATTGAAAAAGATTGTCATGAATAACATATTTTCCAAGTAACACCTACATACCTAGGCTATTTCTATTGGTATATAGTTATGTCCTTACCTTCAAGAATTTAGAACCAATTTCCTTCATGTTGAAGACATTACTCCAATCTAAGTCTATTTTAAGCATGCATATTTCACTAGCCAAGATCATGAACATGGCATCCAATATGTAAATACTAGATATTTGAAACTTCCAAACTGTCATTTCACTAGGACACTGACATTGTTTTAGATTGTATGAAAAATAAATTCCTTGAGTGCCACATAATTGGTAGCACCTGCCTCTTGCAATCATCAAGGAAAAAACTCAACATGGAATCAAACCTTATGATCTTTTCCATGCATAGATTCTTAGGATTAAAGTTGAGAAAATAATTAATGATTAATGAACTTTCAAAAGTTTATCCCACTATTTCATATAAATGCTCAGAAATAGATGCTAGTACCACTTATAGTGGTTCTATATCAAACCCAACCTCTAGGTCTATAGTGCCATCATTTTTATCCTTTATAGATGCAGAGACAAACAACCATTTCAATTTTTTCTTCAAAGGATGTCATGCCTCCAATAGATTGTTAGTGTCAATTGAGCAAGGTCTCCTATGCATATGTGGAAGTCACGTTGCTTGCAAAAGGAGGTGAATTAGATGCATTAGTTACAAGATTGGCATGAACCCTATATTGCTTCCTAGAGGCCAAGAGTATTATGGATAAAGTATATCTTAAAGGATGTATATAAAACATTCTAAAAGTTTGTTATACTATTCTACCTTGTTCTACTGTGTTGAATATCATCAAATTTTATTTATTTAACTATTGAGGCTAATTATTATTGTTTGTATAATATTCATAAAATTCTATTGAGAATTTTAACTCCATTATTCAGAGTTACTGCTTATGAGAACAATTTATTTATGTTACTATTCTCATAAACAATCAGGATCTGGCATTTTTGTAATTATTGAGGGATTGTCCTTCTCACTCCTCAAGGAGTCAATTCCCACGTCTAGCAATAAAATTGTTATTTCTCATGACACAAATGTTGTTATATTTTAATATGAATTGGACTTGAAGTATCATATTAACAATGATATAAGACAACCTCAACATTGTATTAATAGGCACTAGAATTTATCCCATGGAGGATTTGACCATGTTTATTACCTTTGAATTAAGGATTCCTAGTGATTCGAAACCCTCTAGAGGGGAATTATTTATTTTATGTGCAACCATACATAAATGAATAATGGTGTCGTATTGTAATTCTCTTGAGACATGTGATAGCAATGATCCACTATAAATTTTCATTGGTAGAAGGTACATGACAAAAATTGGCATGTGAGTCAACCAATGCAAAGGTAAAGTGGTACCATAGTATGGATGACTCAAATGAAGGGATTTGGTTTTAAGAGGCGACATAGTGAGACCTTATGGAAAAAATGGCTTCCAGGTGAAGTTTCATATTAACAAAAACAAAGAGAGACCCATTATAGAACTCAATGAGATATTTCTAATGGTGCTTATGGTTCGTCAAAAAAAGCTACAATTTGGTCACAATGGGTGACAGAAAAAACTACATTTTTTCCTATAAAAGGGCTTTTTGCCTCCAAATCCAATTCATTTTCATAGCAAGCTATGGATAATATGGATAAGAGAAGAAGGCCCTAAATCTTTTGGAGATCGTAGCGGACAAACCAACCATTAGAATCAAGATCTGCAAGTTGGAGGTAGGTGGCCTAACCATACTCATCATTTTTGGTGATTTAGATTTTCAAATTAGGCATTCAGTTACCTACTGGGGAACCCTTATCTTCCTCACAATTGTAGTGCACTATTTTGGGCCTGATATATGCTCTAGAGTACATAAATGGGACCCACAAATGCATTCAATGTAGTTTTGAGGGAAAAAACTATGCTTTGGACTAAGAATATGGGCAGGATTAGTGGCCTGCTAGAGGCTGAAGTTGAGTTTTGTGATGAATTTATTTTGTACTCTTGAATGAAAAAACATAATGATGTCTTCCAGGGATGGAAGAGTTAAATATATTTTGGAAATGATGAGAGTTTTATGCCCTTCATGCTGGGATTCAGGGGAATCAACCAGTGAGAGGGATGTTTCCATGATATGACGTGCTAAAGTTCTTAGAGAACCCTTTCATGAGGGTTGGTGAGACCTTGATGTCAAGGATAGTGAGTTACTGGGACCCAGATTAGGAGGCCTTTAGAGTACAAGGGCAGAGGATCAAGCTCAAGATCCAAGAAATATATTTTTTGATAGGACTGCCCCCCTGGGGGTTGGTAGGGGAGATACATCTAGTGATGCCTCGTGGGGTGCATATTAATGAGTTTTCTGAGCGTCATTATGTACGAGGTAGTTGTGCAAAGGGCATGACCATCCGGGTTGATGACTTGGAGATGCTTGAGACATAAGCTATAGCCGCAACAGTTATATGAATTTGTGGTACCCATGCCTTCCACCATATCACTGGAGGGCAGATGATGTCGGTGGAGAGTGTTTTGGGAGGGACGTACTATGGGTGGGGCTAGATTTTTTTGTCGTCATTGAAATAATGGTTGAAATTATGCAGACGGGGGACCAATGATAGTTGTTCATTTGGGATAGTCTTATGGGCAATCTTCTTTGAGAATATCCCCACTATATGACCTCATGTTCAGATCCGTGATGGGGGCCCACAGGAGCCTAAGATGTGCCACTCGGGGAACCTACTGAGACAAGGAAGTCGGGGGGGAGTCGGAAGAGTACTCTAACATGCGTTTTTTTCTCATTAGGACTAGATGTCACTATACATAGATGACTATCCATACAACAACATGAACTATCAGGGGGATATTGACTTACCACTTCCACCAGGATGAGCATGGGGCCCAGATGTAAGTGAAAGTTACTATATATTTGGTGCATTTATAGTTTGATAAATTTGTGTATGTCGTACTAATTTCTAAATTTTTTGGTATGAAAATATAGCACTGGTGAGGCCGCTAGGATACACGGGATGAGTTGTAGTGCATGGGGATGCATATAAGGGGGGGACTTCATCACGAAAAAGAGCAAATGATGGTGATCTATTGGAGGATCTTCGACGTATATGTGACATGTTACTGACCGGGGTGACAGAGTGTGGATGACATGAGCTATAAAATCAGTATACAGATGAGTGTATGTGTTTTCCCTCAGAGTGGTGAGGAATTATGTGGCACATAGCGATTCCAAATCAGGGCATACGATACTACGAGATGGGGGAATGAAGTCGTTGGCTTGGGAATCTCTATATGATAGTGATTAGGCACAGGGATATGTGGGTACCCATTTTTGTTTTATGATAACATGATAGTGAGCATGTTAGATATATTAGAGTAGTGGAATAAAATATTTTATGACGATATATATTTATGATTATGCATCTTTTTGTGTGATGATAGTAGTTCACCATTTGTTTATGGATTTATACTTACATGTGACAAATTCCAATTTAGAATGTTATTTGCAATGTTATCTACATAGTGATTTTGGGCTCTATGCACATGATTGAATGAAATGTATTCAAATTCATGCATCAAAATCTTCACTCATAGATATTTTCTAAATAAGACAGGATTATGGATACGATAAAAACCATTCAATTGCATGACAAGTAGCAAGGAATATAGACAAGAATGAAGGTGAAGGATGCAACAGTCAAGGGCATCATGTAGAAAACCTATCACATTATCATATTTGGCCTGATTATTGGTGGTAGATCCAATGCAAACACCGTTGGAGTGGAATAACAAATGAAAGGCGATAAAAATGGCCCAAGTTGTCAAGGCAAGATTCCTCGTGAAGCAACTCACAGCATCAACAAAACTGATATAAGGTGTGGATGATGGATCCACTTGAAAGACACAAGAAGGCAATGTGTAATAATGTGTGCGATGAAAACTACCTAAATGCAAGAAGAAAGAAAGATATATTACATGCATTTTGATGGGGAATGTTATGGGTAAAATTTCCTGAGGTAGAGTGCATTTCGAGGATTGAGAAGGATTTCTTCTTCTGGATCCTCTAATAGTTATGCCCCCTTACCCAAACACTTATGAATGATATAAGGTCCTATTCATAATGGTTTAAGCTTTCCACACCCCAGGACATCATGATCTTGGTCATACACTAGAATGAGGTCACCTGAAAGAAATTACGAGGGTGCCATTTGCAATCATACTGAGCTTTGGTGCGCTTTTTGGCCACTTCGGTAGTTTGCAATGCAACACGATGGTATTCGGGAGTGTGCTCAAGCATGATGAATTGTTGTTCTAAGGGTTGGGTGCCTGGGAGGAGTTTGACGGGAAGGTGAAGGGAATGGAGTTTTCACTCGATTGGTAAAAATGACTCCTCTCTAAAAATGAGGTGGAAAGGAGTGAACCCAGTGTCAGTCTTGACATAAGTTCTATAGGCCCACAAAGAAGGGAAGAGCATTAAATGGCAGTTGGTCTTATGTTTATTCACCATACATTGAAGCATAGTCTTAAGGATCTTGTTGACAACTTCAACTTGGTCATTGCCTTGGGGATAATAAGACAACGAATATTGATGTGCAAATCCCAACAGAGAGAATATCACACACCATATCTCATCTCCAAAGTGTCAACCATGGTCTGACACCGATTTTTTCAGAACCCCGAATCGGGGAATAACATGGTTGAAAAATAAGAGGGATGTAGTAGCAGTGGTATTATTGAGCGTTGGCATGCCCTCAACCCATTTTCTAAAATACTCAATGACCATGATAATATACTTATGATTATTAGTAAATGGGGCTCAACACTCCATAAAGTCAATAGCCAATTTACAGAAAGGACCATTTGCAACAAGTGAATGGAGGGGAGAATGTGGAGCTCATGCATTAGGGGCATATAGCTAGCAATTGGGATAGTGTTTGACTGTCGCGATATAATCGTTAAAGAGACAAGGCCAAAAGTACCTAGCACACATGATTTTATAGGCAATGGCCATTCTAGAGAGGTGGCCACCACAAGTGCTGCCATGGCAGACATTGAGCACTTGATTAGCTTCAGGATTTGTAAGACAACGACGAAGGATAGTATCGACACCACGATGATAGAGACCATCACCGATGAGGGGGTAGTAGGGGGTTTGATGTCGAATATGTCATTGATAATCATGATTGAGATGGGGGGAAATTTTTTAAGTTCGTATATATGTAAGGATGTCACCATACCATGGATCATCTGAGGTAATGGTGAACAAGTGTTCATTCGGAAGATCATCATTAACTGACAAATCAAGCACACTAGTAGGGAATTTGGAAATGAGTTCTGTGAGGGCCAAAACTTTCTTACTTTTGGGTGTGACAAACACGGGATAGTATTCTTGGAGGATAACAATCCAACAGAAATACTTCTCGTTGATGGCGAAATTTCTGAACAGAGAACATAACAGCCAATACTAACTTTTATTCATGGGAACAGGACACAGGGGGTTTGTTAGGGTTCTTACTGATATAATAGATAACATGTTCCATTCCTATATAATCCTCTTATATGAAGACCCCATCAACCGAATAGCTGGAGGCTGAGATATACAAGATGAAATCCCTTTCAAAGTTTGGTGGAATAATCAAGGGAGAAGAAGTGAGAGAACAATTAAGGGCATAAAAATATTGTTGATATTGGTCATCCCAATAAAATGGAATGGTAGATCTAAGGAGTCTAAGGAACTCATGAACCATTGTGGCATAGTCATGAACGAACCAACGAAGGAAGTTAGCTTTCCCTTGGAGGCTTTGTAACTAGAAAAGGGTATGAGGAGGAAGTTCAAGAATGTCTTGAACTTTGAGTAGGTCAAGAGCAATACCATCTTTGGACATGATGAAGCCCAAAAGGTTATTGACAGGAACGTAAAAAACGCACTTTAGAGTGTTAAGGAAAATGTGATACTTGCAACATCGAAGAAAAATGGTACACACATCATGAAGGTGTTGCGACCGAAGTTTAGAACAGGCAGTGAGATCATTAATATAGGAAAGGATAATTTGAGCCAAATAGTGAAAGAAATATGACATGACACATTGAAAGGTGGCCCAAACGTTCTTTAAACTAAAAGGCATGGCCTTGTAAGTAAAATTTCCCCACATACTTGTGAAAGCGGTTTTCAATTAATCGGAAAAACAGATACGAATTTGATTATATTAGGAGAATATGTCCATAAAGGATAGAACCTCATGCCCCACATACTCATTAATGACTTGGTCTATGAAATATGTGGGAAATTTTCCTTTGGGACAAGCTTTGCTCAGATCATGAAAGTCGGTGCAAACACAAATGGTGCCTTGTTTCTTGAGAATGGGAATGGGATTGGACACCCATGTGGTGTACTCAATAGTATTAATGAAACCAACCTACTTGAGCTTATCAATTTCAAATTTGATCACTTCACTCTTGGAAGGATCAATAGGCCTTTGTTTTTTGCGGATGGGTATGGAATCTGACCAAGTGTCAATATGATGTTCGATAATGGCGAGATCAAGTCCAAGAATTTTAGAATACGACCAGGTGAAAACATTACAAAATTCATTGAATATCTTGGTGTAAGAATCAATTTATTTCGGGGTGCATTGTGCCCCCAAGACAATATTTTCTTCAACTCTTGGTTTGTTCAAGATGTTGGTTTTTATGGTGGGGGAAATGTTAGCCATACTCCCTTCTTCAAAAGCATATGGTGAAAGAATGGTATTTTTGAACCATTCGACTTCACCATGAATGAAGCCTTTGGAATGCACAACATATTGGTCATGGGTCTGCTAGGGAAGGAAGTACGCATGATGGTGCATATCATTCCAAGGATAATCAAGGGTCGTCATAGCTTCCATAATGTCTTCATCAAAATGGAAGATTGGCATACTGGAGGAAGAAAGACCACATGATGGCGAAGAGATACTTGGAGCCTCTTCAAGAGAGACAGGGTTAACATACACATTGTCAAAGGTGGGAGACATATGACTAGTAGATGGAATATCTATAGATGTTGAGACCGGTGTGTTCGGCGAAGAAGGTTCAATACAATCAAAAAAGGAGACATCAGGGGAGTTACCAGGTATCGATATCATGAATGACGATAGGTAGAGAATAGGAGAAGAACTATCATCATCTCGACGTCAGAGGTAGGGATCACATTGGGTGTTGTAGAGACCTCATCTTTTGGTTTAGAAGTGGGATCAGAATCCACATGTAAAGGAGAAGTGGACTCATTATGAGTGGCCTCTAACTTGAAAATCCCTTGCAGTGTATTGTGAAAGTAGAGATGATGATAGTGATGGGAATAGTGGCCATAGTTATCACACAAAGCACATGGGTGGTTTGTGCATAAGGATCAGATCTTCTTAGCTGACTCAGGTAAGGTAACATAGACCTCAGGAATGTTAGTGTTTGGTGCAGTATAGGGTCTATAGATGTACCAACATTTAATTTTTCAATCCGAAGAGTTCATGAACTTCGAGACGCAACACTAGAAATGCCAGAGAGAGTCCCTGGTAACTTGCAAAACAAATTCTAGTTTATCTTGCGATTAATCTCAAAAATAAATCTAATCCTGCACTAGTGTGAGAAACACCAATCTTGCACTAGCTCGAGAAACACCAATCCAAACAATTAAAAGCATGCAGGAAGGTAAAAGAAATCAATGCAAAAGGAAATTCTAATTGCAAGTAAACAGAAGCGAAATCAGATCTGGAAATCAACCGGTGTCGGCACAGTAACGAAAAGACTGTAAATGCTGGCATAAATTCAAAAGCAATTCAAACTATTCCGCTTGCACTAATTCTGCCTATACTAATTCTGTGTAACAATATTCTTACACTTAATTATGTGTAAGAACAATCCATAAGTTAAAGGAAACCATAATATTAATTAAGCATCTATCGATTCAAACATAGTGTAGTTTCCTTATTTACGAATATTGGCTCAGCAAAAGTAAAAATCACAGCTTTGGATATATATTAATAGATCTGGATTAATTTACAGAATTTGAGTTAGAGCTCATAAAGGCAGAGTCGATCTTGTGGATTCTGGAAGGACATGATGCTTGTTTAAAATATTTCAGGTGAAAATCTAATTAGTGATGCAACAAATGAAATTATTTATAAAGGAACAATTTGCAGCAAATCAAATTAATTCTATAACTAGAAATTACAGGAAGAAATAAACTGTAAAATACACACAACAGTTAATAATCTAAATGCTATTGGATCTAAAAGATGAGAGCAGTGTTGAGCTAGTATGGCGGCCAACCCAGCCATCTCACACCCTCGATTAACCTAGTTCACACAATAATTAGATTCATTAAGATGCAATGGATGAATAAACAAAGCATGAATTAAAATTGCTTCAATTAATTAAAAAAACACAGTCTTTTACATAATGCATACATCGCTTAATCCCAACAAGTCGGAGAAGCATTCCACACTAAAATCCACGTGTTGCTACATTGGAACAACTCCTCCTCCCTTCTGCATTGTTCCTGCCTGTGCGTGCTTCTCCCCTCTGCTTAATTGATTGACTAAATTAATTAGCTAGGCTTGGAGCCATAACTCTTCTTTAATAATCTTTTTACATTCCAAACTTGGCATAAAACAAGCCAATCCTTTGCAAACATCATGGGGATTGAACCCCAACTAATTCTCATTAATAGAATATTAGTACAACAATTTCCCTACTGAAATAATGGATATTTACCACAAATTTCCCAAATCTGGGCATTTCCTAGAATTATGGAAAGTTGGTATTTTTAACAAACTTCCTCTAAAGCCGCCTTCATATCTCCTTAAAAATTACAAATTTTAGAAATCGGTTTGAGGCTTTTTCAACTTGCTATACTGGGATCAAAACCCATGTTCTATAATTTCTTCATTCTCCTTCACATGCACAGAAAACGAGGCAGAAGTTGGTTGTTTGGAAACTGCTGTGAATTTGGGGCTGTAGCATTAATTATTCTCTAAATATAAATCTGTATGACCTAGCTGTGTCTTGGCTTATGTGGAAGTGTTCAAATGACATTTTTATCATAAACTTCTTTCATATTCTCCCATCAATGTTTCAATGTATCAAAGCCCCAAATTGGTGGAGGCACATTGTAAAACTTGCACTAGTGCATGCACACTGTCAGAACTGAATTGGTACAGCAATCTGTTACACAATGTAGGTAGGTAAGTGTAGGTCCAAAACATGATCAAATCAACTTTAACCTGAAACATACAAACCTTTATTAAAGTTCCATTAATGGTATTTTAATCCTGTTAAAACAAAAGAAGTAACAAATACTTGCAACAATAATCATTTAATCAAATAGTAGCATGAGAGATTTTGAGTTAAAAATGAGACAAAACTGAGGCCCAACATCCCCCCATGCTGACCATCTTGCATGTCCTCATGCAGGAGAATCCAGTACTATTACTCCTTTGAAAAAAACAAAATTAGAAACATGTAAAAACATTCTGCAATTCTGCATGATTACATTTCCTGCACTTGATAAAGCTTTCTCTTAAAAAGAGAGTGTCTGCTAGACTCTTTATTACTTAAACTAATTTCAAGAAAGCCTAAAATGAAAACTACCATGGAAAAACTAAATTACAAGGATGGTGTTGTTATTTGCGAGAAATAGAGAACTTTTAAAAATTTTAGAAATAATATATCGAAGGCATTCGTGATCAAAATTTTCACTTTAACATCCTCACTATAAACATGAGTGACATGATTTAAAAGATATAGTGTTATAGGTAGACATAATAATATCTTCCCATAATGATTATTTTACCATTATCTGTGTATAGTTAAAGCTCGTCTTATCCGAGCACAGTGAATTACTTTCACTAAGGGTCCCCACATCCATAAAAAATCATTCCAAAAAGATAGAACTCCAAGGTATAACAAGAAAAGGATTTTAAATCCATTTTCAAAGAGGTTGATATTGAGTTCACGGAAAGAAAAATCAACCAAGTAAATTATAGTGTAGAGTTAACTTTAATACCACAGACATGGCCCTACTGCCAACAGGCATCCATACCCTCGACAGGGATACCTTTTAACCTTACGAAATGCTTGTGTCCCACCTATGAGATATAGATTCAGAGTTATTAATGAGCATTTACTTTTTCTCTTTTTATAAGTTAATTGAAGGACATTTCCCTGGCTTGGTAACCAGCTAACGACAATGCCATTCACGAGAACTAACAAGAATGAATGAGCCGACTCACGATGAGACCTCTCGTCTTCCAGTTTTCCAACTGAAAGCCATTACTTTATCTTGGTGACCAGTGTGATAATGTCATTCTCCTTAGGACCCATGATCATAGTAGGTCATCTTGCACTGAGACCTCCTATCTCTCAATTAATTCGTTTATATTTTTAGAGAAAAACTCTGATTATGATTAACCTCAGATGGATTACTTAATAGGTGGGGAGGCAAATCTACACCTTAAGAGTGTAGGATGACATGAAAAGTTTTTAATTACTATTCTTTACTGGTTGGTCATTCTACCTGAAGAACTTATTAAAAAACATCTCAGATAATGACCAAAAAGATTCCTTGAGTTTATCATGCTAAGGTTCTTTATGAAATCTTATTAGATTTTTGTAGGCATGGTCCACCATAGGAGGATTTTCATTGATTCCTTTGAAGAGGGACTTGAAAATATTTTTTGGATGATAGTTTGTTAGAAGAAGAGAAAGGTGTTACATGTAATTTATAACAATACATATTGATCCACAATCAAAGTCAATTTTTAAAAATATGAAGTCTTAAGTGTAAAGTACTTTTGACAAGTTTACCATGAGAATGTGCAATAATAAAAATTTCAAAATATGTGATTTTATGGATTCACAAGTTCAAGAGTGTTGTTATTCATCTTTATTCATTACCCTACCCAATTTTTAAAGAGAGAAATATCACCTTTAAGTGTAGGTCTACTTCCAATGAAGCCATGTGTGCAACAAAATGCTGATTATACTCACACTTAGTTTTAAAGAATAAAATTCAATACATACCAAAGCATGAGAAACCAGTTTCTTTAATTGACATGGTAACAAGAGTTTTTGAATGATGAAGAAATAAGATGGGTTGATGGCTGCTCGAAACTAGGATTCAATGGAATTCACGTATTTATGTTTATCCAACTGATGCAAGTCTTCCACCATTTGATAGTCATTCTCCTGTAAGCACAAAAATTCTAGTGAAAGACAAAAGATAAATCCCTCAAGTTCGGGCTCAAATATTTGATTTTTGGATTTAGAAGAAAGGTTGGGAGATATTCTAGGGCTTTGGGTTTCAACAACATTTTCAGAACAACTTCCAATGAAGGATTGATCCTCAAGTGGTCTTTGAATTAAATCTTCCCGGGGTAAATGTTCTGCGATAATGGGGGAAGTTTCCAAATTCATTCCCTTTCCCAATATGGAAGGTGTAACATGTTGTTCAATATGGAAATCAACATAAAGAATAGGAGGTTCAAACTATTCTGCAACTTGATGGTTTGGATTAGGGTTTTGGTTTAGGCTTGGACCAAGGTTTGGATTGGGATTACGGTTAGGGTATGGATGAGGGTATGGATTAAGGTTAGGATATGGATGAGGGTATGGACTAGGGTTAAGATAAGGTTGCACACGTCGCTGGGAACATGGAGGGGGATAACATAATGGTTTATTGGAAAGAAATTGTGATTTTTGTTCGTGCTCATATGATTGAATTTGCATGGGAGATTTCCCTAGATAAAAAGATCCAAATGATTCTTGATGCCATGGATATTTTTGGATCGAGGATAGCCAAGGAGAGGGCCATTGCGTCCATAAGGTAGGGTATTGAATCAAAGGAGTATTATAAGTTTTCCATGGAACTGTGGGGTTGTATATGTGTTGAGGAACTTGCTGGGGATAATACATATTACTCCAAGTATTAAATGATGATGAGTTTTGGGTTATACCTGGCAGTCGATTTATTTCCTTACTTGATTTCTTAAATACATGTTGAAACCCCAATAGCGATGGGAAATAATTTGTTGAATGATCCTACTTACAGTGCTTCCATTCTTCCTGCAAAACATCCAATTGTAAATTTAGACAAGATTTTGTAGTTCCTATTTTTGTCGTTGATTCCAAAAATTTAGAAGAAGGTTCAAGAATTCTTACCAATCTTGGAGATTCCTCTTGAATAAATAATGCACAATTTACAAACATCATCAAATGGTAAGTGAGAAACATCACCTGCTCCTATAATATTTAAAGGTTCTAAAAATTCATATTTGATTCCTTTGAGTAGGAGTGTTTTCAAAGTATCTTTTACCAAATTCCTATGTTTTGATTTTTGGATGTTGTATCTAAATCGCTCCACATAATCCTCTAAACTTTCATTTTCCCCTTTTGTTATCCCAAAAATATCTTCACTAGCCTCACAATAGTTTTTATATTTCTACAAGAATACATTCTTCATATCTTCCCATGTTTGAATGCAGTTCCCACCAAGGTTCATGAACCATTGGAGAGCTACTCCTTTAAGAGTAGGAGGAAACACTTGCAACCTTTGAGAATTAGTACAATAACCATATCCTCTACAAAGTACTTCAAGCTCAAATAAGAATGTATATGGGTCTTCATTTTCCAAACCATGAAAATTTGGTAGTGCAGATGGGGAAATATTATGCATTTCAGCCACTCCTAGATCTTTGATAGGAAATTCAAAAGTAATAATGTTTTCCATTTCTTACCAAACTAAAGAGGTTCTCCATGTACTACTTCGAGATGACTCCTTTGAATGTTTATTTTGACTAATCAGTAAAATAGGTGCATTGAATGATTGATGTTAGCCTCAAAATCCTCATTGAAAAATGCCTCAAAATACCATTTTTTTATCTTCAACGCGACCACTCGTACATTTTTTAGCACATGAATAGTGTATATATGTGTGTGTGTGTGTGTGTAGGGTGGTTGGGGGTTTATTACAACATCAAATAAAATGAGAAACCTTAAATCAAAAATGCAGGAAAGAAACAAATCCAAAGAACATAAAATTGAAAGAGAAACTAGGTGCAAGAATAGAAACCAAATGCAACAGGTCAACAAGGTCAATACCCTAAGCGCCTCCCCGACAACAACACCAAAATTTTGGGTGTAGGATAGGGTCTATAAACGTACCAACATTTAATTTTTCAATCCGAAGAGTTCGTGAACTTCGAGACATAGCACTGGAAATGGCAGATAGAGTCCCTGGTAACCTGCAAAACAAATTCTAGTCTATCTTGCAATTAATCTCGAAAATCAATGTAATCTTGCACTAGTGCGAGAAACACAATCCTACACTAGTTCGAGAAACACCAATGAAAACAATTAAAAGAATGCAGGAAAGTAAAAGTAATCAATGCAAAAGGAAATTCTAATTGCAAGTAAACAAAAGGGAAATCAGAACTGGAAATCAAGTGGTGTTGGCACAATAACGAAAAGACTGTAAATGCTGGAAAAAATTCAAAAGCAATTAAAACTATTCTGCTTGCACTAATTTTGCCTGTACTAATTCTGTGTAACAATATGCTTGCACTGGTGCAAGCTAAAAATCTGTTTGCACTTAATTATGTGTAAGAACAATCTAGAAGTTAATGGAAACCATAATATTAATCAAGCATTTATTGATTCAAACATAGTGTATTTTCCTTATTTACGAATATCGACTCAACAAATGTAAAAATCACAGCTTTAGATATAAATTAATAGATCTGGATTAATTTACAGAATTTGAGTTAGAGCTCATAAAGGCAGAGCCGATCTTGTGGATTCTGGAAGGACACGATGTTTGCTTAAAATATTTTAGCTGCAAATGTAATTAGTGATGAAACAAATGAAATAATTTATAAAGGAACAATTTGCAGCAAATCAAATTAATTCTAGAACTAGAAATTACGGGCAGAAATAAACTGTAAAATACACACAACAGTTAATAATCTAAATGTTATTGGATCTAAAAGATGAGAGCGGTGTCGAGCTGGCCTGGCGGCCAACCCAGCGAGCTCACACCCTCGGTTGACTTGGTTCACACAACAAATAGATTCATTAAAGATGAAATGGATGAATAGACAATGCATGAATTAAAATTGCTTCAATTAATTAAAAAAACACTGTCTTTTACATAATGCAGACATCGCTTAATCCCAGAAATTAGGAGAAGCATTCCACACTAAAATCCACGTGTTGCTACATTAGAACAACTCCTCCTCCCTTCTGCATTGTTCCTACCTCTGCGCACTTCTCGCCTCTACTCAATTGATTGAGAAATTAATTAGCTAGGCTTGGAGCCGTAGCTCTTCTTTAATAATATTTTTACATTCCAAACTTGGCATAAAACAAGCCAATCCTTTGCAAACATCATGGGTGGTGGGCCCCAGTATTGCAGCAATAATGCTGCAACTCCCGGGACTCCCTTATTTACTTTTATCAACCCGGTAGTTCGTAACAAACTTGGAAGCGACGGTGTTGTATGCACAAGTACTAGCTCTTGTCGCGGCTGTCACTTGATGAGCTGGCACAAGTCTGCTAGGAGCTTAAGCCAACTTCTATGAGCTTTGAGAAGAAGCTTTTAAATGTGATGGCTACTCTACTTGCAGAAAGAAGCGAAAAGCAGAAAGGAAATGCAAACCCTAGCAAACCCTAGTTTTACCGACTAACCCTACTGGTGCAAGAAAAGTGATGAAAGGAATGGAAATGGATGCCATTGACTCTTAGAAAGGTAAAATGCATGTGACTAAGCTACTTCTACAATAAAATCTAGAAAAAAACATCTTTTTGTATTTTTGAGTAAGTTGGCAGAATTATTGTGCAAGTGCTTTAACTGTTTTGACTGTGCAGAGGTGGATTGGAAAGAGGAAATGCTTGCAGGAGGTTTGGAAGGTTAGAAGAGGGCCTAAGGGGTCCCTAGCACCCTTCCAAAGAGTTTCACAGAGTTTGGCTATCAAGAAACCACTTTCGCGAGATTCTACAGGAAGTCTGCAGGGGTTCTACAGAATGTTCTGTAATTTCTATAGGATGTTCCGAAAAGAGGATTTTGGAGGGTTGATGGAGGAAAAATGGTGGGAAAGTGGACATGGAGGTTGGATAAGGGTGTTAAGGGGTATAGGACCTGGCGCAAGAGGCTAAGGAGTGATTGTATTTCGTTCAAGGATGGAGGGAGCAATGATGCACAAGAATGTAGAAATTAGGGCAAAGGGAGAAAACGTAGCAAATGAGAGGCAAGAATCTAAGTTGGAGGATGAAGTAGGTTGCATCGATGGGTTAAGGGTAGGAGAGGAGGTTTCATAGGTTCTTTGCACATGATTTTTCAAAACTAATCAACAAAGACTAAGAAAACCAAATATCTAGCTGCTTTAATCTAATCTGACCTAAATAACAGCAAAGAAAATGAACAGCAGTTTATTTGCAGCGAAATAATGTGAAATAGCTATGAAAACTAAGCAATTATGAACCTGAGCATGCAATCACAACTGGTATCAACTTCTGCAAATGAGAATCTAACACTAATAATTGCATGATGAAGCAAAAACAGTGTTTTTGGTGGCAGCAAGGACGCCTTGGTCCCAGCTCATGGTCCCACTGAGGGAGAGGTGATATCAGAGGTGCTTGATAGCCTTTTTCTGAAGATATTCTCTATTATTAACCTATTAAATCAACTTAAAACATAAGCAACTATTTCTATCAGCGAAAATGAATTAAATGACCAAACAAGATTGTAGCCTACCAGCAGAAATTAATTAAAGACAAAGAAAAACATATAACAGTGCACGGATGAGATCCTAGCACTTCGGTTGGGCCCAACCCCAAGAGCTATAGGCTCCCAAAAAGAAGCTCAGAACTAAGGAAAAATGAAACTGATCTCCATTATTCAGAAAATAACCATATCACAGAAATGTTTACAGCAAAGGCTCCACAAATGAGAAAAAACTGAGCAGCACTAGAGTGCTAACTTACTGACTAAAAAATGACTAAAAAAAATTACTAAAATCGAACTGCCAACTAGCTAACTTCTGCCCACCCAAATGAGGCCCACCCCAACAACCCTCCTAAACTTTAGGAACTCGGCTACAAAAAATTGTAGTTAACACCAACTTTACTAGCCCTTGCTCGACTGCCCTTGTGATAATTGATGTGGTGGCCCTTGAACTCTGAGTTGATGGTGGAGAATTCGAGTTAAGGACCGATAAATGAAGGGGAAACCTTCGCACAAATCCTCTCCCTTGTTCTCCCACGAATGTGGCTGTCAAGTGCTCATTAAAGCCTTTGATTTTGTCTGAAAATTGACCAAAAAACTGCACAAAGCACCCATTAGACTTGTTGGATAATGACTAACCCAATTCACTCTATTAGCATAAATATAATAAAAAACATGCAATAAAATAATGAGAATGGTGGATTAAGTCGAATTAGGAGGCTGAATGAGCCCATATAATTACTCATTTCTGGGACTCATCATCACCCCCTACTAAAAGTGTTGCTCATCCTCTGAGCAACTAATCTCTCTCTTCATCTTTGATGGCCCTGGTGGCCTCCTTATCATGCCAAGCTTCTGAAGTGATGTCCTCTTCTCGATCATGAAACCATGCTTTTCTCTCTACTTCTTCCCACTGCCTGTGCTCCTTTTCCTGTAGCAGTTTTGTTAAAGCCTCAACCTCAGCCTGTAGCTTGTCCTCTCCTTGCTGTTCATTAGATGTTTCCTTGTCTTTCCTTCTTCCTGTGATTGTTTGGCCACCTTTTCCCTCTAATTTCTCGGTCTCTCTTAGCTTAGCCCAAGCTTCCTGTAGAGAGTTCTCAGCTTCCTCTAGAACTATCTCAGCTTCCTGTAGAGCTGTCTTTGAGTCCATCATCTAAATTCTCTCTCTCCCAGTGAAGGTTTTGTGCTTCCTCATTCATAGGTGATGGTTATCTTTGAATGAGACTCCTCATTTTCTTTAGTTTTGGCATCCTCAATAGTAATTGGCTCTTTTGACTATGGTTTGGTTTGCCCACTTTTATCCGTGTGCTCCTTCTTGCCTTAAAGTACATGGGGGTCTCCCTTTTTCGCTTCCCTTTTTTCTCTGGAGATGTGCTTAAGGTAGAAAGCACAGCTGCTACCTCCCTAGCCAATATCTCAGGTGATTTCTCCTCTTGCTGCTCTTTTTCCCCGCTTCCTGTAGAAATTCTCATGCCTGTTTCTGCCTGTTTTGCTGACTATGTTTTCTCCTTTTGTTTCTGTGTAGTTGCCTTGGCTATGATACTCTTCAGTTGGACTTGTTCAACCCTCTCTGCTCTACTTTGCAATCGTTTTTCCCTGGGTGTTTGTGCCGTTGTTCCTCCTACTACTTTTGGCTTAACAATTTGGCCCTTTTTCCATTTCTCTTTTTGTCCTTTTTGTGCTTCGTTGTCCCATGTTCCTTCATCACTGGTTTTCCCTCATGAACTTCAACAAGGGATCTCTCAGGTGTTCAAATTTTAATTAGCACCAATTCCCTGGTTTTAAGGCTATTGCTGCCCAAAACTCGACCGTCCGTTAATGAAAGGAAAAATTGGGTTTCTAAAGACAAAGTGCAGAGCTCAATTTTTATCCCCAGCATACATACAACCATGTAAATTCAAATTCTTCATACACAGGCTAGCTCTCATAGTTGTGTATCTTCCCTATAGGATAATTTTTTTAAAATAGGAAACGTGGAGGAGAATTTTGATGCAGAAAAACTGAGAAACTCAGTGCAACATGCAGGAAAACGTTTTATTTCCAATTCACAGGCAGATTTTTCACTGATTTTCCAATCTCATTCCATCTTCAATTCACCACTTTGCACAAACAAATCATGCACAAAGAAGCTTCCCCAATCCTACCTCATTTTGAGCTTGAAATTCACTGAAAATCCTAGGTTTTCTTTCTGCATGGTTGTTTTCTGTGTTTCCTATAGAAGCCTTCCTGTAGAACGAAACTGTGCTTCCTGTAGAGCCCGATAAGTAGGAGGGTTTTAAAAAATGGCAGAAATCTCAAAAAATCAAGTAGGAATTTTGCAGAGGACCACTGGTTAACTGATCTGGAAGTGGTGGACGTGTGCTTCAGTTGTGACCGTAGTTGAACAAAGAGTGGTGAGAGTTTCAGCCGAGCATCATTTAATTCCAGCGTGATTCGTGGTGAGGGAGTGAGGTGGCTAGGTGTACGTGGGCACATGCAAACTGCAGTGCTATTATGAACTGTATGTTCTCTTCTTGTTAATCACTTGACATCAGTTGCACTGGAGTTCAAATGGCCAACACTACCTGTTTTTAATTTCATGTGAATTGTCTATACACGTATGCTGCATGACTTCTGGCTAGGCGCTAGAGAACTAGACAAGGCACTATTATCTTAATCCCACCATTTCATTCGTTTATGCACTTTCGAATCATATTGATGCAAATAGAGGAACTGGTTTAGACACATACCTGTAAGTCGATGTGCTACTGGGTCCTTTTTTGCTGCTGCATGCTCACATTCCCTTGCTGTATGCCTGGATCCTTTATGCTATAAGACTTTTGTTGTCCGATGTGTGGTTATTTTTCTTGTGTAGATATCTTTTGGCCGGATCCACATTGTAGGAGCTGGCTTCAATGTTCAGATTTGCACCCTCATGCTGTTGATGCTGAATTTTTGCAGGACAACAACTTGTTTTCTCCATTGCTCCCAAACGATAGGTCGGATTGACCTGAAACTTTGTGAGCATGCTTCTATCATGTTATGCACCTCCCATAGCAAAATTGTGGTCAAAGGATGCATGGATATCGAGAAAATTGAAAATTTCTGAAGATTGCAGAGGTCAATTTCTTGGAAACCGTGCATCGGAATCGGCTGAAACTGCTTGGGTAGGTTACTATCTCCCATATGCATCTCCCCATGAAACAAGTTTTGAAATGGATGCACGGATATGGAAAAAATGCAAAAATGGTTGAAGTTGATAGGGTATGATTTCTTGGAAACCATGGAATTGGCTGCAATTGCTTGAGCATGTTGCCATCATCCCTATACAACTCTTGATGTAACAATTTTGCAAATGGATGCACGGTTTTCAAGCTAGGGAAAAACAAATTTTAGCACTATGTATTTTTGCTTCAAAGAATTCTGCATTTTTTTGCATGGTAAGAAAAAATGAGCTTGGGCTGTGATGCAGGCATGGAATTGATGGGAGAGAGGTTTGAGGATTGTAGGAGGACTTATGAACCCGTGAGAAAGCTATCATGTTCGCCAAATTGCCTTTTTGAAATCCATTTCTAGCTTCCTGTAGAAATCCTATAATTTCTATAGGAACTTCCTATAGAACACATAGTTTTTAGGAAAGAAGCACAATGAGATGGAAAAAATGATGGAGAAGGGTGAGGGATGGAAACATGGATGCTTGCAGGCCTCATGGACATATTCCTAGCCTTCAGGTCCTCTTTAGAGATAAATTTTGACTTGTTTGTAGGCTTCCTATAGAAGACACAGAACTTCCTGTAGAAGACACAGAACTTCCTGTAGAAGGCACAAAACTTCCTCTGTATTGGTTTTAAGTGATCCTCCTAACCTGCAATGTGCTTGCTGCAACCTACAATTGTTCAATGGAAATTAGGTTTACTTTTTCTTCTTCCTTTTTCTCTTTTTTATTTTTTTGAAAACCACTAGGGCGCCTCATGGAGGTTTTCACCCTAATTGCCTGCCCTGGGCGCCTCCAAGGGAGGTTTTCACCCAAGGACCTTATTCTCTTTTTATTTTCTCTTCTTTCCAACCCATTGACTACCTCATGGAGGTTTTCAATCAATGAGCCAATCTGAGGCGCCTCCAAGGAGGTTTTCAGCTCAGATTTTTATTTTCTTCTTATTTTCATTTTTTTATTTTTTTTATTTTTTTTTCTACCCTACTCTACTTGAAAAACAAAATCATTTTCAAGTATAAGAATACTTCCAATGGAGCCATGCGCACATCAAGATTAGAGACAAAATGATGTGGAGGCTTGAAATGCATGCTTTGACAGTGATCCAGATTTCAGAGACCAAATGATTTGACTTTGAAGGGATCAAACATAGCCGGGGAAGAGAGTACTGCTGCAACTTAGTGACCATCTAGAACCATATCTTAATATAGCTCTGATATCCTTGGTTCTTTTGCTGATCTGGATCATTCTTCATGTCACCTTCTATCATGACCTTCACATCTTCCTCTTTTTTCTTATTTTCCTCTTGACTACATGGAGGATGTGATGGTAACCATGGGGGAGCTTTCTCGATCTCTGATTCCGATATCTTCTCTTCATCAAGTGAAACTCATGGTTCTTTGATCTTTTCTTTTGAATCTTCTTTTTTTGGATGTGGTCCTTCAATTCTTTCAATATAGTCTCTTTTTTGCAATACTCTTCATGAGCTACGGTGAATATCATTGAGCTCAAGAGGAGTCGTTTGGATATTTTGTGCCTCAGCTTTGCAATTGGGTTAAGCTATTCCAATGTGCGGGTTTTGAAATGGTGGTACGGGTAGTTGAGTGGGGTTGTATATTTGAGATGGATGTGGATGGGGTTGTGGTTGGGCAGGTGGTAGAGGCAAAGGAGCAGAAGGAGATTTGTACTGGGGCCTCCACCCCTGATGAGGTGCATTCCACTGAGACTGTGGCTGAGCATAGGGGTGAAATGGATGAGTAGCTGGTTGAGTAGGATATTAAGGAGGATATGACTAAGGAGGAAGTGCGGAGCAGGAAGAATGAGCAGGGGGACCCTAGGAAGGCATGGAAGTGGCTAGATAGGGGTTGTAATAGGTCTGAGATGTCCCTTGCATTCCTTGCTGGTAAGAGGGTCCATGTGTCCTCATTTGATTCATGAAATAGAGTGGTTCAGTGTCTCCTTTGGCCCCTTGATATGCAGCTTTAAGTCTAGGCAAGGAATGTCACTAATTCGTAGGATGGTCTTCTTCACAAAAAAACACACTTCTATGGAGTGCAATGGACATTCATTCCTATGATGCTTTCTAGTCCACCTGGGACAAAAGATGGCCAAAGCCCTCTCAGCTTTCTCTTGCTTCTTTTGGATCTGCAAGGTATCCATTTGGATGGCAAGAAATTGACTCATCTCGCTCTTGACATCTTCCATCTAATTTGCAAATTCATTTTTGGACAAGGTACTGCTCCCAACACTTCTATTTGTAGCCATTTGCTCCAGAGGAATGTTTTCTTCTTCTTCTCCCCTAGAGGTTCTTCAAAATATGTCTTGATGTCCACCTAGGGCTTCTTCTTAATCACAACCATCGAAGAAGAGAGAAGGTTGGCTGTGTGAAGTAGTGGGGGGTGTTGTGCAAACATTTTTCTGATTTATCTTTACTCCTACAAGGCATGAAATGAAATCTTTTTCGTTGACTTTTGCTTTTTTCTGCTTGTACCTGCAAAACTGAAATAGATTGAACTGCAACTAACTAAAATCTGTCTTGCTGAAATGAAAATGCGGGATTGGAATGAAAGCAGGAAAGGACTACTCTATTTTGCTGAAATGAAATTGTATCAATAAAATGCTAGGTTGCACTTGCATAATTGAAATTGCGAAATTGAAATATTAATCTAGGCTTGCAGAATGGAAATGAAAGTAGGAAATGTCTAATCTACTTTTGCAGAAATGAAACTGTAGAATGGAAATGAAACAACTACTCTACTCTTGCTGAAATAAACTACTTAGAAGAAGGTTGTAGTAGAAAATAGAAGAAAGCAGCAATCACCAATACTTTGATGCTTCCCACCAATGACGAAAAAAATATGGTGGGCCCCAGTATTGCAACAATAATGCTGCAACTCTTGGGACTCCATTCTTTACTTTTATCAACCCAGTAGTTCGTAACAAACTTGGAAGCGACGGTGTTGTATGCACAAGTACTAGCTCTTGCCACGACTGTCACTTGATCAAATGGCACAAGTCCGCTAGGAGCTTAATCCAACTTCTATGAGCTCTGAGAAGAAGCTTTTAAATGTTATTGATGAAAGCTAACTCAACATAGGCTACTTTACTTGCAGAAAGAAGCGAAAAGCGGAAAAGAAATGCAAACCCTGGCAAACCCTAGTTTTACCGACTAACCCTACTGGTGCAAGAAAAGCTATGAAAGCAGTGGAAATGGATTCCACTAACTCTTAGAAAGGTGAAATGCATGTGACTAAGCTACTTCTACAATAAAATCTAGAAAAAAAACATCTTTTTGTATTTTTAAGTAAGTTGGCAGAATTATTGTGCATGTGCTTTAAATGTTTTGACTGTGCAGAGGTCGATTGGAGAGAGGAAATGCTTCTAGGAGGTTTGTAAGGTTAGAAGAGGGTCTAAGGGGTCCCTAGCACCCTTCCAAATATTTTCATAGAGTTTGGCTATCAAGAAACCGCTTTCGTGAGCTTTTACAGGAAGTCTGTAGTGGTTCTACAAGATGTTCTGTAATTTCTACAGGATGTTCCGAAAAGAGGATTTTGGAGGGTTGATGGAGGAAAAACGGTGGGAAAGTGGACATGGAGGTTGGATAAGGGTGTTAAGGGGTATAGGACTTGGTGCACGAGGCTAAGGAGTGATTAGATTTGGTTCAAGGATGGAGGGAGCAATGATGCACAAGAATGTAGAAATTAGGGCAAAGGGAGAAAATGTAGCAAATGAGAGGCAAGAATCTAAGTTGCAGGACGAAGTAGGTTGCATGGATGGGGTAGGGGTAGGAGAGGAGGTTTCACAGGTGCTCTACCCATGATTTTTCAAAAATAATCAACAAAGACTAAGAAAACCAAAGATCTAGCTGCTTTAACCTAATCTGACCTAAATAACAACAAAGAAAATGAAAAGCAGTTTATTTGCAACGAAATAATGTGAAATAGCTATGCAAACTAAGAAATCATGAACCTAAGCATGCAATCACAACTGATATCAACTTTTGCAAATGAGAATCTAACAGTAATAATTGCATGATGAAGCAAAAACAGTGTTTTTGGTGGCAGCAAGGACACCTTGGTCCCAGCTCATGGCCCACTGAGGGAAAGGTGAGATCAGAGGTGCTTGATAGCCTTTTTCTGAAGATCTTCTCTGTTATTAACCTATTAAATCAACTTAAAACATAAGCAACTATTTCTATCAGTGGGAATGGACTAAATGACCAAACACGATTGTAACCTACCAGTAGAAATTAATTAAAGACATCATAAAAACATATAACAGTGCACGGATGAGGTCCTGGAACTTGTGTTGGGCCCAACCCTAAGAGCTACAGGATCCCAAAAAGAAGCTCAAAATTGAGGAAAAATGCAACTGATCTCCATTATTCAGAAAATAACCATATCACAGAAATGTTTACAGCAAAGGCTCCACGAATGAGCAAAAACAGAGCAGCAATAGAGTGCTAACCTACTGACTAAAAAATGACTAAAAAATGACTAAAATTGAACTGCCATCCAGCTAACTTCTGCCCACCCAAATGAGGCCCTAAGCCCTCTTATTTATACAAATTGAGGACCCCAACAACCCTCCTAGACTTTAGGAACTCGGCTACCAAAACTTGTAGTTAATAGAAACTTTACTAGCCCTTGCTCGGTTGCCCTTGTGATAATTGATGTGGTGAACCTTGAACTCCCAACCGATGGTGGAGAATTCGAGGTAAGGGCCCATAAATGAAGGGGACACATTCCTACAAATCCTCTCCCTTTTTCTCCCACGAATTTGGCTGCCAAGTGCTCATTAAAACCTTTGATTTTGGCTGAAAATTGACCAAAAAACTGCACAAAGCACCCATTAGACTTGTTGGCATAATGACTAACCCAATTCAATCTATTAGCATAAATATAATAAAAACATGCAATAAACTAATGAGAATGGTGGATTAAGTCAAATTAGGAGGCTGAATGAGCCCATATAATTACTCATTTCTGGGGCTCATCAATGGGGATTGAATCGAAACCAATTATCATTAATATAATATTAGTACAATTGTTTCCATACTAAAATAATGGAGATTTACCATGAATTTCCGAAATTTGGGCATTTTCTAGAATTATGGAAAAGTTGGTATTTTTAACAAACTTCCTCCAAATCCCCCTTAATATCTCCTTAACCGTTACTAATTTTAGAAATTGGTTTGAGGCTTTGTCAACTTGCTATACTGGGACCAAAACACATGTTCTATAATTTCTTCATTCACCTTCACGTGCACGAAAAATGAGGCAAAAGTTGGAAGTTTGGAAACTGTTGTGAATTTGGGGCTGTAGCATTAATTATTCTCTCTATATAAATCTATATGACCTGGGTGGGTCTTATCTTATGTGAAAGTGTTCAAATGACATTTTGATCATAAACGTCTTTCAGATTCTCCCAGAAATGTGTCAATGTATCAAAGCCCCAAATTGGTGGAGGCATGCTGTAAAACTTGCACTCGTGCAGGCACGCTATAAAACTTGCACTGGTGTGGACACGCTCTCAGAACTGAATTGGTACAGGAATCTGTTGCACAGTATATGTAGGTAATTGTAGGTTCAAAACATGATCAAATCAACTTTAACCTGTAGCATACAAACCTTTATTAAACATCCATTAATGGTATTTTAATCCCCTTAAAACAATAGAAGTAACAAATACTTGCAACAATAATCATTTAATCAAATAGTAGCATGAGAGATTTTGAGTAGAAAAATGAGCCAAAATTGAGGCCCAACAGTTAGAATCAGGGAAGGTATCAGTGATCACATCCTTAAAATGAGGGAGTCTAGGAGAGTTATTGGTGGCATGACCGAAAACATCACACAATGTGCAAGGAGGAAGAGGCTTTGGTAGCTTAGGAGGAGTTGGAGTTGTTGGGGGATCAGTGTCTTGAATTCCGTTCTTTCAGGCTTTTTCCCCCTCACTAGGTTCTTTCGTAATAGGAGTAGGCTCCTGTTGAGGTTGTTGTGGAACTAAAGCAAAGTCACGGGTAGGAACAACTGGTTGGACCGGGGTCAAAGAAGTGTAAGGTTTTAATTGATTAGGTGGATTTTTTTGTGGGAGGGTTGATGTACTAGACTAGTATTGCTAGGGTAATATTGGTTAAACTCAATGTAGCCATGACAGGTGTATAATAAACTCCTGGAGGTGGGAATAACAAGGTTATCTGATTAAATAGATAATGTCTTAGAGGAACTCTGACACAATGGTTAAGGCCTTAGGGAACACTTCCGGGTGGAAATGGATTAGGAGAGACACTAGGAGAAGGGAGTGATCCTTGAGGAGTTGTGTACCTACAAGCAGGGTTGAGTTAGGAACAATAGGTTGTGGAGGTGCGTACTATTTCGAATACATAGTGGACCATTTGTGGGTGGCCCGCAATGCTTGGAGCATGAAAACACTCGATGAGCTAGGCTTATAAGGAGTAAGTGTTGGGCCATTGTAAGCACCAACTGAACTGATTGATTGTGAAGATATTTCCATTGTGGAGAAATCCCATCTTACATTGAAATGCAAATGCAATAGCTGGCATGGCATAAGTATAAATACGACCAAAAAGGATGTTATAGTCTAGGGGAGAATTAATGACTTCGATGTCGATACAGATCGTCTTACCAAAACCTGTGATTGGGCAGTTTCAGTATAAGACAAGTGGTTGTGAAGTATGACCATTCCATACATGCAGTGATGGTGGAAGGGGATATATCAGGGGAACCAAGTTACCTCCAAACACTAGTGGCCATCACAAAAGTGGATGTGTCTTCGTCAATGATACACCGCTGAATAATGACATTTTGAATGGAGACTAGAATTTGAAATGCAATGGATGAACGTAAGGGAGGATTTTCCAGCTTGTCAACATGAAAGATAATCATCTTATCATCTTGAGAGTCCATGATGCCCAGAGAAGATAGTATATCTTTTAATTATGATGGTCACGTCTGGAGAACCTCCATCGTTGACATGGTAGTAGGAGACTATGCCAAATCATCTACTATGCTATATGTATGGGCAGCTTTGGTAGAAGCAGTATTTCGATGTAAGGGACCTTTTAGGATCTTAGGAATAACCTTGACCTTAGGTGGAGGGATATGTAAGGTATTGTTCAGTGACGACAGAGGCTCAGTGGACAATTTGGGTTGGGACTCAGTCATAGAATTAGCAAGTGTCTTGTCATACTAACACGATTGAGTCTGAAGGTTGACTTGCTCGGTATTTACCTCACTAAAATTCATCATAAGAATCTAATAATCATGGTGACTAGATGGTGGATTTGGTTGAGTTTCCTAACCTTGTGTAGGTTGAGCAACTATGTATCCTTAGTGAGTAAAAGAATTGGTAAGCACGATGAGTTGAGATGAAGTAGGAGGGAAAGGAGGAGCAGCGCGCTGTGATCCTCGAGACGTTGCTTGAGCTTCCCATACTTTTCGTGTCTATTGTAAAAGAGGACACCCATGGGTATAATGATCATAGACTCTACAACAAGCACAAGGTTTTTTCATATGAAGATCCTTGTTCTGTTTGGGCTGACCGCCCTATTGTTGGGTTATGGGATTAGGTTGACGACCCTTAGGGGCATTGGGTTGAGGACCCTATTTTCCTTGATTACCTTGAGACTGCAGATTCCTATTACCCTTCCCCTTATTCCTTTTCTTGTGGTTAGGGGTATTGGGTCCACCTTGTTGAGCATACACTTATCCTTGAAAATGAGGTGGTTGTTGTGGCTAAGGGGGAGCAGGCATGGCGGGTTAGGGCTCTGGCATCAAAGGAGTTGGCATGTTACACTGTGCATATCGATATTAAGGAGATGGGACAATATTGGTATAAGAAGGTGGAGAAATAGTTGGCCCTAGCATCTGTTGATGCAGATGGGGATATGCATATGGTTTGCTAGGACTTGAATAAATATTTCCCTAAGGAGGATTGGGAAAGGGATAATTGTAAATGGAACCGGTGCCTCTCTGATGTTGACCAGAACTCATCTGAGGTGGATCATATGGTTGAGGATGTGAAAGGGTTCCAACTATACCATTTAAGGCATGATATGTCTCCAGTGTATTAGCAGCACCAGGTCAAGACAGATTGAGGATGACAATGTAAAGATAACTTGACTAGGCATAAATCAAATCAAATTTGAGAGGTATTTGGAGTGCATCTTCCTCCGATTGAGGAAAGTGTGATGTAACATCTTTTGTAATGGAGGCAAACATCAATATAAGAAACTAATCCATATAGACTCGGTCTTCAAAGTCAGGATCTCTACAGATGCTCGTCCTTCTACGCCATTCCTGAATATGGTCGAAAACACGAGTGACAAAAGTTTGATGGAAAGAAGTCAAGAGTTTGGTACCATTATCATTATAGAGAGGTAACTAGAAATATCAAATAAAGGTTGTGGAAAGAGCTGCTAAAGTGGAATGGGTTGCTCTGGGCTGGTCAACATACCACTCAGCAATAGCGCCAGTGAGCTTGTGTTGGAACAAATAAAGAAGAATGGAGTCTTTGGTAATGGAATTGGATGAGCACCACATATGGAAGGAGCGAAAATGATTAGTTGGATCTTCTCCAGGATTACCTTCAAACTTGGGGATGTTTGAAGGGAGTTTAGTATGTATTTCTAGCCATGTGGGATCATGGAGAAGAGGATCATTGATAATTTGGGAGACTTAAACCAACCATTAAACGAAGTAAGGGAGAATGAATGACCACACCAGTATGGGTTCCGTTAGTGGGGGCACCCTGGTTAGAACTTGGGTTACCACCCTTGGGTCTCACACCCACATTCGTGCCTGACATGGTGGTGATATGGGGTTGAGAAGATGCAAAATTAGAGGATGAACTGGCTGAATCAGTAGAATTAGAATCAAAATCAAAATGATAACTTGATGGAGGACTAAGAGGATGAACTCTAACTCAATGGTGAGGAGTTATATGGCTTGATGGGAATTGAGGGTGAAGCCATCGACATAACAAACACCTTGGAGGCAGTATGGTGTATATATTAAAGGGTGATGATAGGAATAAAACAACAACAAAAAAAAGGAAAAAAACTAGTGCAGTGGTGCCAAGAATAAACTAACTATTTTAATGTTGTTACTCTAATACAAGAAAACATGTCCTATCAAAGAAAAATACCTCTAGCCTATAGGTGATCTAAATCCTCAAACAATCCTAGATCTATTGTTTTAGATGGCCTTCCAAAAAACTTCTTACTCTACGGAATTTGATCCTCGCAAGAAAAGTTATCCAGATAAAGGTGGGGTAGAGGAGAAACTTATTCCCATAGCCAGTCTTATAAGGTATTTTCCTAATATTGGTCGCTATGGTTACCTTCGTCCCACAGGGGTGGTCGAGTCTTGATCTTCTTCGTAATCAACCACTGCACAGAATTCCCTACCATGGGTTGGGTAGGCCCAAGGAAAATTGTTCGCACGATGACCTAGCCTGGCCCCCTTTGAATCGGGTTTCTGACACACTCCATCTTCGACCTCCCTAATATGTCAACTTCTATGTCCCAATGAAAGTGACCGATGGGTGTTATTTGAAGCCTATCCCACTGACCCTACACCTACACTACAAAAATTATTTGGCGCTGCTGCCCAGGTGGGCTTAATCTATGTGTGTTGAAATATTAAGGTGTAGTGTTTCAAGTATTGGCTTGGCGGTGTTAACCAAGCTCACATTCGCTTAAGGTGTGAGTGTGTGAAAATGATGTGTCAAGTGGATGAGTTAATTAATCATGTTTCATGATGTCATATGCTACTGAAAGTAAAATGTTGAAATATTGTAAATAAATTTGAAAATCACAGAAAAATAAACAGCCAATCAAGCACACAAAACCCCACCTAGAAGGGCTATTAAGAAGCTATACAATAGAAAGTAGAAAGCAACTAAAAGACACAAAAATAGGCAAAAAATATCTAATGTCAAGGGATTGGGATCTAAACTCTTAAATCTACTGGAAATGGTGAAGAAAAACAACAAAAATCATAGGTGAAAAATGTTGCAAAGGAAAAGTGTAAAGCTCTAAGACCTAGGATGCACAAGGGGATCCTAAGGTGTAAAAGGAAAACCCAAACTCTAAAGGGAGAAAAGATAAAATAAAACTATCCAAGATATTTGAAAATTAATGTATTAGATCTAAAAAACAGAGGCTAAAAATTTTGAAAACCATAGACTCCTCACTCAACAAATCTCTTCCTAACAATGTGGAGGTGTACTCGAAACCTTAGGGTGATTTTTCCTTCCTCAAAGACACAAATAAAGTCGATCCAGGACTAAGGGAGACTAGAAACATAGAAGTACCCACACTAGTCTACAAACAACACTCGGCAAATCTGTAAAAAAAACTGAAAGAAATCCGGAAATGTAGTTTTCTAGCCAAAAAGTGCGCTCTGCAACTTACATATGGGGTTGAAAAGTGCACTATATTCCCGGGAGTCTCGGTCAATAGATCTTGCACAGGATTTTTCGTCTCCTTCTCAACTGGTATCTATGGCCTTCAAAAAAGACAAACAACCCAACAGAATCTGAAAATTTGACGAAATAGGGTTTAATACTATAAATAGAAATTGAGAGGCTAAATATAGCTTAAGAAAACCCTGAATTTTTCTGAAACTTCAATCACCCAAGAATGTTGTTATTGCTCCAATGGATTTGCCATTTTTTAGTATGAAAATTCTTGGAAGGTGTACCAAAAATACTTCACTTAAGTCACTATGTGACAAGTGATCCTAACAACAAGTTGATGGTTATTATCATCTTAGATCTGAAACACAAATAGAAAACCTGCAGTAAAAGAAGTTATAATCCAAAACAAAAAGAAGCAATATAAAGTATCTAGTATAATAAACCAATTGGAAACACAATTTTAAATGAATAAATATTGATAACACCAAGTGAGGAAGATCTACAGATTGGTCTGTAAGTCCCCCTCCGTGGGACGGGTCCTTGATATCCTTGATGCTTCAGAAATTGATTCTCTCTCTCAATGTGTGACAACCCCAAGCAAAAGTGAAGAACTCAAAATGGGAGCTCATGAAAAATGATAATAATTAGATCATTTTGGGATTCAACTGCGTTAAGTAAGTTGAGGATGATAATGATCATGGTGAAGAATGAATGAAAAACCCTCCTTTATATAGCAAAGTATGGAGTTAATCTCGAAAATGGAGAATAATAAAATATTATTAACCAAATTCAGATCTAACTACTTGGAATACTTTATTATATTTATTGGAGAGGGAAAAGGAATTTAAAATGGTTAAATACCTTTATTTAGAAATAATTAACAAATAAAATGATTTATTAACTATTTTGCGAGAAACAAGAAAGGTGTGAAATCAAAATAGTTATTAAATAGTGATTTAATAATTATTCTAATAACATAAATAAATAAATTTAAATAAATAATGATTTATTTTAAATATTCCTAAGGGATTTAGTCAAATGTGACAAAGAATGATGATTTAAATAATGATTTAATATTTATTCATGGAGAAAATTAAATAAATAATGATTTATCTAATTATTCTCGTGGGGTTTTTTTTATTTAAATCAGAAAATAACTTAATAAATGTGGTTTATTACATTATTTTCCACATTAAAAGTGATTTTACTATGGTAAAATTAAATCTACATGGTGTATTTCGATCCACTTAGTGAGAAACGGCTATGTGATCATTTTTTGGTGATAACACTAAATCTTCATAGAATTGTCTTGACATGTCATTTTCAATCAATAACATACCATCCACATAGAAGACCAAACAATAACATGATCACTAACTAATTTGAAATACATAGTGATCCACTTTTCTCTTGTAAACCCGAGTGCTAATATATAAGTATTAAATTTCTTATACCATGTCCTTGGTGATTTATTAACCCATAGAAAGACCTTTTCATCGAGATATTTCTTCCCATTCACTTCAAATCCTTCTAGTTGCTTCATGTAAATTTCTTCTTCCATATCCCCACGTAGGAATGTTTTGACCACATCCATCTATTCTACTTCAAAATAAAAAGTAGAATCAGCAGATAAAATAAATCTAATAGAAGTTAAATTCATAGTAAGAAAAAAAAACTCACCAAAGTCAATTCCCTGTAAATACGAATAACATTTTTCTACTTACAAGGCTTTGTATTTCTCAACTTTTCCTTATACATTCAACTTCTTAAATGCCCATTTTCTACACCAATGGGATTTCTTCTAGATGGAAACTCCACTAGATCCGAAGCCTTATACTTGTACAAGGCTTCCATTTCTTAATTTGTGACATTTTTCCATAGTTTTTCATCCTCTATATCCATTACCTCCCTCATATTTCTAGGATCATCATGGGTAGTGAGGAGTAGGAAAAAAGGTAAAATGTCAAATACTGCATATTTTAAGCAATACATTATGAACCACCCCACCCTCGTTAAAGTCTAGATAGTCAAAGGGTAACTACAATGAGTTTTCTACCATCGTATTAGATCAATATTACACAATATTTCTTAGCATGCTCGGAAAGGATGAGGGTAATGTAAGTCACATATATGAAAATCGCAGACCTCCACCCCTCTCGTTAAATATTTAACAACAAGGGTGGTCGTGAAATGGATTTTATGTTATCAAACTTAACCAAATCATTTGTAATGGTTTATAAGTTGATGGTTGTTTAAAGAACATTGGAGAAATGTTATATGGGCATTTGATGCACACCACATTTACACCAGTAAATGGATGAAATCTAGATACAATTCAAAATATAGTATGGTCAATATTTTAAGTTTGTGGTTCCATGTATAGTGGAAAAAATACCCATCCATCTATGAATCTTCCCAAGAAATAACATTGATCCAGGGGATCAAAAATATGCTCAAAAATAAAAGTTCTTAAAATCTCCCAAAACTGGTGCCAAATCGTAGATCTTGTTGCTTTAATTCCAATGACGCTTGAATTGCCTTAATGTGACACTGTATGAGAGAGTTATCATGTTATGAAGTTTTTAGCAAACAACAAAAAAGTCAACTTGTAGGGTTGACTAGGTAGGCCATACGATAATTTGGTGATGATTTCAGTAGGCTGACTGGGCAGTATAGTTGATAAAGGACCAATCAAGATAGGAAAATTGGTGAAATGAAATTGGTTGTGGTGTTTGTGGTTGGGCCAACCACAGGTCACCACGTGTCCCAATGAAAGGCTACCACGTGGCTCTGTGGGAGGCCGCCACGTGGATTCATCTTATTGGTAAAAAAATTTGTTAATGGACCAACCAACCTCAGTAGGATTTGACCCCAAGAACTCTATCAAGCCAACAACCTGTCTTACTATTACACCATGCCATGACTCTTGTTATATACAGTGGACATTATTTATGGTATAAAGTTTTGATGGTTTTGGGAGGGTGGGGGAGTTGGTTGCTGGGCTTGCCTAACCAGCCCAACCATGGTGATATATTATAACATGTAACCATGGGTAGAGGCAGAAGGGTCATGGAGTTATCCCCCATCCCCGATCCCATGATTATTACCATAACCTTCGATGGAACCAAAGGAGGGGCGGGGTGCGTGGCACCCTACCCGTTCCCCAACCTGTAGATATATTTCCACCTAATATAACCAATAGTACAGTTTCATCAGGCATGTGGCCTTTTACTCGAGCCTCGGACATATTGACTGCCACATGACCGACAAAAGGGAAGAATTTAAGTGTTCTGATTTCAAATTAAGAATCTAACATATTGCACCTTTTTTGATTGGTGCGCACCATATGTTTTTGTGAATTTGTCATTGTACAATGCCGTAAAAGGTAGATTTAGGTGTTATTTTTGACAAAAGGTCAATTTTAAATGACAATTAGTAGGGAAATGAAGAAGGAGGCCTAACTTGGCCATTTTTTAGCTTTTTTTAGCCCAGGAAGAGCCTACAAAGGGGTTTTTGGGTGTTCTGGACATAATGGTAGTGTTAGTTTTGAAATTTGAGTGTTGTATGTGGATGTAATTTCAAATTTGAGCATATAATATAAAGGGCTAGCATTAGAAGATGGACCCATAGATGTAGCCCAAGAGGGGTGAAATTTGTCATCAAATTATTATTTTGTGATGCTTCTTGTTGTCTATTTTTCATTGTTAAAATCTACAAAACTCAACTAATTTTACTAAGTTTATGTTCTTTTGCAAGTTCAATCCATTTCCCACAAGAAATAAACTAGCTTGCAAAATTTTACAAGAAAAGTTCAAACTTTTAATTTCATATCAGTTTGGTACGAGAGCATAGTCGTTTTCAAGGTTTGGCAATTTTTGCAAGTGTTTTCTTAAATGATTACAAGGTCTAAATTGAGAAGATGAGAAGGAGTGCTTGAACAACCAAACCCTCAAATTGATTAAAGGAGGCGACAAAATCCACTAGTCATGGTTGATGAACAAGGACAAGAGTTGATGTTTGCAGATGAGAGAGATTTTAGAAATAATTTCTATGATATGTCATAGATGGTGAAAGTATTGTACAATGAGAGGATAGTAAAGATGCAAGGAGAAATTTCTATTAAAAAAAAAATTAATATTGGTGATGGTAGAAAGCCTTCTCCTCCACCTCCTCCTTCACCTCTATCTTCATCTCCTTCATAACCTATAAATATTCCTCCTAGATCTCCAAAAGGATATGCTAAGTCTCCTTTGCTTAAGCTTGATGTCAAGTTTAAATTGCCTATCTATAATGGGGAAGTAAATGCTGAAAAGCTAGATAATTGGGTTCGTCAAATTGAAGTCTATTGCCAGATTCAAAAGATTGATGATGATTTTACAAAGATCCATCTTGCTTCTCTCCATTTGGAAAGTGCATCCCTCATCTGGTGGGAAGTCAAAACTCAAGAATATTTGAAGAAAAGTGGTAAAGTTATCTCTTCTTCGAATGATTTTATAGCTGCATCAAGAAGGAAATATTATCCATTAGCTTATACACAAAAATAAGTTATGGTTTGGAAAAAACTTAGAAAAGCTAAAGGTCAGAGTGTCCAAAGATACACACAAGAGTTTAGAAGAAGAGATTTAATCTTGCGTATTGATTTGTCTTCACAAGATACTCTCCTTAAATACATACGTGGATTATTTAGTTATTTGAGACATAATATACTTATGTTTAATCCCACCAATCTAGAAGAAGTATGTGTTCAGGAAACTCATTTAGAATCAAGAGGCAAGAATTTTCCTCAAGGGACTTGCAAGAAACCTTCCAAATATGGAGACAAAGGAAATAATGAGTTTAAAGGAAAAGGAAAAATGAATGCTACATTTAAGAAAGAGGGAGATTAAATTTCCTATAAAAATCATTCAAAAGAAGTTCATGATGAAGACCATTATTGGAAATTACATCCAGAAATGAGACTAAAGAAGTTCAATAACAAGGGGAAACAAAAGATTTCTACTACAGCTCAACAATATCTAGGATCTGATTCAGGTGATGAAACCGAAATAACAACCATGGGAATAAAATGTATAGCTTCTAATGCAAGTAATAGTTCTTCTGGTAATCCTTTTTGAGTCTCAACATGATAAAGAAAGAAGTGATATTTTTCATATCCGGTCATTACAAAACATACAAAGGTTGATACATTGTTTGATAGTGGATCCCAAGTCAATCTTATTGTTTGTCAATTTAATTGTCTTAATTTGTTAGATGAATTATTGACTAGAGTCAGTAAGCTTGTGAAGTGAAAGTGAACTATATATGCTAGAAGTCCTTTTATTAAATCAGAATGTTAATGTGCATTATTGAGTTATTGATATTTACTTCTAAGGGTGCAATTTTTCCTATCTTACTCTTCAAAGAAAATGGATTTTAACACATTGAATATTCCTGCTCTTTCTTAATGAAATAAAAAATTCTCTTCTTACGGCTAAATGAAACTTAAAGAAAACTCACGTTATCTTATTAAGAAAGCTTAACTGATTTATTGCAACACAAATTTAATCTCTAAAAGCATAATTAAGCATCTAACATTCTAGAAATCCTTTGCATAAAAACCAAAATGAAATTAACTTCGATTCAAAATTAAAAAGCACACATCTATCATTATCAATCACTCATATTTGAAATTAAAGGTTTTGAAATGAAACTACAACAAAATCACTCATAATCTGAAATTGAATTCTTTGAAATGAAAACCATAAATAAATCACACATACATTGAAATGAAATAATGTAATATGAAACTCTAAATAAATCGACTAACTCTAAAATGAAGCACTCTACAATCATAGGGAAATCTATAAAAATAAATTACATTACCATTAACATCATTATACATCAACTTGAAAAAAGAACGATTAATGAAATATTGCTATCGCTATTTGAATGAAATCAAGACTACAAATCAATTCTAAAACATATGAATAACTGTAACAACTGATAAAGAAAAGATATGTGAATGTATAACCTTCACTGTTTACAGGGACCCTCCACAAACAGGCGGTTATATAACTTCAATTGAACGGTTAGCTACACATTGGAACTTTAAAGGATTTTCTTCATTAACAAAGTAAAAATGGAGTTTCAAAATATCATTGTCACATACGTAAAAATCAAACCTCTTATTCATGTTTGTTGCATGGTATTTATAAAAGTCCATGTCAATAATTGTTTCAGGCTTTTATTCCTACATTAGCAAACAAAATTCTAAATTAATCTTCTAACAACTATCAAGATATTGTTGCTCGTGATTTTCTATTTGGAAAAGAAAATCGTGAAGCGTAGGAATTTCGAACTCTCACTCACCTATTCAGCAACCACGTTGACTTTATCTTTTGACCATGCAATCAAACAATAATTTTGATGATCTGGTTCATATGAATAGGAGGAATCATTAAAGGGATCAATCTCCACATGTCCATATCTTTCTTCTCTTAGCTGGCACCTCTTATCCTAGTAAACCATGGAATTGGCTACAGAAATGGAGATTAGCTACAAAATTGTGTGAATTCGATAGCCAATACAAATATTAATTCAATAATAAGGAACATTATAAAATATGAAAGATAAGACAATTAAATGCCTTACCATGTCAAAAAACCTTGTAGTTTGATTTCTATTTAGTTGATGATGATGGTCAAGGATAGATAAGGTAGAGTCACAAAATGAAGCAATCATGAAGCTCAACATTCCCCCACACAATGGCCATTGCATGTCCTCATGCAAAATTCAAAATTGGAAATCCTTCTCTACCGCTGCTCTCTCTCAGAAACTTGGGCTAGAACATCCAAGTTTGTCCTTCGTATCTTCTTTCTTGCAACAACCATTCTGGGCTTCATCAAAATCCAGCATTTTAGACTCATGACCTTCTTTCTTAGATATTCATTCTTTTTCTTTAACTTTTTGTTCTTTTCAAACCATAAGCCCATATGTAGAAGAATTTAATCATTCTTAGTCCTTTGTATCTCATTCTGCATTTTTAATGTTTCATGTTCCTTCTTCAGATGTTTATTCAGTGTCTCCAACTCAAAGACTTCTTGTTTTAGATTTTACATGAATGGAGTTTCTTGTGGATTGTTAGACTGAATTTATTTTTCATGGACTGTAGAACAAGATGCCTTACTTGTAGCTCTCCTCTCTAGAGACTCAATGTAGTCATAGATTTCTTGTTGTACTGGATCTATTTCTAGTACTTTTTAGCTTGGGATATGAACAAGTGAAATGACAATAGGTGATGGAACTTCCATTTTCTCTTCTTCCTCCAGATTAATCATATTCGTAGATTGTTGAGATGGTTTTTGATTAAGCCTATCGCTTTTTCTTACATTTGATTGAAGAGGGTTTTTAGTTTTAACTCTTTTCTTCTCTGTTTTAGCTTCCTCTTTTTTCTTGGATGTGCTTTCTTCCTTTTTACTGGCTTTCTTTCTTTTAACAGATTTCCTTTTAAGGCTTCCTAAAATTTGTGCAATAGGAGTCTCATCTTTTGACTGTTCTCGTGGTTTTTGTTGAGGTAAGTTTTTAATATGATTCTTAGATATCCTCTTCGTTCCTCTTTTTTCTTTGTTTTTTCTAGGTGACTCTTGATCCTCCTCCTTAAAATGATTTCTAACTAGGAAGCTATCACAATTATCTCCTAGCCTTTCTAGAAGAAGTTCAATGAGTATTTTTATAATGCCATGGTGATACATGGTGTTTTCTATGAATTGGATCCTTTTCTGAACATTCCCAGACATTTTCTTTATGCTATTTAACAAAAAATAAGGAAGATTGATTTCATTCTCTTCGAGAAAATGAATCATCAAACAAATGTGGTGAAAGAACATACAACCAAATCTTCCTTCACTGGTGAAAAATTTCTGAATTAATAGCAACAAATTTCTCCATTTACCCTTAAGTGTTGTACTGGAAATTCCTTTCTTAAGAATGGTGATATCCATGCCTAGGTTTTTCAAGAAGGTCTTCCATTCTTCTCCTTCAATACCCTTGTTCTTGAACCATTTCTCTCCGACTCTTGAAAGTCTGGTTTCTTCAGCAATAAGATATTCCATCACTGCAAACTTGATGTCTCCAATTCCAAATTATACGCCATCAAAAGATCTGGAAAATGATTTAGTGACTTCCTCGTTAAAACCATCAAAATTTTCCATCAACTCTAGCCACTATGATTTCTACAACATTTCCTTCACCTGTAGATATCCTTCCATGAATTTTCTTCCATTTGGTTTTATTCTTACTATGACGCCCATGGTTGATAGGTTTTACCTCAGATTTCGCTTCTTGACAGGGGATGAGTCAGGGTTTCAAGATAATGGCTTCGACGAGAGTATAAATGAGAGTGAGAGGAAAAATAAATGAAGTGACCATTAGGGCATAAATGGATGTGAGTTTGGTGATTTAAACAATGAATTATAAGTTTGAGATGAGCATTGTGTAATGATGAGGGATGAATGCGTGATTTGCAACTTTTTATTTGATATGATAAGATATTTTTATCTCACTTTCGACAATGATGGTTTTTGAACTGGCGGTATAATGTCAATATAATTCATAAACTAATGTTTTGAACCTTATTTTTAAATTAAATATTTGCATACCTTTTGAATTGATGATTCTAACATCTGATTTCTACCTTTTTTATTGCCTTTAGGTGCTTCTGAGGATGGATTTTATCATTTCTTTAATTGCTCCAATTAGTAGTCCCTATCAAACGTCAGCTACAAAAGTTTGTCAAAGCTGTAGATTCCTAGCATTCGTGTAGCTATTTTATTTTAGAAAGAAAAATAGGGAAACAAATAAAATGGGAATGGGAAAGAAAATTTATAATGCAAAAATTACTTGGTTTTCACCCTAAATTTTATGTATAAGCATGCCAACAATGTTGGTTTTCATGTTTATACAAAAAAAAAAATTATCATCATATATATATATATATATATATATATATATATATATATATTATTTTTATTATTATCATTATTTTTTAGAGAAGAAAAAGTGTTATGAATCAAGTTGGAGGAGAAGGAAAATCCTTCTTAACCAACCAGAAATCAGTGTTGTCTTGCAAAAGTTTGATAAACTCCTCGTTTTTCAATGGCTTATGATGGATTCTTAATCGATGACCATTCACAAGAAAGGTGGTAATTTATTCATCAATAGTTCTGATCATAATTGCACCATTATCAAATATTGTTTCAATCTCATAGGGCCCAAGATAATGAGTTTGAAATTTCGCTTGGAAATCTTTGAACTTTGAATAAAAAAGGAGTGCCCAGTCTCCTTGCTGGAACTTTATTTCTTTTATATATTTTTCATGCCATCTGGATCTCTGTTGTTGAACTACATTGGTTCTTTGGATTGCATCTTGTCTTATCTCATCAAGTTAATTTAGTTGCTCCATTCTTTGTTTTTGTTCCTCTGAAAGATCAAGACCCAATTTAACTATTGTCTTGAAAGTTTTTACTTGAAACTCAATAGGAAAAGGGACTTGCTTTCCATAAACAAGTTCATAGGGAGTATTCCCTACAATGTTTCTCCATGTGGTATGGTATACCCATAAAGCTTATGGAAGCTTTTCTGCCCAATCTGTTCTACGAAGATGCATAATTTTTGTGAGAATTGCTTCAATTACATTATTGATGGACTCCACTTGTCCATTTTCTTGTCAATGGTATGGAGTGGACTTCCAATTTTTAATATTGTACTCCTCCATTGTATTTTGTACCAACTTGGATGTGAATTGAGTACCTTGATATGTCAAAATTTCCCTTGGGACACCAAAATGAGTAAAGATGTCCTCGAAAAGAAATGAAACTACAACATTTTCAGTAGAAAAAGGAAGTGCTTTAGATTCTACCCATTTTGTAACATAATCCATGCAAACAAGAATGTACATTTTGTATCTTGGTGGTGGATTGATTGGACCAACAAAATCTAGAGCCCATTTTTCAGAAGGCTCAAAAAGTACCTGAGGTTGTAGAGGCATTTCACTAGAGGGAACAAGTTTCCCCATCCTTTGATAACTATCAAATCTCTTAACATACTCCTTGACATCCTTAAAAACGGAAGGCCAATAGTAACCAAAGAGAAAGAATTTGTAGGAAGTTCTTTTGTTAGTGAAGTGTCCTCCACATGGCTCATCATGACAGGCTTTCAATATCTATGGTACTTCATATTCTCTAACACATCTTCGGATTGTCAAATCTGGCCCTGTTTTATACAATTCTTCATTTATCCATGAATAAGATGCACAAATTTGAATTACCTTCCATTTTTATTGAGGTGATAAATATGATGGAAAACTTCATTGTAGCCAAATAATTAGCAATATCTGTGAACCAAGGTGATTTAGTAGATACTGCAAAAAGATATTCATCAAAAAAATTATCTTCTATAGGTACATAATTATTATCATTTTGAATCCTAGACAAAAAGTCAGCAACTATATTTTTTTTCCCAGGTCAATCCAAAATAGTAATTTGAAACTCTTACAACAATAACAAACATCTTATAATTCTGCCATTAGTGACATGTTTCTTCATTAATTATCTAAGTGTATAATTATCTATATGTACAAAAGTTTCGTATCCAGTAATGTGATTTCTAAATTTATTGATGGCATGGACAACAACTAAAAACTCATTTTTTGTTACAGTATAATTTAACTCCACTAGAGTCAAATTTTTATCAGTGTAACAAATGGCATACAAAGTTAAATCCTTTTGTCCTAGTACAACTCCCAAATTTGTGTCTGAACCATTAGTTGAAATGTGAAAAGGCAGTTTCCAATTTGGTTCTCTAAGAATGGGTGCATCAGAAATTTTCTATTTTAATGTTTCAAAGGCCTTTTGGCAATCAGAATTCCAATTGAATTCACAGTATTTTGTGAGAATTTTGAAAAATGGAGATGAAATTTTTGTAAAGTTTTCTATGAATATTATATAGTAACCAGTGAAACCAAGAAAACTTCTAACATCTTGTTGACATGTTGGAATTGATAATTTAGAAATAACTTCTAGTTTAGATGTGTCCACTCTAATTCCATTTTCTAAAATACGGTGTCCTAAACAAATTCCCTCAGTAAACGTCATAAAACATTTTTCATGGCTTAATGAGAGATTTTCCTCTTTGCATCTAATGATAATTTTTTCCAAATTGTTAAGAGCTTCTTCAAAAGAATTTCCATAAACTGTAAAATCGTCCATATACACTTCCACACAATCATGAATTAGATCAGAAAAAATTCCTAATATTGCTCTTTGGAATGTTGTAGGAGCATTACATAATCCAAAAGGAAGAACTCAGTAAGCATAATTTCCCCATGGGAAGATAAAGGTAGTTTTTTCTTGGTCTTCTGGGGTTACTTGGATTTGATTACAGCCACTAAAAGCATCTAAGAATGAAAAATATTTATTTCATGCCAATGAATCTAGAACTTGATCTATGAAAGGAAGTGGAAAGTGATCTTTTAAACTAGCTTTATTCAATTCCCTATAGTCAATACATACTCTCCATTTTCCATTCTTTTCAGGAAAAATTACTAAGGGTGAAACCCACTGACTGTCTGATATTGGTTAGATAAAATTAACATTCAATAGTTTTTGTAGTTCCTCCTTAAAAATTTCCCTTAAATTTGGATTCATTATTATTTGAGGTTGTCGAATTGGTTTGGCATTTTCTTCAATGTAGATATGATGTATACAAGTATTAGGATCAATTCCCTTCATGTCTATATATTCCCATGCATAGGCAGGCGAATATTCTTGTAACGTATTTATTAATTATTTCTTTTGAAGTTATTCCAAATTCTTATTGATATTCAAAGATTTTCCTTGAAATATTTCAATTGTAGCATTGCCAAATTTTTCAATAGAATGAAAGGATAGTTGACGAGATGATAAATATTCAATATTGCATTGTTCTTGAAAACTTTCAATAATGTCACAATATGATGAAGATTCATTACATTCCACTAAATTCAAAGTTTTATCTTCCTCATCTATTTGTGGAGTAGAAAATATTGGTCTTATATTAATGTCATCATCTATCCATTCTTCATTTTTAACTTCTATTGTTGTTTTTGCAGGTGGATACAATGTGAATTTGTTTCTTGAGCTCCCATAAAAAATAAACATATCACCAAATCTACAACTTATAAATTCATCAGTTGTAGCTAGCCATATTTGTATTAAAATTATCAACCAAATTTCCTAATTTTGCTCTACTTATTGTCCGAGCTGTAGATTTATTAATCCTTGATAAAAAATGATCTCTTGGATTTTTCTCAGATCTTGGTTTTTCTCTTGAGATGTGTATGCATAACTCATAAATTTCTCCTGGTGGCAACTGAGAAATGTCTCCCTTACCCATTAGAATGAGAATATCAATCCACTCATCTCTAATGGATTTCAATAAGAGAGCTCTCAAAGTTTCCTGATATAGATTATTCATTTTTCCCCTTTTAACATTATAAGCAAATCTTTCAATGAAGTCTTCAATATTTCCATCTTGTTTATGTACCATGTTAAACACCTCATCCTTTATACTATGGGGCATAGAGTAGTCCTTATATTTCTCTAAGAATGTAGTTTTTATTTGTTCGCATGTTCTAATCGAGTTTATTCCTAAACTCATAAACCATTTTAGTGTTGCATATTTAAGGGTTGCAAGGAATAATTTCAACTTTTGAGAATCATGTAGATAATATTATGATCTGAACAAAACTTCAAATTCAAATAGAAATGTTTCAAGATCTTCACTCCTTAGTCCATGAAATTTTGAAAGGATGGAGGGTCAGATATTTTTCATTGTCACATTTGTATCTTCATCGAAGATAGGTAATCCAAAAGGTTCTAGATTTATATCTCCTCCTATCCCTCTTCCTCTTCCTCCGCAATCCTAGGTTGTTCACCATTCAAATTATGTACATCTCCTTCCCCTTCTCCAGCCATTGTATATTCTTCAAAACTAATATAGGGATCTGGTTCCAAAATTGGGGTTTCAGCTTCCTTTAGCTCCTCTGGTTCTTCTATCAATGGTTTAAATAGCTTTCTTATTCCTATTTTTCAATAGGAACTTCCATCTCTTGAGCGAAAAATTGTTCTCCCGTTGAAGATAGGAAAATTACTCTTGTTGTTGGAAATATGGGATCTTCATATATTATGGCTTTTATTGATGAAGTTGGTGAATCTCTAGGTTGGATTTCGGATGTTAATACCTCAGGGAGTTTGTGATTTCCTACTATGGATGTGTTGTTCCCTACAACAACCCCCCATTTCATATCATATTTATTTACTAAATCAATATATGAAATGGGTCCCTTTAGAAGTTAGTTGGTATCAATACTTCATTATTTGAAAAAGGTCCGCAAACCAAATAAAGACATTATATAAAACCTTTTATAATCCCATTTTTGGTCAAATAAAACAATCTTTTATCATTGCGATAAAGCGATCACAATATCGCATATCGCAATGGCATAGAAAACACAAATAAGTGGCACATTGGTCTCCGCCGATGCGATATCGCTATCGGCTATTGGCAATACTCTATGAACATTTTAAAGCGCCTCATGCCATCATCCCCGATGCGATGCGATGAAATATCGCAATCGGCAATCGGAAGTATCCCATGCAAAATAATAAGGCGCCCAGGTCATACCCCCGATGCGATGCGATATCGCAATCGGCAATCGGCGATACACTATTTATGCACATTGTTATGCCCATTCACCCCGATGCGATGCGATTTCGCTATCGGCGATTGGGATTTCAAAATTGTCAACGTAAGGATTTAAGTGTTCCCGACGCCCAATTACAATATAGCGCGGATTTCAAAAAAGCCGTTAAATGGAGGGATATTATGATTCATTTATATTTAAAGCTTGATCTTTTAAGAAATCATTCACCCGCGCTCAACCGTCAAAACATCCACAGCACGCTTAAACGGGCCATTCGGCCGAATAATGGTATAATGAGCATTTAAGGGGTGGCAGGTCTTAAACGGCCATTTAATGTAATTGTAAGATCCTCCCATGGATTGTGTTTGCGCCCATGTTTAAAGCTAATCCCTTATTACGCATTTCTCAATATATCTCATCACTTGCAAGTTTTCATTGCTATTTCTCTCTGTTACGTATATTTGCGCCTCTGTGCAGAATTCATTCAAAGGAGAAAGCTCAAGCAAGATGGGGAAGAAATCCAAGAAGACCACAGGCGCTTCCGCTACACCAGCTGCAGACAAGCTCTCGTGGACAAAAAGAAGGGCTTGATATCTGATACTACATGTACAGGTCTCATCAGAGTTACTTGGCAAGGCACCTACAACCTGATCGAAGCCGAAGAACCAACAAGGACAATAGTCGAAGCTACTGTGGATCCTACTCGGAAGTCTGAATGTACTCTCAAGGATTTAGCCGACTCTTTCCTTCACAGAATAGCGGCCAGGGAGCAAATTCTCCCATACATAGACATAGTGCGGTGGGCGATTCAAGAAATCCCAATCTTGGATAGAACTTTCAGCACTAGAGACGGAAGAATCTTCGGATCGTTCAAGGCAGATGATCTAAGGCAAATGTATCATTTGCTCGAGCCAGAGAAGATATATAATAAGGCGTTCCTAGAGAAATTCGCAAATGAAAATGAAGTTGAATCTGAACCCATCCGAGATTGGAGACAAAATCCGGCCAAGCACAAACACGAATCTTTCGGTAAGTACTCGATTGATTCTCTGGCTTCTCCTTATTGCTATGCTGGAATAATGATGTGTAGATTATGGGGATTGCATGACTCTGCTAATTTTACCATAGAAATGGTTCCTCTAATGGAAGCAGCATGCAACAGTATAATCATGGATTGGGCGACCATCCTTTCTGACAAATTAGCACAAGTTGTGCTTGATTTTATAAATCAGACTATCGTCTCTGAAAGGAAAATTCCCCCATTCTATTACAGTGCATATATTTTAGATAGATTATGTTTCAATTCTGAATTTCCTGTGCTCGGCTGGAGGTGGACGCCACAAGATCCCATGGCTATCCACATATACCATCAGAAATTATGGAAGTCCTCTTACAAGCACCATCTGTACCAAATCTGCAATGGCTTTATGCTGCCTATTCATTATTCTATTTTTGAAAAACCCATTCCCAAGATTTCCTATCAAGCTTCATTTGATATAACAGCGGTAGGGAGTTGGTTTGGAGAGGAGATATTTACCTACATAAGAGTTTTTGGCAGCCAAGCCAACCCACATGTTCTCCCTTTGTACATACCAGATAAACTGCTAGCAAGAGAAATCGCTTATCAGATTACGGCTGAGAGTGTTACACAGACTCTCAAGAAAGAAAAGAAGAGGGGCTGACCCTCTTTTCCCTTGAGGTGTGGTGTCCATACTCTGCATGATCTTAAACATGCAGAAAAGGAAGCCACAAAGATTCAATCCTTAACTCTGGAGACTATCCCAAGTAGGCCATATGATCCAAAGAAAGTTGCCTATAATGCACTAGAACAGACCAAATTGACGAAATTTGACCATAAAGAAGATACGTTTGACGACCTGTTCGTTTCGGCCGAATCAATAGGTCAGGCTAAAGAATTCGCTCGAATGAAATAAAATGATGAAGGGTTGACTGAGTTTAATAAGCTTAGAGAACAGAGGTTGCAAACTCTGCCTCTAGATTTACTAGCAACAACCCTGGCGAGATCATCAAGCGAGCCTGGTCGGCAACAGTCAAAGGAACCTCTGGTTGTAACAAAGGATCATAAGAAGGAACAGGAGGAAAGGCAGAGAAAAGAAAAAGAAGAATGGCAGAAGAGAGCACAGGAGGAGAAACAAAGGAAAGAGAAAGAGGAACAACAAAAGAAAGAGCAAGAGGAAAGGCAAAAGAAAGAACAAGAGGAACAGCAGAAGAGAGAGCAGGAAAAAGTGTGGAAGGAGTCCCAAGATGAAAAGGAAAAAAAAACCACCATTGATGTCAATATAGATACTCATATTGACCCTAAATTGCTCCAGGAGTTGAAACAATTTGACTCTATCATCAGTGGGTTGGAATGTTCCAAGGATACAGACACTTCCAAGACAAACGATACACAGGACATCACTTCACCTCAGGTTGTAAGTGGAACCAGTGGCCCACCCATTTCTGAGGATGTTGAGGTAATACCAAAAGACCCCTCCGACCAAATCATTCTCCAGGTAGAAGATATTCCTCACCTGGATGTTTTCTACAGCCCGAGGCATAAAGCAGTGTTAAAACGACAAAGGAAAAGAAGGAAGATTGATCAACCTCCCATTTTCCCAGAACAAACTGTTACGGGCAGCGTGGTTTGGAAGGAGGAATTCAACCCCTCCGGTGACCTAACAAAACTTTCACAGTATGCGGGAGCCTATTCGGCAGCGACAATCGATAAGGCATCAGAGGTAAGTCTTCTACTGAAAACTAAGGATCAAGAAATTTTTTCATTACAGGAAGAGTTGGCTGAAACAAAGCAGAAGGCAGAACAGGCAGAGCAGCAATTGTTGACACAACAGCAAGTGAACAGTCAACTAACTCAGCAATTTGCAGGCAGAAAAGCAAAGGGTCGACCAAAGCGCGATCCAAAACAAAAAGGAATTATCAGAGGCATTGGCACAATTAAGGGCAACAAACGAGCAAATGATGGAAACAAAGGATGAGCAAATTTCTCAGTTGTCATCGCAGCTCAAAAAGATAAAGGGCGCTCAACAAGTGGGTGAATTCAGGGTAGAAGCATTACAAATAAACATTGCATTAATATCTTAAATTAGGCTTCTGTGTCAACAAATCGCTCAGGCAGAGCCACTCTGTGAATTAACGACATCCATAAATCAGCAGGTAGAAAAGGCCAGATATGAATTAGATCAAGCCGAAGAGATCATAACTTCATTTCTTGACTAGCAAGATTCTGATCAAGGGAGAGCAGAAAATTTGCCCAAGATTTCAAAAACACATAAAGATATACTTTTCACAGAATGGCAGCCTCAGATGATGAAAGCAGAGAGGGCAGCTTCAAGATGTAAATCAACTTCCAGCAATCTGGTTGAACTGGTTAACAACACTCTCTACTTATCAAATATGATTTCCTAATGTACACCAGGAAAGTTGACAACAACAAACACATTGGATCAATCATGATATCCTGATTTAGAGGAAAAGGGGAGATTAATCACTGGGATTAATAGTTTAACTATGGAAGCATATTGGCTCTTCCTGGTAAAGCCGTATACACAGAGAGCCGCCCTTAAGTGCCTAACGGATGCGATCGGGTATATAATTCCCGATATTCAGGATGCAACCTATGCCGTCCAACTCAGTTCGCGCCTCAACAAACCTCCTGAAGTAGAGCTAATGCTTGCGATAAGTCAGCTCAGATTTAAAGGCAAGTAGCCTGCCTGATGAATCATGCCGCGGATTGCCACATCGCTGAGGAAAATAGGATCAAAATTTGTTGATACCGATTTAGTTGCATTTCAGTTTAATAGAAATTTAGATTAATTTAGTATTTATAGACCCTTTCATTGTTTTGGAAAGGGTCGTAAAGTTTTGTACCAGACTTAAAGACTGAAGTTTGCACTATTGTGCTTCAGTCAATATTCTTTTATGAAATTGGACCAGTTGTTCTTAATTCAACAAGGAGGCTTTTTATGCAATTGTGCACTATTGTCTTTGTTGAGAATGTTTCTGCGTTGAAGAAAGAATTACAAGTAGTGATTGATATCGGGAGTGTCAAAGCAGCTCATATGGTATTTCTATCTATGTCTGAATTCATTCCTGTTATGTGAATTGTTATTTGATTATCCTTGCTATTGTTGATTATATGCATGCGTTGTAACAGCAGATCTACATTCATACCACTATTGGATGTTTTATGATATGCTTTCCTTTTAATCATGTATATGTCGATAATATAAATGATGAGTGTGGTAATATCGTTGTAATCGCTGGGCTTAACTATTTAGGCACATTAATCTTGAATGAATTAATATCTATGTCTGTTAGATGGAGTCATCTATATGCCTGTCTTTAGACACAGACCATCAAACGCTGCACTTAAAAGTTCAATAGATTCCCGGGATAGGTTATAGTTCTTGTATTCTTGTTAATAGTTTAGTTATTCGCTTACCGCTAGCTTAGTTTATAAATCATCCATTCATCCCGTTTATCCACTTTTGGGAAACTGGTCCCATTATCCCCAGTCGGAGCCACTATTCCAAACGGAAAAGGAGCTGTACTAAGGTCCAGACCGGGTGGTTATCCCCGATGTTGTTGCAGCGGTTTTCGAGGCTTCAACATTTTTGGCGCTAGAAGGAGGGCACCAACTGTGAATGGCACATAAGCCAAAACCTATAAGCCATTCTAAGAGTAATCCTCCCTCTGATTCCCCTCGATCTTCCTATTTGCATACTGGTTCATCGATATCCAAACAAGAAGGAGAGGAATGAACTACCACTGCTCAAACCCAGCATACTCCAGAACAATTAAGTCTTGAATCACCTGAAGTCCAGTGTTGTGGGGAAAAATGCCTATGCAGGACGATACTATCCACCTAAGGTGTGACAGTGCCTTAGCAACAAACAGAGACAACTATTCTAGTATTCTTCCTTTATGAATTAAGAATGAAGAGAGATGGATGGACTAACCGGTGTCTTCTGTTTGTCCCTCGATCCGGTTTCTCTTCTCTTGGAGAGTTTCCAGCTACTTGCCTTCTCGCTCGCCCAGCTGCAAGAGGTTTCTGCAAGATCACAAGAAGAGAACACTACACAAGACATGGATTCATATTCATAAGTAGTTCAGGATTAGAAATAAACTAAACATACTAATGCAATCATACATCAAAAATACATCAGTATATAGGAGAAACCGAGATAGCTTTATTGATGAATAACAAGGTTCAGGAAGAGATACAACCCAGAGGGCTCCAATCCAACATCTCCTTCCCAGCAAATGGAATTCCTATCTTCACCCCCTTCAAAGCATTAAGCACCCAATGGTTCCAATCTCAAACCAACAAAAATTCTTTGCAATCACAAAATTCCAGCCTGTAGATCTCATGGAGGAGAGATCCATATATAGATGTTTGGAGAGAGGATGAGTCAGCTTGAGATCTGACTAGTGTCCTCTCCCTCTGTCAGTTCTTGATTCCACTTGGAGGTTCTTGCTTCCACTTGGAGATTTGGAACCTCTTACTCATCATAGTCGAATTCCTTGAGGCAAGTGTCATTGAGGAAGATTTTGGAAGCTTCTTGGGTTTTGACACCTCGTGGAATGAACTTGCCACATGTCAACTCTCGCTCAGCGCAGGTAGCCAGTGTTGGCTTTGACATTCAGCGCAAACAGCTAGTGGAGCCACTGAATTGATCCTGAATTGACTTGTTTTTGAGCAGTTGCTGGTGGAGAACTTCTGTGAATTGTTGTGGTTTGTTAGCCTTGTTCCTCTAGGGGTATGAAAAACATGTTTAGGGACTTTGGATCCCTTAGATTATGGACATTTCATGCTTAATGTTGTAAGGCACAAAAATTTCTATAACAGTTGCCCCCTAAAGTATGAGGCCGTTTATCGGGTGAAATGCTTTATCAGGAGGATCCGAAGTTCATCCAATGCTGGGAGGGGACCTGTAATAAGATACAATACAATACATTATTTTTCATACTGCTTTCATGATCTAGCTGAGGTGGGCATTCCCATGCTCAGCTTTATAAATTCATTTTCCTGTACATAGAACAGACATCGTCTGATGGTAGACTGATAATTTTGATGAAATTATCATCCTTTGAGTAGGATGATTATCTGCGGCAATGATGTACATGTCAATGTCTTTATCTTTCCTGAATATATATCGCAGCCCGAATGGTTGAAACTAGATCCGGGGTCTTCAAACTCGTTCGATCTTCACTCTAAGTACAAGTCGATCCATGTGAGAAATGTTTTGAAGTCAAACATGGAAAGACATCGCTTGATTATTGGTCAATGAGGTAAACCGTTAACAAGAGCGAGAGGAATCACCGATAATGATAATGACCCTCAAGGTACTGCAGTACAATTCACGTGGTGCAAAATCTTTCGGTTGAAGGTCATTGATGTATACCTATCGCCGGAAGTGAGAAACTTGCCATTGAGGCATGCAAGCTTCAAAGTACTGAAGGGGTTATTCCTAGATCAACTTCTTGGATAATGAGCTGATGTCGACAAGAAGCGATCCGTCAAGGAGGGCCTTAATGGATCCCACATCAGTGACACGGAACGGAGCTAATGATTTTGATGGAGGTGAAAACGATCTGTGACATATCATTCAGGGTGGCGGTCATGAAAGGATGAAGGATAATGTACGGCAGTGAATGGGACACGGTTGACTTTTCTGAACGACTTCTCTTGAACATATGGCAACACTGATGCGATGGATCGGTAGCATTACCCCAAATATGGATGGTATGGCGAGACCACGGATGTGACCGGTGAATGAAACAACCCAACCCGATTGTGGTACAGAGGAAAAGTGTCATGTTCAAGAGCGACTTGCTACCATCAAAGTTTTCTTGAGTTTCTCCCAATTTTTCCCCAGTCATTGCTGACCAGTACCTCTTTATTTTTGTCAAGCTTGAGGAGGATAACATATGCTTGTTCTATAACTTGCCCTTCGGGAAAGCTCATCGCTATGTTTTAACGAGGCTAGCGATAGTGAAACTCGTTCTCGTCTAAAGACAAGTTTGTCGCTATTTAATGCATTTAACGAGTCTAACGACAAGGATAACTCGGTCCTTTTCATTTTTAGAGAGTCTGAAAAGGTACGTAAAGTCAACTCCAAAAGTCGTTTTTCGTCATCTAATCCCTTAATTCTGAAAAAGTATAAAACAATACAGAAGGGATGAGTTTTCGATAGTTTTAACGAGCTGAACAAAACAAGCGCTCTATCTTTTTGTGCAATAATCCCTCAGGTCCAAAAAGATTAAAATCTAGAGGAGGGATAGATCTTCCGGTCGCTTTAACGAGCTAGAAGGCCAAAGACTCGGCAATCTTTTCATATTTTACGAGTCAGTTGAAAAGAGCTTAAAGAAGACTCGTCTTTTGAGGAACGAGTGATAAACAGGGTTAGCAGCTGATTCCAGGTACAGGTTGGAATTTTCCAATCACGGCAGTGTCACAAGGATGGCTAGGTGAAATCACTCTTCGCAGCTATTCCTCAAAATGGGAAACAAACATATGGAGGTGAACGATCGGCCAATGGAAAAGTGGAGGTGATGGTGCAAACACGACCAAGGCTTTAATGGCTGATAATATTACATTCACTATGGTTATTTACCGGGATAGTTCATTTTTTAACGAGCTTAAACGCGGGTGGAAACATTTGCTCGGTCTTATGTTTATTTTTTAACGAGAATGAACTATGCGCTAAAATTGCTCGGATCTTGCGTTTATTTTTTAACGAGCATGAACTGTGTGCTAAAACTGCTCGATGATAAGTTTGCATGCCCCCAGCATAACAACGCAAATCAAGGTGCATGCCCCCCAAGCTTCATTGCATTCAACTTGGTGGTTAGAATGAAGGTTTACCTTTGAGATTTTCAAAGGAGATTGTTTCATTTTTTAATGAGGTTGACACAGTAAAAGAACTATCCTCATGACTCCTTGTTTCATTTTTTAACGAGGTTGACACAAGATTAGAACCGTCCTCGGAGCCCACCGTATTTACAGTATTTCTATTAGGGCGATGATCCATGCTGACAAAATGTTTAGGAATCTTCCGAATCCATTAGATATAGAAGATTTCATATTGTAGGTTTCCACTGTGGCCACTTTCGCCAGATTACTTGCAGGCGGTAGGGAAAAAGTACCCATTAAGGCAGGGTCTTTTAGGAGACCTACTCCATTATTTTGAAGCGAATGATTGCTTCCATGGATCATTGGAATGCTTCCCGTAACTTGTGAACTGTCAAGGAGTAAAGTTTGTTGGTCGACGACTGTAATTCCACCTTGAAAGGGAAATGCAATCTTCCTGAAGTAGGTCGATACAACTGCGGCCATGGCATATATCTAGGACCTTCCCAGTAGGATGTTGTAATCGAGGTTTCCATCAATTACTTCAACATCAATTCCTACTGTTTTGCCCCCTAGTTCAACTTGCAAGTTACATAAAATCCCGTATGGAGTGTATGATCGTCCATCAAATGCTTTTAACGTCGTTGATGATCTCGACAAGGGTGGTGAGCCTAAATTCTTCCAGCAACTCATCGACATAATACACGTAGCTGCCCCCTCATCAATAATTGCTCGATGAACAGTTTTTTTGAGAGCTTTCACTTGAATAAGGAAAGCTAGTTGAGCTGGTAACTGAGGGTCATATCCTTTATGATCAAAGGCCACAAGATTGGAGTCCATTGGGTCAATTTCACCTATTGCTGATAATAAAGCTTGCTCTTGGGAGAGGCAATTTTGCGGTACCTCAAGCGTCGACATAGCGGACGGCGATTGGGCCAGGTCCTCTATTATATTATAATTCTATGCTATTTTTGCATGAGGATTGAATGTCGACTTGTACACTACTCCCTTTGGCGACTTTATCATTTGTTCAGGAATGGTGGGTGGCACAACTTTGGTCAAAGTTGTTGTCGAACTACTAGGTTGTTCATTAGCCTTGTTATTCGACACTTGTGGATTCTCGTAATCTTTATTCCTTGCCAAAGCATCATTTTGCTGATTTGAGATAGACAACATAAGCACTTGGGATCGGGAAGCATTTTGATTAGCAACCAGTTTGGTACCCGGGCTTGGAAACGGATCAGTCAATACTGCTGAGGTTTTTGAACTCTTAAAGAGTTTCTTAACTTCAGCTATATGTGGACAATCTCTCATCCAATGATCCTCATCGCATATATGACACCCCGTAGGGGGTTTCCTTTTTCTCCCTTTCTTTTTCTTCTTGCCCCCTGGTTGCTTCAGTTGTTTTCCCTTGTCGGTCGACGTGGGATTTACTTCCGAGGCAAGAAGTTCCTCATTTGCATTTTTACTGGAAATCTTACGGGCCCTTTTAGATGTAGCCTTTGTCGATTTCGTGTCTGTCGTGCCGATCACGCCATCGATGGCATGAGAGTCATTATTTGATTTAGGAGGAGGAGGAATTGAGAATTCTGGTCTAGGGGCGTCAGGTATTTTTTCGTAGAGCGTGCCAGACTGAGTATAGAGCAAGTCCAGATATTGCGCACGAGCGATGACTTGCTCTTCCGTTACAACTCCCCCCTTTGCCACATCTTCCGTGATTGTAGGAAGTAAGGATTTGATAAACCATTCAGCTAATAGCTGATTGGGAACGTATGTTTTTACCATCCTACGACGACGACGCCACTCATGTATATGATCAGATATGTGAGTGGCTGTTGTCTGCTTGAAGTTGGTTAAGATTTCCGTTCCCGTTTCATACCTTATTGGTAATTGAAAATGGGTTAAGAAAGTCGTGGCTAGGGAGCTGAAATTGTCAAACGATGCTCTAGGTAATTCAATATACCATTTAGCCACTAGACTCGTTAACGTCCTCTGAAAAAGGCGAAGTCTTATCGAATCATCGTTTAAGGTGTTTGATGAACACCGTAGATGAAATTTCATCACATGATTCGACAGATCTTCACCCGGATTTCCATTAAATTTAGGAATATCTGACGGAAGTTTATGTGGAATCGCTGGCCACCAAGGGGCATAAGCAATTGGATCATTCGTCAGCCGGTTTAGATCTGGTAATTCTAGAGTTGCTACAAATGGCAACTGTTGATTCAGGTTAGGCAAAGCATACCCAGGATAAGATGGAATCGCCTGAGCAATGGGTCTTTGCATACCAGCATAATGTATTTGATGCTGGCAACTTTGACAAGGTTGATGGGCATAACCATTATAGTATGGTTGTTGATAACCGCTTTGGAAATGCAGTTGCCCATTACTTACAAAGACTTGTTGCTCAGGTCCTTGATATGATTGTTGTTGTTGAGATTGAACCAGCCCTCGTTGTTGGACCATTTTCTGTTGTCCAATACAGGATGATTGACCAAGATGAGGAGTCATAGTACTTGTTTGAGCCTGAGTCGCTCCAGATAAGGAGGCAGTAACCTGAGGTTGTGATTGAGTTGTCAAGACAAGAGGTTGTTGTATTGCAACCTGAGAAACTTGGGGTTGACATACATCAGGTAACACTTGTACTTGCGACGCCATCACCATACCAGGTATAGTGGGAATATTCGACACAGGGTGGACTGGTTGCATTGAATATGCAACCCTTGGTTGTTGAGGCAGTATTGGTACCCAACCGCTGGATGTCATTCCAGTTTGACCTGAACTTTGTTGTAAACTCCCATATGGTTGTTCTCCGGGAGGGAACAATGAAAAGGCATACTGCCCTCCATATGGTGGCAATCCAGTACTTAAAGGGCAGATTGGTCTTTGAATACACATTGGATCAATTTGTTGAGTTTCAACATAAGAAATACCAGATGATAATCCGGATGAAGAAATAGGAACTAACCATGTCGTCGAAGCAGTCCTTGATGGGACTTCGGCTTGTTGTTGATAACTTGCCGGGACAGATGGTATACCATCGAACATTGTTGGGGTAGCAACAGGAGGCTCTGCCGCTGCTGTGTCAGATGACACAGTCCTAGATGTCGACGGTTGTTCAGACATATCTAGTCTATCCAAAAGATTTTCTAGCGATTCTACAAGAACTTATGATGAAAAGAGACTGACTTCGAAGATCAACGAGGGAATGGTGATGATTATTGCGTTTAAAATAAATTTTAACGACGCTTAGACACAACCTGCTTTTTCAATTTTAAAGAGTCGAGAAAAAGCTAAAGATGACTCTAGTCTCCTTCGATGCTTTAACGAGCCCGAAGTGAAAAAGGCCAAAAGGAACTGCTCTGGAGTTCTAGGCAGAGGGTGTGCCAAACTTCTCGCAAAACCGCATAATACTTTTTAGGGTACGGGCGGTCGATCTTCCTGAATGCTGTGTTTAGTGCATTGCGATCAGTAGGGCGGCTGACACGGCTTCCTATGGATAAAGGTTTTATGCCTATAGGGGTCTCCCAATATATACACGATGGTACGTGGGAGCACAATCCGTACTGGCACTATCGTCCCTCAGGAGGAATCACCCACCATCAATGAGATCGACAGTCACCAGGCTTTACGACGCCGGAACACGTCTCTAGCCTAGACCTCTATGTTGTGCGTTATGTTGCAAAGCGTTGTTAAGTTCATTCAATTTATCTTAGGTTGATCTTTTTTAGAAGTTTGCCTTTTGAGGTTCAGCACAGGATGTATGATACAATTCCTAAATGCAGTCTAAAGATGATAAGCAAGCTTTATATCTTTTCAACTTTGAAAATCCTAACTACTAAGGGAAAAGAAAGACACCATCTTTTCTCAAAGAGAAATCAGCACACTCTAATGCACTTTTCCTAAATTAGACATGCAAACTATCAAGATTGAAATGCACAATGCAGCTGTTTGTTTTCCACTTTCTTAGTATTGATGCCTACAAAGAAAGCTTTTTGTACAACTTTGAATTTGCTTTTAAATGACAAATACAAACAAGTTTACTTTTTCGAAATCAGAGAGGGTAGAAGAGATTACAACACTTAACGATTTCCGAAATGAATACTTGTTTCGACACTTAAAAGAGACAAACTCAAACCAATAAGCAAGATTAAATGTATAATCAACTGCAAACAACCAATGAACTCTCTTCTAAGATCACAATCAACAGATCTGAATCAAGGGCTACAGGATGACTATTTCACTCTTGCAAAGGACAACTACAAATGACGCCACAAACACATAAGAACACTCACAGTTTTTTTGTACAAAAGGAGGCGGAATTTAAGCATAGAAAAGGAGTTATTAGACTGGTACCTATGCTGGTTACAGGCTGCAAAAATCAGAGATCAAAACAAGGCAAAACAGAGCAGAGAACCCCAGCTGCACAAGGCCAAACTGGTTCAGCGCAACCTCAACACAAGGGTTTTGACATTCAGCGCAGGTAGCCTTCACGGGACCTACGTTGAAATGCATAATCCCTTCACAGGGTCTGCGCTGAAGGAGAAACTCTCGTTTCTCACTGGTTCTGGGTCACAGATTGCTATTTAATCTACTGCTTCAGGCCAAATCAAAGAAACAAGCAAGGTGCAATCGAAGGGATGCTTTAAGGGAGTACTAAGATCTATCACAAAGGATCATCAAATAATTTGTGAGTCCATTGTTCAGATCATAGACAAGTCCAGTGATTGGATCAAAGCAACAACTGTCTACTTTGCATCTGGGAGTAGCAGATGCAGTTCGATTGTTGCTGTCAAGTCTATGAAACAAACAATGATAGAGACACAAATAAAATGACTAAGCAAATCTCCCCAGCGGAGTCGCCCATTTGTTGTGGGGAAAAATGCCTATGTAGGACGCTCCTATCCACCTAAGGTGTGACAGTGCCTTAGCAACAAATAGAGACAGCTATTCTAGTATTCTTCCTTTATGAATTAAGAATGAAGAGAGATGGATGGACTAACCGGTGTCTTCCGTTTGTCCCTCGATCCGGTTTCTGTTCTCTTGGAGAGTTCCCAACTACTTGCCTTCTCGCTCGCCCAACTTAAAGAGGTTTCTGCAAGATCACAAGAAGAGAACACTATAGAAGACATGGATTCATATTCATAACTAGTTCAGGATTAGAAATAAACTAAACATACTAATGCAATCATACATCAAAAATACATCAGTATATAGGAGAAACAAAGATAGCTTTATTGATGAATAACAAGGTTCAGGAAGAGATACAACCCAGAGGGCTCCAATCCAGCATCTCCTTCCCAGCAAATGGAATTCCTATCTTCACCCCCTTCAAAGCATTAAGCACCCAATGGTTCCAATCTCAAACCAACAACAATTCGTTGCAATCACAAAATTCCAGCCTGTAGATCTCATGGAGGAGAGATCCATATATAGATGTTTGGAGAGAGGATGAGTCAGCTTGAGATCTGACTAGTGTCCTCTCCCTTTGTCAGTTCTTGATTCCACTTGGAGGTTCTTGCTTCCACTTGGAGATTTGGAACCTCTTACTCATCATAGTCGAATTCCTTGAGGCAAGTGTCATTGAGGAAGATTTTGGAAGCTTCCTGGGTTTTGAAACCTCGTGGAATGAACTTGCCACATGTCAACTCTCGCTCAACATAGGTAGCCAATGTTGGCTTTGACATTCAGCGCAGGTAGCCAGTGTTGGCTTTGACATTCAGCGCAAACAGCTAGTGGAGCCACTAAATTGATCCTGAATTGACTTGTTTTTGAGCAGTTTCTGGTGGAGAACTTCTGTGAATTGCTGTGGTTTGTTAGCCTTGTTCCTCTAGGGGTAGGAACAACATGTTTAGGGACTTTGGATCCCTTAGATTATGGACATTTCATGCTTAATGCTGTAAGGCACAAAAATGTCTATAACATCCAGTCTCTTATCCACAAACTTCAGACCTTCTCGATTTCACCACAGAAATCTGAGGTATCACAAAGCAGTGCAACTTCGCAGTTCGATTTACCTCACCCTCTCACCAGACTTCAGAGCGAAAAGCTCGGTATTGAACCCAATGAGTTCCCTTTACCCAAAAGGAAAAAGGCGAAGAAAAATACTGAAGGATCTGACAGTGAAGAGCTTTCATCCATATCCTCCATTGCATCTTCCCCTCTGCAAAGTCAACCATCCACTCCCCCATTACATATTGTTGTTCACCAGGGATTAGAAGCTTCAACATCCCAACCTGGCCACTCCTCAGCATTATTTCCTTCCCATACATCTGGAATTCCAATAGTAGTATCAACCACTATTGCTATTACAATGGCAGATCCATGGACCAGACCTGGTGCAGTCAATATGCCTGCGCCATTGCATCCATTACCAGATTATCCTGAAAAAATGGCTACCCAAGTTTAATCCAGATGATGGAACTCAAGTTGAAGAACACATCAATAATTTCATGTTAGCAGTCAACTTGAAAGGAGTAACAGAACATGATGTTGTTGTTAGACTTTTCCCTTACACCTTACAAGGATCAGCAGGATCCTGGTATTTCTCTTTACCCTCTGGTTCCATTACCAGTTGGAACACTTGCCAAGAGCAGTTTCTTACCAAGTATGGAGATGATAGGTCTTTGGCGACCTTAATAAACGATCTCTCCAATCTGAGAATAGAGCATAGGGAACCAATTAAGGAATTTAATGCTCGCTTCAATAAACTCCTCAATAAAATCCCTACAGCTTCCAAACCAAGTGAACAAATTCGAAGCGAATGGTATATCACTGCCCTACCTGCCAATATAGCCATTTTTGTAGACAGGGCTGGGAAACCTACCTTAGCCGAAAACATGAGAGAAGCACTTGCTGTGGAAAAGCGCATCAATGCTCTAGAGAAGAAAGCTGCTCTGGAAGACAGAAAAGCCAAAAAAGTCTCTTTCAAAGATGACTCAAGAAAGAAAACCCCAAAAGACCCATACGACATGGAGGGTTTACAAAAAGTCCTAAAAACTTTATCAAATGAAATGGTTGAAATAAAGAAACAAGTGGTTGAAACCTCAACCAAAAGACCCTTTAGGACTCATAAGAAAAATGAATCAAAGCCCCCAAATGTCATATCTAATGCAGACTCAGAGCAAGAAGAAGAAGAGGAAGAGGAAGCAATCACACCCACTGATGATGGAGAAGAAGTAGTAAAATGTCATGAAATGTGGGATTTTATACTCCCCAGCTCCGATACTGATAATGAGGAAGAAGCGTTCCCGGTCACTACTAGGAGCAAAAGTACTTCTGAACCTATTCAGGTAACATCAAAGAAAAGGAGTGCTGGTGCTGCTACAACCAACGAAAAGGTACCTGCAAAGAAATAACCTGTAGCAGTTCCCCAAAACCAGCCTTCAACTTCTAATACTCCTTCAACATCCAAAACATTAGTCGTATCCAATTCAATGGAGTATAATATTGTTGATGACATGAAGAAAACTAAAGCAAACATTACTATGTTTGAGCTTAGTAAATTAAAGCATCAACAGAAATTACTTCTTAAAGAATTGAATGTTGTTCCCTATACACCACTTCCCAGTGCAAAAGCCGCTAATGATTCAGGCCAACCTCCTCCAGGTATGGTTGAAGCTACCAATTCAATTCTAATTGGAGATAGATCAAATTATCATACTCCACCCTTCCTGCTAACCTATGATATTTACAACAGAAGCTTGCACAACCGTTTAATTGACTCAGGGGCATCATCTAACATAATGCCAGCTTCAGTTTGCTCTAAACTGAACATTGAACCCCAGAAGTCTGCTATTCATATTGTACAGTTGGACAGGACCAAAGTGCAGGTTGTGGGAGAAATTAATTCCGTAACTATCAGGTTGTCTGTTGATCCCAGAGTAGTACAAAGGATTGACATCCTAATTGCCGATATACCTGAATTTTACGGTTTAATTCTGAGTAGGGATTGGTTCAAAAAATTGCATGGGTATATTTCCACTTATTGGTCACATATGTGGCTTCCCTACAAGGGCAAGCCAAATCAAATAAGGATCGATCGAGAGAAACATATGACCCATACAGTGACTGAATTTGAGCAAGAAAACCAACCTGTAGCGTTCAACAACAACATTTTGGGGAATTATTCGTCAGAGTCATTCTTTGGAAACTTTGTTGCCCAACCATCTCCTTTTTCAGTCAATCATTTTACATCTCAGATTGAAATTTTTTCACAAACTGATAAGTCTAGATGTTTCAATGATGCTGAGAAAACTGTAAATACGTTTGTTAATACCTCTTTATTTTGGTCTTTATATTTTGATGGCTCTAAGTCCAACGAGGGCTCAGGAGCAGGTTCCATTTTCGTTAGTCCACAAGGAGAAAAGACAATGCTGTCCTGTAGGCTGGAATTTGAATGCACTAACAATACAGTCGAATATGAAGCCTTAGTCCAGGGACTATATAAAGCGATCGGTCTTAAAGTGCAATATTTGAAAGTATTCGGCGATTCTGAAATTATTGTTAAACAGGTGAGGAATGCAATCCATTGTCTTTCAAATCACCTCAAGCACTATCAATCGCTAGTACAAGAACTTACTTCGCACTTTTCCGCATTCAACATTTCCTCCATCCCTAGGTCTCAAAACTCAACAGCTGATCTCCTAGCCAATGTAGCTTCCAAGCTTCTACCTTCTGAAGGCTACAACCTAGATAGATTTTTCGTAGAATTGCTTTTTAGGCCTTCAATTCCTGACAATGTCACTAATTGGAGAGTATTCAACCATGATGAGGATATTTTACAATTTCTAACTTCTGAAAAGTCCTATGACAATCAAATTATTGAGGAAAATGACCATGATCTACAAATGAAAGAAACACCTCAGGAAAATTCAATTCCTAAGCCAGTGGTAAAGCTCGAAGATCTTTATGATATCAAAGAGAGGTTTAAACCTGTAGCTAATGCAAAGCTCCAAAGTTCTACCCTTAGGTTTGAATTGATAAATCTAGGTACTGAGCATGCTCCTCAAAATATTAATTTAGGATTAGGACTTTCCTTCGAAGAGAAGAAGGCATTCATTAAACTGTTAAGGAAAAATAAACAGGTTTTTGCTTGGAAATATGATGATTTGAAGACTTATGATACATCCATTATCCAGCATACCATTCCCATGCTTCCCGATCCGAAATCGATTCAGCAAAAGTTAAGAAAAATACATCCAAATTTGGAGAGCCAGATAAAATCGAAACTTAACAAACTCTTGAAATCCAAGATTATTTTTCCTGTCCGACACTCAAACTGGGTCTCTAATATGGTGCCAGTCAGAAAGAAAAATGGCGACATTCGAATTTGTATTCATTTCAGAAATTTGAACAAAGCGAGCTTGAAAGACAATTTCCCATTACCTACTATGGAGCAAATACTCCAATCAGTAGCAGGCTCTGAATTGATGTCCTTTCTTGATGGTTTCTCAGGATATAACCAAGTTCTGGTTCATCCCGATGACCAGCTTAAAACCACATTCAGAACAAAATGGGGAACATACGCGTATCAGAAAATGCCTTTCGGACTTATAAATGAAGGAGCGACATTCCAAAGAGCTATGGATATAGCTTTTAGAGGGTTGATTAATAGAACAGTAGTCGTCTATCTAGACGATATTACTGTATTCTCTAAGGAGAGGTATAATCATTTGCATGATCTAAATCAAATCTTTCAGCGTTGCAAACGATATGGTATTTCTCTTAACCCTAAAAAGTCTTTCTTTGCTCTTGATCAAGGAAAGCTCTTGGGTTTTATTGTATCCAAAGATGGCATTTATATTGATCCTAATCGGATCAAAGAAATCTCTGAAATCCCTTTCCCACACAATAAAAAATCGATGCAGTCATTTTTAGGCCAGATCAATTTTGTTAAAAGATTTGTCCCAGATTTTTCTCAAATTATTTTGCCACTTCAAACAATGATTAAGAAAAATTCAGTCTTTAAGTGGGGATTAGTTGAAAAGGAAGCTTTTGATCTAATCAAGCAATCAATAATCAATGCCCCCGCTTTAAATACTCCAATTTTTTCTAATCATTTTACATTGTATACCATCGCATCCAACTTGTCTTATGCTGCAGTACTCGCGCAACTAAATGATCACAATTTGGAAGCACCCATTTCATTTTTTATCTCAAATCTTCAGGGTGCTGAATTGAATTAATCCGATGTAGAAAAACAAGCCTTTGTTGTATTTAAAGTAGTCAAGCATTATAGACCCTTCCTTTTGAAAACTCAGACAAAAGTTATAATCCCTTTCCCAGCAGTTAGGCAACTATTAATCCAAAAAGAACTGGGTGAAAAAAGGGCAAATTGGGTCACAGCGCTTCAAGAGTATGACTTAGAAATTAGGCCAGCAAAGATTGTTAGGGGCCAAGGTTTTTGCAGGATATTGGCAGGAGCATCCAACATTCCAGAATCAAGCGATACAGAACAAACTGAAGAAATCAATCAGATAAGTGTTACTGGTTCTGAATCTCAATATGCAGATTTAATCTTTTATTTAAAGAATGGTTATGCACCTCCAAACATATCTTACAAGAACAAAAGGGCCATTAGGTTGAAAGCAAAGAATTTTACAATTATTGATGATGTGCTTTTTAAGCAGAATTATGATTCCATCTTATTGAGATGCCTTGAGAAAATTGAAGCACAAAAGGTTTTGCAGGAGTTACATGATGGACCAACGGGAGGACATTTTGGAGCTGATACAACAGCTCACAAAATTATTCATGCTGGTTACTAGTGGCCTACTCTGTTTAAAGATGCCCACGAGTATGTAAGGAAATGCCTCAATTGTCAAACTTCTAGTGGAAGACAACGTAAATTGACTTTCCCTCTGCAGCCAGTCAACATCGAACAACCATTTGAGCAATGGGGATTGGACATCACTGGGGAGATTACTCCACCATCTTCCAAACAACATAAGTATATCCTTACTGCTACCGATTATTTTACTAAGTGGGTTGAGGCAATCCCTTTAAAGACAACAAATTCTGAAGCAATTATTGAATTCATAGATCAGTTCATCATTACCAGGTTTGGTGTCCCAAATGCTCTTGTTTTTGATAATGCATCTTACTTTTCAGGCAATGCTATGTTTGATTTCGCTATTAAAAGAGGATTTAAATTAAAATATTCTGCTAATTACTATCCCCAGGGTAATGGTTTAGCAGAGTCTACTAATAAAAATCTGATCAAAATCATTAAGCGAACTATCGAACATAACCATAAAAACTGGCACAAATCCTTAGTGTTTGCATTATGGGATGATAGGATAACACAGAAAGCATCTATAGGATCTTCTCCGTTCAATCTTGTGTATGGAAAAGAAGAAGTACTACCCACAAATCTTGTTCTTCCTTCTTTAGCCCTAGTGCAGTTCATTGAGGAAATTCCTTCCTCTTCTATTCAGCTTAGACATGACCAAATTCTAAAATTAGAAGAGGAAAGAGAAAAAGCCAGGATTATTCATGCCAAACATCAGCAAGTCATCAAGGCAGCTTTTGATTTAGTTTCATCCGGTTCAAAACAATTCCAAGTCGGTGATTTAGTTCTGAAATGGGACAAAGCCCATGAGGACAAGGGTAAACACACCAAGTTCCAGAAGATGTGGCTTGGACCATTTCAGATCTGTGAAAAGATAGGCCATTCGACCTTTATATTGCAAGACTTATCAGGGTTGAGAGATTCTCTCCCTGTTAATGGCCTTATCTTGAAGAAATTCTTTAATTGAGGAGGTAACCCCTTCTCCTTCTAAGTTTGATAGATTTTTGTAGGATTTGCAGAAAATAATGTTATAAGGTATCTACTATTGACCTTTGCTGTGTTTGAAAATTTGATCTATAGGAGTACAATGATATTTGCTTTTAAAATAATAGAACTCTTAACCAAAAGGATAATTTCTAGGAAATTAGGTATCATTGTATTCTGAAACTACAGTTCAAGTTTTGTGAACTCCTTTCAAAGTTTAAAAGTATTGTAAATCATTCTCTGTTTTCAAATTGGTCTCAAAAGGTTATCAATATCAAGATAGAAGCCAATCCAATTTTAGCATCTTCAACTCTTACCCTGTCATCCATTTACTCTTAAGGATAAGATTGTTCATCCCATTCACTAAAGTTTATGATTACTCAGAGTGTAATTCTAAAATATCTGATATTAAAGATAAGAGGTCTTATTACAAGCCTTCTTACCATGTTCATAGGGAAATAGTTTAACCGAAATTACCAATATTGCATACCAAAACAGGGTAATGGCTTGCAATTATAAGACAAGGGGTCTCATCAAGAGCCATCTTGTTCGGTTAGATTACTACCGGTGAATGGCATTTTCAATAGCTGGCCACCAAACCAGGACAATGGCTTTTTATCTTATCAATAACAGAAAAAGGAAATGAAATACAAAATATGAAAACATGTTTTGAATTCATTATGTTAATCACACTCTTAATTGGATGGAACAATGGACAATAGCATGGTTAAAAGGTATCCCTGTCGAAACTATGAACGTTTGCTGGCAGCAGAGGCTCTACCTATGATGGAGGAGTTCACTTTAAAAGCTGATTTGGAAAGGTTTTCTGTTTTATCATTATAAACCAATAAAGGCCTATTTAAAACTTAGAATGTATTTGTTTTCTTAAAAAAAAAGGAAGTTAGCAAAATAGTTTCATTTTACTCGGAATGCATATATACCTAGTTATATTAGAATTTTCCACTTTGATTAGAACTCTATTGTGAAAAAAGTTTAAGTATTTCTATGCTTTCCAGAGATAACTGGTTCTTCCAGCAAATCGCCAATTGTTGTGCCCTACAACAACCCCCCATTTCATATCATATTTATTTACTAAATCAATATATGAAATGGGTCCCTTTAGAAGTTAGTTGGTATCAATACTTCATTATTTGAAAAAGGTCCGCAAACCAAATGAATACATTATATAAAACCTTTTATAATCCCATTTTTGGTCAAATAAAACAATCTTTTATCATTGCGATAAAGCGATCACAAGATCGCATATCGCAATGGCATAGAAAACACAAATAAGTGGCACATTGGTCTCCTCCGATGCGATATCGCTATCAGCTATCGGCAATACTCTATGCACATTTTAAAGCGCCTCATGCCATCATCCCCGACGCGATGTGATGAAATATCGCAATCGGCAATCGGTAGTATCCCATGCACAATAATAAGGCGCCCAGGTCATACCCCCGATGCGATGCGATATCGCAATCGGCAATCGGCGATACACTATTTATGCACATTGTTATGCGCATTCACCCCGATGCGATGCGATTTCGCTATTGGCGATCGGGATTTGAAAATTGTCAACGTAAGGATTTAAGTGTTCCCGACGCCCGATTACGATATAGTGCGGATTTCAAAAAAGCCATTAAATGGAGGGATATTATGATTCATTTATATTTAAAGCTTGATGTTTTAAGCAATCATTCACCCGCGCTCAATCGCAAAACGTCCACAGCACGCTTAAATGGGCCATTCGGTCGAATAATGGTATAATGAGCATTTAAGGGGTGGCAGGTCTTAAACGACCATTTAATGTAATTGTAAGATCCTCCCATGGATTGTGTCTGCACCCATTTTTAAAGCTAATCCCTTATTACGCATTTCTCAATATTTCTCATCACTTGCAAGTTTTCATTGCTATTTCTCTGTGTTACGTATATTTGCGCCTCTGTGCAGAATTCATTCAAAGGAGAAAGCTCAAGCAAGATGGGGAAGAAATCCAAGAAGACCACAGGCGCTTCCGCTACACCAGCTGCAGGACAAGCTCTCATGGACAAAACGAAGGGCTTGATATCTGATACTACATGTACAGGTCTCGTCAGAGTTACTTGGCAAGGCACCTACAACCTTATCGAAGCCGAAGAACCAACAAGGACAATAGTCGAAGCTACTGTGGATCCTACTCGGAAGTCTGAATGTACTCTCAAGGATTTAGCCGACTCTTTCCTTCACAGAATAGCGGCTAGGGAGCAAATTCTCCCATACACAGACGTAGTGTGGTGGGCGATTCAAGAAATCCCAATCTTGGATAGAACTTTCAGCACTAGAGACGGAAGAATCTTCCGATCGTTCAGAGTGGATGATCTAAGGCAAATGTATCATTTGCCCGAGCCAGAGAAGATATATAATAAGGCGTTCCTGGAGAAATTCGCAAATGAAAATGAAGTTGAATCCGAACCCGTCCGGGATTGGAGACAAAATCCGGCCAAGCACAAACACGAATCTTCCGGTAAGTACTCGGTTGATTCTCTGGCTTCTCCTTATTGCTATGCTGGAATAATGATGTGTAGATTATGGGGATTGCATGACTCTGCTAATTTTATCATAGAAATGGTTCCTCTAATGGAAGAAACATGCAACAGTATACTCATGGATTGGGCCACCATCCTTTCTGACAAATTAGCACAAGTTGTGCTTGATTTTAGAAATCAGACTGTCGTCTCTGAAAGGAAAATTCCCCCATTCTATTACAGTGCATATATTTTAGATATATTATGTTTCAATTCTGAATTTCCCGTGCTCGGCTGGAGGTGGACGCCACAAGATCCCATGGCTATCCACATATACCATCAGAAATTATGGAAGTCCTCTTACAAGCACCATCTGTACCAAATCTGCAATGGCTTTATGGTTCCTATTCATTATTCTATTTTTGACAAACCCATTCCCAAGATTTCCTATCAAGCTTCGTTTGATATAACAACGGTAGGGAGTTGGTTTGGAGAGGAGAGATTTACCTACATAAGAGTTTTCGGCAGCCAAGCCAACCCACATGTTTTCCCTTTGTACATACCAGATAAACTGCTAGCAAGAGAAATCGGTTATCAGATTACGGCTGAGAGTGTTACACAGACTCTCAAGAAAGAAAAGAAGAGGGGCTGGCCCTCTTTTCCCTTGAGGTGTGGTGTCTATACTCTGCATGATCTTAAACATGCAGAAAAGGAAGCCACAAAGATTCAATCCTTAACTCTAGCGGCTATCCCAAATAGGCCATATGATCCAAAGAAAGTTGCCTATAATGCACTAGAATAGGCCAAATTGACGAAATTTGAGCATAAAGAAGATACGTTTGACGACCTGTTCGTTTCGGCTGAATCAATAGTTTAGGCTAAAGAATTCGCTCGAATGAAATATAATGATGAAGGGTTGACTGAGTTTAATAAGCTTAGAGAACAGAGGTTGCAAACTCTGCCTCTAGATTTACTAGCAACAACCCCGGCGACATCATCAAGCGAGCCTGGTTGGAAAAAGTCAAAGGAACTTCCGGTTGTAACAAAGGATCATAAGAAGGAATAGGAGGAAAGGCAAACAAAAGAAAAAGAAGAATGGCAGAAGAGAGCACAGGAGGAGAAACAGAGGAAAGAGAAAGAGGAACAACAAAAGAAAGAGCAAGAGGAAAGGCAAAAGAAAGAACAAGAGGAACAACAGAAGAGAGAGCAGGAAAAAGTGCGGAAGGAGTCCCAAGCTGAAAAGGAAAAACAAACCACCATTGATGTCAATATAGATACTCATATTGACCCTAAATTGCTCCAAGAGTTGAAGCAATTTGACTCTATCATCAGTGGGTTGGAATGTTCCAAGGATATAGACACTTCCAAGACAAACGATACACAGGACATCACTTCACCTCAGGTTCTAAGTGGAACCAGCGGCCCACCCATTTCTAAGGATGTTGAGGTAATACCAAAAGACCCCTCCGACCAAATCATTCTCCAGGTAGAAGATATTCCTCCCTTGGATGTTTTCTATAGCCCGAGGCATAAAGCAGTGTTAAAACGACAAAGGAAAAGAAGGAAGATTGATCAACCTCCCCTTTTCCCAGAACAAACTGTTACGGGAAGCGTGGTTTGGAAGGAGGAATTCAACCCCTCCGATGACCTAACAAAACTATCACAGTATGCGGGAGCCTATTCGGCAGCGACAATCGATAAGGCATCAGAGGTAAGTCTTCTACTGAAAACTAAGGATCAAGAAATTTTTGCATTACAGGTAGAGTTGGCTGAGACAAAGCAGAAGGCAGAACAGGCAGAGCAGCAATTGTTGACACAACAGCAAGTGAACAGTCAACTAACTCAGCAATTGCAGGTAGAAAAGCAAAGGGTCGACCAAAGCGCGATCCAGAAACAGAAGGAATTATCAGAGGCATTGGCATAATTAAGGGCAGCAAACGAGCAAATGATGAAAGCAAAGGATGAGAAAATCGCTCAATTGTCATCGCAGCTCGAAAAGATAAAGGGCGCTCAACAAGTGGGTGAATTCAGAGCAGAAGCATTACAAATAAACACTGCATTAATATCTCAAATTAGGCTTCTGTGTCAACAAATCGCTCAAGAAGAGCTACTCTGTGAATTAACGACATCCATAAATCATCAGGTAAGAAAAGGCCAGAAATGAATTAGATCAAGCTGAAGAGATCATAACTGCATTTCTTCACTGGCAAGATTCTGACCAAGGGAGAGTAGCAAATTTGCCCAAGATTTCAGAAACACATAAAGATATACTTTTCACAGAATGGCAGTCTCAGATGATGAAAGCATAGAGGGCAGCTTCAAGATGTAAATCAACTTCCAGCAATCTGGTTGAACTGGTTAACAACACTCTGTACTTACCAAATATGATTTCCCAATGTACACCAGGAAAGTTGACAACAACAAACACATTGGAGCAATCATGCTATCCTGATTTAGAGGAAAAGGGGAGATTAATCGCTGGGATTAATAGTTTAACTATGGAAGCATATTGCCTCTTCCTGGTAAAGCCGCATACATAGAGAGCTGCCCTTAAGTGCCTAAAGGATGCGATCGGGTATATAATTCCCGATATTCAGGATGCCACCTATGCCGCCCAACTCAGTTCGCACCTCAACAAACCTCCTGAAGTAGAGCCAATGCTTGCGATAAGTCAGCTCAGATTTAAAGGCAAGCAGCCTACCTGATGAATCATGCCGCCAATTGCCACATCGCTGAGGAAAATAGGATCAAAATTTATTGATACCGATTTAGTTGCATTTCAGTTTAATAGATATTTAGATTAATTTAGTATTTATAGACCCTTTCATTGTTTTGGAAAGGGTCGTAAAGTTTTGTACCAGACTTAAAGACTGAAGTTTGCACTATTGTGCTTCAGTCAATATTCTTTTATGAAACTGGACCAATTGTTCTTAATTCAACAAGGAGGCTTTTTATGCAATTGTGCACTATTGTCTTTGTTGAGAATGTTTTTGCGTTGAAGAAAGAATTACAAGTAGCGATTGATATCGGGAGTGTCAAAGCAGCTCATATGGTATTTCTATCTATGTCTGAATTCATTCCTGTTATGTGAATTATTATTTGATTATCCTTGCTATTGTTGATTATATGCATGCGTTGTAACAATAGATCTACATTCATACCACTATTGGATGTTTTATGATATGCTTTCCTTTTAATCATGTATATGTCGATAATATAAATGATGAGTGTGGTAATATCGCTGTAATCGTTGGGCTTAACTATTTAGGCACAATAATCTTGAATGAATTAATATCTATGTCTATTAGATGGAGTCATCTATATGCCTGTCTTTAGACACAGACCATCAAACGCTGCACTTAAAAGTTCAATAGATTCCCGGGATAGGTTATAGTTCTTGTATTCTTGTTAATAGTTTAGTTATTCGCTTATCGCTAGCTTAGTTTATAAATCATCCATTCATCCTGTTTATCCACTTTTGGGAAACTGGTCCCATTATCCCCAGTCGGAGCCACTATTCCAAACGGAAAAGGAGCTGTACTAAGGTCCGGACCGGGTGGTTATCCCCGATGTTGTTGCAGCGATTTTCGAGGCTTCAACACGATGGAATTCGAGTTTGTGTCGACGGTGTGGCACTACAAGGTCGTGATGGGGTGAGTGATGTTGTTTGAATTAAACTCTTTCCTCTACCTACAAATATACCCCTAGAGTCTCTTTCCCTATGCATATCATGTTTTTGTGTTTTTTTTAATTTATCAAAATGAAAATTCTAAGACTTCTATTTACATTTCCTCGACAACAACACAAAAATGTTTGTCAATTTAGTTGTCTTAAATTGTTACATGAATTATCGACCAGAGTTGGTAAGCTTGTGAAGTGCAAGTGCACTATATATGCTAGAATACCTTTTATTAAATAAGATTGTTAATTTTCATTATTGAGTTATTGATATTTACTTCTAAGGATGAAATTTATTCCTATCTTACTCTTCAAAGAAAATGGATTTTAACACATTGAATATTCCTGGTCTTTTCTAACGAAATAAAAAATATTCCTCTTACTTCTAAATGAAAATTAAAACAAACTCACACTATCTTATTAAGAAAACTTAACTGATCTATTGCAACACAAATTTAATCTCTAAGAGAATAATTATTCATCTAACATTCTAGAAATCCTTTGCATAAAAACCAAAATGAAATTAACTTCTATTCAAAATGAAAAACCGCACATCTATCATTATAAACCACTCATACTTGAAATTAAAGGTTATGAAATGAAACTACAACAAAATCACTCATACTCTGAAATTGAATGCTTTGAAATGAAAACCATAAAGAAATCACACATACATTGAAATGAAATATTGTAAAATGAAACTCTAAAGAAATCTATTAACTTTGAAATGAAACACTCTGCAATCATAAGGAAATCTATGAAAATAAATTATATTACCATCAACATCACTATACATCAAGTTGAAAAAGGAACGATTAATGAAATATTTCTATCTCTATTTGAATGAAATTAAGATTGCAAATCAATTCTAAAATGTATGAATAAATGTAACAAACAATAAAGAAAATATATGTGAATGCAAAACCTTCATAGTTTGCTTGGGCCCTCCACAAACATGTGGTTGTAGAACTTCAATCGAACAGTTAGCTCCAAATTGGAACTTCAAAGGATTTTCTTCATTAAGAGAGTAAACATATAGTTTCAAAACATCACTATCGCATACATAAAAGTCAACCTTTTGTTCATCTTTGTTGCACAATATTTATAAACTCATGTGTCAATAATTGTTCGAGGATTTTAAGCCTACCTTAGCTAACATAATTCTAAATTAAGCTTCTAACAACTATTAAGATATTGTTTCTCACAATTTTCTATTTGGAAAAGAAAATCGTGAAGCGTAGGAATTTCGGACTCTCACTCGCCTGTTCAACAACCATGTTGACTTTATCCTTTGACCACGCAATCCATTAATCCTTTTGATGACCTGGTCTAGATGAATAGGAGGAAATAGTTAAAGGGATAAATATCCACCTGTCCATGTCTTTCTCCTCTTAGCTGGAACCTCTGATCCTGGTAAACCATGGAATTGGCTACAGAAACCGAGATTAGCTGTAGAATTGTGTGAATTTGTTACCTAATACAAAAATTAATTCAATAATAAGGAATATTGTAAAATATGAAAGCTAAGACAATTAAATACCTTACCATGTAAAAAAACCTTATAGTTTGATGCCTAGGGAGATGATGATGATGGTCAAGGAAAGGAAAAATAGATAAGGGAGAGTGTCAAAATGAAGCAATCATGAGGGTCAACAACAATTTTCAAGAAACTAAATCTAGAAACTACACCTCATACTAAACCTTACCTTTGGGTTGTGTATGTGATGATGCCAAGTTGCAAGTGATAGGAAAATGTATACTCAAATTCGCCATCATTGCTAGTTTTATAGATGAGGTAGAGCTTGATGTTGTACCACTTAAAATTTTTGGGATTGATTTAGGGTTGTAGAGCATCGGGAAGGTATGTTTTAATAAATAATTTAGTGATGTTTTAAGCAATAGTTGTAATCTTTTCTTTATTATAAAGTAGGGAAAATGCAACGAGAACGAGTCTAAAATAATCCAATCACTAACAGTTGTCTTCTCTACGCAGGAAAAGGTAAAAGCAGGAAGGCGCAATACAAAACGAGGATTTGATGAGAAGATAACGGCTGTCCCTCCAATTCTAAATAAGGTTCAGACCAGGTCGAGTAAATCAAGGAAGATCAGTCCGGAACGAGATGAAGGATTGCCAGTTCGGAAATATAGGCTGAGTAAAGGAAAGCGTTAACAGTTTAGCGGATCCCTCAAGATCTTCGATCCTGAGGGATCGCTACGATCAATCGTTTTGTCGACTGATGAACTCCGCCGTTAATTGTATAAAAGGAGGGTAGCATTGAAAACTAGGGGATTACTTTTTTATCTTTACTTTCTGTTCATGAATTTTATTATCAGTTGAACTCAGACTATTGAGTCTCTCTGAGACTTAGTTTTGTACTCTCATTGATGCGTTAATATAATATCTCGGTGTTAATCTCTCCGTGCGTCTGAAGTAGTTTACGGCAGTGCGCCATTGGAAGCTTTGGGCCCGGCTCCAACGGACACTGGCTGATTGTACCATTACAATTCTGCTTTGTGTGGTTTGTTTCTCATAATCTGTTATGGTTGCATGTTGTTTCATATTTATTCATCTGTAGCTTTCCTGTTATAAATCTTTGTAACAAGTTCATATCATACTTTCAGGATTCTTCGCATACTGTTGATCTGAGTTGTTTGCATCAATTACAGAATTCATAAGTAGAATATTTCAGCTACAGGTGATTGGGGTTAATGGATTGTTGGTGACTATTGCAGATCGTGTACATATGATTGACGTTTCCTGTCTTTAATGATTTTCTGTTCCATTTGATATATATATGATTGACGTTTCCTGTCTTTAATAATTTGCTGTTCCATTTGATTAAGCTGCAAACTTGTATAAACGATTGCTTTCCTTTCTGTATGCAAGTGTGTGCCAAGGATTGGAAGTATTGACCTCGCGAGACTTAGTTTCTTTACTGCTGTTCCATTTACTGCCGTTCCATTTACTGCCGTTCCTTTTATTGCTGTTCCATTTCTGAAGTTGCTGTTTCATTCTGTTTTCTTGCTGTTCCTTTCGCTTGCATTTATTGAAGTGGCATGAGAGGAGGTTCAAGACTGTTGTGAGATACAGCAGATGCTATAATGCTCCCAGATCATGATCCATACTCCATCAGTTTCTAGGGGGATAGGTTACTAATTCCATACCCTCGACCGACGAAGTTGCTGCGTGTGTGATTTCTTTATGCAAAAGTAATTTAGCATTAGCATCCGTTTACTCTTGTATTCTTTAGATCTATACTACGAAGCATTATCCTGACAAATAGCCTCAAATTAAGATGTCCCTTACAATAACAAAACTCTCCCGGATTGACTTGTAATGTGAGATAACTAGAGGTGAAAACGACCCTTGTTACAGCTCCACATTTTGGCGCCGTTGCCGGGGGAGGGGCATAGCCATTTGTTTTTTTAACAGGGTAGTGTGTGAATCTGTTAGGGGAGAACTGGATTTTAAAAACGGAAGGTAAGAACCTGCGTGCGGAGCATGTAAAAGCCCTGCTCCACCGTCCGCTTTCCTAGCAGAATTGATTTAGTAATTTAATTGGAGTGCATGACTAAGCAGAAAAAGCCAGAAAAGAATCAAAAGCCTCCATCCAAAATCGAAAAAGCCAAGGGGTCGGCGACCCTTGGACGAAAGACCTTTATAGACGAAATTTACAAGAAAGCCGGATCTCCGCCATCAGTAGGTTATAGGAAAGTAAACTCTAAACAACCTGCTAGTTCCCTTCAGGCCTCAGAATCACCATCTGAAGCCTTTGCGGAGGTGCACAGTCAGACAGAGGAGCAGGACTTTCAAGAATTTGACAATTCGACTCCTGGACCAGTGCACGAAGGAAATTTTAGCAATCTTTGCGAAGGAGAAGGAGAAACAGGGGAAATCGAGGAACCTAGATCTCCTATTGAACCAAACCAGCCTTTAAATAGTCCGGATAAAGGAAGCGTTGCAAAAATCCTTGTTGAGGGAATTCATTCACCTCAGACCGTAGGGGCCATCATTATCCCTGATAAAGGGAGTGCTGTAAAAACAGTTCCTGCTAAGATTACCCCTCCTCAACCAAGGAATACTCTCTTGGAAATTCCTGAAGATTACTGGCATATATTTGATTCCATGGCGCAGAATCAGCCAAATACCCAAACCTCTACTTTGCAATATCCCATAGTAGATTCCGCTGCGAATGCACCAATGAAGGCAATTCCACTTCAACATATCCCGACGTTTCATGGACTCACATCAGAAGATCCTGATGCGTTTCTATTCGAATTTGATGTGTTATGCAGGGGATACGATTACACCATTGATCCCCAGAAGCTAAAACTGTTTCCCTCTACCTTGAAGGGAGCAGCTCTGAGATGGTTCATGGGTCTAGGTGGTGGAGTCATAAACAATTGGGACGAAATGAAAGCGGCCTTCTTAAAAAAATATCAGGATTACTGTAGATCAAGAGAACTAAAGGATGAAATCTTTCAAATGTCTGCCAGACCAAATGAAACTTTAGAAGAATATGTAGAACGTTTCCAATATAACTTGCAGAGATCTCCATATGCATCGTTACCTCTGCCCGATAACGTGTTGAAAACTGCATTGATTAGAGGTATGAAGGAGCAATGGATTGAAACGTTGAATATTATGGGAAAATGAGACATTTATCAGGAAAATTTTGCTGACATCATTGATCTGTGTATCAAGAGCTCAAGAGGTAGCACACGGATAAAACCAGCAGAATATGATCGCTTCACTAGAGACAATCGAACATCAACAGAAGGAGTATCACGAGTGGAACTTGGAAATCTGTTAGAGAATTTTAAAACTGATATCATGGGGGCATTAACTACACAGCTTGATATTGTGCAGGCTAAACAGAAGCAAGCAGAGGCGGAACAGAATCTGGCAATTTTCTGCCCACGATGCAGGAAGAAACATAGCCAGAAAGAATGCCCGCTCGATACAGTTCAAATATGTGCTATTTGTACTAAGGACCATCCGACTGAAAATTGTCCCTCGCTCCCTGGTTTAAAGGCGGTGTACAAAGAGGCAGAAGAGGAACCAGAATCAGCATACTTTATTAACCAGCGTCGTCAATGGCAACCTAGGCAACCTGGTATGTTTCAAGATCCCTCCTCTTCTTTTCAATCTCCGCAATTTAATGCTCAGCAAGAGAATATGTGGCAAAATCAGTCTCAGCACCCGTTTTCAAATTGGCCGCCTCAAATGTTTCCTACTCCGAACCCTTGGATGAACCAAGCTGGTTGGCCAAACTTTCCTTATCCTCCGCCATATTGGCCAAATAATTCATATCCTTCGCAGTGGACCCCTTCCACTTCGCAAAGTTCACCCTGGCAGAGCAACTGGCCAAGATCGACATATCAAATGCCAGGATCAATTTCGCTCCCTCAACCAACTCTGCCAGCCTTGCAACAAAATCCCCAGCCCAACCTAAGACCGCAGCTCCCAGCCCAACCCAACCCGAACCCAAATAATCGACCAGTTCAATCTCTTCAAATTATAGAATCTTCTGAGATTGAATCTGCTCTGCAGGAGTGCAATGATCTTCAGTTGAGATCTGGGCGAATAATAGAAACTGAGGGACATAGAACCGCTCATATTGAAAACCAGTTACCGATAGAACAGCCGTCACAAGAAGAAGAAGTAAGTAAAGACCAGGTTCATCAGCAAGTAATTACATCTTCTCCACCTTTCCCAGAACGACTGGCCATTCCAAGACAAATGCAATATCCGGATTTTGATATTCTGGGAGAACTCCAAAACTTGTATATAAGAATTCCATTCCTTTAGGCTATACAGGATATCCCCATATATGCAAAAACCATAAAGGACCTGTGTAGCAGGAAAACAAAGAGAAATATAACCCCTAACCCTAGAGTCTAGGTAGTCGGCACCTTATCCGACCTCTTATCAGGGAAAGAAACACCAATTAAATATGAGGATCCTGGAAACCCAATTGTCACTGTTCAAGTCTGTGGGCAGACCCTGACCAACGTCTTAGTAGATCTAGGGGCTGCGATTAACATTCTGACAACATCAACCTGCCAGAAGCTTGGAATCACATCGGTAGAGCCTACTTCCACTTTACTAGAACTCGCTGACCGATCAGTAATAAGACCAGAAGGCACCTTGTATGATGTCATGGTTTCAGTGGACTCTTGGGAATACCCGACCGATTTTCTGGTGATTAATCCAAAAACCCGACTAGATGGACATCCGCTAATTCTAGGTAGACCATGGCTCGCTACTGCTGACGCCTACATTGGATGCCGGCAGGGAAACATGACCATAACCAGAGGACCGGATATCAAAAATTTAATCTTGTACCCGCCAGCCCAGCCAAGTATCACACCTCATATATCGATGACCAATCTGCGCCCTGCCTCATATATTACTGATAATATTAGACCACCATTAACAGTTCAGGAAGCGCTAGATTTTAAAGATCAAACGGAAGATGATGCCATCAATAAATTCATTAATCAAACAGAGTCCACATCGTATACACAATGCTTTATGATAAAAGCGGCATTTGATAACGAATTAGAGGAAGATCCTCTAAAAGATGACAATGACCCAAATATACCTGTAACCTCTGTTGCTAACAGCAAAGTAATACAAATTGAACCGGGCAAAACTTTAAACATTAACGCTAATCTCACACCTGAACAAGAGACCAAACTCATCCAGCTCCTACGAAAGTATCAGGAGGCATTTGCTTGGGACTATCCCGATATGAAAGGGATTGATCCCCAGCTATGTACACATCGTATCTATATCGAGAAAGATGCAAGACCAGTTCGCCAACCACAGAGAAGACTCAATCCCCATTTAAAAGATGTTGTAAAAGATGAGCTGCAGAAATTATTAGACGTTAATTTTATTTATCCCATTTCTGACAGCAAATGGGTCTCCCCACTTGTGGTCGTACCTAAAAAGAACGGGAAATGGAGGATCTGTGTCGATTACAGAGAATTAAACAAAGCTACACAAAAAGATCACTTCCCTCTCCCTTTCATAGACCAGGTATTGGACACCTTAGCAGGCAAGAAATTTTTTTCTTTCTTGGATGGCTTCAGCGGATATAACCAGATTCAGATTGCCCCTGAAGACCAGGACAAGACTACCTTTACTTGCCCCTGGGGAACGTTCACCTACCGAGTCTTACCCTTTGGATTATGTAATGCTCCGGCCACATTCCAACGGGCTGTTCTTAGCATCTTCGCAGATTTAATTAATGATGGATTGGAAGTCTATATGGATGATTTCACACCATATGGAGATGACTTTGATCCAGCCCTGGACACTCTCGAAAAAGTTCTAGAGCGTTGCATTGCTACCAGGCTTTGCTTGAGTCACGAAAAATGTTACATGATGATGACAGAAGGACTCATTCTGGGACATCACATCTCAGCAGCTGGCATTCAGGTAGACCCGGCTAAAATTCAAATACTGATGCTTATCCCAACCCCCACTAATCAAACAGAGGTACGCAATTTTCTTGGTTTTTCTGGGTATTATAGACGATTTATACAACATTACTCACGTATTGCCACACCTCTACATGCATTAACTGGAAATGTTGATTTTTTGTGGACAGAAAAATGTGATCGAGCCTTCACAGAATTAAAGAAGTTGCTATCTACAGCTCCAGTTCTCAGAGGACCGAATTGGAACTTACCATTCCAAATTTCAACCGACGCCTCAGACACAGCAATCGGTGCAGTGTTGGGCCAAGAAGAAGAGAAAAGACCATACGCTATCTATTACATAAGCAAAAATTTGGCTCCGGCTGAATTAAATTACACTGTCACCGAAAAAGAATTTTTAGCTGTGATACATGCTATTAATAAATTTAGACACTATATTACAGGCTATCCCGTTATTTTGTATACAGACCATTCTGCTATTAGGTATTTAGCAAATAAGCCTGTTACAAATGGAAGAATAACCAGGTGGTTGATCTTGTTGCAGGAATTCGACATTACAATCAGAGACCGACCAGGGAAGGAGAACCCTGTAGCTGATTTTCTTTCACGAATACCAAAATCAGTTGAAACAGCAGCAGTTGAGGACCAATTCCCAGATGAACACTTATTTGCAGTCGCTGTTCAGACTCCCTGGTACGCTGATGTGGCTAATTATCTTGCAGTAGGTAAGCTTCCAAAACATTTAACTCCCAATGAACGGAAACAGATTGTTGCGAAAAGCAATCAATTTTCGTGGGTTGGGGGCTATCTGTTTCACACAGGCGCAGATATGGAAATCAGAAGATGTATTCGAGAAGACGAAATCTTCGATATCTTGAAAGCCTGCCATGACGGGCCATGTGGAGGACATTTCGCTGAACGAAGGACAGCACACAAAGTATTACAAACGGGATATTATTGGCCTACAATCTTCAAAGATGCCAAAAAATTTGTCCAGGCCTGTGATAGTTGTCAACGTGTAGGACGACCTGGCCCAGCAGACGAAATGCCTTTGCGGCCTCAATTGGTGATCGAACCTTTCGAACGCTGGGCTCTGGACTTTGTCGGACCCATCAACCCCCCATCAAACCAAAAAACCTACATTTTGGTGGCAACTGAATATGTTACCAAATGGGTTGAGGCAGAGGCATTACCCAGAGCTACAGAGGAGTCGGTAATTCAGTTCTTGTTCCATTTTTTTGTACGTTATGGTCTCCCAAGGGAAGTGGTTACAGATGGAGGACCACAATTTGTGGGACATAAATTAGCTGCAACACTCAATAACCATCACATCCATCACAAAATTACTACCCCATACCATCCGCATGCAAATGGGCAAGTCGAGAACAGTAATAAGATAATAGAGTCCATTTTGACAAAAACTGTTGCCTCACACCGCCGCGATTGGGCCGCCCGACTACCGGAGGCACTGTGGGCTTATCGAACTACATGGAGAAGTACCACTGGCTATTCACCATATCACTTAGTGTTTGGAAAGCAACCCATTTTTCCTATAGAATTTGAGATCCAAACCCTGCGAACTGCCCAAGAAGTCGGATTAGATTTAAGTGAAGCACAGAAAAATCGATTACAGCAAATTAATGAGTTGGACGAAACAAGGCTCGCTGCATTACAGAATACAGCACTCATCCAGCAGCAGCGAGCCAAATGGCATGATGCGCTCATCAAAAACAAGATATTTCATGAAGGAGACTGGGCTCTGTTATATGATTCTAGATTTCAGGATTTCCCGGGGAAGCTTCAGACTCGATGGTTGGGACCATACGAGATTGAAAAAGTCCATGACAATGGGACCCTTACTTTGATTACAATCGATGGATCTGGATATACATTTAAGGTAAACGGCCACCGAGTTCGTCTATATCACAAACCGCTCACTCGGGAATCATTTTGCCAGCAGCTACGCCAAGATACTAACATCAAGATTATGGGAGAGGAAGCAAAAACTTCCTCCCCTATAGATTGGTAAGAAGTTCATTCTTTATTACCACATTTTGTATATAAGATTGTACATTTTGTATATATGTTTCAAGTGTGTGTTTTGCTGTTCCTTTTCAAAAGGAACAGCACTTGTGTGTTTTGCTGTTCCTTTCCAAAAGGAACAACACTTGTGTGTTTTGCTGTTCCTTTTCAAAAGGAACAACATTTGTCTGTTTTGCTGTTCCTTTTCAAAAGGAACAACACCCTTGTGTTTTGCTGTTCCTTTTCCAAAGGAACAGCACTGGTGTGTTTTGCTGTTCCTTTCCAAAAGGAACAACACTTTTGAATTTTTGTTGTTCCTTTTCAAAAGGAACGGCACCCCTGAGTTTTGCTGTTCCTTTCCAAAAGGAACAGCACTTTTGAATTTTTGCTGTTCCTTTTCAAAAGGAACGGCACCCTTGAGTTTTTCTGTTCCTTTCCAAAAGGAACAGCACTTTTTGAATTTTTGCTGTTCCTTTCCAAAAGGAACAACACTTTTGAATTTTTGCTATTCCTTTTCAAAAGGAACAGCACTTTTGATTTTTTTTATTCCTTTTTAAGGAGCAACATTTGTGTGTTTTTTTTCAATCTTTTTTTAGCAAGCAGCATTTGAGTGCTCTTGTTATCTTAGGACATTGCATCAAAAGAACCCTCCCACCCTCCCTTGTAAGAAAGAAATAGTATGCCCTCGTCCTTTCTATAAGAAGAAAACATTGTCCCGAGGCCATAAGTAGCAGCTATATATTTATGCAACAAATATAAAATGCATGATATATCCAGATCAGCACAACATAAATCGCTATATAACAGCCCTAGTATTGATGCAACAAAGGAGGGAGCCATACACTCATCATTCTTTCAGCCATAAGTCTCACTTCCTCTGCCCTGTTGGAAAACTTCATCATGTTACGTTCCTACAATTTTCTTTATTATTACTTGGAAATAAGAATAGAAAATTTATATTTTCCTATTGGGATAACAAGACTTCTTCCGCCATTCCCACTCTTAAGGAGGGCTGAACCACCCTTATGTGTAACTATACAAGAGCAAAAGTCCATCTCAAAAGAAAAAAAGCAACAGCAGAACCAAAAGAAATTATTTGTCAAATGCAGGATAGGGGGTTTCATTAAAGAACCAGCCTACTATGATCATAAGATTGGAAGCGAAGTGGCATTCCCATCATGGCCACCACACCAGGGATATGGTCCAATAGGTTCATTATATAAACAAACCTTGGAACAGGGGGTCTCATCACGAGCCAGCCTGCCCACGTTTCGCGCCTCTCTGGTGAATGGCGTCATGGTTATCTGGTTACCAAGCCAGCATGATGGCCTGCATGTTGACAAGAATTGCTCTTCCAAACTACACAAAGGACTATGGTTCCGGGGTGAAATAAAGAACTCTGCCACGGTTATAAACACTGGTCGGCAGCAGAGCTCTGTTAATGGTATCGGAGTCAAAACATATACACCAATTTGGATCTTATTAAATCTTTCTTTCTATCCTCGTAATAATTATATCTTACACCTTAATGGATACGTCACATGAACATTTATCATTACCAATTATGGCAAAGGTATTGACTATGACTATCTCAGACTTTCCATGAGTGCTATACGTCCTATCCTTATGTTCTGCATCACATCACGAAGGCTTATGTTAAACACGATCTATCTGTCGCATCGATCTCGGTATTTCTTTGTCTAATCTGAAACATGGCAAAATTTTAAAAGCTGTTCCATTATGACTCGGTGATGGGATGACCGCCTTCTTCTATTTGACGGCTGAGGCAGCCTATCATTTCGCGCGGGGGGGAGGTGACTTCATTACTCCGCCGGCCACGTGTTAACACATCATTCGGAAATGATATGATACGAAGGTACGATATGCGTTAACGGCATGACAATGCTATTTTTTGAAAAAGTTGTTATTTATGATCAATTATTCATGCATGCTCTGTGTCTTTTCTTTTTGCCGCAATTACGTTCTTTGCATTGATGTTCCATCTAGACCCTGAAACAGAACCATGGGGGGAAAGTCTATCAGAAGCGAGCCGAGCGAGCTCATAGTCTCCGAAGCCGCTTGGAAGATCTTAGAAAAAGCAGGGTGGTTAACTTATTTTGGCCGCCTGCGCAAATCAAACAAAATAGTGGCCATGGAATTCCTGCAGAATTTGCAGGAAGAACACTCAGTTGTAGGTGGGAAGCAGATAGCAGTCACGAAGGAAATAATCGCGGAAGTAACCGGATTACCAGACTTAGGTCCAATATGGACGACAAAGAAAGAAAGACTGCAAAAGATCGTAGAACTCTTCCAAGATGAAGGGCAGGAGCTGACAGTGAAGGGAAAAGGAGTGCTGCCGGCAACACTGGGAGAACCTTGGAGCGAACTGGCAAAGGTAGTACAGAGCTACATCACCTGCGAAGGACGAAAAGATGTGGTAAGGCCGCGTCACCTTAAGCTCTTAGCTGTGTTAAAAGGAAAATGTGTGTGAATCTCCCTGCATTGTTAAATTCATTGTTGCATGATACCTCTCGGAGCCTGAAAAAGGCACACCATGAAGACGCAGTGGTTAGCCACCACGGGCTGATCCGCCTGATAGTGACATACAGTCTCGCTCGGCAGCAGACTAGCTGGCGGGAACTTATTACAGCAATTGAAGGGGAAGTAGAATCGCCATCCCCAAAGACGAAGCACCCCGCTAGCACCTCCGAAACACCTAAAAAACCCAGAGAATCGCCAAAACCTAAGCAACCCTCGGGCACAACCGAGCAAGCGGAGAAACGCATAAAGCTAGGGAAACAAAAATGCACCTCGGAAGCAACTAGACATGCAGAAAAACGTAAGGAATTGGCCGCAGAAAGACCTGCTACCTTAAAGCGAAGGTATTCCTCTGGCACAGAAGAACAGGTTGTAAAACGCAGAAAGGTGGAGGTGGAGGAACAGGTGGTCAGCACACCCGAACAGCCTGGGAGGCCTAGAAAGTCAATTCGGTTGGCAAAGATAAGAGGTAGGCTGGAGAAAATCCAGCCAAACATAGGCCAGCCGATTGAAATAATAGAGGACCCTCCAGCGCCAGAACAAATACCTGGGGGAAACCTGGAACAAACAGAGAATGAAGTAGGAGCTGAAGAAGGAGATAGGGATGACGACTCTGCGGCCGAGACCAGCTATCCAGAGGGAGCTGCTGAGCAGCAAATTCGGGAGAAGGAGATGGAACAATTGGGGGGTAGCCATCCACAAAACCCTGTGGAGGAAGAAGAGATGGCCACCATCTTGGCCAGCCTTAGAGGTTATCCTTCACCCTCCAGTCCGGCAGAACCTCCCGAAGGACCATTTGAGGAAGAGACGCGTGACGAATTGCATGATGGAATGGCAGGGGAAGAAAACCCCCCTGTCATCGACAAAGAAAATGTGAATACCAATCAGGAACAAGCCGTTCCTAAAACACCAGAAGGAAATCCACCCGCTGATGGCGGGGAGGATGAAAATGTTTGTCGGGAACAGGACGTTCCCCGAATGATGGAAGAAACCCTCGATGAAAGAGGAGCAGAACTGAGGGCCGACCATGTGCCCACAGCCGAGGCAAAAGAAATTAAGAAGTTGAGAAGAAAACAGCAGAAATTGCTGACCATTATAGCCCAGCTTCGGCGGAAAATTCGAAGTCTGAAAGCCAGTTTGAGAATAAAGAGGACTGGGAGAAGAAAAAGAAGGGCAAATACAGCTGGGTCCTCTCAGAGAGGAAGATAGAGCACCTATAGGCATCTAGTAGGTCGATATTCTGCTAGCAAACCTGCAGCTGTTCCAATTAATACTGAGGAACAAAATGCTGTTCCATCTGGAACAGAGCACCAGAATGCCGTTCCTATTGACATAGAGGAGCAGGCTGATATTCCAAACAGCCCATTAGAACCAACTGTCGTTCCAATTAAAACTGAGCCACAAGACGACATCCCAGTTACAGAGGGACCACCGTACCCCTTTATACATGTCAAGAAGGAAGGGGAAAATAGAGCAGTTCACACTGAGACACCACCTTCAGGGAAAATTAAGCGACGAAATGTAAAGGTCCAGGCGAAACTTCCTGCCTCCAGGGAATTATGGGAAAGGGATCCAAAAACCAAGGCCTTGCGCCGCGAGATAAGACAAGCCCAGCAAGAGACTGAACAGCTACGGGAACAAATGATCCCTCGAGAGAAATATGAGGAGCTGCAACAGGAGGTTGAGCAGAGGATTCCTCGAGAAAAATATGAAGAGCTGCAGCAGGAAGTTGAGCAGAGGATTCCTTGAGAAAAATACGAAGAATCGCAGCAGAGGGCTGAGCAGTTAGAGGAACAAAGGATCCCTCTGGAAAAACATGAAGAACTGCAACAGCAGCTGAGAAACATGAGTGAATCGGAGAGTCGGGCTTTTGAAGGATGGCAGAAGGAGCAGGAAAAGGTTGCTAAGGTAACACGTCGACTAGATGCTGTTATTAAACAATTGGACACTGTATGTTCGTTGTATGATGATGTTTTGACTTGCAGGCCCCCCGCGAAGAATTATGCTTTATTCCTCCTTGAAAGATACTTAAGATTGAAAATAAAAGCTGTCAGGGCAGGTGCCCCCATTCAGATTAACACTGTTAATGATTTTATTGATTGTTGCAAACATTATGGGGTTAAGGTCCAACGATTATTATGCGAATTTTATTTGCACAATATGGTGCTTGAGCAGGAAACTGATCTAAACCCTGGCCCCTTTGTGGGGAATATACAGCTGCAAGCCTTTGTTTCATTTGGGGTCAACCAGTTAAAATGGCTCAGGGCTTACAATGCCTTTCAGAGGCAGGAGCACAGCCTAGATCTATGGGTCAGGGCTGAGCCTCAAGATCCAATTCGCCTATGGCAATCACACAAAAGCCTTATGAGAAACCCTGGCGTTATGAAACTACTAGGACCCATGCATGAGGAGTTGATCCGAAATAGCTTAGAATACTTCTTGGTTATTAAAGATTCCGCCTTGGAGGCTGCCAAATTCCGTTATCAGATTTCCACCCCAAGCATCCAGCTCAGGGAGCCCTTCAGATATGAGAACTTTGAGCTGGCTGCTGAACGATTGCCTTTTTATGGCCAGTGCATTCTGCAAGCTGGACCATCATGGTTAGGATATCGGTTCCGTAGCCCAATTATCTGGCACCCTGCACCAGGGTACCAGGCCTTGTATGATATGCCTGCAGATCAGTTGCATTACTTCTTTGATAATCTGGTTGCCTATCATGGTTGCAGACCCCCTCATGAAGTACCCTCTCCAGCCTATTCTCTTACTACTCTCCATGTTAATTATAACGGTTTCATGAGGCCATGAAACAGAGTAAGTCGGGGGGTGTGTAGAGCATCGGGAAGGTATGTTTTAATAAATAATTTAGTGATGTTTTAAGCAATAGTTGTAATCTTTTCTTTATTATAAAGTAGGGAAAATGCAACGAGAACGAGTCTAAAATAATCCAATCACTAACAGTTGTCTTCTCTACGCAGGAAAAGGTAAAAGCAGGAAGGCGCAATACAAAACGAGGATTTGATGAGAAGATAATGGTTGTCCCTCCAATTCTAAATAAGTTTCAGACCAGGTCGAGTAAATCAAGGAAGATCAGTCCGGAACGAGATGAAGGACTGCCAGTTTGGAAATATAGGCCGAGTAAAGGAAAGCGTTAATAGTTTAGCGGATCCCTCAGGATCTTCGATCCTGAGGGATCGCTACGATCAATCGTTTTGTCGACTGATGAACTCCGCCGTTAATTGTATAAAAGGAGGGTAGCATTGAAAACTAGGGGATTACTTTTTTATCTTTACTTTCTGTTCATGAATTTTATTATCAGTTGAACTCAGACTATTGAGTCTCTTTGAGACTTAGTTTTGTACTCTCATTGATGCGTTAATATAATATCTCGGTGTTAATCTCTCCGTGCGTCTGAAGTAGTTTACGGCAGTGCGCCATTGGAAGCTTTGGGCCCGGCTCCAACGGACACTGGCTGATTGTACCATTACAATTCTGCTTTGTGTGGTTTGTTTCTCATAATCTATTATGGTTGCATGTTGTTTCATATTTATTCATCTGTAGCTTTCCTATTATAAATCTTTGTAACAAGTTCATATCATACTTTCAGGATTCTTCGCATACTGTTGATCTGAGTTGTTTGCATCAATTATAGAATTCATAAGTAGAATATTTCAGCTACAGGTGATTGGGGTTAATGGATTGTTGGTGACTATTGCAGATCGTGTACATATGATTGACGTTTCCTGTCTTTAATGATTTGCTGTTCCATTTGATATATATATGATTGACGTTTCCTGTCTTTAATAATTTGCTGTTCCATTTGATTAAGCTGCAAACTTGTATAAACGATTGCTTTCCTTTCTGTATGCAAGTGTGTGCCAAGGATTGGAAGTATTGACCTCGCGAGACTTAGTTTCTTTACTGCTGTTCCATTTACTGCCGTTCCATTTACTGCCGTTCCATTTACTGCCGTTCCTTTTATTGTTGTTCCATTTCTGAAGTTGCTGTTTCATTCTGTTTTCTTGCTGTTCCTTTCGCTTGCGTTTATTGAAGTGGCATGAGAGGAGGTTCAAGACTGTTGTGAGATACAGCAGACGCTATAATGCTCCCAGATCATGATCCATACTCCTTCATCAGTTTCTAGGGGGATAGGTTACTAATTCCATACCCTCGACCGACGAAGTTGCTGCGTGTGTGATTTCTTTATGCAAAAGTAATTTAGCATTAGCATCCGTTTACTCTTGTATTCTTTAGATCTATACTACGAAGCATTATCCTGACAAATAGCCTCAAATTAAGATGTCCCTTACAATAACAAAACGCTCCCGGATTGACTTGTAATGTAAGATAACTAGAGGTGAAAACGACCCTTGTTACAGCTCCACAAGGGTGTCCATACTTGTATGACCGAAAAGCCATATTATATCGTCATGAGAAAAAATATCATATTTTTAAATATGGAGTTGAGTATATTGTTAGAACACATCGCAAGAAGATGAACTTATCTCTTTTAAGTGTTGGTCTGATGAAAAGGGTTCTAAATGCTAGTAAGAATTTTGTGTTGTTCATTATTAAAGCTAAAGATACTTTTGAATCTAAAGCTTTCATAGGATGTGATTCTAAACTAAAGCATGAATTAGTTGAATTTGTCAACACTTATGACAAGGTGTTTCAAGAACCCGAAGGGTTTCCTCCTAAAAGAGGAATCCAACATGAGATTCACTTGCAGTAGGATGCACCAAATTCAAATATTGGCATGTATAGAATGTCATTTGGAGAATGCAAAGATCAAGTAGAAACTTCAAGAGCTTCTTGACAAAGGGGTCATCAGGCCTAACACATCTCCTTGTCCGTCTCATATTTTTTTTGTTCGAAAGAATGATGGTACATGGCGCATGTGTGTGGATTTCTAAGCTTGCAATAAGATCACAACAAATAATCGCTATCCTCTTCCTCGCATTGATGATTTGCTAGATCAGTTAAAGGAAATTTTTTACTTTACTAAGTTATATTTGAGAAGTGGTTATCATTAGATAAATATTGCTAAAGATGATATATGGAAAACTACTTTCAAGAAAAAACAATGTTTGTTTGAATTGTTAGTTATGTTGTTTGTTCTTTGCAATGCACCTGGAAAATTCATGAGAGTTATGAATGATGTGTTGAGACCATTCGTTGATGATTTTTTCATAGTCTACTTTGATGATATTATGATATTTAGTAAGACTCGTGAAGATCATGTCAAGCATGTGAAACAAGTTTTAGATGTATTGAAAAAAGTCTCCTATTTTTTTGGCTTCAAAGAAAGATGGTACATGGTGCATGTGTGTGGATTTGTAAGCTTTCAATAAGATCATGGTAAATAATTACTATCCTCTGCCATGCATTGATGATTTTCTAGATCAATTAAAGGAAGTTGTTTAATTTACTAAGTTATATTTTAGAAGTGCTTATCATCAGATAAGGATTGCTAAAGATGATATTTGGTAAACTACTTTCAAGACAAAACAAGGTTTGTTTGAATGGTTAGTTATGGTGTTTGGGCTTTGCAATGCACCTAGAAAATTCATGAGAGTTATGAATGATGTGTTGAGACCATTTGTTGATGAATTTTTCATAGCCTGCTTTAATGATATTATGATTTTTAGTAATACCCGTGAAGAGCATGTCAAGCATGTGAAACAAGTTTTAGATATCTTGAAAAGGGACAATTTGTAATTGAAGATGTCTAAGTGTGAATTTGGGAAAAAATCTTTGGTTTATTTAGGTCATATTATAGGAGGGGGTGAATTTAAGATTGATCCCTCAGAAGTTGAATTCTTTGTGAATTGGTCTAAACCCAACAATGTAACAAAATTTAGGAGCTTTTTGGGAGAAACCCAATATTGGAGAAAATTTATCGCTAACTTCTCACTCATTGCAACACCATTACATGCATTGACAAGTGTCAAACATGTCTTTTAGTGCGGAGGCAAGCAAAAAAATTCCTTCAATACATTGAAAGAGAAAATCAATACAACACCAGTCCTAACACTTCCATACCTTAAGTAGCCATTTGAGATTCAAACTGATGGAAGTGATTATGCCTTAGGAGTAGTTTTGATGCATCATGGTAAGCCAATTTGTTATCATTTTGAAACCTTTACCAATGTAGTAATTAACTATCCAACTTATTACAAAGAGTTGTATGCTTTAGTGCAAAGCATGAAGAAACAAAAGAATTATTTGATGGGTAAAAAAATGATTATTCATATTGACCATAAACCTTTGCAATATTTACAATCACAAACCAAGCTACAACAAGATAGACATTTCAGGTGGATGGGATTCCTACAACAATTTCATTTGGTAATCAAGTACAAGAAAGGCATATACAACAAAGTTGCAGATATGTTAGCAAGGCCTATCATTAATGCATCTATTATTATTAAGCATAACTCTATCATGCATGAAAGTTATAATGAACAATATGTTGAAGATGGAGATTTTAAATATGTTTATGCAACTTTGAGTCGAGGAAATCATGTTGAAGATTTGGATTATCATGTTCATAACAAGTTTTTGTCTCATCTTGGCAAGTTATGTGTTCCACAGGGTGAAATAGTTAATGACCTAAGGGAATCCCACACTTCTCTTATTGTTGGTCACTTTGGTGTAGGAAAAACAATTTCTCAAATTTATAGGTATTGTTATTGGCCTGAAATGAATGAAATTATTTCAAAATTTGTGAGAGGATATTCCATGTATTCTACTAGAAAGCCTAGGAATAGAAAATTTGGTTTGCACACTCCACTTCCTATTCCTTCTCATCCTTGGGAAATTATTTCTATGGATTTTGTAGGGGGACTAACAATATCTAGGAAAGGTCATGATTATCTATATGTTTTTGTGGATCGTTTCAGTAAAATGTCAGTGTTGATGCTATGTAAGAAACATGTTACAACTTAGTAGACTACAAATATGTTCTTCTAAAATATATGGGTTTACGGTGGGTTACCCACTTCTATTATTTTTTATCGAGATTCTTGATTTTTCAGGAGGTTTTGGTCAAGTTTATGGGAACTCATGGACATCAAGTTGAAGAAGAGCACAACATTTCATCCATAAATCAACAGCCAGACAAAAGTAGTGAACAACACAATAGTGCATCTCCTTCGAGGATATTGTGGTTAGCATCCTAAACTTTGGGATGAGTATTTGCATTACATCTAGCATGTCTACAATCATGCCAAGAGATCATCTACACAAGTATCACCATTTGAATCATGTTTGGGTTATTTGCCAAATTCTCCTTTGGATTTCATCTTAGGTAAAGATATTGCAGTAGATGGACATAGTGATGTGGACAAAGCTAGAATTTCATTGAACAAATTTAGCTACAACATAAAAGGGTACAATAAGAGCTAGCAAAAAGCAAAGAAAAGTAGAAAGAAAGACATGAAAAGCATTGGGTTGATCATGATTTCCAATTGGGAGATCAAGTTTGGTTGTATATCAACAAGGAATGACTTTAAGGTGAAGGTAAAAATATATAACCAATAAAATATGGTCCTTTAAAAATATTGGTAACAATGCTTTCTGATTAGATTTGCCATCTTACATGAAAATTTATTCTATTATGAATGTGGAAAATTTGAGATTGTATGAGCCTCAAATGATTGATGATCAAGAAGAGAATGTTCAGATTCCATCTATAGAAAAGTTTGCTCCTGGATATTTAAATGAGTTGCAGGAAGATTCAATTCTTAACAGGAGGATAAGAACTTCATGCAGAGGAAATGTGGAGTATCTTCGAGTGGGGCTCAAAGGTACCAATCCAAGTAAGGCAAGGTGGATTGAGATCAGGAAACTGAGGTAATTGTACCCTCACTTACTTGCTGAGTTAAAATAGACTTTTGGTGGTACAACACCTTCCAATGGGGAGGAATGATCGAGGGGATAAAAAATATGCTGAAAAATAAAAGCGCTCAAAATATTCCAAAACCAATGCCAAATCATAGATATTATCATTATGGTTCCAACGATGCTTGAGTCACCTCAATTTGACATCATATGAGAAATGTAATGCATTCTAACGTTTTTTGGCAAACAACAAAAGTCCACTTGCAAGATTTATTGGGAAGCTAATTGGGTACATAATATAATGACGTGGAGCTAACATCAATATGTTGGCTAGGTGGTATAGTTGATAGTGCACCAATCAGGACAAGACAAGTGGCAAAGTGTGACTGGTTGTGGTGTTTATGGCTGGGCCAACCATATGCCGCCATGTGGCCCAATGATAGGCTACCACTTGGACCTATTGGAGGCTACCACATGGATTTGGATTATTGTTCAAAACTTTTGCTAATGGACTAACCAACCATAGTGGGGTTCGACCCCGAGACCTTCGGCGAGCCAACAATATGTCTTATCATTACACCACTCCATGACACTTGTTATATATTGTGGGCCATTTTTATTTATGGTATAATTGTTTGATGGTGAGGGGGGTAGGTCGGCAAGCTCACCCGATCAACCTAGCCATGGTCATATATTATGCTACGTAACTATGGGTGGAGGCGTAAGGGGCAGGGTGTTATCCCCCAGCCTTGGGCCCATGATTGTTACCATAATCGTTGGTGGAACCAATGGAGGGAAGGGGTGTGTGGCCTGCCTGCACCCCAGTCCAGGAAAATATTTCTACCTAATACAAAAAGTATTAGAGGGTCATCGAGCCCGTAGCCTCTAGCCTGCGCCCCAGTCATATTGATTATCACATGACTAACAAAATGGCGGAATTGAATGGCGCAGGTGTCAAATTAGGTATACAAAAAATTGAACCTTTTTCTGCGGGCATGCACCACTTGTTTTTGTGAATTTATCGTTGTGCAAGGCCACAAAAGTTAGATTTCATTGCCAGTTTTGACAAAGGGTAAATTTTGTAGGACAATTAGCAGGAAAGTGAATAAGGAGGCCTAACTTGGCAATTTTTCAACCTTTTTGAACCCAAGAGGAGCCTACATAGGGGATTTTGTGTGTTTTGGTCTTAATGATAGTGTTAATTTCGCAATTTTAACATTCTATGTCGATTTAATTTCAAATTTGAGCATATAATATAAAGGACCAACATTGGAAGCTGGACCCAAAGACATAGCCCATGAGGGGCGAACTCCTTCATCAAATTATTGTTTTGTGATGTTTCTTGTTGTTTATTTTTCACTGTTAAAATATGAAAAAATTAGCTAAGTTTATTAAGTTTATATGCTTTTGTAAGTTCGATCCATTTCCCACAGGACATAAACTAGCTTGCAAAATTTTATAAGAAACCTTCAAATTTTTAATTTAGATCAAGCATTGTCATGTGTATAAGAGATGGATTTCAAACAAAATGTAGTAGGATAGCTAAGGCCAAGGTCCTAGTCCCAGGTCATGAAGATCTTATGCCCAACACTAGGAGCTAAAGTCAAATTTGAGAGATCCAGAGATCTGGAGAATGTCAACATATCTTTGTGGACCCATATTCGAAGTATATTAAAACTAGCCATTAAATATGTGATCATGAAATTTAATCTGTCAAAGAGCCAAGAAGCTACGAAAATAAGGATCATATGGGTCATCCAAAAATGAAAAGAATAATTCAATTTTCCAAATTATGTGTCATCCCTTCCATAAATTGTGGACCTAATCCAATATAAATATGAAAAATATATTTGGAATTAGTGTGAGGCATTGAATCAAGGAATTCTAAAGTGGCTTTTCATGTTTTGTATTTTATTGGATGGAAAGGTGTGAAATAATTCTATGGCATGAAATCTATAGAGGACATGTGATCATAAAAGTGGTCAAAGGATAAGTTGAAAGGATAATTGTGAAGGTGAGATAAGGATATAAAATAGGGATTAATGTGTAGAATAAAATAGTAATACAAAAAACAGGGCTAAAGACATAAACAAATAATTTAGTCAAGAATTTTCAAGTTGGTTCCTATATTTCTCATGGGGTTGGTGCCTCGTTCTAATTAGTTCCACTAAAGCTTTCATGGGGTTGGTGCCTCCTTTTGATTAGTGCTAGAAAATCAATGTAACAACATGTTGATGCCTACAACATCATTCATTAATAAAATAAGTTTCTTACACATATATATTATATATCATGTTATTAATGTGATTGATTTTATCTGTGCATTAAAAGTGTTTTTATTGGTTAAGGTTAGCCATTATATTGATTCCCCCCCCCCTCTCGGTATAATTATATTTCCAACATTTACTGAATGATGGGACCAACATAGGTCCAAACACATAATTTTGCACCAACTATAATATTCCCCTCCCCCTTGAAGCACCAAAAGAGAATCATACATGATTCGCCTTCCCATATAAGCAATGTTTACAAAATTAAAAGTTTAGAGAGAAATTATGCATGCTTTCTACCATACCTTTACCATGTAATACTCTAAGGCCCTTCTCTATAATACGTCGTAATCGTTAATGCCACAACATAGTTTGTATGTGAGGACTATAAGAGTTTTTCTTTATTTATCTCCATGCTTACGAACAATGGAATTTTTGCACCCAACACTAATAATTATTCACAATAGTTTAGTTAGAGTTCCAATCTGATGTCTCCTCAACAATACCATTGCTCCTCAAACCATCCAACCATTTTCCTTTTAAAACACTATTTGTACACATACATCACTCATATTCTTAAATAAATCATACTGGCTAACCCTGGGATGTGTAGAACACTAAGGAGTTTTATAATCCTTCCACCCATGAGCTTCAACTTGACTTCTCATCCTATGATTCTAGCTCTCGAGTCATCTTCTAGGAAAATATCCCACCATCATATATTTCACACTCACAAAACCATTCCCTATGAGGAGTCATATAAAAGGATGCACTTGAGTTGAACATCCATGTCTCATGATTTTCATGTGTGCTTAAAGAATCTAAGTACTCATACCTCCTTCATTTTATAAGGTTTTCTATTTTCTAGAATAAGCATCATTAGATCCCTACCCTTTCTTAGTACTTTAATATCTACAATGTTTCTTGTAATGCCCTTGTTTTCCACACCTCCAACATACTTTTACAAATTTTCCTATAGATTTAAATCTTCCTCCAAATTTATAAATCCCACTTGATGAATTATTTTTATTTCCATCCTAGGAGCCTCCTCTTATATATAAGGCTTCTACATTCTAAATTTCCATGTTTTTCTATCCCATTTCATTCAATAACAAGAATGAGACAAAAATTAATGTAGTTGCATTATTACCTATGGAAACAAATAGGCTATCCCACAAGTTTAGTAGAGAGCACAACAAATTGATACAATTATCTTCATATGGAATCTTGATATCAAAAAATAATAGATGACTTATTATAGTATCAAGGGTATTCAAGTGATCTATCATTAAGTCTCCATCCTTTATCCTTAGGCTATACAACTTCTTTAACAAGAACATTTTTTTCACCAAGGAATTATAAAAATATAAATCCCTTGTCTTCTTCCATAATGCTCTCATTGTACCTTCTCTTAAAACATTAAGTAATATTGAATCTCATACACATAATTGTATTTTTCTCTTTTCCTTTCAATCCAATTTGTTCTAGTCATTTACCAATATCCTCTTTGAAGAAATACACAGATCCATTATGATCCATTGATCTTTATCCACCAAAAGATCCTCCATTTTGAGCTTCCATGGCTTAAAACTATTTCCATTGAATTTATTAATCTCTATCTTTGAACTTCTCGCAATTTATTTACATCAAAAGGATCGATATTGTAGATCTCCCATTGTGACAAGATTTTCAATAGGCCTAAGGTTAAACCGCTAGCCATAAATGCATCACTTTCATGTCAAACTGCTCTAATATTAAATTTTGGTTTTAACCCTATATAGTTATTTTTTTGCAAATAGATCTTGAATAAAAATAAAAAAGATGCAATAGTGTGCACACACACATTTAACACATAAATTTCACCTTAGAAACCCAAACTAGGGAAACCAAAAATAGTTTATAGTGCATTCTATCTTTACATTGTTAGAATAAAATGTGTATATTCCACAACATCCATAAACCACCAATTCATTAACCCTATATTAGAATACAACCGTAGTTAATTACAAATTTGTGCGTCGAACACCACCAAAAATGGATGCAAAATACTACCAAAAAGAACTTGAGACCTATTCCTAGTGGATATCCATTGCACATGGGGCTAGTTATGAAAAGAATATAACACATACCCAACAAGATACCCTAAGAAATTCCATCAAATAAATATTATCTAATACCAATATGATCTATAAAACATTGTGCATATTCCATTGGATACTTCATCAAAACAAATCTAATAAAACTGAATTGAAATATATATTATGAAGGTTAAATTGTTAGATTCCAAATTTGTTCATTATTTATTTATTTCTTATCCATGAAATTGATAAAATGTGGAAATTAAAAAACAAAAAATAAAATCACATACCATCCAAAATGAATATAAATATTTTATCTAGGAAACCGTTATGGGAGAAATCCCTGCTAGAAGGTGAGGCTAGTCTGCTATATTTTCTTTGGTATAATGCATGTATAAAGCAGCCTCTATGGATTTACTTGAAACCTATGATATATTATTCTCTACATAATGTTAACCACTTTTCTATGCTCTTAAATCACACTTCTCATTTCTATACTGTATTATGGAAAAATATGCAATGACATAGAATGAAACATCTACTCCTCCTTCTATACTCATTTAACATAGCCCAATAGCCAACTAGGGATTAGGTTTGACTCCTTAAACTATCAAGTAGAGTTACAAATTTTGTCCTTAGAGAGTCTTGTTAATTTTCCACACACAACTATTCCATTTTGCATGAGTAAGAGGGGATGGTCGGGCATCCTCCTGAACCATGGTGGTCAAACTGGAAGGTCAAATTCCAAGAGGCATAATTTTTTCATAAAAGCTCTGATTAATGTCTTTATTACACCATTAGAATTATATATGAGTTTAAAACAATGTCATAGAGTCTCAAAACAAATAGAAAAAGTTTTGACCCAAAAAAATATAAGTTAATGCCTCAAAATGGTCCTAGAAGGTTTCATATCCCAATTCTCCAAACCGAGACACATTAGTTAAAATGACCTTGCAAGATGATTCCTCCAATTTTTTCACTTTAAAAGCATTGAGATAGAATAAAAATAATATAGTGATCCAATATATATCACTTTCAATCCAAAATGGTACAAAGAAGAAAAACAATATTGCTAAATTACAAACCAACTCCCACAAACTACATCATAAAACTAGGCATTAGACACTTCCTAAAACATTGTGAAATGTAGAAATCTATCATCTTTGTGAAACTAAGAGGACTGAAGTTAAATACATTTTCTCCTAGTGTGCCTCCATACACCCAAATTAGAGCCAAATTTAAAAATATATATTACAATATTGACCTTCCTAACCTTCAAATAACCAAAAGTATGGTAATATTAGAATGTTTCTCTTGCTTATTTTGTAGCATAAGAAAATATTATAAATAAATCTAAGTAAACTTTACCTTTCTTAAGGTCCAATAGATCAATTATGATGTCAATGGACAATAATCATCATAATTATTATCACCACTACCTAAAAAGATATAACTACTTTGACAAGCATGTCTATTTTGGAATAGGCTTCCAGAAGTTTAATTTAATCATCAATAATTATTAGGTTGGTGGTAAGGGTTTAACCTCCATGAAATATTCTAGAATGTTCTTAGTAATAGTCATAGATAAAAGGTTTAGATTGATCTCCAAAGTAGTTATGCCCTCTTTTCCCTTTTAAGTAAATTGATTAATTAAAAAAAATGTCATATGAACAAGTTCCATATGAAATGAGTTATGTTTTTTGGCATGTAGTATCAATAAGTCATAATATTGGCATATGGTATTGTAGCAAAGTCTATTAAGAATCATAATGGTAAAGTCATTAAGCAAATTTTGAGGTCAAAAATGGACATCACAACAAAATTTACAAAAAAAATAAACTTTATAAGATCCAATAGGATTCGATATGATGATGTCAACCATGGGGGATAATTTACCATCTTTTGAGTAAAAGGGTAAAAAGATAAAAAATAAATAAATAAATAAATAAACTAATTTTTCAACTCATATTTTCAACTTGTCTCCCTACGATTTTACTCAAATTTAGAGGGGGAGATCTCATTGGATGGAGAATTTAATTTTGCATCTAAGTACCCATATTGCATACATTCGATGGATCCTACTACATGAAAAATGTGAAATACATGAAATTTGAGTAAAATCATGGGGAGATCGGTTGAAAATATGAGTTGAAAAAGTAGTTCTCTTTTTTCCCTTCAAAACTTGATAAGGTAATCTAATCTTGTTTTATTATTTCCACTACTATTTTATAATATTCCTTAGGAGGCCCATTTTAGACCTCAAAATTTCTCTAACAGGGGTAAATATCCATGGTTAAGAATCTTGTGATGTGATTTCATATATATATATATATATATATATATATATATATATATATTACCTTCTAAACGTTGGAGTACATGATAATTTTGAAAACCTTAGTTTACTATTTCACTAGGAAGACCAAACCAAAACTAGAGAGGCATAGGATGATAAAGTACCAAAACATAGAAAAACTGAAAAGTTGGCCTATCTGGCCTTGGAAGTGAACACTAGGAACTAAAAATAGGTAAACCAGAGACATAAGGATCAAAACCATGGTTGCAGCCTAGACGGGTTTAAATGTATATCTGTTAAAGTCATATATTATTTCTTTTTATAATTAATAATAGTAATAATAATAATAATTTAAAATAAAGTTATAATTTAATTATTTTTATGATTTCTTTAATTTTAGTAATGTGAGACGTATCACGAATTCATAAGCATTTTGATCCTTATTGGCCCATGGTATTGTCATAATTCTCATTTATAAGTTAAAATTCCCTTGGTAATGTGGGGTAAATATCCATCATTAAGTTCTTGTTACATGTTTTTTATTATATATATTCATTCTTTTAATAATAATAATAATTTAATTTGGGGAAGAAAAATAATAATAATTTAACAGGAGGAGTAGGGGTGTTATATGACCTCAAGGAAGTTAAAGTTGCAAAGTATTCACGGGGCTTACGATTCATGAAAAAAGACCAAGCTAAATCTTATGCCCTCTAACAGGTGATTAGTTAACCGAAGAAAATGACATATCTCATTATTTTCAAAAACTCTCTCCTTCTTATTCAGTACTTAGTGAAGGGATATGTTAAAGGTGTTGGATCGTCTAACATTTAGGGGATCTCCCTTATATGAAGTCCCAACTAGATCTCACACTGTTTCGAGTTGGAGTCCCAACAGTGGGTGGTAATGTTATGTCTTGACTGCAAAAACATGCAGAGTGAAGTGTGCTAACTTTGGGTGAGAGAAAGTGTGTGACCCTGTGAAGAGTCAAGTACGATGCATGAACATTCAAACACATGAAGGGAAAAGGAAGTGCGCCCCTTGGAATATTGTAATAGTATCCATCTTGAAAGGAAGACATGAGTGTAGTGACATCACAAGATAAGATGCAAAATTGTCCACAAGTTAAAGTGATGAATTAATACAACAACACGCATTCAACAAGATTCATACAAATGTAAATGAAATAATTCATAAGGATAAGTGTAAGTTAAATGACGTACATTGAAAAGACAACAAGAATAGTCCTACTATATTCACAACATATGCATGAAAGCGTGTTGGCCCTGCTTTTATTATAAGTGAAAGTTGCATCTATACTCCTCCAAAGAAGTTGTTGACAGTGTTGGACTAGCCAACATATAGTGGATCTCCCCGATATGAAGTCCCAAGTATACCTCACACCATTTGGTGTACGAATCCCATCCAGTGCGATGGCCCAGTTTCCATTATCTTAGAGACTTTCCTTAGCTCTTGTTGTTCAGCACATGAGAGTGTTACACTTGTAACTTCAAGAAAGTGAGGTGAGTATGCCTAGTGAGTGTGTAATGCAATTTTGTGTCTAGTTTCTCTTACTATAAGGGAGAGGGTAAAAGTGAGCCTCTAGATGAGAGGTAGTAGTCTCACCTAGGGAATGACACATGAAAAAATAACAAGGGTCTATCCAGTATCTAGCGGAATAGTCCACAACAGATGTGACAGTGGTTAAAACCATAATACAAGGGAAAACACATCATCGTCCAACGGAATAGCCCACAAGGGGATGAAGGTCATTATAACCAAGAAAGCACAAGGATGGTCTGTCTAATGTCTAGCGGAGTATTCCACATGGATGAGATAGCAGTGATAAGCAATACAACACATCTTCAAAAATGTAAGTACTAAAATAACCGAAGTAGTTCAACTATTTTAATACAGGTTAAGTAAACATGCATTACAATCATTTAAAGAGTAGTCTTACAAACTGATACAAAACATGCTTGAAAACATGTTGGCCTCGGATAGGCTTCTGAATTAAGAAAACATTCCAAGACAAATCTGTACACCATACATAACTAGCCCCAGTAGTGGGACATTGGAGCCACTCCTTGCTCCTCAAAGAACAGAATACAAAATCACAAAGCTATGTGTGAGGATCCAAGGTGAAAAGTCCTTTGTTCATACAATGAGGGGGTATATATAGCCAAGAGGAATAATTGACCCTTGTGACTCTTCGACTTCCCTCATGATTGTTTGAATTCTTATGAATTTTCAACTAATGTGACTCTTCAACTTCATATGTGCGTTTCTTGGACTTTCACATTACATTACATTTGATTACAACAAGTATGGCTGATAGTAGTGATGTGGCTGAGACAGCTCATGACAAAACTTGACATGACACTGCTGACATGTACTGGCTAACTTTGGTGTCAGTGTTGAGCTGCTATGCTGTTAAGTGAAGGGTGTGCTCTTGGTGTATCATGTCTTTACCTCCGCATGGAAAAGTGTGTAAGGTCATCGATGGTCTTGGTCTTTTCTTAATGGTTCAAAAACACATATCCCTTTCAATTTTTGCTCCATGTGCTTGGTACCTTCATTCAACTGCGAGAAAGTCTTCTAGAATCTGCTCCTTCTTCATCCCATTCGTCTTAGCGCCATGTTTCATCAATGAACCTGTTCCTGCAATTACTCATGATGTGACGACATCAAATACAAAAATTTGCTAGTCTAGCATGATGCATCGTTTCTTGCTTTGGGTACAAGTGACCGAGCGAGAGGACAAGGCACTCAAATTGCATAAAGCACAACTAAGGCTGGGATGAGAGGCTCTGGAGCACTATTGGGAAAACATATGCAAATTTTATTGGGAGGTAAATTTGTGCAATCTAGGACAATAGTGACATCTACAAGGCAGAACCCAATTGGGAAAAATTGTGCAGTTTTTAGGAGGAAGAGAAGGTAGGGTGTAAGGAGGAACTGCTGGGAAGTTTTGTGTAGTTTTTAGGATGAGGACTGGGTAGGTCATCCATGGTCCAACTGTGAATATACACAGTTTCTCTAAGGAAGACATAGAGGGCAGCAGGATACACTGGAAAACATTTATGCGCTATTTTTCAGAGCAAGGATGGATTAGGTTGTAGGGAGCTACTGGTCATAACTACATATTTCTGAGAGAGAGTGTCAAACAGGAAATTGCTGCATAGTTTCCGGGATGAGTGTAGAATGGGGAAATAGGGAGAGTTCTAGTCAAAACTAAGCAATTTCCAGAGGGAGATCAGAGCAAGATAACATCAGGGCTTGCCAATCAGATCTGTGGAATTCCTTGGAACAGTGCAGTGATAGGTAGTAGAGGCCTGACTCACATGACTGCGTAGTTTCTGTAGACAGTGCAGGGTAGGCAGTTGGGCAACTTGTGCACATTTTTGGGGAGCAGAGAAGCCCTTGGTCACAATGTAGTTCAGGTTTTTTGGTAGACCAAAGGGAGGCTTGATGAGTGATCTTATAGGAATCATGGATTGGGTCAGAATTGGGGACAACTTCTGTGCAGTTTTGGGAGACAGTCGGCTCGCTCACTTCCAAAATTGTGTAGTTCAGGATGACCCGAAGGACAACCTCGAGCTCTATGTAGTCCTGGGAAGCATAGCAAGGTCACTCAGAGTTGAGACTACATAGTGCAGCTTAGTCGAAGTCTGGTTGAAGGAGGGTTGTCTGGTCGAAAGATTTTCATGAAAATGGTTAAGTGTGAGATAAATTGAACTTGTACATACATGACATTGTGATAACACACTTAGCATGGCTCAATGACAAGACACATCAAACCAACAAGACAAACATGTGATCAGTGAGACTGACTTAAAGGTTAAGAGCAACAAGTGTAACACTTGAGATAGATCTTCGAATGCCCGTGATGAAAATTGCACGACAGTTCTTGTAACTTTGTGTGTGAGTATGACCGATGTTCACAAAGTGAAAACAACTCATGAATGCAAATACAAACCTTCAAAATTTCCAACAAGATCACAAGCATGACATAGCAATCAACATGCCAAAAGACCATCAATGATCGAGCAAGAAAAAAGGGTGTAAATACTTGACAGGAGCTCATGGAATGGACCCAAGTGTTGGCAACCATCAAGGGAAAAACCAAGGAAGGATCTGAAATTTGCATCCAGGCCAAAATTTTGGATGGTGTTGCAGCAGCTACAATAGAAGTATACTCACTCTATGCTAAAGAGAAGCCAAGGCTCTCCAAAATTCTCTGAAACTACTTCTAATCCTAAGCCTAGCCAAAAGCTTGGCTCCTGAAAGCCTGTCACATGATTTTTGAGGTTCTATTTGTAACAAGATAACGTGACTCTTCAACTCCCCTTTATGACCTTCAAACTACCCTCATGACCCTTCAACTTCTTTACAAAAATGACTCATTACATTACATCATGACTCTTCATATTCACATATTGACACTTGGAATTTCACTTATAACATAATTATAAATAATACTACATTTTACACTTGTACCCATATAAGAAAAAATAGGGAAGAGACAAGTTGGAAGCCTAACATGGCAAAACACTATGAGGCTTGATTTTGGGGGAAATCTAGCTCAACAACCTCCACTTGCTACTTCTCGGTCAGATATTGGTGCTAAGATTGGTACTACTTGATGGTGTCTAGCTAGAAGCAGACTCTAGCCTCCAAGGAATTTAGGTACAATGTCTTGGAACCAATTTCAAGTTCGTTTTGAAGCATGAGAAACATTATTCTAACTCAGATAGGACCACCGATGTAATTTTACATGTTCAATCTTCCTCGGTGGAAATTTGTCTTAACTGCTCCAAGTACTCTTCTATCTCCCGTCGAACTTGTTTCCTAGGTTTGGCTTTGGTGAGTGAACTTACTGATGGGATATGGTGTGTTCTCACTAAGGCATCCAAACTACTAAAATGTTGTACATATGAGGCATGAATTCTATCAATAAATTAGCTGAGTTGATTGTTTTTCTAAATCAACATCTAAAGTCTCGCTTTCTCCAGCTCTACTTGTGGCTTTATTTTCTTCACTAAGTCAAGTGGTGCCCCTTTAAATCACATTGTACACTCTTACACATAGGTAATGGAAACTTATATGTTCTTAGGAGTTTTAACAAATTATTTTCTCTACTATTGTGTACCATTCAAACGGGAAACTGCTTTATGTATGATCACAAACCCCTCATAGAGCATCCACATGATTTCTCCCAATGTTGATAGTTTAGCAAAAAATTTTGCTCTCATCTCCTCGAATTAAAGCTGTGCAAAAATTGCACTTTGTACTACTGCGTGGAGTTGTTCTGCCTCTTTCCTGGTAGCCTACAAGTTCTGTGCCAATTCCACATTCAAGGTTGTCAAATAATGAATGTTTGATCCTGTTGCTATTATAGAGGCCAAGATGGCTTCGACAATGGAAATTGGATGCTTCTTAGTGTCCACCATTATCACCCTTACTCTAATGAATGCAGGTGTTGCGTGATCATCCAGAAAATGCTTTCTTCATGCTTGTACAATCATATTTTAAAACTCATCAAATGAAAATTTGTACACATCCATCACTAGATCAACATCAAGGGAAATAACATCCCCTTCCTCGCTCAAGGATATCTCTACTTCTATAGGTGGTGGAGACTAATCGATGACCTCTGGTGCGCTCAGTATCAGATCAACATCTTCATTCTGTAGCTCTCATTCCATCTCCATGTATGTTACTTCAATCAAGTGATTAATTTGTTTAGCAAGCCCCTGATCCTGCATATTTTCACATTCCTCCTCAGCTCCTACTTGGTTATATTCCTTCTCCTCATCCCGTATTAGTGCTTTTTCCTCTCTCATTGCACCTTGTCGTTGTTCCTCTTCCTGCTTTTGCTTCTCTTCTTGTTTTATCCTCCTCAATTCTTGTTCTTCCTTCAACATTTGCTCTATCTCCTACAACTTTAATTCTACTTCCTGCAACATTTTCTTTTCTCTCTTCCTCCACTCTTCTCTTTGTATCCTTTTCTTCCTCTTTTCTTCTATTTCTATAGCTTCTTCCATGAGCATAGGGTCTGATTTCATCTTGCAACTTTTTTCTCCCTCTAGACTATCATAAATCTTCCTCTTTCCCTTATCTTGCATAGGATTTCTGCCTTTTGTTGTTGGTTCTTACAGAATTGTTGTCATCTATGGCGCATCCTATGAGGTACCTATGAAATTGACCGACTCATGGAGTCTAGAGGTGTTGTAGAAATTCCTCCATGGATCCTCCTCTGACCAACGGAATGCCCCGCTGGTCCATGGAAAGTAAACTCTAGTACAATGGTCTTTACAAATACCATAGGGATCATATGGATTAAAGTCTCGAGTATCGAATGCAAAGCTAACTATTTCCTTTCCCTTGACATCCATGACTTTCAAGTTCTTTATCTTGTATAATCCAATTTGCAAAGAAAGAGTGGGCCATGGTGCTTTCTTCTTCTTGTGCAAATTTGTTGACAAACCTATTTCAAGATGATATGACACTTCTTGCATGAAAATATTGTTTCTGGCAAACCTTGGTGAAACATGTGGAGGCTTCTCTCCACCAAACACTCAAAGGAATGTGCCACATGCTGATGCATACCAATCTGTGATGTCTATTATCTCCTCCATTTCTCCTCATGACATGCAAGGTGGATCTTCTTCAAAGATGATGTTGTAAAGAAGGATGATGAAGTCATTAATTAGTTGTTCCATTACTCCTCGATGACTGCAAACTGAAAGCAACTTGCAATAGATGTGCATGACAAATTCTTGTGGTGTCCATGTCTAGTTCATGCAAGGGAACTATTGTTGTGCACAGATTGCATCCAATAAATATTCATAAATATAGAAGCTTTCTTGCTCACCATCAGGAGGACTCTGAGCCTGTGCTACATGGGCCCTCAACTGTCGAGCCAACAAATCTGACCAGTTGAACAACTTCCCCTCATTCACAACCTGGTCCAATAAGACTTCCCACCCTCTAGGAAAGGTTTCTATGCTTTTCTAACCATGGATCTTGTAAGCTAATATAACCAATAGCTGGTAGGCCTTCCTGAGGGACTTTGTCTTGTATACATGGGTGGGTGTCTATCAAAGTTTCAATGGGTCTTTCACCCAGACTTTGACAATGTCTCTTATGTTCACATAGCCATGGGTGGCATAGAAAAGTGAGTCCATGCACTCCACTAGCTTGGGAAAGTGATACATGCGTTGATAATGCTCTGCCCAAAATGTGGCAAGCTTTTGTCAGCTAGCACTATTTAATTTCATGGAATTCTCATCAATGTGTGAGACAATCTAGTTAATGACATATGCAGATGGGTGTTGGCATTATGATTCATGTGTTGTCCTTGATGGAAACTCACTTGTAACAGAACAAGTATATCGTAACTAGATGAATCCACAGGTCAGTTCAGAGGTGACAGAATGATGGAACAAAATTCCATAATGATGGGTCAAAGGTTTACATATCAAAATTAGAAGTTTGATATAGGGAGATTGTTGGCATTCTTAATTAGGTGTTGTCCTTGATGGAAACCTACCTGGATGACAACCTATTCGATGAATGGAATCCTACTTGATAAGTTTTATCTTGATGAAAATATACTTGTTAAAGTTATAAACAGGATGTGTTTACAGATGTGACATAATGCATGGTAGTTTAGAGGAATGATAAAGTTGGAAGTTAAAGAACTATACGCGATTTCTATTAATCCAAGTCTCATACGCACAAGAGTGTGGTGAAGAAAAGTAGCATATGGATTTTGAGCCATGGTATTATAAATGCCAAGGGTTTTTACCATGGTATTGGCCCATAGTAATGAGTGTGACGACGAATATTGATGTTGTCAAAGATTACCATCGGCACCAAGGAAAATTTTAAGGATGGAAATTTTTCTTGAAGTTTAAAACATTGGCGAATCTCACTAATCCCTAATATGCAAATTATAAATGTTTATTGATATATTTGTAAAATTAATCAAATTTACAATTATTTTATATATAGTCTCTCTATAATGTTGGCGATTTTTAAGGTAAAATAATTTTATATTCTAAAATTTGGGCAAATCGTCTTTTATAAAATTGGAAATTGGCGAATCTTTTTTGTGGAAAAATCATGGAAAATTAGCCCACTGGGCGAACATTAGCCCCTAAAATTTTCCATGATCGGCACTAGTGTTGTTTTGACCTGTGGTATTGGATAAGAGCTAAACAATATAAAGAGGTGAAGATCAAATTGTTAGGAGTGCAAGTGATGGAAATATTACGAAGAGTTAGATTAAAAAATTATGCATGTTATGGGTTTTTGATGCTTTTCTTGATCTAAACTAAGTATGCACCTGAGCTTTTGATGATGGATGAGACCCAATAGATCTAAAATAGTTATGCCCCAATGAATACAATGATGGATCAGGATCATGAGACCTTAAATGACTTTTCATTGTATGATCTACTCATGGATTGACTAGATCTAAGTACTGACGTATGTTTTTATGTCTGAATATTATGATCTGGGTCTTTCCGAAGTTATGAAGAGATGCACAATTTTAGGTCAAATTATGCAGATATATACGTTGTTTGGTCTCAAGAAAAGCACACATACATGCGGGTTCGCTTCTTCAAAATAGTGTATATAAAGTAAGGGTTTATGCTCATAAATGATTGATCAACCTTATCGGTGTTGTTGCCTTTGTGTTGTCTACTAATGATGTCCTCATGATTGATCTGGGTTAAGTGATAATGTTTGAAGTATAAATTATTGAATGATGAAGTTTAATGCGGTTATGGATTGATTGAAGAATGTTAAAGTTACTTGTTGATTGTGATTGAATATCAAAGACAATTCTATGATTGGTTCAGAGTGTTGCCATAGATTTGAGAATGATTCAATGTTCTTTTTACAATTGTAGTGATCAAATTTTTAGTTTTCAATATTTTAATATTTGTACATGGGTTTCTCTATAAAAAAGCACGTATGCATGCGGGTTTCCTTAAGTGAAGTAGCATATGCATTTTGTCATTTGAATGATCAGGACTGTAGTTGATTTTGTGTGTTTATACAATATTCTAGGTTCCGTTCTATGTGTTGGTTATAGTGATCTGACTATTCTAGTTGATTGGTTGAGTTTTGATCAAGTTTCATTTGATTGTGTTTTCAGTGAATGGTTGATTTAGTTGTGTTAGAAATTGATGATTGGGTTTCAATGAATGGTTGATTCAATTGTATCAAAAATTGATGATTGGGTTTCAGTGAATGGTTGATTCAGTTGTATGAGAAATTAATGATTGGGTTTCAGTGATTGGTTGATTCAGTTATGTTAGAGATAGATGACTGTGTTACAGTGATGAGTTATAGTTTGGTTATTGATATTGATCTTAAGTGTTGATAATGGGTCCAGAATGAAAATTTGATGAAATGTGGCCTACAAGTTAAGATATGTTGTAGTAGGTGGATCCAGTGTGAAAATTTATGAAATGTGGTCCATGGATGTTGTTGAGGATTGGAGCCTTCAGTGAGGAAGCTGAAGCTTCCTACTAGTAGTAGCTAGTAATCATATTAGGGGATTAGAGCTCCATTCCAATAGTTGTTGGAGAACAAGTGAACGTTGTAGCCTTCTGCAGGTTGGTTCCTGCGTATTGGTACAAGTTTACGCCAGTACAAGAACTAGGGGGTTGGAGCTCCATTCGAGTAGGAGCTGGAGAACGAAAGAAGGTTGTAGCCTTTTGTAGGTGGGTGCCTACATACTGGTATGAGTCTGCACCAGTACAATATTGTAAAAATATATTTCTTTATATTAAAAAGAAGATAGACATGACAACAACAGGTGGTTTTTTCCCGCATTGGGTTTCCACATTAAATCCTGGTGTTCGTGTGTGTTTCTTATGTTTGATGGTTTATTTTGTTCTTATAGCACATGGTTACTTTTTATGTAATGTTTAATAAAGTACTGATGCACTGGCTAAAGACCAACATATGATGAATTAACTAAATCATAAGTTCACTGGTTGTATACTATTTGTCTTAAGAATAGTCACGTACACACGTGGGTTCCTTTCAGTAATGTCACTTATAGAAATCTGAATATGAAATGTAAAAATTTATTGATTTGAAAATACTGATTCACCCCTCCTCCCCACCCCCCCCCCCCCCCCTAGTATTTTAACCAACAATTGGTATCAGAGTAGGTCCTTTGGAAAAATCTTGACTACATGAAGTAGATTCGTTGAGACAATGGGAAAGAAGCAAAAGAAGAAAGAACCTCAAAAGAAGAAGACATTTCAAAGAGACAGTGAAAGTGTTAGAGACGATTGGATATTAGGTGGAAGAAAATATTAGGATTCAGAATCACCACATAATGAAGATGAACAAGAAAAAGAATTATGAGGTACTAATTTTTGTGCCTCTGGTGATACCTTTCTCTATTCTTGCAATATTGAAGATAATGAATGTGACAATGAAACAATTGAATTTTCTCTTATGGGTGAGGGTGAAAGAAATCTAATGACCATAGAAGTAGAAGTTAAAATTCTCATTGATAAAATTAGAGATCAACAAGATCTATTTGATAAAATGGAATGTACTTATAAAGAAGAAGTTACCAGGTTAAAAACTCATTTGGAGGAAGGAAACAAAATAAGGAAGTAGCACAAGGAAAAGGAATATTAATGTCAAAGTTTGTAGGATGAAGTAACATCATTGAGAAATCAAGTGAATGAAAAGGATAAAACAACCAAGGAACTTAAAGAAAGAACCAATTATATGAAGGTCTTGAAGGTGAGGTCGTCTCTCTAAAAGAAGATATTGAAAAATCTAATAAGTAGAATGAAGAAGTACTTCAAGAATTTAAAGAACGATAAAATGAGATTCTCAAATTAAAACAACAAATGGAAGAAGGAAGAAAAGTTGAAGAAATCATGAAGAAGAAGTATCTGGAAAAAGAAAAGCAATATCAAGTTGAGGTAAATATCCTAAAAGGTAAATTAGAAGAAAAGGATAAACTTTTACGATTTCAAGACGGTACTAAGATTTTGGATAATATTATTCATAGTCAAAGGTCTCCTACCATAAAATTTGGTCTTGGCTTTCATGAAACTGTTAAAGGTAAATCCAGCTCACAAACTAAGGCAGGGAATTCTAATGTAAAAACTGAAATGCTCTACAAGGAGATAAGAAGTCAACCCCATCAACAACCAAGAAAGTATTCAAAGAAAATCATTTACTCCTAACAATAGAAGTGTTAATCGATTATTTACTCTGATCAATAATGTTGAATGTTTTGTATGTCATAGTTTTGGACATGTTACAAATAGGTGTAGAAATAGAATGTTTCTAGCTAATAACTATCTCACAGAAAGATCGTCATCTTCTAGGTAATTTAAGGGATATTGTTTTTCCTACAATATGTTTTGTTACAAAGCCATTGATTGTTATAGGAGTAATATGAAAAATATAAGGTCTTATTCTTGTAACAAGTTTGGGCATGTAGCAAAATAATGCAGGAACAAGTCTATGGAGTTTCATAGACAATATGGTAAGCAACCAAATAAGAACATTGATATAAGAAAATTAAAAAAATACGGAACCACCAATAAGCAAGATGAAGATGAAGATAAAGATGAATGGTACATAGATAGTTGATGTTCTCATCACATGACTGGAGACAAGAGTAAAATGGAGTATCTGATGAAGGACCATCATGGTAATGATATTCTTGGAACTGATGTTTAAGAAAAAGTTCTAGGACTAGGTATAGTCAGAATAGACTCAGGGGGAACTGAAAGTATGAAATTTTAGTATTCCACTTTTCATACCTAGATCTTATGAAGACAAGTCATGTATATACATGAGTTAGAAACTTCACAATCATGTATATGTCGGTTTGATGAAGAAACAGTGGGATAGACTCAGGAAAAGGGTCTGATATGGTTCAGTCAATGATCAATTGTCTTTTCTGTTTTGATGATTGATGATTATAGTTTGTTGATGCTATTTAGAGTTCTTTTGGCCCTCATAAATTGTTGATTTCTTGATGTATAATTGGTGATGATGATGCCTTGATGATTCTTACTAACATATGAAATGATAAGATCTGATAGTGAATAGTTGGCATAGGTTCAGGGGGCGCATTTTTTTTAAATTCTAATAATGCATTGTTGGCATTATGCTTGCTTTAGAATTACTTGTTATGTAAAGATGCTTATCAATGGTGATGTTGTTTATGTTGCTGAAGTGTTTAAATGATGCATCATGCTATGTTGCAGGTATAGGTTGGCCATGATGAAATCATAGATGATACTTATATTACTTGAGCCACATAGCTTTTTTTATTCTACGGTTCAGATTTATGGATGATTATTTTGTTGATGCATATAGTACATATGTTATGTTGATTACATGGTGATATTCATAAGTTCAAGGACAAAAACAAAGATTGAGTACACAACTTCATTATTTGATGATGATAAGTGTAACTCATTTCTTTTATGTTGTTGTCATCATGCCTTCAAAGATGAGTAAATTTCATATGGTGTAGTTATGGATGAGGATTCCTATAGTTATTGGCTCCCACATGGTATATTGTTTGAGGATTGTTGCACTTGATGGTATCAAGAAAGTTTGAAAACTGACTGTGAGCTCATGGTTTTCTTTCCTCATTGATGAGAATCTAGATACATATTGCTATCTCTATGCTGGATACATGGATGATTACTTAAATTGCACATTGGTAAATGATGTTGGTATAAAATATCTTCTTATGAAGAAAATTGGCCAAGAGAATGGTGTTATTTTAGGTTTCATGAAGACATAGCTATTTGAAGACATGGATATTTGGAGACATGGCTTACTTAGTCACATAATGATGATGACTTCTTACTTTATGATGATAGGCTAGGTTCTGACGTATGTTTCTTATCATGGTTGTTGCTTACTAGATATGGGGTGTTGGAAAGCTCCCGAGTGATGCTACATGCTTTATATATTGAGGAAAGAACATGCAATTATTTCTACGTTTATTTGATGATGATGATGACTATGGTGTTTTCACATATATATGATATGATGTGAATATTTTTGTGAAGAAATAGGCATTACTGCTTGGAGATATGGCATATGCTTAGTTGATTAATGAAAGGCTATGTTTTTTATGAACATAGATAAAGGCTTTTTATACGAAAGAAAAAGATCAAGTTGATCTTGATAAGGTCAAGAGGATGAAGTTGATAGTAGATATATATGAAAATTTATATGCGGCATACTTAGTCATAGGTTGATGATATTAAAGCTACATTGTATTTTCTTGCAAATTGATGATGAACATATACAGGTTGTTGTTCTTGATGCTGTTGATAGATGCTTATGGTGCAGATCATATATGGTGTATGATAGTTGTTGATAACTATCATGTTCTTATCTTTGGTCTTTGTTATAAATATCATGTATATCATTTGATGTAAAGGTCATGTAAAGACCTATGATGTAATAATTGTCATATTCAATCATGTATGGACTTTTGAGATCATGTCAAATATGTAATCCCACTTGGTTGGGTGTTTGTGTTAAAAATGTAATCCCACTTGGTTGGGTGATTGAAGTATGGGTCCTTGATGATAGGAAGGTCATACTCATTTGATTCATAGAGTCATGTACTTCATTTTACATCCATTAGAGATTTCAGCATGTGCTCAGGGGGAGCATGATCAGATAATTCTGCATGTGCTCAAGGGGAGCATGGTCAATATTCATATTCAACAGTTCAAATATGGAAGTCTTCATTTAGCATTGGTCAACCATTTGCCCTTGACGTCAAAGGGGGAGAATAGCTTGGTTTTTTTAGAGTAGCTTGATGTTTTGAAAATCTTAGTGCTTGGCTTGATGTTATTTACAGGTTGTGGTGACCAAACACCAAATGGTTGCCATCAAGTCCAAAGGAGGAGATTGTTTCCATTATGATGCATGTGTTGTCTTTGATGGAAAATCACTTGTAACAGAACAAGTATATGGTAACTAGATGAATCCACAGGTTAGTTCAAAGGTGACAGAATGATGGAAAATAATACCATAATGATGGGTTAAAGGTTTACAGATCAGAATCATAAGTTTAATTTAGGGAGACTGTTGGCATTATGAATTAGGTGTTGTCTTTGATGGAAACCTACATGATGAGTTGTCCTTGATGAAAACCTATTTGATGAATGGAATCCTACTTGATAAGTTGTCTCTTGATGAAAATCTACTTGTTAATGGTATAAATAGGATGTGTTTACAAATGTGACAGAATGCATGGCAGTTCAAAGGAATCAGTTCAGAGGAATGATAAAGTTGGAAGTTCAAGAACTATATGTAGCTTCTGTTAATCCAAGTCACGTATGCACACGAGTTTAGTGAAGAAAAGTAGCGAATGGATTTTGAACCATGGTGTTCTAAATACTATGGGTTCTTACCATGGTACTGGCCCATAGTAATGAGTGTGACAAGGAATATTGATCTTGTCAAAGATTACCACTGGCACTAGCGTTGTTTTGACTCGTGGTATTGGATAAGGGATAAAATATATAAATAGGTGAATATCAAAGTGTTAGGGGTGTAAGTGATGGAAATATTATGAATAGTTAGATCAAAAGAAAATATGCATGCTATGGGTTTTTGATGCTTTGCTTGATCTAAACTAAGTATGCACCTGGGAGTTCGATGATGGATAAGATCTGATAGATCTAAAATAATTATAAACCAATGAATACAATGATGGATTAGGATCATGAGACCTTAAATAAATTTTCATTGTATGATATGCTCATAGATTGACTAGATCTAAGTACTGACACATGTTTTTATCTATAAATATTATGATCTGGGTATTTCTGAAGTTTTGAAGAGATACACAATTTTACACATATTTTAGGTCAAATTATATATATATATATATATATATATATATGCTGGTTGGTCTCGGGAAAAATGCATATACACTTGGGTTTGCTTCTTCAAAGTAATGTATACAAAATAAGGTTTTATTCTTATAAATGACTGATCGACCGGATCAGTGTTGTTGTTTATCTATTGTCTATCAATGATGTCCTTATGATTGATCTTGGTTAAGTGATAATGTCTGAAGTAGAAATGATTGAATGATGTAGTTGAATGTGGTTATGGATTGATTGTAGAATGTTAAAGTTACTTGTTGATTGTGATTGAATATCAGAGATAGTTCTATGATTGGTTTAGAGTGTTGCTATAGATCTAAGTATGATTGAGTGTTCTTTTCAGAATTGCAGTGGTCAAGTTTTTAGTTTTCATTATTTTAAGGTTTTTTCACGGGTTTCTCTATAGAAAATCATGTATTCATGCGGGTTGCCTTAATTGAAGTAGCGTATGCATTTTTGCATTTGAATTATCATGACTACATTTGATTCTATGTGTTGATGCAGTATTATGGGTTCTATTTTGTGTATTGGTTACATTCATTTGACTATTCCAATTGATTGGTTGAGATTGGATTAAGTGTTATTTGATTAGGTTTTCATTGAATAGTATATTCAGTTGTGTCAGAAATTGATGATTGGGTTTTAGTGAATCGTTGATTAAGTTGTATAAAAAATTGATGATTGGGTTTCACTGAATGGTTGATTCAATTGTATTAGAAATTGATGATTGGGTTCAAGTGATTGGTTTATTCAGTTGTGTTAGAGATTTATGATTATGTTACAATGATGAGTTATAATTTGATTATTTATATTGAGCTTAAGTGTTCATAATGGGTCCAGTCTGAAAATTTGATGAAACCTAGCCTACAATTTAATATATGTTATTGCAGGTGGATCTAGTGTGAAAATTTATGAAACGTGGTCCATAGATGTTGTTGAGGGTTGGAGACTTCAGTGAGGAAGTCAAATCTTCCTGCCAATAGTAATTGGTAATCAAATCAGGGGGTTTGAGCTCCCTTCCAGTAGCAGCTAGAGAACGAGTGAAGGCTGTATCCTTCTACAAGTTGGTGCTTGCATACTGGTATAAGTTTACATCAGTACAAGAACTAGAGGGTTGGATTTCCCTTCCAGTAGTAGTTGGAGAATGAACGAAGGTTGTAGCCTTCTGTAGGTGGGTTCCTATGTATTGGTATGAGTCTACACCAGTACAATATTGTAAAAACCTTTTTCTTTATATCAAAAAGAAGACAAATATGACAACAACAGATGTTTTTTTCCCGCATTGGGTTTCCACCTTAAAGCCTACTGTTCATGTGTGTTTCTTATGTGTGATGGTTTATTTTGTTCTTACAGTACATGGTTATTTCTTATCTAATGTTTAATAAAGTACTGATGCAGTGGATGAAGACCAACATATGATGAATTAATTGATCATAAGTTCACTGGATGTGTCCTATTTTTCTCAAGAATAGTCTCATACACACACATGTTCCTTTCTGTAAAGTCGCATATAGAAATATGAATATGAAATGTAAAAAGTTATTGATTTGAAAATATTGATTCACCCCCCCTCTCGATATTTTTCCCAATAATGTGAAGGTTGAATATCTGCATCAGAGAAATTTTTAAGAGCCACCTTATATTTATGTGTATAATAAATGAGCGAATCCCCATGATACATAGGAAAAATGGGAAGCGAATTTATCAATAATATGATATGCATATATAAATTTATTATAAAATCTTGTAATATCTTGGAAAATCTTTCACTAAATAATAAAACATCGTGAAGTCTTGGTGAATTTTTTGTTAAAGTATGAAACCATATATGATAATAGGAAAACATATTCATTAAACTGTAATATACTAACACACATGTTTGGAAAAAATAAACATAATTTTCTCTTCCTACAAACATGTTGCAAGTTCTAGTGGTCGTGTTTGTCAAGGTTCTTACTATACACTCTTTCATATCCTTCTATTAGTTTTTATAATATTCCACAAAAAATTTCTTGTAGGTGTTGGTCTTAACCACTAGTTCTGTGAAGGTAGGAGGGATTAATCATTTCTCTACCACTTTTGTCAAGCTATCAAATTTCTTTCTTATTCCATAGACTCCAACTGCGAGATAAAAAAAAACCACATCAAGTTTGTTTACCCCAACATGCCAACAAGTAGCAAGCCCAAACTATATAATATAAGAAAGTAGTAGGTATCCCAAAGGCCTGAAGGGGATCTAATGGAAAGAAGTGACCATTGTCAGAAGCCTTCCAATCAATATATAAATATATAAATGTAGATTTATTATTATTTTAATTGGAAATCATCAATTAAATAATAAAATTTAATTATGTCTCTCCCAATCTAAATTTCTTAGTAGCATAATTCACTACCTTCATATGTATTGCATTTTTTAATAGTGTTGTAACATCTGGATTAGTTTCATTTTTGGTGCACAATATCTGCCTTTTAGGACAATATGGTGTAGTGGCCCAACCCCTACTGATCATTACGACAAACTAAGAAAAATAGAGAAGATGAAAGGTTGTACAAACTAGCATATTTTTCAAACAACTAATCCAACATTAGTACCTTAACTTTTTCATGAAGATATCATATTGAGAACGTTTGAAAAATGGTGGGAAATCTGGGTAGTGACTATCTCTCTTTTATGAGGGTGATGCAAAAAGAGTGATAAGATTTCACATTTTTGAATTTTTGAATTTGTTATTTCAGAAAAACCAATATTAATGGAGATATTGGTATTTTTTACTAAATTTTGTGAAGTGACTAAATGTAGCTTTAACCATTCGCCTTAAGATTTTTTTACAATATAATTTCCAAAGTCTATTTAATATCTTCAGTATCATAAAAACCAACATATCCATCTTAACTCCACATCTACCACTCTTAGAGGGATGAAATCTATTTATCCCTCTCAGCACTTGGTAGACCCAAAAATAAGATGGATCTAAGGTGATAGAATTTTCGCTTTAAACAGTCTTTGCTCACATGAATACCATGGTATTACCATGCATCAATACCATGGGTTATCATAAACCTGGAGCTTAAAAACTACTATTAGTAATTTATAAAAATTAATAAAATTAATAATTGATTTTTTTTTTTTTTTTTTTTATTTTAGCCAAGTTAAAATGTTTAGGTGTCATTAAATTACAAGATCCATTTTTACTCTTTATCTACCAAACCCCGAGAGTGACCAAATATTTTTCACTCTATGCTAGTTTGCATATCACGATATTTGATCCCTCTCGGCGCTTAGTAGATCCAGAGTAAAGATGGATCTATGATGGTTTAATTCCCCCCTTAAATAGGCTACATTCGATGTGAATACCATGGGTCAATGACATGTGCTATCTTTATTTTTATTAATACTAATATTAGGTTTAATAATGTTTTTTTGCATGGTATTAATGATAATTTGGCCCATGGTATTTTTCCCATAGTATTTGGCCCATAGGCTTCACCTAAATATAATGCATTTTTGGAGTGTTCATAAATATAAGGTGACTTATGGAGTAAATATAAAAAAAAGTGTTTTATTTATTTACCATATCTCTCGTTTATTTATATTTTTTTTTAATTTACCATACCTCCTTTATAAATATGGTATTTGGCCCATACGATTCACTGAAATAAAACCTCTTTTCTGAGCCTTCTTAAATAGAAAGAGGGTTATGGACTAAATATAAAAAGAGGTTTTATTTATTTACCATACCTCCACTTTATTTTTATTTTTATTTATTTACACCCTTGCGCGTCCTTAAATATAAAGTGACTTATGGAGTAAATATAAAAAAATGTTTTATTTATTTACCACACCTCTTTTATAAATATGGTATTTGGCCCATAGGATTCCATTAAATAAAACCTCTTTTTTTAGTGTTCTTAAATAGAAAGAGGGTTATGGACTAAATATAAAAAGAGGTTTTATTTATTTACCATACCTCTAGTTTATTTATATTTTTATTTATTTACCATACCTTTGGGGTAAGTATAAAAAGAGGTTTTATTTATTTACCATACCTCCACTTTATTTATATTTTTATTTATTGGGACCAAATACAATCTCCAAAATCAGAAAATCAGGTGATTGTAATGGAATATAACCTCCGAAACCAGGTGAATAAGGTCAAATGAGTCTGTTCATAGTTTATCCACCTCTTGTTTTTTCGGCTAAAATGAAAAAAATAATTATTTTTAAATAAAAGTTGGGCTAAATATATGAAATGGGCGTTTTATAAAAATTTCACCCCTCTAAAATGAAAAACCCCTTAAATTTCACCCTTAGGCTAAAATTCGCCACTAAAATTTACCATGATCTGCATGCAATCTTATGTAGTCCTGACTGTCGGACACTGGGATAAACATGTTCGTCCTCTAATTCTACCTAAAAGTCATTTGAAAAAGCATCTTAAACCTAATTCCATGTCAGTGATGATACCTTTTCTATGAACAGTTGAGTGTCTGCATACACTAGAAACTCTATTGGCGCTTGCTCAATTGCTTCCCTAGTATTGCTATCAGTGGTTTATTTTGAAGCATCTCCCTTTGGTGCCATGGTAGTAGTGACTACTGGAGAGGTGTTCAATAACTATTGTACCTATGGGACAAAAAATACACTCATGGCAAGAAAATATTAGTCTTATGAAATTCTACTTTCAAGGCATGTTCAAGCAACAAACCAGGCATCCAATGGCAATCATTGTACAATTTTTATTGATAAGAGGGACTAGATTCCTATGGGAACTGTACATTGCGCAGTCCTAGTAGCAAAGGTTGAAGTTTGAGGATTGAGAATACGTAATGCACAACTAAGCATGGGAAGTGGTCTGTGTGAGACTAGGCATTACGTAGTCTCAGTGGCCAAGGTGACAAGCTAGCTCTTGGAACTGCATAGTGCATAGTTGGAGCCATCCTATACTATGCACTGTGCAGTTCCAAAGGCCAAGCTTATGGCTTAAGGCTTAGGATTGTGTAGTGCCTAGCTGGGAAAGGAAATATTCAGCTAGGGCAAGTGTAGCTCTACCTGATGGAAATGTGAAAAATGAGTAGAAGTGAGTGATAATGTGAAGTTGAGTGAAAAACTAACGAAGTATGTGTAAACCCATGTAGATGAAGTGCAATAACTAATGAAACAGAAGGAAAATCAAGTATGTGAGGAGAGTCACCGGAACTCTGACCATTGGTCCAAAAATAAGAAAACCAATGTGACACTTGTGAAAGGCAAACAAAAACTTAAAACAACACTTCTACAGGTTAAACCAAGTTAAAACGTGAGCAACTATGAACATTAGGGGATTTTTCAGGTCTAAAATGGGTCTCCTAAGAAAAATGTCCAACTAAAATAAACTTTATAAGCACCAATAGGATTCGATATCATGATGTCAACCATTGGGGATGATTCACCATTTTTGGAATAAACAAGTAAAAAGATTAAAAACTAATAAAATAATAATACTACTTTTTCAACTCATATTTTCAACTTATCTCCCTAAGTTTTTACTCAAGTTTTGAGCAAGAGTACTCGTTAGATGAAAATTTTGGTTCCTCATCCAAGGAGTACCCATGTTGCATACTTTTGATGGACCTTGCTACACAAAAAATGAGAAATACATGAAAAAAAATGTGATTGCAATCAAATTTTCATGTATTTCTCATTTTTCGTGTATTACGGTCCATCAAAAGTATGCAACATGGGTACTCCTTGGCTGAGGAATCAAATTATGCATGCCATGAGTGTTTCCGCTCGAAATTTGAGTAAACTGATAGGAAGGTAAGTTGAAAATACGAGTTGAGAAAATAGTTTTTTCTTTTTTCCCTCTAAAATTTGATGATGTAATCTAATCTTATTTTATTATTTCCACTATTATTTTATAGTTTCCTTACGAGGCCCATTTTAGACCTCAAAAATCCTATTATGGATAAATTATTAAAATAACACTCACACAAGTGAAATGACAAAAAGCGACAAAAAAAGCGGCAAAAGACAAAAAAGCAAAACTAAACCAGAAAAGTGATGAAAACCACACCGAAGGTTCCTTGATCTCCTCAGGAATGCTAGAGATCCAAGATCGAATGTGAAAATGAGCTCGGGAAGAATCAATTAAATAGACTTCAGTGAATTAGGGTTTATGACATGCATGCCTAAAATCAAGGAAAAAGCGACCCTTGGTGGAAGTTTTTAAAAATAGTGAAAATGCCTCCTTGAGGATACTAAAATAAATCCCTGTTTTTTAGGGATGTTTTTTCTTTTTACTTTTTTTTCTTTTTTTATTTTTCCGAGGAAACTTTACATGCACACTTCTGGGAAAGACTGTGCAGTTGCGGGGAACTGGGCAGCTTTCTAGCTCAATGCACTATGTAGTTTTTGAGCTCAATGAGGGATTGCATAATTTCTGTGCTTAGTGTCGGGCTTCCTTCCATGACTACACAATTTCTAAGCTCAATGATAACTTCTAGTTAAAACTGCACAATTCCCATCGTCAAGGCTACTTGCCCTCAAGGATTGCGCAGTTTCTAGAGGCAAGCCCAAAACTACTATGAGATAAAGTTGGGGGATTAGCTTGTGAGTTAGAAAGATCAGTTAGGTGTGAAAAAAGACAAGCACAAGAAAAATGAAAAAGATATGTCTCATTCAAAGCATGAATACATGGATTAATGCAAGATGAGTTCTTGTGAATAAGAAGGAAGACTCCAAAATTGAAGCATAGGAAACTTTTTGGCTGCTACAACAAGCTCATTTCCTAAGAACAAAACATTGGAAAATTCCTATGAAAATAATTAAGAAATTAGCAGAAGTGTTCTCTTCAATAACAGATCTCCTTGATCTCAATAGATATTAGGACTTATGTGCTAATGAAGGGTATAAATTAAGATTGAAAGATTTAAAATCAATGGTCGAATAAGGCCTCCAATTCCTTAGAGTTGGTGTTATAACACCATTTACCACCCTTGGTAGATTTGATTCTCTATGATATGGCCTAGGGCAACCCTTCCCTACTACACTTGGGCCATTTTCTAAGAAACAATGTTTTAAAACCCATGCGTGATTTTTCCTTATCTAAAGCGCGTGTACACGTGGGTCAACCAATACCCAACTCGCGTATATGTGTTAAAACATTAGAAACATATATAATCTCCCTTAATTCGGGTGCGTTTTACGGGTTTGACCGGATACCCACCTACTATAGCACGTGGCCCAACTGTTTCCCAACTGAAAAAACTAATTTGGAGAAGTATAAATACATCTCCATGGGAAGGCCCAAGGGAGGAGGAAATATTAGATATTGATATTATAGTTGATTACATCCATGATCAAGTCTGAAGATATCCTTGTGCATTTTGCACTCCCAGGTTATAAGAAACCCATGTTTCCTTCTTGAGATGTTTATAATCCTTTCATGACATCCTTGTGTATACTTATGTTGGAGGATTGCTGAGGCCTGGGTAGGATGGATCCGGAGGACAGTTTCGCTTGGAGCTAGCAAATGAATCAGGTTGTATTTCTTTCGTGTTTTCTTTAGCTTACATTAATAAAGAGGTTTTGTCTTATTCTTGATGATTATGGTCTTTATGCATTAATTTATGTCATGATCTTCTTATAAAATCTCACGTTAATGCTTATTTTCTTACATGCTTATATGATCTAGCCTTGATATCATCAACATGCTTTCAGTTATTTCTGGTGTATATGCTTTTCCTTGAATGAATTTCAGGTCTTAAAGCGGAAGGAAGAAGCAAAGGGTTTGAACCCTACAGGAACGAATTCAAATATAGGACCTATGGGTAAGACCTTCTCTACCAAGTTTAATTGTTTAAGTATTGGGACTTTTTTTTTGTTTGTCTCTTTATGCTACATGCCCTCCACTCTGTTGGGGATTCCAACCCAATACCCTAGGGTGATTCTACCCATAACAGTTGGTTGAATCATAGTCTCTCATATTCCCTAGAGTTAAATGGATTTCCATTGAACAATTATGAAGGATTACATTACTAATTAGTTATTGTATTACATGTAAATTTTGTTGTCCTGTCAATTTTGTAAAAACCTTGTTTTTGTTGTGAATTTTTTGTAATTATAAATGCTACCAATTTTATAATGCAATGTAACAACTAAGAATAAATTGAATGCACTAGAAAGTAAAAAGGATTTGATTTTTGAAAAGTACATTTGAAAAATAAATATTTAACAAAACTTTCCTCAACGTGGATGGGAGGAACTAAATTATAAAATGTTAAAAAATCATTTACTATATATATATATATATATATATATATATATATATATATATATATATATATATATATATATATATATATATAATTGTGTCGAGAGGGGCATTTTATAGAGGTTAATTTTTTTGGTTTTCAATATGTTTTCTTGAATTAAAATAAAATATTGTAAGGATTTATGATGCTATATTTAAAAATTATAAAATAATATTTCAATTTCTATCTTAATTATACATAAATTTTATAGATAGATAAAATAATTGAAAACAAAAAATTTCTCATTTAGTTTATCATGGCTTTCTACTTTTTATATATTATTTTCTACTTTTGATATAAAAAATATATGTAATGCTCTCATTACTCAATATGGAGTTGATATGTTGAACACAATATTGAATTGAGAGAGAAAAGAATTCATATACAAAAAATTTCACTTTGTTTATAATAGTTTTCTAAGTTTTACTATGAGAAAAATGTGTAATTTCTTCATTATGAGATATAATGAAGAAATTACACATTTTTATTATAATAAAATATAGAAAATTATTGTATTTCAATTCCTATATCTCTCAATTCAATTCAATATTATTTTCATATGTTGCATATCAAGGCATTAGACATATCTTTTATATAAAATGTATAAAGAAATGATATGAAATTATAAATTTTTTATTTTTAATTACTTTATCTATCCATAAAATTTATGTATAATTAAGGTGAAAATTGAATAATTTTTTTGTTATTACTATTTTTGATCATGTAAGTATTATTTTATTACTTTTAAATGTTATGTTATGAGACATATAAATAGCTAAAGTAAATGAAATTAAAAAATTTCTTATATTTTCACTTTACATTTTAAGGGTGGTGTCAAATTTTTTCATTTCTTAATATGGAATTGGTACGTAACATTTAAAAACTATTAGATTAAGTAAAAGATACATGTTAAGTAAACTAGAAATTACCCCAAAAAGGTGCAAAGGTATGCCGATAGGATTGTTAAATCACAAAAAGTAGTTTGGTTTCATAATCTTGCAAATGATATTGAGATATTAAATTTTAAATTCTGGTGTTACTTTGTTATTGAAAATATGTTATAAATGACCATAAAACTCAACAATTATACCTACTTGTTCAACACTATACTTTGATTCTACATGGTTTATCTATCATTTCGAATTTTGACTGGATTCTCTTTTGTGGAAGATAAATTTTCATTGTAAGTGCTCTTAATTTCATAGGCCACCTATGCTAGGTGCAACTCTAAGCCTTGGAATATCATTCTATTTCTAGATATCTAGATACCCTAACTCACAAAGCAAGGTAAAGCCATGAAATTTTTTAATAATATCAACTATCCTAGGGTGAAAATATTCTGACAGGGCCCTCTACTCCAAATTATTTTTCCCACTTTTAATATGCAATATATAAAATCAAACATCTCTGGAAAAAGAATAGGAAATAAACAAGTGATCCACATATTCCTCATTGGTTTTACACAATATACATTTTCGAGGGCCATGCATATTTCTCTTTTGGAAATTATTCCAAGTTACAATTTTCTCAGATAAATCTAACCGAAGAAAATGATAACTTTTAAAATAATCTCTAGATTCTAAACTAAGGTCCACCACCCAGATATTTCTCTCACAAAACCTTCTTCCATCTTTGCCTTATACCCAAACTTTGTAGTGTACTCTTCAGCCCTTTGGTGTTTGGACCACTTAATAAAGTCATCATGATTCGAAAGTTTGGTACAGGGATTTAGGCTTCAAACAAAATGATTTCATTCCTAAGATTTTTCCACTTGTAAGTATGAATATTTTGCTAACTTCTAGGCTTGATACCAATCTTTTCTGCCATCATTTGAAGTTGCATGTTCCATTGGAAAAATTCCTAAGAGATTTAGGTCTCTTATCATCTCCTCCTCAAATAGTCCATAATTTCCTTTGCAGCCAATCCAGGGTGCTTCCATTATTTTCACACTATTTATTTTTCCAATGTTTTATGTTGAGCAATTACCAACTAAAGGGAAATTCTTCACTAGGTCTCTCCACACAATAGAACATGCAGTTGAGTTCTTCCTTTCTTTGAACTCGTATGCCAAGACATCCTTCTCAAGTGGTTGGATTTCATAACCTTTCCCCACGGATCCTTGCACTATTTGGGTTGTTAGAAGGGATACCAATCATTGCCTTAGTAGAAGAAATATTTTTTTTTTGTTTAGAAGTTGAGATAGGGAAGGAAAAGATTGAAGATTTAAAGGAAGATGATTCTTCCTAGTTTGATGATGGAGGAGCAAGTGGATACTGTAGAAAGAGAAGATGAAAAATGTGTTTAGAAGGTTTTGTTAATTTGTTGTAACTGGTTGAAAGTTAAAATGAACAATTTGTTTAAGAGGTTTTGTTAATTTTTTATAGCTGGTCCAAAGTTAAAACATGTTGAATCATAGGTTGATGAAAGCATTGATGGTTTGTATAATGAAGTTGGAATAACTTTTCAATTATTAACCACTTGAAAGTTTCTTTCACAGGGTTAAGCCTCTGGAATATATGTTATGCTTCATTTATAATCACCTTTGTTGTGTCTATGTAGATGAGTGGCTCTTCGTCAACATGTAATATGTAGAATGATGTGTTCTACAAATAACTTCCTTCAACGTTGTTATAGAAACTAGACTGTAAATAACCTTTCCACAAGGATCAAGCTGCATGGTTTATCTATCTCAGAAGTTTGGCATTATCTTGTATTTTTTTGTTAATGATCGTTTGAGTTTAGACATCAATGTTGTTATTACAAGGGATTTAGAGAAGCTTGTAGTTATTTATCATGTAAATATGCTACTTTGAAGTAATGGAATAAATTTCCGTGGCTGCTTCACCTCATGTAGAATTTATTTTTCTGGTATGTAATGGCAACCCTATTTCCACAATAATTTCTCATTATCTACCCATTTTTTGTCATGTCAGCCAAAGAACCAGAAATGTTGATCACTTCTTCAAGTCTGAAAGAAAAAAAAAAACACCAAAACCAAACAAACAATCAAACTTATTCAAGTTCTTCAAGTGCTTCATTTGACACTAAAAAATAATAATATATATTATGTTGTTTCTAAGATATGTATTATTCCTCATAGTAGCACACATTTAATAACATACAAATGAGATGTGCATTTGAGTAAATTACGAGAGCAACACATCCAAGAAATTATTTACACTTCAGAAAGACTATTTACGTGAATGTGAAAGAAAATTAAGTGCCAGTTTCTGAGAAATAACATTTAATGCCTTTAAATGATTTTTCAAAGGGAACCTCCTTTAAATAGACAATCACACTATAAAATATCCAAATCAAATTGAAAAATGGCCTTAGTCATTAAAATGATGTAATTAAAAAATGGAAGTCTGTATACTTTTGTGGATTTTCTTAGCTATAGGTGATATTGGCATATAAGTTTCAAATTCATCTTTCTTCAAATAGAACTTTTAAAAGAAGAAAATATACAAAAGGAATATCTTAAATTAGTTTAAACAATTACCATAAATGTTGAGATTGTCACATTTTAATGTTAAAAGAAAGAAACCTATATTGCTTTCCACACTAGCCTTTTAGTTATTAACCCTAAGGTTGTCTTAAAGGAAACATTCATTGATGAAGAATGACAAGGAATATTTTACAGACCACATGCCATTGGTTGGTTCTAGTGGCCTGCAGATTGTGACTTTAAGAAACCTGAAGTGAAGAATGTCTACTTCTAAAATCAAATCAAGTAATCAAATCTAAAATCATTCATATCTTTACATTTTAATGTTACAAGGAACTTTGTTATAAAAGGCTATACCCTCTACCACTTTCCACACTAGCCTCCTTATCAATGACCACCTCAACATTTCAGTTGGCTCCAAGGTAGCATTGACTTTGCTCATATTTTTTTAATGTAGAAGAAAATATTGTTTTCTCTTCCAACGGGAGGTTATTTTCTTATCTATTTTCAAGAACAAATTAAGTATGATTCTTGATCTAAACTTACATTACATATTACAACTAACACTTTAGAAAAATTAAATTGAAATATGATAATAAACTTTCTATGACAGTGAAGGGGCACAAATAAATTTGGGCCAAGCATGGCCTTGTGAGCTTATCTACTTTTTAGTCAAGGAGACAATGTGAAATATCCATACTTGGTTTTGAGATTTAGTTTCACCTAATATAGATTAGCTATCCTCTGCTTAAGAAGATTCAAGAAAAACATTCAGTTTGAACATGGGAAAAAATTTAGTTATTCTATGATATGCAGTTAAATAAAGAGCATCAACTTCAAACAATAATTGAATCCATATCAATAAAATCCAATCCTTTCACAATTTCTCTTAGATTTAGAATATAAGGGAGAACTTATAAATTCCTCAATGTGAAAATATCAATTGTTCATGTCGTACAAAATTCATTAAAAGGATCTCGTTAAGTAAGGATTTAGAAACCATGCTTGTTAAATTCATCCATGTCCATTTATTACAGTATCCAACCTTTTTCTCCATGATTCTTTAAATATTTACATCAACCCGTCCCTCAAACCACCCCACTAAAACATAGACTCATAGACTCATATCCTTTCCCTTTACATCCTGTAATAACCACAACATGGCTAGAAATTTTTTTGATAAGCATATTTGCACAGTAGTTCACATGCATAATAGTTTTTCAATTTCAAAATGTGTAAGGAAATAACCAAATGAGCTAGTGGTAATTTTTTCTAGTTCATTTTCTCAAAATAGGTCACAAGGATCATTGCTTGTTATACACATGACCATGTTGATGTCCCAAGTCACAAAGAGAATGTAGGTACTTATGGAGTTAAATTTGAGCCCTCGCTCTCAAACTCTCAAAATTAAAACAACTTTTTAGCATTTCTTAAAGAGATGTTGGATTTTGTGGTCTTCATTCCCTTACCGTAATTGTAATCATGGACAAAATTTAATGGGCCTTACCTTCTCGTCTTATATATATCGTTCTAGATGTTCAAGTGTTGTCTTTTGCTTCTATTCATCATAGAGAAGCTCTAGCGCTTCAATATCACACTTCTCTTGCCCCATGAACTTCAAAAGAAAAATAATGGTAATCCCTTTGGTAATCTGATAAAAAATACAAAGCTCAATAGTAAATATACTTTTAGGATTTCAAAATTAGTCTGCAAGTATTCTTCCTTTTTAGCCTCATATTTATCTTCATATGGTTTCTTCTCTTCTGCACTTAATGTTTTCCATTTTTCTCCCAAAATGGATCCCATATCCTTGAAAACAACATTTGGATTCTCTAATTTCACCTATTGGTAGCATAACATAACAAATTTGAGCAAATGATTAAAATGAGCAATTTGAAGAAACATGTGAAACATTCGTATAAGAAAATCGAAGCCTTTCTTCTAATGTCATAATTAATTTGCAAAATGAAATTATAAGAGAATCAAGATTCCATTTGCCTTAGAAAAGATCAATATGGTCTACGACATGAGAAAAATGAATATTTAGTATGCACATGTTATGAGAATATTGAAGACTGAAGTTCCCAAGCCATTTGAATTATGTTCAAGCCTTATGTTAAAGAATCCCATCAATAATACTAAAGCATACACAGTCTAAGAATTTTTTTGGACTCTATTGGAAATGGAAAACAAGGCACCTATTGGTAGACCGTAGAACAATATTGTGAAATCATCAAGAGGTAAAATTATTCCATTCCTAATATTCATTTAGTGACCATGTATATACATCCCATTGAATCTAGGCTCAATTCCTAAATTCTCAAGATCAGATAAAGAATTTATGTTTCAATATTGATCACAATATCAACCAATAAAGTGAAAACATCCACACCAAACCTATTCTGTCAATCAACAAAGAAGAAAAATACACCATAGATTCTAGTTCCCTATACCCTAGTTCAATCAACTAATTGGATGTAAAGCATAAAGCCAACATTGCATGTGCATATTGGTAATAGTATGGATGACCCTTATAACCATTTGTACTAAAATCATGAAAACCCACTTGACAACAATCGAAATATGACATAAAGATTAAGGATTTTCCTTGGTTGAGACAATAGAAGCACAAAATAATGCCAAGATTTCGGAAGAATTTCCTCATATGACTGTGGGTTTAAGATAAAAAATCTCTAGACAACTCTTCAATATTTATGTAGAAGCCCCTGCAACCACTAGATCCAATAACCAAGGATTTTGAGCCTCTACAGCCTTGGCTGCATCAACCTTCATTGAAACAATTCAGTTAGGGGTCATAGTCCCAATATTGATGCACAAGCCCTTAGCATTAGGAGTAAAATATGCAATCTCTTCAAAGGCATGAAACATGGTTAGAGAAGCCCCTAGTTTGAGAAGAGTATTAACCATTATGTCCATGGACACATAATAGGTGGACATAATTTCGACAACCTGCACAGGGATTTTCAAGCCTCCAACCCCCATATTTCATTATGTTTCCACTCTTTCAAATCCGCCATTGCGTACATATGACCTCAAATTTTTTTGAATGTCACTTCCCTAACATCCAATTAAAGCTAATTGAAAATATGGGAATTTTATGATATCCAATGAAGCCCATAATTAATTACTGACCAAGATCAAATAATTGATCATGATTTTTCCGGTTGTTACCTGACTTCTAAAAGCACATTTATATGCATTATGTGTCATTGATTGAAGGGGGGATGAGAATGGAAGTAATGAAAGAATTTTAGCCACTCCTAGTTTCATTCATAATGAATTTTCTAGAGGTAACAACCTTCAGCTCCCCCCCAGAAGTGTATCATGTTCTTGATAAGTCAATTCCATGAGGGACACTTGTGGCTCAATGACCACACCCATTCACTCAGTAGATCCTATAACTCCTCCCCATACTTTCCATGTATGGAAAAGAGGTAAAGATGACATTTAAATAACATAAGCATGCCAGGAAGAGTGGAGAAGAATACCCATACATAAACCATGGTACACATAAAGGATACAATGAGTTCGATGTATCTTCCATCCACTTTGCATGAGTTCACATGCCAACTTGCATACTTGCGGGCATAGTAATGCAAAAACAAAAAAAGGGTGAATGTAATTTTGACATACTCATAGTTGTAGAATAATAATGCTAGGAAGAGAATGAATGAGTGATAAAGATAATATGCTTATCATTGGTTGTCGACCTACAATAAGTAATAATATTAAGTTGCATGCCCCAGAATATCAAGCTAGACCTATTATGAATTCGAGGACCTATACCCCTTTTTTATTAGCTTGAGATGGGTGCTTGATCGTAAGCGCAATAATTCATGCCTTATCATGTTCAATTTAAGTTTTTATGCATTGACTTCTAGATTTGAGTGCAATGTTGTTGATAATTGGATAGAAGGGAGACCAAAATTGAATTAAGGAAAAAATGATAGTGTGAACACAATTGACTTTGGCAAGCATAAACATAGCGTTTTGTGTTTTTATTTTGTCACTATATTCAGGAATTATCTCCTTCTCCTGGTATTATCTCCTTAGTTGTGGTACTTTGAGTAGTCGACGTGTTCACAGAGAATTTTACTTGTTGTATATGTCAGAGAATTTTTCTTTGGACTGTTTGGATCGTTTTTCTTTTCCTTGTTCTCTTCCTCCTTTGAAATCTCACTTATGTGTAATGACTTCCCCAATAGAAAGCCTTTTTCCAACAAAAAAAAAATAAAGTAATATATTTTGTTAGCACACGATTGTGTATCATAGCTTAAACAAAGAAAGAACGAATCCTCTAATAAGCTCTTCTCTAGAAGCTAAACCAGATTTCCAAATTGGTAACTGTAAGGGAGTGGGAATGAATTAGAATACTCCCCAAACATTCCTTCACCAGTTTAATGATATAATACTAACTCCAATCAAATTATGCACAAATTTCATATTATCAAATTTCAAGGATAGTAAAAGAGTTGAAAACTGGGACATAAGAAAAGGTGTGGAGGGTGTTGAGGGTGCTGGAAATCTATCAACCAAGGGAATCTCCCCAATAAGAAGTCCCAACTAGACCTCACACCATTTGGCGTAGGAGTCCCATCTGGTATAAATTCCCGGTTTCCATTACTTAGAGATCTACCTTGGCTCTAGTTGTCAGCATCAGAGAGTGATGCAATGGTATCTTCGAGAAACAAGGTAAGTGTGCTTGGTGACTGTGGAATGCAACTATGTATATTGGCTGTAATAAACAAACTAACATTTAATTGTCAATCTAGGAGTTCGTAAACTTAGAGGTGCAACATTGGAAATTCTAGAGAAGGACTTCAGCAACCTACACTAAATACAATGACATCACACCATTCTACAAACTGGATTCACTCAAGAAAAATAATTGCCACAAACTTTAACAAAAAAATTAAAGCACGCCTTGCAATCAATCTGGAAAAATTGCTGGAAAACGAATGGAGGAATAGATCCTTGTGATTGAGTCTTAGTTCTCTAAGAAAAAGAAGGAATAATTATGAATATATTTAAACCTGTCCCTGTTACAAATGTTTCATTCTTGTGTCGAAACAATGTTCCTGTTATGAAACAACGTTCCTATACCAAAAATAAATTAAGTTCCTGAAATGGGTGTTTTGACTTGGTACTGGAACTCTGAATTCATGTACTATAATTATTTGTTGCTATACTAGAACATTTGTTCATGTACTAAGAATTAGTTGTTCCTGTACTGAGAAATCATTGTTCCTGTAACAGATTAGATTTATCTTCAATGAATTCTACCACAAATAAAGTGTGATATTATTAACCAATTGTGAATAAATCTGAGTAAAGAGGAAATATTAACTTAATCATTCAAGAAAACATAGATCCTTCAACAATCAAGCGTTCAAAATAGAAGTACTATGAAAGATGAAGAAAACCCTTAATCAACATAAATACTTTTGCATGAAAATACTAAATGTCTATTTAGAAAAGCAAAGCATTCCCTTCCTCAAATTTTGATTACAAACATAAGTAACTATGCTTTCTCAAAAATAAATATTTAAACTTAGAAAATATTGTAAATAATTCGTAGTCGTTCGATAAGTTCTTAGATCTCTTCAAGGAAAATATTACAGTTATCTTCACACATAGATTTACTTATGTTGTGATAAGAGTTATTGTTTTAACCAGAATGCATTCGAATCGATATAAAACAAATCAACTGAAAGTAAATGGACTTGTAAATGAATTAACTGAAAGAAAATCGAGTAGAGATGATTTTACTGGAAATAACTCATAACCTAATCTCAACTTGCAGAAATGTAAGGAAACACTTATATCAAAAGAACAATCGTGTAATACTTAGAAATAAAGACTAAGAAAATGTTGTAAATTAGATTGACCAAATACACTTACACACCACAAGCCCTCATATGTGAGATGCACACGCGTTTTCACAAAGACTCCATCAATTTGTAATTTAAGTAAATGAAATAAAAATTGTTCTACTCAAACCAGTATGATAAGATATAGCACACCTATGAGATAGAGGGAGAACGAGCTGGTTTGGTTGGTCCATAGCCAACCAGCATGTTTCCTTTTACGAAAACCTGAGGATCAACTCCGCAAAGGGATCATCACATGAAATAATAACCCAGAATGAATCCAACTGGCATTGCTCCTTATATTATTTAAATTTTTCTATAAATATACATCATAAACAAGGAATCCAAACTCTAACTAATCGTAAGGAAGGGGGAAGAGCCCCCTAAACTTGATCCAACAACATGAAAGTACAATGAATGGTTTCCTTCCTGCCCTCTCTAACATAACTCTGTTTTTTTATAATATTTTTACATTACAAATTTGTCTTTGGATAAGCCAATCCTTTGGAAACAACATGGGGATTGAATCCCAACTACTTCCCATCAATAGGAGACCAGTAAAACCATTGTCCCATTGAGTAAATGAAGACTTGATATGAATTTTCCAAATCTGGGCATATTTCGGAATTCTGGAAAAAAATCGTATTTTTTATAAAACTACCTCAAAGACCTTCGTGTAAATTTTAGACCATTTAGAATATTGGGAAATTTTTTTGGTTATGAATAATTGGTTATACTGGTAAAGAATAAATTTTCTCATATTTGCAAGATTCTCCTACAGATGCATGAAAGTCAAGGTCAAACTTGACCGTTTGAAAGTCACGTGAATGTTGAGAATATTTGTTGATTTTCATCTAAAGACCCGCACGTGTGACCTGGGTGGAATCCAACTCATGGGAAGGTGTTAGAACATCTTTTTTGACAATAACCTTCCTTGGTTTCCCCCAGAAGCATGTCGAGATATCAAAGCTCCAAATTGGTTGCTCTCTAGCGCAAGAATATGCTCTTTAGTGTAGGAATAGATCAATGAAAGATAAATGCACCTCTGACTATTAGAAAGGATCCAAGATAATTCTATATGCGTGTTTGTACTACCATCTAGAATTTTTCTTTGTGGCAAGCTTGAATAATGAATTAGCCCACATATACCTGGTGCAAGATCCCTATGCAATTGAAGAACAAGACAATCTACATTAACAATATTTTAATTAACTTTGATACTAAAAATGTATATAATGAAGGTAAATTATATAAAATACAACACAAGCATGAATCTTTGCTATTGCATTAAAAGAATGTCGAAAGAGTTCATAAACTGGTAAAACAAGGGAACAAGTAAGGCATCATATAAATAGAAAGGTGCATTAAGTACAACAATTCTGAGACCTAACATCCCCCCTTGTTGATCATCTTGCATGGCCTCATGCAACCGAATCAACTTTATACTGATGTTCCCTTGAAAAAAAATCGAAGTTGAACCATAAATGTTCCTGCAACCATATGTAAACAAACGTTCCCTACGAGATTTTATTATTCTAAAAGATAATGCATGATGGTTCAATTTTTTGCACTGGATTATTTATTCATTAAGATTGATCTGAATAAAGTCTTATACTAGGGTCGCTATAAAAAATGCCAAACTGTAAGGATAGTGTCATAATGAAATAACCAACCATCAAAATTTCCATTAAGCATCTTGTTGGCTTAGGGGGTCCTGACCCAGGCTAAGAGTTAGTTATGCCAACCAACAAATCCCTACACCACTAGCCCTTTTAGCAACAACCCATGTAGCGCAGGCTACAGTCTCACCAAAGCAGTATGGGGGGGATGCAAGAACCAAGTTTGTACATCGAGAGACGAGTATGAAGTGTTTTAGTGCCTCAGATTTGCCTTTGCGCAGGTTGATAAGCCCTTAGGACTCGGTACTGCAACTCTATTCAAACAGTTTTGAGACCTTCGCAAAGGTCTACAATTGGCTTTTGTGGACCTTTATCAGTTGATTTACCCACTTACGTGCATGAGAGAAAAATTCTGGGCTAGGGCTCGCGTATATAAACTTTTGTTATTGATAAAAAATAGATAATTCAACAAATTCTTTGCAAAAATACATAAATATTCTTGCGTACATTATCTAATAGCTATCTAATAGAATCATGCACCATTAGATCAATATTTCATAAACACATTATTCATCCATAACATATATCGTAAACATAAGAAAGCATAAATAAATAGATATATACAATATTTCTTTGGTAAACATCTTTATTGATCTTTAGTTCAACTTTACAGACTCAAAACTACGTTGCACACTCAACTGCAGGGGTCTACACACTCAGCTGCAGACTCTACCTAGACCTTTCCACTTTCAGTTACAAATCCTTTCTCTCCTATCTTACCCACTTCTCTGCACTAACACTTTTCTTTATTGACCCATTACATCCATCATTTTTTTCTTTCTTGCCTTAGGATCTCTAATACACGCCTATTTATATCCTTTTACATATAATCCCATGGTTTGTGGACCGTGGGTGGGTCTCAAAGCCAACTCAAACTTTACATAAACAAGGGGCTAAACCCCTTCGACTCCTAGCCATCTATGTGCTCCACATCCACAAATCATGGAGACTTTACGTTAGTTACAAAATATACATCAAAACTTGGGTTATTTTAACCCCAAAACTGACCCAGGCGACCCCATCTCTAACCTCTGTATTCAGTGTCTACAAGTTTGGGTCTTCCTGCAGGGTTGTCACCAACTCCATTTCTTTCTTAATTAACATCGAACAGTCAGTGATTGTGGCATCTACGATGGACATTCCTTTTCTGATGGTAGCTCCGCGCTGCTCCCAGACCTTAGGCATAGTCATGGGCTGAAATTTTAACTACAACTTAGTTATTTTCATATTGAGTTCAAATTTAACTTGGCCAACCTTTGCCTTTGCTTCACGCACCCCAGTGCCTAATTTTCTGATCTTTTCTTTTGGCTGTGCATCCTCAAGAGGCATTGTTCTGCATGCCTCTATGACTGCGGACTCCAGTCAGGAACACTATGCTTGCAAAGTATCCTTCTCTTTTAAGGACTGAGTCTTCTCAGTGAACATCTGCTCATTATTCACTATGTATTCGTTGATCATATTGAGAGCATGCTACTCTCGATCTCTCAATTCCTCTATGACTCGTGCCTGCAATGCATGAAGACTCTCATTGGGTAGTGTTGCTATGTTCAGCCTGATGTTTTTAATTGTGCTTAGGATTTCATGATCATCAGTTGTCTCTGTTCGATGGGACCCCTCTGGTAATGCAATGGTTCTAATATCTAGGGTCCTTACAAATTCTGTTGCTTGACCCATCCTAGGTGCCAGGCTCCCTTGTTCTACACTTGCTTGTCCACTGTCCACCTATATCCTATTTGCCTAGATCTATAACTCACGCAGATCCCTTTGGACACTCCCCAGCATCCGCGTATATTACTGCTCAAACTGCTGCAACACTTCAGTCATAGAGTCCCTTATTTTATCCCCGATCTCATAGAGATTGCCCTTCATCAAGACCATGGGATCACCCTGTGACTTGTCTGATTTTTTATTTTCTCGGGGACCTTCCTTCTACCCCTTCTTGCATCTCCTCAGAATAAATGGGGTGCTCTGCCCCTCATCTCCTTCGCTGCCATGTTCTGATATTTCTTCCTCCTCAGTCTCTGGAGAAGGTGATTTGCCAATTCTTTATGACTCACGCTACTCCTGCTCTACCTATTCTTTTGCAGCACGCTCTTTTTCCATGCAAGCCTTCTTTGTTGCTTCCTTCTTTCTCTATGCACCTAGGTTCTATGCAGCTTGCTTAACTTCTTCCTTTCTCTTCTACACTACCAAACTTCCTGCTCCCTTACTTGTTCTAGCATCAGAGTCTGAGGGGGTGCTCCACTTTCCTGGCCATCACGGGATCACCTCTTGTACATCTAGCTCTGTCACCAAATATGGAAAGTCATGCCATTTTTGTTGTGGATCCTTTCGTGCTTAAATGTAAACTCTGTGGAAGTCATCCTTGAATGCTTCATAGGCTAACAATTGCATGTACAAGGTTGGGGAAAACCTTGGGCACAGGGTAATGGCCATGCGGAGGCTTGATTCCATTAGGACCCAAAAGATATTTGTCTATGTGATCTGTGCAGGTTCCTTTGTAGCCCATAGAGATGAAAACTACGATGCTTCTAGTAATCCTTCCTCCAGTGGAGGAAACTGGCTATCCTCTAGCAGCTTGCACGCAACCAGAACAATAGGTAACAGAAACTGATCATAATGAAACGACTTGATCTCATCCTAGGCCTCATGGTAATTTGTGAGGAATTCCTGGCAAAGGTACCTAGACCAGTTGAACTACACGCTCTTCACACGCTATGTAGTTAGGGAGACTAAGGGCATCGAAACCTCATCCGTTTGACACTTCCTCATCACCTTCCTTGCTAAAATTTGGGTGGAAATTTGAATTGCAGGGTCGTTTATTGAGGCGATGGAATATCCTTGTGCCTTCTTTAGAAGGTAGAATTATTTCTTCATTCTTTTTGCCAAGTCTTTTTCTCCCGTCTTTTCACCAAACTCCTTGGCTAGATCCAATCCCTCGTATGGAAGATGCGTAATCCTATGAATGAGCATGTCAATGATGGGGATAGGCCCTCCTAGCCATAAGCACCCTTCGTGTACCAAATAGAGGAGTTGGTGCACACAAATTATGTTGATAGGGGTGCGGTGATAATGGGGCACCCACAATAGATTCAGTAAACCCGAATTCTCCACACCACGAATCCATTCCACCATCTCTAACATGGTAATACCCGACACCATGTAGTAGACATGCTTCATATATTTATCTGTTGCTAAGTGAGGAAACCAAGCATGATCTGTGAGGTCCCAATCTTCCATCTTCAGTAGTGGGATCCGCGCAAGCTGTAAACCTTCAAAGGGAATCTGCTCAAGTAGCAGGGGCATAGAAATGGAAAATTTGTCTGAGTGTGGGCCTTTTGTGACCTTCGCCTTCCCCTTGCGCGAAGGGATATAGTCAGGTAGCTTTGTTATCGGCTCCACTCCTTCAGAATCTATATGTTTTGTAGCCTGGCCTTCCTTTGCCTCCAAGTCAAATACCTTCTCAGGTTGTTTTTCCTTCTTTTGTTTCTGTGCTGCATAATGATTTCTCAATGATTCGTGCACCGGTAGTGGCTTTTTATGTTTATCCTTCTTCAAATTTTGTGTTTCTCTAGCAGGGGTAGGCTTCAACCTAGGTGACCTTGACATCGTAGGCATGGGAGCCGAAGATTCCATACTTACCACTTCTGGGGTAGCTCCTTCAGAAGCAACATCACCACCAGTACTCACAATCTCTGAAGGGCTTGGTCCAAGCATCTTTTCAAGAATGGACTTCTGATTCAACTCACACAACTTAGAAAATGCAGGGCTCATGACTAAATCATCCCAATACGATCGGTTCATAGGTGACAGACATCATAGCTCAATAGAACATCTAAGGGTGCAAAGTGTTCTCTGTTGGATTGAAATGCGTAATTTATAGGGTATTTTGAATTCAAATCCTACCGTTCCACCCTAATTCTGAAGATTAATGTCGTTTTGGGAGCAAATCTTCAAATATTTTGACCTTAAATTATGTCAGTCTGCTCATCTTAACCGTATTATGGCTTTCAAGTCATGAATAGTGACTCCAACGGTCACTTCTCTGATGTGTTGCGTGGCACCTCCCACCATAGCGCAGCTTCCTATGCATAGCTTCATAGGTTGTATCCTCATCATCTTCCACACAACCCACTTGCTCCATAGTCCTCCAATCCTAGCAGTGTATTTTATAGTTTCATGTTCCCTTGCAACGGCCTGGAGCACTAAGATTTTCCTGTCGCCATATAGTCATTATGTAATATCCCGTGTATACAGCTTCAATCAGCTTCCATTCACTCTTCTGAGAAAATGTTCTCCATTTAGCTTCACGGGCTAAAATGTGCCTCCATCTATAATTTCTTTGATAATATATGGCCCCAGCCAATGCATCTAAAATTTTTGTGGAAACTTAGTGAATTTACTATCATACAACAAGATAAGATAATTTACCTTCAACGTATGAATCTTGATGTGGTGATCATGCCAGGCTTTTTCACATTCCTTACGTACTTGCTAATGGAATCCTGGCAAGAATCGGTCCTCTTTAAGCTCCATCAGCTGCACAAGCCATTCCTCCAAGGCTTCATGATCTGCCATACCTATGAGAGCTGCTATTCACAAACTAGGCACAACATACTCCATACGCATCACAACTTCTATGCCATAGACCAATCTGAATGGTGTTTGTCCTGTCAGTGTCTTGCAAGTAGTCCTATGCGCCTATCATACTGCAGGTACATGCACACCCCAATCATTTCGCTACGCATTGCAGATCTTTTTCATTGCATTACCGAAAATATTGTTGAAGGCCTCAACAGTTCCATTTTCCAACGGGTGATACGGTGTACTCTTCTAATGGTAGACCTGGAATTCCTCAACTAACGTGCTGATTATTTCATTGAGAAAGTGCGTACCTTTGTCACTCATCAACACTTTCGAGCAGCCAAATGTTATGAAACCAGCTCACAAAAAGATAGAAAAGAAAGATAAATGCCTTATAATTCACCCTCTTTGAGGGGGCAACTTCCTTTACATTACACAAATGAACAATTCTTGGATGATACAAACGACAAGATATCCTTTCTATATGTAGGAGTCTAAGGGGCCATAATATAATTAGAGATGACATAACAAAAATAATAAAACGGCAGAACAATAACAATAGTGGGCTTCTACGGGGCACAATAATAACAATATGGGGACCACATGGGCACACCAATATAATAAGGGGGATGCACTAATAACAATAGGGGTTACACTAGTAGTATAGTGACCTAACATGTCCCTCTCCTTAAAAAATTGTTGTCCTCAACGCTTGAGTAGTTCTGGATTCTTCTGTATAAAGTGATCATCCATCCATGTGGAATCTTTAGTGAGTAAGTCCTTCCACTTGATAAGATACTCTGAAATTGATCGATTTCATAGATGTTGATTTCTCAGTTTTGTGACTTCTTTAGGTTCGAATATGATTTTACCTTCATTTTCATGTTCTGGAAATATTTTTTGGATTGGGATCTTATGCAACTTTTGAATGAGTTCCCACCCTACTTCGTCATTCTTCCTTTCATCCCTTGCTTTGTTTATCGAATTTGGTTGGATAATTATACCAACCTCTATCATTTCTGCAACCATATGTTCAATTTCACTCCTTTGGGCATATGGATATCTTTAAGGCCTGGATTTTGGAGGAACACTTCCTGGAATGAAATGAATAGCATGATCATGATCACAAATAGGTGGGAGGCCTTTGGGAGTCTCAAATACCTTGGAATGATTGTCCAATACATTTTGGAGGTCTGGAGAAATAGATGACTTTGATGTGGGAACCTCTAGCGAACATAATTGTGAAATTACACCTATTTGTTCTTTCTTTAGAAGCTTTTTCATTCCATTAGAGATGATTATCTTTCACGGTTTCCTTGTGATACCCCTTAATTCAACTTTCTCAGAAGAAAATTTCATGAAACGTTCTTGAAAACTAAAAGCTATTGTACCCAAGGATTGTACCCATTGGACTCCTCTTACAACATGAGCACCACCCATTGGAATGGAAAGAATTGGGCTATTCAATACATATTCTCCCATGGATAGCTTGATATTATGGCACTTTCTAGAGCAATTTATGGTTCCTCCACTTGCAACCATTACTTAACACTCTGGTACTAGATATAGGAAGCAATTCAATTCCTTGGCTATTTTACAATGAATAAAATTATGGGTATTGTCTGAATGAATCAACACTATTACCTTTTTCTTCTTGATATGTCCTTCTACCTTGATAGTTTGAGGAGTGGTAATTTTGCCAATGCATTACAAGATATGGTTGGATTCATTTCTTCTTTCTCTAGGGTTTGTTCCTGGTGTATATCCTATTTTGACGTTTCTTGTTCCTTTTCTTCCTCCTCTTCACAATCTATGTAAATTAATTTATTCTCAGCACACTTATGATCTTTAGCGTATTTTCTATTACAACTGTAACAAATCCATTTTTCTCCATTTTCTTCCAATTGTTGTGGTGTCAACCTTGTAGGTTGTGGAAGGCTAGGGGCAACAACACTTCCATAGTTGTGAGTGGTAGGCTTCCTTATTTCCATAATTTTTCTTTCCATTTTTCTTGCCAACCTGAATGCCTTCTCCAATGAATCAGGTTCCCAAAGGCGAACCTCATGTTGGTTGTTATCCTTTAATGTTCCTATGAACACATCAATCCTATGCTCCTCTGGAATATCTTTTACCCTTATGTTCAATTTTTGGAAGTCCTCAATGTGCTCCATCATTGAACCCCTTTGTTTGAGATTTATCAATTGGCTAAAAAAGGTGTTTCTTTTTGTATCCTCATAATGTGCTATCATTTATTTTTTAAAAATTACCGACGTGACAATTTTTTTACAAGAGCAAAGACATCGACACCATACAAACTGATTTGGTTCCAAATATAAAGTTTCAATACGTACCTTTTTTGTGCCTTTCACATTATGGAGTTCAAAAAATTGCTCTATTTGTAGTATCCATGTTCCAGGATCCTTGGCATCAAAGTTCCCCATATCGATCTTTAGAATATAGTGAGTCTTCTATCTAATGTTAGAGTCTATGGAATCATGATTAACATTTATTTTTTTCTCATCATGAGTTTCCTTTACTACCTATTCTCCATTTGTAAACATTTCTTATAGAAACTTTGTCAAATCTGTCTTCAACTTGTCCATTTTTCCTTCCATCTTAGCTTCAAAACCATCCATCTTAGCTTCCCCAACATTCATCTTAGTTTCCATGTATTTCTTTAAAACACCCATTTTATCTTCCACGAATTTCTTTAAACCATCCATCTTAGCTTCTGTTACTTTTTGAGAGAGTGATTTTTCTTGCACTTGGTCTCGTAATTTTGATATATCATGTTGCATTTCTTCCTCTTTTTTCACTTTGTAAGAGCTTGATATTGAATCTACTGTATCTTTGTAATTGTGGCTCTCTAGGATCTGAAATTACTTCCTACGGTAGTCCTCTGATTCATCTTTCTAATGCCACCAGTATGATCAAAATTGGATTCTCCAAGGAAGAGTTATTCCCAATCTCCTAAGATGACCTAATTATATAATGTTTCAGTAGAGTGAACTTGTATGATGTTCCACGTGTCGCTGTTTTGACCTTCGGATGTAAAAAATATAGACAGAAGACTATAGTCTATCCTCTTTCTGTAAGTTCTTACAAAATTTCAATATGATACTTAGAGAGAAAGTTATGACGATTTTCCCAACGTCACCTGTTTAGAATGTAATTCGGGATTCGGCAAAAACCCTAACTTCCTTAGATTATATATCCTAAAATATATGGACACAAGATTGAAATTCGGACTTGAGCTTCACCAAGATTTCATCTTAAATGTGTTTTAATTTAAAAGTCTGAACCTTCGTAGAAAAAAAAGTATAGCTACAATTTCATGATGACCTGTTTGAGATGAAATTATGGAGCTTGCAAAAACTTTAACTTCCTCAGATCATATCTCTGAAATTATACCGATACAAGATCCTAAATTTAGACCTGAGGTTCAAACTGATTTCTTCTCAAATGGGTTTTTTTTTTAGATTCTAAAACTTCATACCAAAAAAGATATAGAGAACATTCCACGATGGCCTGTTTGGAGCAGCGAAACCCTAGAATCTACAGCTCTGATACCAAATGTTATGAAACTAGCTCACAAAAAGATAGAAGAGAAAGATAAACACCTTAGGATTCATCCTCTTCGAGGGGGAAACCTCATTTACATTACACAAATGAAAAATTCTTGGATGATACAAATGAAAAGACCTCCTTTCTATATATAGGAGTCTAGGGGGTCATAATATAATTAGAGCCGACATAAGAATAATAATATAAGGGCAAAACAATAACAATAGTGGTCTTCTATGGGGCACAATAATAACAATATGGGTACCACATGGGCACAACAATATAATAAGGGGGTTGCACTAATAAGAATAGGGGTTACACTAGTATTATACGGATCTAACAACAAATCTCGTTAAGACATAATCAAATAAAAAAAATTCTACTGTAGCCCCTATGAAATCCTTAATCGGCAGTGCCTCTACCTATCTAATCAGATATTTCATCACGGTGATGATATACCATGCACCCGTTTTCTTCCTGGGGGGTTGAATTGGCCCAACAAAGTCAATCACCCATTTTTTAAATGGCTATAAGGATATTTGAGGTTGTAATGGAAATTCGTCCCTCCACAATGGTCCGCCTATTCTCTGACATGCATTGCATGCCTTACAATATGCCTTGGAATCCTTGTGCAACATTGGAAACCATAGCCCTGCGTGAAAAATATTCTGCTCAGTCACCTTTCCTGCATAATGTCCTCCCGCAGCCCCTCCATGAGCTTCAACAAGAATTCTATTTCTCTCAAAATATGGCATACATATTTGTAATATCTCATCTGTACCCATCTTATACAGATGTCTCGCAATTACCAAAAAGTCTTCCATGCGCATTATTAGCTCCTTCTTTTGTTGACTTGTATAACCTTCTGCTGCCAGCCCCGTAGTTAAAAGGTGAATAATAACTGCAAAATAAATATCCACTATGCACACCACAAAGAGCTTTGCATCTAACAACCCTTCCTCCATATTATTGGGCTCTTCTCCTATTTCAATCTGCGACAGGTGGTTAGGTACCTCATTTAACCTTCATGGCTTCACAATGACTTCAAAATCATACCCCTAAAATAAGAGCAACCATCTAAGTATTTCAGACATTATTGTGAAGCCAAGAATTGACCAGTTATTTTAGAGTAGAATGATCTATGTACATCTTCAAATTCCCTCCTAACAAATAGTACCTGAACTTCTGCAGCACGTATACCATGGCTAATCCTTCGTGCTTAGTCGTTGAGTAATTCTTCTCAGCGTTTGATAATTTCCTACTTGTGAAGGCTATACGATGGTCCATTTCTCCTTCATCAGATTGCGTTAACACTACACCTAACACAATGCAAGAGGCATCAACATGTACGTGAAATTCCTTCTTCCTATCCGAGAACACCAAGATCAATGTAGTGACCATATTTTCTTTCAAAACATGTAAGATGCATTGACATTCTTTGTCCGAACAGAATGTTGCATCCTTCTTCAGCATTTTCTCCATTAGAGCAATAAGTTGAGCATATGCTTTGATAAATTGTCTATAATATCCCGTATGTCCCAACGTGGCGCACAACTGATCTACATTCCTTGGGGCCTCCAAATCCACTATCACAATAATCTTGGTAGGGTCCACCATCAACCCTTGCTTGCACACCACATGAACCATCAAGATTCCAAAGGGAACACAGAAGATGCACTTCTTTAGGTTCAACGTAATTTGGTATTTGCGATACGTATCCAACATCAAACGTAGAATTTGTACATGGCGCTATACTCAGTTGAACACTATCTAGTCATCAAAGTACACTTCCAATAACTTATGAATGAACTCTTTGAATGTTGTTGTGAGTACGCAAGAAAAGATTGCAGGTGCATTCTTAAGTCCAAACGACATGCAGTGTATTGAAAAAAACCCCACTCCGTCACAAAGGTCATTTTTCTCCCATCCTTTGGCACGATATTAATCTGATGATACACTGAAAACCCATGAGTGAATGAGTAGGCCGCTTTCCCTCCAACGTTGTCTAATAATTCATCGATAAATGGTTTCGGAAAGGGATCATGGACACATGCATCATTATACTTCATCAGATCTACGCAAATCCTTATCTCGCCCTTCTTCTTCTCTTGAACCACCATCGGGCTCACCCATTCAGATTCCTCAACTGGTTCTATGATGCCCGCCTCCAGCATATTATCCAACTCCTGGCAAACAATTTCCATGTGTTTAGGATTCAGGCGATACAGCCTCTGCTTAACAGGCTTCACATCCGGCTTCAAAGTGATTTTCATAACACCCAAATCACCATCTATGCCCCTTAAATCCAAAAACTTGGTAAGGAACAGATCCATATATTCATTGAGTAACTTGGCAACTTTATCCATAGTAGTGTCGTCCCAATAATATCCAATCTTTGCAAACTTCGGTTCTGCTTCAGTCCCAATATTTACTTGCTTTTTTTTCAACAGCGCAGTGATTTTCAGGTTGTCTATTTGCAGTCCTTCGACTTCGTGATGCCTTCTACCTCTGGAATATTAATATTTCTTGGATCTTCATCCTCCTCTTCAACGGTCACATTATAACATTCTAGCACATGGCGCAACTGGGTGCTCCAATCTGGCTGGACCCATTCCAGAGGTTCTTGTGGCATTATGAAGAGGTTTTTGGCTACGACTCTGTTCCATAAGCTTTAGTCCATTTGATGAGGTGATTGCTCGGACCATCCCTCCCGTCATATTTCTTTGCCAATCAAATGTTAGGGCAACCAAACTGTACTCCCATCATCCTTCTATAATCCCTCCATCCATCAAATGTATCCTTATGCGTACCCCACCATCATGCCGGTGTAGTGCGCAGTGCCAGATCTATTGCTTGGAAGCAGTGATGCTCAAGGACTTCCTGCTCAAACACATCCAAAAACTTATCCACGTCAATTAAACCATCATAATAAGGTAAGTTTCTTACCTCTTACGAGACACAACGTAGTGAGTTCATCATCAAATTGCACCTTAGTATGGATACTTCATGCAACCGATTTTTCCAATGTTCCAGCTCTTCATCTGAATCAGAGGTGTAGGAACTCTACTAGTCCCATGCGATCGTCCAATCTGCCACTGGATTGATCTAGTCTTGATCTCGCACTATTATTTTGTAGATCTGATCTAGTTTATCCTCACTTTCTTCATAATCTTGGATTGGTTCAGTGTAGTGTGCCCCTTCTACAAGGTCTAATGACACTATGACTCAAAGTGATTTCCATTCAAATGACATTTTCCTCTTCTTTAAATTGATTACCCCATTCATGTCGATGGCCCAGTCAATTCTGAGGAGCACATGGTATTGATTATTTTCATCAACGATCTCTATCACTTAAAATTCAACCAGCGTGCTCACACCTTCTATATCAACTGCTACTCCATATAGTCATCCCATAGGAATAATCTTCTATTGGTTTTCCATTCTGAGTTGGATCAGAGACCACTACAACACAGGTCTTCGCATTCTTTCCCATGTTTTTTTTGGCAAGATGTTCACATCGGACCCTAGATCCAAGATGACCTGGTTCATCTCAAAATCTCCTATCTGCACAGTGAGCCTCATCTCGCACCCCATTCTAGCCTTATGTTTTCCAATTTTTCTAACTACGCAGTGTCCATCAGGGGCATTCTCTTTGCCAGCACATTTGTTTATTAACTCCTATAAGCCTTTCATAGCTTCGCTATCGTGTATCAGTTTCATGCAGGTTTCCAAAAATGTGGTAAGGACAGAGGGATCAACCTCTGTAGGCACGTTGGTTTCTCACACTTTGTTCTGGATTCCTGAGGTGGATGCCTTAGTGAAGCTTTTCTTGGCTTCCATAAAAGTTTCCTTAGCGCACGCCAAATCAAAACCATCTTCCTCTTTTTGGGCCTCGCAGTCCCATCCATCCTGTTTAGGTTGTTTTCCTTTATCATCACCAGTCATGATTCGACTTCTCAGCACTATATTCACATTTTGATCCTCTTCGCGGGGATTAGCTCTCATCATCTGTAAGTTCTGTGTAGGTTGCTGAGGTTGCATCTTTTCCTCCTACATCTTAGCTTTCAGCACCGGGCATTCTTCTATAGTGTGGTCAAACTAGCTGCAATATTGAAATGATGGGCGTTTTTTATTCTAGCACTCTCACTTGTAGTACCTTGGTGTCTCGCAGTTGAATAGATAACTTGACCCCGGCCTCTACCAGGTCCTCCTTGTTGGCCGAATAAATTGTTCTTGTGGACAAGACTGATCTCCCTAGTATCACAAGATAATCTAGCAACAAACAGACAAAGAAATATACCTTTCTCTAGACATATGCAATTTACAATAAAAACTATAGAGGTGTTATGATCCTACCTTAGATCCAATGCTTGTTCGTTGTAGTCATCCCTCAATCGTCTGAAAGAGTTATCTTCAAAGACCTGCAATCACAAAAAAGAAAACATCAAATAACACCTGCATAGAAAATATAGTAAATCATGTCTATTATGGTGATCAAGGAATCCATAAAACAAACCATTAATGAACAACTTATTGAGAAAAAAAACTTATTTGTATTAACTTTGAAGTAGAAGAACCTTACAACCTCTTCAGCCTTGATGTTGAACAAGCTCTTCCTGGGGTCCGAAACAGGAATTTCATTTACTTTGACAAGCCTTGCACTCTTCCAAATGAGATCTTAGAGGTATGTAATCTCTCCTCATAAAAGCTCAACTAAGAAGACCAAGTTCCAACAGCATTTCACCTCAAAAATATTCAACTTTTTTAACCTCCCAAGTAACCAGCCCAATGCTTCATTTTATAGTGTAAAGGAGGAGGTTACAGGTCCACCTATGAAGGGATATAGTCCTCCTTCAAAGGGATAAGCTCCTCACATCAAGGGGTTAGCTCCTTAAGGTATGGGATGCATGAACCTTAAGAGAGCGAACTTGCCACCTCAAGATTCCTTCCAAAAGCTTCTAGAAATGACCGAAAGTGAGTTTTTTAGAATAAACTTGTGCCTTTTTCACTTTTACAGGGGTTCACACCCATAACACAAAAACAGAGCGGTCAGGTACACAGGGGATCTGACCACTAGATGCGGGACCGCATGTAAGACTAAGAGAAAGTGCGGAACCAGAGTTTTAGAGACTTTTAGGGATTTTCTCTTACTTTCAAGGTTTGATATGAAGAACTAAGGCATTAGACTTGCAAAGGAGGAAAGTATGAATGGTAATGGACTCACATAGATTGCAGAATGCCAAGGAGACAATTTTTAGTGCAACACTCCTCCTCCTCGGCCTTATCCTCATCCCTCATATCGTCTGCATTCTCCTCTGGCACCCTACTCGAGAGGCCGAGTTTCTGCTTGCATCCTGTATGTAGGTGTTCTTTCCAACATCAGCTCATAGTTGTGACAGTGGCACTCATTGTGGCCCATTGATTTGTCGAAGTTACAGAACAACTGTTGCAATGTCTGGATTAACTTTTGAAGCAAATGATAGTTATATGTCTCATGTTTTCCAACAACATGAGCAATATCACACCATAGCGCAACCCCCACTCTCAGTCTTGCTGGAGCTTTTGACCTCAGGGGAATTGGTGCCCCTCCTGTGATATAGTTCGTGAACACGGGACAATGGTCTTTATCATGCCCTTGGCCCTTACACTTAAGACACTAGAATTCTATGTGCACCTCTGGTTTAGTCTCCTTGTCTTTCTTCAAGCTCTACAATTCTAAGCAAAGGCTCTGTAACTGAGAGTGAATCTGTTGTACCCCCACGGTCGCATCCTAAATACGGGTTGCATGCAGCCTCATCATAATTTCTAGGGCTTCTTACTAAGTTCCTATCTTCTGTTGTGATAAAGAAATCCTTAGATGGGGCAGAAGCGAATCTATAAACCACTCGCGATGTTGACCATATGTGAGCTACATGTTAGCTTCGCAAATCACACATTTCAACCTTTGCTCTAATTCCCAAGGCTTCCCATCAACCCTCATCATGATTTCCTTAAATCCAACTACTGACTGTGAGTCAAACTTAGGCTTACTAAACTCTTTCTTAAAGTAGCCTTAGTCTCTGTTAGCATAGCCAGAGGATTATCAAAACAATACTTAATATACCAAGTTAGTGCATGATCCTATAGAGAAGTAACCAACTGTGATTTATTTATATTGTCATCAGTAATCTGCTGCATTTTCTAGACAACGTTCACAACAAACCATAATTGCTTTGTATCTTCACTCGCTATGCCCTTGAAAATAGACAACTTCATTGTGTTCGACATGTTGAACGACGGTGGTGGTGGTGGAGGTGTGGGCGAAGGTGTATGCAGTGGCAGTGGAGGTGGAGGTGGAGTGGATGGATGATGTGTCCATGGAAAACCGTTATCAGTTGAGCAACACTCTGCAGTGAGCCTGTACTGCTCCCTCGTCATTGATCAAAGGAGGTCCAATCAATGGGATATATTAAGGACCTGATCTCTCTTGATGTCTGAAGAGTTTTCCACTTCACGTAGCTCCAAACATTAAGGCAATGGCATAACCTGTTTTTCACATAACAACATTTTAATCGAGGTGTTCAAAGATCGTAAATAATTACCTCGTAGTCCCTTGAGAAATCGTTGCTTCACGTCATTATAGTTGACTGAGGTATTGACTGCAAATTCTGTAACAAATCCTCCTATAATTTAATAGAGATAGTGACCGACAACTTGTTTGATCTTGTCTTCAGAGGCTTCGAATAATCGTACCAGTTCTGGAGTCCACACTATTGGACCATCAAGCTTCCACCTCCCTTGACCGTCTACAAACTTAGCTAGCCACTTGTATAATTTGATCGGGAAGGTGCAAAAGAAAATTTTGTGTATCTCTATATACAAAAACCTATCCAACCATTGCTCCTTTGACGGGCATGGATTCATGTTTTCCTGCGTCACGAATTCGTGAATTTTTCTATCCAATCACTTTTCAACTTCTTTCTTCATCGGATTCTAGTGATGCGACATCACACATCTCCTTTAAGGATATCTCAATGCCAACAATGGAACCATTTGTTGGCTTAGGGGGTCCTTACCCAGGTTCAGAGTTAGTTGTGCCAACCAACAAATCCCTACACTGATGGCCCTTTTGGCAACGACCCATGTAGCATAGGCTGCAGTCTCACTCAAAGCAATATGGGGGGATGCAAGAACCAAATTTCTGCATCCAGAGATGAGTGTGATGTCTTTTAGCGCCTCAAATCTACCTTTGCGTAGATCGATAAGCCCTTAGGACTTGGTACTGCAACTCTATTCAAACAGTCTTGAGACCTTTGTGAAGGTCTATTGTTAGCTTTTTTGGACCTTTATTAGTTGATTTACCTACTTACATGCATCAAAGAACAATTCTAGGTTAGGGATTGTGTAGATAAGATTGTTTTATTAATAAACATTAGATAATTCATTAAAGTCTTCATGAAAATACATAAACATGCTTGCGTACATTATCTAACAATTATCCAATAACATCCCACACCATTAGATCAATATTTCGTAAACACATTATTCATCCACAACATATATCGTAAACAGAAGTAAATAGAAGTAAACATATATATACAATATTTCTTCAGTAAACTTCTTTATTGATCTTTAGTTCAACTTCATAGGCTCAAAACCACCCTATGCACTTAGCTGTAGGGGTCCACGCACTCAGCGTCGGACTCTACCTAGGCCTTTATGCATTCAGCTATAGGGCCTTTATCTCCTATCTAACCCACTTCTCTGCACTGACACTTTTCCCTATTGACCCATTACATCCATCATTTTTCTTCTTTCTTTCCTTAGGATCTCTAAGACACGCCTATTTATAGCCTTTGACATATAATCCCATGGTCTGTGGACCATGGGTGAATCTAAAAGCCAACTCAAACTTTACATAAACAAGGGGCTAAACCCCTTTTTCTCCTAACCATATACACGCCCCGCATCTGCAAATTGTGAAGACTTTACATTAGTTACGAAATACACATCAAACTTGGGTTATTTTAACCCCAAAATTGACCGAGGGAACCCCATCCCAACACATCTCAAGAATAAACCAATTCACCAAGTTTTCATTTTAAATAACCTCACTATTATAACAAGAAGTGACACTATTTGGAAGCCAAGATGATGAGACTCATCATTGGGTAATTATATGGGCCTTAGTTCACCTCCTAGCTTACTCAAACCAACGTTTCTCACAACTTATTACATGTTTTGATTATATTTTATTTAATGATATGAGTTAAAGTGAGATATTATGCATAGTGGACTAATATGCATTGAACGCAGATTTGGAAGAGAAAATCAAGGAATTTTTGCAAAGAATAAGGTTTGAATCTCAAAAGGGACAAGGGAGAGACATTGTAGGAGGTAAATCCTCCTAATTTACTCCTTCCCCATTCGAATATTCCTTCATTAAACCCACCAGCTCGGAGTGAAAGTAGCTAAGCCATGAAGATTAGAAGGTAGCTGAGCAAGTGATAGAAAAAGAGTATTTCATCTTGAGTTTGGGAGTCAAGCCTTCCTAAATTTAAGGAAGTCATTGGAGATTTCAACTGTATAAGTAGAGAGGCGTAGAGCCTCATTAGGATTTGAATTTTTGTTGTGAAACTCTAGCTATTTTCGAGCTTCGGACTTGTGGGAGAACCTTTTATGTAATTTTTTGTTTTGGCAATAAGAATGAGTTTGTTGTTGATTCAGTACTGAGTTAACTCAGAGGGCTGAAGCTCTTGGGTTAGGTCCCAACCCTAGCAGCAAATGCTCCTCTTCTTGTATCTTTATGCTTATCTTAGTTTCATAGATTCATGGTTAAACTGTTATTAGAATTATTTCGTTGCAAGTAGTGTAGATTTGATTAATTGTTTATTAGTTTGCTTCCATTTGTGCCTTACATCAGTAGCAAGCTAGAAGGGGTAAAAGAGGCTCCAAAAAGCTATCAATAGGTGTCTTGGCCACACTTCTTCCTTCTGGGATCATGATTTGTGGAGAATACCTTATGCAACCCAAAAAGACAGATTTCCATTTCCTTCGTGATATTTAGAATTTTTTGTACTTAAGCTAGCATTTGATCAAGCTTTCAAAGTAGGATTTCATTGTCATCTCTTCTATCTTCATTCTTGCAGTAGATCTCATCCATGACTCCATGTTATTCAACAATTACTTCATGCATAAGGTAGACAGTTAGTTGATTAAATTCTGTTTTTCTAGTTCATGAGAATTCTTCTTGTTTACATGACTTTTTGGAAATTACACATGTTTAATGTAGAGTAGGCACTTCAAAAGTAGACCGAGATCTCATATTAAGCAACCACCTTCTAAATTCATTTACCCATAGGCATTCCTCGTTTTCATTGAAACCTTCACCAATTTCATCATTTTACATAGAATTTTCTTTAAGAATTTTGAGCCAATCCAACCATCTCCTAAACTTGGTTTTGGGTTCTAATTGATCCTAGGCCTCTTCTCTCTCCATTCCACCCATCAACCACCTTCCCTAAGATTTCCATCACCTCCAACAACCATCGTTTTTCTCACGGCTGTATCCTGTAGAAATATAGGGAATCCTATAGGTTTTCTTGTAGTGGCCTATTTTGGAGCTAAATTGAGGGAAAAACCTCTAGGAAGCCTCCCAAGGTCACCCAAGGGTCCCCAAAACCTTCTAGCCATCTCCTGAACCTTGCAGCCATCCATCAGCACCACTAAACCACCTGCCACATCACTAAAAGAGATTAGTTTGCACACTTGGCGTTTCATGAAAATTATAAAAAGTCAAAAAAGATTTCTTACAGACCTTTACATGCATATAAGTTGTGTTTGATGTTCTTAGCTTCAATGCTTAGGATAGTAGCATTTTATTCATGTTAATTTGGCATCATTGCAAAGCATATCTCTTACTAGTTAATTAGGAAAGGATGTTCCCTAGCATTGAATTTCAGTCTCTTTCATTATTGTAGTAGATCAACTCTCTCTTAGAGTATATTTCTCTTTCTTTCATCAAGGAACCAAGCTTCTTCTGAATCCATAGAAGTCTGGCTTTCAAACCTTAGTGGTCTCTCTCCAGTTGAATAGTGACAAAAGGTAGAACCATCATTGTGTGTACAACATTGCCACCTCCAAGTTTGTAAGAATGTCGGGTTGATAAAGTAAAGTTGCTAGCTCAATGAGTTGCAACATTCTTGTTGCAATACTGGTGCTACCTTTCGAGGATGACCAAATATTACCATTACCCAAGTGTATAACTGAAGCTCATCTTGTTCAAGAGAAGTGAATTGCATTAGTTAAGGGTCCCACATCCATAAAAACCAAACTATTTCTAAAAGATAGAACTCCAAATCACATTACTGAAAGATTCTTAAATCCAATCTCAAAGAGATATGATAATGAGTTCATAGAAAGACAAAAAAAACTAGGTAAATCATAATGTAAAATTAACTTTAATACCACAAGAATGGCCCTACTGCCAGTAGGCATCTATAGCCTCGATAGGGATGCCTTTTAACCCCACGAAATTTTTGTGTCCCATCTATTAGATATATATTCAAAGTCATTTAAAATCATTTACTTTTATTTGGGAATTAACCGAAGGTCATTGCACTAGCTTGGTAACCAGCAAATGATAGTACCGTTCACAAGAACTAACAATAATGAACAAGTCTTGGTGGCTAGTAGTGGTAATGTCATTCGCATTAGGACCCATGATCATGGTAGGTCAGCTCGTAATGAGACCTCCCATCCCTCAATTAATAATTTTAATTGAAACTCTAGTTATAATTAACCTTAAATAGGTTACTTAATAAGTGGGGAGGAAAATATGCTCCTGAAGAGCAAGGGTTGGCGTGAAATTTTTTTAGTTACTAATGTTTACTGGATTTTCATTCTACCTTAAAGACTCATTTTAAAGAAAGAATCTCAGATAATGATTGAAAGATTGATCGAGTTGATCATGCTAGGTTCTCATGAGAAATCATTAGGTTTTTATAGGAGTGGTCCACTATAGGAGGATTTTCATCAATACCTTCAAAGAGAAACTTGAAAGGGTTTCTTCAATGACAGTTTATTAGAATGAATAGGTCAAAAGTAATTTTTTAAGCTTATGAATGGAAAGTATTAAATATAACAATAACAATCCCTCTAACTGACCCAATGAATAATCTTGGACAGTAACCAAAGTCACTTTATAAAACATGAGGCATTAAGAGTGAATTTCGTTTGACAAGTCTTGCAACAATAGTGCATAATGACAGAAATTTCAATAGTTTTGCCTTAAAAATTGTAGTTTCAAGAGTGTTGTTATAAAAATTTATTTCAAATGAAATTTTTATTCATTGCTCTTACACTAACCTACCCTAATTTAGAGAGAGGAAGATATCCTTCAAGTGTATGAGTACTTCCAATGTAACCGTGTGCGTAACAAAATGTTGAATATACTCACACTCAATTTTAGAATAAACCTCAACATATACTAGAGTATGAGAAACCAATTTCTTTAATTGAGATGGTACCAAGAGCTATTGAATGATGGAGGAACAATGTGTACTGATAATTGTTTGGAATCAATTTTCAATGGAGTTCAACTATTCTTGGTCTTCTAAATCATTAGTAATAGGTGGCATCCCTTCCGTTGGCATATCATGTCGGTGTTCCCAAGACCTCTGATTTCTTTCTTGAGTACAAGTTGGATGTTTTGATAGACATGTCAATAATTTTTCAATCTTTGTTTCAAATGGTTCTTCCTCCTCATTAGGTGTGATCCATGATTCTTCAATTTCCTCATTAGATGGACAAAGATATTCAAAATAAGCTTCTCAACCTTTTTGAAGGGATGGCTCATGGGTATTTTGTTCCTTTATCACATTTGAAAAGATGGATCTGCTCTTCACTTCTGCTGAGATTTTTTCTACCTAGGAATTATAGACGCCAACTACTTCCAAGATATGAGAAAGATCTTGGAGTGCATCTCTTTTCAAGCATTTGATCATTTTTCTTCTGCTAGCTAGAAGATCATGTTAACACATGGATTAGCACATGGCGGATTCTTACAGCACCAAAAAAACCCAAAAACTCATTTGCAGGAAAGGAAACAAACTAGGCTTGTGAGCAAGTATTGTGCCTCATGAACCATTCAAGTAGAGATCCCTTGACTCTTTTTGAATTTAAGTATGGGGGTTTACGCAGTGCATTATATTAGATATCATTTTTGGGATTCAACTGCGTTAAGTAATTCATTCACGTATGACCATTTCCTTGAGAGGTAGTCGTAACTGACTAATTTCTCATGATTTTTGAATAATTCACTTAGCACTCATTGCATCAGGTGATGCTCACAGGGGTGAAGAAGTGGGATTGAAACTAGTGAAATGAATCACATAGCATCAATCATCACTTCCGGGGCTTGCACCCGGTAACCAGGACTTCCCAGGAGGTCACCCATCCCAGAACTCCTCTGGCTCAAGCGCGCTTAACTGTGGAGTTTTCCCCACAACCAAGCCCACTTAGCTTGCTACCCCATTTGCAAAACCTTAGCAAGTATTGTGCTTCATGAACCATTCAAGTAGAGATCCCTTGACTCTTTTTGAATTTAAGTATGGGGGCCTACGCAGTGCATTATATTAGATATCATTTTTGGGATTCAACTGCGTTAAGTAAGTCATTCATGTCTGACCATTTCCATGAGAGGTAGTCGTAACTGACTAATTTCTCATGATTTTTGAATAGTTCACTTAGCACTCATTGCATCAGTAGAGATCCCTTGACTCTTTTTGAATTTAAGTATGGGGGTCTATGCAGTGCATTATATTAGATATCATTTTTGGGATTCAACTGCGTTAAGTAAGTCATTCACGTATGACCATTTCCATGAGAGGTAGTCATAACTGACTAATTTCTCATGATTTTTGAATAGTTCACTTAGCACTCATTGCATCGGGTGATGCTCACAGGGGTGAAGAAGTGGAATTGAAACTAGTGAAATGAATCACATAGCATCAATCATCACTTCCAGGGCTTGCACCTGGTAACCAGGACTTCCCAGGAGGTCACCCATCCCAGAACTCCTTTGGCTCAAGCGCACTTAACTGTGGAGTTTTCCCCACAACCAAGCCCACTTAGCTTGCTACCCCATTTGCAAAACCTTAGCAAGTATTGTGCCTCATGAACCATTCAAGTAGAGATCCCTTGACTCTTTTTGAGTTTAAGTATGGGGGTTTACGCAGTGCATTATATTAGATATCATTTTTGGGATTCAACTGCATTAAGTAAGTCATTCACGTATGCCCATTTCCATGAGTGGTAGTCGTAACTGACTAATTTCTCATGATTTTTGAATAGTTCACTTAGCACTCATTGCATCGGGTGATGCTCACAGGGGTGAATAAGTGGGATTGAAACTAGTGAAATGAATCACATAGCATCAATCATCACTTCCGGGGCTTGCACCCGGTAACCAGGACTTCCCAGGAGGTCACCCATCCCAGAACTCCTCTGGCTCAAGCGCGCTTAACTGTGGAGTTTTCCCCACAACCAAGCCCACTTAGCTTGCTACCCCATTTGCAAAACCTTAGCAAGTATTGTACTGAGAAATCGTTGTTCTTGCACTGAGTTTTACTATTCCTGTAACGGAGTAGATTTATCTTCAGTGGCTTCTACCACGCATAAAGTGTGCTATTATTAACCGACTATGAATAAATCTGAGAAAAAAGGAAATCTTAACTTAATCATTCAAAAGAAACAGAGATCCTTGAAAAATCAAGCATTCGAAATAGAAGTACTGTGAAATTTGAAGAAAACCCTTAATTGGCAGAAAGACTTTTGCATGAAAACAATAAATGTATATTTAAAAAGGCAAAGGATTCCCTTCCTTAGATTTCTGTTACAAACATAACTAACTATGTTTTCTCAAAAAAAATATTTAAACTCAAAAAATACTACAAATAATCCCTAGTCGTTTGATAAGTTCTTATATCTCTTCAAGAAAAATATTAAAGTTATCTTCACATAGATATTTACTTATGTTGTGATCAAAGTTATTGTTTAAACCAGAACGCATTCAAGTAGATTGAAAATAAATCAAGTGAAAGTAAATTGATTTGTAAATGAAATAATTGAAAGCAAATCGACTAGAGATGATTTAACTGGAAATAAATCATAACCCAATCTCAACTTGCGGAAATGTAAGGCAACACTTATATCAAAAGAAAAATCATGCAATAATCAAAAAGAAAGGCTAAGAAAATGTTGTAAATGAGATTGACCAAACACACTTACACACCACAAGCCCTCATATCTGAGATGCACATGTGTTTTCACGAAGACTCATATGTGATTTAAGTAAATGAAATAAACACTCTTCTGCTCAAACTAGTATGATAAGATATAGCACACCTACGAGACAGAGGGAGAATGAGTTGGGTTGGTTGGGCCCTAGCTAACCAACTCATTTCCCTTTATGAAAACTTGAGGATCAATTGCATAAAGTGATCATCATATGAAATAATAACCCAGAATGAATCGGATTGGCATTGCTCCTTATATTATTTAATGTTTGCTGAAAATATACATCATAAACAATGAATCAAGCCTCCAAGCGATCGTAGGGAATGTAGGAGAGCCCCCTAAACTTTATCCAACAGCATGAAATTACAATGAATGGTTTCCTTCCTCCCCTCTCTAACATAACTTTATTTTTTTATAATATTTTTACATTACAAATTTGGCTTTAGACAAGCCAATTCTTTGTAAACAAGACAGGAATTGAATCCAAAATACTTCCCATAAATAGGAGACCAGTAAAACCATTGTCCCATTGAGAAAATGCAGATCTGATGCGAATTTTCCAAATTTGAGCATATTTTGGAACTACGGAAAAAACCATATTTTTTATAAAATTTCCTCGAAGACCTTCATGTAAATTTTATACCATTACAAATCTTGGGAAATGGTTTCCGTTGTAGTAAAAAACCCATTTTATCAGATTTTCAAGGTTCTCCTCTAGATGCACAAAAATCAAGGTCAAACTTGGCAATTTGAAAAATGTGCAAATTTTGAGCAGATTTGTTGATTTTCTTTTAGAGACCCACAGGTGCGACCTGGGTAAAATAAAACTCATGGGAAGGTGTTAGAAAATCATTTGGGACAATAATGTTCTGTGGTTTCCCTCAAGAGCTTGTCAAGATGTCGAAGCTCCAAATTGGTTGCTCTCTAGTTAAAGAATATTGATCTTTAGTGAAGGAATAGGTCAATGAAAGATAAATGCACCTCTGACTGTTAGAAAGGATCTAAGATAATTCCAGAAGCATGTTTTTACTACCAGCTAGCATTTTCCTTCGTGTCAAGTTTGAATGATGAAGTAGCACACATATACCTAGTGTAAGATCCCTATGCAATGCAACAACAAGACAATCTACATTATCAATATTTTAATGAACATTAATACTAAAAATGCATATAATGTAGGCATTACTATATAAAATACAAAAAAACTCGAATCTTTGCTATTGCATTAAAATAATGTAGAAAGAGTTCATAAACTGGTAAAACAAGGGAATAAGGCATCATATAAATAGAAAGGTGCATTATGTACAACAATTCGGGGGCCTAACAATGTCAAGGTTTTCTTACTGCAAAAGGGGGGAGAAAAGTGAGCCTCTGAGTGAGAGGTAATAGTACCACCCAGGAAGAGGGACATGCGAACCAGAAATATTTGTCCATCATCCAGCAGAATTGTCCACATCGGATGCGGGAGTCGTTAAAACCAAAATACAAGGAAAGATCCATCAACTATCCAACGGAATAGTCCACAATGGATGTGACGGTCGTTATAAAAAATGAGTAAGAAAGGTCTATATATTATCATGTGAAGTAGTCCATAAGGATGAAACCGCAGTGATAACCAATACAACACATTCCCAACAAGGTAAGCACTAAAACAACTTAAATATTTCAACTATCTTAGTACATGTGAAACAAGCATGAATTACAAATGCTCAAAGGATAGTCTTACAATCATCCACAAGTCATGCATGGAAACATGCTGCCTTGAACAGGGTTCTATTTTAAGAAAAATTTCCAAGACACATATTTACATCATACATCACTAGCCCTAGTAGTGGTACATTGGAGCCACTCCTCGCTCCTCAAAGAACTGACTGTAAATATCTATGCTTTGTGGGAGGAGCTAAGGTGAAAAGTCATTTTCTCATACAATGAGGGGACATATATAAGCAAGGGCGATGCTTGACCCTTGTGACTCTTTGACTACCCTCATGATTATTCAAATTCCTATGAATTTTCAACTGAAATGACTCTTCATATACATGTGTGTCCATTAGACTTCCACTTTACATTACATTCAATTTACAATGGACATGGCTCACAGTAGTGATGCGGCCTTTGAAAACCCATGACACAACTTGACATGATACTGCTGACACATAATACCTTTCTTAGCTGGCAATGCCAAGCTGCTATTGTTGTTGAGTGATAGATGTGTTCTTGGATGGACTTTCTCTTGTCCTCTGCATAGCTTGATGATACAGGGTATTCAATGATATTTGGTATTGGGAGGTAGTTGGATGCACATGTTCCATTTTCTTATACTTTATAATATTCTTTGTCCATTGAGCTATAAGTGAGTCTTCTAGCATGTCTGCTCCTTCTTCCTCATCATCTCACCATGATCTAACAATGTACATGTTCCTGCAATTCACTTATGACGGGACGACATCAAATCCAAAAACTCCCTAGTCTAAGATCATGTACTTTTATCCATGGACTAAGCTCGAGATAGGTGACAGGATGGGAAAGAGGGCCCAATAACTACGCATTATGAAGTTCCAGTTGAGAGGGAGGGAGACTGCGTAGAGCGCATCTCAGGCTTGGTTGAGGAACTCCTAAGCACAGTATTCAATGTCGGTAAAAAATGCATAGAGTCCACTGGGAGACAAGATTACACATATGATACCATCAATGGATGCTACAAGATGGGACCCTAGGAGGCAAGTCTATGCAATTTTCAGAGGAATGGAAGGAATGGGTAGGAGAGGGGCCTGGAGGACAGATCTGCACAGTCTTTTAGATTAGTAAGTCCCGGCTGAGGGAGGACACTAGGGGACACTTCTAGGTAGTTTTGGGAGGAATGGTAGGTCATTTTATTTGTGCATTGCGAGGATCGAGCAAGCAAGTGTTATAGACATTTTTGTGCCTTACAGCTATAAGCATGAAATGTCCATAATCCAAGGGATCCAAAGTCCCTAAACATGTTGTTCCTACCCCTAGAGGAACAAGGCTAACAAACCACAGCAATTCACAAAAGTTCTCCACCAGAAACTGCTCAAAAAAAAGTCAATTCAGAATCAATTCAGAGGCTCCACTAGCTACCTGCGTTGAAATGCAGAGGCTACACTGGCTAGTTGCATTGCAACGCAGGTGGAAGCACTACCAGGGTGCGCTAAGCGGGAAATGACAAATGGAAGGGTCCTTTGTGCGAGGTGTAAAGATTGTGGAAGCTTCCAGAATCTTCCTCCATGACACTTGCCTTGATGAGTTCGACTAAGTGATGAGTAAGAGGCTCTTAGTCTCCAAGTGGAAGCAAGAACTGACAGAGGGAGAGGACACTAGTCAGATCTCAAACTGACTCATCCTCTCTACAAACATCTATATATGGATCTCTCCTCCATGAGATCCAAGAGGCTGGAATTTTGTTATTGCAAAGAATTGTTGTTGGTTTGAGATTGGAATCATTGGATGCTTAATGCTTTGAAGGGAGGTGAAGAAAGGATTTCATTCGCTGGGAGGTAGATGCTGGATTGGAACTCTCTTGGTTGTATCTCCTCCTGAACCTTGTTATTCATCAATAAAGCTATCTTGGTTTCTCCTATATACTGATGTATCTTTGATGTATGATTGCATTAGTATGTTTAGCTTATTTCTAATCCTTAACTAGTTATGAATATGAATCTATGTCTTTGTTTAGTGTTCTCTCCTTGTGATCTTGCAGGAACCTGTTGAGGCTGAGCGAGCGAGAGGGCAAGTAGCTAGGAACTCTCAAAGAGAAGGGAAACCGGATCGAGGGACAAACAGAAGACATCGGTTAGTCCATCCATCTCTCTTTATTCTTAATTCATAAAGGAAGAATACTAGAATAGTTGTTTCTGTTTGTTGCTAAGGCACTGCCACACCTTAGGTGGATAGAATCGTCCTGCATAGGCATTTTTCCCCACAACAAATTGGCGACTCCGCTGGGGACATCTGTTTAGTCATTTTATTTGTGTCTCTATCATTGTTTGTTTCATAGACTCAAGAGCAGCAATCGAACTCCATCTGTTATTTTCAGATGCAAAGTAGACAACTGCTGCCTTGATCCAATCACTGGATTTGTCTATGATCTGAATAATGGACTCACAAATGATTTGATGATGCTTTGTGATAGATCTTAGCCCTCCTTCAAATCATCCCTTTGATCGTACCTTGCTTGTTGCTTTTATTTGGCCTGAAACCGTAGATTAATCAGCAAACCATGACCCAGAACCCAGAGAAGAACTCTCGTTTCTACTCCAGCACAGGCTCTGTGAAGAGACTCTGCATTTCAACGCAGTTCCCGTGAAGGCTACTTGTATTGCAATTCAGTTTCTTTGTTATACAGGTGCGCTGATCTAGCTTAGGCTTTGTGCAGCTGGGGTTCTCTGCTCTGTTTTGCCTTGTTTTGATCTCTAATTTCTACAGCCTGTAACCAGCATAGGTACCTGTCTGATAACTCCTTTTCTCTGCTTTAATTCCGCCTCCTTTTGTACAAAAAGACTGTGAGTGTTTTTATGTGTTTGTGGCATCATTTACAGTTTTCCTTTGCAAGAGTGAAATAGTCATCCTATAGCCCTTGATTCAGATCTGTTGATTGTGATCTTAGGAGAGAGTTCATTGGCTGTTTACAGTTGATTATACGTTTACTTTCGCTTTTGGTTTGAGTTTTTCTCTTTTAAGTGTCGAAACAAGTGTTCATTTCGAAAGTCGTAAAGTGTTGTATTCTCTTCTACCCTTTCTGATTTCGAAAAAGTAAACTTGTTTGTATTTGTCATTTAAAAGCAAATTCAAAGTTGTAAAAAAAGCTTTCTTTTTAGGCATCAATATTAAGAGAGCGGAAAACAAACACTTGCATTGTGCATTTGCATCTTGATAGTTTGCATGCTTGATTTAGGAAAAGTGCATTTAGAGTGTGCTGATTGCTCTTTGAGAAAAGATGGTGTCTTTCTTTTCCCTTTGTAGCTAGGATTTTCATTGTTGAAAAAGAGATAAAATTTGCTTATCATCTTTTAGATTGCATTTAGGAGTTGTATCTACATCTCGTGGTGAACCTCAAAAGGCAAACTTCCAAGAAAGATCAACATAAAATAAACTGAATGAACTTAATAACGCTTTGTAACATAACGCACAACTTAGAGGTCTAGGCTAGAGACGTGTTCCGGCGTCATAAAACCTGGTATCTGTTGGCCTCGCTGATGGTTGGGTGATTCCTCCTGAGGGACCAAAAGTGCCAATACGGATTGTGCTCCCACGTACTGTCGCGTATATATTGGGAGAACCCTATAGGCTTAAAACCTTTATCCTTAGGAAGCCGTGTCGACCGCCCTACTGATCGCAATGCACCGAACACATCATTCGGGAAGATTGACTGCAGTACCGTAAAACGTATTCTGCAGTTTTGTGATTGGTTTGGCACAACCTCTACCTAGATCTCTAGAGCAGTTCCTTTTGGCCTTTTTCAGACTCTATAACAGAAAAATTCCAGCCGAGCATTTGTCACTTCGGGCTCGTTAAAACATCGAAGGCGACTAGAGTCATCTTTTGTTTTTTCTCGACTCTTTAAAATTGAAAAAACAAGTTGTGTCTAAAGCGTCATTAAAATTTATTTTAACAGAATAATAAATCACCCTTATTCCCGCGTTGATCTTTCAGTTGGGAAAATGGAGCCCTCCAACCAAGGAATTCCCCTTGGTGGAAGTCCTAGTCCCTTCTCCTCTTGGGGAGATGTTGGAGCGCCCCATATGGCCACATTGTCGCTTCCAAGACTGACAATCAGCTTGCCTGTCTGGCTCTTCTCAACTAATGTTGTTCAAAACACCACTACTCCTGAACAATCGAATCAGCAGTTAGACCAGTCTAGAACTACCCACCAGCCTTCCACTTCCTCTAACTCTTCCTTTCCTCCTTCCTCTTCGCTTGATGGAGCTGGCAAAGCTAAAAGCCAAGCTCCTAAGGAGAAGAAGGAAAAGAAGAAGAAATAGAAAAGGAAGAAGGAGCCAAAAGCGACTGGGGGCAAACGAATGACATCTAACGAAAATCCACACACTGCACTGACCAGGCCTAAATCGCCATGTGTCATATGCAAGGGAGACCACTTTCACAGAGATTTTCCTTGCATCCCTTAGATACTAAGGGACTGGTCTCCCCGCTTGCACAATTCGGTGGCGTGAACCTCTGATAGCCATGTCGACAGCACACCGTCAACTAGTGAAAGTGAAGCCACAGGACAGAGAGGGAAAGCTAGATTTCCCTGCAAACTGTGTGAAGGCGACCATGCCATCCACCGCTGTCCCTTCTTAGACAAGGCTAAAAGAGTTTTGGAAGATCGCCCGATTTTACCAGCGCGACTTCCTCCTGGATATCAAAAACTCCTGCCAAGTCCTTCACCAGTTGAAAACCCGGCTGGCCCGCTCAGGTGGTCAGCCGAAGCACCTATCATTGAGGATGAACCGTCCGAATCCATACCTGATGAAAGTCAAAAGGTCGAGGCGGGAGTTGACCCGTTCTTGCCTTCAGAGGTTCTATCTTCGAATGATACCTTCACAAAAGAGAATAAAGACGACATCGTCCAAATTCTCTTCATCAACACAGACTCCGACGAATAAGGGGGCAATTTTCCCATTCCTTTATCGCAGGAGGGAACTTCGTCAGAGTCATACCCGGCCGTATATTCGGTCCCATCACCAAGCAACCTAGTTGTATCCTTTGTCTGGAATCAACTAGGCAGACCCCACTTACTAGCAAGCATACGATTCAGAATTATCGTTCAAATATACAGAATGGTAATGGCTGGCACCATCATTGATGAGGGGGCATCTGTGAGTATCCTTTCCCCTATTGCTTGGAAAGCGCTTGGTTTGCCAGCGCTTTTGCCTGAAATGAGAAATCTGATAGGCTTCGATAAAGGAACCAGTCGACCTTTAGGGATCCTCCCCAATGTGCCAATAGCATTAAAAGGGAAGACCATTGAAATGAACGTGATGGTCGTTCAAGGACCCTTGGATTATAACCTACTCCTTGGACGAGACTATATTTATTGCATGAGAGCTATAGTCTCCTCACTCTTTAGAGTAATGTGTTTTCCGCATGAAGGAAGAATGGTCAAGCTCGTGGACCAACTTTCATTCCCCGGATCACGCATCGCAAATAGTCATATACCAGCTCTAAATGGTCTCTTCACTCAAGAAATGTCTCAACCCACGGTTCGTCCTCCTGATGAGCGTGAGTAATCCGGGAGGATATGACTGGAACCCAGGGAGCATGCGTCCTGGTCTGCTTCGGCACGAAAACTTTGGGTATAGAGTAGGTTTCTGCAGGAGAATATGACTAGTCTGTACCCCGTCTGTGGTTGGAAGAGGGGTTATTCTAGAATAAGATTCTCTTGTCAAAGTTATGTGATTGGCGCTCACCTTTGTCTATTTCGGTAGACATCGCCGAAGAAGTGTTTTGTTTGGGGTGCAAATAGAACAATCTTTGGGTAACCTATAAGAGGTAGGCCTCTCTTGGTAAAACAAATGTTTTGGCGGAAGACGAAGTAGGGGTAACCTTGAAACTCTGTTTTATGCCTGGGGGCATGCAAACCTTTTGGAGTGCAAGCAAAGAGTGGTGATTTATCTGTTTTTTGGATTAGTCATTTCCTAACTTGCATAAAGAAAGGATACAGAGCAAAGCTTTGTAAGATGAAGCTCCATAAAAAATAGAATCTTAATGAGACATTCTTATCATATGACTGGGTTAATCGAGCAGTTTTAGCACACAGTTCATGCTCGTTAAAAAATAAACGCAAGATCTGAGCAGTTTTAGCGCATAGTTCATGCTCGTTAAAAAATAAACATAAGACCGAGCAAATGTTTCCACCCGTGTTTAAGCTCGTTAAAAAATGAACTATTCCGGTAAATAACCACCGTGAATGTAATATCATCAGCCATTAAAGCCTTGGTCATGTTTTCCCATCACCTCCACTTTTCCATTGGCCGATCATTCACCTCCATATGATTGTTTACCCATTTTGAGGAACAACTGCGAAGAGTGATTTCACTAGCCATCCTTGTGACACTGCCGTGATTTGGAAATTCCAATCCTTCCCTGGAATCAGCTGCTAACCTTTTTTATCACTCGTTCCTCAAAAGATGATTCTTCTTTAAGTTCTTTTCATCTGACTCGTGAAATATGAAAATATTGCCGAGTTTTGGCCTTCCAGCTCGATAAAGTGACCGGAAGAGCTATCCCTCCTCTAGATTTTAATCTTTTTGGACCTGAGGGATTATTGCACAAAAAGATCAAGCGCTTGTTTTATTCGGCTCATTAAAGATATCAAAAATCCATCCCTTCTGTATTATTTTATACTTTTCCGGACTTAAGGGATTAGATGACGAAAAAGGACTTTTGGAGTTAACTTTATGTACCTTTTCAGACTCTCTAAAGATGAAAAGGATCGAGTTATCCTTGTCGTTAGACTTGTTAAATGCATGAAATAGCGACAAACTTGTCTTTAGACGAGAACGAGTTTCACTATCGCTAGGCTTGTTAAAACATAGCGATGGGCTTGCCCGAAGGGCAAGTTATAGAACAAGCATATGTTATCCTCCTCAAGCTTGACAAAAATAAAGAGGTACTGGTCAGCAATGACTGGGGAAAAATTGGGAGAAACTCAAGAAAACTTTGATGGTAGCAAGTCGCTATTGAACATGACACTTTTCCTCTGTACCACAATCAGGTTGGGTTGCTTCATTCACCGGTCACATCACCATGGTCTCGCCATACCATCCATATTTGGGGTAATGCTACCGATCCATCGCATAAGTGTCGCCATATGTTCAAGAGAAGTCATTCAGAGAAGTCACCTATGTCCCATCCACTACCATACATTATACTCTTTCATGACCGCCACCCTGAATCATATATCATCAGATCGTTTTCACCTCCATCAAAATCATTAGCTCCGTTCTGTGTCATTGATGTGGGATTCATTAAGGCCCTCTTTTGACGAATCACTTCTTATCGACATCAGCTCATTATCCAAGAAGTTGATCTAGGAACACCCCCTTCAGTACTTTGAAGCTTGCATGCCTCAATGGCAAGTTTCTCACTTCCGGCGACAGGTACACATCAATGACCTTCGACCGAAAGATTTTGCGTGGTGTTCGATGCCAAGTCCTCTATTCACACCACGTGAATTGTACTGCAGTACCTTGAGGGTCATCTTCATTATAGATGATTCTTCTCGCGCTTGTTAACAGTTTACATCATTGACTGGTAATCAAGAGATGTCTTTCCATGTTCGACTTCAGAGAAATTCTCACATGGATCGACTTGTACTTAGAGTGAATACCGGACGAGATTGAAGACCCCGGATCTAGTTTCATCCATCCGGGCTGCGATATATATTAAGGAAAAATAAAGACATTGACATGTACATCATTGCAGCACAGACAATCATCCTACCAAAGGATGATGATTTCAGTAGGATCATCAGTCTATCATCAGACAATTGTCTGTCCTATGTACATAAAAATGAATTTATAAAGCTGAGCATGGGGATGCCCGCCTCAGCTAGATCGTGAAAAAAGTATGAAAATAATGTATTTTATTGTATTGTATTACAGGTCTCCTCCCAGCATTGAAAGAACTTCGGATCCTCCTAATAAAGCATTTCACCCGATAAACGGCCTCATACTTTAGGGGGAAACTGTTATAGACATTTTTGTGCCTTACAGCTATAAGCATGAAATGTCCATAATCGAAGGGATCCAATGTCCCTAAACATGTTGTTCCTACCCCTAGAAGAACAAGGCTAACAAACCATAGCAATTCACAGAAGTTCTCCACCAGAAACTGCTCAAAAACAAGTCAATTCAGAATCAATTCAGAGGTTCCACTAGCTGCGTGCGTTGAAATGCAGAGGCTACACTAGCTAGTTGCATTGCAACACAAGTGGAAGCACTACCAGGGTGCGCTGAGCGGGAAATGACAAATGGAAGGGTCCTTTTTGCGAGGTGTAAAGACTGTGGAAGCTTCCAGAATCTTCCTCCATGACACTTGCCTTGATGAGTTCGACTAAGTGATGAGTAAGAGGCTCTTAGTCTCCAAGTGGAAGCAAGAACTGACAGAGGGAGAGGACACTAGTCAGATCTCAAGCTGACTCATCCTCTCTCCAAACATCTATATATGGATCTCTCCTCCATGAGATCCAGGAGGCTAGAATTTTGTTATTGCAAAGAATTGTTGTTGGTTTGAGATTGGAATCATTGGATGCTTAATGCTTTGAAGGGAGGTGAAGAAAGGATTTCATTCGCTGGGAGGTAGATGCTGGATTGGAACTCTCTTGGTTGTATCTCCTCCTGAACCTTGTTATTCATCAATAAAGCTATCTTGGTTTCTCCTATATACTGATGTATCTTTGATGTATGATTGCATTAGTATGTTTAGTTTATTTCTAATCCTGAACTAGTTATGAATATGAATCTATGTCTTTGTGTAGTGTTCTCTCCTTGTGATCTTGCAGGAACCTGTTGAAGCTGAGCGAGCGAGAAGGCAAGTAGCTGGGAACTCTCAAAGAGAAGGGAAACCGGATCGAGGGACAAACGGAAGACACCGGTTAGTCCATCCATCTCTCTTTATTCTTAATTCATAAAGGAAGAATACTAGAATAGATGTTTCTGTTTGTTGCTAAGGCACTGTCACACCTTAGGTGGATAGGATCGTCCTACATAGGCATTTTTCCCCACAACAGCAAGGGAGGAAGCTTGATTACTAATCTTGAAAAATTTGTAGTTTAGGTTAGGCTAGGTGTTATAGAAATTTTTGGGCACTGCAACCCCAAGCATAAAATGTCCATAAACCAAGGGCTCCTAAGTCCCTAAAGGTGTTGTTCAAACCCCTAAAAGAACAAGGTCAACTGATTACAGTATCTCCCAGAAGTTCTCCATGAAAAACTACTCAGAACTGGCCAAGACTGAACCATTTCACCTGCTCCATAGGCAAAGTGCGTTGCATCCCACCTAAATACACACAGTAGGTGTGTTGCATTTCCAAAAGCCCTTCTATGGGGTACGATGGGCGAGAAGGGACAAATGGCAGGGTCAATCCACAAGGTGGAGAAGCATGGAATCTTCCAGTAACTTCTCTTGTGACACTTGCATGTCTGAATGAGACCAGGGATGAGTAAGATATCATCAATCTCCAAGTGGAATCAAGAACTATCAGAGGGAAGACACTAATCAAATCACAAGCTGACTCATCTCCCTTGCAGACATCTATATATGGATCCCTCATCCCAGAGATCCAAAGGCTGAAATTTTGCATCTTGTAAGGAATTGTTGTTGGTTTATTGAGGTAACATGATAGTGTTGGGTGATCTAAGCTTTTCATGAGGTGAAGAAGGGCTTACTTGCTGAGAGGATGGCATTGGGTCAGAACAATTGGTCGTAATTCTCTTGGATCTTTCTTGATTATCAATAAAGCTATTCAAGTTTTCCTCCATATTCTTGTATGATTTATGTTTTATGCATTTGTATGGTCAATTTACATCTGATCCTATATTGTTTATGATAATAGATCTATGTTCTCGTATAGTGTTATGCTGTTTTGATTCTACAGGTACTCTGTGAAGTCGAGTATACAAGAAAGCAAGTAGCAAAGGACTATCAGAAGAGAGAGGAATCGAGCAAGGAACCAAGCGCAAGAGAGAGGTTCGTCTCCTCTATTCTTCTCTCATCTATCTTTCACAAAGGAAAAAAAAATGTAGTTTTAAGTTTGTTTGTTTCTAAGGTAGCTACCAGCCTTAGTGGGATTAGCAGTTCTGCATAGACACTATTCCCGATAACAAAATGGCGACTCCGCTGGGGAACAAGTAGATTGTTTGTTCATCTACATTTTTTTACTTTATAAACTTATAGATGAAGCCTAAAGTCAAGCCAGCTAGCGTTCGAACTGCATTTGCTATGCAAGTGCAAAGTAGATCAACGCTACTTCAGTCAATCTCTGGGTTTTGTTTATGAATTAAACAATTGATTTACAAACTCTCTAATTGCCCTTGTGGTGGCTCTAGTAACCTCCTTAGATCTACCCCTGTGATTGATTTATTGATTACCACTTGCTCGGCCAAAATCCATGAACTGAACTGCAAACTGTGACCTGGAACCCAATCAAAGTCTCGTCCCTGGTCTAGCGCATTGTCTGTTCTGTGAACCTCAAATTCAGCGCACTTCCCGAGTGTAGTAGGTGGGTTTCATTTTAGTTTCACTGTGTTACAGGTGTGCTGATCAGACCAGGCATTGTTCCTAAATTTTGGTTTTTGTGTTCACTCTTTTCAGATCTATTCAAGAGTTTTGCTGCCTGTAGTCAGTACACCTCTATTTGAAACCCCTTTCCTTGCTATTATTCTGCCTCCATTGTGCAAAGAACTGTAAATCTTTTATTTATTTTTTGAGTCATTTTCAGTTCTCCTTTACAAATAAGTAACGTAATTGTATTGTTGTTTCTTGATTTGAAAGTGTCGCAAGTGTCGTTTCCAGTCGTTGAAGAGAGTCTGATTTCTCTTGATGGTCGATTACCCTATTACTATTGTATTTGATCTGAATTAGTAGTTTTTCTAGTGTCAAAAGCAAGTTTTCAATTCCAAATCGCAAAGTGTTGTCAGTATCCTCATTTTGTTTTGAAAAGAAACTTGTTAGTAATTGTCACTTTGAAAAATAATTCAGATTTGCGCATTAACTTTCTTTTTGACATTTACACATTAGGAAGGCTGAAAACAAATACATGCATGTGCATTTGCATTTAGACTATTTGTTGGTTTGATTTAGGACAATGCATATAGTGTGTGCTCTTTGCTCTTTGTTGAAAGAATGCCATCTCTCTTTCCTTAGTAACTAGGATTTTCATTTGAAAAAAAGGATACTAAACGACTGTTTATCATCTTAGATTGCATTTTAGGAATTTTACATCTACATCACGCGGTGAACCTGAAAGGCAAATTTCTTAAGCAAGATTAACTATAAAATAAATTTAATGAATCTAACAACGCTTTGGAACCTAACGCACAACATCTAGAAGTCTAGGCTAGAGACGTATTCCTGCGTCGTAAAACCTGGTAACTATTGTTTTCACTATTGGTTGGGTGATTCCTCCACTTTGAGACGATAAGTGCCAGTACAGACTTGCGCTCCCACGTACCGTCGAGTATATTTTGGGAGACCACAATAGGCTTAATCCTTTATCCATAAGAAGCTGTGTCTGCCGCCCTATCGATCACAATGCACTGAACACATCATTCGGGAAGATTGACTGTCGTACCGTAAAAAGTATCCTGCAGTTTTGCGATTGGTTTGGTAATCCCTCTGTCTAGATTTCCAAATAAGTCCCTTTCGTTCCTTTTCAGACTCCTTAACGGAAAAGGTCCATCTTAGCACTTGTCACTTTAGGCTCATTAAAAATCGAAGGCGACTAGAGTCATCTTTTTTTTTCTCGACTCTTTAAAATTGAAAAAACAAGTTGTGTCAAAGCGTCTAAAATTTATTTTAAACAGAATAATTATCACCTTTCCTATGTTGATCTTAGGTTGAAGAAAAATGGAGTCCACCAACCAAGGAGTTCCCCTTGGAGGAAAGCCTAGTCCCTTCTCCTCTTGGGGAGATGTTGGTGCACCCCATATGGCCACATTGTCACTTCCAGGATTGACAATCGGCTTGCCCGTATGGCTCTTCTCAACCTCCGTCATTCAGAACACCGCAATTCCTGAGTAATCAAGTCAACAACTAAACGATTCCATAGTTACCCCCCAACCCTCTACTTCGTCCAATTCTTCCTCTCCTCCTTCCTCTTCGCTTGATGAAGTTGGTAAAGCCAAAAATCAAGTACCTGAGAAGAAGAAGGAAAAGAAGATGAAAGAGAAGAAGAAGAAGGAGCTAAAGGCGAAAAGGGGAAACCAAGCGTTGTCTAGTGAAAATCCACACACTGCACTGACTAGGCCTAAATCGCAATGTGTCATTTGCAAAGGAGACCACTATCATAGAGATTGTCCTTGCATCCCTCGGATCCTAATGGACCGGTCTCCTCGTTTGCACAACCCGGTGTCGTCAACCTCTGGTGATCATGTTGAAAGTACACCGTCAACTAGTGAAAATGAAGCCGCTGGATAAAAAGGAAAAGGTAAACTTCCTTGTAGACTGTGTGAAGGCGATCACACCATTCACCGTTGTCCCTTCTTAGATGAGGCTAAAAGAGTTTTGGACGACCGTCCGGTTTCACTATTACGGCTCCCCCGTGGATATAAGAAACTCTTGCCGAGTCCGTCACTAGTTGAAAATCCAGCTGGCATGCCCTTGTGTTCGGCCGAAGCATCTATCATTGAATATAAACCATCTGAATCCATACCTGACGAAAATCAAAAGGTCGGGGTGGCAGCTAACCCGGTCTTGCCTTCAGAGGTTCCGTCTTCAGATGATACAGTCACCGAAGAGAACAAAGATGACACCGTCCAAATTCTCTTCATAAGCACAGCCTTCGATGAACATGGGGGCAGTTTACCCATTCCTTTACTGCAGGAAGGAAGTTCGTCAGAGTCATACCCGGCCGTCTATTCGGTCCCACCTCCAAGCAACCTTGTCGTTTCCTTTGACTCGAATCTACTAGGCAGACCCTGTTTACCGGCTAGTATACCATTCTGAATCATTACTCAAGTGTATAGAATGGCTATGGCGGGTACCATCATAGATGAAGGGGCTTCTGTGAGTATCCTTTCCTCAACTTCTTGGAAAGCACTTGGTTCGTCATCACTTTTGCCTGAAATGAGAAACCTAACAGGCTTTGACAAAGGAACCAGTCGACTATTAGGGATCCTTCCCAGTGTGCTAATTACATTGAGAGGGAAAATTGTTCACATAAACGTAATGGTAGTCCAAGGACCCCTGGATTATAATCTACTTCTTGGATGAGACTATATTTATTGCATGGGAGCCATTATCTCCTCACTCTTTTGAGTAATGTGTTTTCTGCACGAAGGAAGAGTGGTCAAGCTCGTAGACTAGCTTTCATTCCCTAGTTCACACATAGCAAATAGTCATATACCATCCCTGAATGGTCTTTTCATGCAAGGAATGTCTCATCAATCTCCAGTCTATCCACCTAATGAGCGCGAGGGATTCGGGGGACATGACTGAAACCTAGGGGGCATGCATCCTGGTCTGCTTCGGCAGAAGAACCTTGGGTATAGGGTTGATTTCCATGAGGGATATATGACTAATCTGGCGAACCCGTCCTTACAGGAAAATGGGAACAGACTGGAATAAAATACCTTCATTAAGGTTATGCCGGGTGTTAACACCCAGGTTGTTCCCTATGACTCCCAAGGGAATACGGCCGGGGTAACCACTAACCAATCTTTGGATTACAGTGTCTAGCCACACTGTAATCAGAGAGGGCTCTCTCTTTATAATTTGTCTCTGTTCTGTGGAGATTTTAGGCTAGCTATGAAATGAGGGTGTTTAGTTTTATGCTTTGGTTGAGGGATATCTTTCTGTACTTGAAGTGTGCAATCTACAAATGAGTTTATTTCATTGGGCAATGGAGTCTGAGGCTATAAGTGTTTAGAAAACTTGAGGTGATTTACTGAAATTAGAGGGCCAATTAAATATTTCATATAACAAAGTTAGATTATGATGGTGACATGTAAACAACCAGTGAAAAGCATTTAAGAATTTTCCACTAAAGCTGGGGTGTGGGGAAGAGATAGATGCCTCAGGAGCAAACTTGAATTCCTGAGAATATTTATCACAGTGAGAGATATAGCTTGAAAGTGTAGCAATTAAGAATTACACCTTATTTACTCTTATCTGGAAGAAAACATTTATAACAGCTTAGATTGAGTTCAGGGTAATCTGTGATTAAATCCTGGAACTATTCTTTTACTTTGCCATTAAGTGTAAAACTCACAAACATGAAAGGAAATGATAGACTAGAAAAGATATAACACAGAGGTTAAAAGAAGACTTATTGTGCTATGAAACATGCAGGAATCCTGTAACATTCAGCCAGCCACCACAGTGCATCAAGGAACACAGAGCTTTGGAAATTCCATCCACCTTTTGTATTATTTCTCTGAGAGTTGTACAACAACAGAAATATAGAAATGAAATCAACAACAACCCCTTGCAAACTCATGCGAAGGGGACTTTATAGAAATGTTTATACAAAATATCTCAGGTATTGAGTCATTTGAGAGAGAAATATCTTCATTACTTCGTACAGAAAAGTAGAAAAGAAGTTATTACAGCTTTGAATGCAGCATAACTGCTCTTTAAGTCTGTCAGAGGATATTTTGACCTTTGGAGGTCACTGAGTCGGTTGGAACGCTTTGCTTAAATGCTGGAAAATGTGTCTTTACGTTTGCTGCGCTGTATCTTCTGGGCCCTGCCACCTGTGACTGTGCTTGCTGCTGTGGTGACCGAATAGCCCTGCTGAGCTGGCTCAACCTTTCATCTTTCCCCTGTATGCTTATCTCCCAAAATTTTCCCTGTGTATGATTACTTATAAATTTGAAAAAACATAACATTACAGGTTCTGGCTTGATAATACTAGCTGTGTCAATCTATTCCAGACTTCCTGTGTGGGCAATTGGTGCTTCACAATTGCCTCTATGGTTTCATCTGCTTCTGTATATTTATAGAAATTTGGAGGCACATCGAACAGATGATTGATCTCGTTCATGATGAAAAACAGGTTTTCCACCCTATTATATAGAGTTTGCCCTGATGCTGGTCCTGATTTTGCTGAAGTGTTGGGTTGTCCTGCAATTTGACTTGCAGCAAAGGCATTGACCCTTTTAGCATAATTTTCATGGGTAAGCAGTCTTCCCACACTACTTAGTATGCTGGGGAGACCTCTGTTTTGTAACACCTGAAACCTGTCCATGAACTTGTTGATTTCGGTCTGCATGTCTTGGGTTCTCCTTTCTAATGTTCCAACCAGGTTTCTTAATGTCAGGACCCTTTTAACCATTGAGATTGTCTCAGTCCTGTGAGCAATTCCCATGGTGGTCAGTTGAGAGCTTGTCCTGTTATTCAATATGTTGATCATCCTATTGGCAACATCAGGCATGTTGCCAAGGCTTGCTCTTGCTCTGTGTATTTCCCTATTTGCCTTTGTAATGAGTGCTGACTGTTCATCTATGGTCTTAATGAACTGCCACTGATCAGTAATGGACTGGCCAATATTGGCCCAAAGGACTGTTTTGAGCTCTGTTGTCACCTTATCTAGTGTGAGCTCTTTCTCGAGCTCAGTTATTCTCTTTTTGAGAGCTTTTATATCTCTTTCTTTCTCAGCCACATTCTGTTTGCTCTTATCATATCTTTCATTTACTTTAGCCAAAGATTCTTTGGCTTGATTAAGCTCTAACATTTGAGCTTCTAGGACTTGAATTTCATTTTGAAGCTTCTGCATATCCAGACTATGAGTCTGCTCTGTTGTTGGTGCAACTGTCGATGTAGTTGGTGCTGTAGGTTCTGTTTGCTGAGGAGGAGGAGCAGTAGTTGGAGCAGCTTCCTTAAGGTTAATTACTTCAGGAGGAGGCTGGGAGGTTTGACCTTATTCTCTTTGTTTCAAGGCTGCCTGTAGTGCTGCTTTTGCAGCCTCAGATTCTCCCAGCTTTTCCTGAGTTTGGATTAGCCGCTTGTACAGAGATATCAACAAGGTTGTGGCCTCTTGATCATGTCTTTGCTGGGCAACATCATCTGTTTGAGGGTGAATTGTGGCTGGGAGTTTGATCTTTCTCCTCAAGGCTGCCATGTCTGCATCCCTCAATTTTAATATCTCTTGTATGCCCTTGATATCTTTGGGATCATGCCCAATCTCTATGATGATGTCCTCTAAGGACTTTATTCTGTTGTCCTTTGCCTGAGATGATGCTCTCTCCAAATCTAACTGAGAGGCTGTATTGTTAAGGCTATTTTGTAGCCTATAGTTATCCAATGTTTGGTCTGCCAGGGAAGCATAGACCATCTCACCCGTTTGCTTATGCAGTTCTATCTTGTCCATTGGGTGGATATCCTTGGCAAGGACTTCCAGGTTAGTCCTCAAGTAGTCAAAGGCAGATTGGGGCTGCACTGCTGTTGGCATAAAATGACTCATGATCATTTTGCCTTCCTGCACATCATATGCAGACATGAGTCTTTGTTGATTGGTGGGAGCCATGTTTAACAGATGGTTATACAGCTGTATCTTGATGGGCTCATTTCTCCTCTTAATGTGGATGAACTGCTGTTTAATGCTGAGTCCACCTTCCCTTTGCTGATTTGAGGAACTCACTTCTCCTCCCATTGCTCTATCCTGTTCCTATTGAAAGGAACTTGCTGATGCTTCCCTGCTGGGTGGGACCATACCAAAAGACTGTCCTATTGGCATTTCTTCCTCTGAGAAGGGATTGATTCTCTGTCTTTTCTCCCCATGAGTTGCTGATGTTGTAAGGGGAGTCTCTCTGTCCCTTTTCCTGCTTGTATCCTCCTTTTGTGGAGTTTGGAGGATTGATGCCTCAGCTGAAGTTTCTTGCCTTGGAGGCACAGTTTGTTCAGTGGATTTAGGGGCTTCCACTATTTGCTCTTGTTGGACAGGTTGTTCCTGCCTTTGTTCCTCCTGTTGTTGCTGTTCTTCTAGCTGCTGCACTTCTCCCTGCTGCTCCATCTCTTCTTGTTGTTGCACTAGTGTTTCCATTTGCTCTTCAGTCATAGGAGGTGGTTGTTCCATCTGCTTTTCTTTGCCTTTGCTGGATGTTTGTGGAGTATTCATGGCAGCTTGCTGATGTGTTGTTGAGGATGAGGTAGTTGCTCCAAGTTGTCTTTTATATGAGAGGGGGACCTATCCACAAGTTTCTAAGTTAGCTTCTTTTTGAATATTTCTAGCCTCTCTTTCTAGTAGCTCTTCACTAGTAATTTCCTCTTCTAGGGTGCCCTTTTCCCAGCTCAATGCATTGGCATACTACTCAATCTCAGGCAACCTCATATGTGAATAGGTACCCAATTTGTATCTTATCCTCTTGAGGGAAACAAAATGATTGGGGTCATAGGGTATCCACTCAAAACTAGTTTGCAGTTTGAGGGCCTCTAGGATACTATTTGCCTCCTTCCATCCCTCCTCTTTTTTGTTATATAGGAAAGGGCCCAGCTGGCTCCTTACCTTCAACTGCGCCTTCTTTTTCTTACTTTGGAAGTGGAGGTAGTCGGCATTCCCAAATTGCCTGAAATATTCTAGGGCAAAAAGTCTCATAGGGACATACCTTGGCAGCCTATAAGGCTTCAACTCACAGCCATATACTCGGATGACTGTGTGGTCTTGGTAAAAGTACCAATTACCAATGCTGTAGGTTTTGTTTAGATGGAGAATTCTCCTCATGTCATCAGTTAACCTTGGAGGAGAAACACCATACAATAATGTCATAGTTGGATGAATGAACGAGTCTATGAACTCATAGTATGTGTATGGTGATACAGAGGTGCAATGAAAAACAGAGGTCCAAAACACAACTGACCTTGGATTCCCCTGGGCATTAACTTGCTTTAGGGGAATGAGGAAGCTGCCTGGTTGATAAAACAAGAATAGATGGTAAATGTACGAGGTGTATCTGAACAGTCTTTCCCTTTTCAGATTCATTAGCTGGTCATGGATTCTATCTGCAATATATGTGGCATAGTCATAATGCACAGCTAGAGGCTTTCCAGGAGAGAATATAGACAGCATTGCTATTATACTATCATCCACATCCTCTACTCCCTTGAACCCTAGGACATAGCTGATCAAATCCACTAGCATTCTACCCAATTCATTTAAGTATGCATATCCAATAGGAGGAGTCCTAATGGCTTCAGAGCCTGGCTGTATAAACAGCTGAATGATTTTGATGATCTGGTCATTTGACAACTTAGTCCCCTTCTTTATCAAGTTCTGCATGTAGAGGGGGGTCAATGGTTTTGCAGTGTGGAAATGCAACATCTCATTTATGCTCTCTGGGGTGATATGGAACAGAATTGAGCCTGTGGGGCTGAGGACAACTCTTTGGCATGGATCATAGCACTCCTGGCATCTGTGGATCAATTCTGGCATAGGATTTACCTGGGGGAGGTTGTAGATGGGCAAGTTTGAGTCCCAAATCCCTAGGATATCAGCTCCACTAAGGTGCTGGGATTTCAACTCATTTAGCAACTGAATATTATATTTAGAGCCTATTGGAAACCAATCTAACATTTGATAATCCATATCTCCCAGAGCTTTCCATTCTAACTCCCTGTGAGGGGTATTGAGAGGCTTGATGTTCAGTGCAATTGGAGTTTCCATGGTCTATTAAGCCTCTGACTTGCAGGTGAACTGGTTGAAGTAAGCAGAACAACACAGAGGTGATTCCTTACAATGAAAGTGTGAATTTCAGGGACCAGAGGGTGAATTGAGCACACAGCAATTGAAATACTGCTTAACAGATTGATAAAGACAAATAGCAGGGCTGGCCAGAACTTTTCGATGGTGAATTTAGCCAGCAGAGGTTTCTAGCTCACGGTTGCGCGAGCTACCTGTGAATTCAGGTTGTTTCAGTCAAATGCAGGTTTCGTAAACTGTTCGTTGCCTTGCCAGAGGGAAATAGGTATAGGTTACTGGATACTAGACGGTAAATTCAGTGTTTCAACACTCCCTTAACAGTTCGTTCGAAGAAATTTGGATAAAAACCAGGTGCAGAGAATAATTTCGAGAAATACCTTGCGGATTGTCACTGATAGTTGCAATTGTAGGTACGACGGAGGCTCCCATGGTTTCAAAGTTGAACGGTGCAGGTTGGCGCTAGTATGGTCGTCAAATACATGCAGGAACAACAACAGTCTCTTTCGGTAAAAGTAGAAAAAACACTAAATTTTGGCTTAAAATAGATTTTTGGCAATATTGGCGCTTCTTTGGGATGACGTCAGCATGATGTCATCAGGTGGGGTCGGAGTCGGATGACTTCAGCATGACGTCACTGGGTGATGTGGCAGGCCATGGTTGGTCCATGGATATGCTGAAGTGGCGGACATGTCAGCGAAGAGACGGACGAATGAGGTGATGCGACGGCGAGGTGGCAGCAACGTGGCTCTGACGTGGGCGTGACAGGGGACCAGCAAACCGGGCGGTAAGTGCAATAGTGGTTACGGTTTTCTCGGACTGCTTACGATACGGCCCTGGTTTTGTCAGAGGCCGCTCCGAGAGACTTGAGAAGGTGACGCGTGGCCGAGGACTGACGTAACCCTTCGTCATTTTCTCGGGTGCTAACTGTCGGGCGTGGGGGCCGCTCCGATATCAATGAGGGCCGTCGGATCACATGGGTCCGATCCGACGGTTGACGAAAGGGTGATGTGATCGAACAATACGGAGGGGGGGCGGGTTTAATTTATTATTTGTTTTGAAAGCTGCACCCGGCGGAAAACATTAGGATATGGGTTTTTGTAAAGTTTCTCAATGTATTTTGGAAAATCAACCATATGCGCCGAAACTTTGGATAAGTGGCAAAAGGTGGGTTTTTTGGGTTTTTTCACAATTTCAAAGGGGTTTATGGGTAGGATGGAGTTTTTATAAGGTTTTTCTTTACAAACGGAGGTTTAATGGGTGGAATGACTTTAAAGAAGGGAGAGGGGTAAGGTTTAGGTTCATCAAAGTGACCAGATGCCAATTTGATCCCTGACAGAGGATTTATTGGCTATAATGCCAAGGGGAGGGATATTTATACAAAATTTGGGGTTTATACACCATGGTGTTAATAATAGTAGGGGAAAGGTAACATAGGGGAATTACATAGTAGAGTTAGAGTTAATATGGGGGGAAATGTGAATGAGGGGGGGAATTACTAAGTTTATTTGAAACTCACTTAGTTTTAGGGAGTAGATCAAAATGAAAAGAATTTTTAGACAAGAAATGTGGCTTTTCAATGAATAAAACCACCATCAAACCTCAAGTTTTCTAAGCAATTCAATTGATGAGGGGATGTTAGTAATGAGTGGGAAAAAGGGATAATTGGGAAGTTAGACATGCTTCTTTGTTTTTCTTTTCTCATCTTGACTATCAAGGTTAAATCTGAAATGAATACCACTTCTGCAACCCCATCTACTTACCCAGCTACTTTGCCTAGCATTTTTTGTTTCTTCTTGAAGGGTGCATTTAGGCTTCCAGACCCTTACTTGCCTTTTCTTTTCTTTGGCTTTTTCTTTTGTTTTTCTATCTACTTCTACCCTTATTTCTTCCAAGGTCCCAGATTAAGCTGTTGGGAGCCTTTTCTTCTCTACCTGAACTACCTGTCTGCCAAGATTAAACAGTTTGGACAGACTTCTTTCTCTATTCTACAACTGAAAATTTAAAACATGACATGATCCAGCTTAGATTGTTGGACCATCCATCAAAATTTGAGTCGCCATCAAGCTATAAGCACAGATTGTATTCTTATGGAAATATGTGATCTTTGCATCATCAAAGTAGAGCATATTTGGACCTTTCCATTGCTAATCATGAAATATGAAACCTATTGGTATAGGTAGCTAACACCAGGTGACACCACTCCTCTTTGCCTATTTTGATAGGCATCGTCGAGAAAGAATTTTATCTGCTACACAGATGAAACTTTCTTGGTAACCTAGAAATTTTTCTCTATACCTAGGGGCATGCAAACCTTTTGGCGTGCAATCGAAGAGCGACTATTTATTTTTTAAATTTGTAGGTCCTATAACCCTTTAAACTTGTAGGATTAGTCATTTCCTAACTTGCATAAAGAAAGGATCCAGAGCAAAGCTTTGTAAGGTGCAAGCTCCACAAAAATGGAATCTTAGATGAGACATCCTTATTATACGATTGGATCGAGCAGTTTTATTGCGGAATTCAATCTCGTTAAAAAATAAACATAAGCAATGAGCAAGTGTTTCCCCCCACGTTTAAGCTCATTAAAAAATGAACTAATTTTCGGTAAATAACCATCATGAATGTAGTACTTCAGCCTTTAAAGCCTTGGTCGTTTTCTCATCATCACCTCCACTCTGTATTGGCCAATCATTCACCTCCACTTGATTGTTTACCACTTTTGAGTAACAGCTGCGAAGAGTGATCTTGTTAACCATCGTTGTGACACTGCCGTGATTGGAAAATTCCAAACCTTACCTGGAATCAACTGCTACCCGAATTTATCACTCGTTCCTAAAAAACGAGTCTCCTTTAAGCTCTTTTCAGCTAACTCATAAAATATGAAAAGATTTCCGAGCCATTGGCCTCTCTAGCTCGTTAAAGTGACTGGAAGTGCTATCCCTCCTTTTGATTTTAATCTTTTTGGACCTGAGGGATTTTTACACAAAAATGTCGAGCACTTGTCTTTTTCGGCTCGTTAAAATTACCGAAAATTTATCCCTTTCGTATTATTTTATACTTTTTCGGACTTAAGGGATTTGATGACGAAAGAGGATATTTGGAGTTTCCTTTACCTTCCTTTTTAGACTCTCTAAAATTGAAAAGGACTGAGTTATCTTTGTCGTTAAACTCGTTAAAACCTAATAGCGACAAACTTGTCCATAACAGACAAGAACGAGTTTCACTATCGTTATGCTTGTTAAATAATAATGATTGTTAGCGGGAAAAGTGTCTATTCAGAACGACCCTATCCCACTAAGGTGTGACAGTGACCTTAGAAACAAATAGAGAAAACTACTTTTGTATTCTTCTTTATGAACCATAAACAAAGAGGAATAGGATGAACCAACCTGTGTCTTGCGCTAGTCCTTTGATCCAATCTCTCTCCACTTTGACAGCTTCCAGCTACCTACTCCCTTACTTGCCCAGCTTCACCAAATACCTGCAAGATCACAAAAGAAGGAAACTATACAAAGACATGGGTTTATATTCATAAAAAGCTTAGGATCAGATTTAAGCTAAACATACAAATGTAACAAGCATCAATGATACACAAGCATGTAGGAGAAACTCAAATAGTTTTATTGATATAACAAGAAGATCCAGGAGGAGTTACAACCGATGATTCCTGATCCAGCATCAACCTCCCAGCAAAGAAGCCCCTCTTCACCTCCAACAAAGCATAAATCACCCAATACTCTTATATCTATCTCAAAACCAACAGCAATTCTTCGTAATGTACAAAATTCCAGCCTCAGGATCTCTGGGATGAGGGATCCATATATAGATGCATGCAAGGAGGATGAGTCAACTTATGATTTGACTAGTGTCTTCTCTCTATCAGTTCTTGCTTCCACTTGGAGACTGAGAGCATCTTACTCATCCTTGGTCGAATTCAGTGAGGCAAGTGTCATTGGAGAAGATTCTGGAAGCTTCCATTGTCTTTCCACCTCGCGGAATGGCACTGCCATTTGTCATTTCCCGCTCAACGCACCCTGATAGTGCATTTAGGTGCGTTGCAACGCACCTAGCTAGTGTATTTGGGTGCTATGCAACACAGCTAGCCAGTGGAGCAGCTGAAATGATCCAGATTTGTCTGATTCTGAGCATTTTCTGGTGGAGAACTTCTGGGAGAAGTTGTAATTTGTTGACCTTGTTCCTTTAGGAGTTAGAACAACACTTTTACGGACTTAGGAGCCCTTGGTTTATGGACATTTCATGCTTAGAGCTATAAGGCACAAAAATGTCTATAACAGCGATGGTTTGCCCGAAGGGAAAATTATAGAATAAGCATATGTTATCCTCCTCAAGCTTGACAAAAATAAAGAGGTACTAGTCAACAATGAGAAAAATTGGGAAGAAAACTTGAAGAAACTTTGTTGGTAACAAGTCGCTCTTGAACATGACACTTTCACTCCGCATCCTAGTCGGGTTGGGTTGTTCCATTCACTGGTTATATCACCATGGTTCCATCACACCATCCACATTTGGGGTTAACACTACCAATCCATCATGTCAGTGTCGTCGATATGTTCAAGAGAAGTCATTCAGATAATTCACCTGTGTCTCACCCACTATAATACATTTCCGCTCCATTCTTTCATGACCGCCACCCTGAACCGTATATCACCAGATTGTTTTCACCTCCATTAAAATCATTTGCTCCGTTCCGTGTCATTGATGTGGGATTCATTAAGGCCGTCCTATGATAGATCTCTTCTTGTTGACATCAGCTCATTATCCAAGAAGGCTATCTAGGAACAACCCTTTCAGTACTTTGAAGCTTGCATGCCTCAATGGTAAGTTTCTCACTTACGGCGACATGTTTACATAAATGGCCTTTGACCAAAAGATTTTACATGGTGTTCGACGCCAAGTCCCTTATTCACACCACATGAATTGTACTGTAGTACCTTGAGGATCATTATCATTATCGATGATTCCTCTCGTGCCTATTAACAACTTACGTCATTGGTTGGTAATTAGGCGATGTCTTTCCATCTTCGACTCTAGAACATCTCTCACATGGATCGACTTGTACTTTGAGTGAAGGTTGAACAAGATTGAAGACCCCGGATCTAGTTTCATCCATCCGAGCTGTGGTATATATTCAGGAAAATAAAGACATCAAATGTACATCATTGCTGCACATATAATCATCCAATCTAAGGGATGATGGCTCTACCAGAATCATCAATCTACACTCAGACGATTGTCTGTCTCATGTACATGAAAAATATATTTATAAAGCTGAGCACGGGAATTCCCGCCTCAGCTAGATCATGAAAAAATTATGAAGATAATGTATTGTATTGTACCTTATTACAAGTCTCCTTCCAGCTTGAAAGAACTTCAGATCCTCATGATAAAGCATTTCACCCGACATCAAAAGATTAATGACCTCATGCTTTAGGGGGCAACTGTTATAGACATTTTTGGGCACTGCAACCCCAAGCATAAAATTTCCATAAACCAAGAGCTCCTAAGTCCCTAAAGGTGTTGTTCCAACCCCTAAAAGAATAAGGTCAACTGATTACAACATCTCCCAGAAGTTCTCCATAAAAAACTAATCAGAACTGGTAAAGACTGGACCATTTCACCTACTCCATAGGCAAAGTGCGTTGCATTCCACCTAAATACACACAGTAGGTGCATTTCATTTCAAAAATCCCTTCTATGGGGTGCGATGGATGAGAAGGGACAAATGGTAGGGTCAATCTGCAATGTGGAGAAGCATGGAATCTTCCAGAAACTTCTCCTGTGACACTTGCCTATCTGAACTTGACCAGGGATGAGTAAGAGATCATCAATCTCCAAGTGGAATCAAGAACTATTGGAGGGAAGACACTAATCAAATAACAAGCTGACTCATCTCCCTTGCAGACATCTATATATGGATCCCTCATCCCACAGATCCAGAGGCTGGAATTTTGCATCTTGTAAGGAATTGTTGTTGGTTTCTTGAAGTAACATCATAGTGTTGGGTGATATAAGCTTTTCATGAGGTGAAGAAGGGCTTACTTGCTGAGACGATGACGCTGGGTCAGAAAAATTGGTTGTAATTCTCTTGGCTCTTTTTTTATTATCAATAAAGCTATTCAAGTTTTCCTCCATACTCTTGTATGATTTATGTTTTATGCATTTGTATGGTCAATTTACATCTGATCCTATATTGTTTATGATAATCTATCTATGTTCTCGTATAGTGTTATGCTGCTTTGATTCTACAGGTACTCTGTGAAGCTGGGTATAAAAGAAAGCAAGTAGCAAAGGACTATCAGAAGAGAGAGGAATTGAGCAAAGAACCAAGTGCATGAGAGAGGTTGGTCTCCTCTATTCTTCTCTTATCTATCTTTCATAAATGAAAACGAAAGTAGTTTTAAGTTTGTTTGTTTCTAAGGTAGCTACCAACCTTAGTGGGATTAGCAGTTCTGCATAGAAACTATTCTCGGTAACGCTAGGAGAAGCTACTACACAATTCTAGGATGAAGGTAATCTCCTCAGCTCTAGAATTGTACAGTGCAACTGTCCTGGGGGATAGTGACTACACGTTGCACAATTCTAGGCAGCAAGGTTTCATCACTTATGGCTGAGACTACACAGTGCACATTCCATTTGGGGTGTAGTCAAAGAGAGTTTCCTTTTTGGGAAGATTTTTGGAAAAATGGTTAAGTGTGGGAGGCGGGTGAACTTGTGAGGAAATTTAAATTGTGATCACACACTTAGCATACTTTGATGACAAAACAACGCAGACCACTAGAACAACAAGACAAAGAATTACCCTCAGTGAGATTGTCCAAAAACAAAGAGTGACAAGTGTGACACTCAAGATAGACTTTAGGATGACTATGATGAAATTTGTACGGCAGTGCTTAAAACTTTGTGTATAAGTGAAACATGTGTTTACATGGCTAGGAAAACTTGTATACACAAAGAACAACCTTCATGGTCACCATAAAGGTTGGAAAACATTACATGAGAACCAAACATGCTAAAATATGATAATTGATCCAACAAGCAAAATGGAGCAAGACAGTTAGAGGAAACACATGGAATCCCTTTTAGTTATTGCAACCATGCACGCCATTGAAGACACAATTATATGACAACTACACTTAGCCTACATAGTGGTAACCATCCTCACTGATGTAGGCTTCTTCTTTATCTACAAAGTCCTCTTTTCCCCACTATCATCCACACATTCAATCCCCTTGTCGAAGAAATCCACCTTGGTTGTGTGAAGGCATAGCCAGTCCATACCCAAAATCATACTATATGATCCTAATGGAAATACATTCAAATGTGTTGCTATAGGCATACCATTTAGCTCAAACACACAAGCTCTCACCCATTGGGGAAATCACTTCTTTGTACCTATAGCCAACTATACCAACCAAGATTTTGAATGCACTTCTTTTCTGAAACCACACTTATCCACCAAGTTATGATTAATATAACTATAGTTAGATCCAGGATCAATCAAAATAGAAACAAATTGATCACAAAGCTTACCGTCCATCTCAATTATCGATGCATGATGATTTGCTTGCCTATTTTCCACAATTGCATAGATTTGAGGAATGTTATGACCGACATCACCAACTATATGTGGCTCGTGAGAACTGTAGATCTAGGGTCTACCACCACTTTGATACTATAGAGAATCCATCTTATGATGATCCTTACCACATATCCAACACTACAATGGTTCCCTACCACTACCTCTAGCTTGCTACTCTCCACATCCCTTCTCAGCTATATTGAATCTCTAGTAAGCAACTACATTTTCTTTCTCACTTGCATCTTGAGGTCTTCCTCTCTTTGGTGGCCATTTTCCTTTAGATTTCTCATTTATTTTCAAGTCATTCTTAGGCTCAACTTTGCGCTTTGACTGCTCATAACAATGTTTTAACTTTCGGATGGCCTTCTCCAATGATCTAGGCTCATCAAACTCAATTTGGTCTCTATATTCAACTAGCTAGAAGTCCACTAATGAATCTCTGAATCTTTGCCTTCTCCTCCTTGAGGTAAGGCACATATCTCAACAACTCCAAAAGCCTACTAGTATACTCATCATCTGTCATGGAACCCATCTGAAACTCATAAAACTCCTTAGCTCTGTCATTAAATTATCCTTTTAACAAGTACTTCTTGAATATAAATTCAAATGCATGCCACATAAAATCCTCCTCATGTATACCTTTGGAATTCTTCACGTATTCTCACCAAATATCCACTTTACATTTGATACTGAAAGTGGTTATCTTTGCTTTCATGTTTTCTGAATAATCATGCAATTGAAATAGTTTCTTCATACTAAGCAACCATGCCTCTGCATCCTATGATTTCTTCATTTCAACATCAATGGTAGGTGGCTTTGATCCCATAAACTCATTTGGAAGGTATCCCCTATCACTCCTCCTGTATGGATGATAACGATGACAACCATGATGCATATCAGAACCAGAATTGGAATAGTACCTGTGTTGATCACCTCTCCCATCCAGAATGTCCAAAAACCTACGATCTCTCACTGTGTCATATCTATCTGACTTGTGTCTACTATGATACCTACTACCATATGCCCCTTTAGTTATGTCCTCATGTCCATGGATGAACCAAAGTGGTCCCTATTTCTATAAATCTGATAAACTCTAAAGTAGTATCACATTCACCTCTTCTTGTTTCTATTATGTCTGCGTGATTTTTTCATTGTCTGCTTTGCAACTCCTTATTTCTTCCTTCACATTGATCAATGTGTCTACCTAATTAGAAGAGTGCCCCACACCATAATGCTGATCTGATGCAAAGGGAGATTCTATGTAGTCTACCACCTTGCTAGCCATTTGATCTCTTTCCTATAAGGCATATTATGTTAGCTAAACCAAATCAAAATAAACCAATGTACCTTAGCATAATTTGAGGTTGATACCTTGTCTGGAACATCATCAAATCAACGTGATACATGTATAGCATAATCATAACAACATATAGACATATATCAACTAAGTGCATTAATGCATAAACGTCATTCTATTTAGGGTCTAGTCATCAATGCAAGGCCATATCAACAATGCATGCTATGACCTCATGCATCACAAAAACAATTACTCCATTGTACACATTTCTACATGCAACTATCAACATGGATAAGAAATTCCTAATCACCTACACATATGTCTGAACACATGTAGTCAAGCATAAGCGATCAATTATTGTAACCAACCTACAATATGATATATGTAATCAAAATGTTCAAGAAATAACCCAATATACAAGTGTTATAGACATATTTGGGCACTTCAACCCAAAACCTATATGTCAATAAACTAAGGCTCATCAACCCCTAAAAGAGTTGTTTCATACCCTAAAAGAACATGGTCATCTAATTACATCATTCCCCAAAAGTTTCACCTGAAAAGCTACCTAGAAATGGCCTAAACTGAACCATACTGAGTGGTAAACTGGGCAAGTGCAATGCATACTGAGTGGTACATTACTCAGGTGTGATGCATACTGATTAGGCCTTCTATAGGGTGTGATAGGCGAGGATGTACAAATGTCTGAGATATTTTGCTAAGTGGATGCTCATGGAATCTTCTAGAAACTTCTCCTATGACACTTTCCTCTCTGAATTTGCCCAGGGATGAGTAAGAGATTCAAGAAATCTCCAAGTCGAACCAATTGTAACAAGTGTAATGAAACTAATCGAAACGCCAGAGATGACTCACCCTTGCACACATCTATAGCTGGATCCCTCATCTAAGAGATCCAGAGGCTGGAATATTGTGAATTGCAAGGAAGTGTTGATAGTTTGTATTTGAGAAAAGAGCATTGTATTGTTGGTGTGATATTTCTGTTTCATGAGGTGAAGAGGGATTGATGCCGGGAGGATGATGCTAGATCAGACAACTCGATTGTAATTCTCCCTTCTATTTAATAAATTTCTTCAAGTTTTCTTCCATATGATTGTGCAATTGTGAATGTTATCATTTGTGAATGTTATTGTATGTTCATTATATATCTGATTCGGTACTGTTTATGATATAATAGATCAAGATGCTTTGATGGTTCTTTGTTACTGTGTTTCTACAGGTACTCTCCAAGTGAGATAAGCATGGGGAGGAGTTGGAATCTCTGTCATGGGGGAGAGAGATCAAGCAAGGGATTACGAAGAAGTTCCAGGTTGGTTCCATTGTCTTTCTCTTATCTATTATACATAGAAGAAATCGTGAATTGCTTTAACCTGTTGTTTCTAGAGTAGCTACCAAACCTAGAGGGCTAGTCATTCGGAAAGACACCAGTTTTCCCAGAAACAAATTGGCGACTCAATTGGGTAATGAATAGATGTTTGTTTTTTTTTTATTGTTTGTTTTATAAACTATAGTCAAAGCCTGAAGTTAACCAGGTAGCCTTCGAACTACTCTTGCTTTGTAATTGGATAGTAGATTAATGTTTTTTCAGTCAATCTCTGGTTTAGTTTATGAATTAAACATTTAAATTACAAGCATTCTAGATGCCCTTTTGGTAGCTCAGTAATCTCTCAAGACATTCCTTTGTACTTTTCTCTTTACTATCCATCATAGCCCAACTTTACTCACTGAAAATAGCTGCACATCTAAGCCAAAACCCACTTCAGTTGCGCTCCCTGGCCCATCGCGCTATCTGTCACTGTAAACCAGTATGCATTGCACCTCCCAAGTGTGTAAAGTGCGATGCATCCCTATTTTTGTGAAGCCCAGGTGCGATGACTGACTGAGCCTTTTTCCATTCTAGAAATTGGGGGTTTTTGTCCTTGTTTTTAGTTTTGTTTAGTTGTTTTGCTACTTATGAACAATGCCTCCTTACTGAAGCCTGATTGCATCACATAGATCAGCCTCCATTAGATTAGGATTAGTGAATTTTTTTCTATATTTTTCATCATTTACAATCCTTTGTCGAAAAGTTGTTTAAATCGATTTCTCGCTTTGGTACAAAAAGTGTCGTAACTGTCGTTTTGTGTCGAAAAGAGAAGTGTCGTGGATTCTTCCTTCCCTTGATAGTCGATTTTACTTTTCTTCATGTATTTGATTTGATTTTTTTTTTATTCAAAGTGTCGAAAGCATTTTTTATTCAAAATTGAAAAGTGTCATTTAGTCTTCCTTTCTCTTTTGAAGAAGAAATTGTCAAAAATGTCTCTTTGAAAGAAATATTTTAGATCTTTGCTGCATTCAATTTTCCTTTTTGGCATCTTCATATTAAGGAGAACAAAAAAAAAATACTTGCATTTGCATTTGCATTTAGTTTGTGTGCGAAAAATGATTTAGGAAAATGCACTAGTGTGTGCTCTTTTCTCTTTGCTCTTTCTTTGAAAGAATTGTAATCTTCTTTCCCTAGTAGCTAAGATTTTCATTGATCAAAATAAACAAAGATTGTTTATCATTGTAGATTTCATTTTAGGAATTTCAAAAGCATCATCATGTGGTGAACCATTGAAAGGTAAACTTTAAATAAGATCAAATCTAAAATAAATTTCAATGAATCTAACAACGCTTTGGAACTTAACGCAACACATCTAGAGGTCTAGGCTAGAGATGTGTTTAGGCGTCGTAAAAAATAGTAACTATCATTTTCATTGAAGGTTGGGTGATTCCTCCTCCTTGATATGACAAGTGCTAGCATGAACTTGTGCTCCCCGTACCATTGCGTATATATTGGGAGACCACAATAGGCTTATATCATTTATCCATAGGAAATTGAGTCTTCTGCCTTATTGATCGCAATGCAGTGAACACAAAATTTGGAAAGATTGACTGCCGTACATAAGTCCTTGGTAATTTCTCTTTAATTTATCACCAAGGTGTATTTTGTAGTTTTGAGATTGGTTTGGTAATCCCTCTATCTAGATTTTCCAGAGTAGTCACTTTCGTTCCGTTTCGACTCTTTAAAAGAAAAGGTCCATCTGAGCATTAGTCACTTCAGGCTCATTAAAAATCAAAGGGGACTAGAGTCATACTTAGCTTTTTCTCGACTTTTAAAAAATGAAAAAGAAAAGTTGTGTCAAAGCATCATTAAAATTAATTGAATTCAGAATAACATCCCTAATCCTTAGTTGATCTTAGGTTGAGATATATGGAGTCCACCAATCAAGGAATCCATTTTGAAGGGAATCCTAGTCCTTTTACTTCTTGGGGAAATATTGGTGCTCCTCATATGGCCACATTGTCCCTCCCAGGACTTACCATTGGCCTACCAGTATGGCTGTTCTCAACCTCTGTGGTTCAAAGTCCCGCGATTCCTCAGCAATCAAATTGACCTACAATTGATACTAATGTTGACCCTTCGCCTTCTTCTTCATTTGTTTCTACCTCCCCTTCTTCCTCTCTCTTGGTGAAAGTAGTGATGCTAGTAACCAGGTGGCTGAGAAGAAGAAGAAAGGGAAGGAGAAGAAGAAGTCAATTCAGTAAGGGAACAACCAAGCAACCATTGCTTTAGATGCATCATCTGGTGAAAATCTGCCATAAGAGCTCCTAAACCCAAATTTCCTTGCATAATTTGTAGAGGAGATCATTTTCATTGAGATTTTCCCTGCTTCCCTAAGATTTTGAGAGAACGATCTCCCCGTTCGCACCATCTTGTGTCATCAACCTCTGGTGATCATGATGGTAACACTCCTTCGACTAGTGATAACGAAGTTCATGGACAAAAAGGAAAGGTCAAGGTTCCTTGTAGGTTATGTGAAGGTAATCATTCCCTTCACCGTTTCCCTTTTTTGGATGAAGCCAAAAGAGTGTTGGATAATCGTCCTGCTTCACTGCAGCGACTTCCATCCGGTTACCAAAAACTTTCCCCAAGTCCTTTACTAGTTGAAAAATCGACTGACTTGAATCAACCATCGGTTGAAATCACTCTCTCTGAAAGTGAATCTCATGATTCTATACCCGACCAAAGTCAACAGGTCGAAGTGACAATTGACCCAATTTTACCTTCAGAAAATCATACCCGTCACGACGAGAGTGAGAACGATACCGTTCAAATTCTTTTTGTTACTTTAGAATTCGATGAACTTGGGGGAAATCTTCCTGTTCCATATAGACAAGATGAAAACCCTTCAGCGCTCATAGCTCAAAGGGTTGATTCTCCCATTTTTTCAGTACCCCCTCCAAGTAGTCTAGTCACTTCCTTTGATTGGAAATGACTAGCAAGATCCCACCTTCCTTCTTATGTACCTTTCCAAATCATAGTACAAATTCGTAAAATGATCATGTCTGGCACTATTATAGATGAAGGGGCATCAATGAGTATCCTTTCCTCAACTTTTCGGGAAGCACTTGGTTCGCCATCGCTTATGCCTGTTACATAGAATTTGGCAAGCTTTAACAAAGGAACCAGTTGACTGTTAGGGATCCTTCCTAAGTTACTGATCACTTTGGGAAGGAAAATTGTTCAGCTAAACGTGATGATAGTCCTAGGACCATTATATTACAATCTACTCCTTAGACACAACTATGTTTATAACATGGAAGCTATTGTTTCAACACTCTTCCGAGTGGTGCATTTCACGCATGAAGGAAAAATTGTCACCATTGACCAGCTTTCATTTCCTGGTTCAAGCATAGCTCCAAGTCAATCATCATACTTAAATGGTCCTTTTATATCAGTGTTATCTCTTGAACCTTCATTCCATCCACCTAATTGCCATGAGTAGTCTGGTGAATGTAACAAAGCTTCGGGGGCATGCACCCTTGTCTATTATGCAAACGAACCTAGCTAAAAAGATAAGTTTCCCTGTAGGTTATGTGAGTGGTCTGACACACCATTCACCTTTGTATATTTTGTGGAAAAATCCAAGGAAGTGTTTTCTCTATTCTGCGGATGAAACCGTCATGGCTAACCTCAGTAGTTTCCATATGGTTACAGGAGAATCTCCTTTTCATCATGCTGGGGGCATGCAAACCCTTTTTCCCCATTTTCAATTTTCATTTTAATTTTTAGTTTTTATCTTTTTAGTTTTGAAATTTCTAGCTTTTTAGCTTTGTCGTTTCTAGCTTTTTAGTTTTGTTGTTTCTAGATAAAACTGTAGCATAGTTCCCCCATGGTTCAATCTCGTTAAAATATGAACCCACCTTCGGGTTATTAACCTTTATGATTGCCATTCTATCAGCCTTTTGAACCATGGTTGTGTACCTCTCATCACCTCCATTCTTTTGGATGATCATATGCTTCCACTTAGTTGTTTACCAATTTTGAGGAACAGTTGCAATGAGTGGTCTTGTTAGCCAACCTCTTCACAGAAACCACCATGTTTTGAGAAGTTCCAAGGTTACCTGGAACCAATTGCTACCCTAGACACCACTCGTTCCTCAAAAATGAGTCTCCTTAAACCCTTTTCAGACTCATTAAATATGAAAAGATTATCGATTAATTGGCCTTTCCATCTCATTAAAGTGATTGGAAGTGCCATCCCTCCTGTATATTTTAATACTTTTCAGACCCGAGGGATTATCTCATGAAAAATTTCGAGCAATTGGCCTTTCCAACTTGTTAAAGTGATTGGAAGTGCCATCCCTCCTGTATATTTTAATCTTTTTCAGACCCGAGGGATTATCTCACGAAAAAGTTCGAGCGCTTGTCTTTTTCAGCTCGTTAAAGTGATCGAAAAGTCATCCCTTTTGTACTATTTTATCCTTTTTTCAGATTGAAGGGATTATTCTACAAAAAAAAACTTCTAGAGTTTCCTTTTCATCCATTTTCAAACTCTATAAACATGAAAAGGACCAAGTTATCCTTGTCGTTAAACTCGTTAAAACAATAGCGACAAACTTGTCCACTCTAGACAAGACCGAGTTTCACTGTCGCTAGACTCGTTAAGACATAGCGACAGGTTTACCCAAAGGGAAATTATAGAACAAGCATATGTTATCCTCCTCAAGCTTGACAAAAATAAAGAGGTACTAGTCAAAAATTACTAGGGAAAAAGGAAAGAAAACTTGAAGAATTTATGGTAGCAGGTCGCTCTTGAACATGACACTTTCACTTGGTGTCTGTGATTGAGTTGGGTTGGGTTATTCTGTTCACCAGTCATCTCACCATTGCTCTTTCAGACCATCCATATTTTGGGTTTAACGCTACCAATTCATCTCAGTGTCACTGATATGTTCAAGAGAAGTCATTCAGTCGAGAATTCACCATCCAGTTAATGTCTCATCCAATGTAATACCTTCATCTTTCATGACCGTTCTTCCTGAACCTTGTGTCGTTAGATCGTTTTCACCTCCAGAAAATCATTTTCTTCATTTTGTGTTGCAGATGTGGGATACATTAAAGCCCTCCTACGACAAGTCACTTCTTGTTGACATCAGCTCATTATCCAAGAAGTTGACTTAGAAACACCCCTTTCAGTGCTTTGAAGCTTGCATGCCTCAATGGTAAGTTTCTCACTTCCGGCGACAGGCTAACATCAATGGCCTTCGACTGAAAGATTTTGCGTGGTGTTCGATATTGGATCATATATTTACACCACGTGAATTTTACTATAATACCTTGAGGGTCATCATCATTATCAGTGATTCCTCTCGCGTCTGTTAACAACTCACATTATTAGCTGGTAATCAGACGATGTATTTCCATGTTCGACTTTCGAACATCTTTTCACATGGATCGACTTGTACATCGGGCAAAGATTGAATGAGTTTAAAGACCCTAGATCTAGTTTCATCCATTTGGAATGAGATATATTCAGGGATATAAAAACATCAAATATACAAAGGTGCTACACAGATGGTCATCCTAACCAAGGATGATGACTCTACATCTGAAGAATCACTAGTCTGCATCTGCTGGCGACTATCTGATCTATGTACATGAAATGAATTTATAAAGGAGAGCATGGGAATGCATGCCTTAGCTAGATCATGAAAATTATATTATGATGATGTATTGTATTGTATCTTATATAGGTCACCTTCTAGTTCAAAACCTCGGATCCTCATGATAAAGCATTTCACCCGACATCAAGATTTACGACATCATGCTTTAGGGGGAAACTGTTATAGACATATTTGGGCACTTCAACCCCAAACTTATATTTTTGATAAACTAAGGCTCATCAACCCCTAAAAGAGTTTTTTCATGCCCTAAAAGGACATGGTCATCTAATTACATCATTCCCCAAACGTTCCACCTAAAAAACCATCCAAAAATAGCCTAAACTGAACCATACTGAGTGGTACACTGGCCAGGTGCGATGCATACTGAGTGGTACACTACTCAGGTGCGATGCATACTGATTAGGCCTTCTATACGGTGCGATGGGCGAGGATGGACAAATGTCAGAGACAATTTGCTAAGTGGATGCTCATGGAATCTTTTAGAAACTTCTCCTATGACACTTGCCTCTCTCAATTCGCCCAGGGATGAGTAAGAGATCGAAGAAATCTCCAAGTGGAACCAATTGTAACAAGTGGAATGACACTAATCGAAACCCCAGAGATGACTCACACCGTTGCACACATCTGTAAATGGATCCCTCATCTAAGAGATATAAAGGCTAGAATATTGTGAATTGCAAAGAAGTGTTGACAGTTTGTATTTGAGGAAAGAGCATTGTATTGTTGGTGTGATCTTGTTATTTCATGAGGTGAAGAGGGATTGATGTTGGGCAGATGATGTTGGATCACACAAATAGTTGTAATTCTCCCTTCTATTTAACAAATTTCTTCAAGTTTTCTTCCATATGATTGTGCAATTGTGAATGTTATCATTTGTGAATTCCATTGTATGTTCATTTTATATCTGATTTGGTAATGTTTATGATATAATAGATCAAGATGATTTGACGGTTCTTTGCTACTGTGTTTCTACAGGTACCCTCCAAGCGAGATAAGTATGGGGAGGATTTGGAAGCTCTGTCAAGGGGGAGAGAGATCAAGCAAGGGATTAATAAGAAGTTCTAGGTTGGTTCCATTGTCTTTCCCTTATCTATTATACATAGAATAAATCGTGAATTGCTTTAAACTATTGTTTCTAGGGTAGCTCCCAAACCTAGAGGGCTAGTCATTCGAAAAGACACTAGTTTTCCTAGAAACAACAAGGATGTATTCAAGCGACATATAGTCAACATGTAAGTGACATATAACCATATGCAACCATTCATATAATTCTGACGATGCATCCCAGAAAATCAAATCAAGTTCCTCATGACAACCTTACTACAATCATGATCAACATGATGTAATGCAATAGGCACATGGAGTGCAAGTGTAAGAGACACAAATGCAATGGACATGCATGCATGACCAACACTTTCACCCAAGGAGAGTGCAACCACACTTTGATACCGATCTGTAACACCCCCTCCTCCCAGATTCACCTAAGAAACCAACCAGTCCGGATAGACATGTGATGGGAGAGGTAGCTATAAGGGATTCAACTTCCTTGGTGACCTTAAGGAAATGGAACTGATATAACTTATCAAACAAACCCATCAACATCAACAAGGACACCCTTAGAAGACCTATCAGTTACTCATACATCTTGTCCCTGAGTCCCATTGATTTTTTAATCATTTTAACCCCTGTTCGCTCTCATGCTATAGGAAAGACAACATCCAGAAGCCAAAGTCACTCTCACAGGTCTATGTGCCAATGTCCCTGGACTCTTTTCAGCAAACCTGTGCCAACTTCCCTGGGTTTTGAACCACATTTCTAGCCTAGAATCCTGGCCTCTACCCATAACTTTTTATAACCTTCAGAATTCATCGAAGACATGATCAAAATATAAAAAAATAAAAAATCAACCTTGGGACTAGGCCTAATAATCCCCAACTGGGACTAACATTTTGTCAAACAATTGGCATCAATGAAACCTACAGGTCTAGGATACAAGAGAGAGCATGAGTGAATAAAAGAACTTATGAAACATAACCAAAAGTATCACTACCTTCTGCATGAACTGTTATATCATCAATTAGGTCTTGCATCCATCCATTTAACAATTATAAGTAAATACATGAAATAACCATCACATGAAAAATTCATATAACCATGCTTATAAACAACATAAAACCATATAAATATTAGAGATATGACAACCATTAAATGCACATATAAACTAGCCTATAAGTAATAGAACTTAGCTTTTATTAATCATAGGCAAATCTAACCACGTTCAGGACTTCGACGTACCACCCGACCATAGACATGGCTGAACCAAATCTCTCTTTCAGCAAGCTACCCTCGGGCCATATTCCAAGCATGAATATGGGACCTCATTGAATAATCAATCCAAGAACAACCGATGGAATACAGAGGTTAAAATACCTCCACCCTCATCAAACCATGATCACACCAAAATTGGTGCTCTGATCACAACCAAACCGAACTTGGAATTCCATCTAGAATCCGTCATTATCCTTGAGGAATTTTTCATCTCCTTGCCTCTCAGGCTTTACTACAATCCAATCACGGATCACTAGAACCTAAACCGAGACTTGTCTTTCAGGCTTTACCACAATTTAGACTCAGATCACTAGGCCTTAAACCAATACTCATCCCTTAGGATTTACCATGTATCCTGCCAAAACCGGCCAAGGGATTCCTATGCCTTTGGGAATGAAACTCGTGACCACCTTCACCCCGATTTCTGAAGTCCATATGGAAAACCAAATCTCAAAACTGATATAAACACCCAACATACCATGGCATCCAAAAAAATGCAAGGCTTGGCTGAAAACCATTGTCATAACCCAGAAAAACTATGTCATTGATAGCAAAAGAACCATACAACAACATGAAAATTCATGTATGTCCAAACCAACTAGGAAATCACACATGCAAAAGGTTACCCGCAAGTATTCTTGCTGAAGCTACTTGATCCTGCTTTCCTCCTTGATCCTTTCTTTCCTTCCTTTCCCTTTTCTTGATTTTCGTTCCTTGATCCAAAGCTAGAGTGCTACAAGAAAACTCTAAGTTACCAAGAGAGAGAGAGATAGAGACAGAGAGAATAATGAGAAATTTCCAAACTTAGATTGAGAAAATCTTACCAACTGATCCTCAGAAGCCTTTTTATTAATGATGCATCTATTTTCTTCATTTTCCATTATTTTCCTTCAATTTCATCCTCACGTGCAACATGTGACCTTTCACCTTACTTTTCTCCTATTTCCCTTTATTTTCATAAATAAAAGTGTAAAAAATTCCCTTTTTCCTTTTAATTCCTTTGCCTTAGCCTTTTCCAATTTCCTTAGCCAAAAAACATCGAGTGATTCCCACTAGAATATATTTTCCCAACATTCAGCTTGGAATAACTAGCCCTAACCCATGGTCTTATTTTTTCCTTTATTAAATTTTATTACATTAAATTTTCACTAGGGTTGTTACAGCCTTCTGTGCATTGCACAGTTCTAGCAGGCAAGGGGAAAATATAGAGGGTTGCAGATGCGAAGTGCACAGTTCAGGAAAGACGGATGAGACTAGGTTGCTAGGGAAACTCCTAAAATTGGTTAAGTGTGGGATCAGCGAAATTGATGTGATCAGTGATATAATTTGACTATGATCACACATTTGAACACTTAGTGATACAACATAGACCATCCATGTTGAGTAAAATTAATTACCTATCATTTAATTGTCAACTCGGGGGTTTCATAAAACTTTTGAAGCGTGCGTTCACTGTATATGCTAGATATTAACTTCCAATTTGGACCAATCTAACTATGAAACAAAATAACGAAAAACCAAATTCACTTATTCTAATTCAAAAATCAATTCAAAATAAATTATAGTATAGTGCATGGAATTTAAATCTTAATCTACCACACTTGCAAGAATTGAAAAGCACACCACTCTTTCAAAAATGAAATTGCATGAAATGAGATCTACTCTAAGGGATCATGTGTGCATTATAAAATTTGGATCCTACAAAATGAATAATCAAAACCACATTGAATTAAATGAAAGAAAAAACAATCATCCTTAACCTCTCACATAGCAAAATATATGGAAGCAAATAAAAACAATCACTCTTAATCTCTCACACAGGAATACATATGAAAGCAATAAATCTTAATCTATGAAAGCAATAAATCTTAATCTATGAAAAACAATAAATCTCACACATTATAGGTGGCCAATCCAAAAGGATGAGAGATGGAAAGCTCAGAGGCTCCCAGTGCGGGCATTACCAATCAAGGTGAACATCACTCATGATCATGGTGCTGAATATAAATTCCATTCAAAACATGACTAATATTAACTTTCCACCTAAGTATGTCCAACTTTACACATGCCTTTTAAAGGAGGAGGCTCTCCTATTTATACAAAAACATAAGAAGCTACCTCATTAATGGAGGTCCGCTATTCTCTCCCTAGATCCCTGGAAAATCTCATAGAGATACAATTCAAATAGGTAATGATGAGACACACAATCTCGTAGAGTTACAATTCAAATAGGTAATGATGAGACGCACATTCTCATAGAGTTACAACTCAAATAGGTAATGATGAGACACATATCCTCTTTGACCTTTATCAAATCTTCTTCCTTGTCTTGAAGGGAATTCGAATTTTAGCATTGGAAGCCACATAAGGGTGCCTTGGAAGATTCCAAATGACCTACACATGTCATGAAACTCAAGCCACTTTTAAGTATTGCAAGTATATGTCATCTTTCTAAGTTTTAACCATAAATTCACTTAAAATACTAGAAATCATTAGCTTTTAGAAAACACAAATGGAACCCATATAATTATGAAAATGGAGGCTAATGAAAGGTTATATGGTCATGGAGTTGCGACATGTGAGTGAAATGGCAGTGATAAAGGTAAAAGTAGATGATATTTTGAATACATTTTGGAGGCTCTACATACCCCCCAATTGACATTATTGCATGTCCTCATGCAATCTACTGCATTTCTTAATAATGATTTTCTTTTGCATGAGCTTGGCTTATATCAATTGTCTTTAAACTTTGCATTTGACAATTTCATTTCTTTTTGCAAAGTATTTCTTGTCATACATTGAATTTCAACATTTTTTGTTTGTTCTTTTGTGAAAGCCAAATTTTAATTGGTATTGGTTCTTGTGTTTCAATACCTTGTTCCTTTTTGTTGTAGCGAGATTCATTGAACATATTTAAGAATGCATCTTTGAATAAGCCAGATAATATGCTCATCATTTAGTCTTTATTTGAAAATCACATAAATTTTGAGCCATAACACAATCATAATGATTATGACAAGTATGTTTGGATGAAATGAAGTGAAATGGAATGATGTGATATGGAGTGATCATAAATGGATATCCTTTCCCCTCCAAACTAATGGTGTTTATGGTTTTTATTTAAATGAGAAAGGAAATATGGTGAAGTATTTTCCAAAAATTATAATTTCAATATTTAAGGAATTCTATGATTAAAAGTTAGAAAAGAACATACCTTTACTTACCTAGGAAGTGGACAAACTATGCATATGTAGAGAAGTTGTAGATGCTACTGGATCATGGAATAGAATGTGGGATTTTATCTACTTCTTGGTTTCATAAATGGTGTATGAGGTAGTGAAAGTGCATTCTTTATTTCTACTACTAAATCTATTGTATCCACTACAAAATTCTGAAATTATATAGTCTTCAACTGTTACAGAATCCGATGGTACAATTCTAGTGATGCAAATAAATGTGTTGTTGTCAAGCCTGAAGAGAAGAGAATTTGATGTAAAAAAATAAATAGGGTCGCGATTCTTCACAGCAGATCCGAAAATTTTTGTGAAAACGTTTTAGAAAGAAATAATATATCTGGATTCTTTAAAAATACCCAAATTCAAAAAAAAAAATCGGTTGAATCAGAGTTCGGATGAGGGAGATATCGCTGATTTTAAAATTAGCTATTTTTCCAGAAAATTTCATGACAGCGGGAAATATGAAATAGATTGGTCTGCTAGCCAAGAAAATGTATGCTCTTGAGGTTCAAGATGCATTCAAAGCCTTAAGGAGCAAGGCAAAGGTTAGAGACTTGGTGGTTGAGAGGGAGAGTATATTACCTCTCAACATGCAACACGAGAAGAAGTCTCGGACAATTGTGGAGGAGCCACAATTGGTGAAGCAACTTAAAGAGGTTGTGGAGCAACCACAACTAGAGAAGCAGAAAGGAGACCAAGTGGAGGAATGAACTCATGCAGATATCTCTAGTAGGGGGGAATTTTGAGCCAAATGGGCAAAGGGATCGCATGCATCCATACCTCCAGGTAGGAGGTGGGGCAATGTGGAGTGACAGTCCCAAGAAGGCAGAAATAGGGGTAGGATCTTTGAAATACCCAACCTCTTCGATTAGACCTTGCTACGGGAGGCCCGACGAGGAGTAGCATGACTGGCTGAGTGGGTAGAGACAGATGTGGATGGAGTGGCAGAGGAAGTTTCAACATTAGAGGATGTTTCTAGCCCAACTGGGAAGTCAGTTGGGAGATCAGTTGCTTACTTCTCAGTAACTGAGTTGTAGTGAAGTAGTGGGAAGCATGATGCAACATGATGAGAGGAGGTGTGGTACGGATGCAGTGCTGGGAGATAGGACCAAAAATAGCACAGATGCAATAAGAGGAATCAATGTGATTGATGCAGTTAGAGATCAAAGTGATAGAGGCTAGAGAAATCAGATGCTGAAGGGCACAAAGGTGCATAGTTTTCAGTCAACGGAGGCCATAACAGTCAGAGACTTTGATGACAGATGCATCATTCTGATTCAGGTGGGATATATTTTGTTTCTAGAGTTGCTAGAGAAACAACACTAGGGAGAAGTGTTGCATGCAGAACATTCCAAAGGTTCAGGATCGAGATTGAGTTGAATTCATTTCTTGTTGAGAGGGAGTGTTGAAAATAGCAACAAGAAATGCTAGAAATACCATTCAGTATATTCCAATTTTAGTTTGTCCTTGAATTAAATTTCAAATTTAGTCTCACCAGCTGCTTGGAAAATAATTAATTAATTCATCTTAAGTTAATTAGTTGGAGAAATTCAAGCTAGAAGTCTTTGTGAAGTCAAGAAACAGTTATCCCTTCGATTGAGGAAGTTATCCCTTAATTAAGGAGATATGGATGAGTTGTAATTAGTTAGCTCAATTAACTAAGTTAATTCCAGTTAGATTAGTTCCAAACAGTTTATGGAACTGATTGTGAGTTCAGTGAGTTAATGCATGTGTGCATGTAACTAGTGTACTCCACATAACTGAAGATTCTCTCATAAATAACTCATGCATGTCAGTTCAGACAAAGACCCAGTTGAGATTAAAGATAGGGACAATGTACTATCAGTTGGAGGAATTTTCCTATAAAGGAAACTCATCCATGCAGAAGGAATAAGGTTCCTTTACGATTGTGTAGCTTTATAGGGTGTGAGATCAATGTGAGTGATCAATGTTACAGTTGGTAACAGTAGGATCACCCAGGAGAAACATCGCAAGGAAATAGGAGGGTTGGAGGGTAGAGGAGAAGGTTTGTGAGAAGCCTTGTCAGCCTTTGAACATCCAGGAGGATTGTACTGAGAGCTAGCTAGTTGTGAGAGCTAAAGCTTTGTATAATTATGATGTATTTCCACCTTGTATGATAATGCATATAGTGGGGTTTTTAGCTGAGTCTTTCTCCTGAGCATTTTCTGTGTTTCATGTGTATTGATTCTTCTTCTTTGTTATATGTGTTCTGTATGATCTTTCTAAAATTGATTAAGCTTCCGCAAGTTTGATTGTAGAAGTAGATTAAGTATTTTTCTTTAGTATATTGCGTTATCAAGTAATCTACAGTGAGAATTTCCACACATTGATGTATTCCCATGATTTTTGACGAGAGAACTTGTCATTGATGCATACAAGCCTCAAGGTACTAATAAAGACTCTAGCCTTGAACCTAGATAATGTGGTGATGTCGATAGGCCAAGACTTGTTATAAGGGAGGCATTAATGAATCCCCCATCATCTAATGCGAGTATGGAATAATGATTTTGGAAGGACTATGGATAGAAAATTTGCATCGAGCAAGATTTATTTAATGGAAAGGAAAATGAAAAGAGGGTAAACAAGTGAACAAAAATAAAAAGGACAAATTAGCATGTAAGTCAGCTGAATGTCTCTATTAATGGGTTAATGAATGGAAATTATGAAAAATGTGAATGGAAAATAAAATGGAAACATGCGACTCTCACAAGGAAAATGGTGATGATGATGTTTAGTGAAAAATGATTGAATAGATTGTGAGTTTGGAGAGGAAAAATGATGGCATTTATGAATGACAGAAATGGATTTAATTGGTTCATGTTTCTTGAAATTTTTCTTACAAAACCAATCATGCATAATTCGCGTCCTTCAATTATCAAATTGTCCTAGACCCTGAAAACAAACATGGCACTAACATTGTAATAAAATGTAAGTGTGTTCAAAGAGAAGTGATCAATTTCTTTTTGATACATACGCTAGTAAAATAGGTTCATGACGTGTCTTTGCTTCAAATTATCATGGTTAGTCCAATTTCACAATTGCAATAATAAATCCAATTTCTAAAAGGATAATATGCACAATTTCCCCAGTCATAAAATTTCATAAAGATAAAGGAATATTGTTTGCAATAGAACCCAACATCATTTGAAATTCTGCAATTGTCCAATGCTGAGCTGAGCTGAGCTAAATCTTCATACCATGCATAACCAAATTCATGTGGAACCATTTATAAAAAATTGGTTTCTTCCTTCATTAACCGTGAAATGGGAAAGTTTCAATCCCCCAAAAATCATAGATATCACAATGAATTTCATTGTTATCTCACGCTATCCACTACTGCAACCTGATTTGGACTGAATTTGTTGACTGTCACCTAGAACCAGTACCATTCCAAGCTCCATCAATGTGTTTTTGTGGACCGTCATGACCCTTGGGGAAATCTACTTTTAAAAACGACCTTCCCACATCGAATTTCCTCCACTGTTGATTAGGGGATTTTTGAGGTCTAAAATGAGCCTCCTAAGGAAATTATAAAATAATAGTTGAAATAATAAAATAAGGTTAGATTGCATCATCAAATTTTAGAGGGAAAAAAAGAAAAAAATATTTTTTCAACTCGTATTTTCAACTTATGTCCCTATGGGTTTACTCAAATTGCGAGCGGAAACACTCATTGGATGAAGACTTTGATTCCTCATCAAATGAGTACCCATGTTCCATACTTTCGATGGACCCTATTACACAAAAAATAAGAATACATGGAAAACATGTTTGGAATCACGTTTTTAATGTATTTCTTATTTTTCGTGTAGCAGAGTCCATCGAAAGTATGAAACATGGGTACTCCTTGGATGATAAATTAAATTTTTCATCCAACAAGTAATCCCACTGAAAATTTGAGTAAAACCTTTGGGAGATAAGTTCAAAATACGAGTTGAAAAGTAGTTTTATTATTTTTTTTTTATTTTTTACTTTTTTACTCCAAAAATTGTGAATCATCCCCCATGGTTGACATCATGATCTTGAATCCTATTGGTTCTTATAAAGTTTATTTTGGTTGTAAATTTTCTTGGGGGGCCATTTTAGAGCTCAAAATTCCCCTAATTATTACCATCACCGCATGCATTTATAGGGCTGACAAATAAACATTGAACTATTTCAAAAAATATTTCAACTATCATCAGTGCTATCAAGAATGTTGTTTCCTCTCCATAATATGAGGAATCGTTGGCATAACTGTTATGTCAACTTTACCATTTCGAAAACACCAACAAAGCAACCTTCCCATGTTTAAAAATGCTACGTTGTTCACAAGATTTCTTGCACCGTTATTGGAGGAATATATTTAACTATGAGGCATATGGCCACATTTTATGTGGCCCATGCCACAAAATCTCCACTAAATATGTTAATAACAATATCATATCTCCATTAATTGCATCCTAGGTTGATTGTTAAATGTGGCATATTTGTTACAAAAAGTCATGGGTCAAATATGTTGATTGTCAATGTGGTTGTCACAAATCCTTTATTGATGCCATTGTAATCACCATGCGTTATTGATGTCATCATAATCACCATGTGTTAGCACTCATGCCACAAATTTTCTTGAATTACGCACCCAATGAAAATGAAAATTATGTTATTTGAAGGAAGATTCATAGAATGCTACCACCAATATACAATTGTGATCTTGCAGGATAGATTTGGGATGACCATTAAACATTGATTTGATTACCTAAAACTCTTATTCAACATGAACTCAATTCAATCATAACTACTGGGAGTGAAAATCGTAATCCCTTTCGGAGTTGACAATTGAAGGAATAACATTTGATAAATTGCCTTGATTTTGTCCCCGCCATAAAATCTCCAGCAAATTTATGTTTTCTGAGTCGAAAACGATTTCCCAACTATGAATGCATCAACACATCTCCATAATTTCTCATGAAAAATGTATCTAGCATCGACCATGCAACGTGTATTTTTCCCTCATATATGTATTCACAAATCATAGTGCATTATCCCCAAAAAAATTGTAATTATTGTGATGAATATTAACTGCATGCATTGCACCCATGACTGGCTTTTGGTTTTCTATCATTGTTGGAAATGGAAATCCCAATGAAGCCTTAACTTCAACTATAGTTCATATATTTCATATACTTCATCCAATGTGAATGTATAGAATTTGTGTTGAAACTTGCATTAATTTGGCGTGACATCTTATGACATGGGAGCGTGTTCATTTGCATGGCGCTTTACTCAAAGTGAATTTTTTCCATTGTCCCTTCGAGAGCTTCTCAACATTTATGATGCCACCCTTCAGAATGACTTATAATGGAAAATCATTGTATCACTTCTTTGCGTGAGACAGGTTCCTGTAATTCGATAATCACCCATGAATGAATTTGGCACCAAACCATTTTAACAAACCCTCTTTTTTCTACAACTGCATTTCTTTAGCAAAAATTCATAGGCAAGATTTGATCCTCGTTTACCCTCATATCTATTGGGAAAAAGTTTTGATATTTCAGAAACTTAGATCCAACTCCGATCTGCCATATCGACTAAACAAAATTCTTGTGCAAGAAGATAGACACCCATTTCAGCAATTCTTGACACGAATCTTTTGTCGGTGCATCCCCAAGGGAATAAACATGATCTTCATTCATAAAACCTACTTACAGAATTCAGTGATACCTCTATTGCGTCAAAGAGTGAGCCATATAATGTCTCCTGAGCACAATATCTTGCACACAGTTCTAGCAGCAAACAACACATAGTTAATTGCTTCCACGCTACGTGCAGACCACGAAGACAAACTAAGCACCATAGGCATATTTTTTTATTAAAGCAATTCCACAATGCCACAAAATCACTACGAGGTACCATGCAATCTCCACCAACAATTCAACAATACCACACATATCCACCAATCGAGCTGCATATCCACTGACTAAAGGTGCTACTGACAACGGTTTCTTCACAAGTTCTTAGCCATAGATCCACCAATCTCGATCCATCTCACCACTTCAAACCTTTTCCCTTGGTTGTCCTTTAATAATCCACGAAAAGAGCCTTTGATCTCAAGGCTCTGATACCACCTGATATGATATTAGTGCCCGAGCTACTAATTAAATTCATCTCTCAATTCTCCATGAAAACATAAAGGAAAATTGACTCACAATATTCATTCTCATCATTTTGGAAAAAAGAATTGATATTTTTATTTAAAAATTTATGTTTCCATTATATATATATATATATATATATATATATATATATATATAGTTGGCCAGGATGGAGGACCGCGAGGAGACCGAGCTTGTTGATTATTCCGCCGACCCCCTCGAAGATTTCGTCATCTTTGATTACCCTAACTTTCCGCCTGCACCTGTTAACGTCAATTCCGCCGAATCGTCGGATGCATCTAGGGTTCCTCTGCACTCACCTGAAGCATCGACTCAGTTTGAAGCACCGCCATTACCGCCGGGTTCTGCTGCCCTCCTCACATCCTTTTCGCCTGCTGATTTTACCATTGATTTCCCGACATCTCCCCGCAGAAATTGCCTCTCTGGGCAACCCATCTCGGCTCCTCCGACCTCACCAGATCCGGCGGGTATCTCCCAGGGTTCGGCGCATCTAAACCCTAATGTGGTAGATAAGAACCAGGGGCAAACCCCCTCCCCTCCGACTGACATTAGGACCTCGGGTAGCTTCAGTACACCGGCGCTAATCCCCCAGGCAATCAACCGCTCTCCTAGGGCCGAGGGCTCAAATCTGCTATCTGATCACCCCACTACTCCTAGATCCAAGAAGACAAAGTGTGTCAAGGAAACTGTGAGGGACATTACAGTGCAATTCGGCGATCCATCAAATTTTGAAGAAACCATGGCTCTTGCCCGCACAACCTTGGTAGGGCATGTTCGAGGGCGATCATACTCGGCGGAGCGACTGAAGGCATGGGCAAAAGAAATCTGGGGAGGTCTTTTCGCAGAGTTGCCTTAGGTAATTGAACTGCCCAGAGGATGGTTCTCCATCCACTTCGCAAAAGAGGAATATACAAATGTTGTATTGGAGCAATACTGGCATATAGAGACGGCTCTGGTCCTCCTGAAAAGATGGAGCCCTCTTTTCGATCCGGAACGGGAGCAGATTGGGGCGAGACCAATTTGGGTGCGCCTGCCAGGTCTACCGATTCAACACTGGTCCGAGGAAGCTTTCATCAAAATAGGGAATGCACTGGGGACTTACCTGGATCACGATCGATCTTACAAGGATACAAATAAGCAGATCATGGCTCGCATATTGGTTTACCTGGACACAAGAGAAGGATTGGATGGCAAAATGACATTGCGGTGGGGGAACTTCAGCAAATCTCAGTTGCTGGATTATGAAGGGGTACCTTTTAGGTGCAATAGATGGAGGCAAATTGGACATGTATACAAGGACTGTCCGCTTAACATTAACCTGGAAGGGGCGCCCAAGCAAGCACGATCGACTGCAGGCGGGATTGATTCCACAACACCTATATCACCAAGGCCCGGGGGGATTCCATCGGCTCAGAGATCGCCATTGCAGAATGTTGTACCTCCCGTCTCGTCTCCAAGGGTTTCTATGCATCAGAGAAATCCGCCATCGCCACCGATGACCAGGGCACGAGCAGCAGCAGCGGCCTCAATTGCTTCGGGTACTCTCCCTAACTCCCTCTTTATCACATCTGATATATCATATGCACATAACATATCTACAGCATGCACTATGGTCCAGTGTGATATTCCCCTTCCCCCTCCTCCACTTACATTGGCTCAGCCCTTGCTTCCGTTCCCCTCCCTGCCTTCCTCACCCCTTTCAACCAGATCATTATCTTCGCACCCATATTCCCTCCGTCCCCGAGCCCCCCGCCCGGATTCCTCTCCATCTGTTGGGTTGGGAATCGTCCCCCTGGATCCCGGGATCTCATCGACCCGTGGACGCAAATCAAATCTCACTAAAGCCATCAAGCATGCGGGAGTTGAAGTCACAGCAGGGCGACAAGCTACCATCGTAGGGGTCCTTAGAGCAAATAACCCCCCAAAGCCTGGTCCACCATGAAGATTATCTCTTTCAATTGCAGGGGACTGGCTAGCACCCCAAAAAAGCTAGCCCTCAAACGACTTTTTGAAGTCGAGAATCCTGATATTATTTTTCTTCAAGAAACCCTGGGATCAGCTGATGACTGCGTTCGGGCCCTATCCTCGGTCAGCTGCAAATGGACCTTTATTGCCTCAGATGCTATGGGCAGGTCTGGGGGTCTGGCGCTTGGTTTTAATCCCACATCCATTAGGTTGGAGACATCTTGGGGTGGTCAGGGTTTTCTAGGTGCAGACATTTTTTGCAACGAACTTGGCTGCCCCCTGAGAATCATTAATATCTATGGACCCTGTCATCAGAGGGAATCCTTCTGGAGGAACCTTCTCAGCCGCAATCTTCTATCAATCGACCACACCATCATAGGGGGAGACCTGAATTTTTCTTTGGGGTTCAATGAATCATGGGGAGAGGCGGCTCAGATTGATCCCATCACAAACTTCATCAGTAGACTTCTGGAGCAATATGATTTCATAGATATCCCATTGCAGAAGCCGCAACCTACCTGGAGAAACAAAAGAACGGGAGACGCTGCTCTTGCCAGAAGGTTGGATAGATTTTTGTTGAAAGTCCCTTTGATCCATCGGTTGCAATCATTCAAGCAATGGGTAAGTGCTGGCGGTATCTCAGATCATCACCCCATTGCCTTGGAAATACTTGGCCCTCATCAAAAGCCCAAGGCCCCATTCAAATTCAACCACCTGTGGCTGCAAAACCAGAGCTTTATAAGCTTGGTCTCATCCTTCTGGAAAGCTCATCCCATTGATAGAGAATCCACTTTAGCCAGGGGATTCGTTAAGAATCTCACAGAGCTTAAACACCTTGTCATCAAATGGGCTAAGGAGAAAAAGGAAAAGGAAGATGAGCAGCTCTCTAAGATTGAAAGAGACTTAGAGAGCCTTCTGGATGAGCGAAATTTAGGGTTCATAACACAAGATGACAAGAACAAGCTTGTGGACCTGGAGAACCAAAGAAACATCATCCTAAAAGAGAGGGAAGAATCTATCAGACTCCGTAGTAGAGCTATCTGGCTGAAAGCAGGAGATAAAAACTCCAGATTCTTCCACAACTTTGCAAAAGGCAGAAGGGTAGCCAATACCATCTGGAATCTTCCTCAGCCAAAGGGAGGCCTTGCGGATACCTTCAACAACTATCAAATCTGGGCACCTCCCACTTCAGGAACCTTTACAAATCTCCGGCCGGCAAAAATCTTGCAGAGATCATTAATGTGGCTGGGCATTTCCCTCGATTTATCGAGGAGGATGATGCAGAAGATTTAGAAGCCCCTGTCACAATGGCTGAACTAGAAAACATGATCAAATGGTTCAAGAAGGAGAAAAGCCCGGGCCCGGATGGATGGACCATCGAATTCTATGCTACTTTCTTTGAACTCCTGGGTGAAGATATTCTAAAGGTGGTAGAGGAGAGTCGATCTACAGGTAGCATTTACCATGCTATCAACTCAACTTTCATCGCCCTCATCCCCAAATCTGATTCTCCATCATCTTTTGATGATTTCCGTCCCATCTCCCTTTGCAATGTGCTTTATAAGATTATATCAAAGATCATTGCCAATAGGATCAAGCCCATCCTTTCCAGACACATCTCTCCCCATCAATTTGCTTTCTTAGAAAACAGGCAAATCCACGAAGCAATAGGCTCGGCTCAGGAAGCTATTCACTCTATCTGGACCAAGCATCTCAAATGCATTCTACTTAAAATTGATCTCTCCAAAGCTTTCAATAGGGTGAGTTGGCTGTATCTCAAAATGATCCTTATTCATACTGGCTTCCCACTCTCCCTCATCAACTAGATCATGGCGTGCATCACCTCCCCTACCTTCAGCATTCTGATTAATGGATCCGCCTCTCATTATTTTCACTCTGAAAGAGGACTTCGACAGGGGTGCCCTCTCTCGCCATTACTCTTCCTATTGGTTATTGAAGCACTCAGCAGACTTCTCATCTCTGCCAATCGGGAAGGATCGATCAGGGGTCTAAAAATCTCAGACATTTGCTACCTTACTCATCTGCTATTTGTAGATGATGTTCTAATCCTTCTAGATGGTAGTGTTCAAGATACTACCACTTTCTCCCGCATTCTAGCTCTATTCTCCAAGGCCACGGGGATGGAAGTAAATAGAGCTAAATAATCTATTACATTGACAGGTACATCGGTAGATGAAGCCCACACTGCCAGTATAGCATTTCCTTATAACACTCAACCATTGGAGAGAGGGCTCAAATACTTGGGATACTGGCTAAAGCCGACTAGCCAGAAGATTGCGGACTGGGTTTGGCTAGTTGCAAAGATTGAGAAGAGGCTATTATGCTGGAGCTACCGATATCTCTCAAGGGCAGGGAGACTTATCCTCATCAAATCGGTGCTTGAAGCCACCCCTGTTTTCTGGATGGCCATGGCATGGATCCCTCGTAATATCCTGGCAAAGATCCAGCAGCTCTGTAATAGATATCTATGGGCTGGGAATCAAGACAAGCACACCTTTGCTTGGATTGGGTGGCATAAGATTGCGCTTCCCAAAAAATGGGGAGGCTGGGGACTAAAAGAGCTCCCATTATTTGCAAAAGCTCTTGCTGGGAAGATGGGTTGGGCACTGATGACATCTCAAAGCCTATGGACCAAGATCACCTACCACAAATACATATGGCCACTCTCCCTACTTGATTGGGCAAGACTCCCGGGTTGGAACAAATCAGGTATTTCTTCGATATGGAAGGCCCTCCTTCACTCTTTCCCTCTCATTAGGGACAACCTGGTTTGGCGCATCAAAGCAGGCAACAAAGCCAGAATAGGACTTGATCCATGGTCTGGCTGTGGTGGCAGACATCTGCTCCCACATGAACTCATTGCTCACCTCTCGGCCCACAACATATTTGTTATTGCACAGATTGCTGATCCTGTACAAACGGATTTGTTTCACCAGGCATGGAAATCAGCAAATCAATTGAACCTTCCGCAGAGATGGCATGACACTTGGGAAGATTACAGGGAGGCATTAATCGAATCTCACATCCACATTACCGAGGGGCCGGACGAACTAATATGGCACCAAGCAGACCATGGAGTATATACTCCCAAAGAGGGGTACATTCATCTCATCCTGTCCAAAAAACCTATAGAATGTGTGGGCTGGTGGCAGAGCATTTGGAAACTCTCAGCCTCCCCGCGATCAAAACTTTTCAGCTAGTGTCTCCTGAGAAATAAGATTCCCACAGGCGATCAGCTCTTGAAACGGGCCATCCACGGACCCACTTGGTGCGTACTGTGCAAATCGGATTCAGAATCAATCGAACACTTATTCCTGCTGTGTGAGGCCACAAAAACATTATGGAACAATCTCAGGCCGCACACAAATCATGTGGGCGATTGGAATGGAAGAAACATCAAGGAGGCTTGGACTGTTTGGGGTAATAACAACAGAGGTTCAAAACTGATAAATCTGCCCATCATCGTTAATTGGTCAATCTGGAAAGCTCGAAATAACATCATTTTTGAGAACAAGCCTATCTACTGGCCCATGATTGAGGCTTGTATTATCGCTGCACTGAGGGAACTGCCCAATCCTCCTCCCCAAAAAGCCCGCCTTCCTGCTCCGCACCCCCCAATAGACACCAGTCTACCTTGGGCATACTTCGATGGCGCAGCCAACTCTCAAAGCTGCAGAGGGGGCTTCATCCTCCATATAAATGAATTCCATCGCTACAGCATCAAAGCAGGTTTAGGAGCCGGGACTAACAACTTTTCGGAGCTCATTACCCTTCGCCATCTTCTTCATTTCGCTCTGAGACACCAATGCACTAGCATCAACATCTATGGGGACTCACAGATCATCATTAACTGGATAAATGGCATTGCGATTTGTCACATGCACACACTCAGTACTATTTTACAAGAAGCACTTGATTTCAAATCCGCTTTTAACCATATCTCCATCTCTCACATCTACAGGGAGCATAATAGGAGTGCCGACAAACTTTCCAAGGAGGCAGCGTTAATGGATAGAGGTATATGGGAGATTACAGAGACCATAAATCAGCAGGAGTATACTTATTATCATCGGCCGTATATAGACCCAGGGTATCCAACCCTGGATCAGCGTACAACTGCCTAGCAGCCAGATACTGTTTTTTGTTATTTGTCTACAGCTATACAGATACCACTGTTTTTTTTGTAAAATTTTTGAACTTTTTTGTAATAGAACTGCATTGATAGTACACTGACAGCATACCCTGCGTGGTAGTGCAACAAGGAAGTACCGAACATCAATGTAATCAACAAAATCTCTGTTTTAACTGATCATCAATGAAATATTTTTGATTTTTCCAGTGGAAAAAAAAATATATATATATATATATATATATATATATATATATAAAATAAATACAATCTAACAATTTTAAATTCTAAATAAAAATGCAATCAAACTTGATTTTAATTCCCTATTTTACCCTCCTTGAAATATTTTTTTGATTTTTGATTTTTTTTTTATTATAAGTATATGAATGTCTCCAATGGAGCCATTTATAGATTAGACTTTCTAGAATGTTCATATCTAAATTTTCAAAATGTACCTAACTGTGCATGAGTATTTGAAAAATCGTTTTAACATTTAGATTTGCTACAAAGATCTCTTGAAGAACAGATGAATGTTTTGGCACAATCATGTCTCGATACCATTCCTTAATGTACTCTTTGTGATCCAAAGAATGTTTAATCTTCATTCTAGATCCTTTTTCCATAAATGGTTAATATCTTTTTTTGGTTTTTTCTTTTTTCCTTTATAAAAATGATATGTAGCTAAATGATTTATGCATATACATGCTTTAATCATGCATCTAGGAAAAAAAATGAAAAATTAACTCTAGATTGAAAGCTAGTTCCTATGCACACTTCCCCGACAATGGTGCCAAAATGTTGAGGCAAATTAATTACCTATCATTAAATTGTCAACCCAGGGGTTTTGTAAAACTTTCAAAGCATGCATGCTCTATCTATGCTAGAAATTAACTTCCAATTTAGATCAATCTAACTATGAAACGAAATAACGAAAAACCAAATACACCTATTCTAATTCAACAATCAATTGAAAAGAAATTATAGTACAGTGCGCAGAATTGAAATCTAAATCTACCACACTTGCAGGAATTGAAATCTTAATCTACCGCACTTGTAGGAAATGAAAAGCACTCCACTCTTTCTGAAATGAAATTGCATGAAATGAGATCTACACTAAGGGATCATGTGTGCATTATGAAATGAGGATCCTATGAAATGAATAATCAAAACCACATGAAATGAAATGAAAGCAAAGACAATCACTCTTAACCTCTCACACAGGAAAAGATATGAAAGCAAATAAAAATAATCACTCTTAACCTCTCACATAGGAAAATATATGAAAGCAATAAATCTTAATCTATGAAAGCAATAAATCTTAATCTATGAAAAACAATAAATCTCACACATTATAGGTGCCCAATCCAGAAGCATGAGAGATGGAAAGTTGAGAGGCTCCCAGTGCAAGAATTACTAATCAAGGTAAATATCACTCATGAGCATGGTGCTAAATCTAAATTCCATTCAAAACATGAGCAATCTTAACTTTCCACGTGAGTATCGCCAACTTTACGCATGCATTTGAAGCGAGGAGGCTCTCCTATTTATACAAAAACATAAGAAGCTGCCTCATTAATGGAGGTCAATTATTCTCTCCCTAGTCCCTAGAAAATCTCATAGAGTTACAATTCAAATAGGTAATGATGAGACACACAATCTCATAGAGTTACAATTCAGTTAGGTAATGATGAGACGCACATTCTCATAGAGTTACAACTCAAATAGGTAATGATGAGACACATATCCTCTTTGACCTTTATCAAATCTTCTTCCTTGTCTTGAAGGGAATTCGAATTTTAGCATTGGAAGCCACATAAGGGTGCCTTGGAAGATTCCAAATGACCTACACATGTCATGAAACTCAAGCCACTTTTAAGTATTGCAAGTATATGCCATTTTTCTAAGTTTTAACCATAAATTCACTTAAAATACTAGAAATCATTAGCTTTTGGAAAACACAAATGGAACCCATATAATTATGAAAATTGAGGCTAATGAAAGGTTATATGGTCATGGAGTTGCGACATGTGAGTGAAATGGTGGTGATAAAGGTGAAAGTGGATGATATTTTGAATACATTTTTGGGGCTCTATAATCCATAACATATAAAAACATACTTTGGTTTATGCAACAACCTTTGTGGTAGGTTACAATAAGTGCATCTCAGGTGATAGAATTTAGGAAGATAAAGGTGACACTTGTACAAGAGTGCATGAAATAAGTGTGAGACAGGTCTATGTGATGAGAACAACCCATTCTCATAAAAAATTCCCTTTGAAGCTGTTAGCACTCAATAATTTTTTGAAGTTGCAGAAGAAAACCACCAAGGTAACCACAAACCAACTTTGGAAGTTGGGATCAAGCCCTGCCAACTTCAGAGAGGGCTATCTTTGTAAGATTTAACTTTGTTGGATTGAATATTAGGCTAGCTATGAATTTTAAGTTTTGATTTGTATTTGAATGGTTGGTTGATAACTAGATTACCATTGGGCTATGGAGTATGTTACATAAAATACAGATTGACTACAGTTTCTACAGATAGATATCAATGGGCAGGGTAGCCAAACCGAATGGATTCTTTAAGGTATATGAAATGGAAAAGAAGGACAAATTTAAGGTTCACTTTAAATATAGAGCATTGTTACCTGAATTCTATAATTAAAGATCAGAAGAAAACATTGAAATTATTCATAGCCGAGTGTAGAGTGTAGGTTTAAACAAATTCTTCCCTTTACTTATCTATTGAATAATTCATATTTGAAAACAAATATGTGCTATAAACATAGAAATATCAACACATAAGACGAAATTATGTGCTTCACCAACAACTTGACACCAGAATCTTGTGAGAGAGCTTTATGTATAACTGGTAAATCTTCTCATGCTTCAGAAAATATACAATAGTGTTCTTCGTACAAAAGCCAACCTCTATTACTTCAAAAATTGAAGTATTTATAACTTGTTTACAAAAATATATTGATTTAGAATATCAATATTTAATACGAATATCTAGAAGAAGTATCTTGAAACAGAATTCGAGATTTTATTACAAATAGATTAAACTATCTGAAAATATCAGTTTCTTATGTTTTGGTACTGATTCTAGGCATTCTGGTAGTGATTGGGCCTTTAATCAAGCAATGTTGTTGTCTTGCTAACATATGTGTCTTGTTGTCCTACCGTTTCACTGCATTTTGTTTGATGACTATAGCTGTTGAATGAGTAATGGTATGTATCTTGTTGTCCTCTGTCCATTTGATACTTGCTAATTAAAATATGTTGAAAGAGGGGGCAATTCTTTCAGACTATGAATGGATACCGAGAGGGGCCACATGACAGCTGAGGACTGGAGTCTGGAAGATGAAGTGGAGGTGGAGCCAGTTTTGAAAGTCAATGAAATCTACTTTTTGGAGGGGTAGAGGGTGCTATAGTGATGTATGAGAGGGGGGGGGGGGGGGGGGGGGGGGGGCTGAAATAAGGAGAGGATGACATGTAGTAGTGGGAAAACCTCTTTTTGGACCCCTCCTTGTCATTAAAGAGAATCATAGCGAGGGGGTCCAAAAAAACTTAAGAGTCATGGATTAGAGCGGGGTCACAATATAGGCCATTGAGAGATGGGAAGTTTTACTTTAAACATGTGGCCCTATTTTCTGATCGTAATCACAATAGGGTCAGGCCTTTGTCATATCGCAATTGTAATACAGACAGAGGGTGTTAGCACTGATTTACCCCATTTTACAACAAAGGTGGGCCTGAAAACCTTAACACTGTAATATATAAAATATCACATTTGGAGAGATAATCGCAATCGGAGGCCAGATGGAGGACTTATAATTGTTTTCATATTGTTCTGCTCATGGAACAGACACAATATTTTATTAAGAAGCATTGTATAGTTATCAATTCCATCTAGGGCTAACTGTAATTGCAATCGCATCGGGAAGGGGTATATGGAAGTGGGACTTGGTTTGATCACCGATTGCGATATCACAATTGGGGGCTGGGAGGACATCGCAATCGAGACCGGGAGGAATGTGATATCAAGGTAGGATTGTTATCAGTGGCGAGATTGATATCGGTGTGATACAGGGTATCATACTATGGGATATGATGCGGGGTAAGGATATTGGAGTCTACATGGATTATTGAGATTAATTTTCATGATCCAAGGGTGGAGAAATCCCCAATTTCGAATAACCCTATTTTTTTAGGATCATTCCTCCCTTTTCATCATTCTCTGCTTAGGGTTTAAGTTTTTTGCCTTCATTCGTGTACTCACTAAACGCTGCTAAGAGGTTTTGCCTAAGCCTTGGCCCTTGGATTTCTTTGGCATCTGTCATTTTTTTATCTATAGCTATATAGATGTCTCTATTGGAAGTTTATATCTCTGGAAAATATGAGTTGTTTCATCTCTACATACTTCTGTTTGATTTCCATGTTCATGGCATCCAAATCATTTCTCTTCCTAGAGCTATAGTGTTGGTGAGTTTCCTCTCTTTTCAATATAACCTCTTTTTTAGTTGTTTATGTTGTCTATATAACTCAGAATTATTACTGAGACTCATTGTAATTTCTCTAGCTTTATCGTTCTCATTATATGGCTACAAATCATATTTTTGACCAAGTTTATCGACCTCATAATACTAGGATCCTAAGTCTATTCCTGTTGGGTATGGCACACTCACTCTCTTCTCAATTTACCATCAATATTACATAACTAAATCATGCCTCTGCCATTTACAGTTATGTTATACACTAAGCGCAAAAGAGTTTAGTCATTTTGTATTTAATCGCTGGCTGTGATGCTTATTTTCCTTTTGGGAATAATTTCTCCACAGGGTGGATCTTCGACTTTGTACTAGAAGATAACATGAAAGGGGTTCTATTGTATTATGGGTAAAGTGGGTTTGGTTATCTTTTCTTCACCTTCCACTACTAATATGTACAATATGGGTTAGGAAAACAAATTTATTATGAACTTTTTGTGTACCCATCTTTCTATTTCACTATTTTTTTTATCAAGTCACATCGTTGCGTTGATGGCTATAATAAGCTTTTCCTATGCATTTTTTTTTTATCTCTCTTGTTTAAATTAATACCCCTATATCCATCCACATATTGAATCAATATGTGGTTTTTCTTACAAGGAGGAGGATATTGAATCGATTAACTGCCAAGTAGACCTCTTCCTTATACCCTTCTCATTTTCATTACATAATTATTTTCCCTCTCTGTTTTTAGATTATCTATTCATTTCAATGTTTTTATTTATAGGTATGTGAGTGCACATTTCATTCTTCTATGCCTTATAGTTATAGAGTTCCTCATTTTAATTTTGGCTTCCAAAATGATAGGTTGGTCTCCACAGGGCCCTCATTCACTGGTTGGAACCTTCTGTGCACTATAAGTCATGAGCTTCACGTTCTATTTGGATTTTTTCTGTAAATTGAATTGTAGGAAGCTAGCGCCCTTAGACCCATAGCTTCTCACAGTAGATAACTTTGAGTTTTTAAAACTTAAATGTATATTGGTCCTCTTCAACTATGGTGTAGAACAGTTTACTGTTGATCTGGAATGTGATCCATAATTGATTTCATAATACTGATTAATCTTTTAGAGGTAAACTAAACCTCTCACTCATTTATGTCATATTGTCCATTTTGTTCTTCTTCACATTTGTTTCCTTTTATTTTTAAATCAAAGTACCTATTTGGTCTCATAGGTTTAGGTTGATTTGCATATCATATAGAAATTAAATATGTTATTTTATTGCAAGAGAAAGATTTGCATACAATACTTTGTTTTTCTCCTTGGGGCCTAAATTACTTGATGTATTATTATGGTTTAGTTTTTGTTTGGTCTCTTTTTTTTGAATAATTTCTAAATGACTAATATCTCGTTAAGAACAAGCTTAATTTTTCCTCTAAAATTTCAGTTTGTTTTCAAAATTGAGATGTTTCCAAATATGGATAGTTGTATTCATTCTATGAACCGACTATTCCATATTACCTGGGTTTTGTCATGAATGAATGAAAATAACTAAATAATTCTTGTAGTCCTTTTAATTCTTAATAAAATTATTCTTTGTACTCCAATTAGCTCCAGCCACTGGTTTCAACCTCAAATTCATTCTTCTCTTTTATTTGGGAAAATATGTATATATCCCTCCAACGACAAAACTATCCTTGGATGTTCTTTATAAGGTTTCCATTGTCCATTCTGATTACATATTTGTTTGTATTTGTACTGTAGAAGGTGTGATCATATATTGTATATCCAACTAGTTCTTACCTTTCAACATTAACCCCCTATCAAATCTAGTTGAGAGGATCGTTAGTGTGCATATGATGAGAGTTTTCTCATATGCTAGACTTGTCTTGGTTTCACTTAACCAATGAAGCTTCATAGGGAGAACGACACAATTTTTCATGAGGTAAGTAACAAATTCTGTTGATATGAATACTCTCCTTGGTGCACCCTATCAGGCGGAAAGAGTCGATTTTGCGGACAAAACCGACCTCCCTAGAAGCAAAGGCTTTCTAGTGACAAACAAGACAAATAAACACTACCTTTCTCTAAACATGCATTTATAATACAAGTAATCAGGTGATTATAACATACCTTTAGTCCAATGCTTTGTAGTAGTCCAGCCTCGCCGATCCGGATGAGCTCCTCCTTCTCTTCGAAACCTTCATTCACTAACAAGCCAAAAGATTAAATAGCACCTGATAAACTTATAAAATAACACATATCCATCATACAGACCAAGGAGTATATGAAAAAAATCATGAATAACAATCTGTTGAGAAATATGAGTTCATTTGTATTAAGTGGAAACAAAAGAAACCATTACAACCTGAGCCTTGGTGTTGTGCAGGTCCCTCCTAGGGTCCAGCAAGAGTTTTCCTTTACTTTGATCAGCTCACCCACTTCAAAATAAGGCTAGGAAAGGATGGGAATCTCTCCTCTCAAGCTTTACAATGGAGTCCTAATTCCAGCAGCATCTACCCTTAGGAATGTTCAGCTTTCAACATCCTCTCCTTCTGGCCCAATGCCTGTATTTATAGTGCTCTAGAGGAAGTTAATCAGATCCACCATCAATGGGATAAGCCCCTCTTTGGATGGGATAGCTCCCCTCTTGATGGGATAAGTTCCTCTTTCATAGCGATACATGAACCATCTGGAGGCGCTCCATACACGTCAAACAAGCTTCTAGAATGCTCTAGAAATGACCACAAGTGACTTTTTTGGAGTGAAACTTGCGCCTTTTTACCTTTATAGGAGTACGCACCCAACCCTTTATAGACAGAGCGTACAAGTACGCAGGTATTGTGAACTTGAGGTGCGTACACGCAGGTAAGGCTAAGAGAAACTGCGTACCTAGAGATATATAGATTTTTAAAGACTTTCTCTTTTTCTTGGAGTTTGACATGGAGAGAAGAGGTATGAGACTTGCCAAGGAGGATAGTATGACAGTTGATGGAGCCATACTAACTGCAAATAGTCATGGCGACAAATTTTAGTGTAACAGATTGCCCCCTAAAGTGCGAAGCCTGTAGTAGATAAGGGTTTCATATCATCTAGGAAGGGTGAAGTACTTTATCATTTCAAGGATTATCTTGTGGAGAGCCCAGTCGGAACCTGCAAGTATTCAACACAAAATACATATATAAGATCATATCATCGCTGAGGTATACATTCTCATACTCAGATTGAAAACTTTAACTAAGAAACTAACTACTGCTCTGATACAGGAATGATTTTGCAGTACATCATAATCATAGACTGTTGTAGACACAGTATGGGCGCAGCCATCTGTTTATGATTAGTCTACTGTATAATGAATACAAAACTCCTCGCAGCCTAGATGGTGGAAACTAGATCCAGGGTCTTCATTTCTACTTCCCGAATAGGTACGATTCTATCCATGCGAATAAATGAGTTGATGTCGAACATGGTAGAAACCACTTGATTACCAATCAATGATGTAAACTGTTAACAAGCCTGAAAGAGACCACCAGTGATTTCAATGGTTCTCAAAGTACCCAGTACGATCCATGAGATGTGAATGAATGAGTTGATGTCGAAAATTTCACAGAATCCTTCGATCGAAAGTCAATGATGTAAACCCTCGTCAAAGGCGAGAAACCTGCCATTGATGCATGAAAATTTCAAGGTACTGACGATTTCTAGGCCATCTTTCTAGATAATGTGCTGATGTCGATAGAAAGTGACCCGTTGCAGGCAAGCCCACAACACGAAATCATAGATCAAGTTGAAGAAATGTAGCTGTAAGGACTGACTCAGGGATGGTCAAGATGGATGACGGGTATTTTGTAGATGAATGGTTTATTTGTAGTGACCTCTTGAACGCATAACGACACAACAGGTGGCTTGGTGACATTTGACCCAAAGTTAATACCCGGCTGAAGACTTTCAATGTGATTTGATCAACTATGAGGCAAAGGATTTCCCAACCCAGGTGAATGAAAAGTGTCGTGTTCAAGAGTGGTGATAAGGCTTCTTCTGAGACAAAGGATAACAAATAGGCTCATTTCTCTCTCTTTTCCCCCACCATTTCTGGCAAGTACCTCTTTATTTTTTACAAGCTTGAGGAGGATAACATATGCTTGATTATAAGCTCATCCTTCGGATGAGTCCAACTTAGTTTTGATTCGAACCCTAAGAAGGAGTGGTCTGTTCCTGTTTGTAATTGAACAGGTCCTTTACTGTGAAATTTTAACGAGTCCAGTATAGGAGAAACTCGGCGTTTTTCAATTTTAGAGAGTCTGAAAAACTTAAGAAGATTCCAGGTTGAACTTTTTCGTAAATTTGTGTCTCCCAAGCCCGAAAAAATATAAAATAATACTTGAGAGAACCGCTTGATCTTGCGACCAAGGAGTGCTTTCATGATTAGTGTCTTTGACCTGAAAAGTAAAAAGCGATCAAGGACACGTCGTTTTATTTCCAGTATCGAATTTGAAATGACAAAAATCCGGCAATCTTTTCCTGTTTTTACGGTCAGAAAATGGCTATAAGGGGACCGTCTTTTAATTCCATTTTAACGAGTGTAAAAGAAACGCTCGACAATCTTTTCATTTTTTAGGAGTCAGAAAAGGGCTTAAAAGATGGCTCTGATGTTTTTGTTTGTGAAAAATGACATTTTCCCTGAAAATCCTTTTATCCTGCGCAAAAATCAACACATTACACATACCTGTTTAAAGATAGATAAAAATACTTGAAAAATACCTTTTCATGGTGGAAAATAAACAAATTTGAAATTCATTTACTCAAAAAACCTATAAAAAGGGCTTTTACCATTTCATTTTTACCATTTTACTGTTGAGGAGAGAAAAAGGGCTTTTGGCAAGAAACTTCCCGTGGACATTGCAGAGAATCCGACCGTCGAAATCGAACGCCGTCGCATTAGGTATTCTACAACGTCCTCCCTTGCATTTCCATCCATTTAGAATTTGTTTTTAAGCTTTAGTTTTATTTTTTGGAGGCCTTGGGGGTTTCAATATCTGCTTTTCGGGGTACGCAGGTGCCCCATGGGTGACCTGCGTACCCCGACATTTCCTCAATTGGGAAAATGCTGGGCGTACACAGCTTGCCTTAAGAGAGCCTGCATACATACGCCCTGTCTCTAAAGGCGGGCTGCGTACACCGCGGAGTGGATTTTTAAACTCCAATTTCTCCAAAATGAACCAAAAACTTTCAATTTTATGAACTCTAACAGATGTTTTATGGTGTGTAGATTGCCCACCATGCTTGATTGGCGCGAGAGAGAACACAAAGATGTTGATTTGGCCGTGATTAATCACCAACCTTCCATTGATGCTTTGAAGAGATGTGGTCTTTACAAATACTAGGCCATACCTGGCATGAGGGCCCATGTGCGCTTTCTAGAGTGGCTGGTTGAAAGGTGGAACGTTCAGGATCAGTGCTTTTACATTGGAGGGCACCAGCTCGAGATAGAGCCCTCTGATATTTACTTTCTCATTGGTTTGCCCAAGAGGGACGAACAATTGACTCTGTCCGGGACTAGGCCGGGTGGCCAGTCCATTGCTAGTCTCCGACTAGAGTGGTGTAATAACCAACACCAGGATAAGGGGATAGAAATCAAAAAGATATCCTGACCTGAACTTATGGTAATTTCCTTTACAGTTACCAGACTTTGCGGGGCTGCCGCCTTGCACATTGCCACTGGATCCCAGATTCGGATGGCGATTGATTGCTATCAGGGCACCATTTTCAACTGGTGCGATGTTGTGTTGGCCAACTTAAAGGGCCAACTGACTAGGACCAAAAACGGACAACTGAAGGCTTTTGGTTATGGGCCTTTAGTTGTGAGTTTTTCCCTAGAGAGGGTTCTGATGCTGATCCCACAGCAGCTCACTGTTGAGGTTAGGCCTCCCCGAGAGCCTAACTTAATGCGATGGGTTGTGGTGATGGCCCGTCATCCTGACGAGGGCATAGAGGTTGTCTGATTTAGACCGGAGTATTTTCACTGGTTAGAGAACCAGGTCTTCTCGATTCAGGATTTTCCGTATGCCGGAGTTGATTTTCATGGAGATCCGGACATGATTCTTCCATCGGGAGAACAGTGGGATGACACAGGTACTTCATTTTTCACAAGTTTTTAAGTTATTTACTTTTTTTTCGTTTTTATATCGTCTCAAAACTAACAGTGACAATTTTCAAAATGCAGATGTAGGCCCACAGCGTCCGGCCAATCTCCGGCCTTTCGAGAGGAGAGTACCAGTTGCACCGGCACCGGCCCCACAGGACGCGGCCGCAGACCTTAGCTGAGTTGGAACAAGACCTAGAGCGTCTTACGGCAGACATACCAGAGACGAATATAGACGATATTCCTATCAGACTTCAGCGCTATGTGGTCACAGTCCCAGGACCTTTTAGGAGGTTCTTGTGTAGGGTAGCTCATGCAGTGGTGTCGTATAGAGAGCACCACCAGTGATTGGATGGTCACTTTTGTAGACACATGTGACATTTTGGTTTTTTGTACTTATCATTTTTGCCGATCATAAGGTGTTTTTCAACCTATGATCGAAGACGATGTATTTTTGAGACACTCCTATCTATATCTATCATTATTACCGGCTTATCTTGTTAAACATGTGTGATGAAATGTTTTTAAATTTTAATGTATGATTATCGCAAAAGTTTGTCTAACATTTGAGAAGCAACTGCATCTGCTAATGTATTTAAAGACCTTGGAATATGCTTATATTCAATGTAATCAAATTCACGTTCCAAGAGGCACACTCTCAAAAGTAACCTTAATAACACTGGATTTCTAATGGCATATACTCTATTAAGCTGTAATACAACGAGTTCAGAATCTAACCTCACTATCAAACTCCGAATCCCAAATGAAATAGATTCAGACAATAACTCAATCACTGCACTGTATTCTGCAATGTTGTTTGTTGTTTGACCGAGGCTCACCCCATGCATAGAAACTAACTCGTCAGAGGGTGAATTGATAACCCAAGTTGCGGAAGAGATATTCCGTGTACTACGACAAGCACCATCAGTGAATCCAATGTACGTTTGGAGAGGCGTCGACATCTGCAATATCAAGAGTAAAACCAGGATAAGGCAGAATAACGACGAAAACACACTCTCTAAGCTAAGCACACTATCTATACAAACAAACACACCAGCTAGAAAGAAAAAACTAACCTAACTAAATCTCCATACCCATCATTTAAGCATAATACCTCTTTAGGTAAAGTCCATTTCTGGGTTTACCCAAAGATTCCCCGTCAAAATCTACCAGCTCATAGGCCCCTTTTTCTAGCTTTCGCTTGACAATTTAGGGCCCATGCCACATAGGAACGAATTTTCTAGCACCTAATTGATCGTTAGCTTGATCATATAATAGCACTAGTGTTATAGACAATTTTGTGCCTTACAGCAACAGGCATGAATTGTCAATAATCCAAGGGATCCAAAGTTCCCTAAACATGATGTTCTTACCCCTAGAGGAACAAGGTCAGCAAACCAACAGCTCTCAGATCAGTTCTCCACCTGAAAACACTCAAAAACAAGCAATCCTGAAATCAAAGCAGGTGCTCCACTAGACTTCTGCGCTGAAACACAACTCCTCCATGGTGTACCTGCGTTGCAAAGCAGGTAGAACAAAGGCCACTTGCGTTGAGCGAGTTTGGACATGTGGCACACTGAGTCATTGCTCTGGAATCTTCCACAAATGACACTTGGATCAGGGATTTCGCCTTGTCATGAGTCAGAGGCTCTGTTTCTCCAAGTGGAAGCAAGGTTCTCCAAGTGGACTCAAGAACTGAAGATCAACTAAAGATTAACTGAAGAGAGAGAGGACACAAGGCAGCTACACATCAGTTGCAAGCTGACTCATCCTTTCTCAATTCATCTATATATTGAGCTCTCTCCTATGAGCTCAGGAGGCTGGAATTTTGTGCAAAGTAATTATATGCTGTTGGTTTCACTATAGAGCTATTGGGTGATTGCTTGAAGGAGGTGAAGAGGAGAAATTCTTTCTGCTGGGAGGTGTTGCTGGATTGGAGCCTTCAATGGTTGTAACACTCTCAGAACCTTTACTTCTTCATTAATAAAAGCTATTGAGGTTCTTCTATATGCTCTTGTTTCAATGATATATTGTGATAATTGTATATTTGATTTACAATAATCCTTGAATCAGTTATGATTGCATGTTGCTTGTAGTTTCCTTCTTTGCTATTTTGCAGGATCTCATTGTAGCTGGGCCAGCAATAGAGCAAGGAGCTGGGAGCAAGCAGCCATAGAGAAGAGTTTGGATTCAACATTAAGCGCAAGGCAACGGTTAGTGCATTCTTTCATTCTCTTTTGCTTTCATAAAGAAGTAAACCTTCAGTAGTTTCCTTTACAGTTGTTGCTGAGGTACTATCACCCTTAGAGTGGGATAGGGTCATCCGAATCGGATACTTTTCCCTACAACAAACTGGCGACTCCGCTGGGGATCGTATCTGTTTGATTGTTTGTAGTATTTTGCTATTCATTTCCTGAACAAAAGAGTACCAAATCGAAAAGCTTTTGACTATATCAAAAGCGAAGTAGAGGGCAGCTACTCTAGCTCATTTCTGAGCATGTTCATGATTTGAAGAGCTGATCTACAAGGATCCTTGTAAGCTCTTAGTGATAGCTTTTCATCCTCCTAATCATCCCTTTGTGTGTGCTTAACTGATTGCTTCTGATTTGAGCAAAAACTGTGCATTTTTGAGAAAATTGTGACCCGGAAACTGTGAAAACGCAACTTTCGTTTTCCAAAGCAGGTAGTACACAGGCTACCTGCTTTGCAACGCAGGTCCCGAAGGGGCTACCTGCGCTGAGAGCCAGACTGGCTGAGCAGCACCTGCGTTGGCCCAATTTTGCCTAGTGCAGTTGGGGTTTCCTCCCTTTTTCTTGCCTGTTTTCATTATAGGTTTTGCAGCCAGTTACCAGTCTTGTACCAGTTCTGAAACCAACCTTACTTGCCATCATTCCACCTCTGTTATATAACGAAATTGTACTTGTTCTTTTGTATTTCTTACTTCATTTACAATTTCCCATAACGAAGAGTAAACTAGTCTTGCTTTGGCCTCTTAGATCTGAACCTGTGTTAGACATTTTGCTGGTCTAAAGAGTTAGCTTGTTTGCTGTCCATAGCTGATTAGTCTTTTTACTTTCGTCATTATGGTTTGATTTCATGTATTTCCAGTGATTAAACAAGTAAATCTTAAGGTGTCTTTTGATTTTGGACAAACTTGTTTGTTTTCGCTTTAAATCGAAGTCAAAGTTATATAACAACTTTCTTTTTGTAACCCATCAACATTAAGAAAGGGAAAAGAAAATACATGCATTATGCATTTTGCATTTGAAAACGTTTGCATGATGATTTAGGAGAAAGTGCATTAGTTTGTGCTGTATGAACTGTGTGAAAAGATTTGCCTTTCTTCTCTCTCAGTAGTTAAGATGTTCATCAGTCAAAAAGATTTGAAAAAGCTTGCTTCTCATCTTAGGCTGCATTTAGGAATTTGTCATATACATCTCGTGGTGAACCTTGAAAGGCAAACTTTAAAAAGATCAACTTAAAATATACTGAATGAACCTAACAACGCATTTGAAACATAACGCAAACACATAGAGGTCTAGGTAGAGACGTGTTCCGGCGTCGTTAAACATAGTGACTGTCGATCTCTACGAAGGTGGGTGATTCCTCCTGAGAGTCGGTGGCACTAATACGGACTTGTGCTCCCACGTACCGTTGCGTATATATTGGGAGACCCCTATAGGCATTTGTCCTTTATCCTTAGGAAGCCGTGTCAGCCACCCTACTGATCGCAATGCAGTGAACACAACATTCACGAAGATCGACCACCCGTACCGTAAAACGTATTCTGTGGTTTCGCGAAAGGTTTGGCACACCCTCTGCCTAGATCTCCAGAGCAGTTTCTTCTGGCCTTTTTCAAACTCTATAACTGAAAAAGTCCATCCGAGCATTTGTCACTTCGGGCTCGTTAAAACATCGAAGGTGACTAGAGTCATCTTTAGCTTTTTCTTGACTCTTAAAACATGAAAAAGCAAGTTTGTGTCTAAAAGCGTCATTAATAAAAATTTATTTTAAACGGAACATAATCACCTGTTATTCCCACGTTGATCTTTCAGTTGAAAAGTATGGAGCCCACCAACCAAGGAAGTAACCTTGGTGGAAGTCCAAATCCATTCTCCTCTTGGGGAGATGTTGGTGCGCCTCATATGGCCACATTGTCACTTCCAGGATTGACAATTGGCCTACCTGTATGGCTCTTTTCAACTAATGTAGTTCTGATCGCCACTAATCCTGAGCAGTCGAATCAACAGTCAGACCAGTCTAGAACTACCCACCAGCCTTCCACTTCTTACAATTCTTCCTCTGATCCTTCATCTTCACAAGGTAGAGCCGGCAAAAGTCAGCCTCCCATGGAGAAGAAGGAAAAGAAGAAAAGAGAAAAGAAGCAGAAGGGGCCTATGGCGAAGGCGACTGGGGGCAAGCAAAAGACAGCTGACAAAAATCCACACACTGCACCGACCGGGCCTAAATCGCCATGTGTCATTTGCAAAGGGGCCCACTTCCATCGTGATTGTCCTTGTATTCCCCGGATACTAAGGGACTGGTCCCCAAGGTTGCACAATCCGGTAGCATCAACCTCTGGTAGTCATGTTGATTGCAGTCCGTCAACTAGCGAGAGTGAAGGACGAAGAGGGAGACCAAGATCACCCTGTATGTTGTGTGAAGGCGATCATGCCATCCACCGATGTCCATTCTTAGATGAGGCAAAGAGAGTTTTGGGAGATTGTCTGGTTTCACCGTTACGACTTCCTCCTGGATACCAAAAACTCGCGCCTAATCCTTCGATAGTTAAAAATCCAGCTGACCCGCTCAAGTGGTCGGCTGAAGTGTCGGTCATTGAGAATGGACCTGCTGAATCCAGACCAGACGAAAGTCTAAAGGTCGAAACGGCAGTCGACCCGGTTCTTCCTTCAGAGGTTTCATCCTCCAATGACTCCGTCATTGAAGACCCATCTTCAAATGACACCCTCACTGAAGAGGATAAGGATGACACCGTCCATATTCTTTTCATCAACACAGACTCTGATGAGCATCAGGGCAATGCGCCCATTCCTTTATCGCAGGAAGGAACATCGTCAGGGTCGTATCCGGCCGTATATTCGGTCCCACCACCAAGCAACCTAGTTGTATCCTTTGATTGGAATCAACTAGGCAGACCCCGGTTACCAGCCAGTATCCCATTCAGAATCATAGTCCAAATCTACAGAATGGTGATGGCTGGAACTATCATTGATGAAGGGGCATCTGTGAGTATCCTTTCCTCTATTGCTTGGAAAGCACTGGGTTGCCCAGCGCTTTTACCTGAGATAAGAAATCTATCAGGTTTTGATAAAGGAACCAGTCACCCGTTAGGGATTCTCCCCAATGTTCCAGTTACATTGAAAGGGAAGACAGTTCATATGAACATCATGGTCGTCCAGGGACCCTTGGTTTATAACTTACTCCTT